>CM068542.1:33300010-34570508 GCA_035048495.1 Euptelea pleiosperma | reverse complement strand
TCGATTGGGTGTCAATGTGTACCAGATTAATCAATACTCAATAAGATTCGGTCCTTACTATCCCAATTCCAGGTCTACCCGTTTCAGTATTGGACGAGGAAACACACATGATAGCGGTGCACGCCCCAACTTGATTGACCACTTCTTGATCTTCACATTACAAGGAGTAGACGTTGGCTTGGTGTAAGAAAAGTTTTTTTTTTTTTTTTTTGTGTGTAAGCATAGGCCTCCAACTGATGTATAACAGAGAAAAACTTCGCCTCACGCTTGACGGAAAGGGCGTTGCACAAAACCGGTTATTTGATTCCGGTCAATACCAGGTATATTGGTTCAATCTTGATAATATTACAATTTTAATACTATATATCGGTTCGGGTTTTATCAGTTTCGGGTCCAATATCAAACTACAAAAAACTGGAACTATTTTTTACGGTTCAGTTCTAGTTCTGGTTCTTTTTTAATCGGCTCCCAGAAATGTGAAATCAGAACTGGTGTTTTCGATTCCGTTTCAGTTATACGGGTAAAAATTGACATTTGACACCCCTGTACATGATGGATTCTAACAGGGGAGGGGAGTGGGACCACCGTACCATTTGAAAACCTTGGTTTTTAGGTCCAATGAAGAAATGACAGGACTCCTGAGTCCTGATTACAAAAAAAATAAAATAAAAAAATAAAAAGAAATGACAGGACTCAATACCTTTATCTTGCACACGGGGCACCTGATGGGATGCCATCATGCCACTAGTAAAGTGCTGTGGGTTCAAATCATGCGGCCCAGTCTCATTTATTGATGGACGGACCTTGTTTTGCGTGATCTTCTTTTAAGTCGAGCACTGCGTGAGTCGAAACTTTTTTCATAAAGCACGACCATCAACAACAGTGGCCATGTGACTCAACGTGAATATCATTGGAAAGAGATGCTTCCCTCTAATGCAAGCAAGGTAAGAAAAAAAAAAGTGGGTAAATAAAGGAATGAAACACGGCAGTTGAGCTGCTTGAGCATAGAGCAGCATGTCCGTTTGCTTTTCGGGGAAGGATGTTTGGCAACAGAGTTTATGCTGCCCGTGTTAGTTTTGGGTTTCACTTGAATAAGTGCAACATACCTATGGGTGATGGACACATGAGCACCCAATTGGAAATGGCCAGGACCACGGCTCAAGAAGCAGAGGTTCTGAGTTCGAATCCCCCCTCCCCCCCTTGGGGCCACCTCTTGAGATTTATCCCGGTTTTACTTGACGCGTGTGGAAGAGGTACACCCACAGTGGAATTAGTCCGGTACCCTCGAAGGCCCAATTACCGTCGGCATCAAAAACAAAAAAAAATGATTGCATACTTTTAGAATATGCAAATGTGTCTAGAAGGCAACACTTTACAACCAAACCCCCTGTTGACCCAATGTTTTCGCAACTTCTCTCCTTAACCAGGGTTTGGTTGTTACGCTTTCTGGCCGTATTTGCATACTCTAAAGCAGGGCCGGCTCGATACATGTTGAGGCCCAACCACCCAAGCGAAAACTCTATATAGGGTCTTTTTTTTTATATTTGATATATTAATATATATGGTATTAATTAATTTTTTTTTTACTCTCTATAAAGTAGAAAATCTTATTTAACAACTATTCATGATAATAAAAAAAAAAAAACTAGAAAAAAATTTAGATGCAGAGTGTACTCCCGTAGTCCCGTTGCAGTCCATGCAGAGGACTTTCGTGGTCCTACATAAATCATTTGTGGGCCTAATGACAGCATGAATGTTCAGCTCACCTATTGGTGGATAAACACACTAAAAATCAACTTGATTGGTGATTTCTAGTCATTGGATTTACTACCCAAAATCCATGTATAATCAATCCTAAAAAGTACTAAAATCTATGGCCAGAGCTAATCAATCAGGGTAATTTTGATTTGTATAATTATAATATATTCAACAAGGGGTGGGCTAAACATCCATGTGGTTAGTGGGCCCTTCTCTTACCTGGGGCCTTAGACGACTACCTTAATGGCCTTAAGGTAGAGACGGCCCTGCACTAAAACATGCAACCATTTGCATACTAGTTTTTCCCTTCTAAATGTTGTTTGTACAACTTAAATTTTCCTTTTGTAATAACGGAAAATTGCAGAAAAGAAAATAAACTTTAATTTATTTACAAAAAAGAATACAACTTTTCGCAAATCCCAAAAAAGAAAACGAAACGCCCTTTCAAAGGGCGTTTCATCTGGGCTGACACGTCTGACAAACGCCCTTTTAAAGGGCGTTTATTCTTGAGAAATTTAAAAAAAACGTCCCATAATTCCTCAACTTCTAAACCAATCTACGAATATCGGAATGATCTGAATTTTTGTGAGGATGATCTCCTCACCGTAGAGATCATCCTCACCAAAAATCAGCCATTGATTCATCTTCTGGGTACGCCAAAATAGGCGTAAAATTTGGGGTATCAAAAAACGCCCTTTAAAAGGGCGTTTGTCAGTAAAAAACGCCCTTTAAAAGGGCGTCTTTAAAATAATGTCTGTCAGGTTATCAGATGTGGGACTGACACTAACACGTTTTTCAAAAAGGCGTTTATTACTGAAAAACGCCCTTTTAAAGAACGTTTTTTTAATAAACATGTGCCACGTCATGAAACGCCCTTTTAAAGAACGTTTCGTTTTCTTTTTTGGGATTTGCGAAAACTTGTATTCTTTTTTGTAAATGAATTAAAGTTGGTTTTCTTTTCTGCAATTTTCCCTTGTAATAATCTCGAGGGCTTCATCATTCATGGTGGACACCTACCCTTCTACCATACAAGATACAACACAAGGATAAATAGATTGGGAATTTTTTTGCCTCCCGCAATGGTTGATGCAAAAGAGTCACGCAAATCAAGGGCTATCCATCAATACATTCAGAGTTGGGCCATAGCAATTATTTGAATTATTATGCCAAATCATGTAGGTGGGACGTCCCAATGTATTGATGAACTGCCCTTATACACCTGAGCCCTTTGATCAAGTAACCTTTTCACTAGAGCTTAAAATGGGCTGTTCTTTGATGCAGACTTCTGTATCAAAATTTTGATGCAGAAGTCCCTCAAATTGCAACGTAGTACTAGTACTCGTTCGGGCACACTTGCTCCACTGAATGTTTGGCCCACACTATGATGGACGTACACACCAAAAATCAGCATGATTGGTGATTTCTAGCCGTAGGATTTGAGCACTTTTTCATCATGGGCTTTATGAACTGGGCTTTATCAGCATAATTGGTGATTTGTCAGCCGTTGGTTTCCAGCCCATAATGAAAAAGTGTTCAAATCCAATGGCTAGGAATCACTAATCACACTGATTTTTGGTGTATGGGTGCGCCAAGGTGTTGGCCAAGCCGCCAAATATTCTGGGGGCCAGTGGGCCTGAAAGAGTACTACGTGGCAATTTGAGGGACTTCTGCATCCAAATTTTGATATAGAAGTCTGTATCATAGATTTTTCCCCTAGGGTAGGGAAAAAGTCCATACATCAAAAAAGTGAAAGTGCCCAATTCTGGGTCATGCCCCGACCAAGAGCCACACAACTTGAACAATTTAGACGGCTGAGATAGTGGGCCACATGTACAAGCCTACGGTATCTACACGCACAGACTTTACCAACTTTGCAAGCTACCAACACTCACAACTTTACCTTAAAAAAAAAGGCACTCACAACTTCTCCTAAAAAAAAAGTGGTCATGTAACAAGGCAAACCTGACGTTTTTGGCGTAACCATAGTTACCAATTCCGCATACGGCAAAGATTTGCAATGGGAAAAGTTCGAGTTGAATTCGGTTTCAGGATATAAAAATCCCATCAAAATTTTGAACAGTGTTGAAATGTTATATTCGTTTTTCTTAAAAAGCTATATTTTACCAACATTTTCATCTTATACGGTTGTTCACTACGGTTTTATATAAAAAATACAAAATTCATGTATTAAACGTGAATAAACTTTGCACCAGAACGGTAGAACCCATCCAAAGATGAACTCTTTGACTAGATATATTGTTAAGCCAACTCCATCATGTATCTCATCCAAGGTTTAAAAGGGGCCGTTATAACCGTATAATGGACTGGAGGTGTTATCATTTTTTCTGTTATAATGGAATGTAACACTTGGGCAAAAAAGGAGAAAATAACAGGTAAAAAAAAAAAAAACGCTAAAATTCAAAATTCGAATTTCAAAATTTTCAATAAAATTTAGGATAATTTCCCTAAAAATTAACGGTTGCAATGTTTCTGCTCGATAAGATAACGAATAGTCAAAAAAGCAACGATTACCGATTTTGCCCTTAACTTTTAGGTGCGACTTCAAAAAAACGATTGAAACAAAGCTGACACAACTGTACGCCTACAACTTTTTCTACTCCTATTTCCAATGATGGCTCTAAAATATTTTTTGATCAACCGTCCGATTATGATCTAACAGCTGGGGATCACTCCAAAAAGCAATCAACCTTTTTTGACAATGACATTCTTTTATGTTCCCTTTTTTATTTTTTCCAATTTTATCATCTATTTTCTCCTATTTTGTCATTTGTTTATCTTATTTTGTAATATGTTTTCTCTTTCTCTATCATTTGTTCTCTTTGATACAAGATCAACAATGGCCATGAAAAAACTCACTATAATCACCTAAATGAGCAAATAGACATGAGGAGAAACCAATGATAGAACAGTAGAAAATAAACGACATGAAAATGTAAGAGATGGTATGAAATGAGAAAACAGATGATATCAAAGTAGAAAATAGACACGAGGAGAAAACAGATGATAGAACATGCAAAAGAAATCACAAGAGAAAAGGAAGACTGAAGAGGAGATGAAGATGAGAGGAGGAGGAAGAAAAGGAAGGCTGAACAGGAGAGGAAGGGAGATGCTGAAGAGGAAATGAAAGTTGAAGAGGAGAGAAGGGTAGATGAGGAAGAGAAAATGAAGGCTGAAGAGGAGAAGAATGTATGTCGTCTGTTTTCGTCTTGTATGTTGTCTATTTTGTGTTGTCTATATATCTCGTGTGTCGTCTGTTTTCTTTTTATCTGTCGGCTGTTTTCTCCTTGTATGTCGTCTATTTTCGTCTTGCTTGTATGTTGTCTGTTTTTTATTTTCTTCTTGTCTGTCGTCTGTCTTCTTGACTCTCTTCTATCGTCAGTTTGCTCTTATTCTATTCTATCATATGTTTGTCTTTTAATTGATGTATTAGAACAGAACAAGTGCATAGATCGAGAGTTATTACACTATTTGTTATTAGAGATGACAACATCTATTTATAATTGTCAAGTTTCATAACTTGCGATTTTTAACAAGTTTAATAATTGTCTCGTATGATGTTAGCAAAGGAGAAAATGGATGATGGAAAAGGAGAAAATAGATATTAGCAAAGGAGAAAATGGATGATAGAAAAAGAGAAAAGAGATGATAGAAAAGGAGAAAATGAATGTTATAAAATGAGAAAACGGATGATAGAAAACGAGAAAACAGACGACGGAGTATGAGAAAATAGACGATAGAAAATGTGAAAAGAGATGATTGAAAATGAGAAAATGGATGATAGAAAAGAAGAAAAAAGAAGATAGAAATGGAGAAAAAGAGCAAATGAGAAAATGGATGATAGAAAAAGAGAAAATAGATAACAGAGTAGGAGAAAACAGACAACGGAGTAGGAGAAAACAGACGATAGAAAATGTGAAAAGAGATGATAGAAAATGAGAAAATGGATGATAGAAAATGAGAAAAAAGAAGATAGAAATGAAGAAAATAGATGTTAGAAAGGAGAAAACGGATGATAGAAAAGGAGAAAAGAGGAAAAAGAAAAGAGAGCAAAGAAAAAAACGGAAATAGAAAAAGAGAAAACAGACGACAAAGTAGGAGAAAAACAGGACGGAGAAGGAGAGAAATAGACGATAGAAAATGTAAAAGAAAAATGATGAAAAAGAGAAAATTGATGATAGAAAAATGAGAAAAAAAAGAGAGATAGAAATGGAGAAAATAGATGTTAGAATAGGAGAGAAAATGGATGAGAGAAAGGGGAAAAAAAAAAAAAAAAAGAGAGCAAAGGAGGAAAACGGATGATAGAAAAGAGGAAAACAGACGACGGAGTAGGAGAAAACAAACGATAGAAAATGTGAAAAGAGATGATGGAGAAGGAGAAAATGGATAATAGAAAAGGAGAAAAGAGAAGATAAAAATGGAGAAAATAGATATTAGAAAAAGAGAAAACGGATGATAGAAAGAGAGAAAAGATAGCGAATGAGAAAATGGATGATAGAAAAAGATAAAACAGACGACGGAGTAGGAGAAAACAGACGACAAAGTAGGAGAAAACAGACGATAGAAAACGTGTGAAAGAGATGATGGAGAAGGAGAAAATGGATGATAGAAAAGGAGAAAAGAGAAGATAGAAATAGAGAAAATAGATATTAGAAAGGAGGAGAAAACGGATGATAGAAAGAAAGCAAATGAGAAAATGGATGATAAAAAAAAAGAAAACAGACGACGGAGTAAGAAAACAGATGACAAAGTTGGAGAAAACAGACGACGGAGAGTAGGAGAAAACAGACGATAGAAAATGTGAAAAAAGACGATGGAGAAGGAGAAAATGGATGATAGAAAAGGAGAAAAGAGAAGATAGAAATAGAGAAAATAGATGTTAGAAAATGAGAAAACGGATGATAGAAAAATAGCAAATGAGAAAATGGATGATAGAAAAAGAAAAAACAGACGATGGAGTAAGAGAAAACAGATGACAAAGTAGAAGAAAACAGACGACGGAGTAGAAGAAAACAGACGATAGAAAATATGAAAATAGATGATAGAAAAGGAGAAAATGGATGATAAAAAATGAGAAAAGAGAAGATAGAAATGGAGCAAATAGATGTTAGGTAATGAGAAGATAGATGATGATAGAAATGGAGAAAAGAGAGCAAAGGAAAAATGGATGATAGAAAATGAGAAAACAGTCGACAGAGTAGGAGAAAACAGACGATAGAAAATGTGAAAAGAGATGATGGAAAAGGAGAAAATGGATGATAGAAAAATAGAAGATAGAAATGAAAACAAATGTTAGAAATGAGAAAACGGATGGTAGAAAGAAAAAAAGAGAGCAAAGGAGAAAATGGATGATAGAAAAAAGGAAAATAGACGACAGAGTAGGAGAAAACAGACGATAGAAAATGTGAAAAGAAATGATGGAAAATGAGAAATGGATGATAGAAAATGAGAAAAGAGAAAATAGAAACAAAGAAAATAGATGTTAGAAAAGGAGAAAACAGATGATAGAAAGGGAGAAAAGAAAGCAAATGAGAAAATGGATGATAGAAAAAAGAGAAAATAGATGACGGAGTAGGAGAAAATAGACAATAGAAAATGTGAAAAGAGATGATGGAAAAGAAGAAAATGGATGATAGAAAAGGAGAAAATAGAAGATAGAAATAGAGAAAATAGATGTTAGAAAAAGAGAAAACGGATGATAGAAATGGAGAAAAGAGAGCAAAGGAGAAAACGGATAATAGAAAAAGAGAAAACAGATGACGGAGTAGAAGAAAATAGACGATAGAAAATGTGAAAAGAGATGATGGAAAATGAGAAAATAGATGATAGAAAAAGGAGAAAAGAGAAGATAGAAATAGAGAAATAGATGTTAGAAAATGAGAGAAAACGGATGATGAAAAGGAGAAAATAGAGCAAAGTTGAAAACGGATGATAGAAAAGAGAACAAAGGAGAAAACGGATGAAAAAAAAATGAAAAAATGAAAAAATGAAGAAAGCTTACCGTATTACAATCTTTGATCTCTGTGTATGAACAAATGAAGAAAGCTTACAAGAGAAAAAATGAAGAAGAAAGCTTACCGGAGAAGCTTTAGAAAAGGAGAAAACGGATGGTGGAAAGGGAGAAAAGAGAGCAAATGAGAAAACATATGAAAAAGAAATGAAAAAATGAAGAAAGCTTACCGTATTACAATCTTTGATCTCTGCGTATGAACAAGTGAAGAAAGCTTACAGGAGAAAAAATGAAGAAGAAAGCTTACCGGAGAAGCTTTAGAAAAGGAGAAAACGGATGGTAGAAAGAAAGAAAAGAGAGCAAATAAGAAAACGAATGAAAAAGAAATAAAAAAATGAAGAAAACTTACCGTATTACAATATTTGATCTTTACGTATGAACAAATGAAGAAAGCTTATAGGAGAAAAAAATGAAGAAGAAAGCTTACTGGAGAAGCTTTCTTTCATAAGGGAAAAGTTGTTTTGACAATAAATGTAGGTGTACTTTTTTTACTTTTTGCAATGGAAAAGTTGTTTTGACAGTAAGGGTAATAATGTCCGAAAATGTGCCCAAATTAACAAATTGGGAAATGTTGAAAAGTCGTTGCCTGTTCAGTGATAAATGTTGAAAACGTTAATTTTTTTTTGTAATTACCCTAAAATTTATAACAGAAAAAATGGGTATTTTTTTAAACATTTTTTTTCAAAAAATAACGGTCGTTATTTTTGTTATAACAGCCGCTATTTTCGAAAAAAAAAAAAATAAAGGCCACTATTTTCTAGGTGATAAAACGGTACAAAACGTAGTGGGTGGGGTCCAAATCCATTATAACAGCTGTTTTTTATACCATGATCTCATCTACCACTCATAGTCATAACTCATGGATCAACAAAATTTTAGCCTTGGAAGGGGCCATGGGTCCCCTCCAACCCACTAAGGCCCCTACATGATGAACCAGATACACTTAACTTTAAAGCATTTGGTTTTGTGCCTGCTAATGATAAAATCATTGAAGAAGGTATAACTCACTGTATGGATGGCATCCAGCAACAATTGGAAGCACAAATCATCATCAAAAGCCTTATCCCAACTATATGGGATGGACATGTATCCTGTTCTTACATTCAATTATATCTAGTGCCATGTCTTTGTTAAGGCTTCGTCACGAACAATAGAAACCCATTATCTCCATCTGCATATACACATCGCTATGTGGATTCATCCAACTTTGAATTCCTGTTCATGTAGTCCAGGTACTCCTGCCAAAAATCAACACAAGATGACATCAACCTCCTAGCTTTGTTCAATCTACATGGTTTGCGATTCAACACATCCCTAATGATAAGAGAAAAATATCCCAAACTAGACAATTAAATTTGTTAAATCAGTTTGAAGTGGATCCAGTGTGAACTGGGTTAACAGGGTCTGTTACCACTTGCAAACATGACAAGAAGCATCATATACCTGGAGTATCCCGACAGCGGCAAATTTGTCAATAATGGTCTTGGACAGTACCGGGTGCAGACTCAAAGGCTTTAACAATGATTCAACACACTGACAGCAATCACAAGAATTAGAATGATCCACCCCACCTTCATTATTAAGAGATAAAATTGGGAAATCGGAGGTCACTGCCATGTAGGCCATAAATAGGATAACCAAGTAGGGGTGCACATGGGCCAGGCTGGCCTAATGGCTTTGAGCCTGCCCAGTCAACTGGAACAGGCTGGGACTGCACTCAACCCTGAGTAGGAATTAGACATGATTTTATGCCCCATTCAGTACACGGGCTAGCTGAAAATTTAAAGTAACAAGAAGTTTAGGTGCAACCCAGAAGTGATGGCCCAGCCAAAATGTTTAGTCTTGGCAAGGTTTTCAACTTGTGCCAGGCTCAGGCTTGCCTTAGGACAGCTCCTTAGGTCTGCTCCACATGTCCTGTAATGCCCTAGCAGATTTTTGGTCTACCCAGTTTGGACCTCATGTTTCCCCAATAAAATTATGAGCACTAACCTTTGACGTAAAACGCTCATCCCAATATGTATATATCAAACCTTCAAGTTTTCCTGTTTTGCGAAGATCCTCAACAAAAAGCTTCACTTGCACGGCCTAATCCGAAGCAGAAACAGAATGTGATCAAGGAGGAAATGAGAGATTGAATTGAGAATTTATGAAATGATAACGCACATCTACACTGCAACGTTGTCTATGATAACAACAACCGATAACGAAGCCCCCAAGAGAAAGTTCTGAAATCTGCATACAAACACCAGTGCACAGCAGACTTTAAACAAGACTGAAAATACAAAGAACAACTAAAGATTACCATGATGCTTTTGACATAGTTTATGAGGCTCAGTTCTATGGGCAGTCACTGCAGTGACACGGTTTTTACACATGGAAGCTGGGGAGGTGGGACCAAAGGGGTCCACCTGTTCACCTTACCCTCTTTCCACATGACAAGTTTCAGCCCAAGGGATCTCTGCTACACGGCGAAAGGAGACCACATTTCCGTCCCTCTTTTATTTAAAAGAATTAAAATATTCAATGGCTTTCATTCATAGTGGAAAAGTAGACTACATGGGCTGATGTGGATGAGGGCACTATCCTCATGGCCAATCCAGGGGTCCTCTATCAGATGGACAGTCTGGACTGGTCATGTAAGCCTTCCACATGGCAGAAACCCCGTCTCTGTAGCCTTCCAAGTGTGCAGTGACTTACTAGGCTACCCTTCGCCTAGTTTCACATAGTTTAAAAGATCTCCCACTTCCTACAACTACATGTCACTTATCCCATGGATGTCACTGACCAGATTCTGGGTTGGGTTGGGATCAGACCAAGCCCATCTGCCCAGGCCTGGCCGACCAAAATTCATGGAAACCCAACCTACCACTTGATTACAATAGTGACATTCTTATGAGGAAAAAGGTTATTAAAAAAATTTCCAATATAATAATTTCGATATATCAACAATAAACGTGTCAAAGGTCAACCTGTCAAACTTAAATTTTTAGTTATGAATCACATTTTCTAGGATAAAGAGATGCACAATTTATTGAAGAATGAAGCAAGGATCCAAAGCAAGAACGGAAAGTGGTAGTTCTCATAAATATTTGGAATTGGGAACGACTGAAAAAATCTAAGCAAAATAACAACAGGAGCAATTCTTGCATTAGAAACAGGCAAGCGGAAGAATCACAATGGAGAGGAAGAAGATGATATAGAGGGAGATGATGGAGTGGAAGACCTTAGCTATTGGAGCAAACTTTTATTCTTTTATTTTTTTAAATAAGTATTGAAGCAAAATTTTCAGATGGAAAAAGACAATGGCTCTAGAGAATTTGTGCTCAAAATCAATGAAGGGAGTAGGAGATACCTGTGAGTGCCAAAAGAGTACACAACCATCAGAACCGTATACGTATCATCACCCAACATTTTATTTCGAACTTTACCCAAGAACCAGAACTGTGACTTTAGTGGCAGATGGTATTAATCCCTCCATGCCCACTTCTCATCTAATCCAAATGAAGATCCTGGGGCTTCTCGGCCTCAGATCCTCGGCTATGACAACCTGAGATATTGATAATTGGAATTAATGAGAAAGGAGCCTCGAGAGTTTAAACAGATCTTCAAAGTAAGGTCAATCAGTCATTGACCATAAATCCAACAAGTCAGAAAGAATGGCAGTCAACTTCTCCACTATAGCATGACCACCTCAAGTGCGGGGCTAGGTCCGAGAATATCGGCACATTGCATAACAGCCAGAACGACAAGAGTCAGTCTTGGTGACGTGCACATTACAATCATGCATGCGAACTGCCCGATCATGTGCCCACGATCCAGAAGTGCGCATCGAAGAAGATACATTGTGTCCTACTCGCATAACTACCCCACGAATCCATACGTACAGCCAAACAACGCTGAAGAGGGGGTCTCTCTCATTCGTATTCCTCTTTGAAGATTCAGTTACATCCACATTTATCCGAGATCCCGACTCCTCGACCCGGTGCCGGAGTATCTCCTACCAGTGGTACATTTGTCTGTCAGAGATGTCGCACTGAGTCAACATTATTAGATCTCATTTTGGGAAGCTCGTTTCTTTTACGTAAATCTCCAATTGTCATTTCCCAAATGGGAGATGAAGAGTTGCACACCGATATCTATTAGTGGACATAGTTGCCATTGTTGTGACAAACCACATACAAAATGTACTCGTCTTTCTCTTTTCTCTCTTTCTTATCTCATATATTGGATGTGGTGGGCAAATCTCAAAACCTTGACTAGATAACTCTTGAATCCCTTATCTCTAGCAAGAATCCGATTTCTGGTTCAAATGTTGTGCATGTATCTTGAGGTCTGACTTCTAGGGAACGCATATTTTCACACGCACATTTTGACGTCATTTGTGGAACAACTCAAAAGTCCCACTCGTATCTCGGCATTTATTGGAGCAATGAATGTGGTTAGCAGCACCTATTCAAGGCTCCCCCCTACAATTCATTTTGCCATCACCATCGGTGGAAGGTATGGCTTCAACCTATTTTGACGATGCAATTGGCCCTCCAATATTGACAATCTAAACAACTCGTGAAAGCAAAGGTTTAGGCAAAGTGACTTTGGTGGTAGATGGTATAATCCCTTCATGCCCACTTCTTGTCCAATACGAACGAATGTCCCCGGGCTTCTCGGCCTCAGATCCTTAGCTTTAGACACCCCGAGATATTGATAATTGGAATTAACGAGGCATGAGCCTCAAGCTAAGACAGATCTTCTAAGTAAGGTTAATTGGACATCAAATGGCGATCATACCTCCAACAAGTCGAGAAGAATGGTAGTTAACTTTCCACTACAGTATGACTTCCTCCGGTGTGGAGTCAAGTTTGAGAAATAGGCACATTGCATAACCTTCGATGAAGGTCTGAGAATATTGACATGTTGCATAACCGTTGAAGCAACGAAAGAGTTGGTCTTGGCGACACGACCCATGATAATCATGCTTGCCAACTTCTCAATCATGCGCCTGTGATCAAGAAGTATGAGTCACAGAAGACACCACGTGTCCCAATCACATAATTGTCCCAAGAATCTATAAATACAGCCAAACATCGATGAATAGGGGGTCTCGTTCGTTCGGAATCCTCTTGGAGCTTGCTACATTCACTCATCTGAGATCCCGATTCCTTAACCCCTACACCGGAGTACCTTATACAAGAGTCTGCTCCTGACGATGCAATTCATCTGGCAGAGATGCCACCTCTATCAACATTATCATATCACCTTTTAGAAAGCTCATTTCTCTTATGTAATTCTCTGCTTGCCATTATCCAAATGAGAAGCTGAAGAATTGTACCACGATATCTTTTAATGGAATGGCTCATGGAGCTTGTGGACGTGGATGTAGTCGCTGTTCCTGTGACGAACCACATAGAAAAACTTGTATTTCTCTTTTCTCTCTTTCTATTCCTCTTTCTTGTCTTCTTTATTGGTGTGGTGTGCAAATCTCAAAACCTTGGGTGGATAACTCTCGAATCCCCAATCTCTGACCAAGAATCTGACTTCTAGTCCAAAGGTGGTGCGTGTATCGTTTTTTTTTTGAATAAGTATAGACAAGGTGGTGCATGTATCTCAAGGTCAGACTTCTAGGGGAATGCAGATTTCCACACGCACAATACTCATATGGAAATGATAAGGGGAAATTAAAATCCTAGAGATCTTTAAGAACTTTGGGAGTATGGTTGTAATCCTGGAGAAGGGGATGGATAACATGGTATGTCATCAGAAAATTCTTTGACAGATTAGAGAAAGCTCAAATTCTTAAAGAAATCGAGAGAGAATTACCATATGAAGGAGTTCCGTAGAAGGAAGCAGGGAGAAGATATTGACAGGTTTTACCAAGTCTACTGGTAGATCATGGAGAACTAAAACCAACTATATCACTAACTTGCAGATCTTTGGCAGTTGGAAAAGGCCAAAGTCTATGATCGATTCTTGTTAATCAACTTTGAGATAACATAAGAACTACCATTGAAGAACTTTCTAGTTCATATGATTCAATCCACTTAATCCCTGCTAAGGTATCACTTTTGCAAATCAGAGAGCCTTTATGTTCTTTTGTAATTTGGTGTTATGCAAAGTGGGGAATGATGTCATCTCGCTGTAGAGCCTTCATATATTGTAAGGTGGCAGGCAGATCTGGAACACTTTTTTCAACCTTGTGGATCTTCAATGGGTCCTTCCTTTTTTGGTGTCTTGGGGTAGATCACCCATTGGCAAGAATTCTCTTGCTATTTTGTAGGAATATGGGAGGAGAGGAATACAAGGATATTTGATTATAAGTTTCTACCCCCGTCGACATAATGGAAGTGATAAGGGTGAGGGCATCTCATTACATCATAACCTCAAAAGTATTTAAGGGTTTTAGTGGTGGTTGATGTATTGAGGAATTACAACTTGGTTTAGTTGTAGCATGGTCTCCCATAAAGGAGGAAGGAATCAAATTGAACTCCGACAGATGTTCTCCTAGGAATTCGGGTAGGATAGGACATAGTCACAAAGTCGGGATTCGGCAATAAATCGGCAGAGGGTCAAGTCGGGAAAATTCGGTAAAAATTAGGAAAATTCGACAAAATTATAAAAAATATATCATGGCATATTCCAAGTTAAAAATGTTGTTTTTAACTAAACACATTTATATGATGAAAAGCACATCTATAATTCCTTAATAATAAGAAATGGGTCTCAGCCGATTAATCGCCGAGTTTTCCGATTAATCAGAGATTTTGACGATTAACCGACGATTGATTCGTAATTCAAAAAATCGGAGATTTTTGGTACATATGTGCAGGTACAAACACTATTTGATTGACTACTGAACTACATATGCACCAGATATAAACTCTGATAAAGAGTTGCATCTGGCACAAAGTGGCCTAACCTGCTAATGTCAAAATAAACAAAATCACAGCTGACAAAACAATTAGTAGCTTCATCCTGTTATTCTACCTTAGGAACGTCAAATTATTCAATCTCGCTAATTTTATGGCTACCGATTCGCAAATTTAACATCAGAGTCTTAACATTTCTTGCACAAAATCCTCTAACATTAGAAGAAACTAAGATAAAACAGACAATCAAATAGGAATGATGAACTTACCAAAGTTTGAAAATCTTTGGCCATCAAATCAATATTTGTCTTCTTACGAACCAGTACACTGCAGAACTTTTAACAAACTATATGACTACATGACATAAAAGCACAAAATAAAATATGAATGACACAGAAACCAATACATGAAACAAGAGGAGGGAACTTAAAGATGGTCATATATATAGGACCCATAGAAATGGTTAATGTAATTTCCGTGCTAATGCTTTTAAAAGCCAAATTGTCCAATATTTTCATCCAATATACATCCAATATAGATATTAGTTGGCACTTAGCATTGATCCAACATCAGACCATAAACCAGTTATGATCTAACTGGCAGTTGAAGCAAACAATTTGTCCATTCATGTTGGTGATTATTGTCTCTATTAAAACATATCTGCAGCACCTAGTGCACCAGCTAAGCCCAAATGAGAAAATATAAAAGGTCTACAGATTCTGCTTGGATTTCAGTTGTATAACCTGATGAGAATAAAATCTCATACCTGTTTCACCTTGAAATCAATGACTTTTTCAATGTGTGTCCTGGCTCATACTTCACAGAAAAATGTGTGTCAAAAAGGAACCATTAGCGTGCCACTGAAAGAAGACATTAGCTAGAGATTTCCTTCACACCATTTGGAATCTCCTAGATGGCTTTGAGGATTGTACTGAGAAGCAATTTGAGTGCCTGATAAGATATCTACTTTTTGTAATGTAAATAGAGAAATTATACATGTACCTTCAGGTATTCCTCACACCCTCACTTGCATGGTTGAAAAGGATGCAAGAGGTTGTAAATCTTATCCTGTATAATTTGTTTTATATTAATATCTGGTTGAGGTCAGCCCAAACTCCAACTTACCCACTGCAAAATAGAATAAAGTAAAATAAAAGCTTGACGTTATGTCCACAACAAAGTTCCTTTGTGGGGTGTCACATCCACTGCAACTGTCTACTTAATTAATTGATTTTTTCGCTGGTTCTACACAACAGAATTCTAGCGTGGTTTCCTTTGGTTTTTTGGATACACATGATTTTCAAATATTAGAAGCTAGTTTGCTGCACAAACTTGCATCTAAGGCATTAAAAAGCATTTTTCTGGGCTATATTACATTATAAGGGATAACTCTGTCTTCATCTCTCTAAACCTTGACCTAGTTTGAAATTGTTCAGCATGTCATCTTTTGATAAAAGAATTTTCCCATGTATCTTATTTTCCTAATAACTACAGCACTTCAATTCAGAGGGATTCATGTGTTATCATTACCACCATCAGATCCTTATCCAACTATTCCATTATTCCATTCTATCTAGGGCCCTATCATCTATAGAAGCGTGTATCTTCAAATCATTTGTCACTACCTAATTCCACATCCTTTTCGGCCTTAGCTTTCAACCTGAACCAAAGCTCTCCTTCTCACTAACAATATCAATGGTTTTTGTTGCACGTGACCAAACCATTTCAATCAAGATTCCTTTATTTTATCACCTCTTGGAGCTACTCCTAAGTTCCCTCAGATATGTTCACATATGATTTTATCTTTCCAAGTCACTCATCCGTCTCAACATACTCATCTAGGTTACACTTATTCTATGAACATGCCTCTTGATTGCCCAACATTTTGCTCCATAAAGCACGGCAAGTCTTATTGCCATCTCATAACAATGAAGAAATCGAAGTGCATTTATACTCGAGAAGTGTTATTGATTATATTAACAAGCAATATGTTCGTCCATGAGAGGCTAGGACTTGGAAATAGAAAAAGAGAGGAATATTGAAACAACATACGAAAGGAAAAAAGGAGATATCAAGTGGAAGATTAGAAAAGACAGGTATTCATGACTACATGTCTCCTAATCCTATATTTCACGCTTAAACCAAATATATCGAGCTTGGCCACCGTTTCGCCAGAGAAAAAGTTGCACATGTGGTGATATGGACATTGTGTTATATCAAGTCTAAAGAGTATAAATATTTTCATCAAGGTTTCACGAACGAAATATTTTCATGCCGGAAGAGTAAGGTGGTCTTTCAGCCACTGTTCAACAAATCAACTCATGGTTCAAAGTTTCGGCCGAAACCTAAATGTTTTGTCCATTTCATTTTGGTTTCGCCATAGGATGAAACTACATACCTTTCGGTTGGTTTCGTCCGAAATCGAACGATACTTCATCTTATGTATAAATTTGCACTAACATTTCGTTTCAGTTTCACGAAGTTTCATCTGAAACCGAATTATCCTTCCAATACGTTTCGGTATCGCCCATGAACGATACTGAAACAATACCGTGTACTTTGAGCCATGAATCAACTTGAGAGGAAGTGTTGCGGAAGGGTAATCTGCACTTGTAGTCATCGTATATGAATTACTTATCTATACATAAGTTGTAGCCTGCAGGATGTGTTTAGATAATAACTGAGACATGAGTGTGCACATAAACATACATATTGTTGACAAACCACTTTACTCTAAAAGCTTAAGCTGTTAGAGGGAAGCTTAACAATGTATATAAAAGGATCCACGGCTTAACAATGTATATTAACATACACATCAATAATTATGTATCAAATACACTGCATGGCATAGTGTGGAAGAAAATTCTTGGCTTATTCAATACAAACATTGATAGTAACATATTAAATTGTGGAATCCTCAAAAAAGAAAAATTACATTTACAATTTTGATTAAGTATGCATATCCAATGCACCAGAAATTCCGTACCTCAGAGGTGATGCAATTTTATTATGAGGATCAGAAACAGCCAGTCCAACATATTTATTCCCAACATCTAATCCAAGCAACCGTCCTTGTCCCTGTGCATTTGTCTTCAGAAAATCATGGAACAAGTTGATTGGCTTCACATACTTCATCTGTAAGTCAATGACGCAGATAGGTCATTCTTTTTCTTCTTTTTTTGGATAAGTACTTGGTTGTGTCTTCTAAACAAAATTGTCCAGTCCACGTAACGAAGGAATACATAACCAAGACAAGTGACATTCACATGTTTTCATTTGAACGATAACAGCAGTGCATGAGTAAGAAAGTAAAACTTAAAAACATGCAATAGATGCCAAGACAGCATTTTAATGTTTCTCTATCCCTCGAAATCTTCTCTCAAGATCCACTTGAAAACACCAAACCCATCGTGCTCAGGCACAACATGACTGTGTATTGTACAACTATATGAAGCACATATGGTTAAGATACATACTTATGAACCACTTTCAACCACCTGGCTGACATAGTACTGGATATAAAGTGATTCATGCCAGTCTTAGCTTGGGGGTGTGCAAAAGGAAAAAAATTATATTATTGCACTGTGTCTATTTACTTTGCATGGGCCTCGGACCATAACTTTTACCGTTTCCTCTCTTTATTACTGGAACTTAAGTTGTCACATCTATTGTACAAATAAAACAAGGTTAATTGATCTAAAACATAGCAAAATGAGGATACAATGTTGTATGTGATTTACTTCTTCATCTCTTCTTGTCTTCCTTTCTCTTGTTTGCTATTGGATATCAATTCAAGGGTGGAACCATATTTTCCAATTGGGTTTAAAGAATCAAATGAAGTGGAACTATGGACATAAGAGCGTAATCCATTAAGGTCATTGATTGTGCCTCTGGTCTAGATGACTGCTCTTGAGGCTTGGCTTCATTTTGGTGCACACAAAGCATCTTAGTAGGGTGTTTAGCTATGATACCCAGATACAATAACATGCCCAGCATATCCGTATCCACGCGATATGGTACTGACATTCATACCAGATAGTGCATGGATACTGCGTCGTTACATTTTCCTTATTTCCTATCTTAGTATTGGTTATTTTCTTAGCTTGTGACAATTTTTCATTTGTTTTGTCAAGTAAGTGGTATATTTCAACAAATCTTACTATAAAATCTGTAGTTGCACAAAGTGGGAATAGGTGCGGGAGCAAAGAAGCAGGTGTTTTAAGGAAGCCATAGGGTTTGGAACGCCTAGATATATACATACAAAGAGAATTAACATATTTTAAAAGGATATACATATGCCTATTATTTATCGCAAGTCCAAATAATATGATAAATTAGTGATTGATTTTGTTTTAAATTTTATGAATACTATTTTTGTAGTAGAATACATCATCTTCATAAGTTCTTAACTTCTTCACAACATAAGAGAATCATTGAGCTTTGTTTTCAAAATTTCTTGTTAAATACTCGTTGTTTTACAAATCAAGAGTGCGTCTCAAACAAGTTCGTGTTTCTGTCTTCTTACAACCACGAGTCTAAAGTGCTCACAAGTTAAAAGCGTGGAAGCACGGTTCTAGAGCAAAAGTGTCACCCTACATAGGAGTTTCCTGCAACTATGTAAAAATCTTCACAATATTAGGAGTTTCATTACATTTCAATGATGTATGTACTGAAAAATTGATACTTAGCTCTAAAAACTAAAAACTAAAGAATGGCATATACATATTTGATTGGATACCCATATCCTTGTCCTGAATTTTGGGAATTGAAGTGTCATATCCCCGTTTTCTGTACCAATGTATGTATCCGTATCTAGGCATCTTAGGTGTTTAAAATTGTTTTGTGCATAACCATAAAAGCATCAGTGAGTTACCTGACTTTGATTGCCAAAACCACAATAAATTCATTTGTATAAAAGGAACACTATCCCACAACACTTCACTAGCATCTTCTATCGTTTTCAATAATTTTTTTTACATTTATAAAATTAAAAAGAAAAACATTGATTCTTGAAAAAAACCGGTGTTTGACCTTTTTTGCTGATTTAAACCCCAAGATCAAAGATATGTGGGTTCAAATCCATCTGTACATTCTATGTATGGGGTATGAATCGTATGATTGTAACAACATAATCTTATGTGTTCACTCGCACCCTATCTGTATGGGAAATCAACTATTGCACACTATCAGATGCTAACTCAAGAAATAATAACATAAGAAAATAAGAAACAAATAGTTTACAAAAACCCCAATATTAGTATATACTCCGGCTTCCCTGAGGAATACATGAGCTACACTAAATTAAAGCGCTCCAGATCATGAATTTGCACAGGTTGTCAATTAATGCCACCAGCCACATTTAATTTACAATTCCAAAAAAAAAAAAAAAACTTTTGATCTTGAATCCCAACACAATCTCTCCTGGCAAGTGAAAAAGATTTTCTCTAGAAAGACAACACAATAAATAAACACATTCAGTATTGATTGGTGTAATTAATACCTTTTCGATTCCAAACACAAATTATATCTTCTCTGTCTAAAGTTGTCAAAGTTTGGAAAGCAATAGTGCTAGCTGCTCATCAGACACCTTAACTTCCACGCAAACTCCTACTGATACAGCAAGTCGTGCAGCTAACTGATGCTTACACTGGAAGGAAAAGGGAAAACAAAAACCCAGAAAGAAATCATCAAATACAAAAGAGATACATAAATGACTGTACTAGAAGATCTGACTATGATGATAGGTAAGTAAGAGTTCAAGCCTACGCAAAGCTGTTTTCCCCTGTTGACGATATCATAGAAGAACGAATAGCAAGCACAATAATGTTCAGGGAAGCAGAAATACTCCTCCTTCCTCCTAGATTCTCCTACCACCTAATATTTCCAACAAAAAAAATGAATAAGAGCAAATAAATAGGAACCCCAATAAAAGCCAATTCCCAATTTACAAAGACGGAGAAGGGGAAAAAAAGAAAAGAAAGTGAAGAATATTATAAACCTGGAAAACACAACGGCCACTGGGCTCTCCAGAAATTCTCTTGACACCTTTCTGATCTACTATTCTGGTTGCACGTTCGAAATTCTTCCCGAAAAGGAAATGCAAGCTGAATCAGAGCTGCAATTAGTCTCAAAGATCATTCTTTCTTTCTATTTCAAGTGAAAGTAAATCGTATGGAATTGGGAGGGAAGGAACACTAACATCGAGAGCTGATCGTCTGTCACTGTTCCATTCCGATTCGTTGTTTGTTATTCGACATGGTTTTGCAGCTCAAAAGAATTAGCAGAAAAAACACAATAAAGATCGTGGTCGGGTGGTGAAAACGAGATGGTTCATTTGAATTAGGAATCAAAAGTAGCAGAAAATAAGAGAGAAGATGTGAACCTGAACAAGTAGATTTAATGTCCCTCCACACTGCTTCTGCAACCAAACTGCTCGCAGTCATTCTAGCTTTCGCTCTTCCTATAAGAACATATATATTTTGAGAGAGGGAGAAGAGTAACTTTTGGTCGAGGAGTATTTAGGGTTTTAATCTTTGTAGTTCAGAGTTCTTATGAGCAACTATGGAAGTGGAATCTCAAATTACTTACTTGAAAACGATCATTTTGATCTTTGTTTTGTTGGAGTTGGATCGAGGGTTTGGTTTGTAAAGGTGGGGGATTTCTTTTGAAACCTGTTCGTCTGTGTGACGAGTGAGGACCGGTATGTCTTAAACAAGACGAATTACATGGACCCAAGGGCGTAATGGAATGCTGTATATGACATGTTTCGCTCTCTTGGAGACTGCTTACTGTACGGCTGTTTTTCCCACCTTTGGATGGACCTACAGACAAAAAATCAAACTGATTGGTGATTTCTAGCCGTTGCATTTTTGTATCCCAAATGATGTTATAATCCTACGGCTAAAACTTAACTTTTGAAAAGACAATATCCAACAGCTAGAAATCACCAATCAGGATGATTTTTTGTCTTTAAGTCATCAAGCTTATGGTTAGTGGACTTCAATAGAGTGACACGTTTCACATACAACATTGGTGTTTACACAATGTGTAGCACACCAATCCTAAGTCTCCAGAGGGTGGAGCGAGTGTTGGAGTGTGACAGCCTAATTCGAAAAGTTCTTAATGTCTAGAGCATGTCTCTGAGCAGGTGTGTATAAGATGACCTTATACTGTTGGATTAGTATTTTTTAATGGTTTATTTTTAACCGTAGATTTTAAGCATTATTTTGGGTACGAAGATCTAAATGATAAATCATTAATCAGGCTTATATGAATGTGCCAAACATCCATAAGATCAGTGGTCTAAGAATGTGCCACATAGCTCATATTGTGGTTCCTCGTCAAAGTTCTACTCTCTCTCTCTCTCTCTCACAGTAAGGAAAATGTCTATGAAAGTTTTGAATCCAAAATGCGGAAGTCCTGAACAAATCTGCAACTCTGCACACGATCACCAATGCCAATAAGGGATTGCAGGATGTTCTCAAGAGCAATCTGGGACCCAAAGGCACCATCAAGGTGTAAGTCTTTTTGTTCTTGTTCTTTGTCATTTTTTTGGTGCTTCATCATCAAACTCACTAAAGATTGCAACATTCTTTTAAAGGAAATGGTGAGGTTTCCAAAAACCTTAACCTTCATCTTCCAATCTTTCCAGTTTCACTCAATTTTTGGGAGCACGGATTGGGCTTATGAGAGTACAAACTGTGTCATTCAGGAGCGCGGATTAGGAGCGAATCCGCCCTCAAACCATGAGTTCGTGATTTGAGTGTGAGCGGTGAGCACCTAGCCCATATGAATGTGAGTTGGGTATTCCCAGAATCGTTGGGAGCAATTTTGATAAGTTGGCCTCATTTCCCTATGTTGGCTAGAGGGAAATTAGTATGGAATATGCTGCCATATGCAATTACATGGGGAGTTTGGCTCGAACGGAATAAGAGAACTTTTCATGGAAAGGTGAGCTCTCTCTAAGAGGTTATTTTGAGCATCAAAACACTTCTTTTTAGATGGGGTAGTATACATTAGGACATGAAATGGACTTTCTTTTGTGATTTGGTTTTTAGGTTGGAACATATGTTGCGTTGATCACTCATTCGCTTTTTTTATGTATTTGAGATCTTCTCAATCTCCCATTCATCAATGCATCTTTGATTTAGCAAAAGAAAAAAAAAATTATAAGAGCAGTGCTAGCGTAGTAGCGTGGCAACACTCACATTCGATGGCTGTCAATGTTCAACGTCTACTAGGACCTACTCCGACCATAGTTAGTAAATTATTGAATTATTCATAAATTATACATGAACCATCCGAATTATTCAAACAAAGAACCAACTAACGTCCTATTCAAAGATTTACGCATTTTTTAAAATGATCAAATTATTCTCGAAGAATTCATGGCCTTTTCCGAATTATTCCCGGATTATTTAATTGTGAATATGAAAAATCATATTCTAAGACAAAATATTTTTGATGTTTTATTTCTTACAATATTTTTACCAATATTTTTAACACATTTCTAAATGACAAACTTTAATTGTACTCGAACATTTCCCATACCGTATTTTTGGCCGCAGTTCGAATTGCTATGCTCCCGACAGATTCCAATGAAGTGGGTGCTAAAGTTAGTGCGTGTTGCTAGTGCCCCGCCCCTCCTATTTTAATAGTCTTAGACTATTTCCCTCTCACATTCTTATTGATTATGACCGTCCATTAGTCAATGGATATATGCTCTGAAAGTCTAAACCGATTTGACCTAATAACATCGGGCTAGGACCTAGTAATTGTGATCCGATGAGCTATCAAGTTAATTTCGCATCATCTTTAATTTCTATCCATTGGATTAGAGTCTTTTCCATGGTTCATTCTTAACTTTGTATTTCGAGCATTATTTGGGGGTACTCAGATCCCAAGTTTAGAAATCACTAATCAAATTTAGTTTTGGTATGGTTTACTTAGGAATGGGCCAAACATCCATACGGTCAGTAGTCTCTAAGAGTGTGCCACATGGATCATACTGTGGTCCGCATCAATGTAGATGATGGACTTCCGTCATCAAAGTTCTGCTCTTAAAAGGATTCCGTGTGAAGGGCGTGCCTCAACCCCAGTTTTGGCTTTAAGTAATAGATAGATAAATAATAGATGAAATCTATTATCTATACTAAAGCTTGGCACTGCTGAGGTGGCACGCTCTCCATCTTTTTTTCGTCATTTTTTTCAAAAACAACCCTGCATCCAAAACAACCCTTGACAATTTTTTTTTCCAAAACAAACCCCTCAAAATCTGTTGAATTCCAATGAAACAAGCTCTCGCGAACCCAACACGACTCTCCTTCTCCCACTACGACTCCTCTCCAGAGACGCAATCAATCCCAACGTCTCTTCCTCTACCAATGCGTCTTTCACGTCCCTCCCTCTCCCAAAACGTCTCCACTTTTCATCTTTCCTTCTTTTTGGGGTTATTCAGTATCAATCAACAGGTTGCAATTTTATTGTGAATTGGGTTTTTTTTTTTTCTCAGAAACGGAGCAAAAAACTATCAATTCTTTGGAGATCAGCAGAGGTAAGTTGCCTTGCTTTGCTTTTTCATTTAGTACTTACTAATAATGTTGTCATCAAACTACAGTATCACCAAAAGATTCAATTGATAAACAATATCTTTTTGGAGCAGATGGTCATGGTTATTCTAGAAAGCTCCATCATATGGTATCGTGCTTCCACCCGACACCCCAAAAGCTGGCAATGATCGTCGGCTGCTTCATCGCCGGCGCCTACCTCAATATCGCCCCTCAGGGCTTCATTAGACTCGTGTCAAAGCTTGAAATGATTTTGTCAGAGAACGTCTGAAGAAGAAACATAATTAAGGGTAAAAATTCATTTCTATAGCTTATCAATCTTGATCGTGTTATTCATTATTTACCTCTGACCATATTAGTTTCATGTCCTGTAGAATCTATTGCATAACCAACGATTGGTGTTCTTATTCTCCTTTAGGTTGCATGGTTATCAAGGGCTGGAAGTCATAAATCCAAAAGGAGGCACAGAAGATGCGGAAGAGGAAGATGGAAGCTAGAGGTGCTCTGTTTTCTTTTTTCTCTTTTCCTAGATGTTCATTCGGTACATGCTTCTCCCTCCATTCCAGATTTGTCTTTTTGTATTGCATGTTCAAATATATTTTAGTTTTTTTTAAGTCAAGGGGCTTAGGCATAATTAAAATTTTCTCAAACCGTGTTTCTGTTCTCTATTTTTGTGAAGTTTTATGGACTGCTCTTTCTTGAGCATGGTATCAGTGCTTCACTTCATTATGAAATGGGTCATAAATTTCTAACTACTGCATAGTTCATCAATAGATGTTCCTTTATTCATTTCAAAAGGCTTGTGGAAATTGGATTAAAATGCAGACTGATTCCATATTAATGCGTTTTTAAATTATGACTTGATTGCATCATATGGCCACGGACTTTTGCTTCAATGAGAAGTTTCACTCCACATCTCTTTCTATTGTTGCATTAGCTGACTTATGCATGATGTTTTATTAGAAGTTTTCTTTGGTTGAAGGGCTGGTCACTACGAAGTGGATGGATACGTATATAATGTTGCTGAGGAGTCAAAATTATTGAAGACTGGGAAAGGGAATGAGTCAATGACTTATCAACCATGTGATATGGAAGGGGAGCCCGTTTCAGTCACTGAACTGAAAGAGGTCAAAATCATTCAACTTCATTTTAATTAATTATATTTATAATTTTCTTTTTCTTTTTTTCTTTTTACACTTTCGTGAAATGAATTATATAGTTATATATTTTGACATATAATATCATCTGGGCATACTTAAAGTTTTCATAATTTGAGTATGTCATGTAGAAGGTATATATTTCTGGCTTAGTTTCTATATTTCTTTTTACCGGGGATGTTTTTCTTTCTCCCTTTCTTATCAATCCTCTCTCTAATTAGGATCATCTCCTTCACCAAAATCATTTAAGAAATATGGATTTCATTCTCAATTATATGTACACACCTATATCTTTTTTTTTTTTTTTATCTTTTTAACTATTTCTGTATTTTTTTTTACAGAGCAGCCATTAATACATTAAGAAGTATGAAGGGCTGATGGCTATGTTAAATCCTTCTTCTTTTCTCATACAATCCTCCATTCAGATATTTTGGAGGTCCATCTCAATATGAGATTTCTCGATCGGTCTACTCAACAATTTGTCTTACACGATGGGTACCTCTCCAACTTCTATTTCTTTGATCCCAATTTTTTTTTACATTTTTTCTTTTACAATTTCTAGTTTGATTTGTGATGATGGTAATCCAACCACAGTGTTGGCCATTGGCACGGCCACCCTCCCAACTATCTACTAGGTTGACTACTCGAATTGTTACTTCTAAGTCTCGAAGAGTCAGCACTTGATTGAGTTATAGGAGAAGTTCAAGCGGATCTATGAGTATAATATAAAAACATTATTAGTAAAGTCGGATTTAAAACGATGATAAGACAAGAAATCTTTTAACTATTTATGCTCTCATCATTTTGAAATCTTTCTGTAAACAAGATTGTTTATGTGTAGTGTTTGGTAATTGCTATAAATCTATTTTGCATCGACTTCTAGCATCAAGAAAATAAGTCCAATTTTTGTTGGAATTAACTTTTTATAGACTCAAGCACCTTTTCAAGCTTTTTAAGTGTGAAAATGGGATAATGTCTTGATGTAATGAACTTTCAATGGGGTCGATGCAAAGGACTCTACGTAGCCCTTCATGGCACATTTTTTTAGGCTCAGTGACCGCATGTATGTTTAGCCCACCTTTGTTAGATATAAGCACCAAAAAATCAGCTTGACTAATGATTTCGAGCAGTTGGGTTTATTATCCAAACAACTACGTGGAATTTAATGGCTAGAATCACTTTTAAAAAGTGCTACATCTAATAGTTAGAGATAACCAAATAGGCTATGTTTTGGTGTGTATATCGATCAAGGGTTGGGCTGCGGTCAGTAGTCCCCAAAAAATGAGCTACTTAGGGCCATGAGAGCCTTGCATAAAAATTTTCAAATTAAATTTGTAACATTGCTCCACTTCGTATAGTAACTCTTCCACACTCACTACCCATTAATCTTCTTTAGTTTAGAAAACCTTTCCATCTAGATATTCCCATATCAATGGCAGCCAAGTCAATTGATTGAGTTTATTATTTTTTAGGGTTCTTAAATTCTGCAATCTAATTCATAATTTATTACAAACAATCAATACATAGTCATATTGCATTGCATTTAATATTGTTAAAATGATAATTGTTACATAGTTATTATATGGCTTCTGGACATTTAGAACGATCTAAACAAGCTCGCAAATTAAGAAGATACATTTTATTACAAATAAAAATCGAAGAAATTATATTCACTTCAATAGATTTAATGGGTGTACTTTTGTTACAAATAATTTGAATAGCGGTACATGTTATAGTTTCAAATTCTACTATATGTGATGATGAAATAATTACAACTTTACCAGGCCCAATTCATACTCCAATTATTCAAAGTATTGAGAATATACAGATAATAGATAATTAAAAAGTTTTATCCACGTACTAACTATTATTAACAACACAATATTTTTTAATATTTATACTTTAATTTTTTATATGGCACGTGCTTTAGCATGGGCTATTGATTACTAGTATACATTTGAGTTAGAACAGTATTAAGTGGACTGCAGGTTGCCGATCCATCACAAGTTGATGCCACATGGCCCCCCGCTTAAATGTTTTAGATATTTTTATATGTAGGGACAAAATTGTCTTCGTCTCTTCTCTTTAAACACTTGGCATCGTCTGGGTAGGGGGGTTGGCTAGATAGCCGACCATGTGGTCCTCTAGCTCCTCTTAGCATTTCCTTTGACTTAGAATATTCGACTTTTCTTTTTTCTTCCACTCAAATTTAATGGATTTATCAATGAGACCAACACAATATTGGGTCGGATCGAGTTTGGCCTTGAAAATCGTGTTCCGGTAAACAATTGGATCAGTTTCTGATCAACCCCAATCCAATCCATTGACAGCCTTACCTCAGCCTCATTTCGATGATGATGTGACACTGAACCCAAGGTTGCTGTCTCGTCGCCCCCACCTAAATTTGGCCCATTGACCCATGGATGTTTGGGTCAAGGTTTAAAGGAGGCCGTTTTAACGGTGTAACGGAACCAAAACCGTTAAACGGCCAGGGGCAAAAATGAAAAAAAACGGAAAAATTGACACTGAAATTCAATTTAAAAAAAAAAAAGAAAAAAAGAATTTAACGACTTTTAAAACGATTTTAACGGCCATTAAAACGAAAAAACGGCAATTTTTTCCAAAGCTTTTAAACGCGTTTTAATGGAAACGGGCTTGGGGTGTTAACGTTTAAACAGCTGTTAAAACCGTTTAAACGGCCGTTTTTAAAACCATGGTTTGGGTCATGGTTTTAAAAACGGCCGTTATAACTGATTCGGACCTCCCCGTTATGTTATGTACCATTTTAACACTCAAAAAATGACGGTCGTTATTTTCGTTACAATGGCCGTTATTTTCAGTTATAACGAAAATAATGACCGTTATTTTTTTGAATTTTTTTTATTAAAAAACATCCACTATTTCCGTTATAAATTTTATTGACACTTTGAAATTTGAGCACCGTTATTTTCTCATTTTTTTTCCATGGGTGTTACAATCCGTTATAACAGAAAAATGTAACGCCCCAAGTCCATTATACCGTTAAAACGGCCCCTTTTAAACCTTTGTTTGGGTCACCTCTTGGTAGACGTACATACCAAAAATCGCTTAATTGGGGATTCATATCGGTTGGAGTAGTGGGCATATCCAAGGGGTGATTTCCATTTGAATTTTGAACCTTTTTTTGTGCTAAAAACTAATTGCTAGAAATCACCCAGACCTATGTGTGCCAACCTGATGCCAGGCTGATTCAGTTTTATGTCAAAGGAGATCACATGGATGATCTACATTGACAAGAATGTGCACCAGAGATATGGTATAAGTCGGCAATCAATGGTATTAAACGTAAATATCCGGTTGGGTCAATCCGATTCAACAGGTGGGTCAACTCATCACATGATGACCTTATTAATAATAAATTATTTTTAAACATAAAAAATCATAAAAGAACTTCAATCCAAACAAACATTCTTCCAAAATAATTCAATCTAACATGCTTTCTGCAACAAAATCAAAATAAATAATAATAATAATAAAAAGAACCCACAAAAGTTCATAAAAAAACCCACAAAAGCTCCGAGGACCCCTTTTCTGACCCCTCTAGGTGTTCCCGTGCTTGGCCGTGGATTTCACGAATCCGACAGTGGTTGTCAGCGACTCCAAAAGTGAAAAAAGTGATGCCAGCTCGGCACCGGCAACCACCATTGTATTCTTGAAATCCACGGCTGAGCACTCGAACACCAAGATGGGTCAGAAAAATGGGGGTCCCTTGAGCCCGAGTGCCCGACCCAATAAAGAAACTAATCTTATGTGTGAATGGACAGAGAGTCTGAGGCGAATAAGCTTCAACAATGATTTTGCAAGTTTTTCAAAAGTCCAAAGATTATTGCTAATCTCATTCAAATTATATATATATTTTTGTAGTTACCATCGTGGAAGGGCCCCACGGATGAAGTAAGGTGAAACCTGAATCCGGTCAAGCCGGTAAAGTGTGTGTGGGTTTGACCCTACGACCTCTCGAAAGAGGTGGATACACACCAACCATTTGAGCTGCCCTATTGGATGTCTCATTCAAACTATATTAATGAGCCCTAAAACGACCAATGTTATATTTATGGCCCAGGCTTTGAGGACTAGTCTTTTCTGACTCGTGTCCTCGGCCATGGATTTCACGAATCCAACGGTACTTTTGCTTTGGCAAAAAGTGAATGCGAGCTCAACACGAACGGTTTGACATTCCAACCACCATGGTGAAGCTCAAAATTGCTAGTCGAAGGGTTAGACATTCCAAACACCCAGGCTATACAATTTTCGCTGAAGATCGAGGGGATTCATGAAAGGGTGCTAATGGGTTGGGTTTGGTATGGATAGTAGCTAATGTCCCCAAAGACCCAACCTGAGGTCCTGACTCCTGAGTATTTGTCAAGCTTGAAATAGGGAGCTAGAATTGGCGAAATCGATCGAGTCAATACGATACTTTGTGTGCCACCGGATGTTAAATGTTCATATCGAGTTATACAGAATCGAACTAATCGTTAATTGGGGGGTGCCAAAGCGATAGGAAATGAGTTTATTGATAAAACTTGGATGATTATTACATTAACGGATTGACGTTAATAGGTTTATATAGATAATGACAAAATCTAAATATAAAATTAATCTAAATCAAATCAAATCTAATATCCTAATATAATTGACATGGTATCATGCAGAGAATCGCAATGAGATACATCAATAATGATATAGTGCATCTCATCATAATTTATTACAATGCAATGTGATATTTTAATGTAAAGGATGGATCCAAACCCAACAAGTCGGAAATCGGAATCGATTCTATCAATTAACAATTTTCCTATGCTTCCCATGGGAAGCAATAAAATTATTTTTGATGCATCTGGTGTACGTCCGTGGAACATGTGGAAAGGAATTAGGTTTCAAAATTCGCATCTTTGACTGCCGTAAGGTTTGATTTTTTGTTTTATTTCCTTTAGTGTTGGATCTTAGCCATGCAAGGGCACTCGCAGTCAACAAAAAAACAAACAGATAATAAGAGTTGTACGGTTAAATGTGATAAGCAGGATTTTAGCCCCGCAGGGCACTCGCGTGCAATATATCAACAAAACAAACAAACAGGCAATTATTTGGATATTGAGCTATGGTCAAATCGCATTTCGAGGATCAACAAAATTCAATCTAATGGGGCATTCTGATCACATACCAAAAAAAAAAAAAAAAAAAAAAAATCTAATGGAGCATTCCATATGAATGTTTCTCTCTGGATGTCAATCAGTGATGTTTGGTGAGCAGTCTAGTTAGTAAATTCGCGTATTATTCCCGTTTAATACTTGAATTTGTCATTTTTTTTAAAGAAACGTTTAATACAAATAAAGAATCAGAAAAAATCAAAATTTTTATGATTAAACGAATAAAACACGAATTGTTCACATTTAATACATGAATTTAAAAAAAAATTAAAATAAAAATGTATTAAACAGCCATATAAAATGAAAAACCATATAAAATGAAAAATGGGTAAAATTCAAGTTTTTTAAGCTAAAGGAATATAATACTTCAACAATGATCAAATTTTTGACCGAATTTTTATATCCTGAAACTGAATTAAACTCGAATTTTTTCCGTTTCGAATCTTTGCCATATGCCGAATTGCTAACTATATAGACGAGAGGGGGCTATGCTTGTCTCGAAAAAGCTCCAATTGGTTGGATCAGAATCGGCCTCAATGTGGAGATCCAATTTGACCAAATGCTGCTGAGCTATGTGTACAACCAAACATAAAAAAGGTTGTGATTTGTGAAAACAATGGAAATGGCATCTAAATATAAATGGGTCGGGCTCGGGTGGACCCCCATTTTTGACACCCATTTTGGCGTACCCACGTAGAAGATGAATCAATGACTGATTTTTGGTGAGGATGATCTCTACGGTGAAGAGATCATCCTCACAAAAATGCAAATCATTCTGATATTCGTAGACTGATTTAGAAGTTGAGGAATTATGGACCGTCAATTTTTACTGTGTAACTTGAAAACCACATTTGATCGGGTAAGAAATTTCAGAATGGGCCGATTTTTTGTGGTGATCTATATGGTGAGAAGATCATCCTCGCCAAAAATCAGCCATTGATTCATCTTCTACGTGGTACGCCAAAATGGGTGTCAAAAATGGGAGTAAAAATTGGGGGTCCCCCCAGCCCCATCTAATATAAATATTGTATTTGTTTTGCAAGCTATACCAATTGGGTGTTTGGATACAGGACTTCTCATATCCATTAAACCCCTTCTACATACAAAATATGAAATAAGACGTGCATGACGTAGAAACAACCACGTCACCCAAGATTCCATCACACCATATCCAACCCTACCAAATTTTAAAAAAAAAATTGAAAAAATTAGCTTAAAAGCATTAATTTACCACTAATTGTGTGGCCAAGTGTGTTACACGACAATGACACGGATTCTCTTAATAAAGAAGACTTAAATATATAATTATAAATACTACTAGGTCCCACCCAACCATCCATCCGTCCATTAAACAACAAATTATTCAGATTATATAAACACAATTACCCAACAAACTCTCTAATTAACAAAATTAGAAAAAAAGGTTAACAATTCAAACTACAATATCGTAACGAATGTGCCGAAGAACAACTGGAATTACGATATCCGGCGAGCTCAGCTGGGGAAGATGACCGTCCGACGACATAACCTCGACAATCGATTCGCTGCCGAGGTTCCTATGCAAATACTCAGACACAGCCACCGGCACGGCTAAGTCCTTGCTACTCTGTAATATGTGACACGGCACCGTTACAATTCCTAATAATTCTCTTACATCGCTTTGGAATATAGTTTGTGCTACACTTAACGCTATATCGGGTCGGATATTAAATAAGGTCCGACTGAATTCTTGAACCGCCACTGAATCCATGTCGCCTCCGACCGCCAATGGTGCGAACCCGGAACACCACGCCTTGTAATTCGATCTCATCGCTTCGAATAGCTGATCTAAATCCTCTTGTTCGAATCCTCCGTAGTAATCCACGTCGTTCAAATACCTTAAATGTCAGAAGAATTCGATTAATCAATTTGTCAAATCAAAAAGTAAAAAGTAAAAAAAAAAAGAAAAAAGAATTGACTTTTTTTTAATGCGATCGTACCTAGGAGAGGCTGAGATCATCACTAGTTTTGAGAAGAGATCTGGACGGGTGATGGAGGCGAGAGCACCGACGATGGCGGAGACTGAGTGGCCGACGAAGATGCAAGATTGAACCTGAAGTTCTTCTAAGATGGCGAGGAGATCGTAGGCGTAGCCTTCAAGAGTCGTGTAGCGTTCGAAGTCGAAGTAATCTGGGTTAGTAGGTCCAGCGCCCATGTTATCGAAGAGGATTACACGGTGATCGTTGAGGAGGTGAGGGACGAGATGCTTCCATACAGACTGATCTGTGCCGAAGCCATGGGCGAGCACGATGATCCGTTCGCCTGCACCCAACACCCTAACGTTGTGGGCTTCTTCTACAATACCCATCTCTTCGTCTGTCCTTGATAGTTGATACTTCCTTCGGTTTCTGTTCTTTCTTTTGTTGGTGCTTGTCTGAAAGGGTGGACTTTTTGGGAGGATGAAGTGGATTTATTAGCTCCACATGTGCTGATAGCCTGACCTGATATGATAAGATTATCAGTAAATGTTCCCCTGTATACAAATATTTTGGTTTGCACGACCCTCTCTACTCAAATCGGACGGTGGTAATCAACCAGAACATTATATCACATTAATAAACTTATCGCAACCATCGATTATCATCATCTAAACCTTTTCTCAATGATCGGCAAGATGAATTCTATTTGCCCATTCCACTCTATCAGGGGCAATATCTTATGTCGACTCAAGACAATTTCAACCATTCGATTGACTTCTTAAATGTAGATGGATCGGCGAAATCAGGGACATTGTTTGGTTGTGAACTCACTCGATAAGTACCACTACCGTTTCGATCAAACGGTAGTTAAACAAGGAAAAAGATGTAACCACGTACAGCTTACGTTTTTTGGCGTGGGGAAGCTCCATTTTTTTTATGAAAAAATTTCTTAATAGAAAAAAAAAAAAGCCTTCTCACAATTGCAAAAAAAAAAGTAACCAAACGCCCTTTGAAATGGCGTCTCTCTTCAGAAGGGCGTTTTCTCATAGAGGAGTAAAACTTCTATCACAATACAAGTCACGTCCCACATTCTTAGTGGACGATGATTGTATGGATGTTTAGCCAGTCCGTCGATGGACCTGCAAACCAAAAATCAGCCTGATTAGTAATTAACAACCTTTGGATCTTTGCACTCAAACAATGCTCAAATTCCTCAAGTTAAAATCAACCCCTGAAAATAACATCAATCCAACGCTCAAGGCGTGGCATTTGTTTGACTTTTTCAGCTTTAATTTTTGTACGGGGGAAAGTTTTTTTTTTTGTTTTTGTAAATACGTTTAAATTTTTTTCCTTCAAGAAATTTTATATTTTTTTTATTCACCACTGTCATTGGGCCCACTGACCGCATGGATGTTCAGCCCACCCATTTGGATATACACACCAAAAATCATCCTGATTGGTAAGCTCTAGCCATTAGATATTAGCACTTTTAAGGCATGATTTTAGGTGTTGGATTCAACCATTTTTTGAGTACTAAAACCAACGGTTAAAAATCATCAAAGTAGCTGATTTTTGGTATGAATGTCTATCACGTGGCACATTTTTTGAGGACACTGATCGTATGGATGTTTGACCGATCCTTAGGTGGACCTAGAAACAAAAATCAACCTGATTAGTGATTTCTAAGCATTGGATTGGAGTCATTTTCATGGGTTGATTTTAACGGTGGGAATTTGGGTATTACTTGTGGTAGAAGATCGAAAGGTTTGAAATCACTAATCCGGCTGATTTTTGGTTTGTAGGTCCATCTACGGATTGGCCAAACATCCATATGATCAGCGTCCTCTAAAAAATGTGCCACGTGGCTCATATTGTGGGCGGTCAGGGCTTATATGAGCGTCGCCGGTCATGCAAGTTTTACAAAATTTTACACGGTCATTATAATTAGACCAGAAAAAGAAAAAAGAATAACTCCACTTCCACTGGTGGCTAAATATCAAGTCTTAATGACAGGCACATGTAAGGGTGCCCTGGCACATGGAGAACCAGATGAAGTTTCAAGTGTGGGTCTCACTGCCCCTGTTCATGTCTTCAAAAATTAAATTAAGTTGGGCGATCATTGTCTCTAACGTGCGAACGAGGGTCACGGGTCTAACAAGTGCACCACTACCTGGCGGATCAGAACGATTATCAACTTGATTATATGTGGTTCAATTTCAATCAAGTACAGAAAGCTGGACCACTGGCGATATTAGACGTTAGCATTACCACGTGGACAACCACAAAAAGGAAGATAAATGAGGTGGGATTCCACATATAAGGACACCTTAAAACAGAGTAGAGTGGGACTGACCCGGGCTGTCGAGGGTTTTCGGGGCAGAAATAGAACCTGTCAATCAATACCACCAACCACTAAGGCCTACAGTGTCACTCTTGAGAAACTGTAGCAACGTCAACCATACATTATTCCAGAAGGCGGTTTATAAAGAATAGAGTTATTGCTGCAGCCAAGCGTCCACCTTGAGAGTTATCTGAGGCTTGTGGACCATCATTCCCGCAAACGATTTGAGTATGAAAATGGAAAAGTATTGGGCTCCAGTTACCACCCTAAAATGACAGGCTCCTGTTACAGGACACAACTAGTGTTTGCCCCCGTTCGGTTTTCTAAAATGTTTTTTGTAGAAAATAATTCCACATCAGTTTTAAGAATTTTTTTATAGAAAATAAAATTTAAGTATGAAAAATAAACTTGTAATTGATGTATGTAGAAAAAATGCATGACATCAGCCTTTCGTATTATAAAAGGGAAAAGATTTTGGCATTTAGTAGCTTGAGTTGATATCTTTTTTGTGCCAAGATGCATTTTAATACAAAAAACGTTTTGTCTATAATATTATAATTCAATGTTATAAAAAATATCTCCTAAGTTCCTAACTTGCCTATGTTTGTGCACACAGTATAAAAAAAAAATTATTGTAAAAATATATTATTTATTAGTCTTTGCTAGTGATAGCAATCGTATTCTTTAGATTCTCTATAATTACTTTAAAGAACAAAATTTAATTAATTGACTTTATTAATTTCAAGAAAGTCTTAAAATTTTCCTTACCTATTAGTTTTAAATAGTGACTAAAAATTTTAGAATTTTTTAGATTTCTATTTCGGTCTCGCTCAAAACTCCATATTATTCTTCTAATTCTTCCCGTCGTGCTCTATTTCTCTTCTTAAATTTCATTCATTTTCTAAAATAACTAAATTTCCTAAAAAATCTCTTATTTAAATGGCATGATATCTCTTCTTAAATTTTCTTCTATTTTTTAAATAACTCTCTTTCCTAAAAAAATATTCTATTGAAATTGTTAGAATTATGCTTAGTGGTAGATTAAATAGAATGAGAGAAAGAGATATAGATGTTTAGAAAGACTTTAGTGACGTTTTCATAGTAACTTTGAGGATTAGTGCGTTGTTATCAACGTTTAGACAATTTTCAAAAATGTGTCTAGAGACCAATGACAAATTCTTTGGTGTCATATCACACCAAAATAGTAGAGCTACATGAGATAATATGTGAGACCTACATGAAATGATAAAGATGACAATATGCGATAATTTCATATCTAATAAAAAAAAACAGATCAGCAAACAAAGAATAAGAAGAAGAAAACACTTTGATCAACCCATTAATGTAAATAAACATTGCGATCCCTAAAAAGATTGAGCTATGTTGAGGAGAGTCTATTGGGACGTTCTTCCTTGATATTTAACTTTTGCTCAAAGGTGGTTACTTGCAATATTATTTTGGTTTTCCTATGATATATTCGTCACATAGATATATCCTCCACTATTGAACCTATATGATAATATTTTCAAGCGATTTTCTGCCATTGCAAAGCTCGTTTTAAATTGAAATGAGCTTATAATGTGTCTAGCCATATCATCGAAATTGAGATAACTCCATACAAACGACAAAAGAGATGAAGAAGACAAAAATGATTAAAGCCAAATGAAATGGTAGTTTTCAATTAGATCAATGAACTACCTAACAATTCAAACCCTAAAAAAATCATTAAAAAACTCTAAAATAAATAACGATTCCTCCTCAACCACCTATTCTTCTTCTCCTTCATTGTCTTCTTTTTCTTCCCTAGTCTCTCACTTCTAACGCCTTTCTTACAACCATCATTCATGGCTCTACACTTATAAAGCTATAAGCATAGAGATGTGGAGCGTTTTAATTTATGAGAATTTTGATCTCGTTTTGGAATGGAGAGAACGATTGAAGTTTTTGAAACGTATTTGGGAGAATGAGGAAATGATATTTAGAAATTAATGGGGAGAATGACGTAATTAATGCTTTGGTTTTGGAAACAAATCAAAATGTATTTCTTAATGCATTGTTGAAAATTTAGGAATTAATGAATGAAATAAGGAGACATATAATTATAGGATTGGAAAAAGAGAAAACGTTTTAGAATTAATTGAAGATGTGAGAGAATTTAAAAATTAATGAAGAAATTAAATAGAAGGAGAGTTACAGGATTGAAAAGAGAGATGTTGGTTTTGGAAACAAACCAAAATGAATTTATTAAAGCATTGTTGAAAATTTAGGAATTAATGAATGAAATAAGGAGATTGAGAGTCGTAGGATTGGAAAGAGAGAAGATGTTTTTGAATTAATTGGAGATGGGAGAGAATTTAAGAATTCATGAAAAAATTAAATAGGAGAGTGAGAGGATTGAAAATAGAGATATTTTGTGCATGGGTGTTTTGGGGATAAACTAAAAAGCTGAAGAAAGTGCCACCTTAGCAGGGTCGAGCTTTAGTATAGATATATAGATATGAGCCACTGGCATACTCTTAGAGCACTCTAACCGTATGGATGCTTGAACAATCCTGATTAGTGATTTCTAGACGTTGGATCTTTGTAACTCAAATACTGTTCAAATTCCCACAGTTGGGCAAACATCCATACGGTCAGAGTCCTCTAAGAGCGTGCCACGTGGCTCATATTGTGTTATGTAACCGGACTACCGGAGCCTGTCATTTTAGGGCGATAACTGGCGCCTGAGCCTTTATTTTTTAAATATTTCTATGCAACAGGCAGGTAACTAATACCTAATTGGGTCGGGCTCATGGGACCCCCATTTTTGACCCCCATCTTGGCGTACACACGTAGAAGATGAATCGAAGGCTGATTTTTGGTGGGGATGATAACCTCACCATACAGATCACCCCAACAAAAAATCAGCCCAGTCTGAAATTTCTAACCCCATCAAATGTGGTTTTAAAGTTATACTGTAAAAATCGATGGTCCATAATGCTTCAGCTTCTAAACCAGTCTATGAATATCAGAATGATTTGAATTTTTGTGTGGATGATCTCCTCACCATAGAGATCATCCTCACCAAAAATCAGCCATTGATTCATCTTCTACGTGGGTAGGCCAAGATGGGGGTCAAAAAAGGGGGTCAGAAATGGGGGTCCCTTGAGCCCAACCCTACCTAATTTGGATGCTGGGAATTTGTCAGCTCCAGTTTTATTACCATTTGTTTCAGTGTTGGAACTGGAACCAATAAAACCCCGTAAAAGCAGAATAAAATATTTTTTGATCCTCGCACTTATAGTTAGTTACGGGCGCTGACACTTTGATTAAAACTTGTTTCACAAGATGTTGTGATGGAAGACGGTCACAACACTCAATACGAGTCATGTGGCACACGATCATAGTATTATGACAGTATGGATGTTTGACCAGTCCCTCGGTAGACCTACAAACCAAAAATCAGCCTGATTAGTCATTTACAACCTTTTGATTTTTGCACTCAAATAACGCTCAAATTCTTACCATTAAAATCTATCCATGAAAATAACTTCAATCGAATCGGTTAGAAATCACTAATTAGGCTGATTTTTTGTGTACCGTTCCAAGAGGGACTGACCAAACATCTATACAGTCATCATCCTCTAATAATATGCCATGTGGCTCTTATTGAATGTTGTGACCGGCTTCTTGTGTACTTCCTGAGTAAGATTAGTGCTTAGGCAAGGCCAAGTCCTAAGTTACTTTGGGGAAAGGCTAACTTGAGCTAGCAAATGAGCGACTAACTCAAGTGCCGCACGGTCTTTAGCAAGGGCCAAATACTAAGTCCATAACAAGTGGTATCAGAGCGATCTCAAGAAGGCACCATGTCGATGATCAATGAAGAGACAAGAGGAGGTGATTGACAAAACCCCAACCTTAACCCCAAACAAAGGGAGAAGAGGAGGGAGAAGTCCCAAGACATCTTTGTTGTGAGGAATATTTTCATATTCTAATTTGGCAAAGATTCCGTACGACATTAAACATTCATGTAACCATTCCTACGAACACCAGTGTAGTGTGAAGATGTCATGGTACGCATACTTCGTCGACTACGTGAAGACTAAAAGACAAAAACAACAAGGATCAGACGGTTGACGACATGAGTCATCTGAGTAACTGCCCATTTGTCGGTTATAGATCGTGTATGCTCGCTGATGAATGTATGTGACTTAGTGGCCATAGGAGTAGGTTTAAATAAATAAAATATAATAGTCAAACCTAGTCATTGGACAGACCCGAGTCTAAGTCAATGTTATTGACTTCTGAGAAAGTCCAATCGATTGGAATATTTGGGCCAATCGATTGGACAAAGCCCAATCGATTGGAGACCTCTGTAAAATCGATTGGAGTCTACGAGACAGAACATGATCAAAGCCCAATCGATTGGAGACCTCTGTAAAATCGATTGGAGTCTACGAGACAGAACATGATCAAAGCCCAATCGATTGGAGACCTCTGTAAAATCGATCGGAATCTACGAGACAGAACATGATTAGAGCCCAATCGATTGAAGACCTCTGTTAAATCGATTAGAGCTTACGGGACAGAAACTTATTTAAGTTCGATCGATTGGACTATGAACAATCGATTGAATTTATGAAGGAAAAACCCATCCGTACAAGGTCAATCGATTGAATCCAAAAACCCAATTGATTGGACTTCACGCGGATTGAGTCTTTCTCAGATCCAAAATTATAGTTTCAACTCTCACATGTTCTAAAAGACTCAGGGATACGAATTCTATAAATATAACTCTTTTATGCCTTCTCTAAATATACTTCTATACAAATTGAATATAGAGAATAAATGTTTATTTATTAGAGTGTTTATTCAAAGAGCAAGAAGCTTTTTATGTCATAAACATCTTGTGAGCTTGTTCTTCTTCTTGATCACAGCCAAGAGCTTGATCGATTACTCAGCTTAGATTTTTCACATAAATATTTGACCTAATAGGCTGAGTATACCAGTGTAACTCAACACCTATTGAGCAACCTAGGGTTCAGGGTGTACTAAATCCTTTACTTTCGGCAAATGTTAGAGTGTTGAAAATTAAGATCGGAGTGGCCGATTGATGGTAGGTTTGGGGTGTACCAAATTGAACAAGCGAACAAGGCTTCTTGGCTGAGAGGGCGCGCGGGACTCGTAGCGTTGATTCAGAGGACGTGGACGCATCGACAGTAGGCCTTGGCTAAGGTTGGAAGTTGTATTTGTAACGGTGCTGCGTAGGTAACCTTTGTTTCGTTTAACTTTCCAGTTAGTGATACATTCCATTTGGATGTGGTTCTGTGGTTTTCCTCGGTTAAGGTTTCAACGTAAAAATCTCTTATCTTGTGTGATTGTTTGTTTGTATTCCGCTATTTATATTGATTAGATCAAACGATGAAAAGAAGTTATGTCACGGATGTATATTTGATTTAAATCGATTGTGATATTCCTTTATCAAACAACTAAGGCATGCGATTTTATTCCCTACCATAGACTAGTAAAATTATTAAGGTTAAATTAATTTTAAATATCTAATCAACTCCCCTTTTAGGTATTTCTGATTAAAGAGAACGGATCGATTTACTTTTTCATTTGCTACTTTAGAAGCCAGGCTTGCTAAGATGGAGCTTGCCATGGCTGATGCACACGATAGGTTCGAGGAGATGGGCATAGGCATGGAGGACCTCAAGACAGGAATTGAGGAACTCAAGGGGGCATGCTGTCCAGGGTGAACAAACTAGTGCATGATCAATAGCAAGAAAGGGACACCTTTCAAGCTCACGTGGTGGGGATCGTTGAGGCCTTGAAGGAACAAGTTGATGAAATGCGTGGCGATTGGGCCTTGTGGAAGAAGGTCATGGCCAATGAAGGCATGGTCACACATGGGATGCCCAGGATCAAGATACCATAACCCAATACCTATGGTGGGTCAAGAGATGCTAAGGAGTTGCATAACTTCATATGGAACATGGAGCAGTACTTTGAGGCCATCTCCCTACGTGATGAGGAGACCAAGATTCGGACGGTCACCATGTACCTTACGCAGATATGGAACGAGGCACATGCACGATCGATACTTAGGAAGACTTCAAGAAGGAGATCAAAAGGCAGTTCTACCCTAAGGATATGGAGCATCAAGCAAGGAAGAGTCTCAAACAGTTAAGGCACACCGGGTCTATCCGAGACTACGTGAAGGAGTAGCGGCCGTTATTTTCTGAGCGTTTTAACAGTACATAACGTAACAGGGGAGGTCTGAATCCGTTATAACAATCATTTTTTAAACCATGCATGGGAAGAAGATCACCATCTTCAATCAAAAAGGTCATCAGTAATAATAATAATAACAACAATAATAATAATACCTTAAATTACTTAGAATAGTAAAAATTGCCAAAAATAGTAAAAATCTAATTCAATGGAAAATTTTCTACTGATCTTAAAATTATAATAACAACTTTCTAAAACAAATTGAGACTCAGAAACCTACTAGTACTGCTAGAATGGAAGTTACTAAAAATAATAAATTTAATTGAAAAAAATACATTTTTACTTTCAAAATAATCTTTTTTAAATTGGCCCAATAATTTTTTTTGTCATAGTGCTCATCGATATGGTACCAATAATATATTATAATAGTCATTTCGAATCTATTATAGTGTGGCATTATTTCGAATCAACCTTGTTATTGAAAATCTCTACTGTAGGGTGATGATGTGGCATCCATGGTGGCCATCACCGTGAGTAGTGACATCACCCCATGGAGAGCCTTCTCCGTGAAGTGGTGTTTGTCTACTCCATGGATGACACGTAGCACTTGCAGTTGATAAGAAAGTGACCCGGGTTAAACCTAAGTCACCTTCTATATAAATAAAAAAAGATACCCACCGTTGGCCTCGACCTTCCCTATCGCTTAAGGGTAAGCTAGTATGGGAGATGATACCATTGGCAATTATGTGTGGAATATGGCTAGAAAGAAGCAAGAGAACTTTTGACGGTAAGAAAAGTTCTTTTCAAGAGGTTTTGCTTCGTATTAAAGCACGTTTATACAGTTGGGGAATTATATTTTAGGAAATGCGTGGAGCATTCTTTAGCGACTTTGTGTTTAGATTTGACTTGATTTTGTATTAACATTTTATCCCCCATTTTTTTGTTCTCATTGAACGAAACCAAAAGAACAACTTCTATGGGAGTTGTTATACAACCAAAGACTCTTTCATTGAGAGGAGGTTGTACAAAACTTGTACGGTACTCTAACTCATCCCCTTCAGGGTGAGATTTTTGGAGAAAAGCACTATTCTGACAAACTTTCAGCTAAAAAGATCTACGAATAAATTTCCCCTCGTACACACAGAGAGGAAAACTAATGGAGAAGATTATTACAAGACAACACACAAACCCATGTACACACGTTAGCCTTCTTCTCTTAGAAGGAAAACCATGTAATCATTAAAAGGTTACATGTACTTCATATCTCCCTAAAAAGCGAAATCATGTACACAAATTCTCTAAAGACTTATAAATTAAGTTCTTTCATCATAGGCATATAAATATTCATGATTACTAACGTATAGTGACATAGTAATTCTCTAAAGATTTGTGAATACCCCCTCGTAATCCATATGTAAAGATCCAAATCCAACCCACATATGGATATACATTGGGTCAGATACACCATCCAATAACTACTTATATTAAGGATCCAATCAGATACAAGACCCATTAGTAAATTCTATTAGCATTGATTACCTAAAAGCAAAATTAAAACTCAACTCGCAAACTACTTGGATTTGTACTGATCTATTTTTAGATGCAGATCCTATCTTAGGGATCCAAACCCGCAAAATATAGGTTTGGGTTGAATCTCTGGTCAGAGTTGTCAGACCCACCGTACTGGAAATGTTAGTACAATTCGGATTTGTCATTAAAAAATGGGTAAAAAAATTCAGCAAAAATAATTTTAAAAATAAAAAAATAAATATTGACAACTTTTTCTCTTATAAAATGATTTTTCATGTTCAAAGCTGAATAATCTAAAAAGAATTCGGAAAAATTCGTGAATTATCTGAGAATAATTCGATCATATTAAAAAATGCACGCATTTTTTCAAACCTTTGATTAGGACGTTGTTCGGTTTGTTTTTTTAAATAATTCGTACAGTTCAGGAATTATTCACGGATAATTTGAGAATTTACTAACTAGCCAAACATCTATTTTTATGTCCGTTTGGAAACCTTATAAGAAGGGTCGGGCTCCAGGGCACCCCCCATTTTTCTGACCCCTCTTGGTGTTCGTGTGCTCCACTGTGGATTTCAAGAATCCAACGGTGGTTGTCAAACATCCATTTTATGTCCGTTTGGAAACCTTATAAGAAGGGTCGGGCTCCGGGGGACCCCCCATTTTTCTGACCCCTCTTGGTGTTCGTGTGCTCCGCTGTGGATTTCAAGAATCCAACGGTGGTTGTCAACGCCTAGCTGGCATCACTTGAGCATTATTGAGCGTTATTTGGGTGCAAAGATCCAAAGGTTGTAAATCACTAATCAGGCTGATTTTTGGTTTGCAGATCACTGGCCAAACATCCATACGGTTAGAGCCCTCGAATAATGTACCACGTGGCTCGTATTGTGTGTTGTGAGCGGCTTCGGTCAGAACATCTCGTGACAGAAGTTTTACTCCACAAAGTGGTGGGCCGAATCTCCCTGGGTCAGTGGGCTTTAAAAGAATGTGGCACATGGCATTTTGGGAGGGATAACATCACTCCTAGTGATTTCTTTTTTAATGTACTTGTTTACGTGGCAAAAAGCACTCGGGTACGATGCCGAGAACTCTCTACTTTGGTGAGTAAAACTTCTATCACGCGAAATTGTAAATCACACAATCACAAGCCAATGAGTTCTCGGCACGTACACAAGTGCTTTTGCAACGTACCATGTGCTTTTGATTTTAGGTGTACGTGCCGAGAACTCATTGGCTGTGATTGTGTGATTTGCAATTCCATTGTGACAGAAGTTTTACTCCTTTGGTAGTCAGCGGCTTCCTGATGGCCCGCAGTCATCAAATTTTTACTCTCATGCGGCCAATCCAATGGGTATGGGTGGTCGGGTTGGGTAACCTCAACCTGCACCAATTCTATAAAAAACGAGCCTGATCTTAGGGGAAGATTTTATATCACGCAATGGGCGAATCGCGCAATGCTGCATGTGCCACGTTTTACCCACCTTTTGGTGGACCTACAGACCATAATCAATCCTATTGGTGATTTTTAGCTGTTAGATTAGAGTCTTTTCATGGGTTATTTTTAACGGTAGGATGCTATACTCAAATTCAATGTCTATAAATCACCAATCAGGCTGATTTTTGGTCTGTAGGTCCACCAAAGTGGGCAAAATATTCTTCCAATAGTGTAACACGTGGCTATAGTCACGCGCAATGCCCGTTTTAAAATTTGCCCTGATCGTAAAAGAGCTACATGGCACACTCTTAAGAGACCACTGCCCATCCCTACATGGACCCACATACCCAAAAAAAATAAAAAAAACCTGATTTGTGATTTCTAGCTGTTGGATCTGAGTACCTCAAATAATGATTGGATCCCACAGTTGAAATCAACCATGAAAAGGACTAAAATCTAATGGTTAGAAATCACCAATCAGGATATTTTTGCTCTGAAAGTCCACCTAATGATGGGCCAAACATCCATTCGGTCGGTGGTCTCCAAGTGTCCACATGGGTCGTACAGAAGTCCGTATTAAAAAAAATGGACTCGATCTTAGGGAGTCCATACATGCGGCCAATCAATGCATCGATGTTCACTTCTTGGTCCAGATTGATGGGTACAATGGGCGGTGTACAGCATTGGAGCCAAAGTGAAAATTGGGGTTGGGGCATACAAGCAAGCTTCATAAGACGTTCACCTATGAAACGCCACGTAGTGCCTTAAAAACTTCGCTCCTCACCTTTTCGCAAAAGCAAAACTTTGATGACCGAGGTCCATCATCAAGTCAATGTTAGACGAGAGTGTGAGCCACATGGCATGCTCTTATAGACTATTGATTGTATTAATGTTTGGCCGGTCACTAGGTAGACCTACATACCAAAAATCAGGTTAAAAATAAACCATGAAAAAGACTAATCCGACAGATAGAAATCACTAATCAAGCTGATTTTTGGTTTAGAGGTCCATCTAAGATTTGGTCAAACATCCATGCAATTAGTGATCTATAAGACATCTCCAACCGTGCTTTAAATCAGAAACATAGACGTATCAACTCCAACCGTGCTTTAAATCAGAAACATAGACATATCAAATCGAAACCGTGCTCTAAAAGGTCTCTATTTCACGGTCCTTATTTTGTCATTAAAAATTTGAAGACCCACCATTGATTCTCTAAACTATCTTTAACAATTTTCTTTTTTGTTATAATTCCTATTTTGTCATTCCTCATGTATCACTGTTTGGAATAGCGTTTTTAGAGATTCGAATAGAAATTAGTGGTTGGAGTTGAAAATAACATTGAGGTGCTCTAAAAGCACTTTATCATTAAAAAATAATTTTTAGATGCTCTATTTTAGAGATCTCGGTTGGAGATGCTCTAAGAGTGTGCCACGTGGCTGATAAGATGGTCCATATCAACATGGCACCTATTGCTTGGGTGTCTAAAATAAAACCAAATTTGAAAACAAGCCTTGTCTTGCATCCCAACCCTTGGCTCCTTGCCTGGTGAAAAAAACAAACATGGATTCAATGAATAGTAAGTAAAGCATCCTTGCTTTCCAGTCTCTCAAAGCCTTTAAAGACTCAAAACAATCCCTGAAAACAAGAAGCGGTATAACAAATAAAATAAAATAATTGCTTGCAAAATGGTGCTCCCTTCTTCTGGGATGTGCAGTTCATCAAGCCTTCAATGTTACTTCCATCTTATCCCCCCCTCAAAACATTCACCAAAACAAAACATAACTGTTTCTCTGCAACGCTACCAAAAACAAAGGGAACCATGAAAATTGAGGTTGCGAAATCAATGGCAGCCTGGCCTGAATCTATTGACATCTTGTCCATGACTCGATTATGTACACCACCCTCCCCTAATCATTATTCAAAACCCACCTCGTCGTCCCGCATTTTACACACATACTTAAAAATATAGTATACTCATATATCTATTATTTTTATTCACAAGGAAGTCAGTGTGTACCCTTTGGTGGGCGGGTTTGTTCAGGGAACGGCGTTAAGCGGGTCCTCCGCTTCATCCGTGTTGAGAGAAAAAATATCAACGGGAGCGCTAGTGCAGTCAACAGTGCTATGCTCCTTGAATCTACCATTGGGGGAGCCTTGGCGGTGATCGAGAAACATCACGATCACAGTGATGTCATCATGGAAATGGCGCCTAATCCCCTTCTCAATCCTTTTTATGTCATCGTATCTCATTTCCCTCTTCTTCGCGGCTTCCTGAAGAGCAGCTCTCACTAAACGCTTTGCTATACCCTGTATCATCACAAAACAATGTTTGCCAATGAGATTTTTGAGGGAATGAAGAGTGGTTCATATTGTCGATCAATTACAACAGCATCAGCAGATATGGAGTTGAGCAAGTGGAAATGTGCTACAGGTTGCAGCACTAGGTTAGAGATGAGCACTTACGGCTCTTGGGTTTTTGAAGACGATCTCTACAGCGGCTTCATCACTCAGTTGCTCCCAGAGGCCATCTGAAGCAAATATCAAGAACAAGTCCTGCGGCCTTATCTTTCTTACCAAGATCGAGGGTTCTGCTGTCATCACAGGCCGTTTCAGAGGAACAGGAGATCCAAATTGCTGGAAAAGAGGATCCCTATTGAACTCGGGTTTCTTCAGATAGATATCTCCAATAGATCTTGAAACCTACGAAAAGGGAGTCAGTGTTAAAGACTTTACCCGCATCATTCATGACATGCTTTTAAATTATGGATAGGTAAATCAAAATAACGAGGCAAAGTAGCGGCTAGCAAGAGGAATATATTCACTTTGGCATCCTTTCACATAAAGTAGTATTGAATATCAAATGCCATGTGATCCCTCAAAGTTGAAGGGGGGACTGTATATGTTATACTCCTTGTAGATAAAACATGTCGGCCTGACTTGTGAGTCGGTTCCACCTCAGGGGTGATACTAAGGCACCAATTACATGTTCATAGTGAATATGGATCTCAATAGGACAGCATGCATTTAAGCATCTTGTATCCATGGCGATAAGCTACTATATTAAAAGGCACAATAACAAAAGGCCAATATACAAACGGAAAATAATGCATAGTGAGTAGTTCACAGAATTATGCTTTTTGAAGCCTTCACTTAAATCTCATGTATTGAATGCATCCTACTTTTGTTTACTAGCTGCATGAGAGTCTGGCTGAAGGGGAGGATCATGTGATTCCTGGAAAGATATTATTGATGGTGAAAGATAAATTTGACACCTTTTGGACAGAAATTTGACTCATGAGGATAAGAGAAGATAACGATGTTTATTCAACCAAGAGATAACAAAAGATAAAGATAAAGATAAAAGCAAAAAGCATAACAAAACACAAATGGCCAAAGACGGGTTTTATGCTTGAACAGAATCTCCAGAAAAAATAGACAACCAACAAAGTGTTTTACAGCTTCCTGGCTTTATGAATAATGTTCAATACAATAATTTGTCGACCATCTTTTCCTTTGAAGAGTCTAATTACAGTTTACATGCCAACACATTGAGATAGGATTCCCGTTTTAAAAAATCATAGTTTCAAAGGTATGCTATTATTCTTGAACACTAAGAATATTGCTTTTTGTTTGATATTTAGAGTGTTATGATGTAGATTTTCATAATTCAACTTTATATCGGAGGCATAAGTTTTTCTGAGGGAAGATTTGTTCATATCCTTAAATAGAATTGCATGATCAAAGGCAGACACCAAATAAAAATGGTTGTGTTCTGGATGGAGCAGCCACCCGGTTGAAAACTTAGAGTTGACCACAACTTACTATTATTATTTTTGGGGAGGTTGGGGTGGGGAGGAGGAGGAGGAAGGAAAGGCAGGGCTACAAAAGCAGGGAATTAAAAACAATACTAGGCAAATAAACAAGAAACGAATTCAAAGGTTGGAAAATTCAAATTCTTCCAGATACAATAAGCCACAAACATTCAGCTGCTAAGCTATAAAGCTCAATGCCATCTCTCACCCTGTTCCCTGTATATCCGAAGCCAAAGACATCTCACAGAATCCCCAGACTTTCTCCAAAATGGCTCCTGGTTTGGAAATTGGACAGTAAAGACTTACGCAATTGAAGATTTTCCTGCGGGAGGGAAAGGTTTTCTGCTCCACCATTAAAGATGAACAGAGTCTATACTATACACAAACATTTGTGCACACCATTAAATATATGATCTTATGCAGTATACATCCAATGATGTAAAACATCATAACCCTATCAATATATAAAAATGTCATTTCTTTAAATTTTGGTAAAAGAACGTCGAATCATGAGTCTCATCTTTTTGGTGGTCAAAGAGTGCCAAAGCTTACACTCATCTCAGATTCGGATATTTTGATGTTAATACATCACATTTATGCCATCACTATGTAACATAGGCAGTAAGAGATTGTCAGCCATGGAAAAAAGATTATACATTTCATCACCTTTAAACCATGTTCTTGTCAAAACAAGCTTAAGACATCAATGGGAGATGGGCAATGGGTGCCAAAACCTAAAACCTGATAGGAGAAAACTCGAAACAGCCGAAAGGGTTAAATCTTTAGACAAAACCAACATAAATATATATTCAATAACAATCAACCGGAACTACAGAAGACACATACTACACCCATTTACAATCCAAATTTGGCAGTTTAGTCCGTTAGAATTTAGTCCCTAATATTTGAAGGAGAAGCAACTTTGATGCTGATACACCACACACGTCAGAGATGAGCATTCACATCCTGAAAGTGCTTGTAATTTGAAGCACAAACCTCTCTTATATCACTTCAAACTCGTACATATCAGCAACAGAAATAGTCAAAAAGAGTTCCTAATACAACTCCAAATAATATTCCTGGATCAATCTAGAGCAAACAAAAAACAATCTGAATAGCTAAACAAACAGAATTATATTTTGATTTCTATAATAAGTTCTACCACTGAAGCCTATATAACAGAAACAAAGAATCAACAGCCCAATTTGTGTCTGAACTCAACTAGATTTTCAAATTGAGCTCTCTCTACTCCTACCTAACAAAATTTAATCCGATCAGAATCATATCGAATTGCGATACTAAGACTACGACAACCCAGACATAAGTGCAAATAATTGGAAAAGAGAAAGAAAAACAAAGAGGCAATTATACCTGAATTATGCCCTTAATCCGCCAAACTCCGCGACTATACACCACAATATGTGAATCATCGGGATGAAGTGCCTCAACCTCCTTCCTCACCTCCTCTACCGCAACATTATGATCAGTCGATAACCGCTCCGCCACCACCTGATTCCTTCTTCCCTCTGAAACTCTCCGTCCAAGAACCGCCCTCGAGTCACCGAGATTCGCCACATACAAGACATCATTAGAAATGGCTCCCACCAAACAACACGATCCCACGGAAGCAATCTGTGGCCGTGCCGGCCACGACCGCTTCACCAAATGCAAAAATTCCTCCTCCGTCGCATCAAACGCCTTCTTTATAACATCAGCCGATAATCCCCCTTGTTCCGAAGCAAATTCTACATTACAGAAAAGATAAAAAAAAAAAAAAATTCAAATTTAAGGTTTTGATAAATTGGGGAAATTAAAATTAGGGCGTGAAGGTGAGATTAGGTACTGTGGAGATGGGGGAAGAGGTGATTGTTGATGAAGCGAGATGCTTCTGGTCCGCCATGGCCGTCGTAGACGCCAACGTAGGTGGCGGAGGGGGAGGTGAAGACTTGGCTTTGGTCTTCAAGGGAGGAATTGGCTTGCACCACTGCGATCGAGAAGTCTCCTGACGCGTGGGGTTTTAAGTCCATGTGCCAGAGAAGACCATCTCCTCCTCTCCCGAAACATCTCTCAAGTGGTCTGCAACACGAGTGCAACATCTCCTCTTCCTCTCTCTATCTCTCTCTGTTTGCAGAACCCTTTTTTTTTCTTTTTTGCAGTTTTTCAGCTTTGAAGTCTGTGAAATAAGATGGGCGGAGAGGAGAAGAAGAAGAGAGAGAAGAAATGTGTTAGAAAACTAGAAAGAAAGAAAGAGAATAAGACGTGGGTTTTGGTAAAAATGGGGAAGTCGTGTCGATGCCGCGTTAGAGGAAGACGACTGCTGCTACTCCACCTTGACGCGTGAGTGGGTTTTCTACTTTTCTTTTTTCTTTTTTCTCTCTTCTTTCCCTCTTCTTTATTTTCTCGGGGGTATTTGCTAACGTGAGCGAGGGGATAGAGTATGTGGAATATTTTGGTCACACTAGTGGATTGCTTCGATCTCTGTGTTTCCGAGGTTAATGAGTTATTTGTAGTAACCCCACAATTTAAAAAAGTAGACTGACTTGGTCCACCGTCTATGACTTTTGTTGAATCTATTTGACAAACAACTTTTTTGAAAGGACAAAATTATCCTTTTCTCGAGCCTATGAACAACATGTAGGATTGGTCCGAAACCCTAACCCTAAATCAAACGGTTGTAGTGGTCGGTTAGCCATAAGATTTCGATAGCTTGGGCGTTTACCACCGACGACCAATTTACCGGAGTTTCATGTTCAGCTAATCACCACTCTAGTGAACAATTTCTTGCCTAGAAAACCAATTTACCGGTTTTAAGGACATTTTGGTCCTTTTCGATTTCTTGCCTAGAAATTTTGAATTCATAGCTACTTAATTTCCTCGAGGTGTGATAGTAGGATTTTCTAATTAAAGGACAACTTCAAATCCGGACCCAACACTGAACGAGATATTTATGTTTGAATCGCAGGGAACCGTGTCTCTCTTTCTTCATAGGTCCCTTATTGATTGTCCTTCGAAAAGTTTTCTAAAAATGATTATTTCCCATAAATTTCATAAAATTTTCATCTTCAATACAAATCTTTTTCTAGAAAACTTTTCTATGGTCGCCGTACAAAAACAGGGAGTTTGATAAGATATTTTGCTTTTCAAGAAAAGAAAAAATGCACGCACGCACGCACCCACACACAAGTGCTTTCCTGTTTCCACTAGGAACCGTTCAATAATAAAATATTGTGAAGTGTTTGAAGAGTACACATGGCCCTACTAATTCTTGATTGACCGTTCATGGTTTGTCACGTCTTAGAGGGACCACACGATCATGACATCTTGATGGATGGAACATCATATATATATATATATATATATATATATATATATATATATATATATATATATATATACATTTTTATTGAGTAAAACTTCTATCACAGAGTTTGACAGATGCTTCTGTCACAATATAAATCACAGGCCATGTGGCATACTATTAGTGGACTCTGACCGTATGGATGTTTGACCAGTCCTTCGGTGGATCTATAAATAAAAAATCAGCCTGATTAGTGATTTACAACCTTTGGATCTTTGCCCCCAAACAATGCTTAATAATGCACGAATTCTTACCGTTAAAATCAACCAATGAAAATAACTTCAACCGAATCGCTTAAAAATCACTAATCAGGCTGGTTTTTGGTTTAGAGGTCTACTGAGGGACTGGCCAAACATCCATATGGTCAGCATCAACTAAGAGTGTTCCACGTGTCCTGTGATTTGCATTGTGACAGAAGCATCTGTCAGAACGCTGTGATAGAAGCTTTACTCCATTTTTTTTCCACAGTAAAAAGCTTTCCGTCTAGCTATCACCAGTAGATGTTCCGGGGCGGACCATGCCCTCATGAACGGAAGCAAGACGTACCATCAGATAAGATCTTGATGCTGCAAAACGACCTAATATCTGATGATCTTTTAGATCTGATGGTTAGGACTATTGCATTGATTCCTGGAAAATGTGATATTCTAGATGGGTCCTACCATTGGGTGGGTCCCCGCTAAAATCAAATAAATGGTTGTGTTTCCTATTTAGGGTCCACGTGAAAGAAAATGGGTTCCTTAAAATTGACAAGGATGACCTTGAGTTTCTACTTTGCAAAGGTGCACCACTCTCAGCAAGGGAGATATGGGCATGCCACTACCTGCGCACTTTAGCTTTTGTGCGTCTTTAAAGGGCAACCGCGTTTGATCACAGAAAAAAAAAGAAAAAGAAAAGGGCAACCGCGTTTTTCTCCGAGCTGAAACAGTATGTCAAATATATTAATCGAGTATTCTTGACGGCAGAAACGAAGAAAGTGAAAGTCAACTTCGACGCAGATTAAAAATAGTAACGGGCGGTAAAGACACGGAGTACAGTTGACTCTAAGATCCACTTTACTTTCTCAGCAATCTGGGCCCTTATTTCATTTCACACCTTAGACCCATAACGATTAAACCATCTTAATCGTCTGATCAAATGACTAAACAGGCCACTATCTCCAATTTAGTCCTCCAGATGGATGGTCTAGATCAAATGTAGTGTCTGAACTGTCTTCCAATTTCTGTCGTTTTATTGAAGATATATTTTTCTTGGAAATCAGCATAGATACGTCCGTTAATGCATGCGTGATTGCGAGGGAGGGGCTTAACCGTAAATAATTTTTTCTTTCTGTCCTATTTTGGGAATAAAAAGTACAAAGTTTGATTCTTTGGAATTCATGGAGAGCTCCTTCGACCGAAATTTCTTCCATCGGTTGGTGCGGGCTGGGATTGTGATTTCTTTATCGTGTTCTCTCTTTATAAGGCAAAAAAAAAACTCCCAACGTCAACAATTGAAGAACGACACCACCCAACAAATTCAAACGAGAAACCGCCAACTAACGATTTGGTACATAGCGAACCATATTATTAAATAGCATCCCGTGTTTCTACGCCGTTTATTCCTAACACCTTGGAATACAATACCCATTATATTGTACTTGTAGTTCACCAACTTGTCCACCTTGTCCCTCGCTAGAGACAAAATCAATATTCTCTCAAATTTTCTTTTTTTTGCTAAATAATAATTTCACAAATTTCTAATATATATTGAATTATTTAAATATTAGAAAATCTAGTGAATATCAGTTTTAAAAGGGAAAATTGCAGTACATGCTACCATGGTTAAAAAAACGGCTGTTATAACGGATTCGGACCTCCCCCGTTACATTATGTACCATTAAAACGCTTAAAAAACAATGGCCGTTATTTTACTGTTATAACAAAAATGGTACATTATGTACCATTCAAAATTCAAAATTTTAATTTCAGCACCATTTTTTCGCTATTCTCCATTTTTGCCCCTGATCGATACAACTCATTATAACGGAAAAAAACAGTAATACCCCGAGTCCGTTATAACCCTTTTAAAACTTGCATGCTACACTAAGCAAAATATAAAATAAAGGAAAAAGTGCTACCACACCACGGACAAAAAGGTATACGGTTGAGGCCATTGATCATTGGATTCAAGAGATCTGCGGTCCATGAAGCAATAACTGCAAAGGATAAAATAATTGTTGCGTCATACTCCGTGGATCACTTGAATCCAACGGTCAATGACCTCAACCGCACATATTTTGGTCTAAACCTTATAAAATAATCAAGATTTTTTTTTTAATTTTTTTTTTTTTCCATTTGTTTCTTCCTTAGTTCATTTTGGAAAACCGATGTTTTCATGACCTAGCTGTGCATTAGCTCAGAAGAACCAGTTCAATGTTGCAACTACTTATAGAAAAAAATAACCCTCGTCCTATTTTTAAAGGCAAAAGTAGAAAAAAAAAAAAAGGGGGGGCAAAAAAGATGGGTCCTACTCAGTTACCAAACACAGCCCAAAAGGACTAGACCTACACCAATCACGGCCTATTATCCGAGTTTTAAAATATCCTGGATAGAAATTGGGTCCACAAAGAGTATTGGTTTTGAGAGATATTACTGTATTTTAAATATGTAATGTGAACATCAAAGAGACCACAATTAGGTTTAGGGCAATTTGTTTTGTTGAAAAGTCAGTCTCGTGTTGAAAATAGGAGATTGACGTCTCGGACTTTATAATTTTTAAAACGATAAGACGAAGCTGCCTTAATCAAAATAGGGTCGTGATGTAACAAGGTATACCTGAGATCTTTTCATTTGCCGAAGCGGCATTTTTGGTAGTCTCCACTGCCATCTGGGCCCACCGACCGCATGGATGTTTAGCCCACCCTTAATAGACATTCATACAAAAAATCAGCTTGCTTAATGATTTTTGGCCGTTGGTTTTAGTACTCAAAAGATGGTTGTATTCAACGGCTATAAGAACGCCTTAAATGGTGCTAAAAAGTGTTAAAATCTAATGGTTATAGATTACCAATCAAGGTGATTTTTGGTATGTATATCCACCGAGGGGTGAGATAAACATCCAAGCGGTCAGTGGGACCAGATGGCAGCGGTGACTACCAAAAATTGCCGCTTCCGCAAATGAACAGTTTCAGGCATACCTTGTTACATCTTTTTCCATCAAAATATAAACAAGGATGTGACATTTATAATCAATATTATTAAAATTTGAGTGGCATGGCCTAGCCGAGAATTCCTAGGCTAGTGAATCAAGTGGATGAAAGGCATCTCTAACCTAACTCACAACCCCGTCTTAGGTTCCGGTGTCCCCGCAGCGCCTGAATCCTCTTTTGTAGGACACGTGCTTAAACAAATTTCATTAAACCCATGATTAGAAAGTAATCTCAGTCTAATTTAACTTGAGTTAGAGAGTTTTTAGGTGTACGTGTCTTGCAAAAGTGATCTTGGTCGCAAACTATTGCCGCAGTCTCCATTGTGTAGGGCTAAGTCTAGTTGCATAAGCGTCGTTGCATAAGCATAGCAAGTTGGCAAGTTGGCTATGATTTGTTAGTGACTTGATTTGTAGTTACTCGCCGAGTCGACTTGGCTCAACTTGGTTTGTGAGTCGAAGGAAACGTTACTTATTGATTATTAAATAATTTTTATTCATAATAAAAAAGATTACAAATCATATTTTAATTTTTGATATTAATTTTTTTTGTAATTCAGACTAATTTTTATATTTCAATAATTTTATTAATTCACCAAGGTGTCTTGTAAATCATTGAGTCAGTTTGATCCCATGACCTTTCGAGTCGAGTCGTGTCGGTTTTTCAAAACATTGGGTGTAGAATCTTATATAGAGCATTGCAAAAGTCCAATCCTATTGGACTCCTATAATCTCTTAATCAAATCTAATCCTAATTGATAGAGCATTACAAGAGTTAAATAGGAAGAAAATTCTATAATCTCTCAATCAAATCTAATCTCAATATATTATCTTAATATTATGATAAGATGTACCAATAATGATATAGTGTATCTCACACAATTTATTATGATATATATTTTTTAACATTCCCCCTCAAACTCATGGGGATCGGTGATCGACGATCATCGTGAGTTTGCCAAAATTCAGTGTCGTTGAAAGATGCTATCGCCATTGTAAGTTGCCTTGATGATTGAATCGCCTTGATAAAGTAATGAGGAATGGTTGTTCGCGGTTGAGAAGTCATCATTTTATGCATTTTTATCCAATTTTTCTTAGTTGATTATTAGAATTATTCTACATAAATCATCAAGCCTACATGAAAAATATGATATTCTCTTTTCATTAATTGTATATTCAATTTCTTTTAATAATAGTCAATTACTTTATATTAATAATCTTATTTCATTAGGTACCCAAGCCCAAAACTAAAGCGAGCATAAGTCCAAACCCAAAAGTTAATGTACAAAAGTTCAAATCTGAACAAAAGAGTAGACTACATTAACGGGCCAAGAAGTTGGGCCAAGAAGTAGGCCAATGCAGTGGGCCTATGTAGTGGACCAAGTTGGTGGACTAAACATAGACCAAGGTAGTTGAGATTACAATAAACGGTTCAGATTACAAAAGGCAAGATGATGTCTTTTCAAAAATAAAATGATGGTTTTGGTTTTGAAATTTAAAAATGATAGAATGTTTGAAAAATAAATATCTTATTATAAGATAAATTCTTTTTGAAAAATAGAAAAATATTTTATTGATTTTCAAAAGGAAGTTTTAAAATAATAAATTAGTGATTGATTCGATATTGAAAAATAAAAGAATATTTTATTGATTTTAAAAATAAATTTTAAAATAATAATTTGGTTAGTGATTCTATTAAGAAAAGAAAAATATATTTTATATAATTATTTTCATCTTTGAAAATATTTTTTCTAAAGAAAGTCTTAATTTACTAAAGATGGAAAGACTGTTACACATCCCAGCCTATAAAAGGACTTTCAATGGACGATGGAAGGTGTTTTTCGCTTGGTTGCTCTCCGGCTGGATATATTTCTCAGCTACACACATTTCCCGGCTACAATCTTCTATTTGTATCGGATATCGTTTTTCATTTTTTTATTTTATTTCTTTGTCTTTTATTTGTTCTTCTTGTAATTTTTTTTTAGTTTAGTTTTGATTATCAAGTGTAATATTTTTCGGTCATTAGAGAGATTGACAACCTCTGTTAATGACCGGTAAAAACTTATTCTCTTAAATATAAGTTAAAAAGTAATTTTTTTGTTAGAATTATTTTTGATTGATCAAGTTAATTTCACTATTCTTATCTTTTCTTGTGGTTCGACCATGTATTTGCACTATACATAAATCGTTGATTTGACTTTTGCAGATTTAGGTTTGATTAGACAGTAAAATACAACGACTTATCAAAATACTGTCCATCAGCGGTTCGGGCAACGACGGTAACAGTAAGTAAAACTTGAAAAAAATATCATACCCAACAGGCAGTAAAGATGCCGCCTGTCGGAAGAGTGATGGGCCAAAAGGAAATCAGTAGAGCACAGGTCGGATGACCCGCTCTGATACAATGTAGAAGCTTACGTTTCTTGAATAGCTTTGTAATTACATAGACCTACTCAAAGCTTTTATATAGAGCATTACAAGAGTCCAATAGGATTTGACTCTTATAATTTCTCAATCAAATATAATCCTAATTGATAAAGCATTACAAGAGTCCAATAGGAAGGAAATACTATAATCTCTCAATCAAATCTAATCCTAATATATTATCCTAATCCTTTGAGAGGATACACTAATAAGGATATAGTGTATCTCATACAACTTATTATCATATATATTCTCTAACATTCATACTCAAACTCATGGGGATCGGAGATCGACGATCATCGTAAATTTGTCGAAATCCAGTGCCGTTGAAAGATGCTATTGCCATTGTAAGTAGCCTTGAATCGCCTTGATAAAGTAATGAGGAATGGTTGCCCGCGGTTCGGGCAACAACGGCAACAGTGAGTGAAACTTAAAAAAAAATATCATGCTCGACTGGCAGCAAAGATGCCGCTTATCGGAAGAGTGATGGGCCAAAAGGAAATCAGTAGAGATGACCCGCTCTGATACAATGTAGAAGCTTACATTTCATTTAATCCTAATTGATAGAGCATTACAAGAGTCCAATAGGAAGGAAATCCTATAATCTCCAAATCAAATCTAATCCTAATATATTATCCAAATCTTGTGATAAGATACACTAATAATGATATAGTCACACAACTTATTATGATATATATTCCCTACCATTGGGCTCTTCTCAATGTCAAAATGAGTTTTCTTTATTTTTAAGTACTTTTTATCATAATAACAAATATTACAAATCATATTTTAATTTTTGTCACATTTTTTTATAATTTAAATATTTTTATATTTTGCTAATTTTATTAACTCAACGAGTCGACTTGCGAATCATTGAGTCAACTTGATCCAATGCGCTTTCGAGTCGAGTTTGAGTTTTAAGTTTTTTAAAACATTGGACTCTTCTCAAACATCAAATGTGGTGATAGGAGCTCTTTTGTCTAGAGTAAATTTTTTTTTCTAAATATAGTAAAAGGTTTTTTCTAGAAAATAATGCATCCCTTATTTTAGGGGTCGTCTTTGTCACGCACAAAAAGTTACCATTGAAATCGACATATTTCTGTCAATTGGCTATAAAAAGAGTCCAATCAAAAATTCCTTTGTGTCGATTGATTCTTTTCGCATTCCAACTACAATTTCTATTGGTATTTTTTTATGACGAAAAAGAACCATAAAATCTTGTATGAATATTCTTAAGTGGTAGCTATTTTCATTGATGTTAGTAACTGTTTGAGCAAGGTACAAGAAGATTTTTAGGCACGCCGAAGAATTTGCATTATTATTATTAGACTGAAGAGGTTCTAATTTTGTTTGTTTGTAGGGACTAGTCTCCAGTCTCAACAAATCTTAGGTCATCACATCAGTTGCAAAGCAAACAAGGACAAAGACTTACCTTTGCCTAACATTGCTCTTCACCATAAATAATGGTTGAAAATTTATAAATATCCTTATTAGCGAAATAGGGTGACAATTTTGTTGTATAGGCGAAATTTGAAGTGTTGCCGATCAGAAATCTTCACTTGTATATGGGAGGGTACATCCATAGTTAGCAAATAGTGAAGTGGCAAAAGTCGCTCATTGAATTAAAAATTGCCCAGTCCCAGCACACCTCAATGTCGTTTCACCCTCGGTTGTACTCTCTTTTTGATTGAATAGTTGGATCATCACTGCACTTGGTCCAAGTAGACCTTTCTGATTAGGGAAAATCCTTTCTTGTGCTTTGGATTTGCTTTGCCAAAGAATCACAGGTGTGGGTTGCCATCCATGAAAATGGACAGATAAATAACGGATTCTATACCTGATCCTTTTGAAAAGTCACATCACCACTTTATGCCTCCTGGATTGAGCCCTATGCTCTCCTAGTCAAGCGTTAGAGTCGGTTGGTTGCCCCAGCCATCTTCAACTCCCCACCTAATGCAGTAGGGGAAAGAGAGGTAGCGGGTGATCGAAGTACAGTTTCTTCATTGGATTCAGAGAGAGAAATAGTTGAATCAAGAGGGGAACCATCGGACAGTTTTCAGGATGACTAAGCTAGTCAAGTGCATGCAATATGTCTTTCATCACCTTCTAGAATGATTTGAATTCTAAAAAATAGGGTCAAAAAAGCAGTCAGAAAGTCGAGATCATCAAAAGATTGAAAAAGTAAGGACTTCAGGTTTAATACTTTTTTACTCCAAAACTACGCACTCAAAAAAACTTATACATATATGTGCGTATGCCCTTTTTTTGTCATCTATGTGCATATGCCCATAACGTAAATAGATTCATAATGTACATAGATTGGGTGGTAATATAAGTATAATAAAACTGAAATGATATGCTATTTTCTTTAAATCTAAGTAATAGTAGTAACATTAATAATTTTCAAAAATATTTTTTCATTTATCAACATCTCTAAACGCGTGGGAATCTGCTAGTCTTTCCTATAAATAATGTTCTAAACATAAAAATTGATGACATATATTATAAATAAAAAATATTCTTTAATTTTTAAAATAAGAATGTGTTTTATTGAAGAGATTTTTTGAAAAATTTAAAATTATTGCATTGTTTAATATTATTGAATATTACATCTTTTTGCGATGTTTTGAGAACCCCGTGATTTGAAAAGTATTTTTTTATTCAAAAGATGAGTTTTTTTTTATTTTCAAAAAGTCGGGTTTTTAATGGAGATTTGCTTAACTATGGGTGCAACCCACTTGCATGACAAAGGGAGTACAATAACCACCAGCTTGATGTGGTCCTATAAGACGTCTCATCTATTCTACTATTTAATGCACGAAGGCCCTTCTTGCGTTCCTCACACTAAACCCCAAAATCCCACAAATGCTCTTATTTTCTTTTCTTCAATTTAATTACATAGTATGGACTTTTTGGACTTTTGAGTGTCAAATAGCATGTCACCCTACAAGCACATGTCACCCTTAAGCTCATTCAATGTACAAAAAGTAAAAAAAAAAATATTATTCCTAATATGCCCTTAATTTCTTTAAATTGACAGAAAATATTTATTTCGATTTTGAATTTTTTTTAATTTATAAAGGCAAAATTTTCACATCTCAAATCAACTTTGCAAGCTATTGTTACATTCTAACATGTCACTATACTTTATTACTTGCAAAGTTTAGATGATGATATCTATTATCAAAGTTGATGATGGACCCACAAAATGCGATATGAGGCATATTATTAGAGGCTAAGGACCGTATGGATGTTTGGTCCACCCCTAGATAGACTTATGTAACAAAAATATGCTTGATTAGTGATTTGTATCCTTTGGATCATAATGATCAAAATCTACGGTTAAAAATAAACTAAGAAAAATAATCTGATATAAAGTACTAATCAGGATAAATTTTGATATGCAAGTCTAACTAGGGTAGGGCAAAACATCCATACAGTCAGTGGTCTATAATAGTATGACCCATCATCAATGGTGAAAAATCTCATGTTGGAAAAAAAAAAGTTAATGAAAAGCACACACATGTACCCATTGTTAAAAGAGTAATGATCACATGTTCCAAGGTCCATGGACATGACATGGTGGTGTCATTGGCTAAAAATACACCTCAAATTACGTGCTAAATAGTAAATAGTAAATAGTAATGCTAAAAATCTACAGTTGAAAATAAAGTTTGAAAAAGATTCTAATCCAATGGATAGAAATTGCTAATCAAGATGATTTTTCACATGTAAGTCCACCCAGAGATAGGAAAAATATCTATATATATGGTCAGTGGTCTTTAAATATGTGCCATGCGTAAGGTGTTGGCATGCGTAAGGTGCACGTGCATCGCAAGTGGTGTTCCCCCTAGTAAGTGTAATAATTAAACTTTTTTTTTGTGTAATCAGTGTAATAATTAAACTTGTAAGCCCATAAATGAGCCATTTTATACATTGGCTGGAATAGAGTTACATCCATAACCAAACGACCCCACCAAGGGGACATGTTCCAACAATTCTGACTAAATTAATACAAATATGGGGAGGTGGACGGCAATTCTATCATTCTAAGGTTCTATTTTCGAGCAGTTCTATGATATACAGATTTTTCTCTCAAAATTTTGATACAGAAGTCCCTCAAAACACCACATGGCACTTGCCTTTCGGCCCACTGACATCATGAATGTTTTTCCCACACCTTGGTGAACTACACACCGAAAAAACTGTCTGATTGATGATTTCTATTCATTGAATTTGAACACATTTTCATCGTGGGCTTTATGAACAGGCCTTTGGATGGGTTCTATGCTGATGATGAACAAGTGCTCAAATCCAATTACCTAGAAGTCATCAAGAATTTTTTTGTGTAGGTCCATCAAGGTGTAGGCCAGATATTCGTGTGCTAGTAGATCACAAATAGTATGCCACGTGACATTTGGGGGTTGTTTTTTCCATGGTTTAAAATAACGCCGTTTAAAATGTTGTTTAAATAGTAATGCCCCAAGTCCGTTACGTTAAAAACTGTTTTGATGCTTAAAAATTAACGACATTTTTTTTGACCATTTTTATTTATTTTGGTAACAGCCGTTAAAATCTGAAAAATTTTGTGGAAAAAAGGCCGTTATAATCTGTTATTTTTTCATTAGATTTCATTTTTTCAAAATTTGAATTTCAACGCCATTTTTTTTCCATTTTTCCAGTTAAAATCCATTTTTTTTTTTTTTGCATTATTTTATCTTTGTCCCTGTCCATTACAATCCATTTTAATGGTAACGTCCCCAGTGCGTTATACCATTAAAACGGCCTCCTTTAAACCTTGGTTTTTCCCATTCGCCAAAGACTTTTTACCTTAACAAGTCAAATACAAAGAAAACCCTAAACTTTTTCCAAAATGCGTTGCTCACTAGCATTCCTCCAGTGAGAAACCACCCAATGTTTTGAAAACAGGACCGGATTGGGTTCACCCGAGTTTTACAAAATTCGATCTGGTTCAATGAAAACCGATAAAATTAATAGAATCATCGACTTCTATATGATGTTGGGCCCATTTGAAATTTGTGAAATTGGTGCGAGAAATCGAAAGGGAAAACGGTCCCCAAAATTTTATATGATAAGGAAACAGGAGACGATTAGGAAATGACAATGGAAACTAAGGTTTAAAGGAGACCATTTTAACGGTTAAACGGACTGGGGGCGTTACCGTTTAAACGGATTGAAACGGCCAGGGTAAAAATGAGAAAAAATGAAATTAAACGGATTTTAAAGGAAAAAATGACGCTGAAATTCAAATTTTAAAATTTGAAAATTTAAAAAGAAAAAAAATAGAATTTAACAGATTTTAACGGATTTAATGGCCATTTTTTTCCCAAAATTTTTCAGAATAAAATGGCGGTTTGAACGATTTTAACACCTGTTAAAACAAAAAAAACGGCCATTATTTTCAAAACCGTTAAAATGTGTTTAAACGGTTTTAACGGAAACGGGCCTGGGTAAACAACGATGGAATAAAATTAAAAAGTTATGTAGCGATTGACAAGGGGTCTTAATTCCCAATATACCAACATTTTGCCATCACATTGGGCCAACTTATGAAATTTTCTATGTCAAAAATCAACCTAAGAGACAATCTTGACCATAAAATCTATGCATTATTTCTATCTTTTTCTTAAACAAAAAACCATATTTGGTTGACACAAATAGTATGATAGAGAGTCATATTTTATTTTTTTCGTCGCTGACACTGATAGATAATGACGGTTAAAGTAAAGAAGTTGATTTACTATGTCGGTAAACCGACAAAGAGAGATATATTATAACCATGTAAAAGTAGATGAAGCCGGGCATGGTTATATTAGAACCCAATTTGACCAAATCAAAGTGGTTCGACCATTTTGGCAAAATTATGGTTCGGTCATTGGTTCAGTTTTTAAAACATTGAAACCACCGATGATTTATCTTGCTCGAGATAATCCTTAATTTCTCTTTGTTAAAGGTTTTTTTTTTCCCCATTATTTGACGCCTATACTTTATCTCTTTATCGTTTGATTTAAGGTTCTCATATCCATTATGTGGGCCCCTAGTTGTCAAGTTCGCGATTTATTCGCGAATAATTCGCGAATAAATGATTTTACCAACATAACCGAATCAAACGGGCGAATATTTCAATGATTCGGTATTATTCGCGAATAATTGAGATACAACGATTAAAACGCGTTCATACGTGAAGACGAATAAGTCGGCCCTTTTGTTCGGTTGAAGAAAAAACAAATAAAAGGAAAAAAAATCTTCAAAATCCCTAAGTTATCTTCGTCTCCACCCTACCCACGGTCCCCACACCTTCACTCTCCCCTTCGTCTACCCATTGCTCTTGCTGCTGCTGCAACACCATCTTCATATGAGGGTTATCTCTCTCACTCTCTTCATCCTCTGTCTCTCTCTCCGCTGCAACACCAAAACGGGGTTTCCTCTGCCTCTCTCTCCGCTGCAACACCATAACGGGATTTCCTTTGTCTCTCTCTCTGCTGCAACACCATAACAGGGTTAGATGGTATCCTTCCGCAGAGCTCTATTTCAATGGGGTTTTGCTCCACCCGAGTGGGGGGAATTAAGGTGGCATTTTGCTTCAGCGGGGTTTTGCCCCTAATATCCCTATGCAGGCCATGTTCATGGGCCCCACGATTATGGATGTTTAGATCACCGACTATAACCCTTCATGAACATCCCAAAAATTACCCTAATTAGTTATCTCTAGCATTAGAATTTAACACTTTTTAAGACTGATTCTAGCCGTCAGATTCAAGCATGTATTCTGGGTACTCTATCCAACGGCTAAAAATCATCAATCAAGCTGATTTTTTGGTGCGTATATGCACAAATGGCTGGTGGCCCATTCCAAGTTGAGAGCTGAGCCACGTGATTCCAGCAGCCCAGCTAGGTCAAGGTGGTTGATTGAGCTAACCACTTATCTCAGTTGGTTATAAGTTTGGGACCAATAGTGGGACATGTGCACGTTGTGTATACATATCTCTGCATATATGTGTGTATATCTCTCTAATTCCTCCACGGAGGTTAAAAAAAATAAAAAAAATCTCCCTCTAATTACATATACCATTACCTTGCACACTTATATATTTGACGAATTTTTAATACCGGATTTTTACATTATAATCGAATTAAACACGAATAAATGCAGTTAAGAATTATTGCCGTTCCTCGAATATTTAGCCGAATTTTTAGATTATAACCGAATTATACTCGAACTTTTTCTGTCTCGAACTTTTGGCGTATCCGAATTTAACAACTAGGCGTGGGCCTCACTTGCTATATATCATTGGCAACAATAAGGCTGCATTTGGGTAAGTTCAAAATAAGCCAGAAGTCAGCTTATAGCTTATGAAAGCAGTTTTTTTTCAGGTTTCAAGCTAATTTTTCGGGGTTAAGAAAAAATCATTGAAATCCGGCTTATTAACAATCACTAACATTTGAATCTGAGTACCCCAAATAATGCTAAAAATCCACGGTTAAAAATAAACCATGAAAAAGTCTCTAATCCAACAGATATAAATTACTAATCAGGATGAATTATGATATGTAGGTCCTACTAGGGATGGGCCAAACATCCATACGGTTAGTGGTCTATAAGAGTATGCCACATGTAAGGTGCACGTGATACCATCTTGGATTTGAGTAGAGTGTAGTGCTCCTTATCCCTCACGTTTTTTTGGGTGTGATCGCCTTATTCCTCACTTCTACTCCTCATCCTTTGTTAAGCAGGTTATTTGATTTCTTATAATCTTTCTAATTTTCGAAGTACTTTCAAGTTACGGTTTCCGTGAAACTCATGATGATCCTTGATCGCCGTGAGTTTGAGGTGGAGTATTAGAGATCAGATTAATTACAATTGTTGTTATTAGGATAAGATCAATTAGGTTAAGATTATTATAAGTTAGGATATTAGATTAAATTGATTGAGATTATTTTTATATTTAGATCTTTTTAATTTTTTATATATATACCCTTGATTCGGGTTAATGTAATCATCTAGTTTTATCAATAAACTTAAAATCTTCGCAATTTTTGGCCTAGAAATATATTTGATTTGTCGTATGCTTTTGTTTCCCGTTGGTAAAATTTTGTTGTTTTCTACGTTAGTTGGCGCAATAATCACCACCAATTGTCGATATGGGACCCACATTATTTGACGGAGAATATTCGAGTTATGGACCCTACCTTTAGGTGTGTGCTGGTGATTATTGGAAATTTCCTAGCCTATGCTATAGCTGTAGCAACCATGGTTCAAAGTCTCGGCCGATCGGAGCCCACCTATCTAATCCAAACCAGGCTCTGTTTCGCTCCTAGATCACTGCTTTTACAAAGGAGTCTCACTTTGTCTCGGGCGAGATGGGCCAATTCTGTTCTGAATCGGGCCGATCGGGATCGGAGCCCAGCCCATTGATCCCAGCTTCCAATCCCCTAGATTTCATCCATGGTAGCAACACGGGGCTTCTCTTTTGTCGGATAAGTACCTAGCAAAGAGTCAACCTACGTTAATCCATGAACAAAAAAGTAACCTAAATTGAGTTCAAATTGAGTTATAGCAATTTTCACTTATCCAGAAGGAACCCTGTGGCAAAGTGTTGCTACTTTTGCTCAATGAGGTTAGAGCGAAAAATGCTCAACGGCATCTGTACAAGATACGTGGCAAACTGTTTGAGACCACAGAACCTAAGATATTTGGCCCATCCCGAGGTGGATTTGCAAGAAAAACCCATCCTGATTGGTGATTTCTAGCCGTTGGATCTGAGTAACCCTGGGATTAGTTCTTCCTTGTCAGGTTTGAGAAGTCCTGAGCAAGGAGACCGTTTTAACTGTTAAACGGACTGGGGGCGTTACCGTTTAAACCATTTAAACGGCCGTTAAAACGGATTGAAATGGTCGGGCAAAAATGGAAAAAAAATGGATTTTAACGGTTTTAACAATTTTTATGAATTTTAATGGGAAAAAACGGAAAAAATGGTGCTGAAATTCAAATTTTGAAAATTAAAAAAAAAATGAAATTTAATGGAAATTAAACAGATTTTAACGGAATTAAATGGATTTAACGGCCGTTTTTTTCACAAAATTTTTCAGAATTAAACGGCTGTTTAAACGATTTTAACCGCCGTTAAAAAAAAAACGGCCGTTTTTTTCAAAACCATTAAAACGTGTTTAAACGGTTTTAACGGAAACGGGCTTGGGGCGTTACCGTTTAAACGGCCGTTTTTAAAACCATGGTCCTGAGTCAAACATCCATCCACACAATCAGTGGTATGCCACGTGGAGTCATTATTTCTCACACCTGTTTTGATTTCCAGCATGTGGGTCCCACCCTGTCATTGAGGGAACCTGATTTCCGGGCAAACAGTGGCTGACATCATAGCATTGGCACATGTTTGACTGATGTCACACAACACGCACTACATTGCTCGCATGCTAAGAATCCATCTCTTCAGTCTTGTCTGATTGGTTTCCTGCAATTTTGTTCCGAGTGACGTCTACCCAAACTCAATCTGGATAACACTTTGATGACAGCTCACTGTCATCAAAGCCCGTCACAGCCAATGAGTTCAAGAATCTAGGTTAGTATGTGCGGAGAACTCATTGGCTGTCACGGGCTTTCATGACAGCACGCTGTGACCGTATGGATGTTTGGCCAGTCCCTCGGTGGAACGGTACACAAAAAATCAGCTTGATTAGTGATTTCTAGCCGATTCCATTGAAGTTATTTTCACGGGTTGATTTTAACGGTAGGAATTTGAGCATTATTGAGCATTATTTGGGTGCAAAAATCCAAAGGTTTTAATCACTAATCAGGCTGAGTTTTGCTTTGTAGGTCCACCGGGGGACTGGACAAACATCCATACGGTCAGCGCCCTCTGATCGCATGCCACGTGGCTCGTATTGAGTGCTGTGACCGGCTTCCGTCACAACATCTTGTGACACAAGTTTTACTCGTAGCCCAATCCCGTAATCCGTACGTGACTGTCGTACGTAGCAGCCAGCCAACTGCGTACACTCCAAATGTTGAGTAAAATTTATACGACGGGCCCCTATGACCGCACACAATATGAGCCACGTGGCATTTGAAAGGACTCCGACCGTATGGATGTTGGCCAATCCCTATACAAATAAAAAATCAGGCTTATTAGTGATTTAAAACCTTTGGATCTTTGTACCCAAATAAGGACCATGCTCAAATTCACACGGTTCATATCAACCCATGAAAATGACACAAATCAACGCTTAGAAATAACTAATCATGCTGATTTTTGGTTGTAGGCCCGTATAGAAATTAGCCAAACTTCCATGCGGTCAGGGTCCTCTAAAAGTATGTCACGTGGCACATATTGTTGGCGGACATTGGGGTCTTTACTTCAAAGTATTCAAACCAAAGTTTTATTTTTTAAAATTTCGAAACCCAAATTCCCGTTATTGTTGCCTTGCTGTCCTTGATTACTTCGTTTTATGACCGTGTTCTTTGCGATGTTTTGTAGTTGCATCGAGGACGATGCACTCAAGGCACTCTGCCGTTAACCCTAATCACGTAGTCGCTGATCCTGGTTCTTCCCATTGGTCATTGGTGGTGTACCTTTTTGACGTGTAATTGCCAACTACATTCTACATATATAGTTTGTGAGATCAGAGTTAATCCCAACTACACCTCTTAATTATAAAATTCTATGATTTTTCAAATATCTTTGATTCGACTTCCCTCTCTTTTTTTGTCCAGTTATCCGTGGGGTACCCTTTTCCTTTATTAAATCCCCCAACTCTTATTTATAATAATATTAATAAAAACGGGCCAGATTCGGGGGACAACCATTTGGCCTACCCACAAGATGAATCGATGGCTGGTTTTTTGTGAGGATTATCTCTATGGTCAGTAGATCATCCTTACAAAAATTCAAATCATTCTGACATTCGTAAACTGGTTTAGAAGTTGAAGAGTTATGGACCGTTGATAACTTGAAAACCACATTTGATGGGGTTAGAAATTTTAGAATCTGCTGATTTTTTTTTGGGGTGATCTATATGGTGAGGAGATCATCCTCACCGAAAATCAGCCATTGATTCATCTTCTAAGTGGATCCGCTAAAATGGTTGTCCCCTGAACCCGACCCAAAAAAAAAATATTAAAAGATAGATGCCCCTCATACAACTTGTGAGGCTTGTGAGGAAGTATGCCACGTGTTAATTTTCAGATTGACAAGGCTTGTCATTTGCTTTGATCGATGATTAGACGTATACATGTAAACCAGATCGATGTTTAATAAGTCAATCTTTTTTTCTCAACTTCTTTTTATTTAGGGAATTTTTGACATACCTCCCATGTTATCTTCAAATTTTGACATACCCCCCACAATTTGAAAAAGCTGACATCTATGACTCGGTCTACTGTTATTTGACCAGTGTTGACCCGAGTTGACTTCTAAAAAAATAAATATTAAATGGCAAAAATGCCATTGTCTTCGAGCTTGGAACAAGGGGGTTTGGGCCAAAACCCAAATCAAACGGCCATGTGGGTTCTCTCAATTTTAAAATTTTATTTTACAATAAAATTCATAAAACGAAATCTCATTCCTTCATGAGTTTTGTTTATATTTTTGGAGTTTTTCTTTTCAATCCGTTTAATTCGTCAAAAAAAAAAAAACTCAAGTTTACCAACATGGGTTTTAATTTTTATCTTTAATCTCCTCTTTTCATGTTTGATTTGGGATATGGGTTTTGGCCTAAACCCAAACCATTGTTCTAAGGTTGAAGACAAGGGCACTTTCATCCTTTTATACAAAATTAGGTAGTCAACACTGGTCAAATGACAGTGGACCGAGTCATAGGGGGGTATGTCAGCTTTTTCAAATTGTGGGGAGGGGGGGGGGGGGGGGGGGGGGGGATTCCATTTTATTTATTTATTTTTAGATAATATGAAAATTTTCTACAACTTAATATTGTTATCTCGGACTAGCTAATTTAGTGAAATATCAGTTAATATTGTAATTTTGGTCTTTATTATAATGTGAAGCATAGTACGGAGTCTCGGCTGATCCTGATCCGGATCGGATCATGATTAGTATTCACCGATCCAATCCAAAAATGGACCATCTTGCCCAATATCACAATTTTCTAAACAAGTAGTGTTACGTCGTCTCAAGCGATATCCATCGAGACGGTGTCAGATCAGATCAGACCAATCCGGATCAGGATTGGTGCCCTCTGATCCCAAGACCAATCCCAAATTAAATTTTGAACTATGATGTGAAAATGATCCAAAATTGGCTGCGATATCTAATAAATTTCGGGCCTAATCTAAGTAAGTCATCAGTTCGATATATAATTAGGTCGACATAAACTCTGGTTAATGACATATTCATTTTTTCATGTACAATTTAACATGTATCATCCATGGTTCGAAGTCTCGACTGATCCCAATTTGGATCGTGCGATTTGGATCGGGATCAGAAGCTGAACGATACTGGGGTCATCTCGCCAATCTGAATGATATTTGGGTGATCGGGATCGGGATCGGCGCGCCCTCCGTTCCCGATATTTTGAACCATGGTATCATCATCTATAAATCCTTGTAATCAAATTAAGTTACCAAACATAGCTGGTTAGAAAAAAGAGAGAGAGAGAGAGAGAGATAGATGAATAATTTCTTTCTTAATTAAAATTATTTTACTTAGCACACACACAGATATATGTCTATCCCTCTCACGTTCGCGCGCGCACACACACGCAGACAAGAAACGCCATTTTCACATCTCTCTCACGCCACCACCACCACCTTTCATAAAGGCACCACCACCCATAAAGCCTCACGCTTTAATCATGAGCACCACCCCCACCATCACCACCACGCACCACCACTCAATTCTTTCACATATTATCCCCTTAGAACTAAAAAAAAGGCAAAATATTAATTATTTGTGTATCTGAAAAGAGGAACAAAAGCAAAATAAGCATCTGAGTCTCTGAGAAGAAGAGGAAGAAGAAGAAGTCTAGAGTTCTTGAAAACGGAGCCTACCTTCAAAACTTATAAATCACAAAAAAAATAAAAACATTTTTAAATTTTTCCTTAAAAATACAATAATAAATTCAAAAAGAAAGAAAAAAAAAATCACGCGTGAGAGAGGCGTGTCAGTAGTCTGGAACATCTACAATCGAAAGCTCCTTCAACCATTCAAACGTTCGTCGGTGATACAATGCTTTCTTCCCCTGCTTCTCAGTCTTCTCCTTCTCTTCTTCTTTGATTTCTCTTCCATTCACCTTCTTCTTATTATTGTTATTAATGCTCTTAATTATAACAATTCTCGAAGAAACTGTCTCAACTGCACCAACTGAACATTTACAACCTTCAAACAGAAATCTCTGCGTCTTCTTCTTCTTCTTCTCCTCCAACTTCCCCTCATTATTGCTCTTCTTACTACAACTGCTGCTGCTACTGCTACTTGTACTGTTAAAACTCTTGTTGTTACGGAGCTTAAGGTCTTGTAACTCTATCTCAGGCGTCCGTACCAAACCCACTCGGAAAAGACCCCAAATCGTCGATTTCCGGCTTCGATTACTAACATTTCCCGGTCGAGAACCGGAAAACAAAACCTGGGGTTTTGGGCTAGGATGGCTGTGAAATTGGTTTCGCACTTTAGGCTTATATGTAGTAGTAGTAGTAGTGCCTGTAGTGGTGCTAGTACTGCTTCTACTACTACTGCTCCTGCTGCTCACACTAGTACTAGTAAAACCACCGGTGGACGAACAATGATCCATGGACTCTGATCTCGACCCACATCTACTTGGGTTCCGGCTATCTTGTCGGGTTACAGTTAACCCATTATCAGAACTGACTGAGAGACGTAACGGAAGGATCTGACCTTGAAAGAACACGTCGTCAGCTGCACACATCTCTGATTCTGTCAAAAGAGAACCAGCCCATGAACCGAACTCAAATTCTTCAACTTCTAGTGAACGAGTTTCGCTGCTCTGTTGATTATTCTCTCCATTGATTACAACAATCGGAAGATCACAAAGTGATAACGCTTCTTCTTCTTCTTCTTCTTCTTCTTCATCATCAGAATTGTGATCTTCATCCTCATCAAGACTGTGTCTCGCCATCTACAGGGTTGAAACTTCTTCAACACTTTTGGTTGTGTTTCCTGTAAAGAAAGAAATAAAGGAGAGGTTGAGATTTATAGAGAGAGAGAGAAGATATTTGAAGAGAGACAGATGGAGTTCAATGAAAGTAAAGTAAATAAGAAAAAGTAATAAATTAAAGAAAAAAAAAAGAGGAGAAGTGCAGGCGACCCAAATATTTTCTTTCTTGTTTTAGTTTCTGAAGGAAGAACTGTAGTTGCCGGGCCGGCCATTACCTGACTACTCGCTTTCAAAAATTTGAATCTTAGTTGGGATAGTGGGTGGGTTTTCTTATTTTATTATTGAAAGAGAACGAAAGGATAAGACAGACTTGTCTTGTTCGATCTCTCTATTTATTCTTCAACACGTCGGGATTTAAAGGTCGGTGGCTTGACATTAAAGGGAAAGTTTTTTCTAAACTTGTGGTTTAGATTGGAAAAAGCTTGAATATTTTTCTTTTAGTGGTCATGGACGGCTTATGAGTTTTTGTAGGAGATGGGAAACCAGTCGGCTTTAGAACTTGGGATTTTTTTATTTTTATTTTTTTTGTTTTCTTTGCCTTCATGTATGTGTTGAGCATTTATTTACGAGGTCCTAGTTTAACTATTTCATGGGTCCCACTCTGAGTCTCAATTGATTTATTTCACGGGTCCCACTTTCCAACTTCCAGGTTCCAGGATCTCAACTGATAACATTGTAAGTTTTTAAAGATCCTATCTATCACTTTCTTAAGGACAATCTAAAGAATTGGATCCAATCTATAGGAGATCAACTAGGTTAGATATGGAGCCATAAAAATGTGTTAGGATCCTAAAGATTAAAGATTTAATGTTTCCGCACCTCTATCACCTAGGTGTTTTTGGAGTATTGATTTGGGTCTTAATATTTGGTATCGGAGACAACCCCAACGTCACGGGTACAAGTCACGGGAGGGGTGTCATGAGGAATGGGCTACCTGGGGCTCCCTCAAAAATAAAAATAAAAAAAGCTCGGGCTTCAGGGAACGACCATTTTTGACTGGCTCGTTACAGGACACAATATGAGCCTCGTGGCACACTCTTAGAGGACTCTGGCCATATGGATGTTTGGCAGATACAAACCAAAAATCTGCCTGATTAATGATTTCTAGGCGTTGGATTGGACTTATTTTCATGGTTTGATCTCAACTGTAGGAATTTGAGGTACTAAGATCCAAAGGTTTGAAATCACTAATCAGGCTTATTTTTAGTTTGTTGGTCCACCTAGGGGATTTTCCAAACATCCATATGTCAGTCTTCTAAGAGTGTGCCACGTGGCTCATATTGTGTCCTGTAACGGAAGCCGGTCAAAAATTGGCTGGTCCTTAGAGCCCGCCCCCCCCACCCCCCACCCCCGCAATAAATATGAGAAAATAAGGGTACTAGAGTGAAAGCCACCCCACCTCAGAGGGTCACAGTGGACACGTCAGCCTTAACAGAACCCACCTAGGAGACACAATGTACCAAAATTGACCTGATCCATTGTTCATAACCATCTGATCTTTGGTCCAGGAGTTAACCAAATGTGGGACCATAGTTAGGCTACGCAGAATTACGGTCTTGGGTTCTCGTCGCAGACAATAGTTGGTAAATTCTTAATTTTTTTGCGAATAATTCACGAACCAAGCGAATTATATATTTAAAATATGAACCAAACAACATCCCATTCAAAAGTTTGGAAAAATCCAAGCATGTTTTATCACGATCGAATTATTCTCAAATAAGTCACAAGCTTTTCCGGATTATTCAATTTTGAACATTGAATAATCGTTTTATAGGACAAAAAGTTGTCAATGTTTTGCTTGTTTTTTGTACGTAAGTGGTGGACCAAACATCCATTGGGTTAGTAGTCTCTAATAGTATGTCACGTTGTGGTCCTCATCAATGTTGATGACAGACATACTTCCTCATCATCATCAGGGTGGAAAGCATTCAGCAAGAGTCCATACCTCAGCCAGCCTCCACATGTCAGTTCCAATTTAGGAATTCAGGTGCCACCGTTTCTGATGATGCTTGGTCCTGTATTGTTACCGGAGAATCTGACGCAACACAATATTCCCGGTCAAGATCATCTGTCCCAAACCTATAATTTCAGTCCAACCGCATTAAGGATGGCAGATCTTTAAGTTGAATGATAAATCAACCTTTGTCTCTTAGCTCGTTACACCTTTGCATGGTGAGTATATATTTTGTATTTCAAAAAGATAAGGGTACTTTAGTCCTTTTAACTTTACCGTTTGGTCAAAGGGGATATCGCTGCAGTAGGAAAGTTCAGGGGGCTCATACGAATTACTTTTAAATCTTAGGAGGGTAATACTAAATTACCCTTTATTTTATTTTTAAAATTATTTTTTAAAGCAGTTTTCAATGACAAATCCGAATTGTACTCGGAACATTTCCCGTACCATATTTTGCTGCACTCCGAATTGCTAACTGTGCCTCAGAAAAGCTATTTGCAAGGGCCCTCACATTGTCTCGGGCGAGACAGCCTGAGATCGATACATATCAGGATAGGCAACCACCGATCCCGATCCCGAGACTTTCATCCATGATTCATACTGCTCATGCAAAGGGTTTCAGACCCACCATCCAATGGGTACCACCTAGCAGATTCCCTAGGCCAAGAATTAACTCAATCAGGTGATTCAAACTATCCCAAGAACTGAATTCAACAGATGGAGATGAGAATCCATTAGACTGTCACATAAGTTGCAGATAAAAGACACATTTCCTATATTTAAAATTAAGTACAACACCTAATTTGGTAACATGGTTTATATCAAGTAGCACGAAAACACTCATCTGAATTTAAGAACACTCTAAACAGGAAAAAGAGCGAATCCTAATCCCGCGTCAATTTAAAAACTAAGGTACCAAAACATCTGAATTTCTGTGAGGATTTGACGATGTCTTCTGTCCAGTCCTGTGATGAGCTACAATTATACCTGTTCGACAGTACGGGCAGTCTCCGCAAGTCCGTACCCAGGGATCTAAGCATGCCGAGTGGAACCTATGCCTGCACGGCAGGCAGATTATCCCATCTCCCTCCTGGAACCTCTCCAGACATATACTACAATCCTGTTCCACTCCTAACCTCACCCCAGCATATTTTTCCTTTTCGCTGAAAACCTCCCGGTGCAACCAGTTGGCCTCCTCCGGACTGAGTCCTGGTGGCTTCTTCGTGCTCGTGTCTTGCAATGACGACAACAGGTCTGTTTGGATGGCTGAGTCAGTAAATGGGGTACCTCCCACTAACCACTCTCTTGCAGTTTCAGTCTCCCAGTCCCCTGCATCAACAAGCCTGAAGTCGTCACTGAACGTAAACTCATCCAAAGAGACGCTTGATGATAATCTGCTGCTTTGCCTAGCATCAAAGGAAAGGAAAATCTGTCAGCACCTCATACCAATAATGGGAGGACATACACACATGATGTGAATGCTTGTAGAGGGAGAGAACCATGCATCTCGAAATAATTGATGAAGTTTGCACTTCTTGTCAACAGGCTTATCATCATGTGGGGATCAAATTGCATTTATGTGAGGGTTTAAAACAATTATCACAAAGATATGTTTGTGTGGGCATACACAGGTAATTGCTTAAAGTGTAATCTCTATACTCTATAATCTGAGCACAACGAGTATTAATTATCATTTTAAAAACTAGAATCAGTGCACGTAGCAGGTAAAACACATTCAACTAACCACCAAACAATAGGAACCACCTAATAGAACTCCTACATAAAAAATCAACATGATCACTGTACTCAATTTATCACATTCTTTTGAAAGGTAGAGTGAATGTGGTAAAAGTCCAAAAAAGAAGTGCACATCACTGTTGGTTGTGATCATCCAATCAAGTTCATCTCTCTCCCAATATATCCCTTAGGTGTTACCTATGAGGCATTTCCGAATGGTTGGTCCTGAATCACTGCATGTGTGCCAGTGTAAACTATAATACTCAAGACTATATATTTCTACTTTGTATAAAATTCCCTTTCTGATATCCTGAAGGAACCATTTGGACAGAAATAAAATGGAAAATGCAAATGAGACAAGCTGAAAAACGTCGATGAATAAAAAAAATCCTCTTTTGTCCAGTTAGCATGTGCTGCTTGGGATCATTTTGTAGATTGCACAAACTATGAGGCGCAAAGAGGGTACCACCAAATGCATGGAAGCCCAAAACACAGTTGGTGTAGATTGAAAATAGCGGCAACTGTGTTTTTGGGTGTGCATTCAAGCAACCTCTAAGTCAACAAGGGCAAAATCTTGAGCCATATCTAGTACTTCCCTTCTTGCCTGTAAAAATGAAGTCCACTGACACCACCCTAGGTTGGCTTACAAATAGTAAAAAGAAAGAAAGAAAGAAAATATCACCACATTATTATATACAGGTCCCGACCCTCTTGTAAGGGGGCCCGGCTCAGCCCAGCCCTTTGAAAGCCCTAAAAAGAGGGCTTTTTATAAATTTCAAGCCCTTGGGGCCTGGCTGGGCTCAAATAAATAAGGCCCTTCTAAATAAGGACCGGCTAGGGCCACACTCAAGGGGGCCCGGCCCTTAGCAAATCATCTCTGTTTTTTTTCAAATTATATTCCATAAAGCAACACACTTCCTCAAAACTAAAATAAGTTTTGAGGTCAAATTATATTCCACCTTTCTCTATTTCAAAACGAAATTAAGTTGCTTATAAAATAAAATGAGTTGTTCTAAGGTCACCTAACTGTTAATAAGAGTTTCAGGCTACCTACAACCCTTTTTTGAAGAACAAAATATACAAAAGAAAGGGGGAAACCAGTTGGCATGGTCACCCGGTTTCCTTAGGTACACGTATCACGACGTTATTAGTGTTGGACACTACAATTATCCTAAAAGGATTCAATTTTGGGCAATTTCCAAATGATTGAGCCATTCCAAAATTATGAACAGCTCAAAATCGTTCCTATCTTAAAAAATTTAAGAATGGTTCAAAATAGTTGCAAAATGACCTTTTTTTCTAGTGTAAATTTATAATATATCAGTTATTTTAAAAAGACTGAAAGGTTTCATTTTTAAACCTTGCGGTTCACCCCTGTAACGAAAAAACTTATGATCATTCGTTAAAAAATCTACATATATTAAATTGAGAAAACACGTTACCAAGCCAAGTGTATTATTCAAGCATCCACTTTTTTTACTTAAAAAATTTATATTTTTTTATGCTCTTCTTCTAGGTCCTGGCCCTACCCTGACCCGGCCTTCTAAGGGCTAGGGCCTCAACCTTATAAGTGAGAGTAGGGCTAGGTCGGGCTAGGCCCTACCCTGACCTTGCCCTTTGACACAAGATTCCAGATTTTGCAGAGATATCCCCATTTCATTTGCACTTACTGATAAGGACTTTTCATTCAGGAGAACTAATGGGTGATATAGCTCATTATCATGAAGCATGAACGTCATTAAATGGTTAATAGCTTTCAACCAAAAGAAAAATGAATGTTGACAAATCTACAGATGTATATCAATGAGGACCAACCTGTTTCCGGTGAGAGATACACCTCTTAGTCTTTCAAGAAGCCTTTCCCTTGCTAGTAGAACAGCACCAGGAAGTCGGTCATTCCTAGCAAATCTCAGTCTATTGGCTCTACTACTTGAACTTTCTGTGCTGCCACTGTTTCCGGTACCGGATTGGCTAGTACCATAGTCCAGTCGAACTGATTCCTGTTCCTGAAAATGCCAAATGTCATATAAGGATGGGTCTTGACAATGATTTATAACTCACAGGCACAAATATCAATGAGTCCCAATCTAAAGTTCTATTCCACCATCCATTCATTTGCATATTGAAGTCTGCATTCTGTAATTCAAATCAGTGCATGTTTTCATGTTAACAGTCGTTATGATCCAACTAAAGCAAAAAAAATAAAGTTGATAGCCTCTGTCACATCAAGCTTCAGACCATTGAAGTTTTCTAGAAATTTATGAAGCACATAAATAGAAAACCTACAGTTACCTGGATCGTTTGGATTTGTACAACATATGGAACGGAACGCACATAGGTGTTCGCTGAGTAAACAAAAGGTTGAGGAGAAAGAGAAACCCTAAAAAGACACGAATGGAGATATATAGTTGCAGGGAAACCACCCGTAGGGTGGGAAGCATGTTTCCCAGGAAATACATCTGCGGAATGACTTCAATTAGGTCTCCCCATTTTCCAGGAAACATGAAAAGAAACATTGCAAACACAATTGGGAAAACAATTCCAGAAAAAATTTAATTCCTTGATAGATGGAGCCAAGGTAAGAAACCATTGAAATTTTGTTTCACATTTTCTGGGAGATGAATCCAAATTGACGCAAAAACTAAATTGGAACTGACATCTCATTTCCCACTCCCACAATATGGATTTCATGAGAGAGAAGAAACCAAACAAATAGAAGGTTGTTAAATCAAAAGCCATGTAATTTAACTCTTCTATCCTTTTCCCCCTTTTCTGCTCTTGGTTTCTAGATATTTTTATCACTTTTTGTCTCATTTGTTTCTTGTTAGAGTCACATTTTCTCATTTAATTCTGTATCACTTCTCTTGTTCCTCAGTTCTCACTTCCAACCTAACTATGGAAGAAACCCAGTTGCAATGGAGCAATCTACATGGATGATGAATGGAGTGCAACGAATATAGGTGTAGGAGTCCTTATTGACAAGGAAAAATCAGTGGCGATGACAACACCTTTGATGTCAATGCTCATACAGCCTATAGCAGACAAATCGAAGCTCTTCACAGGTCCTTCCACTGCTACTACGAAGAGAACATGTCACTCAAATAATTAGCTCAATTAGATCTTCTTTACTCTCTGTTTGAGTTAAACTCCTCTAATAGCCCAAATCCACTACCTTTTGTGTTTTCTTCTCTTTTATTTTTTCTATGTACTTTACTTTTTGCTATATCTGGGGCATTATTTAGCTTTCCACTATAAGTTTGTATTCTGTATCTCACGTTATTGGGACGACAGCACAAACAACAAGAATCATACTTAAAGGTCCAATACCACTTACTTTTAAGTTTTAACTTCATCAGATTGACAACTTGGGACACAGAGCAAGCCAAATGGATTAATATGAGTTACATTTATCCAATGCCAACATGGTCACTAAGGTTGTTTGCCTAGTGTTAAATCCTTTAGTTTGAAACCATATTTAAATTGGCAAATCAAATTGTTCAGATTCAAATATATTCTTTGACGGAAAGGTTTCTTTGGAGTTTCCTCCACACACACATTTTATTTTTTATTTTTGCCCTAATTACTTTTATGAAACGGAAGATTAGAGCTTTACTAAAAAAAGCAAAAACAAGAGAAGGATCAATATGATGAATAGAACGACAGCAACGAGTTGGCATATAAGAATCGGCAAAGACACACTGGAAACTAACAAACACAATCATTGTAACTTGTAACTACAAAATCAACAAGATGGATGATGCTGCTGTTAGTCTATAAGTCTAATAATAGAGTGCGGATCTGATGGTTGAACAAAAATGGACCCTCAACACAAATTCGATTTAATCTGATTCAGAAAACATTTGTTCCTCTGCTTTCTCGAAGAGAAAATCAAAATCCATTAGAATGCCCGTAACAGAGTGACCATTTCAAAGAAGAGTAGGTTTAATTCGTCAAGAAACAATTTTTTTTCGAATCCTACCATTCATATCTACTAGACGCTCTGTTTTATGTGTGCTTTTATCTGTTCCATCTAATCAAACCTAGGGTTTCAAAGTTGATAAAAGAAATTTATCTGAGAAACAAAATCAAGCAGATCTATGTAATAACATCTCTATTTATTTCTCTTACGCGATGGCAGAGATGCCTGACGTGCGGAGATCGGCGGAATGGATCAAAATCGTCGACACCACGGCGTTGTTGTTGTTGATTTCGACGACGAGAGTAGTGAAGATTCCGATCGATAGAGGAACCGAGCCCTAATTCGGTGTCGTTTCGTCCTGTACGAGACCTCCTGTTGTAGAAAAGTTCCGAAGCGCTCGTCATGCAAATACAAACAGCTACACACCACTCCTTCTCCTTCCCTTCCCTGCAATTTCAACTTTTTTGACGAAATGTCTGTGGAATAATTTATTTATATATACGTTTTGGGAGATGCGAAGGGAAAGAGAGGCGAAAATTACCGACACCTTCCAAGCTATGGGGAGCTTGGAACGGTCTCGCTCTTTAACAACCGGTAGTAATTAGGCTGCCGTTTCGCGTGACAAACCCATGCTTTTAATACACCTTTTAGTGTCACACGTTGTTGGACACACAAGGCGTCCAAACACAGTAAACATAGCGCCACGTGTATTTTCTTGTTGACTCTTGCTCCACGGACCACGCTTCACCATCTTACCATCTTAATGGTGTTGGACACTTTTTAAGTATACAACTACAGGTGATCTTTTAAGAAACCGACAACAAAAAGTCTAGCCCCGTGGCCCCCGTCCACGGTCTTCAATGCAATTATGCAAATTTCGTTTGAGTTTCCTGGATAGTGAGGTTTTATATATGTTACCGTTATTTATAACTGACGGACATTATAACGGGTCAGATCTGAGTCAATTATTTTATTTCCAAAAAATAATGGTCATCATAATGCCTAGCCCTTTTTTTCGGTTTTGAACGTTATTGTAACAGCTTGGGGCATTACAGTTATAATGACCGTTACAACGTTTTTCTTAAAACCATGGTATCAACATTGCATATCGGTTTATTCCAGATGGGATATATATATATATATATATATATATATATATATATATATAATGTACGGGTCGGGCTCCAGTTACCGCCCTTAAATGACACGCTCCGGTTACAGGACACAATATGAGCCACGTGGCAAACTCTTAGAGGACTCTGGCCGTATGGATGTTTGGCCAATCCCTAAGTTGACCTACAAACCAAAAATCTGCTTGATTAGTGATTTGTAGGTGTTGGAACTTTGTACCTCAAACGCTGCTCAAATTCCCACAGTTGAGAATCAGATTAACCCATGAAAATAAGTCCAATCCAACGCCTATAAATCACTAATTGGGCTGAGTATTGGTTTGTAGGTCCACCTAAGGATTGGCCAAACATCCATATGGTCAGAGTCCTCTAAGAGTGTGCCACGTGGCTCATATTGTGTCATGAAACTGGAGCCTGTCATTTTAGGGTGGTAACCGGAGCCTGAGCCATATTGTAATATGTTGTGTGAGATACTCCATGAGTTACATTGACTAAACAAGGGTTTATATTCAAATAAACAAGATCAAAGATAAAAACTAATCTATCAGAATATCCTAATTAATAATATATATTATCTAGATATTATTCCAATCTTCCTATCTTGACAAGGGAGAGAATCTATGATGAGATACACAAAAATAATGATATCTCACACAATATATCTATACTATTATAAAGCAACAACTAGGGTTGGCACCCATGTGACACAATTAGAGGCGTCTCTACTTTCAAAGGTAAGACTATGTGGTCAGGTTGTCTCGGACGCCCACGTTCCTCATCAATGTTGATGAGGGACAATAGTGTAAGCCACGTGGCATACTCTTAGAGAGCACTGACCTTATGGATGTTTGTCCCATACCTAGGTGGACCTATATACCAAATATTAGTCTGAGTAGTGATTTCAAACCTTTGGATCTGAGTACCTCAAAGAATGCTTGAAATCTATGGTTAAAAATCAGCCCATGAAAACGACTCCAATCAAATCCTTAAAAACCACTAATCAGGCTGAGTTTTTGTATACCTAGAGATGGGCCTAACATCGATACAATCAGTGATCTCTACAGGTGTTCCACGTGTAAGGGGCTTCCATGTATAAGGTGCACCTGGCGTTCCCCTAGTTACAATATATAGGAATTGGCCAATTAAAACGATAATTTGTGTGCTCTTGGTATTGTTGGCGTAGATCTCTTTCAAGACGTCGCCAACATGTAGGCCCTCAGATTTTATAGGGAAGTCATCAATGAGATCAGTTTTCTACAAAATTTATTGATAACATTTACTTTCCTAACAAATATGTCATATCATATCAAATCCTTTAAAGGAGTAAAACTTGTGTCCCAAGATGTTGTGACGGAAGACGGTCACAGCACTCAATACGAGTCACGTGGCACACGATCATGGTATTATGACCGTATGGATGTTTGACCAGTCTCTCGGTAGACCTAAAACCAAAAATCAGCCTGATTAGTCATTTACAACCTTTGGATTTTTGCACCCAAATAACGCTCAAATTTTTACCGTTAAAACCATGAAAATAACTTCAATCGAATCGGTTAGAAATCAGGCTGATTTTTTGTGTATCGGTCCACAGAGGGACTGGCCAAAAATCCATACGGTCATCCTCCTCTAATAGTATGCCACGTGGCTCCTATTGAATGCTGTGACCGGCTTCCGTCACAACATCTTGTGACACAAGTTTTACTCCCTTTAAAGTAGAGAGGAAAACAAGAAATTAAATCTTCGTTATATCATAACCGCCCCCTTGTCACTATGTCAGTCCCTCCAATTTTTGCCACGTGGCACTTTCTTGGAATCCCACTGCCTGATCCCTTTTTTTTTTTGAAGTAAAGGAAGAAAGCATAGATTCCTGTATAGCCACGTTGTGGAATACGATAAGATCAAACTAAGACAAGTGGAATTGGTTCCAATGTATGTCCATATTCGAGTTATGGCTGCGACTCGGGCTGGCTGGGTTGGATCGCACGTGAAGGGATGAAACCTTACTATACAAGCCATAGTTTGCTTCATCTCCTTCATTCACACTAGGGGGCACCACGAGCGATGCACATGCACCTTACTCGTTACATACTCTTAGAGACCACTGACAGTATAGATGTTTAACCCATCCCTAGTTGGACTTACACACCAAAATTCATCTTAATTAGTAATTTATTCGAGTTTTTTTCATATTTTATTTTTAAGTGTGGAATTCTAATAGTATTTGGGGTATTCAGATTCAACGTTAGAAATCACTTATCAAGCCTATTTTTGTTACTTAGGTCCATTCAGAGATGCTCCAAAAATAGTATGCTATGTGGCTCACACTGTAGGCCCATCATCAACTTTGATGATAAATACTAGGGCTGTCAACGGATACTATTCGGACCAAATACAAGTATATCCAAATCCGAATCCGAAAAAAAAAATCCGATATCTGAATCAGATTTGATATTCGATGGACATTCTAAATCAATATCCGAATCCGATTAATTTATCGGATATCCGATAATATCCGATCCGAAAATTGGATATAGATAATATATTATTATATTTACATAATAATAAATATATATGTAAAATAATTATAAATATTATATTTATATATAATAAATATTAATTAATATGATAAATATAATATAATTTATTTATTATTAAATAATATATCGGATCAGATATTATTGAATCAAATACATTAATATCTGAATCTGTATCCGAAAACTATTCGAATATTAAAATGATATCCGAATCTGATAACCAAAATTTTCAGATAATATACTATTTTTCGAATATGGATTTGAATCGGATTCGAATTTTAGACTATCCATTGACAGCCCTAATAGATACCATCATCAAATTTTTGTTAGGGACATTGTTCAAGTGCCACTACAGGTTCAATAAATGCTTTTAAAATTGAGTTGAAATGTTAAAATGTTGAATGTGCATATGTTTATAAAGTAAAATTTTAAAAAATTAAAAAAAATGTCCATAAATTTAAGGAATTTGAAGGTCATATTAAGAATAAATTCTTTAAATTTTTTAACAAGAGAATAGTATTAAATGAACTGTAGGTGATGTATGCCTTCTGACACTAAAAGATTAGAACATCTATGTTAACTGAATAATTTAAAAAGAACAAATGAAACAAAACATGGGCATTTTCAAAAGATTGAAGTTTTTATTTTATTGTTGATAGGTTGAGGTATGCTCACAGTGGTGACGTGTGCTTTGACACCAAAAAAATGAAGAGCCTTGCTAACTGAATAAATTAAAGAAAATAAAAGAAGCAAAAGTATATATAATCTTAGATGTTAGGGTTTAGTATTGAATAAATTAAAGAAAAGAAAAGAAGCAAAAGTAAATATATTCTTAGATGTTAGGGTTTAGTGTGAAACGCGCAAGAAGGCCTTCACCCATTAATAAGTTGAATAGATAAATCATTCGCTTTATACATGGATTGGGTAATTCTTCACTTAACACTTCACCATTCAAACTCATCTAATGACCTGCTCTTTTTTTTTTTTTTTTTTGCAAATAACAGTTGCCGAATTGAGCATAAATTAGCAGTGACCCCAAAAATAACTTCTCCACGAGCACGAGGCAACACAAGTACAGAACGATGACTTCCTAATCTCGTTCAGATGCGTTCTTGATGGAGAACAGTTTTGATGGAACAAACTTCCATCAGAGTAAAAAAGTGGCCACATAATTGCTTAATTGAATTTAAATAACTTTTTTCTGATATAGGCGGACACCTTCTGCGGAACTTCCATTGGCTTTCCCTGTAAGTTCATTGCATATGTTTTTGTCCTTGGATGTCTCATGGATTTCTCTGTCGCTTTCCATGTAAGTTCCTTCCATCAAAAATTCGTTTTGTTCTAAAATGCCTCGTGGATTCCAAAACCAATAGAAGCATCATTGTTACATTCTGAATCAACTATTCAATGCCGTGTCTATAGCTGTCTCAATCCAAGTCTACCCCCCTTTCATGGTAGGCGTGAGTTGAGAAAAAAAAAAAATGGACAAAAAGAATACAAATTTTTTTACATGTTTTCGAATGCCACGGGCAAACACAATATACAAATGGGACTCCAACACAAACTCTTAAACCACCAGGTCTGGCCGGCACAAGAGAGCTAGCTGTTTTTGGTTCATATTTCTAAGTTTATAACCTTTCCAACCTCTTCACTGCAATCTCCCCGGGTCCCAGAATATGAAACCATCTGTTGTTCGCCGCGATAGAAAATTAAACACCAGTGTGTTAGCACATCCATTTGGATGTGCTTATTATATCCGGTGCTCCCAAGAATCCTTTGGTATGAATTCGCATGCAAGAAAATGACAAATACCTCTATTGGCCGCCAGGGTAAAGAACATGCAACCTGTCTCCCCTCCCCTCGGTATACACCGTGAACTACCACCAAATCCAATGTCGAATAAAGTATTTGTAACTTCCTTTAAATTGCGCGTAATGCAAATAATACTGCAAAGATGAGAAGAATGACATAAGCTTCCAATTAAATAACTAAAACATTCACAAAAGCAGCCATGAATCTGTGTAACATTCAAGGGTACAAATCATCGCATACATTTCTAGTTTGCAGCATTAATCTTTGGAATTAAAGAAGACTTCATGAGATATATGAATATGAGTCAATCCCGAACTGAGAGACCTAGAAGGATAGACTAAATTGACATTACAAATGGAATTAGATGCATACATGGTCTGCCAACAAATCACTACAAGTCTCAAGGTGAGAAGTCTGGCCTACGTAAGGGACCCAAACATCATCTCAGACCATAGAAACAATCAGAGCCATTGGAGCAAACATTTGCAAAGTTCAAGTGTTTCTAGGGGTGCTAATTAATGATAATCTGTTTGGTCTCCATTTCCGGACAACATGTTATAACATATTTTTCCATAATTTGTTATAATATGTTCTTTTTACATGCTAGAACATGTTTTACCACCAAATCCTCTTTGGTCTATGATTTATAATTCTAATAAGAAATAACTTTTTTGGTGATTTCTAGTTTGATTGATAAAAGGATTTTTTGCTTTTGATTGATCTGATGAGAATACAGAGGACTTATATTGATTTGTTTGAAGCCATAGAGATTAGGAATTGAATGTTCAGACCCATCAACACCTCCTACAAATCCCAGATTGCTGATAGCTTCATTGACGATCGGGGCCTGGATCTCTGTCTTGATTAAGTTGGCAAAGAAATAAATCTCGGGAGCGGAAACTTGGCAACAGAGGTAGGATTAATGGCTGTGATTGAGGGATTGGTTGAGCTTCATGACAAGAGTTTTGGTCATTACAGAGGATGCTGTCCACTCCCATCTTGTGTTCTAACAGAGATTTATTGTAGGACGAGTTGCAGTTGTCTTCTCTTGTTTCCAAACTTCTATGGCTGCCCTGCTTGTTTAGAGAGAGAAAGAGAGAGGGGGAGGCTATAGTGTTGAAGACGAAAAGGCAGAAGAGGAATTGTCAGGTGATGTTTCCAGGCTCGCGAGCTAAAAACACTATGAAGGAAAATAAAGCTCCTACGCTGTTTTTTTAATATGTTACTAGTGGGTGCCACACACGTGATTAACAAAAAATTAGAAAAAGAATATTATAGTGTGCATGAGGTGTGCCACGTTCGGTGCGCATTCACGCATGTATGACTAATGATTGCTGGATGAAACGGGAGGGGTAGAAATTCAGTCCGTGAACCATACCTTAACAATTTTAGAATAGTTAATATAAAGGGTTGTTTTGGAAATCTAAGAATGTTAATAGAAAGGGTGTTTTGGGAATTTAATATAGAAATATGTTTTTCAAATACAAGGTCAGTGAAGCTCAGCTGCTGGGGACTCACTCTGGATGCACCATGACTAAGTTTTTAGCCTAATTAAAAAGAAAAGAGAATTTTGACAAAAGACTTGCATACTCATACGGGAACTGAACCAGACAAGAACCAAGAGGCTTGGTTCATCCTTTTATAACCTATCCACAGGGCATTGTTACAGTAAAGCACAAATTACTTTCCAACTCTTGGAAGTGCTATGATGACCCAGATACTTCATTATAAATTTGCAAATCTATCCTTCAACCTTTTTCATGAGGTTAGGTCGAAGAGTAATTAGGGGACACTTCCCGCACCCAATGAGATGGTATTTCTGTAATAATACATAGACTAAAAGCAGTTCGACAATATTATAGCATTCTGAAAATGTTTCAATGCAACACAAGGGTATTTTTTTCGTGATGATGTTAATGTAAAGTTAAAACAGAAAATGTGAATAGTGGCATTCCAGTAGTACTGATAGAAAGCACACACGCATGTTGGGGTGGGAGAGGGATTGATCATATTCAACATGTCGGTGAAAGCATCTTTCATAGTATCATTTTGTCTCGGAATGTTTTTGTCGAGATTCTCAAGGTGCCTTAAGTCTCGGGGCTGACCAAAATGATATGTTGGGGGTTCATCTTGGCTTTATCTCGGTTTGTATTATATTGTGTCGGTTAATACATCTTGATTTTTCAACTGAATAAGACTTTAAACCATGGGTAGAAGTGCCAATCTATCACCGGAATTTTTTTCTGGCTCATTCACTTAAAGACACTTGATTTAATGTGTTTATATAGCGATTCAAGTGTTTTACAAGGGTTTTCTCTGTGTATTAGAAAATATGGTATTTCTGTAATTATATGCGGCTAAAAAGATATTTGACAATATTAACCCTCCTAAAAATAATGTTTTAATGCAACACAAAGGGTATTTTTTTTCATGAGGGTGTTAATGTGAAGTTAAAAAATAAAACATGAATACCGATAAAAATAAAAATAAAAAACATGAACAATGGAAATCTAGTATTACTGGTTGCTAATGGTCCATTAATTATGAGAAATTATTCGATAGTACAAGAGTTCCATCTTCAAGTTTGAACCTACACAAACTTAAATCGATAATTAATCAGTCTAAAGGGTCATCCTGAACCTGATCTCAAAACCGTTACTACTCAACTCGAAACTGGTTTTACATTGTTTTTGTAGTTTGATTTGTTTCTATTTATTGTAGGTCACCTTGACCTCCTTAGCTTATTGTATGTCTTATTTGGCTTTTGCCTCATTTATGAAGTTTATACTTGTAAAAAAAAATGGCTTTACATTGTTTTTGTAGTTTGATTTGTTTCTGTCTATTGTAGGTCACCTTGCCTCCCTAGCTAATTGTATGTCTTGTTTGGCTTTTGCCTCATTTATGAAGTTTATACTTATAAAAAAAACTGGTTTTACATGGTTTGGTCGGGTCTAATTAACAAGATCGACCCAACCAATTGCCATCCCTAGTGGCAGCCTAACATCTCTGTGAACCCAAATATCATAAATGTACTTATAATGAGTTTTCTCTGTATAGATCAACTGAGCGAAATCATTATTTTGAATTGTTTTTTCTTTAACACTAGCAAGTAGAACACATGATTCATATGACTTGGGTCCATGTCTTCTACTCCCATCAAGATATAGCAGATAACATTTTTGCTACAGCCTCCAGTCCATAGTATTGAAAATACAAGTACAAAAAATAATTAAATAACTGACAAGAATAACCTTGACACATCCAATATAAGAGAAATAGGTCTTGTCATGTTGACACATATAGACACGGATAATATGCACAAATCTAATTGTTTTTATCAAATTACTCAACAGGTCTATGTTGTACGAAAAGTTTTCTTTTACTTCTCATATATTTCTTTTCTTTCTTTAATTTCAGAAAACCTTCTTATTCAAATATAGCTAAAATTGTTTATTTTGCTTTTTGGGCGCTATGTCAAACACCTCATATCTGTGTTGAACATTGACACCTGTCTGTGTCATTGTTGCATGGATACCATGAGAAAACCTCCAACAAAGACATGGCTCAACCACAAACGATGAGGATATTCAACACTAGATGGAAAAGATAGAATACACACACCAACTACAAATGAATTGTAGTTAGTATGTAAAAAGTTGATAAATCAACTTATGTTAGTCAAGACTTGGGTGTGACAAACACATTCTTATTAGTCATTTCATTGTTTTTTCTCTAATATTTTCAATTTTTTTATGTTGTATGGTTCTTGTTTCTTAAGTATTCTTTCATGTTCTTGTTGTCAAAAGTACGGAAATATCTTCCCCCAGTAGTTAGAACTATTAACAGACCTAATGAGCCAAGTTCGACTATTCATTTTGGTCAAATTTGTACCACAAAAACATCATAAAACACAAGTACTATGGGTTCATAAGCAACTATGAAATGCTTTGGAAAAGTAGAAACACACTCAAGTGCCCAAAGAATGACGCCACACACCAATCCTCTTCCCCTCCCCCGAGTTTCTGAAAGAAATATTAAGATACATGAAGAATAATATGACAAGGAAAAGCAACAATTGGTGAACCCAAGGCAAGATATACTGCACAGTGTGAATGGGGCATTCAAGCCCTACTATGAGCCCTAACCCGACAAGCTCTAACTGCTTCACAAGGAATAATTGGTATCCGCAAGATCTCTTCAGCAAATCAAACTGTAAGAAAGAGGTAGTATTGAGAGAAAAAGAAGGTTAAAAATGTTCCTCTATATGATAAAGACTTTCCTTGTTTGTAATTTTGCACTAGATTTTGAAGTGATTTGAAGATGTAGCAAGCAAATATGGTTTTCAATGGAACCCTTTGCAAGAGTTCCACTATAATCTCAATATGAGCAATCTATATGATGTATCCTGAAAGCAATCTGTAGTGGTCCCCATACCCCCATTCCCCAATCATAATTTTTTTTTTTAAAATTAATTTGATAGGAGCTGCTTGGGTACCTGGATCCTACTTGGATTGGAGGAATCCTCAAAGATGAAGATTGTAATTACTTTCTTGCTCTTCCCCTCTAATGAAGCGAGCATTGTCCTAACCAAGGTTTAAAGGGGACCGTTATAACGGTATAACGGACTGGGGGCGTTACCATTTTTTCCGTTATAACGAAAAAAACGCTCGGGCAAAAACGGAAAAAATGGAAAAATAACGGAAAATAACAGAAATAACGGAAAAAATGGCGCTGAAATTCAAATTTTGAATTTTAAAATTTCAAAAATGGAAAATAACGGAATATAACGGAAAAAAATGAAAATAACGGCCATTTTTTTTCACAAAATTTTCCAGAAAATAACGGTCGTTATTTTCCTTATAATGGAAAAATAACGGAAAATAACAGCCGTTATTTTCTGGGCGTTTTAACGGTCCATAACGTAACGGGGTAGGTCCGAATCCATTATAATGGCCGTTTTTTAAACCTTGGTCCTAACCACTCTAGGACGGCAATTATAGCTAAGGCCTACGGGAGATTCCAGGAATGTTATTAGCAAGATCATGGCTATGAAAATTTTCACTATACACCAACTAATTAAACAAAAGCCTCATAGAAAGGTCCAACACCATGTTCTTCAAGAAGTGGACAACATGATGGACAATCAACGTTTTCATAGGGATTCTATTTTCATCTTGAACATGACCTAAACATTTTTCAGCCTAAGGTGGTTATTTGCCTTTCTCCTAATAAATTGAACTTAGGAATGAAAAAGAGAGGCAATAGGGACAGAGAAACAAGGAAAGGATAAATAAGAGTAATACTAAATCAAGTAGTACTCAGCCAAGTTTTTTTTTACACACACCCATGCCTGAGGCGCGCGCTTGACTAAAGCAACGCAATATATTAAAAATAATAATTATTAATAAAAGAAACATACAAAATATAAGGAAAAATTGAAAGATGAATTCTAAATAACAACTATATTCAATTTCTATAAGTACTCACTCAATTGAGAGCAATACTTGAGCTTCTATTGATCCATGTGATTTGACCAAAGGGAAATGGACCAATGAGAAGTTGAATACGATATTCACCCTCAAGTGAGGATTTCCCTACATTTATGTATTATATATGTGTGTACACTATTAAATCAGATACAGGTATATAGACGTCTTCATAACTCATGTAGCTACACAAGCAAGACTAGCTAAGCTAGATATAGATTTTGAATGTAATGATTTGATGAAAAGGTAGAAACTTCCATATCTTGCAGCTCAACTAGCATAGTGCTCAAAGCGTATTCATTCATGAAATATCTTCTACAGCCAAAATAGAAACCAGAAATCCAAATAAAAAAAATTAATTACCCAGTGGAAGATAAGATCTGCTTACCAATCAAACAAAGGACAAGAAAAATCCAAAATGCCACTTGAATAGGACGACTATATTGGATTTGATACTGTGACCTTTGAAGCTGTCTCTGAAAAGCCCCCAGCCAACCATAAAGGTGCTTATCATAAGAATCATCACAGCTATCAAGGCAGCTCTTACTTCTTTCATAGCACGCATCAATTCCCTTTAAGTGACAAATTAGGAAAAGAAGCATTAGAAAACAAAAACATTGAACATTAGATAATCAGGAACTGCAATTTTTTTGGATTGCTGAAAGAGAAGGAACGCAAAAATAGATGAAATTTCTCACCCGACTCAACTGATGAGATCGAGATGGTGCAATATCTCCCGCTTGATGGCGATCCCCACACTTCCACTTCCTGAAGCCATTCTTGGAGCACTTCAGCTTGGATGTAGATTCCATGGTTTTGAGAAACCCAGAGAAACTGAGAATCCTTGGAGGGGGCTGATCAGGGAGTCCATCAAAAGACCTCTGATGGGAATCCTCTTCGGAAACCACAATCTTCCAGGCACCAATGTCAGCACTGGCACTCACTGTCCTGCGATGCCCATGCAACTTCTCCTCCTTGGTCTCTTGTGAACCCTTTTCTGCCGAATGGCATGAATTCTTCGAACAATCAGGCAATGTTTCTCCAGGCCTCCCCTGCGGATTCCCTTCTTCTTCATCCTTACCAGGAACAATTGCAGGATTCTCATCTGCATCTGCTGATGGTCCTGCAAGAAACAATGCAAGCTCATCTCGTTCTCCTTCATCCAAACGCACCCAAGGCAGTGCCGTCTTTCCTTCAGCAATGGCAGATTCCTTTAATGAATTCTCAACTGTTAAAATCTGGTTGTCAATTGCAACAATGAATTGTTGGTGTCTGGTTCTCGCATCATCAGCCGAACTACCCACATAACTCGATCTAACAGCCCGTTCGAACTCCTCCAGCTGCATTTAATGCCCAAAAAAGATATCAAATTGAACATTCAAAAAACCCTAATTTCACAAGCTGTTAAACAGAATCAGGAAATAGAAATCACCTGCCATTTTGCAGTACCAAGGGCTGTGTGTAGGTCCCTGCGAAGGTCGTCGGAATCGCAGATACTCAAAGCATCTTTCATTTCGTGAATCCATGTTCTATATGCGGATTCCATCCTTCAAAAACATAAAACAAACGAAAATCCTAAAATTCTATCGATAGAAACCCTAAAAACAGCCATTCGTCGAAATCCTCGAATTCAAGAAGAATAAATCAAAACCCTAAGATGAATTCATTAGCACCTACCTATCTGCGGATTCCTGAACTTCCTCTGCAGCAAAGAAGAACGGATCCTTCTCCCACCGATCGAAATTCGAAGTCATTAGAGATCTCCTCTTTAAATACAACAATACAGTCCCAGAGAAACCCTAAAGCGGAGAAGCTTTTTATTCTCGTAACGACTCTGCAGAAAATCCGTAGGTGCCAATCGACGGGTGGAATCGTAATAACTCCCAGAGATCCCTCTTCTCAGGCGATCGTTTTGGTGCACCGACGCTTAACGCAGAAGCAAGTTTGGGAAAAGCAAGCGGTTAGGATCTACTCTCGGAAACCATGGATCATCGCAGCCATCGTATCGGATCACGAGGGCCAACACTCAGCAGCTCTTATCCTGCGACGAGTACGGAATCCCCCGCGAAGGAGTATCTTTGAGCTCTGATACCGTCCGCAACTTTGTATGGAGCATATGCTCTTCCTTGTGTTTTATGGGAGACTTTTTTTTTTTTTTTTTTAATTGTAATCAATGTTTCATGGGAGACTGATCAAGTAAATAAAAATGGGAAGTTTTCCGATACTTCGGGGCACGCCTCACACGGGCTTCACAAGACGCTCACCTACTCTAAGGAGCAGAACTTTGATGACGGACGACAGAACTTTAAAAAAGTGATGCCAGCTCAGTTCTATCAACGGCCTCTCAATCTCCACCACCACGGACCCACAAATTTAAAAATCCAATACTTATACCCACCACGGGGTCCACAGAGAGATAATGTGGGACAATCCAACTGCACTACGAGTTGTCCATGTAGTGCTGACTATCCTGAAAAATCCAGGCCATTCAATTGAACCATAACTAGAAATGTCGACATTAACTGAGTTTTGGTGATGATGATCATCATGAAAATTAAAACTCACACTGCGGTTGGATTGTCCAACATGATCTCCATGTGAGCCTTACCACTGGCTGTAAGAAATGGGTGTAGCGCTAGACGGACTCATGTATATAACTTAATCACACGGTTAAAATATAATGAACGGCAATTAACACATTATACGCTAGCGATCAAATTAATAGAGCCTTGTAACATGTAGGTTGGTGAGGAATGCCCCCTTAATGGAGTTGCACAGATGCCCCCTTAAAAGGTTGCTTGCCCGCGTTGCTGTATTTTGGCACTTCTTGGATAGGTTGTTGTCCAAAATTAATCCATGTGTGGATAATTTTGTTAACATCATGATCATCACGCCTTATCCTAATTATTGCGGTTAGCAACAAGAATCTAGTATATTTTTTTTTAAAGGAAAGCTTGCGGTAAGGCGGACCTGGAACCGGACCGCCCACCAGATATATTTAGAGGATGAAAAATATACAAAATTACATCCACTAACGTCTTGGCTAATAAAATGCATAAAATCCCGAGGGAAATTATTCGGATACAATGGAAATTTTGTCGGGGTATCGGGCTTTAGCATGCACTGCTAAATGAGGAGAGAACTAATCACACCATGGTTTGGGTCTAATCAAATGGTTTTGACCAATAAGTAGGAAGCTGGGTGCAGCGGAGATAGCACATTAAATGAATGGTCAAGATCAATTAATGGATATCATATCTTCCCAACTCACCAATCTCTATGGAATCTGAAGTCTGACCCCACCACATCTTTGTTTGTTTGTTTTTTTCTCTCTTGTAATAATTTGATATTTTGACTAGAACATTGTAACGGTCAAACAAATCGGGCTCATTCATAATAGAAATATAATTATCAAAAAGTTACGTTGAAGGTTGAAACACGTGAAGGACAGTCTCCACTCTCCTATCAACCACGCATAAGGCCACGCAGGAATTCCAACATACCAGTCAATGACTTGGACTTTTTGAATTTGTTTTTTATTTACTAACTTATTTATTTGAAACAACGGAAGATTAAGTTTGACTTGCCTAATACTTGCTGGAGGACCTACGTGGCACTGCAAGCTTTAACCGTTCAAATCCGCCCGTTTTGACCCGGGAGCTGATCGAGTCCGATCCGAGTTATCTGGTTGGCACCCTGTGACTAAATTTTGTTTGAAGTGGGTCTCGTTGTGGTATTGTTGGTCGCATATAAATGTGCCAAGTGGAACAATATTGGCCCACCCTTTGGTGGACCTGCAGACCAAAAATCAACCTGATTAAATGACTAATGGACGTGGGGCACACGTACATATGTGTTAAGGGCTGATTTTTGGTGATGATATTCTTCTCGACATTGGTATTAATTAACTTCACAAAAAATCAGCTCATTCCAACATTTATATCCTTATGAAAAGTGGATTGCAAGTTGGAAAATATTTGGACCGTTTATTTTCACCGTTAAATTTAAGTCCATATTTGATAGTGTTCGAAGTTTTAGGATCTGTTTGGTACGTGAGAAAAAGAGTTCCGATGGCGAATATTTAGCCAGGTGAATATTATCTTAGTTAAATATTTGTTCATATCAATATTTAACAATGTTTGGTACATGTATGAGCTAGCTCACTTCAGCTTTCTTCATTTTCTTTCAATTTGAGTGGGTCCCACATATCAAAGTAGTCAAATATAGGTTGGGTGAGTGCGGGAACCACATATTATGTCAAAGGATAAAAAAAAACTCATTTTTATCTTTTTTATATATTAAAAAATTAATTATTATTGAAAATAGTGATTTTCCGATTGGCGTGAAAATATTTACACAGGGGGGGAGGTGATCAAATGTTTTCCCGCCACGGAGGGCAAATATGTGGGCTCGGCTAAATATTCGCCGAGGGTGAATGGCTGCCAAACGCACCCGGGCGAATATTAGCGAGCGCAAATATTTTATTTTCCCGCCGCGGTGCGTTACCAAACAGGCCCTTAGAAATTACTGTTTTTTTGTGTGAGGATGATCTCCGTGGTAAAGATATGGTCCCCACAAAAAATCAGCCCTGAACTCCTCTGCATGTGGTCCCTATATATATATATATATATAGAAAATTGGGTTTTAATGGATCAGTTTTGGAATTACTAGTTTCAGTAGGGTCTAGTTTTGGGGATACTTACAAGCAGGGGGCAGGCTCTACCTTAAGGCCATTAAGGCGGTCATCTAAGGCCCCTTGGTGAGAGAAGGCCCTCATCCCAGGCCCCACTAACCATATAGATTTTTAGCCCACCCTTTATTCGATATACAAACCAAAAAGCAACTTAATTGATTATCTCTAACCATAGATTTTAGTACTTTTTAGGGCATGATTCTAGCCGTTTGATTCGAGCATGTTTTTTTTAGGTAGTAAATTTAATGGCTAGAAATCATCAATCAAGCCGATTTTTAGTGTGCATATCCACCAATGGGTGGGCTGAATATCCACAAAATCATTGAGCCCAAAAAAATGATCTATGTAGGCCCACGAGAATCTCTGCATTGACTACAATGAGAGTCCTCTGCATCTAAATTTTTTTCCGTGGTTTTTGATTATCAAGAATAATTTTGATATAAAGATTTTCAATTATATAAGTTAATTTTTTTAATTAATATTATATATATTAAAAATAAAAAGGCCGTATATAAAGTTTTCGCCTTAGGCCTCAACTTGTGTCGAGACGGCCCTGCAGCCTGCTGACATGTAAACCGAAACCGACTCATTGATACCTTTAAGCTTAAAGCGGTAGGATAAATTTATATCTAATTTTTATATCTGGTGGCGGGGCCTACATGGATATCATGTTGATCGATTCAACCACACGGGATTGGTGGTCAACATCTTGGCTAGATTCAGTCAAACATCTTAGTAATCAAATACTCTCAACTCTTTAGTGTGTGGATTTTTTTTTCCAATTATTAACAACAATCATTTGATGGTGTGGTGCTTTCGGACCATATACACAGTCCCATCAATTGGTGCGCCTCTTCTTGGATGGGCAATAGCCTGATCTGATGATCCCGACCCTTTGATTCAGCCAGCGGCGGATCCAGGGGGGAACGTGGGTCTTTGTACTCCAAATAATGCTCAAATTCCATGGTTTAAAAATCAATCCATGAAAATGACTGCAATCCAACGCTTCGAAATCACTAATCAGGATAATTTTTGGTCTATATGTCTATCTAGGGTTGAGCAAAACATCTATACGATCAGAAAGCTATAAGAATATGCCATGTGGCTCATATTGTAAGCGGTTTTATTCAATTCATTGTGTCCCCCTTGAACAAAATCCTGGCTCCGCCGCTGCTTCGAGTTACAGGGCATGATGATAAGATTATAACATAATTATCGCCCATCCAAGAACTTGCCGAGTAGTCTATGGCCAGTCATTCGGTGTTGAACCTAGTTTCTAAGAATTTTTTTTTTTTTTTTCAAAGACACGTATAATACAGATGAACTTTTCAATATTTCAAAAAAAAAAAAAATTCAATTCAAGAAAAATCAAATTTATTTAGAGGAAAATAATATATTTATCCAATTTTTGTTTCATTTTTTAACGAATTTTTGAATTACAAACCTGCATTGTAAAAGTTATATTTGCCGTATCCGAACATAACTAGAGTGGCAACATGTACGGACCAAATGCTCGCCAGATCCGAGCTTATATTATGAGCTAAATACACGAGACTGCTATATATTCTTAAACCATGATTCTATCTGCATTACAGAGTGTTATGGGCTGGATGATGATCAGGGGAAGAATCTGGTGAGAGTTTCTCGACCCCTTCCACGCTTCTCAACCAGTAAGTGTGATTGAAGGAAGCAGCGTCGTCGGGAACACTATCCATAACCCATTCATGGCCTTTTGGGTAGTATATTCCTGTACGTGGATGAGGGACCCAACAAGACAGATTAACCCTCTTCTCATCGTCCGTTGAATCTGCCAATTCTTCCGTTCGAACCACCCTGATCAGGTTGTTTACACAACGTTCATGCTGCTTGAATTCCCTGCAAGAACGACATGAGATGGATTAAGGTTTTGCTGTTGCGTTATTGAAATTAGAGTTGTGTTTGACTCTTTGATTAATCTAGATCATGGTTATAATAACCGTTATAACTGTTACAACGGTCTTCTAAATAATGGACAAGAAGTGGTACTTGGGGCCTGTTTAGAAACCCAAAAAATGGGTAAAACTTTGATGACAGCGGGATGTCATTGAAGCCCATGACAACCAATGAGTTCTCAGCACATACCCCGAGTGGTTTTTTCATTAGAATTTTTGGTTTATTATTACAAAAGCAAAAAAGCACAAGGGTACGCCGAAAATAAAAAAAAAGCACCCAGGGTATGCGGAAGAACTCATTGGCTGTAACGGGCTCCGATGACAGCTCTGTTATCAAATTTTTACTCCAAATAAATAGGACCAGCCGAGGTAAGTCCAGTTCTAGTAAATGTCTTGGGCTGAGGCCACGGTTTTTCTAATTTTTGTCCTTAAAACAGGAACATAGTTGGCTTTTTGAAAATAGGTTACAACATCGAACCGGGACTTCCATCCCTGAACTGGGTCAGCATTGCGAGGCCCCGAAAACGGTAGCTTCCCAAACAGGCCTTATGGTCTAAATCACTATAATTTTCCTGTTTGACAATTCTACTCCTAATTAACAGCTACAAATTATCAATTGATTAGCAAATTAAGTGGCCAAAATCACATTAATTTAACAAGAGAACCACATAAATAAAACTGAATGCCAAACAGGTAACTACAAATCGTCCTATTTTATGAGCATTATACTCTTCTTGAACATTTTCTTAAATGTAAGTAAGCCGGGATTGAACCCCATGAATTTACGGTTGCAAAATACGACACCATCAAATAAAAACGAGAAATATAATTACCGAAGAAGTAACATGTTCGTTTTCGCAAGCCTGAATCTGGCCATAACACGAACGAAAGAAATGGCTAAAGAGGTACTTAAGCCAGAAGATGGTCCTGCAAGATGTTCAAGTACATTTTCCCTCCAATAATAGATTGAAGGTTATGAGGTTTTATAAGTTGAAGAAAGAATCGGATTCAATTGTATGCCAAAGTACAGGAATCAATGCTGAACCGTGTCCTTTTCGGAATTTTCTTTGTTTTTTTCATATGAGAACATGAAACACGGCTCTGCAATTCTGCGGTGCTCAAACCTCTATGATCGGATACCCACCCACAAAGAGAGGATAAAAGAAATAGTGGCGCTTCACTTGACGGTCGAAATTATAGGTACTTTAGGAATATATGATTTATGTAAAGAGAGATTTTTAAAAGACGCCCAATTCTTCGTCCTTTTCCTTGTTTTACCAACTTCTCTTTTTAGCTACCACCCCTTTTTTTTTTTTTTTGGTAGGTAAGTAGGGATCAAACGCATGGCCACATAGCTCGAGCCACTTGACCTATGGTGCCCGACCCCCCAAGTAAAATGGGTTTCAATGGCCTGAGGTTGGGTTGGTTATCCTCTTCTAGTCCATTGCAGGTAGTAGAGGGAGCTGGTTGTTGGCCGTGTCAAGTGTCAGACATACATTTTGGGTAAGGATCCGTGTTTTAAAATCCGGACCAGACAAGCCGGTTGAACTGGTGAACTACCAAACCTGTCTCAAAAACGGTCTGGGTCAGCATTTACCCGAAAATTCAATAAAAAACCTAGAAAACACAGGACAGTACAGGACGTCCACATGATCAACCAGTTAGACCAGTGAACTTTGCCTGTCCACCGGTTATGGCCAGTACTGGTTTGAAAACATTGGTAGGGACAAGATGATGCCTGAGCATCATCATGTGGATCACAGGCTATTGGTAGGCTACCTCAGTCTCTAAAAGTCCCCATCTAATAAAGCTTTTATGCTCATCAAAAAAAAAAAAAAAACCGTATGGACCGCACTGTGCCTAGAAACAACTTGCTCATACTCTAAAAGACAATAAGCCTATTATATTTATTTCTTTCCTTAGGATAATGATTTGATTTGTGATAATACTGTAGTATAGCTGTCCCTAGGTCCAGGCCGTTGGATGGTCTTCAAGATTTGTCTAGTGTGAATCTTGAGGACCATCAGCGGTCTGGACCTAAGGACAATGATAGGGACAATACCCACTAGGGATGATACTAACTCTGCCCTTTTTCTAATCAGTGTCAATACACATGGAAACAACAATGTCAAGTTTCAAAGATCTACGGCAAAGATTGACCCAATCAAATGATCCTGACCAACCAATAGAGACTTCATATGGACCATTTACCATAATTTCTCTGACCATCACCTAAAAAAGAAATTTATGTCCGTCCAAGAGAATATCGTAGCAGTCGGATGGTTACAGTCGGGACATGTTCCCTTGCAAGTGAACTGCGTAAAATATAAGGTATACAGTTTACATGACTTGTTCTTTAGATTCCCCATGAAATAAAGCTAACTTCTGGACTGAATAGGCACCGAGGATGGTATCAATCTGACAAGCTCAGAGCAGCCAATTCAAGCAGGTTTTCATACCATTAGCACCGCGCTATCAGTTACAAGAATTTCATTGTGTTGACATCATTCAGCTAATCATCAACTAAGTTATGAGCGTGTTGAGTCAAAGAGAATTGGATTATCAGAAAATTGGTTTCTCAAATCAAACATCATTCAGAATCCTGTGAAGACTGACAAACAGGGAGGTTGTACGTATCTAACTGCCAATATTTGTGTTTCACACCCTCCCATACTTCTTCTCCCAAGCAATCCTTAACAGGCAAGGGAATGAACTGTGTGGAGTAACCCAAATTACTAAGTTCTAGAGCAACTAACTGACAGTAAACCACATGGAAGAATGCATTACCTCCGCAAAGGCCATTAAAGAATGAGTATATCCCGCCAGGCTTTAACAGTGTAGGAAGATGCTGGTGAAATTCCCTCAAGTCTTCATAATACTCCCCATAAGTGTCAAAGAATATCCCTGCAAAGATGTAAAATAATAAAAAGGCCTTATACTTGGGAGATTGCAACACTTGTAGGTACTAGATAGTAACGTCTTTTTAAATTTAACCAGAAAAAAACCTATTTAGTTATTCAGTTAAAGAGTTATTGATGCCTCAACCTAAGCAGATTAGAGTTGGACAGGCTTCTCTACAATCGAGTGATTTGCTTATGGTTATGGGTGTTAGCACTTTTTGTCAAGGGAACTATGATGAACTAGAAAAGCAAGACCATTCTGTAACAGTAAGATTTAGCGCAGAATTATAAGGCAATGGTGATGGGATTGTGAAGCCTCATCAGCCGCGTATGATACCTTCCCACGGGAGGGGCACTTTAGTTGCCAGGCGCGTCACAAAAGTTAGTTTTTTTATATGAAATAGTAATCCCACGGATTAATCTGGTCCATTCATTATAAGATCAAATCTGATGGCTGTTTTTGGTTTTAGGGTCGAAGACTTCTATTTAAAATTGTCTTCGGTCATTTTGGGTAATGTGAATGAGGAGAATTAGAGAGTTTGGGTTTCGGGGTTTCTTCTGTTACTCTTGTAAAAGAGGAGCTTTGTTCCCTTCGTTTGTAATCTCTCATTCTCAGTAGTAAACTGGTTGAAAACTCCGTGGACGTAGCCCACATCAGGTGAACCACGTATATCTTGTGTAGTGGTTTGTTTTTTTCTTGTTTTTCTTCTTTTAGCTTTACATCTAAGGGTGTGTTCGTTCCCAACAAATGGTCTATGCAACATGAAACCTTGGCTGAAGAACTTGATGTTGGAGAGAGGAACAGACTTGACCTTCCAACAAACCTATACTCTGATAATCAGTTTTATTAGCTGTCTTATCTCTAACCTAGTTTTTTGCAAGAAGAATAAGCATAGAAGCCGACTATAACTTTGTTGGAGAAAGGTGGCAAGCAAGGAATAGTATGCAGTATGTAAGTGAAGAGGGCCAGCTAATGGATAGACGTATTAAAAAGACAACTGGAATTAGTAGGCTTGACGGCATCTTCAACAAGCAGGGCTCTGTAGACATACAACCACCAGCCTGAAGGTGAGTACTAAGAAATTTATGCTCAATGTTATTTGTCTTTTTAATGTTTGTATATGAATTTAGTCTTTTTAAATGTTATTAGACATTAAAATTGGTTATTGTCATTTGTTAGTAAAGTGCATTATGCAATCTACTAATGAGTTCTTCTACTCTCAACTTCCTTTGCCACTTTATGCAGAAGGAAAAGCTCTTGAACATGGTTCATGAATACAGAGTATATGCAGATTTGATTGACCAAATACATTTTCAGTTAAAGATTTCAAGCAACTGGCATTCCCTGAACCAACCAAGCTCCTCTTGAAATGGCATATAAACTCAACTAGAATCTCATTCTTGATTTGCTCTTCAAGTCCCAATTTCACAAAGTATCCAATATGAAGTTTACTACAGAGTACAGAACATGGTGATTATAACTTATAAGTAGGACCTCGTAGAGATTTTCTACCGGATGCCGGTACACAAGGTTGCTCGTTGCTAGATTTTCTCTGTTCTTATATCATGAAATGGCTATTGGTAATAAAAAAATATAACAATGTACTGTTCTAGAAAATCTAAATAAAATTCATATCAGAACCTAAGTCTAATCTGACAGGAGTAAAAGAAAAGGTATGTTCTCACCATCTACTCTAGAACTGAACGTTAAATATGCTCACATAAAATTCATAATCACAATTCATTGGCAAATAAAAAAAGTAGAAAAATAAACCAAAGAATAGACAAAAAAATATCTATTTTTCTCAATGACTTGGAGCTTGAGTTTACCATCATAAGATTCAAGTTGAGAAAGAACATCTTGCCAGCGACCAAATATTATCTTTACATTATCCTTCTCTCCCCATCCGGTGCGAAGCATGCGATCATAAACCTCTGGGTGAGCCTCAATAATGGTATGTGTAACAGGTGCATACTGCTGAATAGCCATGTCAACAAGACCCATCCCAAACCCAATGTTCAGGATGTGACCACCGCCAGAGCAAACAGCTTTTGCATGGGCCTCCATCAATGGTTTCTCCCAAGCCATCATGATAGCCTTGCTATTGGAATCCATCAGCTTATCCTCGCTAAAAGTAACCCTGTCTTCCAAGTAATCCCCATTAGAATCACCATTTTTATTTGCTGTCCTTGCAATTGTTCCTAGGACCAACTCAGCTTGAATCCCTGTTCAAGAATAGAGAATCATTGACAAAGACAAGGGTGTACTAATTTTAGGTTAAACTATACAATACGTACATGTGAGTCATGCATGAATACGTGTATCTCTAACGCTCTATGTATAGCATACATAGAGAAAATAAGTCAGAAACAAAACGAATGGTTGCAAAAGTTTAAGGATAGTGCCATCATACACTTTTTAGGCGTATTTGCATATGGAACCTAGCTGTAAGCCTCCATTTGGAATTATTAAATATCATTTCTAAGGAGAAGCCAGGTCAATTTAAAACCACTAAACCCAAGAAAATGAAAAATTGCAACTTGGATCTAGCATGCAGAAGATGACCCTCTAATTATGCTCATAAGTTCCAAATAGAGAAAAATATATATCATTATGAATTCGTTATCGGTAAGAGGAAAATTTTGATAAATCAAAGCATGGCATACAAATAACATTGAAAGTTTGTCACTGTACTTAAGGGAATTATTGTCCTTTCACTTATATTAATAATATAAAAGAGGCACTGCCCATTCTAGGACTGTACCAATTTTGGCTTCTTTCTCTCCATCCTCTCTCTCCTCTGTTCTCTCTTTCTCTCTTTTTTCTTGGTCTTAGAGCCAAACCCTAGGTAACTAGGGTTTCACACATCAACCTAGAGTTTCTCTCAAACCCTTTTGCATCTACTACAAGTACAGGGAGTGCATTTCTAAGGCTGCCGCACCCTTTTATGGGCCCTAGTTTGATGTTGCACACCTACTAGGGTTTCATTTGTTGCTACAACATTGATCGGATATCCTTCGAGTGCTTCTAGACTGTTGTAGGCCCATGTAACTGCACTACAACCATGTATGGATGATACAAGTTACAGATTTGTTCGATTAATGGGTACTATACTTCCTTCTGAGTGGATGCTCTTTCCCACTCCTTTATTTATCTGTAGTTATGATTGTTGATTTGTTTTTGAGATGGATTCAAAATCTGATATTCAATTAGATTTGTCCCAATCCGCTAGTTCTCATGCTCAACACATTTCAAGCGAAAGATTGGATGGTACTAATTTTCCATCATGGTCTAGATCTGTGAGATTATATTTAGAAAGCCGTGGTAAGATTGGTCTTCTTCATGGCACAGTTCCTAAACTTGATGTTAAAGATGCTAAATATGCTCAATGGTAAGTAGATAACTGCACAGTGCTTGGTTGGCTGTTCAACTCCATGGAACAACAAATTTATAGGATGTTCATGAACCATGACTCCGTGGATGGTTTAAGGATGCACGTGCCAAGAATGATGCTCCCGTCTTTCAATTATATTGTGAGATCTTTGATGCATCTCAAGGAGATCGTATTGTCGATGATTATTATGGTTATCTTCAGACTCGATGGGAGGAATTGAGTAATCATGAGTCCATTTCTGAACTTACAAGAGAGGCAGCAAAACTTCTTATCCGGCAAATTGAGTGCCAACAGACACATGCATTTCTTATGGGCCTACGTTCAGAATTTGAGACTCTCCAAACTCAGATTTTAGCGATTGATCCGTTGCCTCCACTACGAACTGTTTATGCTACCATTGATAGTGATGAGCGTCGTCGATCTGTTCTTTCCTCTCCGTCACAACCTGTTTTGGAGTAGACAACATTAGCCACTGATACATTTCCCTTTGCTTCACGTGGTCGATGTCGTGACCGTGGCTGTAGTTTCTGTGGAAGGTCAGGACATGATAGGACCAGATGCTTCAAGCTAATTGAATTTCCTCCATGCAACAACTCCGGGACTTCCATAGCTCACTCTGCTACTATTGTTGACACCATAGAGATTCCGAGTCAGACATCATCTACCATGGATTCTTTCAATATGCGATAGATGCACAACCATATTGATACCCTTATCAAGGAACGACTATTTTCTCATTCCTCTTTACCCAATGCTTCTGATCCTCCATCAAGTACATCATCTACTTTTCATGCCACGACATCTGGATCAATTACACTACTTCATGGGTCATTGCCTCTAGAGCCTTAGATCGTATGACTGGTGAGTCGCATCATTTTATTTCCTTGGCCCCTCGTTCTATTAATCGTCATGTTTGACTGGTTGACGGTTCTTCCAAACCTGTCAGCAGTATGAACAATGTTATTCAATCTCCTAGCCTTTCATTGCCTTCTGTTTTACATGTGCCCAAATTGACCACTAATTTGCTATTTGTTAGTTGATTCACAAAATCTCTTCATTGTTCGATAACATTTTTCCCTGGCCATTGTGTGTTTCAGAACCTAAATTCAAGGACTTTTTGCAGGGGATATGAAAAGGATGGCCTCTACTACTTTGGCGATGATCGACCAGCAACTCTTACTTCCATTTTCTCTTCCAGCATCTCTTATGTTTTTAATTCAGACACTTTAGCTTTATGGCATGCTCGCCTAGGACATGCTAATTTTCAACATTTATGTTCTTTACTTTCAGACTTTAAACATGCTTGCAATATTAATAAATTTCAATGTGTGACCAGTGAGCTGTCAAAACAGACACACTTCTTACATTTCTCGTATGCATTGTTGTGCTAGCTTGTTTGATTTGGTTTATACTGATGTTTGGGGTCCTTCCCCCATTGCTTCTTTTGATGGCTATTGATATTTATTGATGATAATTCACATTGCACTTGGATTTATTTGCTAAAATCACATTTTGATATTCTTCCCACATTTATTAGTTTTGTGAAAATGATCCAAACTCAATTTGGTATCATTGCTAAATCTCTTCGGTCTGATAATGACGGGGGAGTACATATCGTTGACTTTCAACAGTTTCTTCAAGAAATGGGCCTATTACATCAGCTAACTTGTCCTTACACTCAATGGCGGATCCAGGAAGGGACCAGGGGGGGCAGTTGCCCTTAGCAATTTTTTTTTTACTTTACTAAAATGCTATTTTTGTTTGTTTTGCCACCCCTAAAAAAGCCTTTATTTTGTTTTGCCCCCTCCTAAAAATATCTTTAGTTTGTTTTGCCCCCTGGATCTGCCACTACTTACACTATGGAATAAAATGGTGTTGTCGAGCGTAAGAACATGCATTTGATGAATGTGGTTTGTTATCTTCTTCACGGTATGAGTATACCCAAGAGATTCTAGTGTATGGCTGTTCTTACAGCTACTTTTCTTATATAAATCGTACACCCAGTCAGGTTCTTGGTGGTGAAGTACCATTGAGCCTTTTGAAACCAAATAACCCTTCGTTTGCCCTTAAGCCTCGTGTGTTTGGTTGCACTTGTTTTGTTCAAGATTGTAGTCCACAACGATATAAGCTGGATGACAAATCCATTCGTTGTGTATTTCTTCGAATTCAACAATGTCCAAAGGCTATCGTTGTTATGATACCTATCTCGTATTGCATGTTTACTTTTCTTGATGTTACTTTCTTTAAGGATGTTCCCTATTTTTCTTCTCCATCTTTTTTGCAGGAATCTCCTACTTTACCACAACAGGATAAACCATCCTCTTTGCTTTTATCTGTTGTCACTACTTCTATTCTTGTCATCCGAAGCCTCCTGCATCCTTGCCCTGTCAACATCCTCATTGACTTCAGGAATTTCACCTCTTCTTGATCCTAGTTTGCCTTCTCCTGATGTTGTCCCTGATGACTCCTCCTTACCTATTGCTCTTCGCAAAGGTACAAGGAGGTGTGTTATTGCTCACCCTATTACTCAGTTTGTGGCCAATCAGGGTCTTTCCCCATCTTATCGGGCTTTCATTGCTACCATCTCATTTGTCACTATTCCCCGCTCTGTGACGGAGGCTCTTCGTCATCCTTCTTGGTCTTCTACTATGATTATCGAAAAGAGGCTCTTCAGAAGGATAACACTTGGGAATTGGTTGATCTCCCCCTGGTAAGCGGATTGTTGGATGCAAATGGATGTTTACAGACAAATATGGGGAAGATGGCACTATTGATCGCTACAAGGCTCTTCGTCATCTTTCTTGGTCTTCTACTATGATTATCGAAAAGAGGTTCTTCAGAAAGATAACACTTGGGAATTGGTTGATCTCCCCCTGGTAAGCGGATTGTTGGATGCAAATGGATGTTTACAAACAAATATTAGGAAGATGGCACTATTGATCGCTACAAGGCTCCGCTTGTAGCTACGAGTTTCACTCAGACTTCAGGTTTGGATTTTGGGACTATGTTTGCTCATGTTGCCAAGCTCAATACTATCCATATGCTCATCTCTCTTGTTGCACGCCATCATTGGCCACTTTATCAGCTCGATGTGAAGAATGCTTTTCTTTATGATCACTTGAGTGAAGAAGTGAATATGGATCCTCCTAGCTTACGTCTTTAGGGGGAGCATTGTGGGAAGATTTGTCGCCTTCTCAAATCTATTTATGGGTTGAAATAGTCTCATTGGGCTTGGTTTTATCGATTTAATGTGGTCATTCTTGCCTTGGGATTCTCTTGTCTCACTCCGATCATACCTGCTTTGTTCATCGTAGTGGCGACGGCCTTTGTATTATGGTTATGGTATATGTTAATGACATCATCATAGCTAGGAATGATTCTGAGTCTATCTCTAAGATAAAGAAGGATTTGGATTATGCTTTTGACGTGAAAGATCTGGGATATTTACAATATTTTCTGGCATTGAAGTTGTATGTTCAAAACAGGGTATTTCTCTCTCATAGAGAAATTATACTCTTGATTTGTTAAAAGATATGTGTATGTTAAAGTGCCGACCTACCCACCCTCCCATGGATCCAAATCATCGATTGCATGCTGATCTCAGTGATCTTCTTCCGAAACCTTCTTCTTATCAGCATCTTGTTGGTCGTCTTATCTACTTGACGAACTCCAAACCAGATATGACTTTTGTTGTGAGTGTGGTTAGTCAGTTTATGCATGCACCTCACACATCCCATCTGGATGCAGTTTACAAAATTCTTCGTTATCTCAAGTCATGTCCTAGACTTGGCTTATTATATACAGATTCTAGTCATTTATCCATCTCCTGCTTCATTAATGCTGATTATGCTGGCTCTAAAACTGATCGACATTCTACTTCAGATATCTGCATCTTTTATGATAACAATCTTGTTGCATGGTAGAGCAAGAACAGAATGTCATTTCCAAATCGTCAATTGAGGCCGAGTATCGAGCTATGGCCCAAGGTGCATGTGAGATTTTACGGTTACTCTCCCTGCTTTCCGAGCTTGGTTATTTTCCATCAGATTCGACATCTATTCACTGTGATATCCAAGCTGCTATTATGATTTTCTCTGATTCTGTTCTTCAAGAAAGAGCAAAGTAAATTGAGGTTGATATTCACGTTAGTCAAGAGAAGGTTCATTCTGGCATTATTTCTACAGTTGCTATGTGATCTATAAATCAGCTTGCCGGTATGTTTACCAAAGCTATTGGACCCACTTTGTTACAGTCTAATTTGGTCAAGCTGGACTTGATTGACATCTTCGCTCCAGTTTGAGGGGGAGTATTGAGAGTTATTAAGATTTTATGTCACTTATTGTACTTAAAGGCATTATTGTCCTTCACTTATATTATAATATCGATTGTGGCTTCTTTCTCTCCATTCTCTCTTCTAAGACAGGTGAAGAGAAAGCCCAATTGAACATTGTAGTCGCAACATTGAAGTCACAGAGCCAATAATAAAAAAATGCACACACTTCTCTGTGGATAAGAGAATTTACTAGAAACACCCAGAATAGAAAAAGATTTAATAATAGTGAGGAATCTCGTGGAAACATCAGCCACTCTCCCTTTGCATTAGGACCATGGTTTGATAAGGTATTATAAGTTATAATGTACCCTTTTAAAGCTTGCTTAGGACAATGGCGCATGATGGCCGGCACTCCGATGTGACTCTAAAAATCAATCAATTTGACTCATTTTTGAGTTTGGCTCTAGAAGAAAGTTGGCTACTTCATGGGCTAGTTGAGCTGAGTCGAGAAGGTAATTGATCCAACAAGATTCAAAATTTCGACCTACACCTTCACTTCGTGTGAACCATAACTGTAACAAAGTTCTTCTGCTTTGGAAATCAAACATTTAATAAAAAGTCCAAGCTCTTACAACAAATCAGTCAAACAAATTACTTGGCAGAGTTGTTCTTACTTTATAATAACCGAAATGGAAAAATTTTTGCTAGGATAATCTCTGAAATCATTCTCAACTCATCGGAGAGTTGCCGAAATATCGCTAGAAAAGCAGTATTCCGGTAAAGCTCTTCCGGCAAGTAACGGATTATAAGTGAATAAAATAGATAAAGGACCTGCGTTGAGGAGGAGGTCGAAGGCGTCCTGATGTCCGGAATCCATGGCGAAGTCTCCGGCGGAGAGGTTCGAAGGAGAGAGGGCGTTCCAGGGCGCGCCGGCTTCGAGCAGGGCCTTCACTACGTCGGCGTGGCCGTGCTTGGCCGCGTGCATGAGAGGGTTCAGGCCTTCTCCATCAAAGTAAGAGACGTCTGTGCCAGCTTCGATGAGAGCTCTTACCTTGGCAGAATCGCCGGACCTCGCCGCCACGCAGAGCAGTTCCCCCTCCTCCATGTCTAAACACTCGCACCCCTAGAGTTCCCCTTTGGCCTCTCACAGACTTATTTGGTCTTAGTCTTGGGCTTGGGCTCAATTTCAAGGCCCATTTTCACGATTGGACCGCTCTTGGGCCTAACTTTAAATTAGTGACAATTTTGAAGCTTTAACCAAAATTAGTGCTCAATTTCAAGGCCCATTTTCACGATTGGGCCACTCTTGGGCCTAACTTTAATCTAGTGACAATTTTGAAGCTTTAACCAAAATTAGTGAATGGACCCAAACTGTTACCCTAGGTGCTAGGTGTTAAAATCAAACCGATGTGAATGATCGAGTTATGACTGTGCAACGCCTTATGATTCCTCCGTCCCCGAACCGAACCGAGCCCAACCTAACTCAAGCACGTAGATAAACTCCAGGCACGAACTAAACGCACACAACCTTACAGTGTCATCCTCAAGCAAGCTGAGACAACCGACCGATTTATAGCGCCAACGGGATATTTAATCGATGAATTGAGTTGAACATCATCAATTGAGACAACCTATGCATAACATCGTCGCCAACCATGCCTTGTTTCCTCATATATTGTTTGTTGGTGTCGGCTCTATTTCACGTAAGTTCTTTAAATTGCCCAGGCCGTCTCGATACAAGTTGAGGCCTAAGGCGAAAACTCCATATGAGGCCTTTTAGTATTTAATATATTAATATAGGATCGGGATCGGGAGACAACCATTTGGCGAACCCACTTAGAAGATGAATCAACGGCTGATTTTTGGTGAGGATGATCTCTATGGTGAGGAGATCATCCTCACAAAAATTCAAATCATTGTGATATTCGTAGACTGGTTTAGAAGTTGAAGAATTATGGACCGTCAATTTTTACCGTGTAACTTGAAAACCACATTTGATGGGGCTAGAAATTTCAGAATGGGCTTATTTTTTGGGCGGTAATCTATATGGTGAGGAGATCATCCTCACCAAAAATCAGCCATTGATTCATCTTCTATGTGGGTCCGCCAAAATGGTTATCAAAAATAGTTGTCCATTGATCCTGACCCATTAATATATAGTATTAATTAAAACTTTAACCTCTATAGGGTAGAAAATCTTATTTAACAACTATGCATGATAATCAAAAGCTATTGAAAAATTTTAGATGAACAGGACTTCCCTTGCAGCCCATGCAGCGGACTCTCACGACCTGCATCGATCATTTTTTGTGCCTAATGACTATGTGGATGTTCAACCCACATATTGGTGGATAAATACATTAAAAATCAGCTTGATTGATAATTTTTAACCCTTAGATGTACTAATCAAAAAGTATGCTTGAATCCAATGGCTAGAATCAAATCATAAAAAGTACTAAAATCTATGGCCAGAGATGAGCAATCAGGTTAATTTTGGTTTGTATATCCAACAAGGGGTGTGCTAAACATCCATGCGGTTAGTGGGCTGGGAGGCCTTCTCTCACCTGGGCTGGGGGCCTTCTCTCACATGGGGCCTAAGGCGACCAATTTACTGGCCTTATGGTTGAGCCGGCCCTGAAATGGCCTATGTATGTCCGGAACAGTATGGCTCCACATGGGTCGCACCTGGTAATGTTCCATATGTCCCATGCATTTTATGGGCTGTCCTAATGCACTTAATGCACCGCGCGCCTAGCATGAGCATTCATCATGCAGAAGGTAACGGTCAGGCGTACCTTGTGCTAAGGTCGTTTTTAGGGACCCAGGATGGGATTGGATCACCTCCTTATGCCGTAGGTCAAGCTCCAATCTGACTCAAGTTATGGTTGGAATTCACCCACTGGAAGCATTAGGAAACGGATAGTCCATGGATCAACCCAAACCAATTCCTTTGCTGTCAAAATGTTGGATTCTTTTTTGCAGAGCTTATTAAAAGGCAAAGACATGGACCCGACCCAACAAATCCAAAATTCATACATGGACCAATATGAGTCAGTCCAGTTGTTGAGTTGATGGCTCCCCTTTTGGTTGGAGTTGATTGGTTTGGACCTTTGAAGCAAATATGGTTAAAATGTTTTGCATTTGCGTAAGCTCAAAATAAGCAAAAACACAGCTTCTAGCTTATGAAAAGCACTTTTTCAGGTTTTTAGTTAATTTTCTAGGTTAAGGGCCCGTTTGGCAACACCGAAATAAGTTACTTTTTTGCTTCCAAAAGTAAAAAAATTTGTTTGGGTATCCATTTTGGAATTACTTCTCAAAAGTCAAAAACTTACTTTTTGTGGAAGCAAACTTCTTTGCTTCTTGCTTCTAGTGGAAGCAAAAGTCAAAAAAAAAAATTGCGGAAGTGGCGCTTCTAATTTTGAGTGAATCTTTCCAAATGCCAATTTTACCCTTGTAAACTTCACATTATGAAGTATAGATAGAAAATATCTTATGAAGGAGAAAAACAGGGATGGTTTGTTGAGGAGTAGGTAAGTAGACCATCTTTTTTTTTAAATAATTACCCATAAAATGACTCACTTGGTGCGTCGTTTTACTAACCATTTATAATTAAAAAATTTTGAAAAAAATAACATATGTGATATTGGTTTATGATCTTTATTAATGGTTTATTAGAAAATAATATGTTTATAAAATTATAAGAAAATGACTTTTTGACTTAATTCATGCCAAATTAACTTTTTGGCTTTTTGACTTATAAGTCAGTTTTTTGTCAAACAAACTTTTGCTTCCAAATGACAACTTTTAAATTCAACAACTTAATTTAGAAGTTACTTTTTACTTCCATTGGGCCTTATAAGCAGAAGCTATTGAAATCTTGCTTAGGCTGCGATTGGGTAAGCTTAACCCAAGCTTATAGCTTATATCTAATGGGTAAAATATTGGGTTTGGGTGAGAAAGGCTGAATTAGTCATTCAAAAAAGTAATAAAATGATTAGAAAGATATTTGTCATTTAAATAGTTTTATTAAAGTTTAGTGGTCATTTAGAATTTGTATTGAAGGAATAGAGGGGCATTTAAGGTATTTAAAAAGTTTAAAAATAATGCTCAAATTCCTACTGTTAAAATCAACCCATGAAAATGACTCCAATCCAATGCTTAGAAATCACTGGTCAAGCTGATTTTGATTTGTAGGCTGATCTAGGGATTGGCCAAAAATCCATATAGTCAACATCCTCTAACAGTATGCCATGTGGCTCCTATTGTGGGCGGTCAACAAAGTTTTACTCAAGTGCTTTTCACAATTTGGGGTGTGCAAATAAAATTTCCTCATTTAGAAACTATTTCCCGAATAAGCTATAAGCTACAAGACGAATTTCATTGGCCTCTGTTTCACTCAAAAAATTGGCTTAAAACTTGAAAAAATAACTTTTCGAAAGCTATAAGCAAACATTTAGCTTATTTTACGCTTACCCAAATGCAGCATTATAGCTTAAAGCCTATAGTTTACTTGGGAAGCACTTACAAAAATGCTCAGATTGAAATTTAAGTGAAACTCTTTAAATACTTAAAATAGTTTTCTACTTCCTTTAATGAAAATTATAAATAGCCATTAAATCTTTAATAAAAACTTTTTAAATGACATAAATATCTTTCTAATCACTTCATTACTTCTTTAAAATAATCCCTATTCATCGTTTTTATCAAACCCAATGCTTTAACACATACTATCTATATAACAAAACACAGCGGTTGCCTCCCCCTCTTATGGGCTTCATATATCCAAGGGCCCATATCAACCCTTACATAAAATAAAATTTAGACGGTTGGATTAATTTAATAGGGAAATTATCTCCCAATTATACCCCTCTTATCTGCTTCACAAAGGATGGTCAAGAACTTATCCCCCAAATGGACTATGGATCTCAACCACTCACACCCGATTTTGGGAAATGCTTTGTAGGGGAGTGCCGAGGGCACGGGCCACCACTATACATCTATATAACAAACACAGAGAATTCACTTATCCCCCCTCTTATCTACTTCACAAAGGATGGCCGAGATCTTATCACCTCAAATGGATGGTGGATCTAAGCCACTCACACCCGATTTTGGCAAACGCTTTGTCGGAGAGTACCGTGGGCACGGGCCACCTACTAGTAAGCTGTAAGCTAGATCCCAACAAATTTTTTGCGAAAAGTACCAAAAAGCCCGTAATGTACGCATGACTCGACCATTTAAGGCGTAGGAAAATTTTTGATTCCATTTAATATTGCTTTATCAAAAGATTGACCAATAATCTTCTTTGGTTACTTTTACTATTAAAATATATTTTAAATCAGAAGGAAAAGACTACAATGCCCTTATCCTTGACTAACAATGGTACAATTCCTCGTTTACGACGCTTGAAGAATTAATCTATTTGAAAAACTTTTGACATCCATTTTACCATTGTTACCGGTTCAACTAATTCACTGAAATTAAAATGGTGTTGGTTCAACCAGTTTGAGCTTAATACTCAAACTTGAAATAAAATACCAACTTAACAAAACAAAACGAATAAGAGAAGAAAGGAGGAAGAGAGGAAGAAGAAAGAAAACCATTGATGTTCGTTGTTGAAGTTTATTTTTTAGACAATAACATAACGAAACAAAGAAGAGAAGAATAAAGGAAGATAGGAAGAAGAAGAGAAATCCGGAGGAAGAAGAAAAAATCCTTGAAGTCCGTTGTTGAAGTTTGTTTTTCACTAATTTTCAAGTTTAAGCTTGTCTGGCCTTGAGATTATTGATAAGGTGTAGTGAATCAGTACCAGTACCATTTTGTGAAAATTGGTAGAAACAGTACCATGTTCATGAAAATTAGTACAACATTTGGGAACAATTGGGGTTAACCATATTAAAAGCTTAAACAATAAGATGCCACTATGAACACATTGTAACTCCAGCAGCTGCTGAATCACCTTTGCTCTCGGATAGTCCATGACGTGAAAAGAAAATACACAAAACAATGACCATTGTTTGTTCAAAGACAATTGGATTTGCTCACTTAGATTCTAATCTATTGATTGACAATGCTTCAACATAGAATAATGCTTGATCAGAACTAGAACTGTAGTAACTCTGCTTAGTTTTGATTGCATTTGAGATTGGCTTTAAAATGAATTAATGAATCTTTGACTAATTTTGTAATACGACAATTAGGGAAAGTATCGAAATTAACTACTTCTATGGCATTTGACTCCAATCATCCAGGGATGTTATCTATCTAATAAAATAAAAAACACTCATGGAGGATGGTGAGTAGGCCTAATGACCGGATGCTCACTAATTCAATTTTCTGCATAAATTTTTTATTTTTGGATAAGTAAAGATCTTGTTGAAAATGGTACTGGTTCTACCAATTTCCATTAAAATTGTACTACTACCGATTCACCTACACTTTATCAATCATTGAAAAGCAAAAGTCGAAAGACCAACCCACAAAAGAGGTCGAGGAGACATACTGAAGATAGAACAAATTGGATACTTGTAACAATGTTATTTTTTTTTAACAAGAGCTTCAAACCGTCTTCTTTCTTAACATAAGCTTCAAACCGGCATCACCTTCATGGATTAATATATAAGCTTCAAACCAAACATAAGCTTCAAACATGTATCACCTTCTTCACCAGTATCTTTCTCAGCTACCTTCTTCAAAGTTCCAAACAAGTTCGAAGAACATGGCATCACATTCGTTTTCACCTTGGAGCATAGTAGATGAAGGAAATGGAGGGAAACTCGTTGAAGATATTGAGGCTGACGTACTATTTTTGTGCGTCAATCGCACCTCAAATCAAGCTGTTGCAAATCAATTCATGCAGACTAGTTGAAGGGTAGTATGGGTATTTCAAACAAAAATGGATGATAAGTTAAAATAAGGCCTTAATAGGCAGACGTTTCAACTAAAGTGTCAATAGTTTTGTACAGGGGACTTAATAGTCCGTATTTTTGTAAGAACGGACTGTACAATAATTTTCCCAATTAAGAACCCCATTACATTACATACTGTTTTAATGCTCAAAAAATAATGGCCGTTGTAATGAAAATAACGGCCGTTATTTTATGAAAATTTCTTTAAAAAAATACAAGTTATTTACGTTATTTTTCCATTAGTTTCTATATAAATTTACTAAAAATTTGAAATATGAATTTTAAATCATTTTTCAGTAATTTCCGTTATTATCATTTTTTTTTTCCATTTTCTGTGTTACAATCCGTTATAACTGAATAAACGGTAACACCCCCAATCCGTTATTACCGTTATAACGGCCCCTTTTAAACTATGGTTCCCATCACCACTCACGGATCCATACCTAGGACGAGGTGGATGCATTTATAGAGACGACATTTCTGTCATCTCAAGTTCGACTGTAATTTGCTTCATGTGGCCAGTAGTTAAAACTTAAAATTTCCATATTTGCCGATTTGCTTTATCAGCCAATGTTGATCTCAATCATCCATCATGTCCTCCATTATGAAAACGAACTTCCTCTTAGCTGTTAGTTGGAGCCATTATTAGAAAAATTAAATTAATACCAGGACTATCATATCATTTCTTACTTTATATGGGCTCCACCGCTCCAGTTTTATTCCTTCCCCATCCTTTTCCTTTTTCTTATCTGGGGCCCGTGGCGGTCATCTTTGTCTTCCAAAGTTGAACCAACAACCACCACGTTAAAAAAACAAAAATCTTGGACCTTTAATTTGAATTTCCATTTTCCATTCTTCTTCAACAATCCAATTCTACATATACAAACATATATTTATCAATCGTCCTTCTACATTGATCAAGAACACTTCCCATTTTCTTTAACTGGTTTCGTGTTCTCTCATAAAAGCACTAACACCAACGACCATTAAAACCGGCGCTTCTTGCTGGCCGGCAGAAGAAAAAAAAAAACAGAAAATAAATTTAACATTAAACTTCACCTGCAAATTTTTTTTTTCACGTCCAAGTAATTGCGATCGGACTGCCCACGACGTGCTTTCCGTCCGACCACTCCAGACGAGCGTAGATGGCTGTACCAGATGGCATCGAACTCGCTATGAAACTCACTGTGTACGTCTTTTTCTCGTTTCCCTTGCTGAAACTCAGCGAGTCAGGTTCAACCATGATATTCACGGACTTGGATGGTGAAGACAGCGTCGCCTTGTACGTACCCGGGGTACCCACGTTCGTGAGGGTCCGCGTATACTTGACGACAGTTGACGTTGACCCACTACCGTTTCCGTTTGCTGTCTCGAGTGGGACCGCGAAAGAAGGGTAATTGAGATCCCCCACGCTGTACTTCTTGTTCGCATCGCAAGTGAAGTTTCTCTTCGCCAGTGTGCTAATCTGCCCTGCGGTGTAGTTTAACGCGCAGAGGAAGTTAAGGTAGTCATCAATGGTAATGTCGTAGACGAGACCGGGATCGAGGGCGGATACAGGATCCACGTGACCGGCACCGTGATCAAACGGCGTGGATGATTCCCCCGTCGCTATGTCTAATATCTTTTCACCGGATTTGTAGGTACTGTATGATGTCGTCATAAGGGCGGACCTTATCGCAGCGGGGCTCCATTCTGGGTGCACTCCCTTCAGCAAGCCCGCGAGCCCACTCACATGTGGGCACGACATCGACGTCCCAGAAATGATGTTGAACTGGACTGTCCTCGTGTCGATCGGTAACCCTGTGGGTCCCACTGCACCCGACCATCCTGCTAGGATATTGACACCTGGTGCGATGATATCCGGTTTGAGTATCTCCGGCGTGATTGGGTTCGGTCCTCTTGAACTAAACGCCGCCACCACCGGTGACGGTTGAATCCCGACCTTCGTGCCTGCGAAAATAATCGTAGCCGTCGGTTTAGGGTCCGAAAACAAATATTTCTTTATTATATCTCCAGTTTTCTGACCCACAGTTGACGCCGGCAAAAGATGAGCGTCGGCAACCAGCTCTTCTCCGTTGGCCTCTGTGTTTGCAAGAATCATCCCTACGCCACCGGCCTCTTTTACCACCTCACCCTTTTGAACTCTAGCGTTAACTCCTCGATCACAGAGTACTATTTTCCCGGCAACTTTTTCCGGCATCAAAGTACCCACCATGCACAGGTTCCCGTTCGTAACGTTGGTTGCGTTACCGGCGTAAACGAAAGAGAATAACGAATCCGGTAATGGCTTCCCGCTATAGAGTGACACACCGGAGTAATTCTTTCCATTGCCAAGGCTAACGTACGCCGGGAAGTCCCGGTCCAAGGTCCCTGCTCCAACTGTGGTTATCCACGGTGCCACGTTGGACAAGCTGTACGAACCCGGACCCCCGTTTCCGGCTGAGCAAGACACGAGGATTCCTCTCTCCATCGCCGTGAAAGCTCCAATGGCAACGCTGTCTCTGTAATAATCGGACATTCCACCGCCGAGCGACATCGATAAAACATTAACACCGTCCTCGACAGCTTTGTCCATCGCGGCCAAAATATCGGCGCTGAAACAACCGCCCAGCCAACAGACCTTGTAAGCGGCGATCCTCGCACGTGTCGCCATCCCACGTGCCGTACCGGCTGCGTACCCGAAGAGGCTCGCCATGTCGACGAGTGACCCGGCCGCTGTTGTCGACGTGTGGGTACCGTGTCCGTCGTCGTCCCTCGGCGATTTCGATTCTTTCGTCTCGTCGATGGGTCCCAACGTGCTTTCGTACCCTTTAGAGAAAAACCGCGCGCCAATTAATTTTCTGTTACAGCTGGACGCGTCGAAGTTCTTACTAACCTCGCAATCGCCTTTCCAACCAACCGGTACGGGCCCGAGTCCTTTGTCTTTGAAGCTCTCGCTCTCCGGCCAGACACCCGTGTCTAAGACTCCAATGATAACGTCACTCTCTGAGTCAGACTCGGGAACCAACCCATCGCTCTTGTGGAGTCCAAGGAACTCAGGCGTCCGAGTCGTATGAAGTTCGTATCTCAATTCAGGTAATACAGAGAGAATCCCAGGTCGACCCGAGAGTGTCTCTGCTTCTTCAGCCGTCAGCCGAGTGGAGAATCCATGGATGACGTTTTTGTAGGTGTAGAGCATTTCGGCCGTGTCTGACACAGATTTGAGAGACGAATCGTACCAGTTAGAGTGCTCGTCGAAACTCGCTGGCATTTCGGATTTGGCCATGTGAACGATGTAAGTCTGCTTCTTCTTCTCTACTGATGCCCATGACACGTGGCAGAAACCCAGAAGCAGAACCATTAACAGAGACCTCAACATCTTCGCTCTTCTCTTTATCTCTACCCCCCCTCGGTTGGAGAGAGACCCAGGACAGAGATGAAGGAAGAAGCTGTTGTTAAGGGTTTGTTTAATAAATAAAGGAGGGGGAGGAGGTATCATTCATTCCGGGGTGAACTGTGAAATCATGCGAAAGAGAGAGAGACACTGTGCTTTGTCTGGTTCCTTGAATGATTGCGTTCGGACAAAAAGAGAGACAGCTTAGGAGAGAGAGAGAAGCTTTCGTCACGTGTATTCCGACTTTTATCCGTCTCCAGAGTCCAGCCTCTCGAGATTCTCTCTCTGGGCTCAGTGCTGGTTTTTAGCTTTGCAGAAAAAAGAAAATGTAAGGTCCCCCTTGTGTAGAGTGAAGACACCAAGGACGGTCCACCTTCTTTATACATGTGGCGTGTGGGGGCATGTGGGGTTGGTGGGATCCACTGTGGACCCCACACAGGTTAACCAAGATATACGAAAATCCGATCTGAAGACAAATATTATAACCTAGAAATGTGTCCATGCATTAATTAGATGGTTAGGATTAAATAAGAAGAATTCTATTAGTTGGAATGGGTCCCACCATACAGATGTCCTCTTCTAGCCACCATATTCTTTTGGAAGGCGCAAGAAGGACAAAGTGGAGATTATGAGGACTTTGGGAGACTTAAAAACCTTACGTATGAAGGTCACGGACTCACGGGATTGGGTTTTGCCCAAGTGGGAAGCTGGATGATGTAGAAGTTCTACCCAACCCCTTTTTCTCCCTCTCTCTCTCTCTCTCTCTCCAATCTCACGGTACAAAAAAATGAAAAATGTCACGAGATTTTAAAATCAACGGATCGGTCCATCAATCACGTGCCAAGTGCTTTGTACAGCGTCTGATTTGTGTACTTTACAGTTTACAGTTTACACACGAGAATTCGTCCTTCATCTGTAGAAAGGATCGAGTAAAACTTCGGTCATAGTGCGTGGTGAACGGCTAAATATGGGCCACGTGGTACACTATTAGAGGGCGCTGACCGTATGGATGTTTGGCGAATCACTAGGTGGACCTACAAACCAAAAATAAACCTGATCAGTGATTTCTAAGCGTTGGATTGAAGTTATTTTCATGGGTTGATTTTAACCGTAGGAATTTGAGCATTATTGAGCGTTATTTGGGTGCAAAAATCCAAAGGTTGTAAATCACTAATCAGGCTGTATTTTGGTTTGCCAGGTCCACCGAGGGACTGGCCAAACATCCATATATATACAGTCAGCTCCCTCTGATAGTATGCCACGTGACCGAAATTTTACTGCTAGTGTGGTGTGAATCCCGAGGACCATCGACCGCCTCAAACAGGGTTGGCAGTTGGAAAATCGGCTTCGTCAACCGCGGGGATTCCGTGTAGGATAAAGGGTGTTTGTAACTGAGAATAAAGTTTCACTTTCGCACATAAGAAGGTAGAGTAAAGCTTCTATCACAGCATTCTGACCGATGATTCTGTCACAATGAAAATCACAGCCCACGTGGCACACTCTTAGTGGACGATGACCGTATGGATGTTTGGCCAGTCCCTCAGTGGACCTCTAAACCAAAAATCGGCCTGATTAGTGATTTACAACCTTTGGATATTTACACCCAAATAACACTGAATAATGTTTGAATTCTTACCGTTAAAATCAACCCATGAAAATAACTTTAATTGAATCGCTTAGAAATCACTTATCAGGCTGATTTTTGGTTTAGAGGTCCACCGAGGGACTGGCCAAACTTCCATACGGTCAGCGTCAGAACGGCTGTGATAGAAGTTTGGGTCGTGATGGAACAAGGTATACCTGAGATCTTTTCAGATGCAGAAGCGGCATTTTTGGTATCTGAACCCACTGACCGCATGGATGTTTTAGCCCACCCTTTAGTAGACATTCATACCAAAAATCAGCTTGTTTGATCATGTTTTAGTACTAAAAACAATGGTTGCATTCAACGGCTATAAGAACGCCTTAAAACGTGCTAAAATCTAATGGTCATAGATTACCAATCAGGGTGATGTTTGGTTTGTATATCCTCCAAGGGGTGGGATAAACATCCATGCGGCCAATGGGCCCAGACGACAGTGGTGAGTAACAAAACCGTGCTTCCCCATTTGAAAAAGTTTCAGGCATACCTTGTTAAATCTTTTTCCTAGAAGTTTTACGGAAGAAGGTAATATATATGAGAATGATGTACCATGTACCAACTACCAACCTCTTACTAGCAAAAATGATCTGCACACGCAGGCAGTGTTGGGGCCCAACATCTAGGAGATTTTGACGATAATCATCTTGATCCAGTGATGGCAATTACCATCGGATACAATGGATTGTTAAAGATACGGGAACATTTGAGAAAAAAGTCGCAGATTTTGTTACGGTCATTGAATCGATCAGTTTAGATTTTGGCATAGAAGATCTCCATTGATGACAAAAACCCACCAAAATGGAAGTTCATAACCATCTAATCCATCCAATTCGAATGGTTATGATCATCTGATCGGGTCTATTTTTGATTAATTATCCATCGGATGGTCAGTCCTTATCCCCATACCACGATGTCTTCTCCTCCCCTTGTCCAAGTAAATTAAATTCCCTCATAAGTGGATAGGTGGGTATGATTTAGACCTAAGTTGTGCTATTCTCTTTATGTGCCCCACTGAGTGGGGTCTAAATCATCTAAAGTTATTTACCAAACATTAAGGATAAGGCATAGGTGATGATGATCATCATGATAACAAGGCGACGACGACTCTCGTCTGATACTACATATGGGTGGGACCCTGGACCCACTCCATATTTTTTTTTGAATGGTAGAATAGAAAATTATAGATCAGTCCTTATAAACACTAGTTATTGTCAGGGCCGGCTCAAGCATAAGGCGAGTAAGGCGGTCGCCTTAGGCCCCCAAACGTTAGGCCCCAAATTTTTGAAGTTTTTTTTAAGGTAGAGGACTTTGGATGCATAGGGCTCTCATGGCCCCACGTAGTTCATTTTTTGGGCTCACTAACCGCATAGATGCTTAGCTGTGGTTATACATACCAAAAATCACGTTGATTAGTTTTCTTTGACCATAGATTTTAGTACTTTTTTAAGGATTGATTCCATACGTTGGATTCAATCATGTTTTTTGCATATTTTTTAGTACTTATTCCAACGGCTAGATATTATCAATCAAGCTGATTTTTTGGTTATATATCCACCAAAAGTTGAGGTAAACATCTAAGTGGTTAGTGGGCCCAAAAAAAATGAACTATGTGGGGACACAAGAGCCGTCTGCATCGATTGCACCCAAAGTCCTCTGCATCTAATTTTTTTGTTCAATATAGATTACTTATAATCACTCGCCATGTGTTTTGAAAATTAGTTTACTCCTCTCCACTGATTGGGCACATCTCTCTCTCTCTCTCCCAAATCTCTTCCTCTAATGTTGTGAGTCATTAACCGACATTTAAAGTTTTCGCTCTAGGGCCCAACTTGTGTCGAACCCTGATTGTCACTAAAACTTAAATTCTATATCATTTTGGGTAAAATTCCAAAAACTTTCCTTATTCTTTAAATTCTGAATTTGATAAGATTCCCGCAGGGGTCAACCGAAAACACTCCGATGCTCAAGTTAGATGTAAATGGTATATACAGGACAAAATGTAGAAATTTGGATCTATTACTCAAAATGAAGAAATTATATTAATATACCAGTTGCACATGATATGATTCATCGGTTACGTATCAGGTTTAAAACAACCACTAAATAACTAGATTTTTTTAAGGGTATATTTTCTGTGAATGTTCATGAAGTCGGGTTGGGATATTACCCGACCTTACATCTTCTTTAAATGATATTTTGAATTTAGGTATCTTGGATCCGATTTCAATGTGACACGCAAGCGGTCCAAATGCTATGCAGGCGACACGCATACTCACCAATTCGGACGCTAAAAAAAGGCGAAATGAATGTATGATGACTTGAATGTGAGAATCATGTTATCAAGACATTTTTCGGTGTATCTTTACAATTTTCTTCAAAAATATTCATTTCGAGTTGGCGAGTAGGAAGAACAAATTGACACTAATTATTGAAAGATTTAGTCGTTTTCCTAATGCTTTTGTTGCCTTAGTATGGAATCTTGCGATTCCTTAGCCACTTATAATTGCACAGTGTTACCATCATCCCTAGCCACGTCCTCCTTATGTCGACTAACTGATGGTTTTCGGAATTCAGACTACACAAATCTCAAAGAACATCATCCAATGGTCTAGATTTAGTTGGGGGGAGTGACAGGTTGGTGTGTCACACCACCTTACAATATGAATATGCTAGCGCTTGTCCCCTTCTTTACCCACAAATGTTCCATCAATTGAAGATTGTCCAATCAACCACTTGGCAAGATCAACTCCCTGCTTTTCGGTGGGCTCCATCTTAGTGGTGAACCATCAAATGGGTGGTGCAGATCGAATGTCATGCGTGCAGTGTGGTGGGGTAGAGCAAGAGAGCAAGAAAAAAAGCATGTAGTACGCTAATCCCGTGCACCCTACTACCTTTGCCTTCTAAGCGTTGATTGTGCCATGGCGTGACTCAATGAGTTTCTTTACAAACTTAAATCAATTTCTTGCTTCTCGGTGTCGTTTCGTTTTCTTTTGATAAGCTTCTTCTCTAATGTAACTTGTAAGCAATATCTATCACTTGAAAGGACTAATCAAGTTAGTCGCTATAACATATAAATCCTCTAAAACCCCTCTTTCAAGTAAAACTTGCATGACCGCCGACTGTCATATAAGACCTGACTGCCCTGAACGTATGGATGTTTGTCCAATCCCTAGGTGGAACTACAAACCAAAAATCAGTCTGATTAGTGATTTCATGTCCCCCAAATATTTCTCAAATTCCCATTGCTTAGAAATCACTAATCACTAAACAGGTTTATTTTTGGTTTGTAGGTCTACCAAGGGATATTGGTCAAACATCAATACGGTTATTGTCCTCTAAAAATGTGCCATGTGTCTCATATTGTGACCGCCCGGTCATGCAAGTTTTACTCCTCTCTCTCTTTCACACACACACATACAAAACAAAAGAGTTAATTGGTCAACGTTTTAGCTTACCTAACCATCGTTAGGTTTTGACATGCATGTGACCCCCATTGCAAGTTCACCAACTTACTGGGGTGCATTTGTCATTTAAAAATGCAGTTTTCTCATTTACACACAAAAAAAAAGAGTATAGTTCAGATTTGTCATTTAAAAAATGCATTAAAAAATTCGGCAAAAATGATTTTACAAATCAAAATTGACAATATTTATCTTATAAAATGATTTTTCATGTTCAAAACCTAGGAGTAATTCGGAAAAGTTCATGAACTCCTCGATATTTTGAGAAAAATGCAAAGTAGGGTAATTCAACCAAATTCTAATATTCGAAAATAATTCGATCATGTTCAAAAAAATGCTAAGATTTTTTTCAAACCTTTGAATAAGGCGTTTTCTTTTATGGGAATAATTCATATGGTTAGCATATAATTTGCGAATAGCAACTATGTTAGGATCTTAAAGATTAAGACTTAAGCTTTCCTCGTCTCTATCACCTAAGTGCTTTTTGATGTATTGGTTTGGGTCTTAACATTTGGAATCAGAGCCAACCCCATGTCACGGGTTTAAGTCACTAGAAAGGGGATCTAAGAAAAGGGGAGCAAAGATTCACTGGTCCCCAAGACCAACGAATTTTTTCTTAGGAAAAGGCTACTTAGGGGCTTGTTCAAAAATAGAAAATTGGGGTATTGAAAAAAATGTCCGAGCCCCCTCACAAAACATAAGAAAATAGAGGTACCAGAATGAAAGTCACCTCAGAGTGGGCCACCGTGGACGTCGACGACCTTGAAATCATGATGGAATGTTAGGATCCTAAAGGTTAAGACGTAAGTTTTCCGCACCTCTATCACCTAGGTTCTTTTGTTGTATTGGTTTGGGTCTTAACATGCTATGGTATAGGGATAGGGACTATGAATCCGAGACGAGTCATAGACTTGACTCCAAACTTTTCTACCGTGTGGATAACACTCTAAATATGAGAAGAAGATGGCAAAACACGTGGAATCATTTGGACCAGCCACGTGTGAGGAACGTGGCCGTCCAAATTCTATTTGGACAGCTCATGACAAAATCAAAGTTTAATCATTTCCCATCGCTTAAATGTTGGCTTTTCATTTCAAATTGTTAATTAGTCTGAATTATTTGAACATAGCGTTGAGAAGCATTGCCTCCATTATTTTATGTTTTCCTTTTTTGATTAGGATTGACGTCTAAGTGTCTTCAATGTTAGGAGAGACCTGTGTGACTCCCAATTATTGGAATTTTTCCTTACGGGACTCTTGAAATCGTGCCACGTGGCATACACTTTCCAATGAATTGCCCACCCATTATGGAGAGTAAAACTTCTATCACAGCGTTCTGACGGATGTTGCTGTTATAGTGCAAAACACAGGCCACGTGACACAATCTTAGTGGACGCTGACCGTATGGATGTTTGGCCAGTCCCTCAGTGAACCTCTAAACCAAAAATCAGCCTAATTAGTGATTTACAACCTTTGGATCTTTCCACCCAAGTAACGCTCAATAATGCTCGAATTCTTACGGTTAAAATCAGCCCATGAAAATAACTTCAATCACCCAAATAACGCTCGATAATGCTAGAATTCTTACCGTTAAAGTCGACCATGAAAATAACTTCAAACGAATTGCTTTGAAATCACTAATCAGGTAAATTTTTTGTTTAGAGGATTTGTTTAGAAATCACTAATCAGGTTAATTTTTTGTTTAGAGGTCCACCGAGGGACTGGCCAAACATCCATACAGTCAGTGTCCACTAAGAGTGTGTCACGTGGCCTGTGTTTTGCATTGTGACAAAAGCATCTGTCAAACGCCTTGATTGAAGTTTTACTCTATTATGGACACACACACCAAAAATCACCCCGATTGGTGATCTCTACCCGTAAACCGCCAAAACATTTTCTTGTATCCAACGGATAAAAATCGTCGAATCATACGGCTAGAGATCTCCAATCGGGCTGATTTTTGGTGTGTGTGTCCATCAATGGGGGACAAATCTAGTCTGCAACTGTTTGCAGACTTTAAAGGTATGCAAACATTGTCTGTACTGTTGGATGTCCCTTGAAAAATGTGTTATTTTAATATTTAAAAAAAATATTTTATAAATTATAAACACGTTTTTCAAGGAGCATTCAATGGTGGATACAATGTTTGCATACTTGTAAGTCTGCAAACGTATGCAGACCATCAATGGGTGGGCAATTCAGTCATGGGGTCAGTGGGCCCAAAAGAATATACCACGTGGAACTATTTCAAGAGTCCCGTGAGAGCCCCACCCCACAGCTAATTTTTTTTATCCAATAATATAACAGTGGGCCATCTCTGTGAGTTAATATAACGCGGGAAACAAATCTAGGCACATGATGTGAGGACTTCTCCTAAACACGTACTAATATTATCATTTCATAGATGATCAGATGGTTAAGATATTTCGATGGGTTTTATATAAACGGTGGCCCCACCACACCAAATGAATGCATGGTATGTACTTAGTAGTCATTCTCTAACGTTATCATATTTAATGTTAGAGACAACCCCTTTTTGCCTAACACATGGCCCTCATCGACAGCTCTTACTCAAATCTCCATCAATCCTTGAAAAAAGTCCAAAAGAGTGGACCGCTTTTGTAGATCGTTTATTTTATGAGGGCGAAGAGAGGTTTCATCGCTGTCATCCTACTCCTAATATCTCGGATGAACTAGTGAAATATGGGCACCCGTGATTTGCTCCGTAATTTCTGCGAGTAACAAATTGCCAATCTTGAATAGTGCCTGTTATGGAATTCGAAGGTTCCACATGCAACGCGTCCACTAGCGACCATACTCTTTTTTGTTCTAAGAATCTGTGACTGATGATCTGTCTTCCTCAATGTACACCATATAAGAAAGGGACAAGTCCACACCGTTTGTTTGTTATTTTGATTGGTCCAAAAAGAACTGGTCACTGATTTGGTCTTTCAAAATAGACTAAACTATTTGTTTGAAAGTCTTCAGATCAGATGGCTACAAATGTAGGATCATTAATCATTCATTTCCGTCTATTTTAGGCTACTTGGACCACCTCCAATGACCTATATTTTTTTTTTTTTTTTGCCATAACCAAGGTTTTAATTTTCAACAAAAAGTTCAAAATTTCGTACCGAAATCCATAAAAGCTGAAATTTTAGAACTTTTTAGAACTTCCAAAATTTCGACAAAAATTTTGCATATTTTCATAAAATTTTGGGTTTTTGAAATCTCACGAAATTTCGGTTTTTTCATTAATAATCTCAATTTTCAAAACTTCACACGAAATTTCAATTTTGACCCTCACCGAAATGGCATGCGAAACCAAAATTTTAAACCTTGGCCATAATAGAGAGCTCAGATCAGGAAGAGATAAGAGGGCGCTATGGAGAATATGGTCAGAAATCCGTAATAATCTGACCACAAAAATCACATTGATTATCTTCAGGCATAAGGATAATAGATTAAAGATTTAAAAAATCTTTACATACGTCCCATTTTTTTTCTTTTTCTATTGTAATTTAAATTAACGAATTCAAAATCGAAAAAGATCTTTCTGAATCTCCAAGAATGAGGGGCAAAGGAATTGATTGAGAAAGATCTCTTGTTCTTATTAAAAGATTTTAAAGTTCAAGGGGAATCTTGTGTAGAAAGTATAGACTGGTTGAAGTAGACCAAAACCATCGTCTACTGCACGGTGCCACACATTAAGTAACTAGTATCCTTGGGAGTGGGATTAAAACTAGGACCTCCCCCAGAGGGGGCATCAGGTAACCATCGAGACAGAAGTCCAAATGGTACACATGCAGTAGGGATGTAACTTGGTTGGGTTGAACCAGACGTTAGGGTTGGGTTAAGTTACCCCTTTTAGAACTTGGGTTGGGTTCATGCCAAATTTTTGGTAACCTAATCAAATCAGGTTGGGCTGGAGTTGAAGGTCGGCCCAACCTGAACCTGATATACAAACTACATATATGTATTAGTATACAGACAAACATCCACAATATATTTTGGCAAATGCAACAACCCATAGACATTTGTCTTTAGCAAACTACAACTCTTGTGTGAGATTACAAAATACTCTTGAATCTACACTTTGGCATTTTATGTGATCGGTTGATATTGAAAATATCGCGTTTTCTTTGACGATTATTTTTTGTTTGCTTTAGTAACTTTTATCATGCATTTGAGTTAATGAATTTTCCCTTATTACGAAAATATCATGTTTTCTTTTGTGAAGTGTTGGAAATGAAGCTATTATTTAATGGTTAGCATAACGGTTATTGTATTGACCAATAAATTATTTTAGTATGAAAACTTCATTCTTTCCAACCAATAAAAAAATTAAGAAATTGACCAACCTGACCAACCTGATATGGTTGGGCTAGGGTTAGAAAATATAAGCCCGACCTTGGGTTGGGTTGGGTTAGGGTTCAGAGCCTTTAAGGTTGGGTTGGGCTAGGGTTGACCCCTAACTCGTCCGATTTGCAGCCCTAACATGCAACGTACTCAAGCCCAAGTTACCAAACTAGAGCAGGGGTATTAATGGGCTGATCTAGCTCAATGGGTTTTAAGGCCCATCACCATTATACAAATGGGCTTTGGTTTCATGTATCAGGTCTGATCTTAATTTTATGACTCGCTGGATTAATGGACCAGCTTAAATTTTCACAACAATAAGCTTCTCATGGCCAAATATACCATTTTTTGGTGTCTTTGCCTACACAACACTGTTGATCTCTGGATAAAGGAAAAGGATTACGTCAGGTTGACAGCCAGTGTAAAATCATGTCAAATATATGCACATGAAGCTGAATTAGTTGACCATGTCTGCCATTTGTAAGAACATCCAAATTTTTGAACAGGTGATCGACGCAGATTTTTGAAAAGATTGCTTGGAAGGGTGCTGCGTGCGATGCGAGAAATAGGAAACGATTAAGAAATGACAATGGAAACGTATAGGGAAACGACAACGTAAACTTGAAAAACGTCAGGTACTTATTGACTCGGGGTCTCTTTCTATATACCAACATTTTGCCATCGTATTGATCCAACTTAAGAGATTTTCTATGCAAAAATTAACCTATTGGGTCATCTTAAACATCTAATCGTGTAATTTTTGTACATTTTGTTAGTCCGCCAAAAATTATGTGATAGAGGGTCAATTTATTTAATTTATTTTTGTTTCTCAATGATACAAAATGATGGTTAAAGTAAATAACTTGATTTATCATGTAGACAAACCAACAAAGAGAGATATATCGGGTAGGAATCTTAGTCATATATCTTTTGCCAAATCCCATGGTAAATCTCGAGAATTTTTTTGAAGCAGCGAAGCACTTGCCAATCACATGGTGCCACAATCCGTTGTTCAAAAGCATTTCTTGGTTTGTTCAAAAAGTATCAGCGGAGAGTGGTGCTTTTTGATTGAGCACCGCTTCGCTAAATTTTTCTTCAAAAATTTTATCGTAAATCCCACCCTATGTGTACTCATTGGTTAGAGAGAGATTGGGAAAAACGTTTCCATCCATTTAAGAAACGGGTTTTTGAAGGGGTTTCCTAAGAAACGGGAAATAGAAACAAAAATGAGTTTCCTAAGAAACGTCAGTTTAAATGAGAAACTCGTTTCCTGGTAACTGGTAAGTATGTTTGGAACTATATTGCGCTATTGGATTGGTACCAGGTCAATGTTTGCTCAATGGGTTTTACGGCCCAGCCCCACTATATAAGTGGGCTTTAGCTTTATTTATAGGCCCTCATTCAGGTTTGGGTTTAATTTAATTACCCGCTAGATTAGTGGACCAGGATTGGGCTTGAATTTAATAAAAGTAACCATATGACCCGCCCAAATACCATGCACATTTTTCCCTTTCTTGGGCTTGTGGTGGGCCTGAACTGTCCAGGCCCGTCATAGTCATGCTGGGATTGAGGCCAGTTATCAATGTTCCAGGTACTTATGTAAATGGGCTGCTACAACCTGATGGGCTCTAGAAGCAGGCTAATCTTGGCTAAGAAACACACATCGTGGGCTAGTCTTCGGTCTAATTTTGAGGTCTAATTATGTTTTGGTCCGGGCCTAGCTTGTATGACCCGACAGCCTTTACACACTAGTCTATATTAGCAGGTAATATATATTATATTATTTTACTTGATTAATTCATAACAATGTGTAGCTTAAATGTCGTAGGCACTTGTGATAACTTTATTAGCTAGGGTTCAAGTCTTTCTTTTTTACCATAAATATGGTGGAGAGTTCGTTGGGCCCAAATTAGGCCAGTCAAGGGCCCGACCCTAAGTGGATTTTTTGGGCCCACTGACCGCATGGATGTTTATCCCACTCCTAAGTGGATGTACACACCAAAAATCAGCTTGATTGATTATTTCTGTATGTTAGTGTTATTACCCAAAAAACGTATACTTGAATCCAACGACTACAATAACTCCTATAAAAAATGCTAAAACTAATGGCTAAAGATAATCAATCAGGTAAAATTTTGGTGTGTATATCCACCAAGGGGTGGGGTAAACATCCATGCGGTTGGTGGGCCCAAAAAAATGCACTACATAAGGCCAGGAGAGTCCTCAAATTCGCGCTCGCGGCGGTCCAATTGATTGGGCTTTCCAAATCGCGGCCATCCAATCGATGATAGGGTTAAGAATGTCTATATCTACTACTATTATTACTATTTTGAAGCAAAGACTTGAGGCTTCAGCTAATGGTATTCAAAATATTTATATTACATTTCCAAAACGGCCCCTTGTAACAACTTAATTTCTTCTTATTCCATTTCATCCATATTTCCAGAACAGCCTTTCCCCTACGGTGTTAATGGACCAGGTTTGGGCTTGGCCCAGTTCTGTGTAACCCTGTGGGAGAAAGAATGGCTAAATACAAGTTTCGCCTCGTCTGTTAATAGATATAGGAGACCAGCCATGAGACTTGGGCAGGGCCTAATGTAATTTTTTGTAAATTGTGAAGCCCAAGGCTGTCTTATTTATCTAATGGGCCTTCAATCAAGCCCATGTCTGGTCTGTTTGACCTATAAAGGTAGCCCTAGCTTAAGACCATTCAGGCCAGGGACTAGAGCCCATCTTACCAGCCCAGCCAATTAACACGCCTTCTTTCAGCTAGTATGTATTAATGGGAATTAGGGCTCCCAAAGTTGGGCTATTACTTGGGCCAGGCCTAAGTCTGTTATCAGCTCAAACTTAGGCCATAGTCCCTGCACATTTGTTGAATGGGCCATAGATCAGACTGATCGCTCATCCCCACGAGCTAATTTGGAATGGCCTAGAAATTTTATCAGATTACCACGGCCCAGACTAGTAATGGCCCACGAATTTCACCACTTCAACAATCTAACTTTTCGATCTGCAGAATCTAATCTTGACTGTTCACCAGTTTACATATTTTTCTATAGAAATTTTACGTAGAGAAGTGGGCGTTTTAGCTCATTGAAACATAATTGGGGTTGAGGCCCATTGGTTCGTTAAGGAGATGTGCCACACATTATTTGGCCCACTGAGCCATGAATGTTTGGCCCACTTCTTGGTGGACTTGCATAGCCAAAATCAGCCTGATTGGTGCTTTCTAGCTGTTGGATTGAAGCATTTTTCATATCATTCATACGGTGTCTCAAAGAGTGCCACATGGCTCAGACATTCATACGGTGTCTCAAAGAGTGCCACATGGCTCAGACATGCATTGTCTAACTATTGAATCTTTTGGCAGGCAAAATCTCTCGAGTTAAAAATTCTATATCAAACGTGTAAAATGTAAATGCTCAAGTTGTCTCATTTTTTCAGGTTTGCCGATCCAAGCAATTAGATGACTCGGTAAGGCTTAAGATGCCATGAGTCCATGATTTGTCTGAGGTTACCCCCCACCCCACCACCTCTTAAACGGTCTAATGGGTGTTCGAACAGGAAATCTCTTGAGCGCATTGCACACAACCTTTGCACACTTGTCATGCCAATCGTCCTCACCACCAGAAACAGCTCACATGCATCAGAATCATCATGCGCACTCTCCGCATGCATCCCTCCACACTTAATCTGCTCTACAGCTCGTCTAACCCTAACCCTAAAACACACCACCTCGCCAACCCCTATATAGACCTTTGGAGGACCACTCTCTAAATTCTCTTTATGCCCTATACACAAGTTTGGCTGCATGAGCTACAACGACGTGGTCCATATAAGATCACAAGTTTTCTTCCAAACGGGCTTTCAAGTTTCAACTCCCTCAAACATACGTCGTCGTAGTATAGGGAGAGTGGGGAATAAGGTGGCGAGCACTAACAGGAAAAAGCCTGCTACGTTGATTATAAATACGTGCTGTGTGATCTTGTAAGGGTGCAATTGTACATCTGTACTAGAGAGAGTGAGAGGAATGGGAGGACGCAATATGGCTTCATGGTGCCTTATTGTCTTATGTTTTGGGGTCTTTATTAGTTATGTAGTTGTTGAAGCTGCCAGGGGAGTAAGGTTGTTGGGTTATGAGAGTTATGAGAACCAACCAAGATATGGAGGGTTTGCATCAGGAGGTTATGGGGGAGGGTCGGGTGGAGGCTCTGGCTCTGGATATGGTGGTGGCAATGCAGGTGGTGGGAGTGGGTATGGTTCTGGTTCGGGTGGTGGGTCTGGTTACGGGGGTGCTGGTGGTGGTGGAGGAGAAGGAGGAGGACATGGGGGTGGTTATGGAAGTGGGGGTGGACTCGGCAATGGTGGTAGTGGGTATGGATCTGGAAGTGGTTTTGGTGGAGGTGGTAGTGCTGGAGGCGGTGGTGGTGGTGGTTCTGGAGGTGGTAGCGGATTTGGCTCTGGCACTGGCGTAGGTCCAGGTAGTGGATATGGTTCAGGTGGCGGTGGCGGTAGTGGTAGTGGTTATGGTGGTGGATGGAATGGCGGTGGCTATGGTTCAGGTGGTGGAGGGGGTGGTGGTTCTGGCTCGGGTTTTGGTGGGGGTAGTAATGGTGGTGGGAGTGGTTATGGTTCGGGTTCAGGCTCTGGCTTTGGTAATGGTGGTGGTGGTACAGGCGGAGGGCAAGGAGGGGGTGGAGGCGGTGGTTCAGGAGACAGTGGTGCTAATGGGCATGATGGTGGTTATGGTTCTGGTTATGGGTCTGGTGAGGGTCATGGAGGGGGTTCATATGCTGCACCTGGAAAGAACTATTAATTAATGGGCATTGTCTTGAATGTGAGAAGAAAGATTGATAATTAAGGGTGATGATTTTCTTCAATATAATTTGGTTCTAATCTGTAATTCTCTGCCATGCAAATTTTCAATTATCATGTAATAAGTAGTGTTCTTCACTCAGCCATTCTACTTATAAATGGACGAAGGCGGAGCCCTTCTTGCCTGCCTAACACCAAACCCCAATATTCTTTTTTTTCATTTAAATTATTAACTTAACAAGGGTTCTTTGGTCTTTTGGTGTCAAAGAGACATACGTCGTGCTCATTAAATTAATGTAGTCTATCCGATAAAATAAAAAATAAATAAAAAAGTGGAATATTACAATGGAGGTTGTGCCCAGTCTAAAAAACATATAAAAAGCCACGTGGAGTACTCTTAGAGGACACTGATCAGTATGGATGTTTGGTCCATCTCTAGGTGGACCTATATATCAAAAATAGCCTAATTAGTGATTTCTAACCTTTGGATCTGAGTACCCCAAATAATGCTTGAAATCCACGGTTAAAAAGAAATCATGCATATGACTCTAATCCAATGGATATAAATTACTAAGTAGGCTGACTTTGGGTACGTAAATCCAACTAGGCCAAAGATCCATATGGTCAGTGGTCTCTAAGAGTGCTACATGTCTCATATTGTGGTTCCTCATCATCGGTGATGAGGGACGTCATCATCAAAGTTCCACTCGGCTGCCTATGTGTCCCTCAACGGACTCAACTTATTAACAAGCTATTTTCCTAAACTTCAATACAACCTTTAGATGACCGCTTAATTACTTTCCATGTCATTCGGTGACTTTATACCTTTGGATTTTTGTACTCAAAATCTACGACTAAAAATCGACCCATGAAAACAACTCAAATCGATAATTAAGTTAATTTTTTTTGCATGTAGGTCAACCTAGGGATAGGGCAACCATCTATACGACCAGTGATCTCTGAGAGTGCACATGTAAGGTGCTGCCACGTGAAGGTGCACGTGCATTGCATGTGGCGTCCCCTTAGTTTCTTTTAAATAAAAGTTTTTTTTATTTAATTTTTTGGTTAGTGCTAAATATGGGATATACCTATGACCACAAATCATTAAAAATGCATGCGAATGTCAAGACAACAACTCCACAATAATCTATCCCTGATCCGAAACCTGATTGATAACCAAATCTTAGAGGTTGGCCCTGCACCTACGTGGTGGATCCAAACCTTGATCCGATTTGAGTAGGTTCAACCGGTTCACAGGTGAATACAACCCATTTATAAGCCTCTACTACATATGCAATGGGGCTGCGCATTTCACAATTGTCTTGTATAATCCTTATACTCAGTCACGTCCTGAGTCTCGAAGACTTCTTTAAGAACAAATGGAATCGGGATGTCTATATGATCAGTCACACAACATATGAGACCACTAGCTGTTTGGATGTTTGACCCATCTCTTGGTGGACATACGGACCGTAAATCAGCCTGATATTGATATCTTTAGCCGTTAATTACATCTGGGTGCCCCAAATAACGCTCAAATCCCTTGGCTAAAAATCAATACATTAAAAAGACTCAAATCCAAAAGCTAGAAATCACCAATTGGTCACTGGGTCACTGGTTCAACTGGCTGGGCAGGGCCGGGTTTAATAATTACAAACTAGGGCTGCAACTTGGCTGGGCTCAACACGATGTTATTATTTAATGGTTAGCATAACAGTTATTGCATTGACCAATAAATTATTTTAATATAAAATTTTTTAGCAATCTTTCCTACCAATAAAAAAATTGAGAAATTGACCAACACCGATAGGATTGGACTAGGTTTGGAAAATCTAGGCTGACCTTGGGTTGGGTTGGGTTGGGTTAGGGTTCACAACCTTTAAGGTTAGGTTGGGCTAGGCCGCCCTAGTACAAACACGGTTTTCTTAGTTTTCCGCATAGGTACAATGAGTTTCTGAATTTTTTTTTGTGTGACAATCTATGTTTTTGTCGCACACGTGGGAGAGATGATCCTGCTAAATGTTGTGGCAAGAGTAAAATTTTTGTCACAGCGTCTGTCACAACGCACAATACAAGCCATGTGGCACTCTTAGTGGACGCTACCTGTATGGATGTTTGGCCAGTCCCTCGGTGGACCTCTAAACCAAAAATCAGCCTGATTAGTAGTGATTTCTAAGCGATTCGAGAGAAGTTACTTTCATGGGTTTATTTTAACAGTTGGAATTTGAGCATTATTGAGCGTGTTATTTGAGTGCAAAATCCAAATGTTGTAAATCACTAATCAGGCTGATTTTTGGTTTACAGGTCCACCGAGGGACTGACCAAACATCCATATGGACAGCGTCCACTAAGAATGTGCCACATGACTCATATTTTGCGTTGTGACAGAAGTTTTACTCATTGTGCCAGTGCTTACACCCACTACAAACAAAGTTCAAAGTCTCGGGATCGGAGGCTAGATCGGAGGCCTCTGATCCCGATCCAGATCGGAGGCTGGATCAGTGGGATCGGCCAACTCGCCCCGAGACGGGGTGAAAATCCTTCAAAAAACAGAGAACTCGGCAAGATAGACATGGTTTGGATCGGATCGGTGGGCTCCGATCCCGATCCAGATTACCTAATCGAGACCGGGATCCGCCGAGACTTTGAACTAGTACAAACCAACGTTTACATTGTCGTCGACTATCATAACAGATGGACGACTAAATTGGAATCTTGAAAGTTGAAAGTTGACCGCTTACTCTGGACGGTCGAATTCAGGACCACTACTTATTTCTTTTTGTATGTGGCCCTAATTTCTTGGATCATTGTCAATATGTTTTTCATATGGATAAGTCTGAATCGAATGGCTAGGATTCGTTGAAATAAGGTAAATCCAAGGGCTGCCCGATATTTAGAAGGTTGTGTCACCAACTGACAGTGTAAGTAGACGAAAAATTAAACAGCGGTTTCGGGCTGGCAAGTGTCTACACCAAAATTTGGAAAATCCATTCCGTCGTCCAGAGAGGCGCCTCGCCTACACCACGGTTTGAAACAAACCGCCAAAAATAACTTTACTGGAGAGGGCAAGAGCTGTTTCTTACTCAAGTTGCGCTGTTCCCGCTGTACAAAGACTTTTATTAAAGAGAGCAACCCACAAGGGACGGTACACTGCACCAACCCACTTCAAGCTCGATGTTGCTACTTGCTACTTGCTACGGACCAAGTATGGCTAGCATTTAGCCGAAAGAGGTCACGCTCATCAGCCTATCTAATATGACTCTCCCGAAATATAATCCCCTCGATATAGAGAAACAAAACAAAAAATAGGATGTGTACGTGATCATCGAAGAATTTAAGCTGCGATGACTTTTTTTTCTTTTGATCCTCTGTTCAACACAAAAATGCACCACTTGACACACTCTTTTTGGGCCCACTGAACCATGAGTTCCTGGCCCACCAGCTTGTCGGACGTACGTACCAAAAATCAGCTTGATTGGTGAATTTTTCTTGGGTATTTAAAGAAAAAATAGATGCAGGACTCTGAATGCATGCAGTTGACGGGGTTGTTTTGAGTTATTGAATATTTCGTGTTTTTTTTTTATTTTTTGTGATATTTTGAAAACACCGGTGGTTTGAAACATTTTTTTTTTAATGAGGTTTTCTTTTTTCAAAAGGTTGGGTATTAAACGAAAATTTGCTAACTATGGACTCAACATCCATTTTCTTTGGGTGCTTTGATCAAACGGCTAAAGATCACCCCTTAATTTTTTTCTCCAAGGATATAAGATTTAGAATAAAGATTATTTTTATAAAAAGTAATTAATTTTGTTTTTTTTATTTTGCATAGTAATCTAACACAAAATCTTGAAGGTTTAGCTAGAATTTTGGAGCAAATCCTCTCAAATTTGGAAACCTTACTCACTTTCCCAAAATACTTTCATAGACGACAAAATCCCCAAATTTTAGGATTACATTTGTGGGGATCCATGTTTCAAATGGTTCATACCGGTGGTTCGATCGGTTTGACGGTCCCCTTTATATCCTTAATCATACCAATATTCAAAAATACCAACTCCTAAAGCAATCCACCATTTCAGACTCATCAATCTATATGTAATGTGAGTTATAAAATTATCTTAAAAATTCCTTATCACCCATCTTTGCCATCCGTTGAACTCCTTGGTGACCCCAAATTAGGCCGTTTTCATCCCAGGACACCTTATTTCTGGTAACACCATTTTAATGCAGGAGTTTACGAAGACTATTCAGAAAACAGAAAGAAAAGGAAGCATGGTTGATGGCTCTCAAACTAGATATGTCTAAGGCCTATGATAGGGTGGAATGACGTTTCTTATTACACACTTTGAAGGATATGAGTTAGCTTCTGTGAACAATGGATCAATTGAATTTCATATTGTACTTTTTTATCCTCTTTCTCGGTCCTTCTCAATGGGTCAGCCAAGAGTTTTTTCCATCCTTCCCGTGGGCTTTGTCAAGGTGACCCCCTCTCTCCATTTCTTTTTATATCTTATGCATGAACGTCTTTTACTTACTTTTGTAGAAAGATCATTGAAGAAAAATTACCTCTGTGAGAAAAAAAAGTGCGCGAACCAGCTCACATATCGCCGTGATTGGTAATCTCTAGCCATTAGATTTTAGTACTTTTAAGGCGTGATTCTAGCCGTTGAATTCAACCATTTTTTCTTTAATTAGTACTAAAACCCACAGCTAAAAATCATCAAGCAAGCTGATATTTTGTTTGAATGTGGGGGTCCTGGGCGCCAGATGACAGCGTGCCGTGAGTAACAAAAATCAGAGTAAAACTTCTATCATAGTGTTCAGACAGATTCTTCTGTCACAATGCAAAACACAGGCCACGTGGAACACTCTTAGTGGATGCAGACTGTATGGATGTTTTGCCAGTCTCTCGTTGGACATATAAACCAAAAATCAGCCTGATTGGTGATGTATAACCTTTGGATCTTTGCATCCAAATAACGCTCAATAATGCTCAAAGTTTTACCGTTAAAATCAACACATGAAAATAACTTCAATCGAATCGCATAGAAATCGCTAATCATGCTGATTTTTGGTTCAGAGGTCCACTGAGGGACTGGTCAAACATCCATACGGCCATCGTCCACTAAGAGTGTGCCACGTTGCCTGTGGGTTTGCATTGTGCAGAAGCATCTGTCCGAACACTGTGATAGAAGTTTTACTCCAAAAAACATTCTTCCTCGCGTCGAAAAGCAGTGGGTACTTGTTACATCACGAACCTTCCTTGTTTTGGTGCTCACCTTCTTTTTCAATGCTGTTACAAAACAAAAAGAAAAAAAAGAAACGGGAAACCGGTTGGCATGGTCTCTAGGTTCCTGAGGTACACGAGGCACAACATTATTGGCGTTCAACTCTATTTGTCTCCAACATCGTTGGATTTTCCCCCACACTGCACTATATAACTGGATTTGGACCTCACATACTGAAGTAGGGAGAAGCGGAGCCATGGATTACTCAACTTTACTGTTATGCCTTACGTTTGTGTGGACATGCCTTCAAGTCCTAAGACAATGGAAGTCTTCTCTTCGCAAACTCCCACCTGGCCCCGTCCCTCTTCCGATCATCGGAAGTCTCTTCAAACTCAGTAACAAACCACATGAGTCACTCGCCGAGCTCGCCAAGACTTATGGTCCACTGATGTCTCTAAAGCTTGGCCAAGTAATGACAGTGGTCGTTTCTTCTGCAAGCATGGCAAAAGAAGTCCTCCAGAAGAATGACCTGGCCTTTGCCAATCGAACCATCCCAGATGCAGTTCGGGCGCTCCATCACCATGAGATGTCAATGGCGTGGTTACCAGTCTCCTCTCAATGGCGAAACCTTCGAAAGATCTGCAACACACATATGTTCAGCAATCAGAAGCTCGATGCCAATCAAGGAGTCCGTCACCAGAAGGTGAAGGACCTCCTTGCTCACGTTCGTGAAAACTGCAAGTCCCGACGGGCAGTCGATATCGGGCAAGCTTCTTTCACCACCATTCTTAATCTGATATCGAACTCTATGTTCTCCATCGATTTGGTCCAAACAAACTCCGAATCTGCCCAAGAATTCAAGGCTATTGTGCGGGGAATGATGAAAGAGGCAGGAAAGCCAAACCTAGCTGATTACTTCCCAGTACTTGGGTCAATAGATCCACTAGGTATAAGGCGTCGTTTGACCGCTTATTTTAAAAAATTAGATGAAGTTTTCGATGGATTGATCAACCAGAGGTTACTGTCTAGAGCGCGTCGCGTATCAGTCCGGCAAGCAACGACTTACTAGATGGACTTCTCGACCACAACCAAGATAACGGTTTTGATGAGCTCAGCCTTCCCCAAATGAAATCTTTACTTAAGGTTGGTTACAATTTTCAGTTGTTTAATTACTTCTTGTACCCTTGTACGGGGGAAAAAATATAGATGCAGAGGGTTTTGTGGATGAGTGGTAAATCTCCACCACTCATCTTACCTTTTCCAAACCTCGATTTTAACCACAGTTAACATTTTAATCTTTTCTAAATTAATATATATTATATTATTTACTTCCCTTCCTCCACGAGATCTTCTTCCCTGAAACCTTGTTCACATTTTGCCCCTTCCAAGGAAGTCGCCGGAGAGGAAATGGCGATTTATTCCATTTCCAGGTCCTCTTTCTCATTCGTTTTCCTCGTTTCCTATTTCGTAACCCTATCTGCAAAATCGCTCTCTTTCTCACTCAAAAGATTCAGTGAAAATCCTCGCTTTGATTCTTAGTTTGCTTTGTCCGGCAATGTCGAGATTGTTAGTGGTGGTTCGACAGACGAAATGAACTGGACTTCTGTTTGTTGAATTTTAGATCTCCATGGATTCTAACCTTGGCTATCCGAACGTAAACCACATCGGAATGACGCATCTGCTAGAGCGAGCAATGTTTCCTCCATCAATTTGGTATTTAACAATGGAGAGAAAATGCATTCAATGATTGATTACAACACGAGTTCAAAACGCTTGGAAGTTAGATTGAGTAAATTGGGTGACATGAGGCCATATGATCCTTTGATCTCTTATCCCATTAATTTATGAAAAATGTGGAAGGGAGAATAGATATTGTGGGTATAAGCTCTTTGAGTGGGAATTCTACTCAAACCAGTAATGTCCATTCATGGAGTTTGTAAAGGCATGTTCAGCTTGGCTGATTTGGGAAGAAGAGTCCCGGTGAAGGAGGTTGTCTAGAAAAGGAGACTTTTATTGTTTTTGTGTTTTTTTATAAATAAGAAACTAAATAATATAATATTAATTTAGAAAAGATTTAAAATGTTAAATATGGTTAAAGTCGGGGTTTAAAAATGTTTAGATGAGTGGTGGAGATTTACCATTCATCCACTGCATCCAAAACCCTTTGCATCTAAATTTTTTCCAGATTCGGTACTAGTTTGCGGTCTGCCTATAGTAACGTGTGAAGTTTGTACTTTGGGTCGGGCTCCCGTTACAGGACAAAATGTGAGCCACGTGGTACACTCTTAGAGGACTCTGACCGTATGGGTGTTTGTCCAATCCCTAGATGGACCTACAAACCAAAAATCAGCCTGATTAGTGATTTCTAGGCATTGAATCTTTATACCTCAAATACTGCTCAAATTTCCACAGTTGAGATCAACCCATGCAAATAAGTCCAATCCAATGTCTATAAATCACTAATCAGGCTGATTTTTGGTTTGTAGGTCCACTTAGGAATTGACCAAACATCCATTCCGTCAGAGTCCTCTGGGGGAAGGGGGTTGATTTTAGTCTGTGGGGCATTTCTCTGTGTGGAGCGCATAAAAATGCACCATTTGGGACACTCTACCTGGCAGGCCCACTGATCCATGAATGATTGTCTGATCTACACACCAATAATCAGCCTGATTGATCCTCTCTAGCCATTCAATCTGAGTATCCAAAAAAGTCCAAATCCAACGGCTAGAAATCACCTCATGAAAAAGTTCAAACCCAATGTCTAGAGACCACCAACCAGCTGATTATTTGCACACCCTATTTCCTGTCGGAGCGAACTCATGGTCAGGGCACACCGCAAAAAGAAAGAAAAAGTAACTCTCTCAAACTAGAAAAATAAAGGACTCCTTGTCGGGGCACACCTTCCTCTTCTTCTTCTCCAAACAGAGAAGGAAACAAAAATCTCCGATACGTACCCGTTAGTTCTTTAGATTTTGGGCTCAACCCGTTACTCATGAGAGTCTTCTCCACTTGTGGATAAGTGTGGAAAAAGATTCTGACCCATTAATTCTTTAGATTTTCTCTCTCTTTTTTCGGGTGTGCCCCGACCAGGAATCCACCCCAAGGAGTGCCTATCCACCAAGGGTAGTACAGCTCAACTTAGAAAACTCTTTATGATTTATATCCATTTCATTTAGTACCCAAAAAAATATGCATGCTTAATCCAGAATCAATCATAAAAAAGCAACGTTTTTGTACTCGGACCGGTCATTGAACCGGTCAAGGGACAGGGTCACCGGTTCAACCGCCGGGTCAACTGGGTCAACCTGCCACAAGGCAACTCTTTGGGGTCCATTGGCCATGAATGTTTTGTCCATTCCATGGTGGACCACCCTGGGTCACTGGTTCAACCCGTGTCCGGCTCATCCGGGTCACTGGTTCAACCGGACGGGTCGAGTGGGTTACAAGAATTAGAATGGTTTTTTCATATATTACTGGGTCGGGATCAACCCAACCCGGTTTTGTGACCGGGCCGCCGGGCTACCGGTTCAACCGGCCAGTCCGAGCTGGGTTTAATAACATTGTAAGAAAGTACTAAATCTATGTCTAGAAATAACAAAGCAGGTTGATTTTTGGTACGTACATCCAACAAGGAGTGGGCTAAACCATGGTTTAAAAATTGGCCACTATAATGGATTCGGACCTCGATCCCCCGATACGTTATGTACTGTTAAAAAGCTCAAAATAATGGCTGTTATTTTCGTTATAAAGGCCGTTATTTTCGTCTGTTTTTCCCATTATTTTTCATTTTTGAAAATTTGAATTTCAGCGCCATTTTTTCTGTTATTTTCCGTTTTAGCCCCTGAACGTTACAATTCATTATAACAGCCGTTATAATGGAAAAAATATGTAACGCCCCCAGTCCGTTATACCGTTAAAACGGTCCCTTTTAAACCTTGGGCTAAACATCCTTGTGGTTAGTGGGCCCAAAAAAATGCACTATAGAAGAGTCCTCTTCATTGACTGCATCCAACCAATCTCATCAACGCAACGTGGCTATGTATCAGGACATATTCGCTGCAGGGACGGATACGACCTCAAGCACATTGGAATGGGCGATGACGGAATTACTCCACAACCCGGAAATAATGAAAAAGGCTCAATTGGAGCTCCATGAAACCATCGGCAAAGATAAGCCTGTCGAGGAATCAGATATCGCTCGGCTCCCTTATCTACAAGCAATCGTTAAAGAAACCTTCCCGCTGCACCCAGTGGTTCCACTTTTACTTCCTCGGAGAGCCAAAATTGACGTAGAAATTTGTGGCATCACTGTGCCACAGGATGCTCAAGTGCTAGTGAACGTGTGGGCTATTGGCAGAGATCCAAGCATTTGGGCAAACCCCACATCGTTCATGCCAGAGAGATTCTTGGGCTCAAATATTGAATTTAGAGGACGAGATTTTGAGCTTATTCCATTTGGCGCTGGTGGGAGGATCTGTCCTGGATCGCCATTAGTAATCAAAATGCTGTACTTGATGTTGGCTTCGCTTCTCCATTCATTTGATTGGAAGCTTGAAGATGGGATGAAACCAAAGGATATGGACATGTGTGAAAAGTTTGGGCTCACTTTACAAAAGGCTCAGCCCCTTCGGGCTATCCCAACCCAAGTGTAGTGTGTAATGGTTATTGTCTTTGCGTTAGTTAAAGAATCTTAAACTTACCAAGAGGTGTGAAACTATTTTTTTTTTATCAGGCAATGAGTGCCCTTCTAAAAATGCCACGTAGTACATTTTTTTGGGCCCACTGGCCGCATGGATGTTTAGCCCACCCTTGGTGTGTATACACACCAAAATTCACCCTGAATTAAAACTTTTAAGGACTGGTTTTCTAGCGTTGGATTCAAGCATTTTTTTGAGTAATAAACCCAATGGCTAGAAATCATTAATCAAGCTGATTTTCGGTCTGCGGAACCACCAAGAGGTGGGCCAAATCTCCATGTCCTCAATATATATAGTCCAAAAAAAATGTGCTACGAGAGAATTTTAGAGGGGCACTCGCCAACGACAAGAGTCTTTAATTAGGGAAATTTTAGTCGCACCGCACGAATTGTGAGGGCAACCCGACATGTTGTGAAGGCACCCCACGAATTCGTGGTGCCCTCACAATTCAAGGGGTGAGACTAAAATTTCCCCTCTAATTATTCACCACATGAATTTTCATAGAAGACTTCATCAACGTTGGGAACTTTGATCATATTCAACAAACAACCCCATTAGAAATAAGAAAGAAGATATCTTGAGAGGGGCGTCTGAAATTATTTTTGATTCTCCAAGTCTAAGCGTTATTCCAGATGAACTAGGAAAAGTTGATTTTGAACTGATGAGAAATGTTCTCCAGGGTTTCTCAGATATAGACCAAGTTCTATATGAATCATATTAATTTGTACTCGATGATGAGCTGAATTTTTTTGGTATAGGGTTTGGCTACAAAGATGCGCATGAACTTATTATTAATCGCCTTATGTCTACTCAAGGATCGAACCGTTCCTACGGTTAGTGGTTAATCGGGTTTCTCAGATTTTCTCCAAGTTCTATATGAATCATATTAATTTGTACAATGATTAGCTGAAATTTTTTTGGTACGGGGTTTGGCTATAAAGATGTGCACAAACTTATTATTAATTGCCTTATGTCTACTCAAGGATTAGGACCGTTCCTACGGGTAGCAGTTAATCGGGTACCCATTGACTCGGATAAGCATAAAAAAAAACTGAAAAGAGTAAGGGGGCATTTGGGACCGAGAAGTAAAAGCACTTCTTCTTGTGGTAGAAGGTACAAGTTGATTTTTTACCTCTAAAAAAGTCGGAGAAATTAAAATGTCCCTAGGTGTTCTAATTTTTGAGAAGTAACTTCTCTTAGAAGTTAAAAGCTAAAATCTTAGCTTCAGTTTTAAGTTAATTTTTAACTTTTGGAAAGTTCAAATATAAAACACATCCAAACTAACTTTTTGACTTATAAAAGTTAATAAGTTACTTATTTTTGTGTTGCAAACGCCCCCTAAAACAATGACAAGAAAAGCAGCAACGCCGACCGCTGCTCCCCAGTGGTGAATAAGAAAATGATGCTAGTGTTCCCAAATCCTTTTCTTCAGTCTCTTCCTTCTTAAACCGTTAATAGTAGCGACCCGATATCTCCCTCCAAATCAAAATGGCGTTCTTTGCTGTAAAAACTGCTCGATTGGCGATTACAAAACGTTGGTTTAGTTCAGATTCCGCCGCAAACGAATTCGCGGGAAAAAACGCCTACGACGTCTTAGGGGTTTCAGAAACCAGCAGCTTCGCTGAAATCAAAGCATCTTTCCGAAAATTGGCCAAAGAAACTCATCCAGACCTCTTAGGCTCTGCCCCCAATACAACCGCTTCTCAACGATTCGTTCAAATCCTCGCAGCTTATGAGGTATTTTGTTTATGTGATTGCATTTCTCATTCTCGTTCTCTCTCTCTCTTTGTTTTGCCCTATTTTTAAAGAAATTTAGTTTTGATTGCAAGTCTGAAAGCTATTAAAATAAAATTCATCTTGAATTTCTCTGTATTTTAGTCGAATTGGTTTCCAGATTTGATGGAACTTTGTAGAATAAATGATGAACTACTTTATTGATAAATGTACTCAAGGTTTACCTTCATATGGGGAAAAAAAATCAATTTGAGATTCCAAAGGTGATGGAAAAGGTCTAATGTGAGAGACGCCGTTTGAGACGCCGTTTGAGACGCCGTTTGAGTTTCAATGCCTAGAGGCCCTCCTAGACAGTGAATGCACGTACACGCTTAGAGAGAAGACTGGGATGTTGAAAAAGGAACGAAGATTGAGAATTGAGATTCTCCGAGGCAAATTTATAATTTCACATTCAAATATGCTAAGTTGCCCTATTGAATTTGGAGTAATCAATTCTAGCCTTCCTGATTCTAGCATTTTGGATCCCATGAATGAATTCAAACCAAGCTCTTGGTTCTTGCATTAAAAATGTGAATTGATTTCTTGTGATGAAAGGCTCTTGAATGTTGGTGGTTGTGTGATTAACCGATGCGTATGCCTACGTGGAAATAGTTGTCGAGTCAGTGTTGTGTTGTAATTAGTAAGTGCTGTTTGTGGAATCTGTTGTGGTTATGATTTTAATGAGTCCGTACAGTTGTATTAAGTTGTTCTGTCTGTCAAGTGCCTACCCTCTCATCGTGGGATGATAGTGGGAGGATATGTTGCTGTTTGTGAGGTCAGTTATGCTTGTATTCAGTTGTTGAGTCACAATGGGTGAGTTGTCTTTAGGAAAGGTTGTGAATGAAAGAATGCAGACTTTACCATCTTGAAACTTGTGACAATAGGAGGAGGCTATCCTTGAAATAGCCATTACGATTCACAATTGCTAAGACTAGAAGAAGATCACGTAACATTGGTATCAGAACGGACAATCCTATTATGGATGAAGCCACGAGGAATGCGAAAATTGATGAAATGATGGGATTATTGAAGGAGATAACGGAAACTCATGGAAAGATGTTGCATGAACTGATGCAGCGACTCACAATCATGAATTCCAAGATTGAAAATCTTTCAAGCGGCCAAAGCAAAGAGAAAGGGGAAGGTTCGCACGATCACCCCATCACTCAAATTCATGATGGGTTATACTCAAATTTGATCGAACTATTTAAACACGAACAATCATATTAGGTTTTCCTTCACTCCAGTTGGTTGTATTGTGCCGAACAATTTTATCTTCATCAATAAATTCTGCCTACTCAACAATTGCTCATGGCATCCTTCCATATGGAAGGAAAGGCCCTCCAATGGTTCAGGTGGATGGAGAGATCTGGAGCCATTACCAATTGGGTTGACTTTCCTAAGGCTCTATTGACTCGGTTTGGGTCATAACAGTATGAAGACCCCACTGCATTGCTGTCCAACTAAGGCAAACCACCTTATAAAAAAAAAAACTAAGGCAAACCACTTCTGTCGAACAATATCAAACTCAGTTCGAGGAGTTGGTTAATCATACTAGGGCCTCAACAAATCCTTCATGAGAAGTTGTTTTATTGGAGGATTGAAGGAAGAACTTAGGTTGAGCATTCAAATGCTTCGACCATCTACACTTACCGATGCTATTGGACTTGCACGCGTGCAAGAGGAGAAGGTTCTAGTACGAAGACGACAAGCGCAGCCCGATGTGGGTCAAATACAGCCAACAACAATTACTGGAGGCAACAAACGACATCTCACACCCTTCAAAAGATTGACCTCGATCGAAGCTAAGGAGCGGTGAGACAAAGGCCTTGTTATCATTGCAACGAGGGATTCGTTCCCGGTCACTGGTGCAAGATAAAAAAATTATTTCTCATGGATCGAAGTTGGCCTGATGATAATTTGGAGGAGAAAGCTGAAGAAACAGTTGAAGCTGATGATGAGGTGGGACGCGAAGAAACAATTGAACCTCGAGGACAAGGTTCATGGTAAGAGGGGAGGAATGTTGCGTGATTGACGGATGCGTATGCCTACGTGTAATTAGTTGTCACAAAGTCTATGTTGTGTTGTAATTAGTAAGTATTATTTGCATGTTGTTTGTGTAGTCTGTTGTGGAAGTTATGATTTGAATGACTCTGTACAGTTGCATTCAGTTGTTGAGTCTGTCAAGTGGCTACCCTCTCATCATGGGATGATAGTGGGAGGATATGTTGATGTTTGTGAGGTCCGTTATGCTTGTATTCAATTGTTGAGTTAGGATGGGTGAGTTGTATTTAGGAAAGGTTGTGAATGAAAGAATTCAGACTTTACCATCCAGAAACTTGTGACTTTAGGCCGAGGCTATCCTTGAAATAACCATTACGATTCACAATTGTAAGACCAGAAGAAGATCACGTGACATTGGCAATTCAAAACCAGAATGAAATGGCATGTGGAATTCTTGCTTTGGTTTCCTATGTAAGAGAGAATTTCCGATGTCAAGTTGGAGGAATGGGCATTTGTTCCTCACAGCATTGGGGTGGATACCTTTCACATACTTGATATTGTGCTGGAGTAGAATCAACGCCGTATTTCTCTAAACATCCTTTGGCCACTAGTTAGGTCCTGAAATATTTTATGTGATCAAGGTCATATTTGGATGTTGACAGGTACAAAAGTAGAACTGTCATGCTCAACAGGCTCTGCTCTCTGTTGGAGAGAGTTAATGAGTAGTGGATACTGTGATTTTGATGGGGAGAAATGCAGTTCTAGAGGCACTTAAGAATTATGACTCTCATCCAATGCCTCAGGAGAGTGATTATTCATTTTACTTGAGTTCACCTATTTGGACCATCTTGGGAGTTTCTTCTGTCATCATTTCTACATGTCTGAAAGACTATTGGGCACCTAAAGAGAGGTGCCCAATAGGAAGTTAGGAGCAAAATCTTATCTTTTTCTCTATCTACAATCCTTAAGATAAGGAAATCTAAATCTTTGCCTTCAATTTCGGAAAAAAATATATTAAATATCTCATTTTCCTGAAATATAAGATTTCTTCTTATTTCAATTTCAGTAGACGCCGAAATTGAAATTTCGGAATTTCGTGGATTTCGACAAAATTTAAAACCCTGATATGCACATACATCTGATTGGGATATCTCTGAGCTTATGGGCTTGATTAAACCAATCTTTGCATAGGTACTTTAGTTTTAGGGGTTATTTCTTAAACTTTAAATGTTTTTTTCATTCGTTATAGCATCATATGCTACGGATATTAGTTGTCAATAAGAATCACCCAAGGAATGCATAATATATTCAACTCATCGTCCAAAGCATATGCTTAATGTATTAATGCAGGAAGATAAAGATACCCTTTAATCGATCAACAAAAAATATTGGGTTTAGCTCTGTTCAGGTCTTTCGGTTTGAAACACATTTACTATTAGGCCCATTACTGTCTTTTTTTTTTATAAGTATGTCCATTACTATCTTCTAATACACGCATACAATGCTCATATGTGTGTGTTTACGTGTGTCGCTGTGCAATGGTATTAATGTTGGTATGCAGTTTCATGGTATACAATATACATAAAATGAAAATTCTAACTTCTTTTATCAAAAAAAAAAAGTTCTAAGTATTTTCATCAATACTGAGTTGCAGATTCTTTCAGATTCTGAGAAGAGGGCCCATTACGACATGTATCTGTTCTCTCAGAGAAAGGTTATGAAGAAACATTCCAGACAAGGTTCAGCTATGTACACATATGAATCTCATATAACAACACCAAAACATATGGAAGTCGTTGAATGGCTAAAATGGTACAGATTTGCTATCAATGACATTGTGTCACAGACACAGGAGAAGGTGGTGGTTGGCTCAGGTTATTTTGATATTCTTGAGGGGGAATTTTATTCAGCTATAAATGCAGCTTATTATGGCCCTATCATTGAGTCTATGGATCTTCTTCCAGAATGTTTTGAAGCTGAGGAAAGGTCCGTATATGGAACTCCCGAGGTGTTTCACTTGGTTTCAGGGCGCGATCTTTTCGGTATTGTATGCATAGTCAAAAAGCTTCCTGAATTATCACATGCATGCCATGAAAAATTAACTTCTTTTACATCAGTGGATTTTGGCCTTTGTCGATCTATTAAGGATACAGGAATCAACAAGAATTCTGGATCATTGGGTAATGCAGAGACCCCACAGATGCAAATCAGACATCATATGGATCATGCATCAGATGTTTATAAAGATCTAGAATTGCATATTTCCGGAAGGGTGGTTGCTGTGGCCACTAGAATCCCTCCTAAAAGCTGTTGTGATGGGTTTCAAAACGAAGATTCTCAAGACCACATACATGTTTTTCTTAGTTCACATGAATATCCAATGTACGCCAGCAAAAAGTTGTCTGTGCACTCTTTTTCGGGTAGTTCAGTTGGATCAAGGATTCTACTGGGAACAATAACTGGACTAGGGACAAACCCAGAAGAAGGGTCCTGCTTTGTCTACAATAATAGTGGTACAAACACTCACGTGATTATGAAACATAGAACATTACTGGTTTGTATCCTTTTCACCTTCAATCCCTGATTGAGATAAATGTCTGCCTTTCCAATTATTTTATTTTTTGATATCTGTTTATTTTACTTTGCCATCATTCTAGTTAAGTAGAAAACAATGGGAAGGTTGGTCCTTGCATAATTGTTAGAGGCTCTTTCCTGATTATGTAGGCCACACTGTAACCAATCTCATGCAGTAGAAATTGGAAAACACTTCTTGGTATAACTGAATTGGGTCTTAAAAGATGTTAGTTCTAAGAATTTCTTATCTTGTATCTTTAATATAGAGAGAGAGTGGGGCTTGGAGTTTCAACAACTATGCATTTGATTTAGTATACTGAAATGACAACTCATTTACATTAAGGTAACCATAAGGTGCTTTCTGTTCTTTTTTTCCCCTTGTGCTTTCTACAATGTTAAGTATACCTTTATCCAATTCTTGGTGCTCAGAGGTTTAACTAGATTGACCACTCCTCAAGGGGCCTAAAAATTTGCTTATCAAAAGAAAAAAAGAAAAAAGAGGTCACATATTTTAACAAGGATGGTGAATCTTACTACAAGAGCCCTGTGTAATTTTGTACTGTTCATTTGTGGATGGATATGTAATATTTAAGTGGAAGTCAATAAGTAGTTGATCCCTAAGAGGCAAGCATATTTCACAAATGGCAACTTCATCCATATATGACCTAATTATAATCCCATATATACCTAAAGAGAGTTTCAGTAGGGTGATCTTCATCTATTTAAGTGGGCTTTCCATTGACATTTTTACAGTGCAAATTTTGTTTCAGGTGAAGCACATGCACTGGTATCAAGTTGGAGATGAAGTTTCTGTTTGTGAATGTAGATGCAGCAGAGCGCGGTTACCACCAAGCAAGTAAGCTGAGTAATTTTTCTCAAATACATATAGATGAGTTTTCAAGCTTCTTCTTCTTCTATCTTTTTTGGGATCAGTAATTAAAAAACTACAATAATAGAGAGGGGGCTTGGCGTGGGTGTGGGGGTGACGGGTACAAAAGGCGGAAGGACAAAAGAACAACAACAAAATGATTATGTTGCAATGCAAATCCTCTCTATAACGCCTCCTTTAGTTCTCAACCAATTTTATGGTCGCTTTTCATTATATGTAAGCATGTTTGTTACCAGTTGCTTTTCTCCACTTAATGGGTAGTTATGTCCACAAACCTATCATACAAAGATAAGTCATTTTGTTCCGTAATGCTCTTTTTTTGTCTCATTTGATTTATCACTGGCTGTGAGATTTTTCTAAGACATTCAGAATACATACTACTTTATTGTACTTTTCAAAAGCACAAATGCCCTTCTTGACATCACTTGCCAGGGTTCTGTGGTTGCAATAAGCTGGAGAAAGGTTCAAACACTCAAATGGGTCAAAATGGCTTGACTCATCTACTTATCCAAGTTGACTCAGTTTTGGTGGGTATCAGGCCTTTGTTAAAGAGATTGAAATTTATTGTGTCAACGTATTGTTAATAATACCCAACAAAGACTTGCTGGAATCCTATTCAAGTTGACGTTGTTTAGGAGCTGACCTAGTGTGTTCCTAAATTGAGATTTTAAACCTTCAGCTAGGGACTTGAGTCTTTTAACCTTCAGCAAGAGACTTAATTTGAGTGATATATGAATAGCTATGACATTCTCAAGTTCAGGTTGATATTAGTTTGTGAGATATCATTCATAAGTATCACGAGTTACTCATAGGTATACGATATGGCTAACTTGCTCCTATTACGTCTTGTAGCATTCTTAACTGTCACTTCTTGATATCCTGAACTGTTACAAGTTCATTCTGCAGATTTTGGCTGTTTGAGCCTCGCTGCGGCATGCATGATATCGGTGGTTGGTATGTTGAAACATTTGGTCGAGATAAGAAAGGCAGGACAGTCCCATCCCAAAGGCAGTGGGATGGCTTTGATGCAATTGAACAGCCTGAGAAGTAAGTCCACTTAGCTGTCCATGTCTCAATAGCCTCACCTCAATCTTGAGCCTTCCAGAGCTTTGCTTGTATAATTCTCTTTCTATGGACGTCATCTCTTACTCTTCTTTCTTGATATATTTAATTAGAAGTTCTGTGATGTAGGATTTTCTCAGACAATGAAATTTCAGTGGTTACAAATCTAAATTACCATTTACCAACACAGGAGCTGCATTAATGATGTCTCTTGTGTCATGTGCAGGAGACTCCATCCTGCAATGTATTTGTTAGCTCTTGCATATAGAACTCTAGACCTTGAAGATGCGAAAAGAAGGAAACGGACAATTCGGGATATTGTTGAACCAAAACTGTTTAGTGTTCTCCGATGGTGCAAGAAACTTGTTTAAAGAGGATACAGAATGGGGCTTCCTAATGTTAAATTGCCAAGGGAAAAACATAATTCATTAAATTGATATCAGTATCCCTAATGATGAAAGTCACAAACAGCCAACATGATCCCCACAAATCCTTCAGATTCTATCATATGGTGTCCTTCTACCAAGATTCATGAAGATGACTCATGATAGATAGAGAAGTATACTTAATAGGGGTGTTATCCCGTGGCTTCAGGATGTCATAACTGGAAGCTGGCAGCTCACTTCTGCTCTGATTATCTTGAAGGTATTTCCAATTGTCCATGCATTGTTCCTCAGGTACGAGAAGGAGGTGGTAATCCAATGTAATCTCACCTCCATCTGGTGAGGAATCGATTAGGAAAGCCAATTCTCTGGAAGTTAATTCACCTAATATTTCCATCCAAAGAGATTTCAAAGAGGAAAGCCAATTCATTGGCTGTTCATTCACTTACTATTGCTGCCAAATGGTGTCTAATGCCGGATCAAAGAGGAAATTCAATTCTATTTTAGCAGTGGTACTGCTACTTGGAATTCCAAGCTTAATGTTGCTGCTTCTACATCGGTCTATGTTGTATTTCATACTGTAAAAACTGCAAGCCTCTTTCAAAAGTTGCCTGTTTTTTCTTCTCCCTCTAAAGAGTATAAAGAATCATGGTGAATATGTTTCTTCCTTTACAGTAATATCTTTTTTGCTTTTGTATTTTTTTCTTCTGTAGTTTCTCCGTCATATATCGTTTTTCAGCTGATGTTTCTGATACTAGAACAATCTAGTTGGTCACCAAAAATAATGATTATTAATATTTTGAAAGGTTCAGTTTTAATACATTTGATGCGAGCCATGATAAATTCTGACAATGAGAACGACGCATGCCTATTTTTTGCATTAGTTAAGTAGATCCTCCCATTTGCAATACTGCCCACCTGCTAATGCACGATAAAACCTATCCCTGCAGTAGACTGGCCTCCCATCAGCAGCCTCAGCAGCAGCTGCTGCTAGATCATCATCACCTTTCACATCCACTCCCAATCTTAGCAACTCCTCCTTTCTGTGGTTTCCAAAAGAAAGAGACACAAAAAAATGAAGTAAATAATAAATTGGAGGGTATGAAAATCAATGCATCTTCAGAACAGTAAAAGAATTTGTAGTTTTGTACCTTATATTGGACTTTTCGCTGATCCTAGAAGTAGGAACATTTGTCTCTTTTGGGGCAAAAGTGGTCTGAAGAAAATCTTCCACTGGTGTAGCAAAGATGAATAGCAACACAGCTGTAACAAGCAGCACACCTGTGCCGACTAGTGTTTGTTTCAGCAACTTGATGACTGGCTTTACCTAGATGCAAAAATTTCGAATGACTTTCATGCTCATCAAAGGAAGGCCATAAATTGTAGCCAACAATCTCTGTTTTCATGCCCTATAGAACATGAGAAGGTAGATAGAAGTACTTTAAAGGGGAAAGATAAGGATCCCAGAGAGTTTTGTTGTCTCATGCTTAACCAGATAGCGTGCTCCTTGCTATTGCTACAAGTAAATCACTATTCATCATTGACCACTAGCAGTGCTTTATTCCCAATTATTTGGGGGGTCGCACTTGGCCACACAAATCCTGTCCCATCATAAATCATCATTAATAGTGCATTATCCCAACCTTTTCTACAAGTAAATCACAGCATTAAATCTACTTGGATTATCTCTGCAATTTTATCATCGTCGGGAGGGACACTTTTGGCTGCTTGCACCGGGTGATACTTGGGGTGGTAAAGGATTTGGGAGAGAGGTGTTTGAAGGATGGTAAGAGAAACTGGTTGAAAGTTTAAACTGAGGTAGTAGGTTGCTGGGCATTCCAGTAGTGGTAGGCAGCTGCAAATCACAGATGCAAACCGATGGAGAGGTTAATGGAAAATGTAGATACAAGAATGCAAAGTGATTGGAGGAAGGTGAAGCTTTGACTAGAACTCGGGAAGGTATGCAGTACCATGCGAATGTGGATGATGTTAGATATTTAGGGTTTCATATAGAAGGAGAGAGAGGAGTTTTTTTTTTTTGGTACAAGGAGAGAGAGAAGAGTTGGAGAAGAGAGGAGTTGACGCCCCCCCTGTTTATATATTGAACCACTTAAAACATAAAAGGTCATGTAATGACAATAATACCCCCCATACGTCCCATACATAAAACCCATTAAGAAACATAACATAATATCTAACACTCCCCCTCAAGCTGGAGAGTAAACATCGTGCATCTCCAGCTTGGAACAAATAAGATCTAGACAAGCTTTGAATAAGGCCTTTGTAAACATATCTGCTAACTGATCCTGTCTTCATATATGGAGTTGAAATGTCACCGCACATCACTTTGTCTCGAACAAAGTGACAATCTATCTCGATGTGCTTTGTCCGTTCATAAAACACTGGATTTGAGTCTATATGAATAGCCACTTGATTATCACAGTACAACTTCATACAAATCTTTGCTCCAACACTCAGTTCTTGAAGAAGATGCTTTAACCAAGTCAACTCACAACTCTTATGAGCCATAGCTCTATACTCAGCTTCCGTACTAGATCTAGCAACCACAAATTGTTTCTTACTCCTCCATGACACTATATTTCCACCAAGGAATGTACAATAACCCGTGGTAGACCTTCTATCAGACGGTGAACCAACTTAGTCAGCATCTGTATAAGCAACCACTCTGAGATGACCATGAGATCTATACAACAAACCACGACCAGGAGTACCTTTCAGGTATCTGACTACACGGACAATTGCATCCCACTGTAGAACGTGAGGTGATTGCATAAACTAACTAATCACCCTCACCGCAAAGGAGATGTCGGGTCTGGTAATAGTTAATAGTTTAACTTGCCAACTAGTCTCCGATGTCGATGTGGATCATCAAACAACTCACCCTGATCGCATACAAGCTTCGTGTTAGGGTCCATCGATGTATCAACTGGTTTTGACCCCAATAAACCTGTCTCAAGAATATCAAGAACATACTTCTGTTGAGACAAACTGATCTCATGGCTCGATTTGGCAACCTCAATGCCTAGAAAATACTGAAGCTTTCCCAGGTCTTTAGTATGAAATCATCTCTGTAGAAATTGCTTTAAGCATTGAATACCTTTAGTATCATCTCCTGTAACCACTATATCATCAACGTACACAAACAACACAATGGGTTTATCACCTGTTTTCTTCACAAAGACCAAATGATCGAATTGGCACTGTGTCAACTCAAACTGAATGACAACCTCATTGAATCTACTAAACCATGAATGTGGTGACTGCTTCATCCCATAGATCGCCTTCTTCAGGGAGCAAACTGTTGTGATTTATGTTGTAACAAGTAGAGAAAGAATAGAGAGAAAATAAGAGAAATAGTAATGGAGGTGGAAGAAGATGGAGAAAGAGATTAGCGTTAGAGAGAGAAGTGGGAAAGAGGAGTTCCATCTCTCTCACTCACATGTATATATATAATGGGGAAAAACCCTACAAAGGCAAAATCGTGTGGAGTTAAGTGGTGGGCCCACTTAACTCCCACAAATAATAAAATGTGATGAAAAAATGAACTTCCTACGTGGTAAGTGGGACGCAGCCCACTTATAGACACTCACGTGGGTGTAATACATAAACTCCAACACTCCCCCTCAAGCTGGTGCGAAGATATTCATCATGCTCAGCTTGTCGATCAAAGTATGAAGAAAGAGGGGAGATTGAATACAATTCAATCTCTCTCACTCACATGTATATATATATATAGGCAAAACGTGTGAAGTTAAGTTGTGGGCTCACTTAACTCCCACAAATAATAAAAAGTGGGGTTAAGTGGATGACCCACTTAACCCTCCTATATGAAAAAGGAACTCCCCAAGTGGGAAGTGGGACGCAGCCCACTTATGGACACCCACGTGGGTGCAATACATAAACTCCAACACTCCCCCTCAAGTTGGTGCGAAGATATCCATCATGCTCAGCTTGTCGATCAAAGTATGAAGAATTGACTTGTTCACCCCCTTTGTGAGTATGTCTGCAACATGCTCCTGGGTTCTTACATAAGGAGTACAAATCAATCATTGTTGAAGTTTCTCTTTGATGAAGTGACGATCGACTTCAATATGCTTGGTCATGTCATACTAGACTGGGTTATGAGCAATGCTAATGGCAGCTTTATTGTCACAATAAAGGCTCATTGGCTCTGCCAACTTGAGCCCCAGCTCCGCAAGCATAGTACTCAACCAGAGGTTTGCACACACCATGTGCCATAGAGTGAAACTCAACCTCTACACTAGATCGAGCTACAACAGGCTACTTCTTACTGCGCCAAGAGACTAGGTTCCTTCCAACTAGGGTACGATATCCTGATGTAGACCAACGATCAGTAAATGAACCTACCCAATCTGCATCAATATATGCTTTTCCACTCTAAAGTGTCCATGTCGCCCGAATAGTATGCCATGACCTGGAGAGCCCTTGAGGTACCGAAGAACTCAATGAGCTGCCTTGAGATGCGATGACTGTGGTGTGTGCATAAACTGACTAATGACACTCACAACGTAAGCAATATCCGGACGACTGTGTGCTAAGTAGATCAACATGCCAACCAATCGCTGAAACATAACAATATCTTCAAGAGAATCGCCCTCCTTAGAATTCAGTCGATGGTTCTGATCTATCGGAGTCTCTGTTGGTCGAGCTCCCAAATACCTAGTCTCACTCAGTATATCCAATACATACTTTATCGGAGATATGAAGATGCCTTTTTGTGACCGAGCAACTTCAATCCCTAGAAAGTATTTCAGTGGCCCTAAATCCTGTCTCAAACTCTAAGGATAAGGTCTTTAGCAGCTTTATCTCTATTGGGTCATTCCCAGTGATGACAATGTCATCAGCATAGACTATCAACGCAGTGGTACTAGTCTGCTGGTGCTTCACAACAACGTGTGATCGGCCTGACTCTATTTATAGCCCACTCATCTTATCGCATTGTTGAACCACTTGAACCATGCTCTAGGAGACTGCTTTAGCCCATAAAGGGCTTTCTTCAACTTACACACCTTGTTGTCACTTCCAGCAAGACTCAACCCAGGTGGTAGCTTTATCTACACCTTTTCTGTCAGATCTCCATGTAGGAAGGCGTTCTTCACATCTAGCTGATGTAAGGGCCAGGACAAGTTGGCCGCTAAGGATAGAAAAACTTTGACTGAGTTCATCTTGGCTACTGGTGCAAAGGTCTCCTGAAAGTCAATCCCATAAGTCAATGAATCCCTTGGCTACAAGTCGAGCCTTGTACCGTTCGACTGATCTGTCAGCTTTATGCTTCACTATAAACACCCATTTGCACCCCACAAGTTTCTTTCCTCTGGATAACGGAACAAGATCTTGTGTTTTATTTTTTTCAAGAGCCTGCATTTCATCCATCGTAGCTTCTTTCCACTTTGGGTGACTGAGTGCATCTGCAACACTAAAAGGCAAAGAAATAGAGGATGCAACACTATCGAAGTTATGATAAGACGAGGACAGAGACTGGTAAGAAACATAATGAGAGATAGGGTGCGCTGTACATGTAAGCACACCCTTCCAAAGTACAACGGGGAGATCCATATCAGTGCCCATATGGTCATCAGAAACAGAAGTGCAAGAGGCTCATGAACAAATATAGGAACTGAAGCAGGGACAGAGGCAATACCTGAAACTGGAGCTGAATCCGATGGGAGACTCGCAGGCGGAAGATCAGTGGCTTGCCCCTTCTTCTTGGTTCTGACGTAGACCCGCACGCCCGCTGCAATAGTATGGTTTTTTCTACTTATGATGTGGGGATAGGGGGCAATAGAGTTAGACTCTAGGAGGATCCCTGGTGCAGGAACAACTCATTGTGGTTCACCTTTTAATCATCTTTGCCATGTCCAATTTTCAGGAGGCTATTGTTTCAGATTGCATCTCAAGGAAGGGAGACGATGTTTTGTGGACTTGGGCATCCAAAGGAATATTAAAGGTTGGGAGATGGACGATCTTACTACTCTTGTCAATCAACTGGAAAAAGATAAACACCCCATTTGGAGACTAATAAGAGGATTTGGAAGTTAGCGCCTAACTGTGTATTTTCTGTCCACTCTACTTTGGTTTCTTCTTCATCTCCTACCAAATTGGTATGGGGACCACACATTCTATCTAAGATCGCTTTCTTTACATGGACGGCTGCGCTTGACAAGATTATCATGGTTGGCCATTTGACTACTAGAAGCTTCGTTATTCCAAACATGTGTTCTCTGTGTAAATTCAATATGGAGACGGTAGACCACTTATTCATTGTCAACTTGCAAGAGAAGTGTGGGGTGCCTTTTTTTAACATTTTTGGCAGTTGTTGGACGATGCCAAAGTGTCTTATTCAGCTTTGCCAAGTGTGGTCTTTTATGCCTTTGACCCTCGTGGAAATATTCTTTGAAGATTACTTCCATTTGCTCTTTGTTGGTTATTTGGAAAGAGTGAAACAAACCATTTTTTGAAGGAAAGGAGGGTGACATCCAAGCAGTGGCTTGAACATCGAAACATATCTCTACCATCGGGCGTCTATTCTCAAAGAGTTTGGAGGACTTCGATTTGAGGATTTCTTCTTTAGATGGAACAAGTTCTTAGTTGAGAATGAAGAGTAGAGTTAGTCTTTGCTTGTTCTTCTTTTTTTCAGCTAGTGAGGTTTTTTCTCACTAGTTTTTTCTTGTTCATTGTATAGTGGACTTTTGGCCCCGTTGGTAGTTGATATACACACCTCCTTTACTTTTTCTTTTTTTTTTGTGACGAAGGTGTCCCAACCCTGACAAGGAAGGACTAATCCCTACAAATGCACGCAATCACCCGCAAACCACGTGCATCGGGTAAGCCCGGGAGAAGTTGAACTCGTGACCTTGGGGATACACCTCGTTTACTTATCAACAATAAAGTAAAAAAGTCATTTGGTTTAGCATGGAAATGTTCCTTTTCAAGAAATCTAGTATCATTCTATCTTCTAAAAAACACAGTGAAATGGAAGAATCATAAGCATCATGAGTACCTTATAAGAGCCCAACAGCCTATCGCGAGCCAAGACCTATGATGGAGAAAAATACAATATGTTATCATCAGAAAGACCACAAGGAGTGTGATTCTTATTCAACGTAGTTTTTAGAAGACACAAAGTAATGAAACAAGTAACCATTAAGCAATGTGATTCTTATTCAACGTAGTTCCTAGGAGACACGAAGTAACAAAACAAGTATTAAGCATTCATATCCCAAACCCACATAGATAGATAGTATGTATGTGTCTGTATGTCTGTACTTTTCTCGCATATGTGAAAATATACGATAATTGTGAGCATCATTAAGGTTGATGCTGCCTTCACACCTCACTATAGACGTTACCTGTCTATTCGTAAATCTTGGCTGTTCAATAGATGAGCAACCTGGTGGTTAGGTGATCTTACCCTGGTGTGGACTTTTTCTAACCTTGGACCAATTTATTAGCCTTCTGATTTTTAACTCTTGGTTGGTTAAGATTGCCCAACTGCCATGGCCCATCCAAGAGGTGTGGCGACCAATTGAATGGTCGAGGGTTGATGCACAAGTTGGTCATATTAGGGTGTGGGTGAAGTTACCACCAACCTCTTCGGTGCTCTCCATCTTCATACATTTACATGCTCACACATGGCAGTTTCATCATTTATACAACCTTCTCAGTGATTTTATGTTAATCCAAGACACGTAATATATTTGTTTGTTGTGAGATCAAATTTTCCTTCTCAGGATACCTATATTTGTTTTCAACTTCTAATTTTGCTGAGTGATCCCTTGGAGAGAATTGTTGGGTTTCCATAAGGTGTTGTTCCATGATCAGTTTTTGACCAAGATCTGCATTTTCACAGTCAAAGGTGTACTCAAGGTTAATGCTTATTTTATGCCTATAGGCTGTAGGATTGCCAACAGTTTTCTTATTTATTGAGCTGGTTTATTTTATCAAGGCTGCACTTCACATGCTGGATGTTTGCATGCATTAGTTATGGGGACTACTTGATTTTTCTGGTAGTTTCAGTCTCTGGATTCCATGGACTTCCAGCTATATCTATTTCAGTTGTAGCTTCCAACTAGTATCTTGGTTAGGGATAACAATGGACCATATTTGTATTCCCCTATCCATAAAGATGCTCTGTAACTGTCTTTGGGGTTGTTTAGGAGCTGAGATGGTAATGACCAGGTAAAGCCACATTGAGCTCCAACAAAGACCAAGTAGTTAAACAGTTTTATCACTACAAAACTAAATTTGTAACCTTGTCGATGTAGATTTTGCACAGAAAAAATTAGAGAACTGGGAGATTTATGTTGTACCAATATAATTCTCCAAGGAAATTGGTCCATCAGAAGGATGAATTCAAGTTTTTTTTTCCTTTTAAGTTCTTTAAATTCTGAAAACAGCAGAACCAGTTCTTTCTTTTTTCATATACAGAGGCAAATATTGGGACAGAGAGTTTAACATTAGCACTAACCTCTGGTGGCTTTACCCACATTTGTCCATCATACCATCCAGTCTCTTCATAAGGTATCACTGCTGATAAAAGTCTATCACCAACATAACTCCAACCCTGTAATATGAACAACAGAGTTTAGTTGTTTTACCAACAGAAACATGTACGTAAGAAGTAAATGTGGCATAGTTGAATGAATAATGAAAACTAGGATTACTAAGAAGTAATAACAAAAGCTACAATCAGTCGGACACAGTTACAAAATGATATGTCCTAGTAGCATACTTTTAACATTGGTCAAGAAAGCAGTTCAAAAGCGATAAGTTGGCCAATTTTTCATGGGACTATACTCAGTTTCTCACAACATGGAACTATCAGATAAATCTACTATATTCCTGCTCACTGTAGTTCTTCTTTTACTATTTATTTATATTTCATTTGATTGAGAAACGAAGGCGAAAAAAGACCTAGAGCCTGTACTGTAATAGTTCCATCCTTATGACCTGATCAAAGGAGAATGAGAAATAATTCTTTTCCCACTATGCAAGGTATACGAGCAATTCAGTAGAACATGAAAAAGGTGTTACATGTGTGAAATATATGACAATAAATAGAATATGGAAGAAAAAATGACAGGTTGGCAAAATTATTGTCATTTTGTGAATCGGTATATGATTGAAGCCAAACATTGTTGCCGGCTTAGCAATCAAAGCAGGTCAAGCTGTTTAAACGTTATCCAAACTGAGTTGGATGATAAAACTAAATTTGAAGAAATCTGTGCCCATCTAAATGCATTCTAACTTGTAGAGCAAGGTCAGCAAATAATGAATGGAGTGCATCATTAGCCAAAAATAACTATTTGGTATGGTTAGCAGATAAATATCTAATAGCAATGGTAAATTACAAGGGCGATTCTGGAAAGAGTTGGTGACATCTTATCACATTGGAGATCCCTAATGTTTTCTTGTCGCAGGTTTAGTAGGTGAAAAGTTTGGTCTGACAACTAATTTCTCAGTGGAAGTCTTCGCCACTAACACAGATATGTCCTATGAGTGATCACAACATTGAGCAGAAGATACCAGATATATCCGCAAGACGACTAGTGACACCAGAAAAAGAGTTCCAGTCCCAGCAGCTAGTGCAAATCTTAGAGGATCCTGCAAGGTTGGAAATGAGTAATTTAGTAAATCCATAACAGTGGTAGATAAAGATGTCTTAACAAGAATATATCTAGTTATTCACAGAAGTCTTATAATGTGAGACTGGGACAATGCTATTGAACATGAACTTCTAATTTTAGTAAGTTTATTTCCAGATCTATCTTCATATCTAAATCAGCAACCACGCTTTCTCCACCTCTTAGTTATTAAGATTTAAAGTATTTTACTTATGTAAAGGTATCTTTGATCAACTGCAGTAACTGGTTTATGCAGAGACAGGGTTCAACACACAGAGGGCGACGAGACAAGCAGATATCATTCTCTACTGCTGTGCTATCATTCCCTGCTTTTCTGTGTTTTGTCTTCTCCTATAAGATGAAGCAAGTACTTGTTATCCAAGGTGACTTCTGTAAACCCTACTTATTCTGTTTATCTGCAGTACCAGCCAACATATGGCCTTAGATGTTGTTCTATTCGGAACAAGGGCAAGGCCAATCTGCGAACTGAATTTAGTTGTGTTGCATGGTGAGAAGTGAAGGTACCAGCTTTAGGATGATAACATTGTGTTTTTTTGTATTCTAACCTGTTGGAATCAGGAACCTGTTCCTATTGAGATACTAACCTTTTCACACATGGTAACAACGCGTATGGATGCTGCTACTCTTACGCATATAATATTTGTTGCCCTGTCTATTAACAGGAGAAAGTCTTCTGTTTCAGCTTACCCTAGAAGGATTAAAGCTTGCAGCTGCAATCGGTACTCCCAGAACTGTGAAGGCAACCAACCAGAGGCTCCCGAGACGTAGGAAAAAGGGTCCCGGACTCAGTTCACCCCACGAATACAAGGGTCCATCTTTCAGTGATGAGTACTCATTTACCTGTTACAAAGCCAGAAGCCACAAGTAGGAGTGCATGATACTAGATGCATAGAAAGCATGCTATTAAGAAGTGGAATACCTGCTTCAGAAGGGGAAAATTAGAAGAAGCCCTCCTCTACTCTGTCGCACGCAGAACATGCATTGAGGGGGGTTGAAACGTATCATGTGATGGGTTCCACCCAAGAGATCATCTAGGTGAAAAGTGAGACCTGATTTAAATAATTTTAACCATCTGGCAGTCGCATTATTTTGGACACTCAAATCATATGGTGACTTTTCCAGAAAGAAGGTTCATCATCAAATGGTTAGGATGATCTGATCCAGTCAAACTTTTCACCCGGAGGATCTCATTGGTGGAACCCATCAAATGATAGGACCCCAACCTCCTTGGATGCATGCGACATGTGCTGCAGAGGCAGGGAAGAACCGCTTCTGCCTATCCTCCCTGGCTGATTCATAATAAAAAATTGTCGCACGAATGAACAAATTTCTTTTCACAAACTACAACATTTAATGGGTAGGCCTGCAGGGTCACTATGTTCGTGTGCCCAGGCATCCATGGATCATGCAAATCTATCAGTTAAACAGGTTTAGGGAAACTGGATGTTGGGTTTAAATGTCCCTTTTTACTTCAAAAAAAAATGCCCCTTTTGTTATGCCAGACAGACCAGATGACCATAGGTTGAGAAGTTTTAACTTTCAACTTTGAGGACCATGACTCAATATCACCTGCTATTTCTATGGCTATGAGACTGTAAATAGGTGCGTTTTCTTTCTTTTCAATATTTAGAAATACTTATCTGAGTCTGAGGAATCTGCTTGGTTAAATACTTCCAAAGACTTCCTACTAATAGGACTTTTTACTTGAATCTTATTCTTGGACAAGCTTGTCTTAATGCTCTCCTGTTTATATTATGGCACACTATCATCATTCAAGATTTCCCAATTGTTTTTCATTAATTCCCTAGTGTTGATTATTCTAGTAGTTCTACTTCTACATATTGTATATGTAGTTAAATTTAGTTTCCACAAATGAAAAAAAGACTGAACAACACAGAACTTAGAACCTCATCTTATTTTTAATGCTTTAACTAATCTTATCTAATGCTTTAAGCAAATAAGTTATCTTGTGAGTGACTCAACCAACACCACACACACTCTTTGAGAAAGCTGACATAGCCCCCTATGACTCGGTCCACTATCATTTGACCAGTGTTGGACGACCAATTTTTGTATTAAATGACAAAAATGTCCTTGTTTTTAATCTATTCTTTTCATCTTTGATTTGGGGTTTGGGTTTTGGCCCAAACCCTTATTCTAAGGTTGAAGACAAGGGCACTTTTGTCCTTTAATACAAAATTTAGTAGTCAACACTGGTCAAATGACAGTGGACCGACTCAGGTATGTCAGCTTTTTCAAATTGGCGTGTGTGTGTGTGTGTGTGTGAAATTTTAAAAATAACATGGGGGTATGTCAAAAAATTCCCTTTTTTTATTTTTAATCTCCGGAGAACCAACAAAGCAAAAGAAGAATACTACTTAAATTCTTCAGCCTGTATCTTGAAATTGGTTTGTGTGTAAATTATACGTACCGGTCTCTGTTCAAAAGGAACTTCGAATTCCAACCCAGGATCCCAGTTTCGTCCAGAAAATCCACTTGCACCTCCGTCTGCCTCGTCTCTCAAGGCCTTGGCGCGGATCCACTGTGACGGACGCTGAACACTCCAAAACCGAAGGCCCCAAGAACCACAGTTGCTTGCAATCTTTGCCTGTCTGGCGTCAGGGATTAGACTGCAAGAAAATTGCAGTCTAAGCATTTCTGTTTTTCTTTTTTACGCAGTTGATCGTGGGCACCTCTGTTCTTATTTTGGCGAGGTTAAAAAAGGGTATGGGGGGGAAGACTTATGAGCTCTGTGCTCTTCGCGTATGTTGGGAGATCATCTTTGGAACCATGCATTTTTTACGTGGAGGGAAATATTTGATGACAAAATTAATAATGTTTCTCCTATTATCCAAATGTTAGGTGTTGTCTTCTTTACTTTTCTGTGGTTTGGAATGGAGGAGTGGGAGGCACAGCTTGTGACGCGTGGCTATTGGTTTCTTGCACGATGCTTTGTGTGTAGTGCTCATGTCTCCACGGACTGCAAGCATCCCAGTTTGTGCACGTGTGTGTGCGGGTGTTAGTCTGGCCCTCCCAAGCCCAAGAGTGTTAGGGCCCGGCCTCAAGCCCATCGGCCCATACCTGGCTCATTAACACCCCTAGTGGGAACCATATCTGATGCTAATAGGAGCACTTTGAACTATATTCTATTTCCTCTTATTCAGATGTTATATCAGCATCCCTAGGTCACACCATTGTGTTTTGAGACCTTTGTTTCGATGGGTAATGGGAATTTTGGAGTAAAACTTCGCTGACTGTCGACACTGACCACAATATGAGCCACATGGCACATTTTTGTAGGAAGCTGACTGTAGGGATGTTTGACCAATCCCTAGGTGGGCCTAGAAACCAAATAATCAACCTGATTAGTGATTTCTAAGCATTGCATTGGGGACATTTTCATGGGTTGATTTTAACCATGGGAATTTGAGCATTATTGACCATTATTTGGGGTTTGAAATAACTAATCAGGCTGATTTTTGGTTTGTAGGTCCACCTAGGTATTGGCTAAACATCCATATGGTTGGCGTACTGTAATAGTGTGCCACATGGCTCCTATTGTGGTCGGTTAGCAAAGTGTTACTCGGGTACTTGGTAGTACCCAGGGACCGAGGCAGAATCCCATGTTCATGTACTGAAATATAAATATGGAAAAGAGTTGCCTTCTCACATCTGACCCTGCTTGATGTTCCCGCAACAGTGACCCCAATATGAGGAAGTCATTGAGCTTCAAGTAGATACTATAAAAACTCTAGATACAATTTGCGCTCCACAAAGAAATTTAAGTTCCAGTTATGTCTCACATTGTGCCACACAACAACGTTGCCGGAGGGATAGGGTGTCATGTGCACAACCCGCCTACCCAATCGCGGGTCATCTCGTATGGTAAATTGACCCAAACAAATGTAATCCATTCCCTCAATATCAAACAAAATTTTGATTCTAGAACAGAACTATACCATGGCAAGATTTTGATTTACCCATTCCTTGTGTGGGTTTCTGTTGTCAAAACCATAGTTTACAAACCAGATGGATCAACTCAAGACTCGGCTGAGTCAATCTGACCATGTATATACTTGGTCATGAGTCGCAGTAAACTTGGAAGCTGAAACTGGCCAAAATTTGGCTGTCACTGATAAAAAAACTTGACTGAGTCAATCAAGTTTCGGCCTTTGAATCATCAGGCAACATGAATCCTGTTTCGCCATTTTAGGCAAATAATATATATGGGTTTGACCCCTGATCGATCCATCCGAATCCTGAGTTGACTCACCAAGTCAAATCCTGGTTAGCAAACAATGCTCAAAGCCTCCAACTTGCATGATCTTTTTTATTTATTATTCATTTGTTTATTTATTATTTTTGACAAGCAACCTACATGACTTACGTGACAAACAAATGTAAGAGCATCTCTATATTTGATGAAAAATCCAACTCCAACCGAGATCTATATCTAGCAGGCTCTATATCTCTATTCTTGACTTTAAATATAGAATCATAATTTTTTACTTTTATTTTTTTAATTCTAGTTTTATCTTTTGTGTTTTTTGAAAAACTTTGATACTTTTGTGTCATATAAAAAAATATCTATTTTTTACAAATATATTCTAAATAAAGTGTCTTGTTTAAAAAACTTTTAAATACATTTTTGAAGTTAGATGCTTTTTTAAGGCCAGGGTTAAGTTGGAGTTCAATATTATTTAGAGGGTGTCTTTGTCTTCAAATTTGAAGCAGATGTTTTTTTAAGCCATAATTTGAAGCCATTGTTTGGAGATGCTCTAATGACATTGAGAAGTTTAAATGTGTAAAATGTCCTAGATGTTCCTGTAAACCTGGCTGTATAAAAAACAAGGCTGGCAATATTACCTTCGTCGTTTTAAGAATTCCCATTTCTTCCCAAACACAAAAATGAATGCACTTCTTAAGAAATAAGAGAGATTTTAGAGAAAAGGAAAGCTCCTTTCAGGACTCTTTTGTGCGTAAAAACGTTTACTTTCAGCTGGAGCATCATTCTTCCTAATGTGAAATGCGATATGGTTTTTAGGTTTGATGTACTTATGGATAGTGTATACTTGCATTTTCCCCCCTTTTTGACATACCCCCCCAACACACACACACACACACACTTTGAAAAAGCTGACATACCCCCTATGACTTGGTCCAAGTTCAGTTGACTAATGTTGACCCGAGTTGACCAGCTTATTTTACATTAAAAGATAGAAATACCCTTATCTTCAACCTTGGAACAGGGGTTTGGACCGAAACCAAACCCCCAAATCAAATGGCTGTGGTGTATGGCAAGCCAAATCAAATGACCGGAGTCTCATGCCGGTTATCCACCACTCCGACAAAAATTAAAAAAACCATTGGGTTGTCCGACCATAGACTCAAGCTTGTATTTCCCAACTCATTTTAGCTTGAAAACGGATGGTCTCCTAACTATTATTGTTTAAAAATATTCAATCAATATATGGAGTGGGAATCCCCAATGCTAGTTGAGATACCAAAAAGAGATTCAAAGCTTAATATTTGTATTACAATGCCACTTCAGCCCTATAAGTTTTTTTTTTTTTTTTAAGTTGGTGTTAAAAAAAAAAAAAAAAAAAGTGAAACTCCAGATATCAATGGGTTTTTAAATTTTCGCCGTAGTGGTGGATGACCGGCATGAGACTCCGGTAGGTTGGTCTCCGATGATGGACAACTAACCCATTGGTATCTCTTGGCTTGCCGTCCACCACATCCATTTGATTTTGGGGTTTGGTTTTGATCCAAACCCTTGTTCCATGGTTGAAGACAAGGGTATTTCTGTCTTTCAATTTGAAATATTGTGGTCAACTCAGGTCAACATTGGTCAACTGACCATGGACCAAGTCATAAGGGGGGTAAGTCAGCTTTTTTAAAGTGTGGGGGGTATGTCAAATTTCAAAGATAACATGGGGGGTATGTCAAAAATTCCCTTTTTTTTTTTTTTGCTATTTCTGGAGATCTCGTAGAAAAGAAAACAAAAAAAAACAAACACGTACTTCATGTCAAAGAATTGATACAAGTGAGTGGACATCAGTGTGTTTTTCTTGCACTCATTACCCCGTGGTTGATGCCTGCAACCGGATCTTCTTTTTCTTTATTCCTTTTTAGCAGGCAAGCGGGTCGGTGGTTAGAGGTCAATGTGTGAAAGCGGTTTTCGTTTCAAACCCAGGTCGTGACTCGTGCAGTACAAACCTTACTCTTTTTTTTTTTTTTTTGTAATCGCTGTACAAACCTTACTTACGCACGATTAAACCCCAGATCGCCTCGTCAGAATGCACCTTCTCATCAATCCTGACCGTTCAGTGGGTGGGCCACCTCATGAATAGGGCATATTAATGATAAGATTAAGATCCCCAGATGTATGCTCGGTCCTAGAAGTGACCCAACGTTTGAATGTGCCAGGTAGGGTCCATTGAGGAATCTGGAACTTAAGGTCCATCATAGATGTCCCCTAAAATTTCAGATAGCCACACGGTCTAAACGAGCGACACAAAATCTTTTCGAAATATTTAGGTGTTGGTAGGATCACGGGGATTAATTATTACTTCCAGAAAAGTAAAAGAAACGAATCCGAACGTTACCAAGTACGGACTCTGTGAATTCCTCGAGTAAAACTTGCCTGACCAACGATGGTCATGGAAGCCCTGACCACCCATAATGTGAGCCAGTGGTACCCTCTTGGAGGACGCTGGCCCAGTATGGATGTTTGGCCAATCCCTAAGTGGACCTACAAACCAAAAATCAGCCTGATTAGTGATTTCAAACCTTTCGATCTTTGTAGCCAAAATAATGGTAAATAATGCTCAAATTCCTACGGTTAAAATCAACCCATAAAAGTGAACGCTTAGATATCACTGATCAGGTTGATTTTGGGTTTGGTCCACCTAGGGATTGGCCAAACGTCTATACGGTCATTGTCATCTAAGGAATTGCCACGTGGCTTAGGAAAGATTTACTCCCACTTTTCTCTCAGAAAACCTTCGCTCTCACCTGTGTGAGCAAAGCCGATCACACATCACAATATATGACACGTGGCACATTCTTAGAGAACGATGACCATATGGATGTTTGGCTAGTCCCTCGATGAACTAGTAAACGAAAACTTAGCTTGATTAGTGATTTCTAAGCATTGGATTGGAGTCATTTGCATGGGTTGATTTAACCGTAGTATTTAGAGCATTATTGACAATTCTTTGGGGGACTAGATCCAAAGGTCTGGCAAAACTAATCAGGCTGATTTTTGGTTGCAGGTCCAGCGAGGGACTGGCCAAACATCCATACGGTCATCGTCATCTAAGAGTGTGCCACGTGGCTCATATGTGGTGTGTGATCGGCTTTGCTGACACAAAGGTGTGAGCGAAGGTTTACTCGTCGAGAAGAGCCTTTTCTGGACAAAGCAAACCTGAAAACGTAACTCAAATGACCAAAACACCCCCACCCAATTAGATTAGATTCTATTTACATTGTGAAATTAAATTGTAAAACTAGGAGGTAATTTAGCGGCAATTAAAGGGATAGTTCTGGTAGTTTGACACTTGAGGAGAAAACTCCCGCTTTGAAGTCTTGCAAAACAAACGACCCATGGATTGCCCGTTTTGATTAAAAGGAGGGAACAAAATTAAGAAATCGAGGAGAAACATATCGATCGTCCCGTCCAAGAGAAAATCAGCAAGAGAGACGAAAAGCAGCGTTTAAGGGAGGATCCGCAGATGAAAGTCAGAAGTAAAGGAGGTTGGGGCCTCGGGACGAAACTAGGGTTGCCGATCGTCTTCCTCTCTTGCTCCGTTTTCTTCCTCGCCGGATTCTTCGGATCCATGCTCCTCTCTCAGGTATTGCTCATCTTTATCGAATTTGCCAAATTCGATATCGTGATCTGTTTTTGGCTGACTTTCTGATCGCTCGTTCACAGGATATAATCGGCATCCGGTCTCGATCGAGGTTACTTGAATCGGTAGATGACGAGGAGTATGAGTCGATTCCGCACGGAGAGACCGGAGATTCTTTCGTTGCTTCAATCCCCTATCAGGTTCTCGATCTCGTTCTTTGAGCTTCTTTAATTGTTACTTGCTAGTTGCTATTGCAGTTTAATTACATCACGAATGAAGAACACGATATGTACTCTTCTGCATGCTTTTATGTAGCACTAGTATATCAGAAGTGAATTTGATTGATACTTGTGCTGAATGCCTTTATATATCAGTTATTGATCAGAAGTGAATGGATTGAGACTGTAACTTCTGATGCGTTCCTGCAATTTCTACTTACTATGCGCGAGTGTGGATATTGCCCTTTACGATGAAAGAGTGAATAAAAATAACTATAATTATATATATAAAACAATTATAAAGCATAAGATGGAGTTAAGAAGGAGGCCATTTTTTTCACTCTGGGCCCTGTTAAAGGAGTGCAAATCTGAACTGCTCCTGCTCCTGGGCCACATTAACCATATAATTACTGAAGAGGGACGAAGTTCACCACAATTAATAGGGAATTGGTGAGTGTATGGGTTCTTAATGTTCTCATTCTCATAGAATTGACCAATTTTAGTAACTGTTGAAACAAGTTGGATTGCATTCTTTCATCCTGAGAACTATTCATGGATCTTTTCTCAAGATTTTTTATTTTGTTATTTCTAACTTTTGAATGTAGGTTTTGAGCTGGAAACCTCGTGCAGTATATTTTCCTAGATTTGCAACTGCAGAACAATGCGAAAGCATAATTAAAATGGCAAAGGCAAACCTTAGACCATCAACGTTAGCCTTGCGAAAGGGAGAAACTAGTGAGAACACAAAGGGAATAAGAACAAGGTAATTTCTTTCTCTTTGTTGCTGTGCTCGGAATGTTGCATTTTTGTTAGATAAATAGATGGGTTGTATCCCAAATTGAAGGTTATCAATAAGATATTGCAACAAATCAAAATGAAAAAAAGAAAAGAAAATACAAAGCAATAAATAGTAGTTGTATTGAGCGTCATCATAGTTGCGCGGAAGAAAGCTCAATTTCTCATATACTTGTTTATCTTTTGGATTCGGATTCATTCCTAGGGGATAATTCTACTTCTTGGTGTTTTGGGCTCATGGTGGAGAGGTTTGCAATGAGGAGCACGAAAGATATGATAGATTGCTGATATCCCTAGACCGTTTACATGGTTTTCCTTTTCCACAAGGTTAAATCAAAAGTATGAGTATTTTAGACAAGTCCAATCAACTGAATGACTAAAACTCAATATAATAAATTGGACAGTAGTGCGGTCGCACTTTGTCTCTTTTGTTCTTTTTTTCTTTTTTTGAAAGTTTTTACATTCTAGTCTTCTAGTAACCACATGCTTTGTGCCATATTGATGATTAGATATTATATCCCAACTTCCTATTACACATCTTAATATCTTGTAAATTAACTATGTGATGTTCAACTCCTAACCCGAGTTTTAATTTTTATCTGATATTCTTTTCCAGGGTTTAAAGAGTTCGTTATTTTACATTTTGTTGTGATGTTTAATGTTGCTTCTAGAGATATTGGCGGCCATAGTGACAGATAATGCCTTTACATCTTGAACGTGTTTTGATTAGAGATTGGTCTATCGCATTGTATGGAAATTGATCATTGTTAGTTTATACATTTTTTGGCAACAGTTCAGGCACATTTATCAGTGCATCGGAAGACAAAACTGGAAACTTGGACCGTATTGAGCAAAAAATTGCAAGGGCTACAATGATTCCAAGGAGCCATGGAGAGGTACTTTTAGAAAAATATAGGTTCCTTCTTGTTAGGTGGATCATATTCTTTTGGTGCCTTTGATAAACTGTTGGGTATCTATGATTCTATGTAACCTACACACAAATATGCGTATCAATGTTGGCATGGATAAAAAGTGCCAAGCGGTAAAAGCACACATACCCCAATGAGCCCAAAACACCAACACATTTACACAATTTATTCCATGTAAGAGATTATTGCATGCATATGGATTTTCAAATACTTAGAATACGTGGAACTATTTTTCATCTTTTTTTTTTTCTTTTTTTTTAGTTTTTGACCTTTTGGTCAAACCAAAGCCATTTGTAGCTTATCTATTAAAATTTTCAAGAATCTCACTTTTGGCAATTTTGGGATTTTGTCCTCTTTTTTGGGTCATTTATTGTTAACATATTCAATTATTTCTGTCCTCTTGTTAAATTAGTTAACCTTTTATTTCAGGACAATTCTAAAATAATCTGAGTAATGCGAGGATATCACCATGTTGCAGGCATTCAATATCCTACGCTATGAGGTTGGGCAGAGATATTTGTCGCATTATGATGCATTCAACCCAGCTGAATATGGCCCACAGAAGAGCCAGAGGGTAAATACTGAGCAACAAGATGGTCTCTCTTTGGTCATAGTATAACAACACGATTTGTGTTTCTTTCAACTTCCTCCCCTTTTTTTTTCAGAAAAAGGAACTGCATCATGTTGTATTGAAACCATCGTGTTCTAACATCTATAAATTTATGCTAAAAATGCGCGACTATGCCTTAGCTCATTATTTTGTGTTATGCACGGCAAGTGTTTTCTAAAATGTTTGATCTCTTTCATGGGATTAATCATTTATTTTCCACTTTTGAGCTTCACCATTTTTTTGTAAAATGTGCCAATTGATCACTGATATCAGTAGTGTGATGTCCACAATACAATAGCCAGGATATCCATACTTGGTACTCAAAGTTCATGTTATGTTCCTGAAATATGGAGACTCCTTCGGTAATAAAAAGGATGAACAACACAATTTTCATTCACATGTTGACTGAGAAGGTATTTCATTTGGTTTTTGGAAAAATAAATGCTTCCTCCAAGTCTGTCTTCCTAATTAGGAAAAGCATATAAGTGTGAGAGGAATGGGAGACCCTGTGCATGTCCAAATGAATCTAGGTTCTTTCCAAGGGTGTCTTGTGAAAAAAAAACCAAAACTGCTTGAGTATTGCTGTAAGCAGTGGTTTCATCTTAGTTTGTGTTAATTAAATTTGTTGATATGTGTAACTTGAAATTGTGTTTTCCAATTTTTTCTACTTTTGGCATTATTTTGGGCTATTGACGCCACATGCCTCTCATTATGCTCGAAAAAATCTAGTTAGCAGAAGCACACTCAATAAACATCTCTTCTTCATTTGGACTATCTGGGTGCACTTATAACTCAAATTTTATTTGGCTTTTGGAAAGATCCATTTTCTTATAGGAAGGATGAGCAACACAATTTTCATTCACATTTTGATTGAGATGGTATTTCATATGGCTTTTGGAAATTTAAATGCATATAAGCCTACATGATACATCTCTACTTCCCTAATTAGGAAAAGTGTATAAGGGTGAGAGGAATGGGAGATCCTGTGCATGACCAAATGTGTCAAAATTCTTCCCAAGGGTGTTTTGTTGGAAAAATCGAACAAAAGTACTTGTTGTAGCTAGTGGCTTCATCTTAGATTACATGTTAATTAGATTAGTTGTATGTGTACTTGGAAATTTACTTTCCATTTTTATTTTATTTTGGCATATTTGGGTACTGATACCACCCATTTCTCATTTTGCTTGAAAAAATCTAATTAGCAGAAGCACACCTAATCAACATCTCATCTTCGTTTCGAGTTACAAATGTGCTTTCTTTTTTGCTAGGATTGGTTGGGAGCAAGGTATCAAATTTAAATTTCGGGATTTATTTGACCAGCCTAGAAATGGAAATATTTTCACGAAAAATCTTTCAACTAGTGTGGAGATAATACAAATTTCATAGAATGATGGAAACTTTGTATAAACTTTTGTTGAAACTTTAGGAAAGGATAAAACAAGCATAAAAACACACTCATAGTCCATAAAACTATAATAAACAACCATATGGAGTGTGCAAATGAATGACCATACCGTACTATAACATGCTAAGGCTGGTATCTAAGAGTTTGTTAGCTAAAAACAGGTACAATTACACCCGAAATTTATCATAACCATCAAAACATGTAATATTTACATTACATCAAAATAGAAATTTACATCATAAATACGAAGGTCAGAACCACATAGACCTTTGGCCCCCATCGTCTCCATTGTGCTTACGAGCCTGAGAATACCTATGCCCTATATAAGTACAATATTGGGCCCACAATATGATGTTGCGGTACCAGTTTTGGTAATGTTGCAAGAATAAGACTATTAACATGTGAACTACCTTAAAAAGCACAAAATATGTAAATCACATGCCTAAACAATATAGACTATTAATTACTACGTTCACGTATGTTTTTTAATATGTCTAATTATTAGAAAACACTTACAATAAATAATTAATCAATTATAATTCATTTGCATAAATGAGTAAATGTTGTGTATGACATACAAATCATATAACATTTATTTTTTTTGATCGGTAAAAGAGATATATTAAACGGGGCTGAGGGGCCCTCAATCATATAGCATTTATATAATTTATTTTATTTTTAGTTACTTGTTAAAATTATTTTTTGAAGAAAAAACAAAATAATTTTTTAGATTTTAGGCTTCAGGTGGTTTTTTTTTGTCCTAGATTGGTTGAAGATCAAGAGATTTGGAAAAAAAAAAAAAACCTGTTTGATAATGGTTTAGAGGGGGTTTTTGTGCTTCGGGTCAAAATATTTCCTCATGTCAAATATTCCCAACAAAATAGTTACAGTTTTATATATAGTTTTGACTCGAAATGTACTATAGCTCAACATAAGCGAAATATTGCAATTCGTCGCCTGAAAGATTATTTCGTGTTGGATTGCTTCAAAATGGAAAATTTTCGCAAAATAAACAAAATTTTATACCTTGTGTGGGAGTGAATGTTATACTTTCTTCCACATTTTTCTGGTGCACCTATACAAACTATTTATGGGTCTCATCAATTGATTTTCATCAATGGACTTGATATTTTATCAAGAGCATGGTTCAAAATCTCATTCCATCTCGGTAGTGTACCTAGATAATATGTAAGGAATTGTATCATCTTGTGCCAAAAGCCTAATTTAAGTACTAAAACTTGCTTAAAAGCATATTTTCATGATATGTCTATTATAAACACATATAAATGCTAAAAGATAAATTTATAGTACAATCAAGCATTAAAAATGGTTTAATCTTCTTCGTACAAAGGTTGTTTTTTATTTTTCCATTGTCTTGCTTTGTCTTGTTTCGTCTTGCTCGAGACGTCTCATTTCATCATCCTACTGAGATAAACGAGACAGAACGATATTTTGAACCTTGAAGGGGAGTGATCCCTTGCTCAAGTGAGAGTTGTGTTGGTCTGGCAAAGGGAATGTGAACTAATACAAGGTTGAGTATGGTATTTTAGTTCCCCTCATTTGAGTGAGTGAATCATTTCCCTGTTTTATTGACTAGTACTAGGAAATAGAATGCCGGATGTGCTTATCCACTCTCTCATTCCTTAGTTTGTGAAGTTGTCTACCACCTAATTCATTTTCCTCAGAAATTGATAAAATTGGCAGATCATACCAAGTGGTACAGCCCTAGTTATCTTGGTTTTTTATGGTACTGTAATGAGTCGGTTATGTTAGTGACTGATTGAGTCAGAGAAAATTTCACAGAAATGTGACAATGAGTTGCAAAATCAATGGATTTGTACCGGTTTTCATGTTGGCCAAGTCACACACCAAAATTGAATCTTAAGCCTGAAGCTCTACTAATTTGAGATAATTTATATACATTCAAGCCTATCAAAAGGTCATATAGATATCTTCAATAATTTTCTGATGTGCCAAGGAATGGAGACAGCTTGCTTGACCATCAAAGTATCTAATGATGTTGAAGGGATCATCCCTACAAGGAAACATTAAGGGTTTGTTCTCTGAGGCTTATAGCTTCCACAGAAAAAAAAATTGTGCATACCTGTTTGTTAGGACTCTTTTAGATTCACTAATTAGGATTATATTCGACGGAAGTGTATTGGTGGGATATGCAGAAGTTATATGTTGTGTTAGTTTTCACCTGCTCTGGTTTCGTTACTAATATCTGGACGTTTGTGAATCTATCATTAAAGAATCATAACATCAAACTCGATTAACCTTAATGCAGATAGCTTCCTTTTTGTTATATCTATCTGATGTCGAAGAAGGTGGGGAAACCATGTTTCCTTTTGAGGTAAAATAATCAGGAAATGTGTGTGTTTTCTCTTCTATTTAATCAGTCTCTTAATTAATAAACAGTCATCCTATGTGTTGATGTGCAGAATGGCTTGAATATGGAGATCAGCTATGATTACAAAAAATGTATTGGTTTGAAGGTGAAGCCACGCCAAGGGGATGGACTTCTATTTTATTCGTTGTTTCCGAATGGTACAATTGATCAGGTAATTGTACTTTCAGTGCTTCCTATTTTTCTTTCCCTAAACCTTAGTGTTACACAGGAGGCATTTGAATAGTTGGACACTATCTATTAGAAAAGATAAACAAACAAAAAAAATGCTGAACTCTTTAACCATGAGATAGCTTCACTTCATGGAAAATGACAACGGATGGATTTCACCATATCCAAGCATTATTATTTGCGGATAATATGTTAAAAGTAATTACATCTATTTGTTCATGAAAGTTGAATAATTTACCAATAGGTACAATTAATATGTTGCAATATTCTTTTAAGGAATATCATTTTGTTTCGAAAATAACCAGGAGATGGCACCAATAGTTGTGGATTGGGCAACTCAGGCCCAATGGGCCCTCCATTATATTATCTTACTGGCCTGCGCTAGAGGCTTAATAAGTCACCCTGGCACGGCCCAATCAGCCCACTATTTTAAATATATATTTATATATGTATGTAAGTGGTCAAGCTACTGAAGATATTTTGAATTGTATTCTTCAATGGAGGATGATGTGGGGTCTTTGGAAGGAAAGGAACAGTACAGTCTTTTATATTTTTTCGGTCTAAATTGTAGTACACAGAATGCAAAGGGCTGGCCTTTGAGGACCTGGTTTTGAGATGGGACTCCATCATTAATAAGGGTTACTAAAGCCTTTTTTTTATTTTGTGTTGGGGAGGTTCCCTCAACCCCTCCCGCTTTGGTCTTGTTGCAGCTTCAGTTTCTTTCCTTTAAACTTTAATAAATTATACCTTATAAAAAAAAGCCTTAGATGCTTTTTAATAAGTAGTGGAGATGTAAGGGCATTTTTGGAAATAAAGTGCAAGTAGCATTGGCTGTCACCGATGGGTTGTTTTTGTTATAAGTAGAGTATATATACATATAGGCACACACCAAGGTTTAAAATTTCGGTTTCGCATGCCATTTCAGTGAGGGCCGAATCCAAGATTTCGTGAGACTTTGGAAATTTTGAAATTTCACAAAAAGTTTGAGATTTCACAAAAACTGAAATTTTACATGAAATTTAAAAAAAAAAGAACAAAATTTCACAGAATTTCAAGAAAATATCCGAAATTTCTGAAATTTCATTTTTTATGTGTTTCAGTTTCAGCATAGCCCGAAACTTAAATTTCGGGACATTTCGCCGAAATTTAAAACCATGGCACACACACATATAGAGAGAGAGGAGGAGAGAAGAAACCTGAGATGTTGGTCACAAGCCCCGCATATTTGGGACGCCAAAATGTGCCACGTTAGTCATATTTTGGAATCCGTGCCAAGGAAGCACCGGTGCTGGGTAAGCTGGTTGCTTAATTGGGTCAGATCTTCAATCACACTGACCCAATTAAGAAATGAAACCTCTCTGCAAGTTCTCCAGCACAAGATGTAATAGCATCTAGCTCCAAAATTGAGCAACCTTAGCAAACCACCAAACTCTGCAACTTCAAATCATATACACCGTTGCCATGTAATCATTTTACGACTCTTTGCCTTTGCTGCCACTGCTGTCAGTCAACACAAAATCTGGTCCCAACAGTCTTCAATCTCATCGATTTTGTTGCTGAAAAAGGGTTTGATGATTCTGCCTCTCCCATTTTTCCTTCATTTTTTTTTAATTATTTTGTCGCCCTTATTTCTTTTTTATTTCACAAGCAGTACAATTGGCTAACCCTCAACCTGTAGGATCCTTGCCACAGATTTCAAAATGTGGCTAATGTGGCATTTCTCCTGCCCATTTAGATTTAGAAATTCAGATTGGGTTGGGGTACAGTTGAAGGTTTAGTTCTTAAGGTTGGCCCCAACCTGGCCCAATTTGCACCCCTAGTCTTTACTGTAACTTACAAACTTGCACAACATATGCATATTTACCTACTGTTCACAATCCTGTTGAAGCAATTGGGATCTTCACAAAATTGGATGCAGTTTTTTCATTTTCTTTTCCTTTCCTTTTATCTTTTGTATTTCATCTTCAGCATATGTGGAATGCTCATGCAGATATCACTTCATGGGAGCTGTCCAGTGATTGAAGGGGAGAAGTGGGTAGCTACAAAATGGATCAGAGATCAAGAAACAGCAGAATAAATATGTATACATGTAAGGGCCATGTTCAATAAGTTATGTATTTTCCTTTTTGTCCGAGCATTTTGCATCCCCTTTTTGATTGTATCGGAGTTTCTGGAATTTACTCTTGGATCATTAGAGCGCCATCCCTTTGTGGGATCTGGTTGCCAAGTCTTTTCAAATAAGGAGAATATACTGTTGTACAAATGGATAGTTGCAGCCTCAGTTTCTTTCCTTTAGATGGGTAAATAACTGTTGGATAAGTGGGAACCATAATGGTGGCCAAGCTCAAGGAGTGGAGATTTTTTGAAGCGGCGATCATGTGCCCAATCATATTGCACCAGATACACCTAATTGCAGGTGCAATGATGTTGCGCCAGGCTAGCCGTGGGGTACCTGTCGCAATATGATTGGGCTCATGATCGCCGCTTTAAGGAGTGCAGCCGCAGCCAAATCACATTACGCTGAACAATCTTCTATTTCCTCTTAAAGTCACATCTCACACCATTATGTCTGAGAGGCTGGTAGAATCCCAGATAGAAATTCCACACCACCGCTCGAGCGCAATTGGCTGATCAGTTGATGTGTAACCTCTCAGTGGAGGTTGTGGATCAATTCCTCCTTGGGCAGGTTTCCTCCATTTGTCGTGGGTGCTGGGGTAGTAGAAATCACCCTTATGTCTAGTGCAGTTGTAGTGACCGCAGGTCTTGCCTTCCAGCCTCAACCGTGTTGCTTTGCCAGAAGATTAAAAATAAAATGGAAAAAAAACAACACTAACACTTAAGTGGAAAGAGGCTAAAGAGGATGATAAACTGAATTCTCATCAACATAAGAGAATTGTTTAACACCAACCACTACCCAACGGTTCAAAGCAATACAGAAATACAAGGGTAATAGTTGTTTTAGTAATAGCCCACTTCAGGTTCATATGCCGTGCTTCTGAGCTTTGCTGGGTGTTCCCGAGGGGTCTTTGCTAGGTTCATATGCTGTGCATCGGAGCTTTGCTGGATGTTCCTAAGGTGCAGTTGGTCGCGGGTTTCCTCCTCACAACATGCGGATCCCAGATGTGCAGGCAGCAATAACGTTATTGCAGTGCACTTGCATTTCATGTGGATACAACTGCATATTGCACACACAAACAAATGGCGTAGTTTCCAATTGCCTCTTTGGGTCTTTTTGAAGACGATTTTGTCATTTATAAAAGGTATTAAATACCATGGTTTAAAATAACGCTGTTTAAACGTTTAACACCCCAAGCTCATTACTTTAAAAACCGTTTTGACGCTTAGAAATTAACGGCAATTTTTTCGTTTTAGCGGCCGTTAAAATCTAGAAATTTTTGAGGAAAAAAAACGGATGTTATTTCCGTTAAAATTCATTATTTTTTTCGTTTTTCAATTTCAAATTTTGACTTTTGAATTTCAGACTGTTAAATTCCATTTTTTGCCCATGTTCATTACAATCCATTTTAACGGTAACGCCCCCGTCCGTTATACCGTTAAAACGGCCTCCTTTAAACCTTGTTAAAGATTATTAAGGGTAGTTTTGTTATTTAGAAAAGTTATTTTAGCTTATATGGGATTGTTTTGTCATTGAGGGAAGTTATAAAAGGTTAGAAGGGCAATTTTGACATTTATAAAATTTCACTCCCCAAAACTCAGGCTCCGAAGACCCCCTTTTTACGGAAAAAATTTAGATGCAGAGGACTTTGGATGCAGTCGATGCAGAGGGGTCTCGTGGCCCTACATGACTCATTTTGTTGGGTCCTCTAACTGCACGGATGTGTACCCCACCCCTTGGTGGATAAGCATACTAAAAATCAGCTAGGTTGATAATTTTTAGCCGTTGGATTAAGTGTCAAAAAAATATGCAAAAAACATGCTTGAATCCAACGGTTACAGTCAATCCTTAAAAAGGGCTAAACTCTATGGCTAGATATACTCAACGAGACCAAGTTTTCGTATACATATCCATAAAGGGGTGGGCTAAACATCCATGCGGTTAGAGGACCCAACAAAATGAGCCATGTAGGGCCATGAGACCCCTCTGCATGGACTGCATCTAAAGTCCTCTGCATCTAAAATTTTCCCCCTTTTATTGACCCCTCTCGGTGTTCGCGTGCGTGGTCGTGGAATTCATAACAAATCCAATGGTGATTGTCAGCGCCGCAAAAAGTGATGCCAGCTCAGCGCTGACAACCACCTTTGGATTCTTGAAAGGGTAATTATCAAAAAATTAACGTTTTCAACATTTATCACCGAACAGCCAACGACTTTTCAACATTTCCCAGTTTGTTAATTTTGGTACATTTTCAGACACTATTACCCTTACTGTCAAAACAACTTTTTCATTTCAAAAAGTAAAAAAAGTACACCTACATTTATTGTCAAAATAACTTTTTCCTTACCAAAGAAAGCTTCTCCGGTGAGCTTTTTTTTTCATTTTTTCTCCTGTAAGCTTTCTTCATTTGTTCATACACAGAGATCAAAGATTCTAATAAGATAAGCTTTCTTCATTTTTTCATTTCTTTTTCATCTGTTTTCTCCTTTGCTCTCTTTTCTCCCTTTCTACCATCCGTTTTTTACTTTTCTAAAGCTTCTCCGATAAGCTTTCTTCTTCATTTTTTCTCTTGTAAGCTTTCTTCATTTGTTCATATGCAGATATCAAAGATTGTAATACAGTAAGCTTTCTTCATTTTTTTCATTTTTTTTTCATCCGTTTTCTTCTTTACTCTATTTTCTCATTTTCTATCATCCATTTTCTCTTTTGCTCTCTTTTCTCCATTTCTATCATCTGTTTTTTCCTTTTCTAACATCTATTTTCTCTATTTCTATCTTCTCTTTTCTCATTTTCTATCATCCATTTTCTCATTTTCCATCATCTCTTTTCACATTTTCTATCGTCTGTTTTCTCCTACTCCGTCGTCTGTTTTCTCCTACTCCGTCGTTTGTTTTCTTTTTTTCTATCATCCGTTTTCTCCTTTGCTCTCTTTTCTCACTTTCTATCATCTATTTTCTCATTTTCTAACAGATATTTTCTCCATTTCTATCTTATCTTTTTCTCATTTTCTATTATCCATTCTCTCCTTTTCCATCATCTCTTTTCACATTTTCTATCATCTGTTTTCTCCTATTCCGTCGTCTGTTTTCTCCTACTTTGTCGTCTGTTTTCTCATACTCCGTTGTATGTTTTCTCTTTTTCTATCATCCATTTTCTTCTTTGCTCTCTTTTCTCCCTTTCTATCATCCGTTTTCTCCTTTTCTAACATCTATTTTCTCCATTTCTATCTTCTCTTTTCTTATTTTCTATCATCCATTTTCTCATTTTTCATCATCTCTTCACATTTTATATCGTCTATTTTCTCCTATTCCGTCGTCTGTTTTCTCTTTTTCTATCATCCGTTTTCTCCTTTACTCTCTTTTCTCCATTTCTATCATCCGTTTTCTCTTTTTCTAACATATATTTTCTTCATTTCTATTTCTCTTTTCTCCTTTTCTATCATCCATTTTCTCATTTTCAATCATCTCTTTTCACATTTTCTATCGTCTGTTTTCTCCTACTCCGTCGTTTGTTTTCTCCTATTCCGTCGTCTGTTTTCTCTTTTTCTATAATCCGTTTTCTCCTTTGCTATCTTTTCTTCATTTCTATCATCCGTTTTCTCCTTTTCTAACATCTATTTTCTCAATTTCTATCTTCTATTTTCTCATTTTCTATCATCCATTTTCTCATTTTCCATCATCTTTTTTCACATTTTCTATCGTCTGTTTTCTCCTATTCCGTCATCTATTTTCTCCTACTTTGTCGTCTGTTTTCTCCTACTCCGTCGTCTGCCATTTTCTCCTTTGCTCTCTTTTCTCCCTTTCTATCATCTGTTTTCTCTTTTTCTAACATCTATTTTCTCCATTTCTATATTCTCTTTTCTCCTTTTCCATAATCTCTTTTCACATTTTCTATCGTCTGTTTTCTCCTACTCCGTCGTCTGTTTTCCCTTTTTCTGTCGTCTATTTTCTCCTACTCTGTCGTCTGTTTCCTCCTACTCCGTCATCTGTTTTCTCTTTTTCTATTATCCGTTTTCTCCTTTGCTCTCTTTTCTCAATTTTCTATCATCCGTTTTTTCCTTTTCTAACATGTATTTTCTCCATTTCTATCTTCTCTTTTCTCCTTTTCTATCATCCATTTTCTCCTTTGCTAACATTATTTTCTCATTTTCCATCATTTATTTTCTCATTTGCTAACATCATACGAGACAATTATTAAACTTGTTAAGAATCGCAAGTTATGAAACTTGACAATTATGAATGGATGTTGTCATCTCTAATAACAAATAGTGTAATAAGTACCTCTCGATCTATTCACTTGTTCTGTCATAATACATCAATTAAATGACAAAACCAATGACAAGAAGAAACAGATGATATAATAGGAACAAACTAACGGTAGAAGAGAGTCAAGAAGACAGACGACAGACATGAATAAAATAGAAAACAGACATAGAGAAAACAGACGACATACAAGCAAGACAAAAACAAACGACATACAACAGACGACATACAAAGAGAAAACAGCCGACAGACAAAGAGAAAACATACGACATACAAAAGGAAAACAGACGACATACGAGATATATAGACAACACAAAACAGACGACAAACATAGAGAAAACAGACGACATACAAGCAAGACAAAAATAGACGACATACAAATATAAAACAGTCGACAGACAAAGAGAAAACAGATGACAAACATAGAGAAAACAAACGACGAACAAAGAAAAAATAGACAACATACGAGATATATAGACAACACAAAACAGACGACAGACATAGAGAAAACAGATGACATACAAAGAGAAAACAGACGACATACCTTCCTCTCCTCTTCCGCCTTCCTTTTATCTTCCTCCTCCACCCTCATCTCCTCTTCAGCCTTCCTTTCCTCTTCATTCTCTACCTTCCTCTCCTGTTCAACCTTCCTTTTCTCTTCCTCCTCCACCCTCTTCTCCTCCTCAGTCTTCCTTTTCTCCTGTGATTTCTTTTGCATGTTCTATTATCTGTTTTCTCCTCGTGTCTATTTTCTATTTTGATATCATATGTCTTCTCCTTTCATACCATCTCTTTTACAATTTCATGTCGTTTGTTTTCTACTGTTCTATCATTAGTTTCTGCTCATATCTAGTTGCTCATTTAGGTGATTATAGTGAGTTTTTTCATAGCCATTGTTGATCTTGTATCAGAGATAACAAATGATAGAGAATGAGAAAACATATTACAAAATAAGATAAACAGATGACAGAATATGAGGAAATAGATGATAAAATAGAAAAAAATAAAAAAATGGAATATAAAAGAGTGTCATTGTCAAAAAAGGTTGATTGCTTTTTGGAGTGATCCCCAGCTGTTAGATCATAATCGGACGGTTGATCCAAAAATATTTTAGAGCCATCATTGGGAATAGGAATAGAAAAAGCTTTAGACGTACAATCGTGTCAACTTTGTTTCAGTCGCCTTTTTGAAGTCACACCTAAAAGTTAAGGGCAAAATCGGTAATCGTTAGTTTTTTTGGTATTTCAAACATGTCAGTTGACTGTTCAGTGATAAAAATTAAAAACGCTAATTTTTTTGGTAATTACCCTTCTTGAAATCCACCGCTGAGCATACGAACACCAAGAGGGGTTAGAAGAAAGGAGTCTCCTGAGGCTAAGAGACCCCCTTTTTGACCCATCTCGGGAGTCATGTGCTCGGCTGGATTCTAGAACTCAACTGTGGTTGATTGAGCTGAGCTGGCATTCACTTTTCGCCGGAGCTCAACCATAGTTGGATTTGTTAAAACCACGGCGAGCACACAACTCCCGAGAAGGGTCAGAAAAAGGGAGTCGTCCTTTATTTAAAAGCAATCAAAGGTGACTGAAGTAAACAATTTCGTGATGTAAATGGAAAACATTATGGTATTTGCATTTATTGTCCTGTAAGAATTCCCTCCACTGTAACGGTGTAACCCCTTTGCTTTCCAAACTACAAAAATGAATAGCATTCCCTATCAAGGAATGGATACATGTCATCAGACATTTAATGTGCATTTTGTATTCAGCGATTTAGCTGTTCTGTGGCCGGCAAAACATTGCCTTAGAAATTGATGATCACAACTGGGTGAGTAAAACTTCGCTGACCACCCACAATATGAACCACATGGCACACTATTAGAAGATGTTGACCGTTTGGATGTTTGGTCAATCCCTAGGTGGACCTACAAGCCAATTTTTTTGAAGTGGAGATCATGCGCCAATGATATTGCACTAGGTACACCTAAGTGTAGGGGCAATAATACTTCGCCGGTTTTACACTGGTATACCTAGCGCAATATCATTGGGCACATGATCTCCCCTTCTAAATTTCCGCGGCTTCAAAAAAATTCTCCATGGAGGAGGGATGTGCTGGTCTGACAAGCGGAACCTTTTGGGTCAACCACCTCAGCTGCCAAATATGAAAGCACTGTCTTCACATGGAATGAGGTCTGATGTGTCACCCTATAGTTAATCAAATATCCAATAAGTTAATTGGATTCGAATCAAATTAAGATACCCAATATCTTTTTCGGATTCGGATTTGGTCGAATAATATCCATTGAGAGCCCTAGATGCAGATCAACACATGGTTATAATAATGGCCATTATGAAGGTAAAGCCCCAACCCTATTATGTTATTTCCCCTATAACACCCAAAACGGAAAAAAAGGAAATCCCTAAAAAGAAAAATTGCAATTATTTTCACAAATTGCTTTTTAATGGTAAGGAACTTTTTTGAAGAAATAATATTAAAATTCTGACCAGTTTTTTTTTTGGGGGACATGAGACAAGGCCGTTACCGTTATGATTACCGTTATAACAGGTCATTTAAAACCTTGGATCAACATATACCTACCCTAACTGTATTGGTTGCGGATCCCAGGTCAATCAAAGACCCTTTTATTGGATTTGCTTGGACGGTTCCCTACAAGTTCCGCCTTAGGGAGGAAGAAAGCCTGTTGTGACATCTCAGGATACCTGAATAATTTCACCAGAAAACAATAGCAATGCGAGAAAATATTTTATGACAAACATCCGTCGCTGGCCAAATGGATGTTTGGTCCATCCCTAAATGGACCACCAGACCAAAGAACAGCCTGATTAGCGATTTATATCGGTTTGATTGCAGTCTTTTTCATGAGTTAATTTTTAACCGTGGGAATCAAGCATTAATTTGGGTACTCATGTCCAAAGGTTAAGAATCACTAATCATGCAGATTTTTGGTATGTAGGTCAACCTAGGGATGGACCAAAGTAGTCTCTAAGAGTGTGCCACATGGCTCATACTGTGGTCCATCATCAAAGATTTGTTCTAGCAATGCAGGGTCTGTGTATTTACATCATCCTCACGTAATTCTAATGTCAATTGTCAAAGAGGCTGCATTTGTTTTATTTTTTCACGCGTGTACACGCGCGCACTTCGGCACCTGCGCAAGTTAAATGTGCACCAAAATGAAACACAATTATGTACAGTAAATACATATATTTATTTGTATCACATCAGTCAACGAGTCGTAAACACAGACGCATATATACCACATATATATACAACACACACACACAGTCTAGTTGACACATTGAAATCTTATTGAGACAATAAAGAGCATAAAAGCCTCCAATCCTCGAGGCACACTCCGGTCACGAGCGACAGGGACTAGTCCAACTTCTGGTCAGGAGAACCTAGGAGAATGTCCCCTGTGGCCGGAGAGAAGACAAGAAGCAGCAGAGGAATACCCATCATTGAATTTCCTGATAAGATCACACAAAACCAACTTATAATGAATATTCATCTTTTTAGATTACTTGACTCCTCCAACCCAGAAAAATTGGGAGAAGTAAGTTGAAGGCTTGCAATTTTCATAATCATGGTCTTACACAAGATCATAAATAAAGTGAACCTACGTCAGAATGATAGTTTCCCAATTAAAATATAATTTGCCATCGATGCAACTGCTGACCTCTTACTCGTCTAGAATCTTCATTTCCTTTTTCTAGCTAGGGATTCAACTCTCTGAGAATCTTGTGCAACCACGTTGCTTAACAAGCACTTCAAGGAGCTATAGTTTATTATGTCCAAGGCGTAGTGCAAAATGTAAACTGGTTTTAGGATTTGTATCGATACATTAATGATATGCCTCGCAACATTACGATATACTTCGATACATTAACTCAAATTCTCTTTGATGCATAAATAACCTAAAAACATGATGCTCTTTTTTTTTCTGTAACCATGTACTCTAAAAAAAGATTTGTATTTTTGTTCATCAATTCGCACTGATACTCTAAAATGCACCAAGTTAATGCTTAATGAAAGCACTTTGTAGATCAATCTTTTATAGATCTACAAGAGGCCAGGGGAGAGTACAAAAAAAGAGGGCGGCGATACATGAGACAAAGAAGAGAGAGAGAGAGAGAGAGCATGCATACTGTACACTACATAACCATACAATGTGATATGGTGCAATACACAAGGGAATGTCAATATACCCTCTGTTTATAGTACTGCTATGGCCGAAAACAATACATATAGTATGATATGCTAAGATATTTAATCTTTGATTAAGTCATAGTTGTAGAAAGATCAATAAGTTTTGCTTCTGAAGATTACTATGATAGAATTCCCACTCGAAGACAAAACTCATGGCTCAAAAGAAACCTTTTCTTTCAACATCACCTGCCTACTTAGTAATAGTATATCGAACAAACTTATTAGTAGAAGAATGGAGTTTCATATGATGCTAAAATTATACTGGTTGTGTGTAAAAATGAATGAAACGATACCTATTATACCTTCAACGGGTTAACATCACCTGCCTATTATGTAATATACAAAACAAGCTCAAACATAACAGTAGAATGCATAGAGTATAATATTTATAAGATTTTTGGAGAGAGATCTCTCTAAGATTTCATTAACAAACTGAAAGAAGAATCAAAGAATGCCTAATCTACCTTTAACTAGCTAAATGATCACATGTATACACAAATGCTCTCTAACCCTCCCTTGAACTCCTGATAGATCAAGTGACATCATCAATAGATTATCATAAAGGTGTCAAAATCTAACCATTTTATGAGGCTCCTTTAAAGAATTGACAACCTGAAGATGGGTAGATATGAAGGAGCAAGTGTCCAGACCCAATAAAGATGGCAGAAAGTGATTCTACCTTGAAGTGTTTGGTCCTCTCACAAAAGATGAGGTAGTTGCTTATCTGCATAGAACTACGATTATCACAATAGAATGGAATGTTGGATAAGAAATATCCTTATCATCCACTAATGACTGTGTTAGAAAATCTCTTGGAACAAGCAACAATATCTCTTCTACTAAAGATGTGGGAATCCACGTGAAAGAACACCAAACCCATTAAACTTTCTCCTGTTTAGAAAATTGCCTGCCCAGTCGCCAGTTAATGCTGTGATGAAAATGAAGTAGTAAAACTTGTGAAGCTGTCCCTTGTAAATATCGGTTGGTCCTAAGAATTGCTGCAAGTGAACAGGACAGAGGGCTGAAACAAACTGGCTAACCACATGTGTTGCCTATACAATTTCTGGTTGAGAGATGGTAAACTCCTCAATTGGAGTTTGGGGCTTAACATTAAGCTCAATGGTGCCAACCATATTAGCGTATGTCAACTGTGTAGAATCGAGCTAAGATAAAAGATAATATCAGTGTTATGCAACCTCTAGACCAAGAAATCCAAGATCCCTCATCTCAAACTATCATTGAAGATGATATTGAATCAACTGAATATCCTCAGGATCATAACCTGGGAACAGATCATCTACGTATCATAACAATGTTATGCAACCACAGTCTATTGTAGTAACAAACATGGCAGAATGATACCACCACGAGTAAATCCAATGTTTAACATGACTACTGTACTAAGTTATGTCGTACCAATGCAAAGCAACAAAGAGAAAAAAAAATTGGCATGCAGATTGTTTGTGTTGTATTATTCTTTTTAATAATATCAGTTTGAAATTTCTCTTAAATTTTTCTATGGAGCATCAGTGATAAAATTTCAGTAATAAAAGAACAAATAATGCAGTTATCAGAAATAATCACGCAAGCGATAGTTTTTGTTTTTATTTCCTATTCTTATTTGACAATACTTTGCATGAAAATCACGTCATCGTTTTCTATGTGAACTTTTAAATTCAAAATTGTAAACACAATCCAAATAATGCTTACTTATAGCTATTATTTGCACAGACTATCCCCTATGCCAAAGCATAAGGAAGATAAGCCTTTGACAGGAAAGGGGACAACAAATGAATTCACAGTCATACCCTGTTCACGGGATATTTGGACCCCCAATTACATCACCTCCTTCGTCACAAGACTGAACTTCTTTTGGTTTCCTACAAGAAAAGTGATGGCAGAAAGCAAGACAACAATTTCAAACTTGGTCACTTTAAATTTATCCAAAAGGGAAGAGAACTGAGATTTCACAACTACCTTTCATATTTGGAACTTGGTTGATGGTGTAGAAATGAACTTAAAGCAGGAGCCTCTGTTCCAGATACTCCAGCTTCTGGAGAATTGTTGCTTTTGTCCTGTTTATTCTCTCCCTGTAAGAAGAATTACATCCAAGAGAACATATGAGTCCCCCTACCATACCGACAAGGAGATCGATGAAAAAAATAAGTGGCATTTAGTCCCAGAAGCAGAGGACTTACATCAGGGTTTTCTCCCATCCACCCAGGGACACTATCAGAAAGAATAGTGATATACTGCTCCATAGCCACCTCCGGACTCATGTTCCCCAGTTGTTGCCAAGCATTCCTTGCACAACGTAACCACTGCCCTCCATCACTCACACATAGCAGCTCTCTAACCTGTTATTATAGCTAGCAATCAAACTATACCCTGAAATTTGGTCGAATATTGGTCCTTAGGTGTGCTCTAAGTCAATCTATCTGTCTGAGTTTCGCAAAAATTTCTGGTAAAATGTAATCTATATGGTAAATTTCTGTTCCAACCTACATTTAAGAATCTGTGCCTTCAGCCTGTCTGGGTTCAAGATAGCAATGTCAACTGAAATAAGGCCACCAATGCCAATTGTGGAAGGGGAAGAAATATCCAAAAACAGTAACAAGTAGGACAGATAAGGAAAAGCACAAGAGCTTCATCTTGAACTTACCATTAAAGACCCTAATGTCGTGGAGCTAGTCAATTTGGTGTTTAGGAGCACAATGGTGGCAACTTGGAGGAAACAGATAATAGGAATCTTCCCCCGTTTTATCAGGCAACCATCCTAGCTACAGGTGATTGGTTCTTATATCATTTCTTTTCATGTCCAATTGCCCATTACCTGAAATTTCTCGATTTATTTCTTCAGTTTCACTTACTCATCCCATGAAAAAAAATAAACAACCTGAAACTACAGAGTTCTACACTGCAACATTTTGCTTAGCGTTTCTGCCCGATCTTTTTCTTTGTTTTTCTTCCATTTTCATCCTTTTAACACTTTTGCGTTGTGTTTTCAAAGTTCTCAAGAACTGACTTTTAGGGAAGGGATTATAGATTTAGGAAAGATATAAACTTTGGGCTTCGATGTAAACTTTGGGATATTCAGATTTGTCATTCATGTGTGTGTATTTTCTGTTTATTACTTTTTTTTTTCCATTTATCCTAGTCTTGGTTTTAGTTGGTGTTCTTCCATTTTCCTCAGCAGTTTTCTTCTAAAACTCACACTACAAAATAAGCAGTCCAAAAGGTCACAAGGTTCGACACACCCTCTGCATTTGAGTTAATTTATCCTAGGAGGTTCACATAATTCAGCAGGCATATAAAGAGCAATAAATTGAGCAGTTCCTAACTCACAAACAGTCAAGAAAAAAAAAAATTAGTACCACTTTGCCCGGGCAGAAACCATCAGTGCCAAGGGTTGCGATTCGTGGCAAGGACCTTCGGTGGCCACCTTGTGAAGCCCATACAACTGCATCTGCACATCACTGCCAAGCTTTGACAAGCAATCATTTTTATCCCCAGAACCAGCAAATGTCGCAGCAGCACCAAAAAGCTTCTCCACCTCACTTCTTTCGATCCCCTCCCAATCGTCCTCGTCACTAAACAAGCACTCATTCTCACCATCTTCTCCGTTTTTTTCAACTCCAATTTTATTTTCTTGATTGCCTTCGTGATCAACAACCCCATCATGTTCATTCTTTACAATAATCAGTTCTTGTTTCCCCAATTCTAGACCAATTTCGCAAACCTCCACCTTCTCAATACTTTCTTCAACCAAGTTATCTTCTAATCCACCATCTTCGGGAGAAGCATCGGCTCTCACCTCCTCCTCCACCGATTTTCTTTCTAATTCCACAATATTGACTTCTTCTTCTTCCTCACCTTCCTCTTTCACTTCCCTTACAAATTCTTTGCCCCCGTGTACCACTTCCGATTCTTCATGAACCAATTCTCCTTCAAATTTATCAACTTTCACAGCTTCTCCAACAGACTCAACTATCCTCTCGCTTTCCAAAACTCGATTCCTCAATTCACCTTCGAAACTCCTCTCCTCTTCGCCAAATTCACAGATCTTCATCTGTTCCTTGTGTTCCTTCCCTGATCTGAAGACAGACTCCTGCTCGATGTCCTCAGAGGAAGCCATGGAAATGAGCTTGACGAGAAGGAAGGCGAAGACAAGAGAAAGTGCAGCAGTTAAGAAGAGTTCCTGAAAAAGCTCCATGAGCTTCTGTTTCTGTTTGTGCTTCTTCTTCCTCTTTGTTTCTCTTCTCTTTATATGGAAAATTTTAGAGAGAGAGAGAGAGATAAAAAAAAGGAAAGTAGTATGAGTTTAATTACGGCGGAAGGAGGATTTCGAAGAGCAGAGGAAAGCATATTCTGCTCTGCATCTTGGGTGTCGGCCCCACCTTGCTGTCTCGGGTCATAAAGCGAGGTTCTCGCACGGGCTCCCCCACCCACAAAACTCCAACAGAGACTAACCGACGGTTTGAGTTATTAACTTATTATCCAGGATTCCAGGTACGTCCACTTTTGCTCACTGACGTGGGACGTCCATAAGAAAAAATGCTCACGGATGGCATATTAGCCGTGTGGATCTTTCTTAGAGACCACTGACCATATGGATGTTTGGCCCATCCCTAGGTGGACCTACACACCGAAAATCATATTGATTGGATATTTTTAGCCTTTGCATCTGAGTACTCCAAATAATGCTCAAATCCCACGGTTAAAAACTAACCCATGAAAATGACTCAAATCCAACAGTTAGAAATATCCAATCGAGATGATTTTTTTTATCGGAAAATTGCAGAAACGAAAATAAAATTTAAATAATTTACAAAAAAGAATACAACTTTTCTCAAATCCCAAAAAAGAAAACCGAACGCCCGTCAGTTGTCAGTCGAATCAGTCACCGACTCACTAACAAATGACTGATGGCTGACACGTCTGACAGACGCCCTTTTAAGTGGCGTTTATTCCTGAGAAATGATTTTTTAAAAAATGTTTTTATGAAAAAACGCCCTTTCAAAGGGCGTCTGCGAGGCAACGACTTAAATTCCGCTTAAGTCGCTTTCATCTATTCTCCCGCCTCTCCTCTCTCTCTGTGTTCTCCACCGGCGAACTCTCCCCTCTCTCTCTCCGGCGGTCTCCTTGCGGCCTCCTTGCTCCGATCGAAGCGGCCTCCTACGATTAAAACTCAGGTATGTTTATTTATTTTTAGTTTTTTAGTTTTTTTTTATTTTTGGTGGGGCTTGGGGGACCCCCATTTTGGCCTACACAGTAAAAATCGACGGCCCATAATTCCTCAACTTCTAAACCAGTCTACGAATATCGGAATGATTTGAATTTTTGTGGGGATAATCTCCTCACCGTAGAGATCATCCTCACCAAAAATCAGCCATTGATTCATCTTCTGGGTACTCCAAAATGGGCGTAAAAATTGGGGTTCCCTGTTTTTTTGGACTCAGGCTCTGATATTACAGGGCACAATATTAGCCACGTGGCACATTCTTAGAGGACTCTAACTGTATGGATGTTTGGCCAATCCCTAAGTAGACCTACAAATCAAAACTCAGTCTGATTAGTGATTTATAGGCGTTGGATTAGACTTATTTTCATGGGTTGATCTCAACTGTGAGAATTTGAGAGGTTTTAGTACCTGAGATCTTTTCATTTGCCGAAGCGGCATTTTTGGTAGTCACCACTGTCATCTGGGCTCATAGACCGCATGGATGTTTAGCCCACTCCTTAATAGACATTCATACAAAAATCAGCTTGTTTAATGATTTTTGGCCATTGATTTTAGTTTTCAAAAAATGGTTGCATTCAACAGCCGAACGCCCTTTTAAATGGCGTTTTTCAATAACAAACGCCCTTTAAAATAACATCTGTCAGTTGTCAAACATCACTCAGTACCTCAGAGACGTTTTTTAAAAAAGCGTTTATTACTGAAAAATATCATTTTAAAGGGTGTTTTTTACTGACAAACGCCCTTTAAAAGGGCGTTTTTTTGATAAACATGTGAGACGTATTAAAGGGCGTTTAATTTTCTTTTTTGGGATTTGAGAAAAGTTGTATTCTTGTTTGTAATTTATTTAAATTTTATTTTATTTTCTGTAATTTTCCCTTTTTTTATTTAAGTCCATTTAGGATGGACCAAACTTTCATACGGTCATCGATTTCTAATAGTACGCCACGTGGCTCACAAACCTACTTGGGAGCATTTGTGCTCACGAGACGTTCGTGAGAAAGGGACTGACCTAATAGTTTGTACTTTGTACGTCACTGCGCGGTCAAAGTCATTTTGGCGGTTTGTGTTACAGGGTATCTCGGAACGAGTAAAACTTCTGTCACAACATAGTTGCAAATCACACAATCACAGTCAATGAGTTCTCGGCACGTACACCTCAAAGAAAAAGCACATGGATACGTTGCAAAGTTGTGTACGTGCCGAGAAATCATTGGCTTGTGATTGTGTGAATTACAATTTGTTGTGATAGAAGTTTTACTCTCATGGAACAAATCTAGTCTGCAATATTTGAGACTTAAAAGTATGCAAACAATGTCCGTACTGTTGGATGTCCCTTGAAAATTGTGTTATTTCAAAGTTTTCAAAAAATATTTTATAAATTAAAAACACGTTTTTTAAAGGAGCACGTGGCACAATATTAGTAGAGTCTGACCGTATGGATGTTTGGCCAGTCCCTCGAGGGACCTATAAACTAAAAATCAGCCTGATTAGTAATTTACAACCTTTGTATCTTTGCACCCAAATAATGCTCAAATTCTTACCGTTAAAATCAACCCAAGAAAATAACTTCAATCGAAGTTATTTTTGGTTTAGAGGTCCACTGAGGGACTGGCCAAACATCCATTAGGTCAGCATCCACTAAGAGTATACCACGTGGCGTGTAATTTGCATTGTGACAGAAGTATGTCAGAACGCTGCGATAAAGTTTTACTCGTATAAAAGGATAGATATGATTAGGGTACCCTACGGAGTATAACGCGTGGGTCCACAAGGAGGCAACTCTTAGGTCAGTAGTGAGACCTGATTGTGATCGGAGTGGCTGTGATCATCTGATCATCCAGCTAATGTTCTGTGCACGTATACCCTTCTTTTGTCTTTTTTCTTTGTATTATAGGCATTTGTGCATGTATATCCTTGAAGGACTGGTTGGGTGGTCTCTTCTCTTGAGTATTTAACCTTGGGTGGGACCTATTCAGAAAATAAAATCACTGCGTGCATGCCACGTGGATGGTTGATGGGGAGTGCAAGGTATATGGCGCGGGTATTAAATAAGAGTAAAGAGGCGAGTATACAGTAGACATTCCAGGGATGTATCACAATGCACTCCAGGTGCATTGAGTATGTTACAATCCACTAAATGATGCATTTGGAGTTGGACTATTCATTTGTCTGGCATACTATCGGTTGTAGAGTGATGGGAGGATTTTAAGATCTGATTGGTGATCATCCAAGAAAAAACTCCACACGTCGAGAAGAGGAACATGTTGCATTTTATTTTAAGACCTGTGCCCTACGCATTGAATGGTGAAGATCTGGTAGGCCACGTTACCTTCAGGAGCTAGGGTGCATCAACCTCAACGCACAACAGTGATGCAACATGCATTATCTTACTATATATATATATATATATATATATATATATATATATATATAATTTTGGAATAACTTTTGTCGGCAGAGAGGTGGTCGCATGTCACAGATGCCTTTGTTGTGAACGTTTCCTTATATCATTAATACTGTCCACTATCTTGTTATTACCATCTTAATCATCTCTTCCTTGTGTTATTAGATTACTCTATAATTAAAGGGTCAGGATCAGGGGACACACATTTTGACACAAAATTTCACATCGATTTCGGTGTATCCATATGGAAGATAAATCAATGACAATCCTCACTGTATAGATCACCCCTACAAAAAATCAGCCCATTCTGAAATTTCTAACCCCATCAAATGTGGGTTTCAAGTTAACGATAAAAAAAATAGACGGTCCATAATTCTTCAATTTGTAAACCAGGCTACGAATATCAGAATGATAATGAATTTTTGTGAGGGTGCGATATCTTCACCAGAGAGACCATCCTCACTAAAATTTATTCCATAATCCAATGATTAGAAATCACTAATCAGGCTGTTTTTTTGGTTTTTGTAGGTCCACCTAGGGATTGGACAAACATCCATATGGTAAGTGTCGTCTACAAATGTTTCACGTGGCTCATATGGGAATGGGATGATTTTTGTGAGGGTGATCTCCTCACCATAGAGACCATCCTCACTGAAAATATCTCATTCCCATGTGAGCCACGTGGCATGTTTGTAGACGACACTTACCATATGGATGTTTGGCCAATCTCTAGGAGGACCTACAAAAATCAACCTGATTAGTGTTTTCTGATCATTGGATTGGAGCCATTTTCATGGGTTGATTTTAATTGTGGGAATTTGAGCATTATCAACTATTATTTGGATACAAAATCGAAAGGTTTGAAATCACCAATCAAGGCTGTTTTTTTATTTGTAGGTCCACCTAGAGATTGGCCAAGCATTCATACGGTTAGTATCCACTAAAAATGTACCACATGGCTCATTTTGTGGGCGGTCGGTGATTGTCGGTCAGCCAAGTTTTACTCGTTTTAGAGAGATTTCTGTTTTAGGGATGTGCCTCGACCAAGAGTCCACCCCCACGGAAAATGAGGTATGCAAATACGTGCTCCCTTTTTTATTTCTCTAAATTTTATATTTTTAAATTATTTGATAAATATAAAACCGGTCCGGCTAATTTGTCAAAATTCATTTCCATCACGGTTCAGTTTTTAAAACATTGATTAATGAGCAACTCCAGCCCCTAGTTAGCAATTCGGTACACAGAAAAAATTCGGGACGGTAATTGTACAAATATAATCCGTTTAGAACATTTGGTAATACACTAAAAAAATGGTCAAATAAACGGGAAAAAAAATAATTCGTGTATAATACAATTTACAATTTAGTATAAAGCGTCCGCGCAAAAAATTCGTGTATATATATGTATATATGGTCTATTTTTCGTTGCAGCCAGGCGCAATAAAAAATCATCTAGATCTAAATTTTCACATAGAACACTTTTATAAACCATTGGTAGTATGGATGTTAGACCCATCCCAAGTGGGTACCAACCAACCATTAGCATGATTAGTGCTTTATATCCGTCACATTTTAGTCTTTTTCATGGGTTTATTTTTTAATCATGGGACTGGGTCATTATTTCGGGGTGGGTACAAAGATCCAATGGCTAAAAATCACCAATCAAACTGATTTTCAACTAAGATTGGAAAGTTTTATTGAAAAAAACGGAAATACATATTTTAATCGGTTTTAAAGAAAAAACGGAGTATAATCCGTACAATTCAATATATATGTTGTTTAAAACGTTTTCTCAAAAAAACTAACTTACTATTCGGGTATAATACGTGTATAGTACACAGAATTGCTAACTAGGCTCCAAGTAGGGTGTCAATTTTACTGGTTTAACCGAAACCGAATCGGAACCGGAACCGAAAACACCGGTTCCGGTTCCACATTTTTGGGAACCGATTAAAAAGTAACAAGAACCGGAACCGAACCGACAATAACGGTTCCGATTCTCGGTAGCCTAATATGGAACCGAAACCGATAAGAATCGGAACCGAACTGATAAGAACCTGTACCAATAAATAAATATAGTGTAAATATTATTATATTCTCAAGATTTGGCCCAATATACCCGAAACCGAAACCGACATAAATACATAATCGGTTCTAGTTCTGGATCTATCACTTTGAGAACCAGAACCGTTAAGGAACCGAACCGATAAAAATCAGAACCGATTGTTCCGGTTCTAGTCACCTTTGGAACCGACCCGTTGACACCCCTAGGCTCCAACCCGGGTCTCCAAATTTTGGCCGCAAATAAGATTCTTCTTTATATTTGAAGATGGAGACACCTTAAAAAAAAACGTTAAAACTCTATAACCGTCTAATCTCCAAAAAGGAATATTCTCCATAAGTTGGGTGCAAAGATCCAAAGGTTGTAAATCACTAATCAGGCTGAATTTTGGTTTGCAGGTCCACTGAGGGACTGGCCAAACATCCAAACGGCCAGCGCCCTCTAAGATTGTGCCACATGGATTGTAATGTAGGCTGTGATCGGCTTCGCTCACACCCCTGTGTGAGCAAAGGTTTACTCCTGTCACAAGATGTTGTGACCCAAGCCTGTCACAACCCACAATATGAGCCACGTGGCATATTATTAGAGGGTGCTGACCGTATGGATGTTTAGCCAGTCACTCGGTGGACCTGTAAACCAAAAATCAGCCAGATTAGTGATTTCTAAGCATTGGATTGAAGTTATTTCATGGATTGATTTTAACCATAGGAGTTTGAGCATTATTGAGCGTTATTTGTGTGCAAAGATCCAAAGGTTGTAAATCAATGATTTTTGGTTTGCAGGTCCACCGAGGGACTGGCCAAACATCCATACGGTCAGAGCCCTCTAATATTGTGCCACTTGGATAATAAGTGTGGGTTGTGACCGGCTTCGGTCACAATCTTGGGACAGAAGTTTTACTCGATATCAACCATCGGATCTAGACCTAGACCCTGCTGAGTGCTGAGATACAAAAATCTAGTTATAATCCAGAAAAACGGGACATATTTTTAATTCTCTTAGCACCATCCGTTGGTAACCTGTTGAAACTATAACCCATCTAAGAGGCGGCCCACCAAAGAAAGGATGGTGATAATAGATCACATGAAAAGTACAGGATTGTTGGCCTTTAGTGAAATGATGGAACCGAATGCATCGGATACTTCCCCGACAGGAAAAAAAGAACGTTGGGAGGCTGAGGGGTCGCAATGTAACGGATAGTTTCCTTTTAAATTTTTTGCCTCATAAATCAAGAAACGTATCTTCGATCCTGCATTTCTTTTCAGAAAAACACAAATTCATTTCTTCTCTTTCTCTAATCCAAATTCAAAGGCATTCAATCTCCACGAAAATTTTCACACTTGATCGTTCTGTCGATCCTTTCTCACAGAACTTTTGCTTCGGATTTCTCAATCTTTCGCAGTCTCTAATCAGCTTTAGTATCAGATCTAATAAGCTCCGCCATGGATTTAGGGTGCCTGGACTTGGGTTGCTGTTCTGTGTTGGACAAGCAACGCAACGAGACCGTTGATCCGGAGAAGAAAGACGGAGATGCCGAAGAGTCTGTAATGGCAACCGCGAAGGTCGGAAAGGTACTCCTTCTTTCCAAATAAGTTTAGGTTTTCTATTACTGATTTTTCGTTTTATTGAAGAACAGTGGTTTGATCTTGTTTTTATTTGCTTCTTCGATTACTAAACACCCTTGAGCGTAAAGTTTTAGTGTATCTTTAGTAACGGATGTTCGTTGTTGTATCAGGTTTCTTGAATTGTTGTTTAGAAACCAATAAGTTTAAACCCTAAACCCTAACCTGGTTTTATGAGTGTTAGCATTTTGCAACAATTTTGTTAAGATTTAGAATCTAAGAGTGACACAGTTGACTTTAATTGTTAGGATTAGGGCGGGCCTCTTTGAATTTCCATTTTTGCACCAAAAAATATTTTTAAAAGCTCTTTCTGTGAAAAAAAAAAAACGTTTTTTTGGCTCAAAATGGATGATCTAAACAAGCCCTCATCCCCTGTCAATAATCATCAGCGAAAGGGGATTATTCCCTGGAATTACTTAACCGAGATACTTGGAATTTTAGTGTAAACTAAAGCGTTAAAAATAATTTTGAAAGCAGTTGAGATTCTAGTATTAATAGAATTGATTATGTTATGCACTACGAAGAATTGTTATATTGAAGTGCTGTAAAGAAGCTTAGTTGAGAATTGAGAGATTATGAATGACCTTGATGATTTATAGTTCGGTCACCTAGGAAATTTGCTCTCTCAAGTTTGTCCATTTTGGTTCATTTAGTTCATGGATCCGACCTACACAACTCTAAACCTAAATGTGTTTATGCATAATGTACATTGGGATCTTTGCTGAGGCAGATTGAGCTTTCAAAACTTTTCGTCTGAATTGTATCATTGGATCAGGACTGTGACTACATCTATTGTCGGCCAAAATTAGAATCCCTCGGGTATGGTAGAGGGGAGGACTAGAACCAGTCAGCGGGGGTGTGATTATCAAAACTTTTCAGCTGTCTTGTATCATTGGATCATGACTGTGACCACCTCTATTGTCTGCCAAAACTAGAATCCCTTGGGTATGGTGGAGGGGAGGACCAGAACCAGTCAGAGGGAGTGTGATTATCTAACCACTTATGCTAGCAAGTAGCAACAGTAACCACATAGGCTAGCAATAGTCAGATGTACCACATAATCTAGCAAACATAGGTAGCTTTATATTTTGGGCTGGAAGATGGAAGGCTGAGCACATCCTCATTACCTTGTGGGAAACATGGTCAAGATTACAAAGATATATTGGGATAAAAGGGATGAGATTAGAAAATTTCATATTAAGTTACCATTTTTCCATTAAATGTTACTTGCCAAAATGCCTATAAGTTAAAATTTCTTATTTTACTCTGTAACTGAAAATTAAAAGAAGATATGTTTATTTGAGCACTTTACTCCTTACATATTCCCAGATAATAATGCAATGCTCTTGCATGGTCTTATGTAATAGCTCAGGGTTCTGTGTCATCTCATCTGTATAAGAAAAATCCTTGTAGGATCTCTCCATCAAATCAACATGAAATATGTCGTAGTCATAGGAGTGATGGCTCAGATCCATAATCAAATTTCTATGTACTCATCTCACTTATCAAATAGAAGATTCTGCAGATAAGTTCTAAAATTCCATATTTAAACACTCATACAGAAAGGATATAGAAAAAAAACCTGCTTTTATATGTTACGTGGATAGGACCCATGTAGAAATAAATAATTAGGTTGCACCTGGTTTCATATAGATTTATCACAATTCTTATCCCTGTCTCCTTCCTGGGCCCCATTTCACATGGGCCATCCCACCCTGAGGGTGCCCCATTCAAGAAGGCTGCCCCAATCGATCCCGGTGTGAAAATGCTCCTGCATTAATCATCCCCAGTGAGGAGTCTCGAACCCGAGACCTCCCGCTTTGATACCACTTTGATGCAGGACATCTAACCAATACTCCCAAAAGCCGCGACTGATGGGGGCGTGAGATTAAATTCCTTTATCTCATAGCCTGATCTAGGCCCTCGGTCGAACCCTCCTTCCTGGGTCCCATTTCACATGGGCCATCCCACTCTAAGTGTACCCCATTTACACAGACTGCCCCACTCGATCCCGGTGTGAAAATGCCCATGCATTAGTTTTGAAAACAGGTCTTCTTTTGTATCTACACCCACAAACTTTACCAACTTCATAAGCTGGGCATCTCCTTTTATTTCTTTTTATTCACCCACAATCTTGCTCATGTGATATACACCCTGTAGAATTATATGTTACACAGACAACAACTTTTTTTGGTATCATACGGATCTTGTCTCTGTGGGGTAAACAAATTCCGGAGCATGAACTGTCAAATAAAGACTGGATTCTGTGATATCCAACTAGAACTCCAAAATCTAATCAACAATCATGGATCGGGGCTAGCAAATCAGTAGGGCCATGCTAATTTGGTTTGAATAACTTGTTGCAAATTACCGCTTATACTTGGTAATTTGACCCACATACCAACTTTGTAAAATGGTATATATCAATATAATATGCATCCATGTATGTGCTTCCATGAGTCGCAGAGAATGAAATCATTAGAGAGTGTGGGGAATATGTTCCATATAATACATGCATTTGATTTCTGCATGTCAGGAAACATTTCTAGTTGTGCGGATTCACTTGAATGCCCACGTAGAACTCTACTTGGTATCCTTGTACAGGATTTAAGCCATTGGAGGGATTCTTCTTGACACTAGATGATTGGTATCAGTGTAAACAATATTGCATATGTCAACTTGTCCAGGTTTAACGTCCTTGCTTTGGTTCCAATGAAGGTAGGTTTTCAAATTAATTTCTTACACTGACATTGCAGTCATGACCCTAAAAGAAATATTTGGTTACAGTAACTGATCGTATTTTATAGAAACATAGCAGCTTTAATTTGTATGCTAGGAAACACAGCTTACCCCAACACAGCTAGATCTATTAACTGATTTTCTCACCCAAGGGAGGACATCGTGTCCCTTATGGAAATAGGTTTTACTGATGGTAGGCATACAAATTAAATTTTCACTCCTACAATGAATGAAATTCCCATTAAGGAAACATTTGATCACTTATACGTGGAAGTCGACTAATCATTTCTGTGGTGGTAATGCTGGAGAAAGTGTAACCCCCTTTTGAGAGCTTGGAGGACATCATGCTGTAAATTTTACTGTATGCACTTTGTAGGATTCAATGATGCACAAAAGGAAAAAAAAAGGAATCGAGACCAGGTTAAGCAACTTCTATCTCTTATTTATTGTTGAGATATCTACCTTGCTCTCTCTTGTGCAGAATAGAGTATCAAAAGAGACTGGCCAGTCAACTCTAAGTGCTGTCAATAGATCTACTTCACAGATAAAGAAGCCACCTCACCGAAAAAATTCTTCTCCTCTCAACTGGTTTCCTCGGAAAAAGATGGACTCTTACTTAAAGAGAAAAATAAGGCTTCTGCAGGTAATATTATCTTTCATTCCTCTTTCCAATAGAATAGTCGTTACATGGAAACAATAACTATTTCACCGAATGCTTGACTACAAAGTCTGAGTGAGTGTTAATAAATACTAATCTTATCTACTTGTTGCAGGAAGTAGGAGGCATGAATTCAACTCTTGATGAAACTTTGGGTGATTCAAATCCTCATTACTCAAGAGTGCTGAGAGAAAAAATTGCAGCTAGAGAGGCAGCTTGCAAGGCCATGGAGGCTCGTAAAGCTGCAATGGTGGAAGCATCTTGGTGTCGAATTCTTCGAGCAGCGAGGTTCATCTCTCATTCAAAGAGGGAACCTTAGAACTTTTGGTCCCTTCTCCACTCGCCTAACTTCTTCCTTTACATCTTTGACAGGATCCAAAGCAAAGAAGCAGAAATCCTGTTGCTTGAAGCAGAGAAAAATGTAGTAGAAGCTTTTGAAGCAGCAGCAGCAATGGGAGTGATCATGTATGATAGACCGGATTGCCCACAGAAGCCATGTGAAATAGAATCATCCTTGGTTAACAGAGGAGGATCTACTACTCACACTATTACGGCATCTTTTGAAAATGCGTTTGACGTAGATAAAGAAGTTGCAGCAGCAGTTAAGACCGCATTCATTCGGCTTGCAAACTGCCCTTCTTCTTCAAATAAATATGAATTCAGAGATTTGCTCCGACGGATTAGTCAGAATCCAGATAAGAGTCCAGAGAAGAGAGGTGAAACTAATCAGGAAGTAGCAGAGCTTTCTTCGGAATGTGAATCAGATACGGGGTCGGAACTGGAATCTCAAAGTGATGGTTTGAGTTCTCAGGCTTCCAATTTTAAGATGTTTGATACAGAGATGAGACAAAGAAAATGCAAGGACAGGCGTCCTGATATTAATTCTACAAAGCTTGTTGATGTAATGCTTGAAAGGCTTAAATGCCTGCAAGAAGATGAACTCGCTTCTCTCACCACTATAGTTGCAACTTGTGGCTTGAATGCTGCTCTCCTTGAAGTAGAAAATAGTAAGCAGCATGATCCAGAGATTGGTGCTGATTACACCTTGGGTCCCTCTGGTGCATTCACCAGAAACTTTTCTTCACTGGGAGCAGGAACAATGAGACACTCTAACATGGTGAAGCAAGTTATGACAGAACTCCCAAGTCTAGACAAGTTTTTGGTGAAGCACATATCAAGACTCGAAAGAGAGGTGCAAGAAGCCAAGAACACTAGAAAGACCAAGCTCGAGGAAGGAAGTGAGGAGAAACCAGAAGGATCTGTGAACGGAGTGGATAATTCGAACAAAATTATCACTTTATCAGAGGCTGTTCCGGACTTGGGAAGTATTCTCGTAAAGCATTCTTCAAAGCTAGAAAAGGAGATTGAAGAGGCGAAAAAGAAATCAGGAAAGGCATTTGAAAAGGAGTGCAAGCAGTTGGGAAACATGCAAGATGCCACAGAAGTCCCAAGCCTAGATAAGTACCTGGTGAAGCATGTATCTAGACTCGAAAGAGAGGTCCAAGAAGCCAAGAACACAATAAATAATGACCCAATGGAAAGAAGCAGAACAGCTAATTCTGGTACTGTGGTTTCATCTCAGAACACTAGAAAGAACAAGCTCGAGGAAGGAAGTGAGGAGAAACCAGAAGGATCTGTGAACGGAGTGGATAATTCGAACAAAATTATCACTTTATCAGAGGCTGTTCCGGACTTGGGAAGTATTCTCATAAAGCATTCTTCAAAGCTAGAAAAGGAGATTGAAGAAGCGAAAAAGAAATCAGGAAAGGCATTTGAAAAGGAGTGCAAGCAGTTAGGAAACATGCAAGATGCGACAGAAGTCCCAAGCCTAGATAAGTATCTGGTGAAGCATGTGTCTAGACTCGAAAGAGAGGTCGAAGAAGCCAAGAACACAAGAAATAATGACCCAATGGAAAGAAGCAGAGCAGCTAATTCTGGTAGTATTATTATGGTTTCATCTCAGGATATCACGAAGTTGGATGATGTTAATTCACCCTGTGTAGATGGGAAGCGAGTGGGTAAAGAAAATGTAGACTTAAACAAACAAGCTGATGGAGATTTTGATGGAACAGCGAAGGAGAAGCTGGAGACTGAGCAAACAGAAAACCAAAATACAATGGCAGCACAACACCACAATTCCACTGAGCACTCTGAAAGGTCTTTGACAATTAAACAGATGTCACGAATCGAAAGAGCAAAACTGGAAGCACTGGAAGCATTTTCACTCCAAGATGGAAATGGAAGGAAAGAGATGGACAACAGCCTTGAGCGGGTTTTAGTCAAGCCAGTCACCAGGTTGGAGAGGGAGAAAATGCAAGCATTGGCATTGGGAAGTAGTTACGGAACTCAGAAAAAACAAAAGAAACAAGGAGGAACAGATGCTACAGATTTCGAGAGCTTGGATAAAGTCCTAGTAAAGCATGTGTCTAGACTTGAGAAAGAAAAAATGGGACTAGGTAGGAAGGAAGAAGTGATGAAAGTGAGTAGGAATGACCCACAATTCGCGAAGAGCACGGATAGTTTGGATAAAATCTTGGTTAAACATCAATCAAGACTTGAAAGGGAGAAGTCGGCTGCGGCTCAGCAATCAGGAGATCAGATTAAACATTTCGAAACTCGTCGAGAGGCAAGGGAAAGAGAGTTGCAAGAAACGTGGGGTGGCTTGAGTTTAGGGAATTCGATACGTCCCCATCTTTCAAGGCTCGAACGAGACAAGGCAAGTTCTTATTCTTCTTACTTATTTCTAGTTTTGTGATGGATGGATCCACCGCGTTGAAACTTCAAATTGTGTTTATGTCACAGCTCTCAAACACAGTGGATTGCTGATCTAGATTGTGTTGGTGTATCTGTTTTAATTTATTTTTTGTTTTCCTTTCTTCTGTTCAGGCTGCTTGGTTAAAAGCCGAGGAGGAAGAGCGAAAGCAAGCGAGGGAGATGTGACGCTTACATCTCATTGTTTCTAAATTTTCATCTAACAAACGCGTACATTAGTGTTTTTCTTTTTATAATTCGACGTTGGTATCCCTGTTAAAATTATGGAAATAAGATATCTGGATACTCTATTGAGATCCTTAATCAAAAACACTGTTCTTTCTTTAATTCTTAATAAATTTTTATAATTCTAAGTTGAGATCCTTGTTCAAATTAGTAGAAACAAGATTTTCTGGTTACTCTATTGAGATCCTTAATCAAAAACAGTGCTCTTGGAGGTCTTCTTTGTGCAATTGTGTGTTCATACTTTTGAGGTGACAACTGGCATAAACGATTGGCTATAAGACAATCATACCACACCCACTGGTACTGGGTGTGGTGTGTGCTTAATTTCTTTATCCATTTTGGGTTCCAACCCATTCTGACTCTTTAAAGGAGGTCTTTTGAGTGGCCGCAAAGGGAGAGATGGTTTTTTCTTGTGTGTGATAGGGCCCACCACTTGCTATAATTATGTGGACGTCTAACCAGTAACTACCATCAGTATTTAGCTTCACCACACGCGGCTTTCATTTATTTCTTGGTTTTTAACCATCAAACATGATGGGGTCCATTCAACCACTTCCAACTACCGTCTGATCAAGTTTGGAGCATCATATCATGATGCTCAAGCTGTTGATGAATTGGTACAGTATCAGCAAGGCCGATACTACCATTCCATCACCCTTTGATGGGGTCCATTCAACCACTTCCAACTACCGTCTGATCAAGTTTGGAGCTTCATATCATGATGCTCAAGCTGTTGATGAATTGGTACAGTATCAGCAAGGCCGATACTACCATTCCATCACCCTTTGATGAAAATTAGGTGTCCAATCTTTATCTTTGAGCACCGTTAAAAATAAATAAAAATTCAGTATACCTGGAAGTGATTAATCACCAGGGATGAAAGTATCGGGATCGGAGGCTGGATCGGTCCAATCCAGGACAGGATCGGCCCATCTTGCACGAGACAACGTGAGACTCGGATCGCCGGATCCATACCGGGATCGACGGAGACTTAGAACCATGTTAATCACTGTCTGATCTGGGCTACTTGGTACTCCCTGGAGCACTTGATCATCCATAATTTTTTTTTTTCTAAAAAGAAAGAAAACGAAGAGAAGGTTCTGCGCAATACAGAAAGGTCCCCTCCCGTTATAAATACGTTCTTTGCAGTTTCCTCTCCAGTTGCGTGTGTTCTCACATCCCCTTCTCCGGTTCTTCCCCTCCCCACTCCCCGCTAACCTCCTCAGCCCTTCTCCGTAACCCACGTAGAACACTATGGGAGGAGGCAACGGCCAGAAGGCCAAGATGGCGCGAGAGAAGAACATGGAGAAGCAGAAGGGCGCTAAAGGTAACCTAGTCCTACTTACCTACCTACCACCCTCTTTTTTTTCTTTCAGGGTTTACTTTTAGTTTCTCGAGGATTCTATTTTCATCCTCTTAGATCTCTGATTTTTCTCGTTCGATCTGCGCAGGAAGCCAGCTTGAGTCAAACAAGAAAGCGATGACGATTCAGGTAGCTTCGTTGCTTTGATCTCGTTGATCTGGTTCTTTAGATTTATGTATTATGTTCTGCAACTCTTTTTTTTAGGGTTTATGTGTTTGCGAAACTCAAATAGTTTTCGTTTGGCGCAATTTTTTAGGAAATTTCTGTGTGTTCAACAGAGTTACTATTTTACCATAATTTTCATAAAAAAGAGTTATTTTGCAAAACACGTCGGCCTCGAGAACATTAACTGGTCTCCATGCTGATTTTTAAGGGCTCGATTTCCATAATTGTAAAGAAGTACAAGAGAAAGTAATTTGAAATCGTCTCATCATCGTAATGACGTTCATTGCTTGGCACCTTAAGTTATTTTCTACTTCTTAGCATCAATGCTCAGTTGCTCACCGTTTTCAGATTCCATACAATTCTCTAACATTGAAAAGGGTCTTGAACATATTGACAAATGGTACTCTTCCCCATTCCTACCTCATCACCCAGAAAAACAAATGTTTAACCATTCTAAGTAGCTTATGCATCTTCCTATCTTTGAATGAGCCTGCACATTTTGTTTTCTTCTTATATGTAGCTTGAGCAGAAAAGAACGTGGGATTGAGGTTTTGGGATTAAATTTAAAGAAACTAGCCTTAACTGTGGCTTTAAATATAATTGAATGGAGAAACAGGATTCATGCAGCCAATCTATACAGTTGGGACGAGGCTTATGATGATGATTTAGCAACAATTTGATATTCAAACTCCAGCAACAATCCAATAAAGATACCCTTGGCATGTGAGAAGGAAGAATGTCACTGTAAGTTGGGGTGTCAAGAAGTCGGTTCTGAAGGTACCTAGAACCGGAATCAAAATTGTTGGTTCTTATCGGTTCCGGATACAACAATTTGATATTCAGACTCCAACAACAACTCCAAGTTCCAGTTCGGTTCCTAAGGTACTTAGAACCAGAACCAAAATTGTTGGTTCTTATCGGTTCCAGTGCTCAAAATGATGGATCCGGAACCAGAACCGATTGTTTGGTTCCAGTTGGTTCTGGATACATCGGTTCCAATCTTGATAATATGACAATTTTAACTCTTATCTTTATATATATAACATTAAATTTATATATTGGTTCCGGTTTCTATAGGTTTGGTCCAAAATCAAACTACCCAGAACCGAAACTGTTATTATCAGTTCAGTTTCGGTTCTTGTTTAGTCGGTTCCTAAAAATGTGGAACCGGAACTGGAGTTTTTGGTTCTGGTTCCGGTTAAACGGGTACAAATTGACACCCTTAATTGTAAGGCTTGAGTTGCAAAGAACTAAGGCCTTCTTTGTCATGCTTGCGTGTCCTCTCCCTAGTGCCAGCTATCTCTATTCAGTTTTAATCACAGCCCCTACGTGACATTTGTTGCAGCTTTTTAATCATTCAGAAAATCCTGGCTGTTCTTTTAATATAAACGCCTCATACTTATACTGCTATGTTGGTAGGTGCATCATTGACATGAGTTTTTTAATTGATAGAGAAGAAAACAGCTTCACTTTGATCCTCTAGTACTGGGATACGGAGAAACCTTAGTTTACATGGTGTTTGTTGACTCAAAACCTTTTTTACGAGCACTAAATTTGAGGAATCAAATAACTTTTCCATTTTAAACTCTGAAGTTTAGAGTTAAAAAAATATTTTTTTGTTAATATAAAGATCATTAAGTTACTCAACATCATAAGTAACTTGGCCTCAATCGAGATATCTTTTTCTTCTGTCTCTCCCTTTCATTTCAAAATTACCCTTCAGCACAAAAATCTATCTTTTTCCCTAATAGAGTCGAGGAACGTCTATACACACAATACATGCATAAAGAGGGGCCAAGGTATAGGTGTACTTGAAAAGTGTAGTGTTTCTTCTAAGATAGATATTCATTTCATTTTTCAGATTAAATACAATGTTTAAAATTTGTCTATGACGCTTCTAATATGGTCAGCACTTCAATTTGGGATTCAAGGTTTTAATATAGAGCTTGAAGTGATTACCCTATCTCCAACTAATTGTGCTTTGTATATTTTAGTGCCTTGTGTGTTTTAGAAGACGAGATTTATTTTAACACATGTGGTCCTTATCTTTTCATAGTTGTAAAATCATATGTTTGCGAATATATCATGTCGCATTGTAATTTGAAAGAGAGAGAGTGTGTTAGAAGCAACATAGAGAGGAGGAAAACCATAGTGATCCTATTTGGTTGTGAGAGTTGAAAAGAGAGTAGAGAAGAGGGGAACCATGGCGATCGTATACAGTTATTAAAGAGAGAGAACTTGGTGCTAATGGGCCATGACTGCGTTTGGAAGTTTTAGGAGATAATTTTTAATATATTGGCAGGAGCAGTGGATGTTATCTCTAATAGGATTGATAATGACTTGGATACCACTATGGTAACATTGACTTTTAAGTTATAAAGTGAGAATGTAGGTCAGTCGCAGGGTGTTCTCTCTAGCCGATTGTTTTGGTAGCCCATCCATTCGACGGTCTAGATTCTAGAACATCATCCATTAGATTGGCCATTTTGATTATGCAAATATTATCATAGGTGGGGCATGTGGGAAAATGCAATAGTTTGAAAAGTTAAGAACATATGATTGAGTCGATTTTAGCCATTGGATGGGCCCTACACCCTATAAGTATTTAAGTGCTTGGCACTTGCTTTTGCAAGTTCTGCAATCTTTAGGCAGTCATACATGTGTTCTTGCATGTATATCCATTAGTCCCATGTAAGAAAGATACTCCATTATCTGTCAATAAAAAAGGGATACTCCATTATCTGAAAACTTGCCTTGTTCGGGCACCATGTTGTACTCCTTGGCAGACAAATGCTGACACTCTTTTTGAAACAAATTTTAGTTTATTCAAATATTTTGTTTTCTGCTATCATTTATATTTTAGATGATTTTTAGTGTATCATCATATCTGAATGCACTCTTTATATATTAACATGAAGTATAGTATTTTTTAAAAGTAAATCTTTGGAATAAAACTGTATGGACATATTGGCGCTTTGGGTTTGTGAGGATCTGTGTTTGACACTTTGTATCAGTAACCAACCCCAACACACATATTTGTGTATGTTTCATAGCAGAAAAGCGGTTGTCCTTTCTTTAAAATATAAGTTGTCCAAATAATATATATGGGCAAGGATAAGTTATAAAAAAAAAGGATATATATGGGTAAGGATTGATTGATACACCTTCTTTGACACATTAAATTACACACAGTTGTGGAGCCCACATGGAGATGAGTCAAGGCCTTATTTTTGGTGAGGATGCATTTCTAGGAGGTGGATTACAAGTTGAAAAATTCTGGACTGTCCATTTCATTGTTAATTTGAACTCTACATTTGATTCGGATAGAAATTTCAGAAAGGGCTGATTTTTGGTCTGGATGATCTTCATGGTGAGGTAATTATCATAAAAAATGTTCCTTGACTCATCTCTACCTGGACCCATGATTATATGTCATTTAGTGTCAACCTCTCCCAACCTATATGGGACGGGTTGTTGGAGCTACACTCCAGATCTCTTCTCTGATGTGGCAGGATTTTCTTTAAACATGATAGTTGAGGAGTTCGGTCCAAAGGGGGTTGTAGGTTTCTGCCATACATATGGGATGGGTTTTCTGGAGCTACACTCCAGAACATTATGGTGGCCAGTCCAAAAGTGGCCACAGATTTTGCTTTTGCCATGTCAGTGTCTCCCCACATTGCAAGTTTCAGCCCAAAAGCAATCTGCCATGTGGCTAAAGAGGCATGTTCGTTTTGCCTTTTTATTATTATTTTTTAAATCCCATGACAACAATTTATAGGGAAATGCACAATACATGCTAGGGTATTGGCATGATGTGGACAAGGGTGCAACTTGGAATGGGTTGAACCAGGCCAAGATCAGTTCAGGTTCAGCCCAATTGACCCAATCATGGGCCCCGATCCCAAATTCAGCCCGAATCCTAGAGCTCGACCCATGTACAAAAAATTTCTAACTCAGTTGGAGCCCAAGTCTGCTTTATTCTTTCCATGGGCTCGGATAAGCTTGAGTTCAGCAGTTGAGCCATAGTATATCATAATATATGTTTGTACACACACACACGTGTATGCACATAAGGAAGTGCTTTTTCCACTGTCCATTTTGCATCATCTACAAAAATGTTATTTCACCGACCTGAACCAGCACAAACTCAACTTGCTAGTAAGTGGGCTGGGTCATTCGGGACATTGGCCAGACCGGCCCAAGTTGTAGTCAATGGCTGACCAATCTAGAGTGTTGTTTGTGAAATGGATGGTCTGTATTGACCACGTCAGCCCTCCCACACCCCCACGGGTAAAAGAAATCCTGCGCTATAGTCAAGATTTTTGGAGTGTAGCTAGAGAAAATCGATGTATGTTGCAAAAGGAATAACTTTTGAAGGAACAACTGGGGTAGTTGCGGACGAGTTCATTTAGGTCAAGTTAGGGAATGATTAGTTGGAACTTGGAAGAACCAAGAGAAAATTTCCTAGATAACAAGTGAATGAGCTTGGCCTAGATTGAGATTATTGGGAACAAATATCACAACTATAACTAAACATAAATTACAATATCATATTATTGTCAATTTAACCATTTCGAATGTATCGAACATTATCAAATCACCGATTTCCAACTTTAATGCAAGTTGTTAAAGAGTTTGAGGCAGAAGCTTATTTGGACCAAAGCTCTAATTGTACCTTCATAACTCATTCCCAAGCATGAAGGGGTCGAATCTTTGAGAAATTTTCACCTTATAAGTTTAGTTGGGAGCTCCTACAAGATTATCTCTAAGGCGTTAGTTACGAAGATGAGAGAGGTATTGGGTTCTATTACCAATCTCCAACTTTCATGCAAGTTAAAGAGTTTGAGGCAGAGGCTTTTTTGGACCGAAGCTCTTACTATACTTTCATAACTCTTATTCCCAAGCAGGAAGGGGTCAAATCTTTGAGAGATTTTCACCTTATAAGTGTAGTTGGGAGCTCCTACAAGATTATCTCTAAGGCGTTAGTTACCAAGATGGGAGAGGTATTGGGTTCGATTATCTCCACTTTCCAAGGTGCTTTTTGTGAAGGGAAGACAAATGCTGGACGATGTTTTGATCACCAATGAATGTATTGATTCCAGAATTAGAGAGGAGGGGGAAGGCATTCTGTGCACGGTGGATATGGGGAAAGCTTATGATCATGTTTGCTAGAAATTTCTAGATTACTTGTTGAATATGATGGGTTTTGGTGTGAAATGGAGGAAGTAGATCAAGGTTTGTATTTCTTCGACCATCTTTTCTATCTTGGTGAACGGTTTCCCCGCTGGTTTCTTCGAAAGCTCGAGGGGTTTGAGACAAGTTGACATGTTTTCTCTTTTTTTGTTTGTCGTGGTGGTTGAAGCTCTTGGCAGAATGACCAGTAAAGTAGTCGATGGTGGAATGGTTGAAGGTTTCTGGGAAAGTAGCAATGGTCCTATGATTTCCTATCTTCAGTTTGCAGACGATATGATATTTTTTTTGGGGTAGGGGAAATCCCTAACTTGACGGGTCTGACGACTAGTTTAGGATGTAAGGGTTAGTTGGTTGCCTACTACTTATCTTGGGCTCTCTCTGGGGGCTAGATATAAAGATAAGTCTATTGATCCAGTGTTGGAGAGATTTGAAAGAAGACTAGCTGCGTGGAAGAAGAGATATTTGTCGAAAGGAGGAAAGATAACCCTCATCCATAGTACACTATGAAGCCTATCTATCCACTTTCTCTCTCTGTTTTCTATTCTAGCTAGTGTTGCTAAGAGCCTAGAGAAGCTTATGAGAGATTTTTTTTGTGGCAAGGTACGGAGCATCCATAAATTTCATTTGGTGGATTGGGAGAGTATTTGTAAGGCTAAGGAGCCAGGAGGTCTGGGTTTTCGTCACTTTAGAGACATGAATCTGGCTCTTTGGGGAAATGGCTATGGAGGTTTGGGGAGGCGAAAGATAGCTTGTGGCGGAATGTGATTGGTTTAAAGTGGGGAAATGCAATTTGGATGGGATAGTAACCTAGTTTCTCTTCCTATGGTACTAGCATGTGGAAAAGCATTTCGAGTACTTGTGAGAGATTCATCTCGAGTATCCAATATAAGGTAGGTAGGGGAGACAAGGTTTGATTTTGGGAAGATCCTTGATGCGGAGAGGAACCACTTAAGACTGTTTTCCCTACCTTGAACCACTTATCAAATCTCCAAGGGGCTATGGTTCAGGATTGTGTTGTGAGGAGTGAGGGTAGTGTTTCCTGGAATTTTAGTTTTAAAAGAAACATAAATGGTTGGGAGATGGACAGCTTATTTGGTGAGGAGGTTTTGGGCCATGGAGCCAGATAGTAGGATATGGAAGTGGAGCCCAAGGGTTTTTTTCAGTCAAATCTTTCTACTTGCATATTTATTCAATGGTCTCAAGGTTGTTTCCTGCATCCGTAGTTTCTGGGGTTATTATCCCATCTAAAGTGAATTTTTTCATGTGGACAACAATCCTAGACAAAATTTTGACAATGGATCACTTGAATAGTAGGTGGTTGTTGCTGCCGAATATGTGCTTCTTATGCAAGGCAAGTGCAGAATCAGTAGATCATTTGCTAATTCATTTCCCTTTCATCTTCAGAGTGTGGCAAGTCATCTTCACTTTGTTTGGCATTCTTTTTGTGGTCCCTCAACATGTGTTTGGTCTTGGGTCTACTTGTTGGAGGTTCTTAAAGGAAGAGGTTGTATTCTTTGGCGCATTCTTCCGTTTGCCATTATGTGGACCATTTGGAAGGAGAGTAGTTCTCGTATTTTTGAAGGGGTAGAAGAAGTTACATAATTGAACAAGAAAAAGGCGGCCTGTCTGACAAGGCTTCCAATAATCTACCTGTGACACTGGCATTGGTAATGCTTAAAACTCCAATCTCCCAGTGATCAGCACTAGGAGATTGAAGTTACATTACATATACTATAAGTTACCTAAGAAGAAACTTACCTAAGAGGACTTCGTCTTTAAATGGGAGTCGATTATGAGTAGGGTTAGCTAGTTTTCCTGCTCCTTCTAGTGCTCCTTGGGAGGCTTTCTCAGCCTCCCTTGCTTCTTGTTTTTTTTCCCTTTTCCTTTAATAATATCCTTCACCTTATCAAAAAAAAAAAAAAAGAAACACAATCTTCTTAGGTCTATACATAGTTACGTGTACTATAAATTATATATTTGGGAAATTAACTCTTGATGTTTATTGTTTATCTTTACAGTTTAAAAAAAAGAAGGCTTTCTTGAAACTTGGAAATGGTCCCTACATGAAGATACTTGTTCCTGGATATACAGACCGTGTTTCTTGAAATTAGGGCGTGCATTTTGTGCATCCATACAGGAATCACCTTACCTAAATGTGATACACATTCAATGTTTATCAGGAATCATTCCTTTTTGGTTCATCTACGGAGATAGGTTGCCTACAAAGATGGGAAAAACATTATCCTACTGTCATTCTAGATTTTCTGGCTTGTTATGATTGATTACTTGGGATTTCAATGGGGTTGTCCTGCATAGTTTCTTTAGAGCTGTTATAGGTGACAGTCGGAAAGTTGAAATGTCAATAAATCATCCTTTCCTTCTTTTTGCTGTTTGTTTCTTGATCAGTAGTTGGCTGTGATGCTGTTTTCAATCATGAATGAGCATTTTTTTTTTTTTTTGATAGGTATGAATGAGCATTTATTGCCTTGATATTGTTTTTGATTCTGTAAGCTTTGGGGTTTGGGTGTGCTTTTAGACAAAAGCCCGTGTTTGCTGTTCATTCATTTAATGATATTTGGTGGGTGGTGAACGCAGTGCAAGGTGTGCATGCAGACATTCATCTGCACCACATCCGAGGTGAAGTGCAGGGAGCATGCGGAAGCAAAGCACCCCAAGTCTGATGTTGATGCGTGCTTTCCCCATCTCAAGAAATGAAAACAGTTGGTAGGTACTTGGGGAGGGAACCGATAGAGATAGGTTGGGAACATAATCTCCAATCTTGATATATAGTAGATTTGAAGTTTTTTAGTTTGATTCCCAAGGAATCGAGACAGAAAGGTTATCCTCTTAAGACTGGTTGTGGAGTACATATATATAAATATCTATGATGTGCCTCGTTTCTTTGCTGTGACTAACCTATATAAACAAGTTTGATGCCCTTTGAATCCTGGACGGAGTGAAACCCATCCTTGGTAATCAGACTGGATGTTCTATTTATTCTCTCTCAATACATAACTCACGTTGGCACTTAATGTCGGAAGGCAGGTCTCCAAAACTTGCTGTTGAATGGCCTGCATGGCTAATGTGGCTAATGCCTCACATACCCCCAGGTAAGAGCTTTTTCTGGAAAGCAGTGTCTCAGCATCCATCATATACCCCTGAAAACCATGATTACAATTTTTCCAATCCGTATTTTTTTGAAAACATGGTTGTCGGGTAACGTTGGATGCAGAGCCGCAGAGCTATGGCCTTGAAGCTCAGCACCATTCAGCGAAATTGAGTGCCTGAAGTTGTGCGATTTATCCAATTCATTCGGCGTTGTTAGACATCTCTCTACTTTTCCATTTCAGACTCTTCAATTCCTTTCCGTTGAAATTCCTGAATGAGGCCTACGTGGGTGTTTTTCTGTAACATTTTCCAGTGGTCTGGAAGCCCTTTTATTTGTCTCACAAGGTGTGGAAAGCCTGGTCACACTCAGGGCCGCCCATGGTAAAAAGCATGGGCGGGTCCTCCTTCCGAGCCCCCAAAAAGGAGCTAACCAGGTCCAGGGAAGAGAATAATATTTGAAGGCCAGGAATTGCAAAAAATAAAATAAAATTTCCACAAGTCGGACGTTAATTAAAATATAATAACTTTGTGTATTCTTTGGAAGAGGCAACTTTTGGGAGTGTGCATCCAATCTTGCTGTGATTTTTGGGTCGTGATGTAACAAGGTATACCTGAGATCTTTTCAATTGCGGAAGCGGCATTTTTGGTAGTCACCGCTGCCATCTGGGCCCACTGACCGCATGGATGTTTAGCCCACCCCTTAATAGACAGTCGTACCAAAAATCAGCTTGTTTGATGATTTTTAGTCGTTGGTTTTAGTACAAAAATAATGGTTGCATTCAACGGCTATAAGAATGCCTTAAAAAGTGCTAAAATCTAATGGTTATAGAATACCAATCAGGGTGATTTTTGGTTTGTATATCCACCAAGGGGTGGGATAAAAATCCATGCGGAACAAAATGGTGCTTCCGCATTTGAAACAGTTTCAGGCATACCTTGTTACATCTTTTTCCGTGATTTTTCCTATCAGAACTTTTTTTTTTCTGGAAATGACTAAGCGTCTCAACGTCACTCGTTGCCAGATGGGTGCACTTATATGTATCCATAGACTTAATAATGTGGATTATGGGTAATCTGTGCTCCCAGCTTCACTGCAAATTCATATCGTGGACCGGTTTAGGTAGACTGTAAGTGGAACAACTTAAGCTAGCAGAACTCGATCTCTGATAAGCTATGTAACTGATAAGCTATGTAACAATGAAACGGACACACGGTGTCCGACGTCGTGTGTCCGACGTAGATACGAGGTGTTTGATATGGTGCCTAACATCCATACACATATATTACACTAGCTAGTATAATAATTTAGTTATATTTAAACTAGAATTTTTTTAACACAAATAAGGAATAAATATAGGGACAGAAAAAGAAAACATTTCCATGTTGCATGGAGTTGTCTAATAACATAATAAATATTAGTAGATATACAAAAGCGAAAACTATCAAACAACTATAATACGTCTGTAACACACCAAGCCTTTTTAAGAAATGATTTCTAAATCCCCGCCTAGGTCTGTTTAATTGTTTAAACCTTTGTTTTAATTATTTTTATTATAGATATCATTTTTAAAAAAGGCTTGGTGTGTTCCAAGTGAAGATGCTTGTGAGGCATGGACCTAAAAGCCTAGTCCATTGTTTAAACCTTCTATGCTTTTTCAACAGTGTGTCAGAGGCGTGCGCCTCATGTGCATATGCCCATAACCCTTTATTAAGGAATAATAATCTATTTTATTAAATAACAGCAACAAAAACTTCTCTTTGCACCCATACTTAATAGATCAAAGTAAGACACTAGCCTCGCACAGGCATTGGCTCGATTTCCCCTCAAGATCTTCACTTTGGGGGTGGCTTTCAAATTTACTTTAAGTCGAGCATTCTCTAATGTGAAGTGATTCCATAAAACGTCTTTAAACATACCTAATCAACTTAAACTGTTTTATTATTGAACTATCCTCGTATGGTTTCATGAACTAAACAAATACACAAGGATCAGTGTCAATTATGGCCCCGATACTAATGGATGATCTTGTCGGATTTCTTGATTGAATACTATCATTAATAGTTGAACTACAACTAATTTTGATTTCGGCTCTCAATATTTCTTCTAAAATCCCGCAACTTGATTATTGTATTCAAGTTAAAATCTGTCAGTCGTCTGAACCCTTTATTCTTCGACAATTTTTCTTCATATGACATTTTTTATTACAATGCCAAAGCACAATTTTGCCAAATCATCTCTTATTTTTTAATTGTAAGTGATACATGCTCTAAACAATCTTATGAATGAATGTATTGTATCTTCAAATTACAGTTTCCTAACGATCTTCATGAATTTTTTAAAAATGTCATCCTATGGAACTCGCCAACAAGCAACACATTCGACACAAAATCAATGTGTAAAATTGATGCAGGACGAGAGACCGTTTTGCGATTTTTTTCGGGAGCATAAAGAGGAAAGGTTACTATTCACGCGGCACTATTCATGCAACACTATTCACGCAGCACTATTCATAGTGCTGTGGTATAATTTGGATTTTCTAGGTCAAAATTGATCCAAAAAGAAAATAGAGATGAAGAAAGAGAAGATAATAAGAGAGTATAGATAAAGAAAGAGATAGGGATAGAAAGATACATTTAGCTTCGCAGCAAAAGATGATGGCTTCACACCAAGTTTCCCTTTACATGAGATTTCTCCAAATAGATTTTCTATTTCTTCATTCATAATTTCATTTTTAAAATCAAATGATACATCACATTTTATAGGACTCCTACTTGAACTTTCCTAATTTTAATCTAATTGAAATTAGACACTCCTATTACAAGTCAACTATTGCAATCACTAATAACATCCTAAATGAAACATTCGACACAAAATCCATGTGTAAAATCCACCTCCCTTGGCACAACTAAATCTTGTAACTAAGTTATCAACATTATTCTGGTTAGGTGAGCAATAGCATAATCGATTTCTTTTCATAATCTATCTAATTCACATCTATACTTTCTAGTTGACAAATAATTCACTTAAATATTTAAATGGTCTAATATCTTAGTACTTTGAAACATGTCAGAGAACATGCATTCCATGGATATATAGGACTAAAGACAAAGATTCAAGTAGAGGTTGGACAGCATAGGTTATTGAGGTTTCTTGGTACATTGATCAAATCCCTTCCATCACTGCAGCATTTATCTGACAGATGCTTCACTCTCTGGTTTTAGTAATTAAGCTATTTCCTTTGAAATTGTTCTACACAAACTAACTCTTGCAATTACTTGGGCTGTTCTTGGATTGTGATGTCAAAAATGTGGTTGAGGATCCAGCATGTTACAAGGTTTTAAAATGATCCAACATGATATACCAGTGACATAGCTGTATGTGACACGAATTCAGTATGTGGGGGATGGGGGTGGTCAATAGGCCATTCAATGGGTCTCACCAGGATATGTCAAAAATGACCAAACTGGATGATTAAAAAAATTACAAAATTTTTGTGTACTTTAGTAAAAAAATGGTTTGAGGGGGGATCAAAGTTCTTACAATTGAATTACCAATAGTCGCCGCATGAGCATTTGCCACCTTCAAACCGATGGAACCGATTGTTATCCCTCACAATGATCGTCCTTCCAGTACATTTGGACATGAATTTGATCGCGGTGTGACAGTCACCACACACACGCAAATTCTTCATGACTCGAATTGGCCTTTCAGGTGGGAAGCTGATGAGACCGAATGCAATTGCTAGCCTCTCGCTGTGATAACCAATTGCTTGCTTCTTCTCTTCACCATCCACATCTCGTAAAACAAAACTGGTGTCAGCAATGTAGCCAGCTTTCTCCATTTCCTCCCCCAATTGTTCCAATTTCTGATAGATCTCTTTGGATTTCAGGTGAGACCTATCCCCAGCTGCAAAGGTGTGGACTCTATTGCCCTCTTCCACCCAACTCAATCCAGTTTCCTTCTTCACTCCTCGATCCCTCAGCATTTTCCTCGCCTTGGCTGCCTCCACCCATTTCCCTGCAGCTGCATAAGCATTCGACAATAACACGTGCATGCCTGAGCTCACAGGGCCTAGTTCAAAAACCTTATCGGCTGCGAAGGCCGCCACCTCTGTATTACCATGGATCCGGCACCCAGTCAATAAAGCTCCCCAAACCGATTCTGTTGGTTCCATTGGCATTTGCTTGATTATTGAGAGTGCATCGTTCAATTTTCCAGCACGGCCGAGCAAGTCCACCATGCAAGCGTAGTGTTGAGCCCCTGGCTCAATCCCACGTTTCCTCATCAGGTCAAAATAGAATTGACCCTTCTCAACCATCCCCGCATGGCTACAACCCAAAAGCACACACAAGAAAGTGATGAAATTTGGCTGAATCCCATCACTCTCCATCCAATTGAACAAATCAAACACTCTCTGCATGTGCGTGTGTTGCGCGCATGCAATCAACATTGAATTCCATGCACCAAGATTTCTAACTGTTATCTCATCAAATACGCGGTAAGCTCCTTCAATAACTCCACACTTTGAGTACAAAGATATCAAAGAACTACCAACAAAGCTCGACGAATCAAAGCTTGTTTTCAAGCACAACCCATGTATCTGCTTACCCAGTTCGAGAAGCGTTGAATTGCCACAAACCCGAATAACACTCGAAAAAGTAAAATCATTAACATCCAAATTCTCCATCAAAGCTTGCTTAAAAAGCCGCAAAGCGTCTTCATCTTCACCCAACTGGGCATACCCATATATCATTCCACTCCAGGAAACAACATTTTTCTCTGGCATTTCATCAAACATTTGACGAGCATCTTTAATTACTCCGCATTTAGCATACATATCAATTAATGAACTACCCACGAACACATCAACATGATATCCCATTTTCATCGCAAGAGAATGTATAGACTTCCCGATATCCAATCTCGATAGGATCGCACAAGATTTCGTCGCGCTCGGGAAAATATGATCGTCGGGTCGGATTCCATTATCGAGCATTTGACGAAAGAATTCAAGTGAGAGTAAAGGGAGCTCGTTTTGGGTAAAAGTAGAGATGATGGAGCTCCAAGTGGTGGGTGATTTTCGCGGGCATTCTTTGAAAATTTGGCGGGAAGCGTGAGGCCGTTGGCATTTTGAGTAGAAGTTGATGAGATAGTTAGAGAGGAGAGGGACAGTTTGTACACCGGATTTGATAACGTGCGCATGGAGTTGTTGGCCCTTAGGGATGGACTTGGAGTGGGTGAATGAGAGTAGAAGATTGCAAATATTACGGTAGTTCTGTTCAAAACTGGCAGGATTTAGTGGATTTTCTGGGAGATGGATTGGAGTAGTCGCTGTCTTTGGAACTGAGAGATGGATTGGAGTAGGGAGGGGCTTTTTGGGGACTTGAAGGAGCATTAGAGGCAGCTTGTTTGAAAGGTAACTGATAAATTTCAATTTATTACTGGATAATTTTAGACGCACCCCTCAAAACGTGAGGGCACCAGACCTGCTGAGAGCACCCAACGTGTAAAACTTCTGTCACACGGGTTTGACCGAAGCCAGTCACAACCCACAATAGGAGCCACCTGGCACACTCTTTGTGGACACTGACCGTATGGATGTTTGGCCAGTCCACGCTGGACCTGCAAACCAAAAATCAGCCGGATTAGTGATTTACAACCTTTGGATCTTTGCACCCAAATAACACTCAATAATGCTCAGATTCCTACAGTTAAAATCAACCCATGAAAATGACTTCAATCCAACACTTTGAATTTACTAATCAGGCCGATTTTTGGTTTGTAGGTCCACTGAGGGACTGGCGAAACATCCATACGGTCAGTGTCCGCTAAGAGTGTGCCACGTGACTCCTATTGTGGGTTGTGACTGGATTCGGTCACAAGACTCACAACCCGTTGTGAGCAAGATTAAACGGTTGATGAGAGGGTGCGTAAAAAGTTTTCACAAGGGCATTTCGTAACAAAAACTATGATAAAAAAACTACGGGTTTCGGGTGCCCTCAATCTCTAAAAAAACACAGAAACAACTGTATGACCAAACCATCCTTATTGGGATACGTGTCAAACAAAAAGGTGCACATGGATTGTTGGGGTACGTGCATGGTGTTGCAAGAAATTTTGTCCAACCAAAGGCCAATGAGAGATGATAGGAAACTCTAGGCCCATGAGAGATGACAGAAAACTCTACTTCATCGTCATCGTATACTGACTATTTGAAGTTGGCAACATGAATCATGTCTTGTTCCTTCGGTGCTCGTCTCAAATATTTTTTCACTACTTTAGTTCATGTTATTTTCTTTTAGGGTAACTCAAACCGGGCTCTACATCTTCAAATTTGATGCTGCTTTTGCAAAATCTAACTCCAACCAAATTTTATATCCAATACCAAATTTGAAAATGGACTCTATATCTTTATTCTCAACATCAAATATAGCAATCTCTAGTCTTGGCTTTAAATAAAGAGATTTACTTTTTCTTTCATTTAATTTTTAAGAAGATGTTTTTTGAAGACGGGGTTGGTTGGAGTTCAACACGTTCTCTATCTTCAATTTGACACAGATACTTTTTTGAAGCTGAAATTTGAAAAAGCTGGTTGGAGCCTTAACTTGCAATAAAACACTCCTCAATTGGTTACACCCCCAAATATCTCAATCGACTTTATTTTATTCTTTATTGGGACTAAAAGTTTTTTTTTTTTTTTGAAAATTCTTATTTTTATAGCCTTTTCACTCATTCATCTCAACCCTAGTTGTTAAGTTCGAATACAACAAAAGTTCAAGATAGGAAAAGTTCGAGTATAATTTGGTTCCAAGCTTAAAAAAATGATCAATAATTCTGTCAAAATGAACGGCAAAAGTCTGTAACTATATATTCATGTTTGATTTGTTTGATCCAAAAAATTGACGTTAAAAATTTGCAACCAATATATAAAGGTGTGTAGGACTTAGTAGAGATTAAAGTTTAGGATTGTGGCGGGTCTCCACTTACTCGACTAGTAAACAAACGATTAATCTGAATTTGCGTGGAGCCGCATATTGTAGTTAAATTAGAAATTAAAAGTAAAGTGTGAACTATGAAAGAAACTAGAGTTGCAGGTCTAGTCACTCTGATGTGGCTGAATGTGTCCAACAGAGATAGAAAGAGAGAGTTGCAGGTGGTCAATCACGTCGGTGATCCAACGAAGAGAGAAAATTGAAGGTATGGTATTGGCCGTGTGAGTTCAAAGGACTGCGAGAGAAAGAGAGGGAGAGAGAGTACTAACCTGATCGGCTATTGATGACAGTATAAATTAGAGTTATAAATTACAGGTGGAACCGTGTGGTGGGGACTGTAGATTACACTAGGAGGGGGGTGGGATGGGGGAGAGAGACAAGCGCAAAAGGGGTAGAGTCTGTAGGGACTATTAAGCATTTTTTTTTCATCATTTTGGAACCCGATTAAATCGGTCAAATTAATTGCTAAAAAGTCATATTCATGAACCCCTATAATATCATGAATTATTTATTTTTTTTAGATGCGTTCGTCTTTTTAGTACGTCTAACACCTAAAAGTGATTAATTGCAAATTAATTGTGAAATAATTTCATCGTGAATTATTTAATTTGTAGAATAATCAAGTTATTTTCTTAAAATATTGATCTTAATTAGTGAGAAGGTCTAAATCCCTTACCTTGAGTTTGGGAGTTTTATTTATAGGGCTACGATAGTTGATAAAAAAAAAAGTTACTTGATTTGCGCATGAGGAAGAGGGACACATATTCAGTGTAAAATCCCTTAAATTGTCTCTAAGTCGGCTACATGGTAGGTAGTTATCGCCTATTGTCGGTAACGTAATATTAATCGATAAAAGATGAGAGTGATTATTTATTGGGAAGAATCTGAGTGTATTTGAATCTATTTACTCGACTGCAGAAGTTAAGGATTGGGTTGGATCTACTCCGAGTTTGATTCGAGGATGAGTTACTCAGGAGTTACATTCTCTTGGTATGTCTGTGCAAAGAACTCATCGCTCGTGCGAGGAATGTTAAAAAGCAACACATCTTATGTGTTGCATGTGTGCCACCCAGCTAAAATACAAAATAGGTAACTTAGTGGATTGGAACCCACTAAACCTCATTAGTGAATTCTGAAATTATTCCGCAGCTCGAACCTAGACCCCTAGATTTTTCTTCTTACTAGATTCCAACTGTCATTTTCCATCTATGTTATCATTCTCGTTGTTAATTACGCATGATCACAACTCCATCCCTAAAGATCTCCCCACCGCCTTTAAACTTTGTTCAAACTGTTGTCGATGAGCCTCACTTGCGGGGAAGGAACATAGGGGAGTTTTTTCCCAAATAGTGGCCTAGATCTAGATCGATGTTTGATATTGCCCTGTCATATCACAAGGATTGCTTAAAAAATTGTAAAATGCAACTCCAACCGAGCTCTATCTTTGGCTTCAAATTTGAAGGCAAGGCTGTATCTCTATCCTTGGCTTCAAATATAGAGATCTTACTTTTTGTAAAAAAAAACGAACAATCTAAATTAGCGGAACTATAAAAAAAGCTTTGGTAATTTTTATAATATAATTAATCTTATTATAAATAAATAAAAAAGTAGTAATTATTCAATCAGTTACGGGTCAACAATATTCCTTTACTTCCCACCTTCACATTCTGACGTGTGGGTCCATCTCAACTAAAGACAAAACTAAATCAATTTGATACCCAATTACCCAAGTAAATCTTCCATTACCTGCAACACACCAAACGCATTTCCTCCCCAAGTCTAACATCCACTTCATGTGGCTCCCACTTGACGCGGCAATACACCCATATTACCAATCGGTTTCTCTTTCTGCCGAATACTCCGACCTCCATATTTGACCAACTGACTGATGTAGAGCAATATTGATGTAAAGTGTGTGGACCCAATAGAGTGCCGCAATCTCATATTGGCAGAGTGAGGCCCACCAGGAGAATATTCTACTGGCCATGTACAAATGGCGGATCTTAATTGGATCCACACTTCCACATCGAAAATTGTTCCACCCACTCCCATGTTTGTTGACCGTTTACTGCCACCATCACAGTTTAAACATTTTTCTGTCTTCCATTTCCCCACTGTCTCTCTCCGTCTCTTCCCTGACCCAGCAGAAGCAGAGTTGGTCTCTCCCTCCTTCAGCCATGGCTCTTCCTTTCCTTCTCTCCTTACTACCCTTTCTCCTCGCAGTTTCTCCAACCATCTCAACCAATTCTGAAGGTAACCCAGTTTCTACATCTCTCTCTCTCTCTCTCTCTCTCTCTCTCTCTCTCTCTCTCTCTCTCTCTCTCTCTCTCTCGCTCTCTGTTATCTCTTCTTGTTCTAGGGTTTCCTTCCTGTTTGATTTCATCTTCTGGTTTCGGTTTTTGTTGTTGTTGTTGTTCAACGATTGCAGGAAACGCTCTCCATGCCTTGAGAAGCAGACTTTCTGATCCCACCAATGTTCTTCAAAGCTGGGACCCTACACTTGTCAACCCCTGCACCTGGTTCCATGTCACCTGCGACTCCAACAACCATGTCATCCGACTGTAAGATTCAAACACCCTCTTCTTCACAGCCAATTTCTCTCTTTTTCACAATTTCTTCCCACCCATTATCTTCTTTTCGTTTGCAGGGATTTGGGTAATTCTAATATCTCTGGTACTTTGGGGCCTGAGCTCGCCCAACTCCAATATCTACAGTACTTGTAATTCCTTTCTCCCTGTACTTAAGTTTCATAATTGCTAGAATTAAGCAAAGTTTTTTTTTTTTTTTTTTATGTTTGTTTTGATTATACATAATTGTTAATCGTTCTTATTTTGAGTAATTGGGAGTCAAATTTGTCGATCGGTTTCAGGGAGCTTTACAAGAATAATATACAAGGGAAAATCCCTAATGAATTTGGTGATTTGAAGAACCTTGTTAGCATGGATATGTACGGTAACAGTTTCGAAGGAGAAATTCCAAAGTCCTTTGCTAAGTTGAAGTCGCTTAGGTTCCTGTAAGTTTCGATCTTTTGATTGGCTGCACTGAATATAGTTTGGGTTTTGATGTTAATATGATTCGATTTTCTCATTTTGTTTGTTTTTTCGAACTTGACGGCGCAGACGTCTGAACAACAACAGGCTCACAGGATCAATTCCAAGAGAGCTCACCACCCTTTCGAATCTCAAAGTCTTGTAAGAAAGAAAAAGAGAGATAATTATTCATTTTTTCTTCTTCTTTTTATTCCATTCTGAACTTTTATTCCATTCTGAACTTATTTGCTTATAAGTGTCTTGACTCCTGAATGTTGCAGTGATGTTTCTAATAATGATCTCTGTGGAACAATTCCAATTGATGGCCCGTTCGGAAGTTTCCCCTTCGAGAGGTACTGCTGCTTCGTTACCCTTTTGAGATCTTGTTGAGTATTTCTAATAGTAGATATGGAGTCCCTTCACTAGTAAGGGTTGGTGATGGGAATAAAATAACTGCCTAGATAAGAACATTAAAACCATGGTTGACAACTCGAAACGGACTTGATAGCTAGGAGGAATTATCCCTACCACTACTCTTTTGCCTTGCAATAATACAACACTACAGCATCCAAGTTGAATTTCCTATTTCCTCTACTGTTTCCCCTATAGAATTGGATCCATGGGAAAGAATCTCATTATAGGTTGTCTTACCTGTAGAAATTGAGCCCATGTGCATTTGAACAAAGTGCAGACTTGCAGCGAAACTATGTAATTTGTCTTCAATATCACCCACTAAGAACATCTTTGTGGGTCTACTCTTATTAATTTTTTCTATATTCAGTTTTCGGTACATTGGCATCGTGTAGCCCAAACTGTTCCTTTGGGATGTCCATTTTTATTTGCCGAGTGAGACTTAAACAGTTCATATTATTTAAGTATTCCCTACCAGTCTACCACAGTAATTACATGTCCTTTTCTTTTTCCTTTTTTCTGAAACACCCTCTACTACCATTCTTCAATAAACTCACCACAGAATAGGATATCTCGTCAAGTTTAACTTATAATCAAATGCACAAAACACAAAATTATTGAATAAATGGAGAGATTGGGGAAGATCTTATCCAAATCATTGAATCTTTCACAAGAGGATGGATATCACATACTGGTAGCCACAGACCCAAAACTAGATAAACAGTCTCAAATCACCTTAGTGTTTAAGGGAGGTAAGATTTTACTCAACTTACTGAACCAAGTCGACTTTATCAAGTTTTGATTTCTACTCATTGAATTTCTAAGTCATAGTGGGCAGACCAGCCATGCTAGACATGGCAAAAGACAATACGCAAAAATCTAACAGTTTGAATTGTGTGGTTTGTGCTCCATTATTTTCATATCAAAATGCTTTTGAAGACTCGATGAACTTGTTTTTACAATGCCCATTTTTACGATGAACCAGGTTTTTCATGCACAAATATGTAATGTTAACAAAATCAACAAATTCATCTGTCATAAAAAATAAAAAAAACCCAACAAATGCTTATAAACTTAAATGTTGTGGTTATTTTATATGTGCACATATTCATACACTTACGCATCGATGCGTTTGTGTGAATTTCTGACACGACAGTTTTTCCTATAAGGAAATTCTTACTGGCAGATCACATGAGATTCGACCCCAACAAAGAAGAGAGCCACTCTTCTCTTTTTCTCGCTTTAGTTTTATCTCCTGCTGGGGTTGTAACCCGCGAATATACAATTGGAAAGATCAGTGAAAATCCTAGAAATTTTATTAGAATGTCCAGTGTCAAAATCTGCATTATAATCCTTCCTCTCCAGAGGAAGCCTTTCTTGATGGAGATCCAACTGAGCTATCTGTTTTTTCTTGTTCTGTTTCAGTTTCGCAAACAACAGCAAACTCAATGGACCCGAGCTGCAAGGACTGGTGTCTTATGATTTTGGATGCTGAAGAAGGCTGGTATTCTGTGATCTTCTCTGTCAGATCGTGGCCCGTAGTGTAGTCTATTATCCTATAGGTTAGTGAATGAGAGAAAGACAGGCTTTGTGCTTTATTGGATTATGTCTGAAGCAAATATGTCTTAGCCTTGTAAACAAGATGTTTATGCTTTGTCACGAGGAGAAACCTTGAACAAGCAATGAAGCAAGCTTCAACAGCACAGTTTCAGCAAGCAATTACGAAACGGACACCGTCCACAAACATTGTAATTGCAACAACAGGTTAAACAAAAAGGGAAGCTTTCTGGGGGATCGGTTCCGTAGAGCATCCATAAAAAGGGTTTTCCTTACTCGGGGTGGTGGGTTCCTCAAATTTCATCACCAGCATGTCCCATTGGCAAGAGTTAAATGGCACTACACGTTTCTTTTGCCTCCATTTTCTCCTTAAGATTTTTAAAAATTCAAATCGCTGCATGTGGTAAGGGGAAGCACAAAAAATGTTGGGTATAGGCATGATAAAGAACAAGGGTATGACCTTATCCAATCCAGAGCATAGTTAGCAATTCGGGCTGCAGCAAAAAATATGGAACAGAAAATGTTCAAGTGCAATTCGGGTTTGCCATTGAAAAAATGTTCTAAAAAATTCGACAAAAATAATTTGAAAAATGGAACAAAATAACTTTTTGTTCAAAACTAAATAATCCAGGAATAATTCGATCGTGTTAAAAAATGCACAATTTTCTCCAAACCTTTGAATAGGACGGACATTGTTCGGTTTGCTATTTTTGAATAACTATGATCGAGTGTCATCTATCAGATGGATGGTCTATCGAATCAAGCCATACAAGCCCCTCGTGTATCATTTTCATTGGATACAGTATACCTTGGGCTCCTCACAAGCCAATGCAAGGAGCCCGAGGTACACATTACCCAATGAAAATGAGATACGAGGGGATTCGTATGGCTTGACGCAATAGGAGCCTCTTATTGGATTGCCATTATCGGAGCTATTTAATAACTGAGCCAACCTCATCGGGCCCTCTAATGCAAATGTGCATCATCACCGCCATTAGCGTTCACTTGTGATTACATATCAGCTTCCCCCTGGTATTCAAAGCAATTGGCAGATGTGCAGGTCTTGCATACAAATAACCAAATATAACTAAATCTGAAGAGAAACATCTTACGCGCAGGCTTGAAATATTTCTGAGTCCTACTACATTGGGAAGAGGCACTAATGGTAATAGTATCAGAAAACTCATAAAATTTAGACGTGCAAATCTTTAACTAAAAATACAATACATAATCTCTTAAACAGGAAGAGCATTGGAGAAATAACAACATACTTAGCAACCAACTCCACTGCCTGTGACTGAAACAAGGCGTTATGTAGAACTAATGGTAAACAAACTACATCCCAAACGAATGACACCAACGAGCCTGGTTTTGTGTAGAAGGAATCCATCAGTGGCCAGGTGCCACCTTACTGCGTCCGCATCCTGCTATTCTCTGCAGCCCTCACTTGAAATAAGTATGGATGGACCTACAGCAAAAATACAATTAAAATTTTATATCCGATTAGTGTACCCAAGTTTCTACCATGGTTCTCTGGAAACTTGAAAGTTGCGTCTCTGGAAACTAGAGTTCAGTCTAGAACTGTTTTTACCCTCTGTTTATAAGCAAAAGTAGTTCTTTTACCTTTAGGTACTGTATGGTTGCCCTGAATAAGTTTTCTAGAAATGATTTTGCATACAAATGTCAAAACTTTTTGGTATCAACACTTTCTACTATACATATCCTTTTTCCATAAAACTTTTTGTTGATCGCCATAAAGAACCTTAGTTTAAGTTCTGAAGGCATGTTTGCATTTTGGCTGCGAGAGTTTATATAGTTCAAATGATTATCAATGCACCATTTCAAGAAATTTAATATCTAAATTTTTTCTTTGAATAGACTGTAGTATGAAAGTTTTGAGTAGATGTATGATATACAATTGACATCATGGTATCTAAAATACAACTAAAAGATTTGCTTTATAGCCTTGTTAAGTGTAAAATTGACTATATAAGCGCGCACATGTGTGTTTATTTGTGATGTTTGTATATGTACCCATTTTAGGGCATGAAACAGGATGGGACATGCTAGACTTGAGAGGTTGGAAGAAATGGTGTATTTAGATCAGATCAAAATGATGTCTAGAATTATTTTTAAAAACCGCTGCACTCCAGAGAAGATAAAACTAGGTCATCATCAATGATCACAAAAAAAACTTCTCAGTAGTGAAACCTACAAAAAAATTAAAAATAAAAAGACCACAAATAGTAGGCCATTAGCTCATAGGATTACCATAGCTTCTCTTGCTGTGAGTCTATCCTGATGATCATATCGAAGAAGTTTATCGAGGAAATCAATGGCCTGCATGTCCCACCAGTAAAATAACCCTTAGGAATCAATAATAATGACACATGTCTAAAAAAAATTCAAAAAAGAATCCAAATATTTACTGGGAAAAAAATGACCTCTGGAGAAACCAGGTGCTGATTATCCGCATTAATAAATTTGGACCATGGCTTCCTGCTATGCCTGCATAAAATTTAACAAAACACGTCAATGAATGACTTGCAGATGACCATTACTTGTTCCTTTCTCTCAACTTTTCCAATGGAGCCACCCCGATCCTATATGCGAACTACATTTTTTGGGTGACTTGCAATCCTACATGCAAGGTTTTAAATGGTCTGCTACAAAGGGTATAATGGTTGCACAATGTTACTGTTATGACCGTTATAACAGGTCACACCTCAATCAAAAAAACGGCCAGAATATTAAGAAACTATTAATATTTTCTTATTTTTCAAAAAAAAATTGATATTTTATTATTTTTCAAAAAAGAAAACCTCGATAACCATTAAAAGTGTTTTTTTTCAAAAAATAAAGGTCATTATTTTATTTTATTGAAACCGTGGGTATCCGGGCCTCTTAGAGCACCCGACTAGTCCCCCGGGCCATTATAATTTAACAGATATCCCTTTTGGGGGTAAAAAGCTTTACAACAGGAAATAATGTAAGAGGGTCAGAATTTTACTGTTATAATGGCCGCCGTTATTTTCGTTATAATGGCCGTTTTTTAAACCATGCCTAAATGTTCTAATAGAAGGTCATCATTTAAATAAAGCACAACATTGTTGAATGTTGCAGGACTAGTTGTATGCTGGAGACAAAAATCAGAAATCATTTCAAACATACCTCCCAACAAGAGCATCAAGCTGAGGATCAAGCTCCAAGTGGTATTTATTTAAATATGCATTTAACTCATCTGTTCCAAGTACCTGAAGAAAAATTACATCGGATACCAAATTATAAGTCATGTGAGCATTAAATAGAATAGCCAACCGTTTTAACTTTTATATTTGTTATTTTCATAATTTTTAATTGTGTTAATTTTTTTTATAAGTAATTGTGTTAATTTTCATAGTTGTCTAAACAATGGAGATGGTTTACAAGAGACTCCACTTTATTCGATAAGAAAGTAAATCCGCCACCAAATGGCCTGAGAACAATGATTTGAAGCCTACAATATGGGTTGCTGAGCTTCTTAGTTCATTGCCAACTTACCATCACCCACACACAAACACCCGACCACCATCACCACAACTAGAAGAAGTAAATACACAAACAAAATTTAAAAAGCTTAGAAAACGGGGAAGCAGATCCCTAGCAGATGCTCGACAAGATTCTTGGTGCGCTATGCTCCACAAGATTCTTTCTGTGGAAAAGCTTAGAAAACGGGATATGCAGATCCCTAGCAAATGCATCTTGTGTCGTCGAGACGAGGAGACCACTAATCACTTGCTCATTCACTGTTGTGTATCCAAGAGATATAGGAGCGTTTCCTTCAGCTTTTTGGGGTTGCCTGGGCCTTTCCTTGGTTTTTGACACTTTTGTCGGATGGTCATCTAAGGCATTTTCAACTAGCGGGCATGTTCTTTAGAGGATTTCCCCCTTCACCATTTGTTGGGAGTTATGGAAGGAGAGGAACCGTCGAACGTTTGAAGATAAGGAGGCAAGCTTAGAGGAGATTTTGATGAACATCAAAACAACACTTTATTATTGGGGTTCAACCATTCCCGAGCTTAAACAATTCAGATTTGAAGATTTCGTCTTCCGGTGGGATCGTTTGGTTTCTTAATTGTGTTCTTCTTTTTGGGGTTTCGGGTTTGATGGCAGCTATCCTTAGTTTGTTGTTTCCCTTTTGAGTTCTGTTGTATAGTTTGTGGGCCTCCTCAGCCCTCCTTTTAATATATAACCTTTTACCGACCAAAAAAATAAAAAAATAAATAGAAATGTTTTCTTAGAATAATTCATCCCAACCAAATGGACAAGAGAAACTATTGTTGTTTAGCGGTTTCACTAACCTCTATCGGGGAAGTTGAGCGGATAATATCACTTCCAATTAAATATACCCAAATTCTTCTAAACATTCAAATAAAACATAGTAAAACAATAAGTATCACATGCCAAGATGTGATTCTTGAAAGAGTAGAGATCCAATAAGGGTGCCCCTATGGAGTCTTCATAAGGGCAACCTAGTGCATTTTCTAATTGGGCCAAAGTGTACCTTGCGCTCGATGCAAGTGATTGTTTATTATAAAGTTAAGTGGCTTGCATAGACCCCAAGGTAAACTTTGGCATGAAACCCCCTCATTATGTACTTGATGCGGGATGATGAGAACTAACTTATATGAGGTGCAAAGATCATAAATATATTCCCACAAGTAATAAGAAAATATAAAACTACTCTAACAATTACCACAAATATGTAGAAATGCTAAATTAATTTAGTTGTTTCAAAGGCTAGATCTCACAATCAAGCAGTGAAGGTGGCCAGGACTCCACTCCAAAAAGTAGGAGGTTATGAGTTCAACTCTCCTTGGGGCCACCCTTGGAAAGAGTAGATTAAAAGTGACTCGGTCCACATTAACTCTCTCAATACACTCCAGCACATGTGGAAGTGGTGACTATATTGCTCCGGGGGACTAGTCGGGTGCTCTAAGAGGCCCGGATACCCACGGTTTCAAAAAGAAAAAAGAAAAAGAAAACCATCAATTATTGATTGAGTGGCCCGATGTAAGTAAGGACTTCCACTAGCTAGGGTTCAACCAAAATTTGTAGTTTCACTTTAATCTTTCAAAAATAAAATAAAGAGTTTCAAGTTAAGGAGGGGTTTTAGGGCGTGTAGGGTCAAGAGTTAGGAATTAGGGTTTGGTAGAAACAAGGGAGAACAATTCCCAAAGTGTGCCACAGGAACAAGAATTGTCCTAGGATGGATTCATGAAGTTTAAGGTGCTGTAAAAGATGGTACAATAGGGTTATAAGAGGCTGGAATGGGTAGAAAAGGGTTATAAGGGTGTTAAGGTTTCTGGGGTTTCATGTGGGATTGAGGAGAACAATCCCCACTTTGAGCCGCAGGCACCAAGGAGATGACTAGGTGTTGCTGCAGGCAGTAGAGGTGTGTGGGAAAGTATATGGCAGAGCTATGAGAATGATAGAGTGTTCAGTGAGGGCTGGAAGGTTTGTAGGTGGTAGGACAGCAAGTTAGGGCCGTAGGGTGTAGGCTAGGGTTTAGGTGATGAAAGGAAGGGTTCTGCAAGGCCCTATAAGTGTCGCACAACACAAAAAAGCTGCTGGAGTGGACACGATTGGGTTATGAAGGGCAGAAGTAGGCCTGGGGAAAGTTTAGGGAACTTAGGGTTAGGGTTTGGAGGTGTGAGGGGTGATGGAAGGGAGAATAAGAAGGAACTGGTGTGGTAAGGTTCAGCAAGGTACTATAGGGCACTATGAGTGTGTCGTACAACACTAGATAGGTAATAGGGTGGTTCGGTTAGGGTAGAGATGGGTAAGGATGAGTCTAGAGTAAAAACCCAAATTAGTGTTAGGGTTAGGGTTTCACAAATTAGGGTAAAAGTGTTGAAATTCAACACTAAAAAAAGAAAATAATGGAGGGATAGAGAAGGAAATGAAGAGAAAGAAGAGAGAGAGAGACATAATACATTTTGGATTCGCACCGAGTAGCTTGAATTCGCGCCAAGGAAGAAAAGAACAATCCACGAGAGATTTCTCAAGAGCAAAAGTCAATACATTTCATTATAATGAAAAATTACAACTTTGTCTTCAGATGGGACCTTCTTTGTCTTAGGGATGGGTGTTAATTAGAGGCCATCAACGTCCACTCTTGTAAGGAGCTTAGCCTTCTATAGGTCATCTCTACCTCACAAGCTGAACCACTTGTTTTCCATGGCTTTGCCTTTAATAATATTTATACTTAGAAAAAAAAAAATTACAAGTAAGAGTTTATGTAATAACTCAAAATAACCTAATCTAATATCAGCCATCCATCTAATCTAATGGCTATAAAAAACACAACAACTTAAAGTAACTAACCAAAACTACAATGAGCCCCCTAACTTTGGGCTAATTACAAAGAAACCCAAAGTTAAGCCCTAAAAACACTCTAATAACTCCCTAAGCAACGCACATGCATCTTTCCAATGTGGAATCTTCATGATGCATATGCATGTGGGGTCTTCTGCTCCCATAAATCAAGAACTCAAACTGGGGGGCCCATGTAGTCATCAAAGTACAAAGACATGAGATTGGGCCCAATTTTCCTCCTCCTCTGGTACACTCTAGGTAAGGACGCCATGTCCTCACTCCTCATCAATATTCCATGAGGGCACCCTTATTGGATCGTCACTCTAAATACATTTCATTTCAGCAGGGTAATGAAACAAGTAATCAAGTAATTCATCACCACTGTCAGATTTATCTCAATTCAAAGTAGTAATTGTGATTGGGACACCCGTCGGGGACCTAGTTACCCCGTGCTCCTTGAATAAAACCTACACATATGCACCCCTCTTACAGTTTCAACTCTCCTTACCCCTGGGCCCCGTGCCCTCTCATACTCTTCCTCCTCCCCACTTTTTTTGTTTGACAATTAAAACCCCCTCTATTTCTCTCTACAGATCAAACCTACCAAGCCACCTCTCTCACTCTCTCTCTCATCCAAAAAAATAGTACAGTTGTAAGTCCTGGAACAACAGTTGGACGTCTCCATTTTGGTCAATCGCGATAGTCATTGAGGCACAATTGATCCCATCAATCTTGGAAAGGAGGGCTTTGTGGAAGAACGTGAAGATAATGATTGGAGATTTTAGGGCATAATTCTTCAAGCAGACCTTAAATGAAGAAGTAGATGAAAAGGATCCACCTTGTTTGCAAGGCCAGCCATTGAAGTATTTGTGTTGAAGGCCCTTATCGGCGTCAACATTTCATTTATTAAAAAAATTGCAGAAATAGATATTCATAACCCTAGATTTTTCAAATATGCAGAACCAGAATTAAATTGTTTTTCTTTTATCAAAATTCACCAACCCACTACAACGATACAGTTCCCAAATCAAGACTATTAAAAATTGAACTGGATGTTAAATTCTGAAATGTGCGGAGTTTATTTTGATGAAAAGTGAAAATAAATATAGATTTCTGGCATTGATGAATGAGAGATTGTTAAACACGACAAAACTGTTATCATATACGTAGAAATACATATTTTATATGTATTGGGGGTAGTTATGTAAATACCCCCTTAAGGGGTATATTTGTCTTTCGTATTTGGGACTTACATAAATAAGATTTATGGAGTCATTGTGACCTAAGCACAATAGACATCCATTTCTCCCTCTTCTCTCTCTCTCTCTCATACTGTGGAACCCTAATTCTATAATTCAACTTGGTATCAGAGCAAGGCTGAAGGGCTGATAGAAGGGTTTCTTCTCCAACTTCATCCAGGAAGGTGATGTCGTCATCTAGGCCATAGGCTGATGTCAGCATCGTACGGACAGGTCTCCTCCTTTTCTCCCCAAACTCTACCATGAGCTAGATCTCCTTTTTAAAGGATTTTTGGTTATTTTTTCACAATTTTTTGGATCCATCTCAAGGGTTTTCGAGCCATTTTCCTCGAAAAATCACGAAAAACCAATTTTCAAACCAGCGGGTTTTTTTAACCCTTAATGACCTTTTTGGGGGGGTTTGTTGCATCGATCTAGTCCCCCCCAACCTCCTCTACATGTGGATAGTCTACTCGAGTAGATCCACGAAGAATTGAAGGTTGTGGAACCTTCTCTATCTGTTGTACTTACCGCCGGCGTCGATTTGGGTCTTTTTGACCATCGGCTGGTCTCTAAAATCCCCCATAAGAACTCTAAACCTCTTTCCCAGTGGTTTGATAGTCCTATGAAGCTTTATTACTCTTGTACATTGCTTCCCTCCTCCATCTGGTTCTTAATATCCTACTTTCGGGGTTCATATGGCCGTTAATTAGTTCCCATTCTTCTTTTAGTCTTGTTTTTGATTACTTGGGAGGATTATTGAGTCCTAAAATGCCTATTAGGACCTATTCCGATGATTGTGGGCCCTATATGCCATGCTTTGATGTTCTTTTGCTCTCTGGTATGGTTCTTTAGCCTTATTCTGGGCTTTGAGTGATTATTTGTGACTCTTCGATACTCTGATATCGTCTCGCTGGCCATAGTTCTTCATGGCAGATCCTCCACCTACTGTGGTCACGCCTTTGGTCACTCCGCCTTCCTTGCCTTCTCCTTCAGGGTCAGATGTGAGCACGGATGTTCCCTCCACTGATATTGGAGGCCCTATGGTGCATCACTTGGCCTATGAGAACCCTAGTTTACAGATCACATCAGTGAAGCTAGACGGCAAGAACTATTTGCGCTGGGCTCAGGCAGCACGGTTGTTTATTGGAGGCCGTGGGAAGTTGGGTCACATTACGGGGGATACAGTTGAGCCTCCCAAGACTGATCCATCTTATCGACAGTGGCAGACAGATGATCTTACTGTCATGTCATGGCTCCTCAACTCTATGGAGCCTGATATCAGTGAGAGTTTCTTATTTATGCGCACAGCGCAAGAGGTTTAGGAAATCACTGAAAAGACTTACTCACAGTAGCAGAACACAGGACGGGCATTTCAGCTGCGACAGACTATCTCCTACTTTCAACAGGGAGAGAAGTCTCTCTCTCAGTACTACACTGCTCTTCGTACCTTGTGGCAGGAGCTTGATCATTACTACTCTTATCAGCCTCTCAACCCATCAGAGATTGCTCCCTTTCGTTGATATATAGAGAAGGGTCGGATCTTTGATTTCCTTGCTGGGCTCAATCCGTCTTATGAGCTTGCACGTGTTCAGATCTTGAGTAGTAGGATGGATCTTCCCTCTCTCAGTGAGGTATATGCCTATCTTTAGAGTGAGGAGAGTAGGCGGATCTCTCTTCAGAGTGAGCATCCCCTTCCAGAGCGATCAGCACTAGCAGCTTCTCCTGCTCATCAGCCTCAGCAGTTACAACAGCCTTCGAGGGGCCCATCTTCTCAAACTATCTCAGCTCCATCTTATGCTCCTACTAGACCTTCTTCTGGGAAGTCTCTGATTAAAGAGAGGCTCAAGTGTGATTTCTGCAGCAAGTTAGGGCAAGTGCGTGCTAAGTGTTGGAAGTTACATAGTCGCCCTAGCCAGCCAGGGTCTTCTGGTGCTCATACTGCCAGTGTGGATACTCCGTTTTTAGCTCCTTCTGGACAATCTCTGACTATCTCTCCGACTTTGGCTCCTCCTGGTGGTATCTCAGCCACAGAGCTTGCAGGCCTTCGACGATTGCTTCAGCAGCTGGATGGTCCTTCTGCCACATCGCCCACCTCTTTTGCCCAGTTAGGTAACCCTAGACCTGCTCATCATGTATCTCTTTCATCGTCCAGTCCCACTTGGATCATTGATTCTAGGGCTTCAAAACACATGACGGGAATGTCTTCCTTATTTTCCAGTTATACTATTTGTTCTGGCCGTGATAAGGTGAAGACAGCTGATAGCACCTTATCCTCTATGTCTGGGAAAGGGAGCATCCTTCCCTCTCCTAAACTACCTCTTTCATCTATTTTGCATGTTCCTCGATTTACTTCTAACCTACTTTCTATTAGTGCTTTGACTAAATCCTTAAACTGTAGTGTCACATTTTCCCCTACTTCTTGTGTCTTTCAGGATCTCAAGACGAGGACGATTGGCACTGGACATGAAGCGCACGGCCTCTACCTTCTGGATGGATGCCTTCCTGAACCCACAGCACTACAGTATTCTACTAGTAATAGTAGGATAGATGTTATTTTGCGCTGGCATGCCCGTCTGGGGCACGTTTCTTTTCAGTATCTAAAACTTTTATTTCCTAGTTTGTTTGTTTCTGTTCCTCTTTCGACTTTACACTGTGAGACTTGTGAGCTCTCTAAGCATTGTAGATCGAATTATCTTTCCAGAGGTAATAGAAGTTCTACTTGTTTTTACATTGTGCATTCTGATGTATGGGGCCCTTCCTCCACTATTTCTATCTTTGGCTTCCGCTATTTTGTTTCTTTTATTGATGATCATACTAGGTGTACATGGGTCTATCTCATGAAAACCAAAGATGAGGTTCATTCCATCTTTCAGGGTTTTCATAAGATGATCCAGACCCAGTATGGTGTCTCCATCAAGGTTCTTCGTACTGACCACGGTGGAGAATATATGTTTGGGAGTCTTCAACACTACCTCATTGACCATGGGATTTGTCACCAAAATTCCTGCAATTACACCCCTCAACATAATGGTGTAGCTGAAAGGAAAATGTGGCACTTGACTGAGATAGCTCGATCTCTATTGATTGGCTCTCATGTCCCCAAATCTTATTGATCGGATGCTGTGTTGACGGCTGCCTACTTGACTAACAGAATGCCTTCTCGAGTGCTCAATTTCCAATCTCCTATTTAGGTCCTTGCTCCTGGCTCTTCTTTATTCACTATTCCTCCTCGCCTCTTTGGGTGTGTATGCTATGTACATATCCTGGGTCCCCATTGCACCAAACTCGATCCCAAAACGGTCAAGTGCGTCTTTCTCGGTTATTCTTCTACCCATAAAGGGTACAAGTGTTACCATCCTTCCTCTAGGAAGAAGTTTGTGTGTATGGATGTCACCTTCCGTGAGGAGCTTTCTTTTTTCTCTCCCACCTCTCTTCAGGGGGAGAGTAGTCATGAAGAGAGGTGTACTGTTCCTCTTCCTGCAATATCTCTATCTCCTCCTCTGGAGTTTGAGAGGTTTCTACCTACTCATACTACTAGTGTGATTGATACTGCTCCTAGAGCTCAGAAGGAGCTCAAAGTCTATAGCAGAAGGGAGAAAGCCATAGCCGATCCAGTACCAGTGGTTCCTACCTTGGATCCAGGTAATCCTCCACTTCTTTCTATGCCTATCATTTCTCCTTCTACTGATGCTTCTGATCTTCCCATTGCTCCAAAAAAAGGAGTCAGAAGCTGCACTCAGCATCCTCTGAGCCACTTTGTCTCCTATGATGCCTTGTCCCCCTCCTATAAAGCCTTTATCACTTCCCTTTCCACTATTCCTATACCCTCTTCAGTGGCAGAAGGGCTAGCTCAACCAAGATGGAAAGCTGCTATGATAAAGGAAATGAGAGCTCTGGACAAGAATGGGACATGGGAGCTTGTGGACCTGCCGAGAGGCAAGAAACCTGTGGGTTGCAGATGGGTGTTCACAGTCAAACACAAGGCAGACGGGTCTGTTGAGAAGTACAATGCAAAATTAGTAACCAAGGGGTACACCCAGACCTATGGGATTGACTATGTGAAGACCTTTGCACCTGTGGCAAAGATGAACTCCATCAGGGTGTTGTTGTCAGTGGCAGCAAATCAAGAGTGGCATTTGCATCAGCTGGATGTGAAGCATGCTTTTCTTAATGGGGACCTACATGAAGAAGTCTACATGGTGCCTCCTCTTGGATTCACTCCACCAGGACATAGTAGCAAGGTGTGTAGACTGAAGAAAGCCCTCTATGGGCTTAAACAATCACCAAGAGCATGGTTCGAGAGATTCACCCTAGTCGTGAAGAAGCTGAGTTACACTCAAAGTCAGGCCGATCACACCCTATTTGTGAAGCATCAAAGGAAGAACACCACTGCTCTCATTGTTTATGTTGATGACATCATTCTCACAGGGAATGATGCAGCAGAGGTAGCCAAACTGAAGCTTCAGTTAGCGGAGGAGTTTGAAACCAAAGATCTACGACCTCTCATATACTTCCTAGGCATCGAAGTTGTAAGATCTAGTCAGGGGATCTTCATCTCTCAGAGGAAGTAGTCTTAGACTTGTTACGAGACTCAAGCAGGTTGGGTACCAAACCAGTGGAAACTCCTATAGAGCAGAATCATCAGCTAGCAGATGCCAGTAGTGAGCTACTACAGGATGTAGGGAGCTTTCAGAGACTAGTTGGGAGATTGATCTATCTTTCCCTGACTCGACCCGACATTGCCTATGCAGTGAGTATGATCAGTCAGTATATGCACTCACCCAGAGGTGTTCATTTAGAGGCAACGCATCGGATCTTGAGGTATCTCAAGTCAGCCCCTGGTAGAGGTCTTTTGTTTGAGAAGAATGGCCACATACGTATAGAGGCTTATACCGACGCAGACTGGGTAGGGGCCAAAGATGATCGGAGATCCACTTCTGGATATTGCACCTTTGTTGGGGGTAATTTGGTCACTTGGAGAAGCAACCCGTTGTCGCCAGATCTAGTGCAGAGGCTGAATTCAGAGCAATGGCTCATGGCTTGTATGAGATGCTTTGGTTGAAAGTGTTGGTTACTGAACTTGGTTTTTCAATTTCAGGGTCTGTGAGCTTATATTGTGACAACAAGGCCACCATCAGCATTGCTCACAATCCCGTTCAGCATGATCGTGCCAAACACATTGAGGTGGACCGACACTTCATTAGAGAGAAGATTATCTCTGGGGCAGTGTGCACCCCATTTGTGAAGACGGATGAACAGGTTGCAGATGTTTTCACGAAGGGAGTTCCCAGTTGGCAACTCCATAAGTGCTTGTGCAAGTTGGGCATGAGAGATATCTATGCACCAACTTAAGGAGGAGTGTTATCATATACATAGAAATACGTATTTTATATGTATCGGGGGTAGTTATGTAAATACCCCCTTGAGGGGTATATTTGTCTTTCGTATTTGGGACTTACATAAATAAGATTTATAGAGTCATTGTGACCTAAGCACAATAGACATCCATTTCTCCCTCTTCTTTCTTTCTTTCTCTCCTCTCTCTCTTACTATGGAACCCTAATTCTATAATTCCTCTCTCTCTTACTGTGGAACCCTAATTCTATAATTCAACTCAGTTGCAGAACAGTTGAGGGAAAGAAGCTCAACTTAAAATCTTCCGTACTTGGAACTAAGACTCTCTTGCTTGCAAACTGAAAACCACTTGAAACCCATCTTTGTTTGCATATCAAATCTAACACTCAGCAAGGTTGTGTGGCAGGTGGCGTTGGTGAGAAGAGAGATCAGGGAGGTCAAGGCGGTGATGGCGAGGAGCTAGTAGAGAAGAGGGGCTCCATAGGGTTTTCTTTTTCTGATAGGGACCGGAAGAGATGGTAATCAATTCATCCCTATGCTACATGGCATAATTTCTTTGGGAGATCTAGCTAGCTCCCCCACGGGTGAGGCAATCATTTTCCTAAAACAGGTAATTAGGCAATTAACTTCCTAAGTTCCTATAACCATAAGACAATTAGAGCCATAAACCAGAATTATCATTACCTTGGCAATTTTGACAAGCTGATCATGGTTGTCGTGACCATAAAAGAATGGCTCCTTGCGAAATATCTGCAAAAGTATAATAAAGTAAAAAAAAAAATCAAAACAGAACGTAAATGGCAAAACTCACTGTAAGCAGACTAGATAGTATTTTACATCAGAGGAAACTCTCACCATTCCTGCAAACATGCAGCCAAGGCTCCACATGTCCAAAGAATAGTCATAATCTTGCAAATCAACAAGAAGTTCAGGCCCTTTAAAGTATCTGGAAAAAGAATGCAATAATTAACTTTCTGCAAGGATGTTGTAGGGCATGCTTGATTTACATGAACTAATAGGCACTTTTTGTGAAACTTAAATCAACTCTGGAAATTTCATCACTTAGCCCATAAAACAACATCAAAACTCCCATTTTAGCATGTAAACAGGCTAACATCCTAAGATATGGCACATGAACTTGTGTTAATGAAATCAAAATATGCAGATCCACCACATGATTTTATATTCAGTTCAATCTCTAGACAAAGATCAAACTCAAGGTGGTTTGGGTTTCCATTTCCAATAGATAGTTGACACAAACAAGGAGAAGTTTAATAGATCATCCGTTAGTTGACACTTTGCGTTGAAACATATTCCTTCAAACATCATGTCATGTCGAATTATGAGGAATGAATTCCAAATATCATTGAATAATTGGATTATCCTTTCAGCACCACTAGTCTTATAGGTAATTTGGTGATAAATACAGCTAACTCTCCCAGAATTTTTTTTTTTTTGGGCCGTGGCCATACATGACGCGAGGTTCATACGTTGATAGCAGTTGGCACATCTGATATTCAACAGACCTTGTTGTGTTATTTGTAAATGAGGCATCCCAAATTTATTTAACAACTACAAAGGTTATCCAAATAGTAATTGTTTGCATTGGCTTCGTAAAAATTAAATCTAACAAACTAAATAGAATGAAATAAGCCTAGCTCTCATCTAATTCTCTGTTTTTTTTCTATTTGTTAATAGGAGAAACTCACCAAGGAATCCGAAGGCCGGTCCAATCTTCTGTTAACCCAAGCAATAAGATTACTTGAAGCTCCCTCACTATTAAAGGTAGTAAACAATTTTTTTGTCAATAGGAGAAATTCACCAAAGAATCCATAGGCCTGTCCAACCTCTATATGATCTTATTTTTTACTATCATTTATGCTTAATTAAAAATAATATTTGATTACATATACAAAAAATAAATGAATTCGAAATAGTTTGGAGAACCATAGGGTGACAAATGCATGAGTAGATTGTTGGCTTATTAGAATTCCATATGATCTTTCTGATGTAAATCCTTAGTAAAATTATTTTTACTTTAAAATGATTTTAGAATATTAAAATAATATAATGATAAAAACTTTATAAACTCTAATTTGATCAGTTGTTTGTTGGTCGGATCAAATGTAATCGTGATTTTGAGCAACTATGAGTGCAAGTATGGCTCTCGGGAGATGGTGCCTTCGGAGGGTTGCGAATTCGCTAGGATTAATAAATCAGGTGATGCAGACCCAACCACAAGCCCCAGACTTAGACCATGTGGTTCAGATTCAAGAGGTGGAAGAGGAATCTGAGAGCGGTGAACGCGAGAAGGAGGAAGGCTTGGCAAGCGTCGAAGCTTATCAGCACAGAAGACGTGTTAAGTTGTCTAGGGAAATCAGTAACCTGTCGGAGTCCAAATATTTGATAGAGGGCCTAGGGGGGTGAGGCAGTCGCAGGAAAGGGAAGGGAGGGGGAATCTGAATTTATGCTTATGAATATTAACCTCTTTACGTGGAATTTCAGGGGGTTGGGAGGAAGGGAGAAGCAGTTGGTCTGTAATAAATTTCATCACTGGAAGTAGATGTTGCTATAATTTAGGAAACCAAAATGGAAGTTATTGATGCCAAGGTTGTAGAAGAGAGTTGGGGGAATAAAGACTGTGGATGGCTGTGTCTGTCGGCGATAGGTGCAGCGGGTGGTATTTTGATGCTTTGAAACCAGGCTAAGATCAGTGTGGAGGACTCCTTTATTGGGGTCTATTCAGTTTCTATGGTTTGCCAGGACAGGGAGGTTAATCATAAGTGGGTTCTTACAGGGGTGTATGGGCCATCTAGACCAAATTTCAGATCAAAGTTCTAGACGAAGTTGGATTCCAATAGAAGTGGTCGTTGCCTTGGTGCATTGGAGGGGATTACAATGTGATTCGGTTCACGTATGAGAAGAATGGAGGTGGTTTGGTAACCAGGAGCATAAAAGAGTTCGATTCTTGGGTTGGACGACACTACTTGATGGATCTTCCTTTCTGTGGGGGAGATTTCACTTGGTCGAACAACCAAGAGAGGCCTACAATGACCAGATTGGATAGATTTCTAGTGACTGATTGTTGGTCTAAGTTGTACATCGACATATCCCAAATCATCCTTCCTAAACCTGTGTCGGATCATAATCCGGTCCTGCATAGATGTGGGAGTATACCTAGAAATCCTTCTTCGTTTAGGTTTGAAAATATGTGGTTGTTAGCAAAGTTTAAAAAGGCTAGTTCGGGAACTGAGGCGTTTTATTTAAAAAAAGGCGAGGCGTAGCCTCAAGGCAGTACCGAGGCGTAAGCCTCATTTAAGCCTCAGTTTTTTTTAAAAAAAGTGCTTAAAAAATTCTAAAAAAAATATAATGAATTCTAGAAAAATGAGAAACATCATATCATGTGAAAAAAATAACTGAAATAACCATAAAAGTAAGTGGGGCTATAACTTTTACCTTAAGAGTGACGCTGTCGAGACTCGGGAATGCCCGACATTGTAGGGTTGCATATTTGTTTTCATTCTTGTAGTATAAGTGTGCTCATAATTAGATAGTGGCTGGTTACTTACAGTTTACTCGATTATTTACCTTAATCTTAGTTTTAAGTTGTTTTTACTCTCTTAAGGACTTTTTATAGTCCTAATTGTCTGTGTGTCAGCTGCTCTTGTTTTACCATGGTTCTCAAGCATAAATAAATTCTCATCATGCACATATTACTCTTAATATGCTATACATAAAGAGGTTATAGATGTTATGGTATGTATAAATCTAGTAGAGAGGGTATTTTGGAAAAGAAAATGAGATTAGTAAAAAAAATGAAAAAAAAAGGGTCCATAGTTTTAGCATTAACTGTGCAAACTGAGGCTTAAGCCTCAGTTATATAACTTGAGGCTATAGCCTCGAGGCTATTTTTGGGCGCCTCAATTGCCTTTTTAAACTATGGTTGTTAGAACCTAACTTTGTTAACATGGTGGGGGAGTGGTGAGATTCTTTTATCTTCACGGGGAAGTCAGGCTTTGTGTTCAAAAGCAAGCTGAAAGATTTGAAGGGGAGACTAATTACGTGGAATCGAGATGTTTTTGGACGTGGATAAGAATATGGGAGAGCTCTTGGAGGAGATTTCAGTTCTAGATAGCAAAGAAGAAAAGGGTGAGGTTACGGAGGAGGACAGAAGGCACAAAGTGGAGGCCAAGAGAGATTACCTCCAATGGGCTCATTTGGACGAGATCAACTGGAGGCAAAAGTCAAGAGTAAGATGGTTGAAGGAAGGCAATAGTAATACAAAGTTTTTCCATCAGATTGCGAATGCAAGAAGGAATAATAACATCTCGAGCTTAAAGGTTGGAGAGGTTACGGTTGTGGATGATGCAATTATTAGAGTATTGTGTAGTTTTATTCTCGTTTGTACACTGAGCCCGATTGTTTCAGACCTACAGTTGATGCGTTGCACTTTGATTGTATTAGCCAGGAGAAGAGCGAGTGGTTGGAGAGACCGATAGTGGAGGAGGAAGTTCTGGAAGCAATCCACGGCCTAAGTGGAGATCGAGCTCCTGGCCCCGATGGCTTCACGTTGGCCTTCTACAAGAAGTGTTGGAGTGTGAGTGGGAAATATTTTATGCGTGTTGTTGAGGAGTTTGCAACGGATGCTTTTCTTGATCGTATCTAATAGCACTTTTATCACGCTCATTCCCAAAAAAGAAGGGGCCACATCTTTGAAGGATTACCGACCCATTAGTCTTGTGGGGAGCACCTACAAGATAATATCTAAGGTTTTGGCGTCCAGAATGAGAGAGGTGTCGGGTTCGGTCATTTCTCTGACCCAAGGGGCTTTTGTGAAAGGGAGACAACTGTTGGATGGAGTCCTGATAGCCAATGAAAGTATCGACTCAAGAGTTATAGGACGGTCAGGTATCCTCTACAAGATCGACATGGAGAAAGCCTACGATCACGTATGTTGGAACTTTCTCGAGAACGTGATGTTTAGGATGGGATTTGGGAAGAAGTGGAGAAAATGGATAAAGGTGTGTATTTTGTCAGCGTCTTTTTCCATTCTTGTTAATCAGTCACCAACAGACTACTTTACCAGTTCGAGAGGGGGATCTTAGCATTCAATTGAGATACTGTGTGTGTTCCCGCGAAGGTTAGCCTGTCCAGTAGTCACCATACTGGCAGTAAGATGTCTAGCTAGCGAGGGGTCTTCAAGGAAAGAGAGTAGGCTTATTGAAAGGGGAGAGTGACCTTAGCTCTACCTAACACATTTAGCTAAGACCTATCACTTAGGCAAGGTGATCCTTTATCTCCATTCTTGTTCATTATTGTGGTGGAAGCTTTGAGTCGTATGACGAGTAAAGCTGTGGAAGGAGAATTTATTGAAGGCCACCAAGTCGGAAGATCTGGTCCTATGATCTCTCACCTGCAAATTTGCCGACGACACAAACTTCTTCACGGATGCCTCGCACAACCAGCTTAGATATCTTCGGTGTGTTCTAAGGTGTTTTGAGGCGGTGTCAGGCTTGCGGATTAATCTGTCTAAGAATGAGGTGGTTGGCATAGGTGATGTTCCCAACATGAGGGATTTGGTAGTCACTTTGGGGTGTAGACTTGGTAAACTACCAACTTCCTATCTTGGATTGCCTTTGGGTGCTAGATATAAGGATAAATCCATATGGGATCCGGTTAGGGAAATATTTGGTAAAATACTTGCTGGGTGGAAGAATCGGTTTCTCTCCAAGGGAAGTAAGATTACTCTGATTAAGAGTACTTTGTCCAGCATACCTATTCACTCTCTCTCTCTCTCTCTGTTTTCTATGCCTGCTAGTGTGGCTAATAGTTTGGAAAAACTCATGAGAGATTTCTTATTGAGTGGGGAAGGGGATATCCACAAGTTTCATCTTGTGAAATGGGATCGGATTTGCTTGCCCAAGACCGATGGAGGATTAGGTCTCAGGCATCTCAGAGACATGAATGTAGCTCTCCTTGGGAAATGGTTAAGGAGACTAGGAGAGGAAAAGGACAGCTTATGGTGTGGTGTGATAGTAAGTTTGCAGTTAGTCGGTTTGGATGGGACTGTCAGCCAGTATCCTCCCCCTATGGTATTAGTTTGTGGAGAGGCATTGTCTATTAAAGACGAATACGAAAGGGGTGTTATCTTCAAGGTCGGCAAAGGAGATAGAGTACGGTTCTAGGAAGATCCATGGTGTGGAGAGGAACCGTTACAATCTTTGTTCCCTACTTTGTATAGTTTATCTGACAAGAAAGGGGCTACTGTGCGGGAGTGTGTAGACAGCCATGAAGGTTTGGTTTCTTTGAAGCTCGGTTTCCGCAGACATTTCTATGATTGGGAGACGGATAGTTTAGCGGTGCTTCTTCATCGAGTGGGCAATCATCCGGTTCTAAATTCGGAGGATGATAGAAGAGCTTGGAGGTGGGACCCTAAAGGTGTGTTTTGTGAGTTCTTTCTTCCAGCATGTCTCCAAGACAGGCCAGGAGTATTTACTGGGTCCTATTATTTTGAAGGTGCCTATTCCTTCGAAAGTGAAGTTCTTCGTTTGGACAACTTGTCTAAATAAAATTCTCACGGTAGATCACTTGATGAGTCGAGGGATGATGATGCCATGTGTGCTTTGCAAGTCCTGTGGCGAGTCAGTTGATCATGTACTGATTCACTGTAGTTTCACCTTCGAAGTGTGGCATACTTTCTTCGCCCTCTTTGGAATTGATTTTGTAGTTCCAAAGCATGGTTATGAGTACTACCGTGGCTTACTTGTCTGGGAGAGGAAGGATTCTCTGGAAAATGCTTCCTTTCGCTGTGATGTGGATAGTTTGGAAGGAGAGAAACTTCTGGATATTTGAAGGGGTAGAAGCGTCTGGACCTGAGATAACGTTGAAAGTCAAAACTTTAGTGTTTCTCTAGTACTCTGTATTTCTAGAGTTCAAAGGATGCTTTTTTGACTCTTGTATTTAGATGGGGTGACATTTTAGAGGATCCCTCGCTTTCTGTCTAACGAGTGAGATCTGCTTTTATTGTTTTTCTTTGGGATTCGTCCCTTTTAATGGAATTTACTTATAAAAAAAAAAAAAAGTATGGCTCTCAAAATCTCTCTTTCATATACCTGTGTTAGTTTGTAATGAATGCTATCAATCTTACATTTGTTACTCCAAATGGTTGTTTGTTTGGTTATAATGAGTTACGAGTGTACTTACATGCTTGTTCTATCATTTCCTGAAATATCAATGGATGTATGCTTTTGCGATTATCTGTGGAAATCCATAATTGTCAAATTTCTTGCAATAATTCCCTAGATTTCCATGAATAAATCCTGATTTTTTACCGACTGAAGTTTACCCTAAACCAGAGTTTAGAACCTTAGTTCTAAATTAGCAATTCCATCTCCATTCCCATTATAAGGAAGGGGGAAGCAACTCAAGTGTGTCTTCTCACCTTAACAAAGCATATGTAGATATAATAAGAATAAACAAATTGCAAACTTAAAACAATAAATAAATAAATAACACGTCTATGACAAAAAAAAACTTAAGGAAAGGTTAAAAAACCACAAAAATTGCTAAAATGATTTGGGGTGTCCACAAAGATGTACCTTGAAGCTACACGCACATTATATTCCTTGCCCGGATGGTAGAACTCAGCAAGACCCCAATCTATTAAGCGAAGTTTACGCAGCTCGTGGTCTATCATAACATTGTGAGGCTTGACATCTCTATGCATAATTCCTTGTGAATGGCAGTAATCTAATGCCTGTAATAAAAAGAGTAGATTAGTTAAGCTTGAAACACTGCATCCAATACCCCTTTAAGACATGGTTCTCACGTTGTAGAAACCAGCTCTGTTGCCAACTCAAGAAATTAAATAAAATCAAGAGATTCAGATAAGCTTTCCAAAATATCATGTGATGCAGAGGAAAATGCTGCTGTTAATAATACACGTCAATGGAAACCATACAATACAAACATATACAATATAGATTCAACCCTTAAATACTTCAAAAGGTAGTAGATTAGAGGGGAGTATCGCATTTTGCATGAGATATACAAATTATCCCTTTCAGTATGACGGATTTGTGATGGTCAATATGACGGATTTGTGACATACATTTTGTTACGGAACTAACGACAGAATTATTGTTCAAAAAAATTTGAAAGCTCTATTGATTTAGTTTATTGTCAAATGGAACCTTCAATAAAGAACAAAATCTATACTAATATAAAGCGAAGCCTTTTGGACAGTTATTTAAAGCAGAAGTTTCATTTCCAATTACAACCACACATTATTATGAAAACTACATTCACAAGTCATAGCTGATAATCTTTAGTTACATTACAAATCTAAAAGGTAAAACTGTCTTTTTAGTTTTTAAAGTTGATTTATCAAAGAGAAGAGATAAATGTGGAACGTATATTTCATCTTTTTAAACTCTGAGTTGGCACATTTAACAAACTGTCTTTTATCTTCAAAATTTTTTAAAAGCTCATAACTTACAATCCATAAGTTGGTTTGAAGTAAAACTGGATCAATCAAAAATCCCTAGCCAAGATCTTTCCATTGATATCCTTTACTTACTATTTTTATCGAACTATATAATTGATATTTAAACATTTTTTTCTAAAAATACCCTTATAAACATGTTTTTTTTACGACTACTAATGAGGTGCAAAAACATAATATTGCTGTTTAAGTTGCCCACTTACCAATTTGAATAAATTCACCATTATTTTAAGCGCACTTCCATAATTTAAGAATCACATTCATCACACGCATAGTCACAAAGTTGTGATTCGGCAATAAATCGGCAAGGGGTCAAGTCGAGAAAATTCGGATAGATTCGGTAAAAATCGACAGAAATCGACAAAAATAAAAAAAATATATCATGGCATTTTTCAAGTTCAAAACACATTTATATGGTGAAAAGCACATCTATAATTCCATAATAATAAGTCATTAACTCATAACTCATAAGCATGATATATCATTCATCATTCCAAAATCGGCAAAATCGAAATCATAAGGGGAAAAAAATGGGTCTCAGTCGATTAATCGGCAAAATTCGGCAAAATCGTTGATTAATCGGCGAGTTTTTTATTAATCGGAGATTTTGCCGATTAATCGGTGATTGATTCGTGAAAAAATCAGAGATTTTTGTGACTAGGATCACACATGCTTCTCTAGGCATGCCTATGTAAATAAAACAAAATTCTGCCACAACCTACTAAGTGGCTCAAGGAAGAGAAATTCGAGCTCTCTCTCCAATTTGATTTAATCCTCTAAAAAGTACACTAGCAGATGCAATGATAGATTGTGACATCTTGGCTTTACATAAGCAGGATCATAGTTTTAAAATATGGCCGTTACTTTAACGGTAACACCCAAGGTAGTTAAGGGCGCGAGGTGCACTTAAGGCGCTAGGACCTCTGGCACCAGGCAAGGCACCCGCCTGACTGAAGCGAAGGCGAAATATTAAAAATTCTAATAAATATAAGAAAAATTAAAAAAATTAAGAAAAATAACAAAATAGGTAATCATTAGGCCATAAAACATAAAAGCTAGCAAATGTCAAAAATCTCAAGTAACCCAAAAATAGTTCTAGCTAACATTGTCATTATCTACATACAAAAAAAGTAATAAAAAGGCCATAAAATATAAAAGATAGCAAATGTTCAGAATTTCAAATAGCCCACAATTAGTTCTAGTTAACATTGTCATCATCTAAAATATAATCATTAGCTTCGTCCCGATCATCATCGGATGTGTTAGCCTCCTCAATATATTCTTCTTCTGTCTCCTCCGAATTGGCCTCTTCCTCTTCCGACTCCCTTATTGAAGCCCTTGCTCTTATTCTTGACCTTGGTTGTGATCTAGTATTTGATGTTGATTCACCAACTTTAGCAGCTCTCACAACAACACTCCACGTCAAGGTATCATCTTCAAACACCAATTCATCTTCTGCTTCTCCACCTTCTGTTTCCATTTCCCCAAGTAGCCATTCATTGCTTTCATCAATCTCTTTCAATGAGAGGTTCAATTGTATCTCTCATATCATACTGATGCTTAATACAATAGGCCAAAGTATAGAATGTATACAAAAAATATGTATTTTAGTGAGGCGCGCGCCTGATGCACCTGGAGCCTAGTCTGAGGCCTTACTAAACGCGTCTCGCCTTGATCCTTCTAAAGCGCTTTAGGTGCGCCTTGCACCTGAGGCGCACGCCTTGACTACAGAGGTAATGCCAACACCCTGTTACGGGTATTTTTTTAAATAACGGCCATTATAAAGAAAAAAAAATGGCATTATATTTTCATAACGAATGTAATTTTTAACGGCCATTTTTCCATTATTTTCCGTTATTAAAAAAATCAGAAATTTCAGTAACTTAATGTTTTTATAAACCGAAATGCAAGGATAGGTTAATACATTGTTATAAACCTAATTGCTCCAAATTAGTAAATCTATTTGCTTAATATATTTCCCAACACTTTGTAAATAAAAATTATAAACCTAAATACCCAAAGATAATTTTGGTTATCAAAACATTGCTAAACTCACATGATTTTGCTTTTCACATTTTAAATTTTCAAGACAAATAATTGAAGTGATAGGTAGAGATTCTCTACTTTTCTATGTTTTATAGCAGATAGAGATTTGTATTTTAAAAAACAATTCGCATTTTAAAGATAATTTTTTTTTTATGGGTAAAGACAAATTTATAAAGGCAGGGCTGAGAAGGCCCCAGCAAAACAACAACGAACAAAGAAAGCGAGGAGAACAAAAACAAAAACAAACACCGTCTTCCCTCCTAAGGACAACCCCTCAAGGAGGGCCAACGTTAACAAATCAGCCTATCCCATCTAAATACATAATCATCAAATCTAAACCCACGGAGCTCCGAAATGACTAAACCCCAATGATACAAAGTGGCTTTGATGTTCAGAAAAATTTCCTCCAAATCGGCCTCCTCTTCGAAGATCCAATGGTTTCTTTCCTTCCAAAGCTCCCAACAAATGGCAAATGGGATAATCTTCCATAGAATCCGACCATGAGCGGAAAAGGCTTTAGAGGATCATCCAACAAAAGTATCGAACACAGACTTAGGGAAGATCCACGAAGTGCCGAAGAGGCACAAGAAGCGCTCCCAAATCGTCTTAGACACCCTGCAATGAATGAGCAAGTGATTGGTGGTCTCGTCATCGCCTCAGCATAAGATGCATCTGCTTGGCATGTGAAAGCCGTGTTTCCTTAACTTCTCCACCGAAAGGATCTTTTCCAACATCGCACACCAAATGAAGAAGATGACCTTAGAAGGGGTAGGAATTCCCCAGATGCTGTTAAACGGGAAGGTGCTATGCGTAGGGCCTCTTAGAGTAGTGTAGAGGGACTTGACCGAGAATCTTCCTTCCGAGTCATGAGTCCACCATCTACTATCCTCTACACTATCTGAGAGCTTCACCTCTTCTAACCGACTAAGCAAGGAAGCCACCACGTCCACCTCCCAATCGTTCAACCTCCTCCTAAGACCCAAATCCCAACGCAGGATACCATTATCATTAACAGCAACTTCGCGAACCGAGTCACCTTTACGATCCAAAATGGCATAGATCGAGCGAAACTCCTCTTTGAGATAGGTTGTTGAGAATCTCTACTAGTGCAGAGAATCTCTACTTTTCTAAGTTTTATAAAAGAGAGAGGCATGCGTATGTTAAAAGAATGATAATATGTGTAATACCCTGGACTTTTTCAGGGTATTTTAGATATTTAAATTATTATTTTTAATAATTTTAATGATATTTCGTAAATAAATATTAAGTATTAATGTTTGGTTGCATATTGTTTGAGTTAAAATTAGTAAGGTGGACCTTTTGGGCCAAAAAATAACCTTAATTAAAGTCTAGTTGATATATATGGGATTTGGGCCCAATTCTAACCCATATCCAACTTAAAATACGCTTTTTAGTGGGTTATAAAACTCCCCCCTTTTAAAGTGACGAAAATCACTTAATCTGAGATCAAATAGGAAACCTAGTTAGATAACAACTTTTGGAGAGATTCTCTCATAATACTTCTCAAAAACCCTAAACTATGTTACCCTAATTGATCACAACCCTCCATTAACCCCAAATCTAATGGCCAAGATTTGATCTCCCAAAAATTTAAACAAAAAACTCAAATCTTAAATCTACTCATATGATCTATTTAACATAAACTTTGGAGACTCCCACACCAAAACCTAGCCATTTCTCATATTTAAGAATACACTCACCTCACTTTTCTCTCATATCCTCCATTGATCCATCTTGGAATTTGTAAAGATTTTCGGAACACCAACAAAGGTTTGAGGTAAGTACCATTTTCCTGTGATCGCTTCAATATTACATTATAGACCTATGCACATTGATTATTTGTTACTTGTAAATCTCATTATTGTATTACCTTTGTGCAGGATTGGGATGTTATAACATGTTTCAGGAAATCCCCTGTGTAGATATTGTTACTTTTGTGATTATTAAGACATGTATTCATGAATAATGTCGAGAAGTGTTAAGCAAGTTTGGAGTGAGTTCCCCAGGGTGAGACCCCCGAGAAGACCCTCTGTATGGATGAAGGCATTTTATTTAAGAGAATTTTTTACATAACCCCCCCACCCACAATTTGAAAAAGCCGACATACCCCCCACCCTATGACCCAGTCCATGGCCATTTGACCAATGTTGATCCGAGTTGACAACCAAATTTTATATTAAAGGACAAAACTACCCTTGTCTTCAACCTTACAACAAGGGTTTGGGTCAAACCCTAACCCCAAATCAAACATGAAAGGAGGATGACATTAAAAATATAAATAAAAACCATGTTGGTAAACTTAAGTTTTTCGGGTTTTTCAATGAATAAGTAAAGATTGATAAGAAAAAAGCCCATAAAAATACATAAAACTCATGAAGGAATGAGATTTCTTTTTATGGATTTTATTGTAGAAAAAATTTAAAACTAAGAAAACCCCATCTTTCTAAAATCCATGCCTCAAAAGCTTAAAATCTAAACTGCTCTAACTCTTATTTTTCATTTTTGTTAATGAATTCTCTCTATAAACTAAGAAACGCCACTCCTGTTTTTTTTTTTTTAAACATTGGGTTTTTAATTTGTTGTAGGAGTGGTGGTTGGCTCACTCGTACTTACAAAATTTTCAGATTTGATTCGGCACAGAGAAGAGGAAACTTTCAATCAGGAAGAACCATTGAACGATGTTGGATTAAAGGATTAGATTTACTTATTTATTTTCGAAAGGTTATTGATTGTAATAAAGTGTTTGACTTATTTTGGTTTTCGTTCGATATTTTAAATAATTTCGCAAGTTATAACTTGCCCTATTTCCATAGTTCTAACGGTTACCATTAGGGCTGATTTGATAAGAGTAAAACCCTTAATTAAAATAGCAAACAACATTTTCTTCAAAAGCATCTTCATAAGTTCATAGAAGTTGTTTCTAATGATATTTGGGATAAAATCATTTATGGAATTAATTTTTTGACTATTTTATTATTTTGACCAAAAGTTGATCGTTTATCGTTAATCGCGAAAAATAAATTCCACAAATGAACGATTTAGCTTAACTATCTTTACAAAAGTTGTTTAAAATAATTTCTAAGTATAGAGATCATAACCAATTGTTTTAGTGGAAAATAAATTTAACTCTTATTTTGGGTATCGTGCCGTTAAATTACGAAAATTTAATTTAAAAAACATATCAAATGGTTGAATTAACCAAAGCCCTTTTACAAAAGTTTCTTTTTTGATTTATGAGGAATTATGGTAATCTAATAAATATTTCAGAATATAAAATAAGTTATCACCCTGAATTTCGAGTAAATGGGTCGATTCACGAGCATTCAGGTCGGGTTCGGGTGCCCAGATTCGGGGCGTAACAATATGTCAGAGAAACAACTCAAATATTCACACGTATTTGAAATATATCATAGCCTCTCTCTAACAGGTAAGCTCTGGATTCATGCTTCTTTTTGCAATGGGCTTCATGAATGAGCTCAAAACCCATAATGAAAATAAAAAATAATAATTCAATGGAACATGATTCGTGTTCCTACTTAATACTTATAAAATTATTAACCTTAAAACAGGATTGAGGGAGAAGGTAGAAAACGAGATCCATTTTACAGCCACTACATTTGGCTGGATGGTAATAAAATATAATGTGACTACTGTACTAAAGTAGTTACTGCAGGAATCACTAGATTCAAACACCACTTAACTAGATCAAGATGAGATATTGTTGTTTGCAATAATGTACCTTTGAAAATAAGGGCACATGCAAATCAATCTCTTAGAAAGATGAAGCCCAAAAAAGACAAAAACAACAATATCAAGACTATCAGCCTATAGATATGGGAGAAAAAACTTATAACTATAAAGTTAAAGATGTCTGATGCTTATGGAGTTGAAGAACCAGAGATTCATCTAAAAAATAAGCAAATACCGATGAAAGTTATTACTCAATAACTTTCTAATCAGCCACAACATTCTTGACTTTTTAACAAATTATTTCATCTAGGTAGGAGTGAAGGGTCGTCTAGAGCTACACATGTCAGTGATAGACCATCTAAGGCTCCTTTGCCACCTCGAACATCAGTTGATTCAAGAACTCGTAGTAGAGGGGGATACGCAACAAACAATCCCGAATATGACTAGTGGCAAAAGTTCTCGAGATTACGCTTGCGAGCGTATTTGTAGAATGTTCTATGAAAACGCTTTCCCATTTAATGTAACTTCATCAAACTCTTACAATGAAGCTTTTAATGCAGTTGTAAATTATGAGAAATGTTTTAAGCCTCCAACTGCATATGAACTGTCTAATACATTCTTATAACGAGAGAAAAAATGATAGAGAACACTGTAATTAGAAATCAGAGAAGATTTTGAAAGAATTATAGTTGCACTCTCATTACTGACAGTTGGACGGATCAACGTGAACACACGCTACTAAATTTTTTAGTTTATTGCTCATCAGGTATAAAAATTTGAAATTATAATATTTTTTAAGATTATCCTTTAAATTATTCTAATTAGATTCACTTTAAACTTCATAGGTACAAATTTTTTAAAAAGTATAGACATCGATGATAGCCGATTGATCGTAGAATATTTATATAAACTGTTAAAAAGATGTCATTAATTACATTGAAGCAAAAAATGTAAAGATAGTTACCGATTAAGAATTTACTTTTAGATCTGTTGGGTGGAGAATAACAGCAGAGTATAGTCAATATACTGGGGAGCATGTACACCCATGTTATTAACCTCATTTTCCACGATTTTGAAAATTTTGATTGGGTTAAGAAGGTCATGTCAGACGCACAAAAAATATAAAAGTTCATCTACAATCACGCTTGGGTACTTGCAAGATTTAGAAAACACACTGGCCAACGTGATCTTATTCGTTCAGCTCTCACGAGTTTTATAGCTATACGAAGCATTGTAGAGAACCAAGCTCCTTTCCATCAGTTATTTGTCGACCCTGAGTGGAGAGATTCAAATTACACTAGACTTGAAACAATGAAGAAACGTACAAGGAATTGCAATTGACGAAATTTTTTGGAAGGCATTAAATGCAATAACAATGGTGGAGCCTTTGCTCAACGATATCTAGATCATTGTTAGTCGTTTCTCTTTGAATGTTATCTAATCATTCAGGGTCTGCTGGCAACTCTGCCCCTTCATCATCTAATGCAATCCATTCTGTCAATGGATTTTCCACAAGAATAGCAGACACACTGATTGGATCAGTATGATATCTTTGTCGGCAATCGATCCTTTTTTGCTTTAATCGAAGATTATATTCAATAAAGACGGAGTCATTGAGTCTTTTCATTGCCAGTCTATTCATTGCTTTAGTATGAATTCGATCAAATGTGTTCCAATTTCTTTCACAACCAGAAGATGACGTCTGACTCAAAACTCTAGCTACTAGCATTCAGAGATTCGGCAAAATTATTCCATAGCTATCCTTGCTACTTCTGATCCCATATTTTCTGGTCGGGATTGAAACCTTCCTAGTTGTTCCCAAAATGCAAGTATATTAGAATAATGATATTGTTTGAGAACTAACTTTTATAATTACAAAAGTGAATATAAATACCTCCAAAGTTATAGTCACTTGATTTGCTAGGTTTGGAAATAAATTGGACATCACTTTATGGACACAAATCTCTGGATGGCAGATTTCATTTTCAACCTTAGAGCTTGATGGTTCATAAAGATAATATAGGTTCAAAAAGTATGCGGCAATGTGCCAGTCAGTGTGGAGTTGCTCGTTTCATCTTTTGTTGATAATGTTGCAGATAATCGAAGCTCTTCTCAACCCCAAAACCTACTTAATTATGTCATTGGTTGTACACAATGCATCAAACAAGTACCCAATCGTAGGCTTATCTAAGTACCAACCATAAGACTTTTACAAGTAGCTCAACCATTGCTACTACATTTAATGCCTTCTTCTAAAACAATTCGTTGTATTTTTTTCCTTCTTTCAAGTCTAATGTAACTTGAATCTCTCCATTTAGGGTCCACGAATAACTATTGGAGATAAGCTTAGTTCTCTACAATGGTCTATATAGTTATAAATCTCATTACAAAAAGAATAAGAGCTGGACGAATGCGTTCACGTCGACCGGAGTGTTTTCTAAATCTTGCAACTACCGAAGCATGATTGTAGATGAACTTTGATTTTATTTATTTTTTTTGCGTCTAATATGACATCATTTAACCCAATCAAATTTTTCCAAGTCATAGAGAATGAGGTCAATAACATGGGCTGTACATGCTACCAAGTATATATGACTATACTGCTGCTATTCTCCTACCAGCAGATCTAAAAGCAACTCTGTAATCGGTAATTATTTGTTCATTTTTTTCTTTAATATAATCAAAATGACATCTTTTAACAACTTATATAGATATTTTGCGATCAATTCAAAAATGGTGTACCGACAAAGTTTAAAGTGAACCTAATTAGAATAATTCAAATGGTAATTTAAAAAAAATAGTATAAGTTCAAATTTTATACCTGGTGAGCAATAGATTAAAAATTTACTATCGTGTGTTCACGCTGATCCTTTCAACTGTTAACCATGAGAGTGTAACCATAATTCTCATAAAATACTCTCATTTTGACTTACATTGTTCTCTATCATTTCTTTCTCTCATTGTAAGAATGAATTAGATAGTTCATATTCAATTTGAGGCTTGAAACTTCTCTCATAATTTGCAACTGCATTAAAAGCCTCATTATAAGAGTTCGATGAAGCTACATTAAATGGGATAGCGTTTTCATAGAATATTCTACCAATACACTCGCAAGCATAATCTCAAAAGCTTTTACCACTAGTCGTATTCGGGATTTTGCTTGTTTCGTATTCCAACAACTACTATGAGTTCTTGAATCCACTGATCATCGAGGTGGCAAAGGAGCTTGAGATGGTCTCTGGCATGTATAGCTTTAGACGACCACCCTTCTCCACTACTAGGGGTGTCAACGGGTCGGTTCCGGTTCGGTTCCTAAGGTGACCAGAACCGGAACAAACGGTTCCGGTTCTTATCGGTTCGAGTACTTATCGGTGCTATAGTGTACCTCCAGAAGTAAGGGCACGTGCAAGTCAATTTCTTAGAGAGATGAAGGCCAAAAATAAAAACAAAGACAACAAGTGATGGTACCAGAACCGGAACCGATTATGTAGTTTTTGTCGGTTCCGGTTCCAGTTTCGGGTATAACGGGTCCAATCTTGGTAATATGAGAATTTTTATACTATATTTATATATCGGTTCCGGTTCTTATCGGTTCGGTTCCGATTCTTATCGGTTTCGGTTCCATATTAGAGTACCGGAACCGTAACCATTAGTTTCCGGTTCGGTTTCGGTTCCGGTTCTTTTTAATCGGTTCCCAAAAATGTGGTACCGGAACCGGTGTTTTCGGTTCCGGTTAAATCGGGTAAAATTGACACCCCTATCCACTACTACTCTTACCCCAACAAAATAATTTGTTAAAAAGTCAAGAACATTATGGTTGATTACAAGGAAATAAATTTCCCGAAATTAACGAAATATTTCGCGAAATATTTCCATTTTCTAGGTTACCGACAGGAAAGAATACATACACGAAATGTTTCCATACATGTCGAAATATTTCGTGTTAACAGTAAATTTCGGTCAATTGACGGTGTAAATATGTATTATTTTGGTCGAAATGTTTCGACATCAATAGAAACATTTCGATCGAAGGTAGGAAATGTCCCATTTGAGCACCACAAATCCCATATTTGATCATTTAACCCATTTCCATATATATATATAGAAGACCAATCCATTATAGACCGCTATGGTTATTCATTTCCATACTACATATGGTTGTATATTATGGTTTGATAGTTTATGAGTGTTTTTAGGCTTGTTTTTATCATTTCCCATACTTTCCACAAACATTTCTATAATATTTCCATCATTTCCGCATTATTTCCATCATTTCCACGAAAATGTATTATTTCCACACTGGTCGAAATAAACCTCGAAACCGAAATTTATTTCCTTGGTTGATTAGAAGGTTGTTGAGAAGTAACTTCCATCGGTATTTGCTCCTTTTTTTAATAAACCTCTGGTTCTTCAACTCCAAAAGCATCAGTTACATCTTTAACTTCATCGTTGTGAGCTTTTTCTCCTATTTCTACAAGCTGTCAATCTAGTGATGTCAATCTCCTCTTGATCCAGTTAAGTGATGTTTAAATCTAGTGATTACTGCAGTACCTACTTTATTACAGTAGTTACATTGCGTTTTACTACCATCCAACCGAATGCAGTGACTGTAGAATAGATATCGTCTTCTACTTTCTCCATCTCATAGTCACAAAGTCAGGATTCGACAATAAATCGGCAAGGGGTCAAGTCGAGAAAATTCGGATAAATTCAGTAAAAATCGGCAAAAATTGGCAAAAATAAACAAATATATCATGGCATTTTTCAAGTTAGAAATGTTATTTTTAACAAAACGCAATTATATGATGAAAAGCACATCTATAATTCCATAATAATAGGTCATAACTCATAACTCGTAAGCATGATATATCATTCATAGTTCCAAAATTGAAATCAAAAGGGAAAAAAATGGGTCTCAGTCGATTAATCGGCAAAATTCGGCAAAATCGCTGATTAATCGTCGAGTTTTTTTATTAATCGGAGATTTTGCCATTTTTGCCGATTAATCGGCGATTGATTCGTGAATTCAAAAAATCGGAGATTTTGGGAGAATTTTTAAAAAAATCAGAGATTTTTGTGACTAGGCTCCATCTATCTTGCTTTAAGGTTAATAATTTTAAAAGTATTAAGTAGGAACATAAATCATATTCCATTGAATTTTTTTTTTCATCATGGGCTTAGAGCTCATCTATAGGCTTGTTTATGAAGCCAAAAGCACATCTATAATTCCATAATAATAAGTCATAACTCATAACTCGTAAGCATGATATATCATTCATAGATCCAAAATTGAAATCAAAAGGGGAAAATATGGGTCTCAGTCGATTAATCGGCAAAATTCGGCAAAATCGTTGATTAATCGTCGAGTTTTTTTATTAATCGGAGATTTTGCCATTTTTGCCGATTAATCGGCGATTGATTCGTGAATTCAAAAAATCGAAGATTTTGGGAGAATTTTAAAAAAAATCGGAGATTTTTGTGACTATGCTCCATCTATCTTCTTTAAGGTTAATAATTTTAAAAGTATTAAGTAGGAACATAAATCATGTTCCATTGAATTTTTTTTTCATCATGGGCTTAGAGCTCATCTATAGGCTTGTTTATGAAGCCCATGGAAAAAAGTAACTCGAATCCAGAGCTTACCTATTCTCCACAAACTAAATAAGATGGGTTGTAGAAGGCTAGAGAAGTCTCACCAAAAAACTAAGTTGCTATGTGTCACCGAATGACTCTCTTCTGTCCCTCTCTATCTCTTTCTCTGAGTTGTTATTGTATAACTCTCTACTCTCACTTACCCTTTTTTTTTACATTTAGGACTTTGGTTCTTGTTTCCTTTTAAAATGGTAAAAACCACATACGACACCCCTCCCCCTTTATGAAAAATTGACATGTATCTAAAATACATCATAGCCTCTCTCTGACATATTATCATCCTTTAAACCTACGCATGCATCTCTCTTCTATAAAACATAGAAAGGCTATCGCTTCAATCAATTATCTTTAAAATCTGCATTGTTTTTTAAAACAAAAATCCCCCGCTTCTATAAAACATAGAAAAGTAGAGAATCTCTGCAGAAGTATAGATTCTCCACCTATCACTTCAATTATTTGTCTTGACAATGTGAATTGTAAAAACCGAAATCATGTGAGTTGAGCAATGTTTTAAAAACCAAAATTATTTTAGTGTATTTAAGTTTATAGAAAAAAATTCAACTGTTGGGCAATGTATTAAGCAAATAGATTTACTAATTTTGAGCAATTAGGTTTATAAAAAAATTAATTTTTCTGAAATTTCATATTTTTAAATAACAAAAAATAATGGAAAAAATGGCCGTTAAAAATTACATTCGTTATGAAAATATAACGTTATTTTTTCATTATAACAGCCGTTATTTTTAAAAAATGGTCATTATAACCCTAGTCACAAAAATCTCCGAATTTTTTAAAAAATCTCCAAAAATCTCCGATTTTTTGAATTCACGAATCAATCGCCGAATAATCGGCAAAAACGGTAAAATCTCCGATTAATCAAAAAACTAGGCGATTAATCAGCGATTTTGCCGAATTTTGCAGACCCATTTTTTGCCCCTTTTGATTCCGATTTTGCCGATTTTTGGAATTATGAATGATATATGATGCTTATGAGTTATGACTTATGACTTATTATTATGGAATTATAGATGTGTTTTTCATCATATAAATGTGTTTTGTTAAAAACAACATTTCTAACTTGAAAAATAACATAATATACTTGTTTATTTTTGCCGATTTCAGCCGATTTTTACCGAATTTATCCGAATTTTCCCGACTTGACCCCTTGCCGATTTATTGCCGAATCCCGACTTTGTGACTATGATTATAACAAAAATTCGTTTTTTCCCAAATAACGTAAAAGGGTGTTGGCGATACTGTTATAATGGCCGTTATTTTCGTTATAACGGCCGTTTTTTAAACCATGATCAAAACTTCTAAAAAACAAAACGAAAAATATGCATGGACTTTAGGGTAAAATGTTCCTTGTATTCAATAATTACCCATTCATTGCTTTATTTATTTTTTACTGAAGTTTTATCCATTATTTTGAAACATATAAAATGAAGTCTTCTCCATTCATAGAAGTTTAACAGAAGAGCTAAAAAAACTCAAAATACATGCAAAAATAACAAGGGGAAGTTTCCATGGATGAGCTATTAGACTCTTTAAAGTTCAGCTACAAAATACCGTAAATACAGCAATGTTCAAGTAAATCAGGCTTCAAACTGCAGCTACTGGAATAATGTTGCCCCTTTCTGTTCATATAAATTATATATCATAATTCCAAACTGTGGACCACCTCTAGCAATTATCTCAAAGCCAATTTCTGATGTCATAATGATAATCCCTTATAGCATATCTTGGAGAATCAAATGCTTATGCAGGAGAAATAAGTACTTAAAAGATATTAAAGCCAAAAGACAAAAGACCACAAGGAGTCGACCTCGAATGAACTTATTGTTCCTCCTTTCTTATGGTGTAAAATGTGCGGTGAAATTCAATGAATCTAGCACATTGGCTAAACAACAGGATTTTACATGGAATACACATTTCCTCTTTTCCCACACATTAAGAAGTGTGAATGATATCACAGACTCCATAGCAAGAAGCGATGTACATAGAACCTTCTTGTTAGTAGGGAACTCTATTCCCTAATTTACTGTATTTTCATCATTTAATACAATACATATTTGTTACTAATTAATAAAAGGGACCAATGCAAAACACTGGACATCCTAAAGCTTCCATCCTACACTGATAAATAAATAACCTAGCATATAAATAAGAAAATGTTTAGATCTAATTTTTTCAAGAAGAAGATCTATCTTATTTCCTCTCTTTTTTATAAGAATCTGTCATATTTCCTAATTAATTATAGTTTCAATAATTTCTAATATTCCAGACTCTTTGTTCTCTCAATTACATTTATCATTACATAATATCTCCTCTTCTAATATATAGCGCCGAACCTTAACTAAGTAGGTCTAACCACAATGAAAAAGAGAAAAAGGAAAAGAAAATCAATTAGATGTACTCTGAAATAAATCGGATCAAGAGAAAACCTTGAGAAGCTCATATATGTAGTATCGTATATCATAATCTGTCAGCGTGGGGTATAAGATTTTAAAATCTGTACTGTTCACATATTCAAATATCAAGCTAGGAGTTTTTGAGTGCTGATCTCTGACAATATCAAACAGCTTCACAATATTTGGGCCTCCACAAAGGTTCTGAAGTATTTTTATCTCCCTCTTTATCTGCACAAGAGGCCAATGAATATATTAAATTTCAATGTGATAAGCTGTTCGCACAAATTAATAAGAAAAAATATTTAATAGAAGCTACCACCACTTCACAGTGCAACAAAACATTTCAAGCTCGCGATAAATGAATTTTTGAGCACCCCAACTCTTTTTACTCAAGTCAATTTTGGTGGTCTTGTCATTGACGACTGTCTCAAAGCTAGAGCAAGCACAATCAGCTTCGCATCAACGTTCATGTTGAGGACACAAATTACGATGAACCTCTGTTATTAGAGTAATAGTCAGAGATTTGGAGAAACAAGAGGCACATAAAACTTGAAAACTTGAAGAGCTAGAGTTTGGGTTTTTAACCAAAGACGAGGACAGATTGAGAGAGGGAGAGAGCATTCCCATTTATTCTATTATTTAATAAAAATGAATTCTGGGAAATAACTATATTTTCTGTGAATTATGTAATGATGGTATGGACATGTGTCGATGTCCAATACAAACACAAGGTGTCTGACACGGCACCTTCGAGGAGTTCAAAATGTAGACACATCCATGCAAATTTATTAAAATATAGTATTTTGATTATATTTATATCAGAAAGTTTTTAAAAATAAAATCCATGAAAGAAATATACGAAAAGTAAAAGAAAACATTTCCACACACCATAGAGCTATCTAATACTTTAATAAACATAAGTAGATTTATAAGAGGGAAGACTATCAAACAATTATAGTTGTGTTTAATATCTTAATAAAGTAGTGTATGGAGGATGGAACACATCAGCCCTCTTTTAGAAATCACTTTGTATGAATATTATTGAAAAAAAGGGTGGCACTGTCACACATGTCAAGACTCAAAATGTGTGCCGGGACGTGTCAAAACACATATCTATGTCAATACGTGTCAACACAGCATAAGAAACCTAAAAGTGTCATGGTGCCGTTACATTGACTGTAACTTAAAAGTTACAAGCTGCATTAAATTGTGTGCACATGTTTTAACAAAAAAAGTAGAGCACGGACACTTGAATCCTGAGATGTGGAGATATGGATAGGTATACGATACTGGTTCCAGAAATGGTGATGCGACTCTTCATTTCCCAAAATTTAGGACATTAATTGGGATACGGGTATCCCATCCAATGCTTGATAGTTGGTACTGTGCTTTTATTTATATTTTATTGTTTTAAGGCTAAGTATCAGTTTTTTACTATTTAAATATTCCAAATCTCATGATACTTCCAATATTGCAAAGTTTTTATAGTATGATTTGTCAAAGGTTAATAAATACAATTTCTATATCTTGGTCTGCAATACTATACAGGTACGCTGGGCATGTTGAAGTATCCAGGTATCATAGTTTGTCTCAGGCAATGCATAATTTGGTAACACCGTGAATGATCCAAGTCTAAAACAGAAATACTTTGGGACCAGCAGAGGTCAGTGGCACACATCCAAGGCATAACAAAGTTTCTGGCTTTCTGCAGTCTGCCTTGAACCATGGCTCCACATGATCAGAATAAAAATGTTTTGGTCACCACAAGGGGCCCACTTTTTGGGTAAAGTTTTACCCATTTTCCCACATGCTCATTATTCTGTCCACTTGTGCTTTCTATCCCACTTTTAGTGCCCTTTATTTGGTAGGAGAACTAGGCGGGAAAATGAACTCTATCCGAAACCCCTTACGGTTCTATCATCAGCAAAGCTACTGGTGGACAACAATTTATACCAGCAACAATACTGGAGTGTTGAGTGTTGACAGGATGGCACAAAAGTATACTCGTGAAAGTTTGGCAATGACATCATGAGGTTGTTCAAAACTGTCTTTGGGGCCCATTTGAAGGTTGCCGCGTGCAAAGTAAAGCCAAGAATGCCAAAATGAAGCTTACAACAATATTCAGAAACTAAATGCTAAAAATCATACAGTTAACAGCAATACAATGACTCTAATTATAAACTATGTACTGAACATCATATATCAAGAGCAATGAGATCGCACAAAATTTTGATCCTTGTTTTTGTGGAAAATCTAAAAGGTCTCATAAGAATGCAAACCATAGTTCAGGATCTTCACGTTAAAGAAAAGAGTGCCCAAAGATACATTGATGGAGGTTATGCAAACCACAGTGATTCTGCAACTTGAGCAAATCAAAGCTACAAAAACCACTATGTACAGAAAAAAGTTCCTGAAAAGCAAGCATATGACAAAAAAAATTCTGAAAAGATCACCTTCTTTTTCTTGACAGGCTTGAGGATCTTGATGACGCACCGCTCATGGCTAGTGGTGTTTATACCTTCAAAGACCTCACTGTATTTTCCCCTACCGATTTTCCGTACAACCTCATAGTCATCCTGATCACTGAATAGAAAGAGAGAGAGTTAGAAATATGTGACTCGACTATTACTACTCTATTGTTCCTTTAATTTTGAATTAGTGTAAACAAGTAAAATAAAAGAGATGAACTCAAAGAATGTGATCAATTCCCTTTTATTGATAGTAATCACTCCAAAATACAAAGCTGCATAGCTAAAAGCAATGTCGAAAAGGAATCCATGGCATCCGAGTCCAAAGTTCTGCGGACCAAACAGTTAAGGAGACCAATACGAAGGAAGATGAAGAGGAGAGGCAAAGAGGAAGGGAACAGGGTAACACATTGGCTATATGGCATCTGTCCCCCTTTTGATGCAAGACTAATGATATGACCCTACCAAATGAAGCTAAGATTAAATAAAATTACTGAGAACAACAACAAATATAATAAATTAGTTGATCATCATGCAAATCAATTAAAAAAATCAGCCTAGTTTGTTACGCGATGTTAGGATCATGCCACAATGCTCCAATGCAAGTCTAACAAAATTAATAGGCAAGGGTTTATGGAAGTCTAGCTTCTGCTAGCTTAGGGAATCAATCCAATAATCAATTAAGAGTTCCTTAAACCTTAGTCTAGGAATTTTTTTAAGAAGTTTTAAAGCCCAACGGGTTCAATAGATCAAGTATTTAATGCAATAGATCAAGTATTTAATGCATGGGGTTCACAGAACAAGACCTAGAGTTGGTCCAAAGCAAGCAAATGAATTCCAACAACCTTAAAACGATTATTCATGGCTCACAAACATGTCCAAAGCCAAAAATAACTGTTAGATCTTATAATTCATTTACGAAGAAATTCGGGCAATCAAAAGGAAAATCGGACCAAATCGAATAGGAGATCAAATGGACGATCGAGATTACGCCATGATCTGGGCCCACTGATGAAACCGCCCCTTCTAGTATGATCTAATGAAGGATCAACCAAATTTTGGGGTGATTCCGAGCGTTGATTTGCTCAGAATACCCGTTCTCCGATTTGAGGAGTGGGTTTCAGGGTTTGGTCCATTTTCAATCATAGACCTAAACTATGGGTGAAACATGCCATAGATCTGGATCAAAAGAGGATTCGGCCACAACATCCAAGCACGTTTGAAAATTGATTCGAGAGATTAAGCTGTGAATGCATGAAAATCGAAAATCAAATACCTGTAATCGAGAGTCACTGAGACTATCTGAAAAAAACGTGGGGATTCAACCCCTTTGGCCTCACACCGATCGAATCTCTGAGAGAATGTTCAAAAGAGTCTTTAATCCTTAATCATTCATTAACCTCCTCGTATGAGAGTAAACAAGCATTTAAAGGACTCTCTAAACCCTAAGATTAATCCTAACCATTGAAAGTAAGTAATGGTTGAGATTGCACACTAAAAACATAACAAAAGACTAAAGAATGCCAAACAAACACAAAATACCCAATACGTCCCAAATGGAAACCGTCTCCCTATAATGCACAAACGTGGGTGTCCAAAAATAAAATAAAAAAAAAATAACACTAAACTAAAATCGAGATGCCCTCCAAGGATGCTCCAATCACGCCCTTTATGTTTTCGTTTATTTTTCTCTCTCAATCTCTCCCTCTTCGCAGCTCGGCTTGTATATAAGGGTTTGATCTCAAACACACAACAAGTCCTATGATTTCTCCTTTTGCACCCAATATTACGTAACGACCCTGAATAATGTTAAGGAGACTGCAATGAAGAAAGATGAAGAGGATAGGCTAAGATGAAAGGAACATGGTAGAAGATTAGGATAACACATTGGTTGTGGCATCTGTCCCTTTTCCTTTGATCCCCTTCTCTATTTATAGTAGAGTCAAAAGTTAGGAGGGCAAAATTGTAATATTGCCCATTTAATCGAACAAAAAGTTAAGAGGTGGTGACGTCGTATTTGAATACGACCCTTTAATAGAACATGAGACATGTTATGATGCCTAAGTGTTACCCAGATGGCGGTCGATCAAGCGAGTACCCCGTTCTCATGTGTTTCAGTGGTCTTGCAAACGAGATTGCCTCTAATCAACCTCTCATACCCTTGCCCTGCCAATCCTACAATTTATCTTTGATTGTCATATTGGTACGTAACACTAGTTAGCGGGTCAAAAATAGAATTCCTATTAACAGGCACATGACCCCTAAGCAAGCAAAACTACCGCCTTAAGAGTTGTATGCAAGTACCAAATGGGCACTTTGTGGGTGGAAGGCATCGGTTTACGGCACCGTATAATATGGAGTGACATCTGATAGAAAAATTGCACGAGGCACCATCTGATAGACAATCCAATCAGGTCTTCGTTTGGGACATCTAAAATAAAAAATACATTAATTTGTTTGCAGCCCTTCATGAAAGGTAGTTTTTATTAAGGAAAATTTTAATTACATCAAAAGCTTACCTAATGGTGTTGGTTATATTTCCTATCCATCCAGAAATCCACAAATAGGGAGTTGTAAGAGCTGAAAATATGAAAACTAAAACCAAACACTGACTCCCAAAAGTTCGGAACCACATTCATAACCCCATTTTAGCAAAATCATCTAAAAATCCCTGGACCACAATACCCTAATATCAAACCTAATTAAAAATGCTTGTGAACAATTCAAAAAGTGTGCCACCCTTTTCCTAACCCATATATACCATTTCGTGATTACTCCAGCTTAAAACTGACACTCATTAGATCTGTGAAGCCATGTTGCAGATATTACAATTGCTTTGGGTGAATCTAATTCACCCATTTGGGTGTGGAACCCTTGGATGTCTTCCAACATATGCATATTGCACATTCTTCCATTATATGTAATATGCACATTGTGACAAGGAACTCCTAAGTGGAGACATGCTTCTAGAGTTTTATGTAATTGGCGTATACCTATCAAACTAAAGGGAAAATTTTACAAGACAGCAATAAGATCAGCTATGCTTTATGGAGCTAAATGTTGGGCAATCAAGAAACAACATGTTTATAAGATGTGCAGCAGAGATGAGGATGTTGAGATGGATAAGTGAGAAAACTAGGAAAAATAAATAAGAAATGAGAACACTTGAGGAAATATAAGAACAGCCACAATAAGAGATAAAAGAAGTGAAAGTCAATTGAGATGGTTTGTGCACGTACAACAAAGACCAACAAGGGCATTAGTGAAGCGACAAAAGGTGCTTTAGTACAGGTTGACGGCTATAAGAGAGAGAGGAAAGCTGAAAAATGACATGAAGCAGGTAGTAAGAAAATTTGGAGGCATATGCCTTGACATAAGATATAGCTCTTAATAGAGTCGAATGGCAAAATACGATTCATCTTGTCAACCCTAGATAGTTGGTATAAGGCATAGATGATGATGATGATGAATTGGTTCTTGAAAGATTTTATGTTGTATATATGCATTGCATATAATGTAAAATGAGTGACCCCCGTTCTATGGTCAATAGTAACGTTCAGTCAACACCACATGATGACCTTGATGGAATCAGCACCACCAAGAGAAGGAAGAATCAACATTACCTTAGAGAATCATCACCATTGTCAGAGAGATTTAATACTCTAAAAAAACTTCTTCAATTCATTAAAAAAAAACCTAGGGAGGATCTCCCTTTACATGCTTATGTATACTTTCCAGCAAAACAACTCTACTAACCAGCTTACTAATCGAAATAAGAAACTAACTCCAAATGATAACTAGCAAGATTAGAGAATATAATAAAATTTGATTTTCTAGAGGGATCCATGAGAGACGCCTTCATATTTTCCTCTTCTTGTTTCTAGACCATGGAGCTGCGTCAAATTTCTTGTTGAGTTGCTCAGTGCGGTGTTGTGAATCGAAGCCGAGCATCTAAATTCTAGTAAGAACCTCTCATATTAATTCTATAGAGCGGTAAACACTCGTGGCAATACTCCCAACTGCATCGACCAAGAACATCTCATTTATCTCAATTTTTCCGTAATTGGGATTAGTTTCTAAGTAGAATCGACCCAATTCCCAGGACAAGAACTTGCTCAGCACCTCATTAGAGATCCTAGAAATTACAGGTTCGATTAGAATCATTATATGAGCCTAATTCTAGGTATCGGTCCATTCGTACTAATTAAATAGCAAGAATCCCAAAACAAAAAACCTTTGAGCTCCATTAATCCAGAAATAAAAGGGAGCGCAGAAAACAATGTGAGAGATGAAGCTCGTCAATCAAAGAGAAGATTAGGGCTTTTACCCCCACTGAACGGTGAGAGACTCGTAGTCCCAGTATTCTTTTGGGCGGAGAACATTGACGTCAGCGTAGACTCGAGCCTTGGACATGGCGGCAAGAGTTGAATCACCGATCTCGATCAAGTTGATCTTGTTGGTGTTATCGTTGTTGTTGTTGATGGTGCTCTCGTTGTTGTACGAAGCGCGGACGAGGGAGGAGGAGGGGCGTAGGTTGGGAGGCTGCGCTACCGGCACATACAATGCCACCAGCGTGCCCACTAGCAAAAAACGGAGAAGTAAAACAAGATTGTGCGCATCTTTCATGTGAAAGGAGTCTGTCTCCGCTGACTCTCTCTGTCCGATGACTCCGATTCCCCGATCGATCTCCTCGGCTCAGGGCCTGGAGAGGAATTTTTGGGCCCGCAGCTCCCAAGGGATAAATCTAGTCTGCACCATTTACAGACTTAAAAGTATGTAAACATTGTATCTACCATTGAATTCTCCTTGAAAACTGTGTTTTTGAGATCCCGTGAAACAACACATTTTTCAAAGGACATCCAACATTTCTGACAATGTTTAAATACTTTCAAGACTGTAAACAGTTGCAGACTAGATTTGTCTGTTCCCAAGTATCTAATTCTTTCCTTTATTTACGAGAAAATCCTCTCTTCCTTTTTCTTTTCTAATTTAAGGACCTTATTATATTATCCTTTTATGTGTATCCCCGCGACAGGGCCAATGAGTTTTTTATTGAAATACATGTGGCACTTAAAATGGTACTAAAGTGGGTACATTAAAAAATTAAACTAGGGGCACGCGCATTGCACGTGAGTGATTATATGGGTGCTTTTGGAAAAGAGTAAGACTTGCCAGACCACCCACAATATAAGCCACGTGGCAATTTATTAGAGGACACTGACTGTATAGATGTCTGGCCAATCCCTAGGTGGACCCGCAGACCCAGAATCAACCTGATCTGTGATTTCTTAGCGTTAGTTGAAGTCATTTTCGTTGGTTGATTTTAACCGTAGGAATTTGAGCATTATTTACCACTATTTCCATACAAAGATCCAAAGGTTTCAATCACTAATCAGGCTGATTTTTGGTTTGTAGCTCCACTTACGGATTGGTCAAACATCTATACGGTCAGTGTCCTCTAATAAATTGCCACGTGGCTTATATTGTGGGTGGTTGGGTAGCTACCTGACCGCGGGTGGTCAGATAGTCAGGCAAGTCTTACTCTTTGGAAAAGTGGCACACTCTAGAGACCACTGACCGCAGATGTTTGGGTACAAAGATCCAAAGGTTTGACATCACTACCCAGGCTGATTTTTGGTATGCAGACCACCTAGGGATGGACCAAACATCCGTACGGTAAGTGTTCTAATGTGTGCCACGTGGTTCATAATGGTCAAAGTGTATTGGACTTAAATATTTAATTAATTAAAATTTGAAATTATTTGCACGCAACTCGAGGTATATTTTTAGCCAATGACAACATGACACCATAATGCATCATGATAAAGTCCATAGACCTTGGACCATGTGATCAATACTCTTTTATAATAGGATATGTGGGGGAGAGAATTTTTTAAAACATTGAATTTTGACACCAAATAATAAGTGTCGCGTTGATGATGGACCATATTATGAGCCACATAACACACTCTTAGAGACCGCTGACCATGTAGATGTTTGACCCATCCCTAAGTGGACCTACATACCAAAATTCATCATGGTTAGTGTGGTCAGTGGTGCCCACACTGGACAAAAATGCCCCCCTCCCGTGTGGGCACCCACCCCATCTCTCTCTCCAGCCGTGGGCTACATAGTCCCCATGGTGGTTCAGCACCGTGGGGGCTAAGGCCGAGTGTGTGTGTGTGAGGGAGAGATTGACGGGAGAGCGAGATTGAGAAAGAGATAGAGTGAGAGAGATGAGGAGAGTGAGGGAGGGGAGGGGAGGGGAGAGGAGAGAGGAGAGAGTTACAGGAGAGAGAGAAAGAGAGGAGAAGAGAGAGAAGAGACGAAGGAAAAGGATGGGTGACCACAATGGAGGAGGGGCATTTTTGTCTCATGCAGGTGCTAGCCAAATGACCTGTGGGCGCCCGTAAAGCGGCCCTTTTCGGAATAATGGAGATTGCATTAGTAATGCAAGAACACCCTTCATCCATTAATAGGTAGAATAGACAAGCAGTTTGCCTTTCCCAACTTCAAAATTTTATTTTTCTAAATATCTAGAATTACCACAGTTTTCATATTTGCCCTTCCAAATTAGCTTTTCAAACTTGCCCCTAAACCCTTAAATTTACAAATTGTCCCTATTTTGGGTGTTTCCAAAGCTGCTTTTTAGTTTAGTATTTTCTATTTTGTGATTTCTTTAAAAAAAAAATGCTCCTACAATCACTCATTGTGCAACGCACTTGCTGCCAAATAGTACACATTATTTGCGAGGGCACATGCATGCACGTGAGAGAATAGATGTCGGATTGAAGGGTAAAATATCTTGGGGGTAGTTATTTATTTTGTATATTATAAAAAGACTAAAAACTCCAATTTAAAAATATGATGTAGCATGCTTAAAGGGGTTTTTTATGAGACAAAAATACGTTGCTGACGGCTCAAAGATACGGGAGTAAACTTGGCCTGTAGCCCGAGCCGATATTTTCAAGCTTAGCCATCAGATCTCCTAGATTTAAAAGTTTATTTTTATAAGCATATGATCTTCTAGATGAAGTTAGTCGAATAGACTCCCACTACTGTATATGAACTTTTTTCTAAACCAGCTCACCATATTTCTCTTCCCGATTCTTTCAAACAAGGTTCAGTTCAGCCAACATTTTCTGGAAAACCTGTTCTCATTTCCGTTTCCAGTGTTAAGAAACCCTCCTTTGGAAACTTCCTTTTTTTTTTGAAACCGTGGGTATCCAGGCCTCTTAGAGCACCCGACAAGTCCCCCGGGGCACGATAGTCACCTCTTCCACACTTACCCACTTATTACCCTGTATACTCTTTCCAGGGGGTGGCCTCAAGGAGAGTTGAACTCAGAACCTCCTACTTTTTGGAGTGGAGTCCTGGCCACCTGCACTCCAACCCTTGAGATTATGATGGAAACTTATTTTCCTTGTCTATATGTGGAAATGAAACAATAAACATACACAAATGGGATGGGACTCAACCAAAAGATGTGTTCCAATCCAATAGTTCTACAAACATTTGAATGGCCTTGGACCACATCAGCCACTTCACTACCATAAATCAAAATCAAAAATCGAAGTCCCATCATCAAAGGCTATAATCATTCTGCATGGTGTAACATCACTACTCACACCATAGAAAAATGAAGTCCCGTGATCAAACATTTAGAATCACTCTGAATTGCGTGGGAGTTCAAGATTTCATGAGTGACAAAGTAGGTATTATCACATGCAGATTTCGATCATGGAAAAACTTGGAATCACAAACCCCTTGTTTCTAAAGCTTTACAATTGAAAAAAAGGTGCCTCAAAGTCGACGGACCTTTTACCAAAACCAGCAAATAATGCACCGAAACACCTGATACTTGGATATAATTATTAAAGATGGGTTAAGCAACCTTAACTTATAACAAATAAAAACTAAACGTCTTAACTTATAACTGGATCCCCCCCTATAACTTACATAAAGGGAATATGGGAGAACGCCTAACCTGCGTAACCATTTTGCTCTTTCATGGGGGTTGGTTGCAAGCTTGGCAACAATGTGCTTTACAGAAACCTTGTCAGTCTGCATTCCAACTCCAATCATTCTGCTGCAGCATCAGCACGCATTTTCTCGTACAGGCGACAGATCAAAGTCGATTTCGACATTTGGGGCTCCCTTTCCAGGACTGCAATCACATCTTTAACAGAGATACTGCATACGACCTTTGTATGAGAGATACCAACTGGATTCCTCCCAAATTTTCTTATGGCCCCTATCACAAACAGGCAACAAAATCAAGCAATAAGGTACCCACCCACCCACAATGTCTGGTTGGTGCATCCTAGTAGTCTACCCAAATATTTTCCCCAATTCACTTAAGATGTGCAGATCTCGAAATTATAGATGAACAACCGCCTGATATTAGTTGAATCAAGAAAATCCCGGGCGCCATCTCAAAGGGCTGAACCCTTAATTTAAGTGGTGCTTTGAGTCACAACCACAAGACCTCAGGTTCAATCCCAATTTACCTTACTCAAAGTCCCTAAAATTAAAATTTTGAGCAACAAACAGTTTAAATCTTAGTTACCAGATGCAGCAGCAGCTGAGGAGCCTCTGTTTTCAATGTCTTGGTTGTCCCTTATGGTTCTTCCGGAGGTTGATAAAGCCTTACGGCTCACATCTTTACCTGGCTGAGCACCAGATGCCGCGTCCATTACTCCTTCACGCTTCTGCCGGGCTTGCTCAGCCATGAGTTGCCACTTTGATAGCATGTCATCTCCTCCAACAGCAACTCGGGCAGCAACATTTGCAGCTGTTGTCCGCATTTTATCATCTTCCTCTTTGTTTGCCTGCAAATGTAGGAGAAATGGGAAAACAAAAAAAGAGAACTCCTTCGTTTCTTTTCATCTACCCTAAAACCACACACATGCCACACAAATGCGTCTTCTAACCACCTAATATATGAACTTCTCCCCGTCTGCAGCACTCGTTTATTGATCCATGCTTAAGCTCTTGATTGGAAGGTTAAGATCCCCAATCACTACAACTTCTTAAATATGCCACATCCAAGAGGTGACCCACTGGTTGAAGAAGCTCAGATTGATGAGTTGGTGGACCACGTGTACAGGACGGGTTATGAGGATGACCGATTTAGGTCTGATATATTTTCTCTTGTTTTTTAGAAGACAACATGCATTTCAATTGATTAATACCTTGAGTGTCTTTAGACGACCTTCGTCCTTGTCCTTCTCACCATCAACTCCACCGTTTCCCTCAGCCTGCAAGCACACATTTTGAAGATAGAGCCAGCTTATAAGACTTCTCTAACTAATTGATTTATGAACATGTCAAGAAGTCTGTGAATCATATGAAGACATGCATGCTATCAAAAGGGCTCAGAAGAGGATAATAAGATTGACACAAATATGAAAATTTCATATATAAAGACAGCTTATTGAAATGAGAACTAAAAAAACCACAGAGCACATACTTGTCTTCTTATGATTAAACGAATACGAAAAGTTCATGGCATGAGCAGGAAGACATGAATGCTATCAAAAGGGCTCAGAAGAGGATAACAACTTTAGAGTGGTGAACTCATGGAGCAGGGACCATGAATTTAGTCATGGTGTGCACTAGTGTTTTTTTCTCATTGGACAGAAGTTACTTTTGGGTTCTGAGCAAGTCATTAACTTCAATAATTAATTGCACTAAATATAAAAAAGTGGTATGCATGGAGCCCACGAAACACTTCTGACCAATGAAAAAAAGACACAACTCTGCACAATGGCTGAATTCATGGTCCCCACCCCATGAGATAACCACTCATACGATTAACATGAATATGAAAATTTCATAGCATAAAGACAGCTTATTGAAGTGAGAGTTAATAAAACACAGAACACATACTTGTACTTGTTAAGCATGGCCAACAATATGCAAGATCATTCTATATCCAACTGGCCTTTGCACAATATAGCATAAAAAGGAGTCGGCAAGCTAATTAATTCAGTAAAGTTTGTTGGGGCTGCAAGACTTCATTCTACATTTCCTATTATAAATTAAGAAATCATCTAAGTGTAGCTTCGTAGATGTTCCCGAGGCAAAAAACAGATAGCAATCTAGAATAGTGCATTGACAAACAAGATTAGGTTGCTCTTCATACATTCTTCTTTTAAGATGTTGGAATTTTCTTCCAATTTATCTTGTAAAGCGTGAATTTATTTTGATAAACACAAACTGATACAATTGGTAAGTAAATGACAATCGTAAGAAACAAGTGGTGAATAAAACGGACAAGGAACAGCTTGCAAGGACCAGAGGAAAAAAAGACTTAATGGAGAAGACTACAAAAATCCACATCAAGTAAGGCTTCTATAAATGTAACATTACTACATGGGGCAGTGTACGACCCTAATTTTCTTGAACATCGAAATTTATCAATTCATGGAACTCCTTTTACTAGATTGTGTCTCCAAAAGTCAAGAATTAGATTTTAAAAAAAAATTGCATTGGGATGATTAGGAAACTTAGGTTTGCAGAAGAGAGAGAACTGGGGGGGGGGAGAGAGAATCGTATGAATATATATAAAATAAAATAATAAGAGAAAATTACCGAAATACCCCTAATATCTTACAACATTGGGGCCCTGACCCCCAAATCCACGGTGGCCTTCGGCCTGACGTACGTTTATTACATTAACCACCCCCCCACACCCCCTCTTCGAGCTAGAGCATATATACCATAAATGCCCAGCTTGGAACATAAAAATCACTCCTTACATGACCTAATGCCTTGGTAAACAAATCGGCCAGTTAATATTCTGACTTCACATATGGAGTTTAAAACACAAATCACGGATTCCCAACGTGGAACTTTTTGCATGAACTGACCTGTCACACTCGCAACAAATGAGATATTCGGTCTAGTGATAGTGAGACCTATCACACTCACAACAAATGAGATATTCGGTCTAGTGATAGTGAAGTAATTAGGTTTACCAACTAATCTCCAATACCTCCCCGGATTATCGAATAAATCTCCATGATCAACTTCGATTTGCAAATTAAGACCCATTAAAGCATCCACAAGTTTATCACCCAATAAGCCAATTTCCTCTAGTAAATCCAATTCATACTTATAATGTGCAAGATTGATCCCAACATTGAACCTTGCAACTTCAATCCCAATAAAATATCTTAATTGTCCAAGATCCTTAGTGTGAAAGTGATAAAAAAAGTGGATGAACTGTTTCAAATCTGCTATTTCTTGGCATCACTTCCTGTAACAACAATATCATCAACATAAACAACCAGAACAATCTTCCCAGCTTCATAATTACGAACAAATATCGAATGATCTGATTGCCAAAGTGTCAATCCAAAGTGAAGAACTTCACTAAATCGGCCAAATAAAGCACGCGGCAACTGTTTCATCCCATATATCACTTTAGGCAATCTGCATACCTTCGAATACTCCCCTTGAGCAACAAACCCAATTGGCTGCTCCATGTACACCTCATCATCCACCGTACCATAAAGGAAAGCATTTTTTATGCCAAGCTAGAATAAGGGCCAATGCGTGGTGGCAACAAAAAAATAACCACACGAACAAAAGAAATTTTCGCGACAGGAAAAAATAACTCAGCATAATCAATGTCAAAGGTTTGAGTATAAAATTGGGCAAGAAGACGAGCCTTAAGTTTGTCCACAAATCCATCAGGAAGAAGTTTGATAGTATAAATCCATCAACAACCCACGGACTGTTTACTTGGGAGGAAGAGAAGTAAAATCCCAAGTACCATTGATATGAATGGCATCAACTTCCTCCTACATAACTTGCTCCACCCGAATGAGACAGGGCATCTTGTAGATTAGTAGGGATAGACACAAAGGAAAGAGAAATAACAAAAGAACGAAAGGATGAAAACAAGTAAGAAACACAAAATTAGAAATAGGATGTGAAGTACACAAATGTTTACCTTTACAAAAGGCAATGGGAAGGTTGGATGTGGAAGATGGATCTGCAAACTCCGAAGAAGATGGAGGAACAGAAGCACTTAGCAAGCCAATGGCAAGACTAGGTGTGCAATAGCGATGGCAAACATAGATCTACAACTCAGAAGTGGGATTAGAAGCGACAAAGAATAAACACTACGAGGAGAGTTAGTAGGAGCTAAGGAAACACTGAGAAGAGGTCCGGGAAGAGGAAAAGGAACAAAAACACGTCTTCCACATGTTGATTGTCATAAGAAAATAAAGGTATTCACTCAAAAAATGTGACATCGACGCATACAAATGGCCAACGAAGGGATAGAATATGGCACTTGTACCCTTTTTCGGTACGAGAATAACCTAGAAAGACAATGGAACGAAGATCAAGCTTGTCTCCCCTTGGACCTAAATGATGCACAAAACAAATACAACCAAAAATACGAAGTGGAAGAGAGAAAAAGGACGCATTTGGAAATACCGAATAAAGGACCTTGACCATTCAGTATGGAGGAAAGCATTCGTTTGATGAGGTAGCAAGTAGTGAGTACAGCATCACTCCAGTATGGTTTGGGAACATTCATCTGATAAAGTAATGCACAAGTAACTTCCAAAATATGTTGATACTTTCTTTTGACCACCCTATTTTGTTTAGGGATACTTGCACAGGATGTCTAATGTGCTAAACCATGTAAACCAAAATAGTCTTGAAAAAGTGCAAACAAATATTCTTTAGCATGAACGAAGAACACGAATATAAACACCAAATTGAGTTTTAATTTTCATATGAAACAATTTAAAAATGGAAAAATAATTTAGATCTATCTTTCATTAAATAAATCCATATCATTCGAGAATGATCATCAACAAGATTGACAAAGTATTTGAAACCATTATACGAAGGTACCCGTAAACATCATTGTGGACGAGTAAAAAGGGGTGGTTACCAATTCTAGATGGAAAGAAAACACAATTGAAATGTGATTAGGGTTAGGGTTAGGTTCAAAGATAAAGAAGAGAGAGAAGGGAGAAGGATGTCATGTGTGTAGCACATGACTCCATAATTCTTATTTAGATAAAGGAGACATTACAAAAGACAAGTATACCTCTTACAACAAGGGGTATTTACAGAACAACTAAATACGTATAAAATACGCATCTGATAACAAACACCACGTGCCCTTATTTTCTCTTTTTCTTCGACCCCCTCTCTTTTACTTTTTTATTTCCTTCTATCGTCTTTTTCCTCCTTTCTCTCTCAGCCGAAAGTCTCTTTTGCAGGATGGATGAGTGGCTGTGAGGTAGCGATGGAACGGCTTAACTGTGAGGATGGCGAGCTAAGATGGTTGTCACCTGCGTAGGAAGGTGAAGAGGCTGTCGTCGATGGTTGTTGCGGGCACGTAGAACGGCAGATCGGTTGTGGAGGCGATGGCAATTGTGGAGGCTGCAAGGGGCAGTTGTTGCAGACCAGGCTGCAATTGCTGAAAATGGGGCAACTGTACGGGTGAGGTTGTCAATTGAGCTGCTTCGGGTCAATGAGAGCGGAGATGAGAGGCCAAGTTGCATTGTGGTTAGGTGGGGCGCTATCAAGCTGGAGGACATTGTCGACTAGCGAGGCCAAAAGAGAAAGAAACTGGAGACGAGTTGTTCGTCGGTTGTGAGAGCGGCGATTGATGCGGTCGAGATGGCAAAGATTGTTGTAGACATCTATTGATGATTCGGACGTCGGGATGGGAGTTCTTTTTTTTTTTCAAAAATGGGGGTTGTCTCTGTGAAAATGAAAGCTCTATTCGGCCGAGAAGCCGACGACTAAAGCTGAGATGTTGTTGATGTAGGGAGATGAGCGTGTAGCACATCAGGCCAAGATGTGGTGACTAGCAAGTGGCTGAGATAGATGGCAGATGTGACACCAATCTGGAGAAGAATGGGACGATGTTATCCTTTTTTATCTAAATGGTGGGTGTTTGTTGTTGCTGAGCCAAGTTGTGTTGGGAGTTGTTGAGAGCTTGAGCTAACGATTTCGAGATGGTGATCATCATGTCAAGATGCCGAGCTTGTCAAGATGATGGTGATGATGATGGGCTTTCCAACGTTCCCACAGATGGCGCCAAATGTGCATGGTAAAAAATCTAGCGATGTTCAAGGCTGTTAGATCGCCTTGCTATCTGCACCACACCCATCAAGTAGGTTGGACAGGTCGGACATGCATCAAAGGGGTCAGACATGCCAAGATTAAAGGGGTGTGTGCAGATAATGTAAATAGAATGAGAATGAGAACAAGGAACACCTGATTTGATGTGGTTTATTGCCAAATCGAGGTCAATTTCTAGCAAATCTTTTTGGATCTAAATCCCCCCATTAATCTCCTAGATTCTTTCTATTTATAGGCTTTACTAGTACCATGTGTCAAGTGGAGTGTGGAAGAGGGTTAGAGATTGAGTGTGAAAAAAGGCATGAGTGGAGTGTAGCCTTTCGGTGGAGTGTTGGGAGGAGAGTTGCTTATGGGTTTTGCTAAGGTGTATCTCGGAGAGTGATAAGGTGTATTGGACTGTATTGAAGGCTGGTGTGTCTTCTTAAGTATTTTATGCTGTGTAGTGGCATGCATGGTGTGGGTGGTAAGGATGCACCCAAGGTCAGTCCTCGAGATATGTGGCAGATCATACCTCAGGCAAGATTGTTGCCACTTTTTGGCACAAACAAAGACCTAAACCACCATTCTGGTTTAATCAGACTAAGTACCCAATTTGCATCTTGGATGGGTGGAATCAGACTTTCTATGGACAATTCAGTTAAGCTACCTACCAATCAATTAATAGTTTTCTTATAAAAATTCCTGTAATTTGCCTGATTTGCTGATAAGAATTAGAGACTAATCTCTATGTCAGTAGCATATAATTCAGTACCATGCAGCTCCAGTACAAGTCTGTTAGTTAAATCCGCTTCTTTCGGATTCAGTTCTTGCTCCTACCAAATTTTTGACTTATGTCAGTGACTGCAGTGACAAAGACCATCAGAAGTCCACTCGGCTCAAATTCAATGGTGTCTTCTCAATCTATCAGTCATAACTGTGAAGTCGCCTGGTTCTAGTAAGAGTGACAAAACCAGTCTAAAAATTGCTCCCCGATGCATGCAATGGGTACCAAGCATGGGTCCATTTCAACTAAGAAAACTGAAAGTAAATTAACTATTCTTCCTATGTGTCAGTAAATTATTAATTACAATGGGTACCACGCATGGGTTGAGCTCTCCCCATTATCCAGTGGGTATCAGCATGCCTTACCAACTGGTGTCATGCTCAATCGATATTGCCCATAAAAAAATATTATTAATTACAACACGCATCATTACATTTTACAAGTTTATTAATTCTATTTCCTCGTAGCAATATACAGCTCTTCACATATAAGAGTTGTCTCAACAATCCATAAAGTGGAATTCATCACAAAATATTGCACTTCTATACCAAATGAACAAAGAACAAAGAAAGAGCTACAAGGCAGCAATAAATCGCAATATTATATGTATAATCTACTGAGATGAACCTGACATTGAGAAGGGAACGAAACCAACAAATACAAAAAAAACCTGTTTGCATAAATTGGGTATAAAATAAATATAATATAAACTTTCTGTAAAATAGATTGGGTCATAATAATTGAAACAAACTCTCATGACACTCACTTCGTTGAGTTTTCGGAGCTTTTCAGCTTCTTCAGCCTGTTTTTTATCCCAATCCTCCTTAGCCTTCCGGTTCATAACTAAAATTTGACGTCGAACATCTGAGGTGATAAGAGTTCGGTGTCTTGGCTTTTCAATATCAACCCTCTACAAAATTTCAGATGAAGTCAAGAAAAAGAAGACGACAGACCATCCAAGTTACTAGAAAGATGACACAAATCCTGACCTGTTTTGATAGTCTTATTAGATTACTTATCAATCCACGCATTCTCTCCTCCACACACTGTAAATTTTGTTACATAAGAATGCATCTAAACATACTAACAGCAAATGACAAAGGTGAAACAGTAAGCTAGCATCTCACCAATGACAGGCAACGCTCCACATCGTTGCTTATATTCTTTATACCACATTTGGACACTGTCACAAACACCAGAAATCAAGACATTCAACCATGAAATTGATTTCCTTTCACCTTACAGTACAAGATGCGGCTCTGAAGTGATTACAACAAGAATTAGCTCAAGAAAAGGGCAAAAATGTCTTTAACTGATTTGTGCCAATTTTTTCTGAAGGGGGTTTTTCTGCAGAATCAGCCTTTCTTCCTCTTCTTGCACAACCCTTCGAGTTGCTTCTGAAGCCCGACTTTCCTCCTTAGGCCCAGACAATAGCTGCTCTTCCTCTTCCTGTTACATTTCATTATCCAAAGCATTGTGAGCTTTTGAAGTTGAATTCTCATGTGTATTACCTAGTTAGTGAGCCAAAACTTTCAACCAAGGTAAACTTCATGAAGGAAAATGAACCAAAATAACATACCCTTAGATTAACACCGCTGACAGCAGTAACATCATTGAGTTGTTCGATGCTTTGATCCAAAAAGGCCCCAGATACCTTTTGCTTTTTACTGTGTAGTCACATTAAATATTTTAATAAAATGACATATCAAAATCAAATAAATTATATATGTAAAAGGAGGATTAAGATTGAGATTGCCTGGACATAACAGATCATCCTCTACATGAATAAAACAAAGTGCTAGTTCACCTTGCCATGGATGAAGGGGTCCCAAGTGCATCAAGTGGTTTCTTTTGGCCAATAGAAGTTTTCTTTGGGGGTGTCTTCACATTGGTTCCAGCCCCAAGTGGAGTAGTTGTAGATGGGACCTGAGTGCGTATCTGGTATTACGTAGTAGTACCAAAGAAATCATATTAATAAATAACAATCAACAAAATCATTGATGGTAACAAGTATAAAAATAGGCATTTCCCAAAGCAGAAGTTGTCAGTTTCTATGAAACATAAAAAAGTAACTGTGCTTCAAATTTTCAATGAATATATTGAATATAAAATAGAAATTATGATAAAGCACCACCTGTGTTGCCCCAAGTAGAACAGGATAGTGTTGTTGTTTGAGGTTGTCACCAATATGCTAAAGATTGAGAGAGAGAGAGAGATGATGGAGGTTAGGGAGAGAAGAAGAGATTAGGGTTTGAGAGAGAATGAGGAGATTGAAGTGAATATTCAATCTCCCATAAGTAATATTCATAAGTAGGGGAAACCCTTCTACAAGTAAAGGAGAAATCGTGTGGGTCAAGTGGGGGCCCACCACTTAACCCACTAACATGAAATAAAGAGATTGTGGGTTAAGTGGGTAGGCCCATCACTTAACCCATAAGCAATAGAGAATAAACCCCACGTGGGGTAGTGGAACGCAGCTCACTAAGACACCCCCAACACTCCCCCTCAAGCTAGTGCGAAGATATCCATCATGCCCAGCTTGGCTATCAATGTATTCAGGATTGACTTGCTAACTCCCTTAGTAAGTATATCGACAACCTGCTCCTGAGTCCTTACATAGGGTGTACAAATCAATCTCTGCTAAAGCTTCTCCTTGATGTAATGCCTATCAACCTCGATGTGTTTAGTTCTGTCATGCTGAACTGGGTTGTGAGCAATGCTAATGGCCGCTTTGTTGTCGCAATAGAGGCTCATTGGGTCTGTCACCTTAACTCCCAGTTCTGCTAACATGATCTTCAACCACAAGAGCTCACACACTCCATGTGCCATGGAACGGAACTTTGCCTCTACACTGGATCGGGCGACAACTGGTTGTTTCTTGCTCCTCCAAGACACCAAGTTGCCTCCAACAAAGGTACAATAACCTGAAGTAGACCGTCTATCGGTCACTGCACCTGCCCAATCTGCATCACTGTATGCTTCCACCCTGAGGTGTCCATGAACTCCAAACAATATGCCTCGACCTGGTGACCCCTTGAGATACCGAAGAACTCTGTGTGCAGCCTCAAGATGTGGTGACCGAGGTGAATGCATGAATCGGCTAATGACGCTTACGGCATAAGCAATGTCAGACCGTGTATGAGCAAGATATATCAATCTGCCAACCAATCGCTGAAATAAGGTAGGATCACCTAGAAGTGTACCGTCCTCGGAATTCAGCTGATGGTTCTGATCAATAGGAGTATTTTCTGGTCGCGAACCCAAATATCCAGTCTCGCTCAGTAAGTCTAGGACATACTTTCTCTGTGAAATGAAGATGCCTCTCGATGACCTGGCAACCTCAATCCCTAGAAAGTATCTCAATGGTCCTAGATCTTTCGTCTCAAACTCAAACGACAAGAAGGCCTTGAGCCTTGTGATCTCTGTCGAGTCACTCCCCGTAATGACTATGTCATTCACATATACGATCGATGCAGTGGTACTGGTCTGTAGATGCTTCACAAATAGAGTGTGATCTGCCTGACTCTGTGTGTAGCCTACCTTTCTCACTGCACTGCTGAACCGTTCAAACCAAACTCGAGGAGATTGCTTCAACCCATATAAAGCTTTCTTCAGTCTGCACACCCTGTCTTCACTTCCAACAAGCTTCAACCCTGGTGGCACTTTCATGTAAACTTCCTCTATTAGGTCTCCATGTAAAGCGTTCTTTAAATCCAGTTGATGTAAAGGCCATGACCTGTTTGCAGCCAAGGACAGTAGAACCCTGATTGAGTTCATCTTGGCTACAGGTGCAAATGTCTCCTGGTAATCTATCCCATAGGTCTGGGTGAACCCCTTGGCAACTAGCCGAGCTTTGTACCTATCAATGGAACCATCTGCCTTGTGCTTCACGGTGAAGACCCACTTGCACCCTACTGGTTTCTTCCCCCTGGGTAAAGAAACAAATCCCATATCTTGTTTTTTTCAAGAGCCTGCATTTCGTCTATCATAACCCATTTCCACTTTGGGTGACTAAGTGCATCTGCAATGGTAGATGGCAAGGAAACAGACGAAACAGTACTAACAAATGTCTGATAAGATGGAGACAATGACTAGTAAGAAACGAAGTGAAAGATAGGATGCTCGGTGCAAGTGCGAACACCCTTACGAAGTGCAATGGGTAGATCCTTCTCTGGAGTAGGAGTCTCTGAGGACTCATGAACTAAAGCAGGGGTAGAAACAATACCTGGATCTGGATCCAAGGGTAGACTGGCAGGTACAGAATCAGTGACTTATCCTTTCTTCATAGATCTGGCATAAACTCGCATATCCGCCGCTGTAGTAGTAGAAGTGTCATTGTCAATAGTAGACACAGATTCGACCATAGGCATAGGAGTGGAGATGGGTACAAGAACCGGCATGGAGACAGGGCTCTCATCCACAATATCACACTCCCCCTGAAGAGAGACCCTACCGCCAAAGAACGGAACGTGCTTAGCAAAGGTGACGTCAGAGATGTGAAACGTCGACGCGAACCCGGATGATAGCATTTGTATCCCTTCTGAGTAGAAAGGTACCCCAGGAAAATACATCTCAAGGCACGTGTATCAAGTTTGTCACGAGAGTGACGATGAACATGCACATAACAAACACACCCAAAGACTTTGGAAGGAACAATGAAGGCTGGACTATCGGGAAGCAGGACAGACAAAGGGGTCTAAAAGCCAAGAATGCGAGAGGGCATACGATTGATGAGATACGCAGCCAGAAGGATAGATTCAGACCAAAAGGATTTTGGAACCTACATCCCAAGACGAAGGGCACACTCAACCTCGAGAAGGTGACAGTTTTTTCTTTCAACTTTCCCATTTTGTTGGGGAGTCGACAGACAAGAAGTTTGATGTACAATGCCATGAGAGGCAAAATAATCTCTAAGGCTCCCGTCTAGGTACTCACCCCCATTATCAAATCAGAGAATTTTGAGTGGGGTACTGAACTGAGTGGTGACCATCTTGTGGAAGGTCTGAAAAATGAAATAAACCTCATCTTTCGATTTCATAAGATATACCCAGGTAGAGCCACTGAAATCATCAACAAACGTAACAAAATATCGGAATCCAAATAAAGACATCACTCGGGCAGGAGCCCACACATCAGAATGCACAATATTGAAAGGAATAGTACTTTTATTTTCACTGAGAGGAAAAACAGTGCGACGATGCTTTGCGAATTCACAAGTTTCATAGTGGAACGGAACATCACAAAGAGAAGAGAAAGCAGGAAAGACACGCTTTAAAACTGATACGGGTACATGACCAAGCCGGTTATGCCAAAGCAATAACTGGTCTTTATTGACTCGACTACTGCTACTGATGCTGGACTGATGTGTTGAAGAAGAAACTGAGCGATCCAGGAGGTACAAGCCACCTTCCTCACGTCCACTACCAATCGTCCGCCTCGACTCCAGATCCTGAAACACACAGTGAGAAGGAAAAAAGGTTACACTGCAGTTAAGATTCTTGGTAAGGCTATTGACAGATAAAATATTAGCTGTAAACTGAGGAACATGCAGTACCAAGGACAAGGTTAGTGTTGAAGAAGCTTGAACATTTCCCTCCCGGAAACAGAGGAAAGGGTGTCATCAACTATCCTAACCTTGTCAAGTCCAAAACAAATAGAATAACTAGAGAAAACTGAAGACATACTAGTCATATGATCTAAGGCCCCTGAATCGATGATCCGGGAGGGACTAGAAGGAACAGTGGATACAGAGAAAGCATATCCAGTACTTGTCTGGGCATAGGTGGAGGTAGAAGTGGAGGATTGCCCATTGAGTTGGGCCATCATTCGACGAAGTCGCTCAAGATCACTGGGAAAAAAAGAGTCCATATCCCCAGTGGTAGGAGGTGCTGAGGGTGCAGTGTCCTAAGCCACAGTAAGTGCTGCAGGAGGCTCCTGTCTCGCTGAAGATCGCTGATGTGGATTTGGGCCCAGACCCGGTGGGCCCATGTAGCTCCCAACAAGTGTCATTCCCATGGCCTAGACGGCTGCAGTGATCACACTTGGGACGTTGTCTGTCATCACCGGTCTTCTTCTGGAAGGATTTCTAACCCTTCTGAAACGCAGAGGCAAGAGCAGATCAATCATGAGTGTCACTACCACTGCATAGCTGCATGGCAGTGCGACGACTATCCTCCCCCTGAATGTAGGCATAGACCTGTGCCGATGAAGTAGGGGGAAGAGATCTATCAAGTATCTGAACACGGGCAGCCTCGAAGCTAGGATGAAGGCCGGAAAGAAACTGGAATATCCGGGACTGCTTAACCATAGCACGGAAAAACTTCACATCCGCAGCCCAAACCGGAGTGTAATTCTGATAATGATCTATCTCTTCCCATTTGCTTCGGAGAGAAGCATAATAGGTACCAAGCTAGAGCTCCCCCTGTTGAAGACAAGCAATCTCTTGTTCTAACTCATAGAGCTTCGCAAAGTTGCCAACTTGGGAATAGGTTTTGGTAACATAATCCCAGATTTCCTTCGCTGTAGGAAGGAACATGAACCCCCTGCTGATCTGGGGTTGCATCGAATGGAGAAGCATGTTATCAGATACGTAGAAATACATATTTATCTTGTATAGGGGTAGTTCTGTAAATACCTCTTATGAGGGGTATACTTGTCTTTTTTATGTAACCCTTTATATAAATAAGATTTATGGGGTCATTGTGAATTAAGCACATGACATCCTTTCTCTCTCTCTTCTCTAAACCTAACCCTAATTCTTCAATTCAACTTGGTATCAGAACAAAGGGAATCTATAGCCGGAGAACAATCGAAGGAGCTCCGGACTAAGGCTAACGTCATCAGGCCGTACGGCTGACTGCATCAGCCGTATGGACACGCAAATCAAGGTCCTCCGAATCCTCTTCTACCTGTTGGGCTCGTTTTTTGGGGTTTTTGGTTCTACTCGATCTTCTGATCTATTAAGCCGTTTTTGGCTCTGTTTGTTGCTCGATTTTAACCCTCTACAGTATTTCGAAGCAAAAGGGACAAATCTCACTCGATTTCATGAAGATTTGAGTGAGTTGTGAGGATTTTTCTCCCCTCCAATTACCGTCGGTGACTTTTTAAGGCTAATTAGGCTGCGATTTCAGCCTTGCATCTATCCTTTTGCCTTCCTACAGTTGATCCATCATTATTTGGGTCATACGGGAGGATTCTTGTCATATGTGACTATCGGTGGCTTATTCGGATATTTTGGAGCTTTCGGTTGGGTTGTTCAGCCCCTTCTTGACATCGGCTTGACCTTCAGCACATCCCTCCTTGGATCCTAGATCTCTCTCATGTTTTCGATTGGTTCCTTGAAGGTTTGTGACATCGCGATGCTGTTATCGTGTTGATTTGGCCTTATTTCTTGCTGTTTGTGTATTTTATCGGCACTCCATCAACTTAGTCTTCATGGCAGATCCTCCGCCTCCCTTGGTTACTCCACCCTCCTTGGCTTCTCCATCAACGTCAGATGTGAGCACGGATATTCCCTCCACTAGTGTTGGACACCCTATGGTGCATCACTTGGCTTATGAGAACTCTAGCTTGCAGATCATATCAGTGAAATTAGACAGCAAGAACTATTTGTGCTGGGCTCAGGCAGCACGGTTGTTTATTGGAGGCCGTGGAAAGCTCGGTCACACTACGGGGGATACAGTTGAACCTCCCAAGACCGATCCCTCTAATCCGACAGTGGTAGGCAGATGATCTGACTGTCTTGTCATGGCTCCTCTGTTGAAGGACGTCTCTGTTATTAGCTATTGTTTGGTGTCTCTATGTACTTATTTTCTCACTTATGTAAGGGCCCACACTTATTAATATAAATAAGATTTATTGGGGTGTGTGTAGGGTTAACACACATAACCCATCTTCTCTCTTCTTTTTCCTCTACGTGCAGAACTGAAGAACTTCTACTTGGTATCAGAGCAAATCATTATTGGATCCATATTCGGACTTACGTACGAGATCGTGGGAGGCTTAGAGAAACCCTAGAGGTGTCGTCACTGCATGCAGCCTCGCTGACGTCATCCAGCCGTACGGCTAACGTCATTAGCCGTACGGACAAGGTAGAGATGATGGACTAAAACTCTCCTTCGATGTGTTTTTGCTAATTTTCAAAAAAAATCGCAATAATCATTTTTTTCTTCTCGGTGCTTTGTGGAATCATACGACGACTATTGGGGGGGCTTGTTGTTTCGTTTTGGTCCCCTATTATCCTATCTACACATCCATAGGTGGATCTCTCAAATCCATGGAGGATTGAAGTGTGTGGGTCGATTTTTCTCCCTCTATACTACCGCCGGAGACTTTTTTGGGGTCAAGAGTGCTGTCCACGCACTCCCCTTCTCTATGCATACTCACCATACGTTTTCTACAAATGTTTTGACTCCTTTTGGCTGCGATTTGGGTGCTCTATGGCGTACCCCTTGCTCCGTGGTTGCTTTATAGGTGCGATTTACATTGAAGGACTCGTTCTCTCCTCTATATACCTTCAGATCTGTTCTTGAGGGTTTTTTCTTGATTTCTTTGTGGATTGTTACTCTTTGTGGTACTCTTATTTGTTTTTTTGGAGTGGGGATGTCGACTTTGAATGAGTCTAAGGCATCCGATGTGTCCTCCGGCTCCACCGGGACTACCGTTTCAGTCCCGATGTCGTTTGAGAATCCAAGTTTGCAAATCACCACCACCAAGTTGGCTGGAAAAAATTACTTAGAGTGGTCTAGGGCTGCCAAGATGTTTATTGGTGGTCGAGGGAAACAAGGGTACATCACTGGTCGATTACCAGCACCTGCTGAGACAGATCCTAAGTTTGAACAATGGGAGACAGGTAATTTAGCGGTTATGTCATGGCTCCTTAACTCTATGGAGTCCCACATTAGTAGAGGATTCATGTTTTTTTCCACGGCCAAGGAGATCTGGGATGCAGCAACCCAGACTTATTCGCAACAGCAGAATGTCGCCCGTGTGTATCAGTTGCGCCAGAGTATTGCCTCCCTCCGTCAAGGTGATTTACCCTTGGCTGATTATTTTGCAAAGCTCCGTGGTATGTGGGAAGAACTTGACTTTTATCAGGTCTTTACGCCTAAGTGCCCAGAGGATGGCTCGCAATATCGAAAGTTGGTTGAACAAAACCGGAGTTATAAGTTTCTTGCCGGCTTGAATGCTGATTTTGAGTTAGCCCGTGTCTAGTTGCTTAGTAAAGACACATTGTCATCCCTCAATCAGGTATATGCATATGTTCAGAGTGATGACAGCCGCAGAGAAGTCATGTCTCCTTCTCCCGGCCATGAAAAGTCCGCCTTGGCTGCCTTCCCGTCTACTTCTAAAGTCCCTAAGTCTAAAACCTTGGTCGCCACCAGTGGCCCCAAGGGGGGTCCTCCACCTACTTGTGCTCATTGTGGCAAGAAAGGCCACACCAGGGATCGATGTTGGAGCTTACATGTGTGTGAAGGGTGTGGTCGTAAAGGCCACAGCAAGGATCGGTGCTACCAAATTCATGGCCGACCACCACAGCTGCCCGGGACTCCCACTACTGCTCACAGTGCGACTATGGATTCTACACCAAGGTCGCCACCCACCTCTACTGCTGCTCCTCTGCCTTCTGCTACGTCCCCAGCACCCTTCTCTAGAGATGAGATAGAGAACTTGCGTCGCTTTATGGCCCAACTAGATGGTCCTACTGCCGCTTCTACATTCGCACAATCAGGTATCATCAGCTCTGCCAACCTTGTCTCTGCTTCCGCTTCTACTACTGGTACACCCTGGATCATTGATTTGGGGGCCTCAGAGCATTTGACCGGTATGTTATCTTCTTTTTCCTCATATTCTGTGTTCTGGTGCGGATAAAGTTCGCATTGCCGATGACACCCTTTCTTCTGTCTCGGGGAAAGGGCGTGTCAATCTCTCTTCTGGCCTATCTTTACCTTCAGTACTTCATGTTCTCAAATTTGCCACTAACTTGTTATCTGTCAGTTCTCTTACAAAGAACCTTAACTGCTCTGTAACATTTTTTCCTTCTCACTGTGTGTTTCAGGACTTGGCCACGAGGAGGACAATTGGCACTGGACGTGAAGTGGGTGGTCTCTATCTCTTGGATGCGACTCCTATAGCCTCTGCAGCCCTTCAGTCTAGTAGTCTTAGCAATAGTGTCAATAAATAGCATCTTATGTCTTGGCATGCTCGTTTAGGTCATGTGTCATTTTCTTATTTACGGGTGTTATTCACTAAGTTGTTTAAGTCAGTGTCCATGTCTGATCTTCATTGTGAGATTTGTGCGCTGTCCAAACATTGTCGCACTACGTTTCCCCCTCGTGGTAATAAAAGTTTATCTATTTTTGACATTATTCATACTGATGTTTGGGGGCCATCTCCTGTTACTTCTTTCTTTGGCTATCGATATTTTGTTTCTTTTGTGGATGATTTTTCCCGCTGCACATGGATATTTGTCATGAAATCAAAAGATGAAGTTTACTCTATTTTCAAACAGTTTCACAAAATGGTTCTTACTTAGTTTGGGACATGCATTAAAATTCTCCGATCTGATCGAGGGGAGTACATGTATGGGGGTCTGCAGTCGTACTTGGCTGAACATGGCATTGAACATCAAAATTCTTGTGCCTTCACTCCACAACAGAATGGCATTGCTAAACGAAAAAATAGACACCTGTTGGAAGTGGCTCGTGCACTTCTGTTGTGGCACTATGTTCCTAAAACCTATTGATCCGATGCAGTTCTTCTTGCCGCTTACCTCACCAATCGTATGCCGTCTCGGTCTCTCTAGTTCCGTACTCCATACCACTTGCTGCATCCTACGAGTCCTCCTTTTCTGGTTCCCCCAAAGGTCTTTGGTTGCGTGTGTTATGTCCACATCCTTGGTCCACATCGCACCAAGTTGGATCCAAAAGCTTTGAAGTGTGTTTTTTTGGGGTACTCCTCGACACACAAAGGCTATAAATGTTTCCATCCCCCCTCCCGTAAGCAGTTCATCACCATGGATGTCACTTTTTTGGAGTCGGCCTCTTATTTTTCAGGTCTCGCTCCTGCCTTTCCTCAGGGGGAGCTTCTTAGTAGTGAGGAAAGGCATGTCTCATCTGATTCTGTTTCTTTGCCATTGGCTATGGATGCTCCTGATAGTGGTCCCAGTCCGACTGTGATTGATACTATTGATAGGGGTACTAGCCAGCAGGGAGAGCTGCAGGTGTACTCGAAGCGTCGACCCGGAACACAGATCACCACTGAACTCCATGGCCAACAGTCATCCTCATCGGATCCAGGTAATCTCACTCCTCCCTCTTCTTATGATAGTTGCTCTGACCTTCCTATTGCCCTTAGGAAGGGAAAAATATCTTGTACCCAACATCCGATTGCTAACTTTGTTTCGTATGATAATCTATCTCCGTCATACAAATCCTTTGTTACCTGTTGTCCTCGGTTGCTCTTCATTCATCTGTTACAGAAGCTCTGAAGCATCCCGGGTGGAAAGAAGCAATGTATGAAGAGATGGATGCGTTGAAAAAAAATAGCACTTGGGAGTTGGTAGACTTGCCAAGAGGCAAGAAACCCGTTGGATGCAAATGGGTTTACACTGTGAAATGCAAGCCTGATGATTCAGTGGATCGGTACAAAGCAAGATTGGTGGCGAAAGGTTATTCTCAGACTCATGGGATAGACTACAAGGAGACATTCGCTCCTGTGGCCAAGCTCAACTCTATCAGGGTTATTCTTTCTCTTGCCGCGAACCAGTCTTGGCCACTATTTCAACTCGATGTCAAGAATGCTTTTCTTCATGGGGACTTGAAGGAAGAAGTGTATATGTTGCCCCCTCCTGGCTTTCAACTTTCTGGGGATAAACAGAAAGTATGCAAGCTTCAGAAAACTTTGTATGGTTTGAAGCAGTCTCCAAGAGCTTGGTTCGAACGCTTTAATGGGGCAGTCAAGCGAATGGGGTATAGTCAGAGTCAAGCTGATCATACTCTGTTCATCAGACGTGATAAGGAGGATGTGACGATTCTGATTGTATATGTCGATGATATCATTGTTACGGGTAATTGTGCTGCAGAAATTACCCAGTTGAAGGAGTTCTTGGCATTGGAATTTGAAATCAAGGATCTGGGTAAGTTGAAGTACTTTCTGGGGATAGAAGTTGCGAGATCTAGCAAAGGAATCTTCATCTCCCAGAGGAAATATGTGTTGGACCTGCTGCAGGATACTGATATGCTAGGAGCTCGGCCTGTTGACACACCCATTGAGGCAAATCATAAATTCGATGGTCAGTCCGGAGAGCCTTTGGAGGATGTGAGTAGCTTCCAGCGATTGGTAGGGAGACTTATATACCTGGCACATAATCGCCCTGACATTGCATATGCAGTGAGTGTAGTTAGTCAGTATATGCATTCTCCTCGGACTCCACATTTGGAAGCTGCTTACAGGATTTTGAGGTACTTAAAATCTTCCCCAGGTTGTGGCCTACTATTCAGTCATCAGGGCCACATGCGTGTGGAGGGTCTCACAGATGCGGATTGGGCAGGAGCCCAAGATGATAGGCGATCTACATCAGGGTATTGTACTTTTGTGGGAGGAAATCTGGTTACATGGCGAAGTAAAAAACAACAGGTCGTTGCACGGTCGAGTGCAGAAGCTGAGTTCCGATCAATGGCCCATGGTGTCTGTGAGTTATTGTGGCTTAAGGTGTTACTTGGAGAACTCGGTTTCCCAGCAGAAGGATCCATGTCATTATATTGCGACAACAAGGCGGCAATAAGTATTGCCCACAACCCAGTTCAACATGACAGGACCAAACACATCGAGGTGGATCGTCACTTTATTCGCGAAAAAGTGACATCGGGAGTTATCTGCACTCCTTTCATTCCTACATATGATCAGCTAGCAGACATTCTCACGAAAGGTGTTGCATCGGCTCCGTTTACTAAGTGCTTGGACAAGTTGGGGATGATTGATATCTATGTCCCAACTTGAGGGGGAGTGTTGAAGGACGTCTCTGTTATTAGCTATTGTTTGGTGTCTCTATGTACTTATTTTCTCACTTATGTAAGGGCCCACACTTATTAATATAAATAAGATTTATTGGGGTGTGTATAGGGTTAACACACATAACCCATCTTCTCCATCTTCTCTCTTCTCTTTCCTCTACGTGCAGAACTGAAGAACTTCTACTTCCTCAACTCTATGGAGCCTGATATCAGCGAGAGTTTCTTATTCATGCGCACAGCGCAAGAGGTTTGGGAGATCACTGAGAAGACTTACTCACAGCAGCAGAACACAGGCCGGGCATTTCAGCTGCGACAGACTATCTCCCACTTTCGACCGGGGGAGAAGTCCCTCCATGGTTCAAAGTCGTTGGTTTCGTTTCGGTTTCGGTCGCGGGTGAAACCGAAACGTTTCAGCAGTTTCGGTGGTTTCGGTCCGAAACTTGGTGAAACCATAATGAAAGAGTTTCGGTAGTTTCGGTCATAGTTTCGGTAGTAGTTTCGGTAGTTTCGGTATTAGTTTCGGAAGTTTCGGTGGTTTCGGTCCGAAACTTGGTGAAACCAAATGAAAGAATTTCGGTAGTTTCGGTCACAGTTTCGGTAGTTTCGGTGGTTTCGGTGGTTTCGGTTCGAAACTACCGAAACTGAGCCGAAACTTTCAGTTTTCCGATACAAACCTGTTTCTTGTATCGGCATGTACCGAAACTTTAAACTATGAGTCCCTCTCTCAGTACTATACTGTTCTTCATACCTTGTGGCAGGAGCCCGATCATTACTACACGTATCAGCCTCTTAATCCATCAGAGATTGCTCCATTTCGTCGTTATATAGAGAAGGGTCGGATCTTTGACTTCCTTGCTGGGCTCAATCCGTCTTATGAGCTTGCCCGTGTTCAGATCTTGAGTAGTAGGATGGATCTTCCCTCTCTCAGTGAGGTGTACGCCTATCTTCAGAGTGAGGAGGGTAGGCGGATCTCTCTTCAGAGTGAGCATCCCCTTCCAGAGCGATCAGCGCTAGCAGCTTCTCCTGCTTATCAGCCTCAACAGTTACAGCAGTCTTCGAGGGGCCCATCTTATCCGACTATCTAAGCTCCAACTTATGCTCCTACTGGACCTTCTTCTGGGAAGTCTTTGACTAGAGAAAGGCCCAAGTGTGATTTTCTGCGATAAGTTAGGACATGTGCGTGCCAAATGTTGGAAGCTGCATGGGCGTCTTAACCAACCAGCCTCATCCAACGCTCATACAGTCAGTGTAGATTCTTCTGTTCCTACTCCGGGACAGTCTCTGGCGAGCCCTCTTCCTTTAGCTCCTCTTAGTGGTTTTTCAACCATAGAGTATGCAGGCCTTCGACGACTGCTTCAACAGCTTGATGGTCCTTCTACCACATCATCCACCTCCTTTGCCCAATCAGGTAACACTAGACCTGCTCATCATGTGTCTCTCCCATCATCCAGCCCCACTTAGATCATCGATTCAGGGGCTTCGGAACACATGACGGGCTTGTCTTCTTTATTTTCCAATTATTCTATCTGTTCTGGCTGAGACAAGGTGAGAACAGCTGATGGCACCTTATCTTCTGTGTCTGGGAAAGGGAATATCCTTCCCTCTCCTCAATTGCTTCTTACATTTGTTTTGCATGTTCCCAGATTTACTTCTAACCTACTTTCTATTAGTGCTTTGACAAAAACCCTAAACTGTAGTGTCACATTTTCCCCTACTTCTTGTGTCTTTCAGGACCTCGAGACGAGGACGATTGGCACTGGACATGAAGCTAACGGCCTCTACCTTCTGGATGGACACCTTTCAGAGCCCACAGCACTACAGTCTTCTGCTAGTAGTAGTAGTAGGATAGATGTTGTCTTGAACTGTCATGCCCGGCTGGGGCACATATCTTTTCATTATTTGAAACTTTTATTTCCTAGTTTGTTTACTTCTGTTTCTTTTTCTGCTTTACTCTGTAAGACCTGTGAGCTCTCCAAGCATTGTAGATCCACTTATCCCTCCAGAGGTAATCGAAGTTCTACTTGTTTTGATATTGTGCATTCTAATGTATGGGGGCCTTCCCCAACTACTTTTATCTTTGGCTTCCGCTACTTCATTTCCTTTGTTGATGATCATACTAGGTGTACATGGGTTTATCTCATGAAAACCAAAGATGAAGCTCATTCCACCTTTCAGGGTTTTCATAAGATCATCCAAACCCAGTATGGTGTCTCCATCAAGGTTCTTCGTACTAACCAAGGTGGAGAATACATGTTTGGGGGGCTTCAACACTACCTTCTTGACCATGGGATTTGTCATCAAAATTCTTGCAGCTACACCCCTCAACAGAATGGTGTAACTGAGAGAAAAATGCAACATTTGACTGAAATAGCTAGATCTCTTTTGATTGGCTCTCATGTCCCCAAGACCTATTGGTCAGATGATGTGTTGACAGCGGCCTACTTGAGTAACAGAATACCCTCTCGTGTTCTCAATTTTAAATCTCATCTTCAGGTTCTTTCCCATGATTCTCCTCTTTTCTCTGTTCCTCCTCGCATCTTTTGGCGTGTATGTTATGTACATATCCTTGGTCCTCATCGCACCAAACTAGATCCCAAAGCACTCAAGTGCGTCTTTCTTGGTTACTCCTCTACCCATAAAGGGTACGAGTGTTACCATCCATCCTCTGGGAAGAAGTTTGTATGCATGGATGTCACCTTCCATGAGGAGCTTTCTTTTTTCTCTCCCACCTCTCTTCAGGGGGAGAGTAGTAATGAAGAGAGGTGGAATGTTCCTCTTCCTGCTATATCCCTATCTCCTCCTCTAGAGTTTGAGAGGCCTCCACCCACTCATACTACTAGTGTGATTGATAGTGCTCCTGGAGCTCAGAAGGAGCTAAAAGCCTATAGCAGAAGGGCGACAGTCATAGGTGATCCAGGACCAGTGGTTCCTTCCTCGGATCCAGGTAATCCTCCATCTCTCCTTATACCTGTCATTCCCTTGCCTACTGATGATTCTGATTTTCCTATTGCTATTAGAAAAGGCATCAGAAGTTGTACTCAATATCATTTGAGCAACTTCGTTTCCTACGATGCCTTGTCACCTTCATACAGAGCCTTTATCACATCAATTTCCACCATTCCCACTCCCTCTTCCGTTGCAGAAAGGTTAGTACACCCTAGATGGAAAGTTGCTATGGTAGAAGAAATGAAGGCGCTAGATAAGAACAAAACTTTGGAGCTTGTTATCTTGCCAAGAGGCAAGAAGCCGGTTGGATGCAGATGGGTGTTCACAGTGAAGTACAAGGCCGATGGGTCAGTAGAGAAGTACAAGGCCAGACTGGTTGCCAAAGGGTACACTCAGACCTACGGGATTGACTATGTGGAGACCTTTGCACCTGTTGCAAAGATCAACTCCATCAGGGTTTTGTTGTCTGTAGCAGCAAACCAAGCATGGCCTTTGCATCAGCTGGATGTGAAGAATGCGTTCCTTCATGGTGATCTGCATGAAGAGGTCTATATGGTACCTCCTCCAGGGTTCACTCCCCCAGGGGACAGCGGCAAGGTGTGTCGTCTGAGGAAAGCCCCCTATAAGCTTAAGCAATCCCCCAAAGCTTGGTTTGAGAGGTTCACTCTAGCAGTGAAGAAGCTGGGATATACTCAAAGCTCAGCCGATCATACCCTATTTGTGAAGCACCTAGAGAAGAGCACTACGGCCCTCATCGTCTATGTTGACGATATCATTCTGACAGGGAATGATGCAGAGGAGGTGATCAAGCTAAAGGATCATCTAGCAGGCGAGTTTGAGACCAAAGATCTGGGACTCCTCAAATACTCTCTTGGCATAGAAGTTGCAAGATCCAGCCAAGGGATCTTCATCTCACAAAGGAAATACGTCCTAGATCTATTGAAGGACTCTGGCAAGCTGGGAGCTAAGCCAGTGGAGACCCCCATAGAGGAGAATCACCACTTGGCCGACTCGAGTAGTATATCTTTACAGGATGTGGGGAGCTTTCAGAGATTGGTTGGAAGGTTGATCTACCTCTCCTTGACTCGTCCAGACATTGCCTATGCAGTTAGTGTTATCAGTCAGTACATGCATTCTCCTAGGGAGATTCACTTAGAGGCAGCTCACAAGATATTGAGATACCTCAAGTCTGCCCCTGGCCGAGGCCTCCTTTTTTAGAAGAATGGTCACACGAGAGTAGAGTCATATACTGATGCAGACTGGGCTGGTGCCAAGGATGACAGGAGATCTACCTCAGGTTATTGCACCTTCATGGGAGGCAATCTAGTTACCTGGAGGAGCAAGAAACAACCAGTAGTTGCCAGATCCAATGCAAAGGCAGAATTTAGGGCAATGGCCATGGCTTGTGTGAGATACTCTAGCTGAAGATGTTGGTGGCTGAACTTGGCTTTCCAGTCTTGGGACCCATGAGCTTGTACTGTGACAACAAGGCAACTATCAGCATTGCTCACAATCGGGTGCAACATGATCGGGCCAAGCAGATTGAAGTGGATCGCCACTTCATTCAGGAGAAAATTGTATCTAGGGAGGTTTGTACCCCCTTTGTGAAGACAGATGAGCAAGTAGCAGATGTCTTCACCAAAGGAGTTCCCAGTTGGCAACTTCATAGATGTTTATGCAAGTTGGGCATGAAAGATATCTATGCGCCTACTTGAGAGGGAATGTTATCAGATACGTAGAAATACGCATTTATCTTGTATAGGGGTAGTTCTGTAAAAACCTCTTATGAGGGGTATACTTGTCCTTTTTATGTAACCCTTTATATAAATAAGATTTATGGGGTCATTGTGAATTAAGCACATGACATCCTTTCTCTCTCTTCTTCCTTCTCTCTTCTCTCTTCTCTAAACCTAACCCTAATTCTTCAATTCAACTAAGCCAAGACATCACCGTAAGGTTCTCCATAACCCATTTCCGGTGGAATTTGTCTGTGGCGGCAAGCTGGACTGTCTTTCCTGTGAGCACACCCCCCGATGTACATAAGTGCCGATGTCTTCCACTCAAGATAGTTGGTCCCATCAAACTTGACCGTAGTGATGCATAATTGGGGGTTGTGGTCTCCATGAGAACCATGGGACGGAGTGCTATCCTCAACTGATGAAACCTCTGATGAACTCATCGCAGCGGAAGGCCTGGAAATAACCAACTGAAGAACATCAGGTCTGCAAAACCTAAACCAAGGTTCAGGGGGTTCCTAGGAGCACTTTGGGAGGTGCGGCTAGGGTAGAAGTGCCCTGGGAACCTTGGTTTCCAAAAAAGTAGAAAACCCAAAGAGGCAAAACCGGATTCGGGCCAAAAAACCCAAGCGATTTTTCAAACCGGAAATCCGACAATCAGAAAAATCCCAAACCAAGCTCTGTAGATCCCAGATAATCCACAGGGAGGTGCGGTTAGGGTAGAAAGCCCAAACAACACGCGAATCTCGAGGTAGAAAAAAACCCAAAATCTGAGCCGAGAATCCATTTTTTCCAACCAGAGATCCGACGATCAGAAAATTCTCAAACGAGACTCTGTAGATCCCAGATAATCCACAGGGAGGTGCGGCTAGGGTAGAGAGCCCAAGCAGTGCACGAATCTCAAGAAAATAAAAAACTCGAAATCTGAGCCAGGGATCCGATTTTTGGAACCGAAGATCCGATGATCCAAGAATTCTGAAATAAGTTTCTGTCGAACTTTACTGGCCCTATGAGAGGGGCGGTTTGGGTAGAGAGCCCAAAAATGTCACAAATCTTGAGGAAAATCAAAATCGAAAAAAACCTCGAGATACGTGTTCTCCGAAAAACTGATAAAAATCCTGAAGAACGGGGATAGAGTGGATCTCTAACGACTGATAGCAGGCAATACATCAGGAATGATAGATCTCTGGTTCCTTTGCTTCAGAAAAGACTCAAGAACTTCGCAGGAGGACCCTCTGCGATTTGCTTAAAACTTGCCCGGACTTCGGATGCCCACATATAAGATCTTCGTAGAAACTCTAGGGGACAATGATTTAGGCCCTAGAGTAACCATGCTCTGATACCCTGTTGTTGTTTGAGGTTCTCACCAATATGCTAAAGATTGAGAGAGAAATGATGGAGGTTAGGGAGAGAAGAGATTAGGGTTTGAGAGAGAATGGGGAGATTGAAGTGAATATTCAATCTCCCATAAGTAATATTTATAAGTAGGGGAAACCCCTTCTACAAGTAAAGGAGAAATCGTGTGGGTCAAGTGGGGGCCCACCACTTAACCCACTAACATGAAATAAAGAGATTGTGGGTTAAGTGGGTGGGCCCATCACTTAACCCATAACTATAAGCAATAGAGAATAAACCCCACGTGGGGTAGTGGAACGCAGCCCACTAAGACACCCCCACGTGGGTGTACATAGAATCCAACAGATAGGAGATATGCGGATAGCTAGATAGCTCTATCTGGCTATGGTTAATAATTGAGTTCCTTGGCTCTCTTCCCGTCGTCTAGGCTGTCGTTTCTTTTTGGTCCTCCCTCGGCCTTTTAGGTCAGCTAGAACTCTTTCAGCCGAGATGCTTGTAATCTCAGTTCCTCTTCTAATAAAGCTTTTACTTATCAAAAAAAAAAAAAAAAAACAACCCCTCTTATGCACTTCAATCGTATTCCACGACTTCTACTAACAAATGGGTAAAAATTTCTCTCTTCTCGACGAATTATTTTTACAACAATGAAATTAGCAAATAAAATTTTCTGAAAAAAGTACACACTGTATTGTTCCTGATTATTCTGTCTTTATCTCATTCATAGGTAACAGATCAAATCTTAAATCCATTTATTTTTCTGGTACTAGATCGGATCAGAATATGATAATTATAGGTAGAAATTGGATTACTTTGGATAATATATACAACTCTATAATTCTAAGCGGCAGAATTTGATTCCAAAGAAGATAAAGACACATGAACAGACTGATTAAAGCAAATTCATTTGACATATGTTTTCCTTCCATGATCCATAGTACCGGTATAACGTCAGCAATCCCATGTGTTCGCAGACATGAATGGATGCAGACAAAGAATATCTCAACCCAGACAGATCTTATTCTTTGATTCAAAGAAGATAGAGACCCATGAACAGAATAATGATGATGAAAGTAACTTCATTTCTCGTATGCTTTCCTTCCACGATCCATGGTACTGGTATAATGTCAGCAATCCTAATGTCCGCAGATATGAATGGATGCAGATACAGATGATATGGAGCCAGAAAGATCTTCACTTGATGACTATCACCTTTATAATCTTTACACTGCATGGTTTGCTTTAATAACCACTTGAAAACGTATGATATGGTGTCCATACCCAAATCCATGATTTTTGGTTGATGCTGGATATATTGTATTGATGTATAAAGAAGTTTAGATAAGGGGAGAGAACTTCCCAATAATCAAAAGCAAGAAGACACTAAATACAACTTTTCGATCTCAAGGCTATTATCTATAAGGGGATTCATCATTCAAAGGGAAGTAGACTACTAAAAAAATTCACATTTCATTTAATTTATGTTGTAATTGAATAAAATAAGGTATTCAAAAAATCTAACTAAAGGATCTAAATCAAAGGAAGAACGAATCAATGAAATGTTGGTTGGTCCTCACTGGGAACTTGGGTAAGAGTAGATCTTTGTTTGGGGGGTTTTCGAGAACAAAATTTGAAACTGAGAATGCCTTTAAAATATTAATAACGGAATCGCAATTGTAAACAAATTCCTTTGCCCTTACTCCACGAAACTCTTCCAAAATACTCAAGCACTCAATCAAGAGTCTCAAATAGCTTCACAAACCTCCAGATTTCGACAGCTACAATCTTCAAAGATTCTTATTGCACTCTTTCCAAATGCAACAAATGCATAGGGGAGTATTCCAGAAAAAATCTTGGCTCTGGGACTGCAGGAATGTTTAGAACAAGATGAGAATACTTCTCTAATTTCGCATAGAAATACCCATAAAATGCCAATACAACGAAAGAAAGAAGCTCTGCACTGTCCTAGCGAAGCTACAGTGGATAAATACATGATTGGCATTCTCCTCTTGCTCCTTGCACATGTTGCATCTATTTGGAATTGGCTTTTTTCTGATAATTAAAGTGATTGTGTATTGAAGAAAGGAATAAAACCCCAGAAGATTACCAGGGGGCAAAAAGAGGAAAAGAAGTTCTCAATTTGAGAACTGACCCCAAGAGGTACAAGCGTATCCCTAGGAATGATCTCCACAAATGTAGGACCCCCAACCATAAATAAAATCAATGTAAGAGATCCCCTAGAATTCAGGATCAGCAACTTACGATTGAAGAGATTGTCAGCAGTTAAGATTTTGTCTAAAACAATAGTCCATAAAAACATCTTTACTCTAGGAGGAATCAAATTGCCCCATATCATCTCAAATAGAGATCTCTCCTCGATGAAACACTAAAAATCATGGAATGACTTTACGGAGAACTCATCTTTCGAATATACTTTCCAAATCCAAGAGTCTTCACCATCTAATGGAATGTGGATTTCTTCAAGGCGCCTAAGAAGGGAGACAAACTCCACAATCCACCCATCCAATAAATATATCCCCAAAACGGGCTCCATACCACCTTGTCATTAGTGCTAACAGAATAGTGGTTCACCGATAGCCCCTTAACAAGGACCAAGCTATGAAGAAGAGGAAATAAATTGCAAAGCTCGCCTATGCTACACCATTCATCCTCCCAAAACCTTATTCTCCCCTCATTGTCCACCTTGGATCTGGTACCCTTGATGAAATCATCATGAACCCAAATAATTCCTTTCCAAACACCCGGGCTATATGAAATCGTAACCTCAAAACTCTACCAATTACTATTGTACACCCCAAACTTATGCCCAATGACACATTTCTAACGGGTGTTTCTCTCTTACAATATCTTCACAACTGCATGCCAATAAGGGCCTTATTGATAACATTTAATCTTCTAAGCACAAACCTCCAAGCTTCGTGGTTTGCATACAAGTTTTCATTAACAAGATGAAATTTCTTTCTCACTCTACCACTCCACAAATCCCTTCGAACCTTCTCAATATGCATGACAACTGAAATGGGCATTTTCAGTAGAAACATATACTAAAACAGAAGGCTAGTGAATTTTGATTTAACATAATTCTACCACCAAAAGAAGGTATCTTTTTTTCCCAGGCGCCAACTTCCTCTCCAATCTTTCATTCATTGGATCCTAAATGCTTTTAGAGATTGATCAGTCCTCTATAGGAAAGACAAGAAAGAAGATTGGAAACCTCCCGAGCTTTGCATCCTAAACATGAGGCACAGTATTCTAAGGCTCCATCCTCGTCCTCCTTTTACCCCTTTCTCCTTTTGTTTTCCCTTCTTCCTTCTTAACAAAATTTTTATAATGATCACATCTACAATTCATCTTGAGTGTTACAAGCATGTCTAATCCTATGTTGTTATGGATGACCTAGTAAGCACTTAGGAACCTCGTGACAGACGGAGAAAGCTACCTCATGGTTTAGGTCTGGGTTCTTAAGCAGTTGCTTTGGGTCCAATGGCCTATTTATATTCTTTTTCTTATTGTTGTAATAGTTATTCTTATCATTGTTTGCTATTGCAATTGTTATTGATATGATTATAGAACAGAAAAACAAAGAAAATACCCAGCTTAAACAAATCTATCGCAAGTACGTACATCTGATTAAAGCCAAAAAAAATGTAGATGATAAAAGCAAGGAATACCGGCACTGTAGGGTCCAGTTGTGTTGCCATGGAACCTGAAACTGAATTTGTTTGCACCACAGTTGTAGATGTTGAAAAAGCAATTCTAGCAGATTGCTTCTCCATGTTTTCATCCTTTAAAGTTCCAGGTGTTACTGTATTTCCTTGGTCAACCTGCCCCGCTCCAAAAGAAGATGAACCCTGGGAAACTGACAATTGAGATTTGTGCTGCTGCTCTGGAGTCTGATCAACTAGTTCCTGTTTTACATATGCCATTGATGACAAAGCACTATTCTTCTGATCTTTGTTCATCGATGATTGCCATGAAACTGAATTCTGTTGCAACGCTGAATGGTTTGTCAAGTGAGAAAGGGACCCGCCATGCATTCTCTTAGGTTCATTGATAGAGTTTTGCATCTCAAACTTGGCCACGCTCATCGCATTTATAGGCTGAGTTGCACCTCCTGATTGAGTTGAAACCATGCCTTGATGAAGTGGAACTTGTCTCATTTGTGAATCTTGAGTTTGGGATTTAAGAGGAGTTGCTGCAGCACTGACAGGTGGTCCAGAATATGCATGACCATGGTAATTATTTATTGCACCCCCATACATTGGGAAAGATGTCTGTGGAAGGTGCATATTCTGTTGCTGCGGCTTGTTAAATCCCCGTGATGGAATTGTGGGGAGCTCCCTTTCTTGATTGACCGTGCTCATGCTGACAGAAGACATTTGGCCCGCATGCATCCCCTGTGAGTCTGACTGATGTTCCATCTCTCTGGACTTCTGAGCATTGTTTTCTGTGGTCGGAAAGCTTGAATCTGTCTGCACTTGAACCGTTGAAGTGGGAACCTGAGATGGATCTGTAGGACCCTTGTGGCCCTTCTGATGTAGTTGTGAAAATGAATGGGGATCTGTGAACTGTGGCGCACTAAGAGATGGCATTTTAACCTGTTGTTGCTGTGAAGAAGTTTGAGACTGTACCTGAAATTGGTGGGGTCCTGTCTGTGCGTTCCGGGCAGCCTGAGCTTTAGCCTGTTCCTGACATAACATGCAGTAGTTTCAGAGAGCGTAACTTTATTAAAATTAAATTATAACCATGATCTACTTGCCTGTATTTGTATTTTGGTTACTGCCTGTCTAAGCATCTGGTCCCCCACAATATTCCTCATAAGTCTTACAAACCCGTCTTTGTTGATCTCATTTTTCTAAGGATAAAAGCACTCATTTAGTATAAAAACAACCAGTTCATTATAGAGAAGCAATGAAGAATAGTTGACAAACAAATCAACGTTGAGGACCCACCTTCAATTTAGCATATAGCGTCTGAAGCTGCATACCTCTGTCTTTATCGAGGTGAGGTAGTATGACCGGAAGCAACATGCCAAATGGCACTTGCTTATTGCGATTCATTGGGTTATTTGCTGGGTCTGCTGCCGGTGCCTGTTGATTAGTCATCTTCTGTAATTTGGGATGTTGATGTTGGTTGTCTGGATACCGCATTCTATCCTGTTCTCGGAAATGAACAGGATTTTGATCAGAAATCTGGACCCCGCTTTTTTGAGAAAACTTAAGGGGATTTTGTTCTGCCTGCCGCTGTAGCTGATCATCATGGGACTGTTTCGGTTGCAAAGGCAGCTGACTGTGTTCCTGTGAGCAACCAATTTGTTGCCTCTGATTCTCAGCACCAGGTCCATGTTGCATCAACTCCACTTCAGATGAAGGCTGCTCTTGCGACTGCAAATTCTTTAGTTCTTCTTGTTGATTTTGGCACGTCATATTTTCTTCTTGGCTGGAATTTTGCCACTGTGCAAACAACTGATTCGATGTAGGATTACTTCCGTGGGACAATACTCCTATAGTTTCAGGTTGGACACAGCATGAAGGAGCCATTAGAATCATGTAATCCTTATGCAAAATCTACATTATCGTGTGGAAAGAGTGCGAAAAATTCAAAGATATCTTCATACAAACTTTTTGGTCATTCATAAGGTGATTGTGTAGAAGTTGAAGAGGAGAAAGTGAGAGGGATAGGAGAAGAGATGAACATGTTTTGGGTGAGAGTGTGGATTAATCTATTGATACAAAAATTCTCATCGTAATAAGATACCATACAGAATTAAAATAGCACCTTTAAGGAAAAAAGATTCAATTAAAATTAATAATAAACTAATAACTAACCTACCCTTATATCGCAATGCTCCTACTCAAGCTGGTGCATAGATGTCAATCATGCCAACTTGCCCAAAATGACCTATCATCCATTTCTTCTGAGAGATGCTATAGATATGTTTTTTTTATAAGTAGATTATATAAATATGCTACCCAATCAATCCCAGACTACAAAAGTGGGGTTTCTCCTAACCACCTATCTCTTCCAATGTGAGCCTACCTTTGTGTGATCGGTCCTTAATCTTCCAACTTTCCAAGTGACCAAGTTTCCCAATGAATAACTTGGTATTGACCATCCATAAGTAAGTCTGTCTGCCCAAGTGGCATTTGAGAATAATTGAATATTGAAACCAAAATGTTTATACACGTAGAATCCTCTTTCCAAGAGAGGACCTTAAGATGTCTCAAGATCTTGCACACAGACTTCAAAAGAGGAACTCGTGCGGAATATGCATATATTGACTCACCCAACACCGACAGTGTATGCTAATTCAATCTTGTAATTGGCACATAATCAATGTAAATAGGCACTTAAATCAATCAAGAGTCCTCCTTTGTAAAGTATTTACATTAAAGTTCTCAGCTTCTAGAGTAGATCAAGAGTGCACTTCAGTTGGGAAATGAAAATCTCCCTTTTATATGAACAACTTAAATTTCCCAATAAAACTTCAAATGTCAAGATCCTTGATATCAAAAACTATATTCTTCAGCTCCATAACAGACTTTTTTCTATCGTTGCTTGGGAAAACAGTATCATCCACGTATACAAGTAAGATTGTAGTATCTTGTGTCTCCTCTTCATAAACATTAAATGATCTGATTTACTTCTCAAAAGGCCAATGTAATCATAATTCCAATAAACCTGTCAAACCATCCCCTATAAGATTGTTTGATTTTGTAATGGCATTTAATCAAAGAGGAATGAAACGTAAACTCGCTGCTTCTACTTAATGAATGGGGCCAACCTTTTGCACACAATGAGATGATGACTCATGAGTCATCAATGTATGCATCTTCTCCATTTAAACTCTGGTATTATCGGAAGTTTTCTACGTAAAACTTCGTTTTTACATACAAACGTGTGTGCTTTCTCTTAATCGTTACATAGTACGTATTCTTTTGTTTTGTATTCTTTTGATCAAAACAAATGTGTGTGCTTTCTCTTAATCGTTACATAGTACGTATTCTATTGATCAAAGTGATATATTTGCATGTACTCATTCGCATCGGGAAGGCCTACATACAAAGCCATTTTGAATGAACACTCATTACGTGTATTATCTCTTGCAGGAACCCTACCTAGACAATTCTTGGATCTGGGACATCATGATCAACCACAAAAGCCATTGTCTAGCCGATATCGACCCAAGGGTGTCGAACCAAAGATATCGAACTAAAGATGCGGACCAAAGGTATTGACGTTGATGGGCCACGTTGATAGATTAATGGGCCATATGGTGTAGAAATTGAGAGACACACATGGTGATGTTAGCTTGCCAAAATATTTCGCCTTTACCGGTTCTTGAAAATGGATGAAATTCAATTGTGAGGAAGCATGAAGAGTTATGTGGATAAGTGGGGTCCATGTTTTAAAGGCATGAAGTAGTTGGAACTTGGACCATCATATGATCATGTTGAAATGATGCTACATGACGGAGATCAAGTGGCAGAAATAGAAGGATCGCACAAAAGTTGCTTATATGGTGGTTATCTTTAGTGGTTACTAAACACGTAGGAGCTATAGGATCCTACTTGAAATATCTGTGGATTATGTGAGAAAAATCGGTTAGTTAGCCCAGGAATATGATAAGATAAATCGGATGGTTCCGATCATCTAATCGGGTGAATTGTAGCTTGAGAGATATTCTAGCAATGTGTCCATCGAGGAGTCACCAAAATGGATAGTGGAGATTAAATTAAACACATTGGATATAATCAAAGTGTAAGTTGCATAACTATGGAGACATGTTGTATTTGGGTCAACATGTGAGAAGACAAACAGATGATGAATTAATTGCAAAGGATGAAATCGTGTGGCACATAGCTAGATGGTGTTAGATCTCCACACATGGATGATCGATGATTTATGGATGTTGCTGAATCGGGTTAGCAGGTGTGTGGATCATCAAAGGAGATGCAGCCATGTGGATATGATCCAAACAAAATGGATGGTTCAGACTCAAAAGCATTTAGAGCTATGGGATTGAAGAGCTGATGGATAGAGAATGACTAAAATGATGATCAAATGGTGGATGACTTGCTGAATGTTGTGCATGTGGCAAAAGGTGGCAGCCACTTGCTGAAGTTGCTAGAGTTGCTGAAGGTGGGGTCCATGCTAGGTGTCGAAAGCTTGATTAGTTGATGATCATGGTGAAAGATGGGGTCCACAATTTAGAGAAATGCTTTCCACGGTTGCACCCTCCACTTATCTCTCCAACAACCTCTTGACCAAGTAACTTTCCAAGATCCCACCACCTCTCCTTGATTCCAACCATTACCACATCACAACCACACATCCCTACTTGATCCATCTCACCTTATCATCTAACCTCACCACCTTCTCACATCTCTACACCCACAGCCACCTATTCCCACATAAAATACCACACGGTGGTTGTATACCATACCATACCACCCTACCCAACAGCAACACTACCTTCATCATTCCGACATTCCCTCTCTACCATGGCCCACCATCATGCATCTCACCAATAAAAAAACCAACCCAACAACGTCTCTCCATGCCCTCTACACATCATCATCACAACTCTCACTTCACCACACCTATCCTCTCTATCTCACCTGGCTGCCACATACACGCAACACACCCACGGTTCTCACTTAGTGGAACCAAGATTTCCACATCTCTCCATGCAAACTTTCATTACCACCACACATCTCCAGATCTATCCCACGGCTTGACCACTTCTTAACTATCCCACCATATCACCCAACAGCCCTTATCATCATTGGGGATCTTTATCTCACATGGATAGAACCTCACATCCCTCGCCATCTCACATGCACGACCTCTATCACGCCTTCAACTCTATCGTCACACGACCTCTCCTCTCCATCCTATAAAACCTCATCTCACAAATCCCATCAGGGATCTCACCACTTTCCATATCACAGCAACACCCGAACCATCCCACACCTCTCCAAGTCTTCACGTCTCTCTCCATTCCTTCTCAATCATCTCACTCCTTCAACATCCCAGGACGTCTTCATCTCTAACTGGTGGGATCATCTATATGCTTGGCTTGTTCACTAATGTGGCTGCTTGAACCATGCATTACTTCATCCAATGATTTGCAAAGAATACTGCTTCTCCAGGTTGGCACAGTCTTTTTCGGGGCGTGTGATTTTTATTATCATGATTGTAGTTCTTCTTTAGGAAGGCTTTATTCTTTTAATATTATTTGATCTTTTTCTTTGAAGCTGAATTTATTTTTTGTTAGTTTCTTCTTTGTTTTAGTTGCTTCGCAATGTCTATTGATCATTAAAGAGATTGACAACCTCCGATGATGATTGGCTAAACCCCCCTCTAAGGCTAGGGTTGTGAAGCCTTCTTCCTATCTATGTAGATGATTTGATATTGTGAACCGTTGAGTTGACTGAGTAGTGAATTATTTTATTAAGATATCCGTCTGCTCTATATGTTCCTTGATCCGTTATGATCTTATGATATATCGGATGCTCGGATCCCCTGTGAGTGTAGGACAAGATTGTTTAAGTTCTGTTTTCATGTTCAGTTAAGTTAACGGTAGAATTTTAGTGTTTTATTTTCCATCCAGATTAGAAATCTATTTTAATTCAGGATATGTGTTTATCAAATCGAAGCATAGAGAAGAAAATGTGGATCTTCCTAAAACCTTAAAATTCTCCTTCTTGCCTCACATTATCTGTTATTTTTATTATTCTTCGACCTTACAAAGTCCGATAATCTTGCTTCATTCTTATTGAGTGGATACTAGTCTTAAAAGACTTCTCTTTAGTCTCTCTTTCTTATTTTCTTTTGTAGTTTCGTGTCCGTAGTTCTTGCACACGAGTCAATCCCTGTGGATTCGACCTTGTTAAGTGCTACAACGTACAAATTGTATACTTGCAAATAAATTTTACCCTAGATAGTTGGTTCAATCTTTTGGATCAAAAGTCCGAGCGTATCAATGACTAGTGGAGGTTCGTCTTTGCAAAAGGTACTAAAGCCCCTAAAGTCCATGCCATACTTTTGAGGAGAGAGAGAGTAAAAGAATAGTACCCAATTCCAAGGAAATACCTAAGCAAGCATGGGTCCCACATAATTATTTTTTTTCCTTTATTCTCCTCTTATGCACCTTGATCTTAGCAACTTCTTATGTTCCCATTTGATCACAACTCTCAAATTCCTCTCCTCTAGGCACTTAAACAACAAAATGGGAAAGATTATTCAAGATATAGCTCGAGAAATGGGAATATCTAAATATGTGGCAGAACAACAATGTTCTCCTCAACTTCCATGTACTCTCATAAAGTGAATAGTCATAAATGTTTCCATTCGGACTAGAACAAGAGAGGATCTTCAAAGAATTATGCATCCATAGAGAAATACCTCTATTTGACTTTTTGGGTGGAGACCAATACTCTTTTTGAGAACTCAACCAACAAACATAAACATGCTAGAGAAAATTATGATTAAATCCATCATTATAGGGGCCAAAATTATGAAAATGGTTGAGTGCAACAAAGACACAAGTACAAAGAGAAAAATTAGAATATCTGGTTTAAAAACAAAGGGGGAGGAGTCAGGGGGCTTCTCAGAGACATGAGACAACATACAGTTATGCACTCCAAAAATCATGGATGCAATGTTTAAATTCATAATTCAAGATGACAACAAATTGAGGTGGTAAAAGACAAGAATTCCCTTGTCATTTTTATATTTTTCAATAAGTAGAATGCCCTTGTCATTCTTGAATCTGTAAGTAAGAACTCTTATTGAGGAACACGTGCTAGAAATTAGGGTTGGTTTATACACACACGCACACACTAGCGATGGGAATTTGCATTCCAATAGACAGATAAAATCCAAAATTTGCAGGCAATGGTTTCAAGACACAAGATGTGCAAACACAGCAATAAATTTTGGGTGGATAGCTTGGCAAAATTATGGGTGGAAATAGAGAGGACTTAATCTTACGAGAATCTTTGATTCTATTGTTTCTCTAACACGCCGTTGTTCTATTAATTGGAAAAGGGGATTCCTTGAAAGGGAATTCTTTTTGTGTATTGAATTCTATAGGATTCTATCTCATATGGGTATCGCCTTTAAATGGATAATCCAGACGGGAAATTGAGCTTGAGAGAGGGTAGAAACTCGTACCACTATCAGAGTCTGATGGTTGAGAAGTGGACGTATCTCCTTCTATATCTCTATTTAGGGCAGCGGTGAACGCCTCCACGTCTGCCCCAGAATGTAAAGTTTCGTCCTGCAATGCAGAAGTACAATTCTGAATTTTTTAGAAAAATTTAGCAGAACCAAAGCAACCATGAAACACTCGTTACAAATAAATGGAGATTGAGAAGAAGAGAACGACAACCTCGTCGTCTTCGAGGAGCTTCATGATGGAAGGATCCATTTCAACCTCTCTGCAGATACCAAAGCGAGAGCTTCTGAAAACTAGGGCATCACCTTGTCGAACCGTCGGGTGGAGACGTTAACGACTTAACGTTGCCGCGGATTCTATTTTTTCTATTTTCGAGTGGAAGCTGGATTTTCTGCTTTTCAAGAAAACGGAGTCACCGGTAATTTGTTGAAGGAGATGCCAGTAATAGGAAATTAAACGATTAAATTCATAAGTTCTCTCTGAATAACCTGCTTTTTTTTATCTGTGAGAGGCTTGCAGGCAGGCACCCAAAGATTTGCAGTGACTGTTTGTCTAAAATACTCACGGAGACTTGTGTCGCGCACTGGTTCTTTATAACTTTGACATACACACATGGACGGTTACTTGGGCCCTAACATTGGAGAGCTTCGGTGCAATTGAAAAAAGGAAAATTCTATTTGCACCCCAAAAATTCCAATAGCACTAGAATCAGAAATTTTAAACCACCCCCACCCCTCTCTCAAAGCACCCCCCATGACCTCTTGTGATAAATTTTTTTTAGGAATTTTTGACATACCCCCATGTTATCTTTAAAATTAGACATCCGCCCCCAACATTTGAAAAAGCTGACATAACCCCTATGACTTGGTCTACTGTCATTTGACCAGTGTTGACTCCCTAATTTTGTATTAAAGGACAAAAGCTCCCTTGTCTTCAACCTTAGAACAAGGGTTTGGGTCAAAACCCAGTGCCAAAGCCAAGGGGGGTGAGGGACTTTTAAAATTTGATAAAATAAAATTTTCCAAAGAGGAAAAAATTGTTGATGGGTAACTATAGACCGTGTTGCCCCCCCTCAACTCGTACCTACTCTGCCCATTAACCGCATGGATGTTTAGCCCACTTCTTGGTGTATATGCACACCCAAAATCACTCTGATATTCAATCTCTAGCCATTAAATTTTAGTACTTTTTTAAAGCGTGATTCTAGCTGTTGGATTCAAAAAATATTGGGTACCAAATCCAATGGCTAAAACTCATCAAACAAGCTAATTTTGGGTATGAGTGTCTACAAAAGGAATGGCTAAACATCCATGCAGTCAGTGGGCCTATCTGCCCCACTTTGACGAATAAACCTTCGATGACACCTGTTGAGAGTGAGCGATGCTGCTGATTACAGCCAATATGAGCCACTTGACACATTCTTAAAAGGACACTAATCGTATGGATGCTTGGCCAATCACTAGGCGGACCTACAAACCAGAAATCAGCCTGATTCGTTATTTAAAACCTTTGGATTTCTTACCCAAATAATGCTCAAATACGTATGGTTAAAATTAACCCATGAAAATAACTTCAATCCAACACTTAGAAATCAGTGATCAAGTTTATTTTTGGCTTGTAGGTCCACCTAGTGATTGGCCAAACATCCATACGGTTAGTATCCTGAAAGTAGGATTTTTCCGCGTCGTTGGTTACAGAAACCCTAGAATCAACACATTTGTATCTTTTCCGATTTAATTCCTGCAAAATATGAACTTTTGTATAGGGATTCGTGTCGGATGTCGATCCTCACTCGGGGGTTAGAGAACACGCATATAAAGAACATACAATGACGAATTTTTCCATAGAAATTGATAAAAAGAAAATGAAAAGGTGAGAATGGTGGAGAGAGATTTAAAACAATTTTTTTATTTTCTTGCGAACCATGAAATATAGCAAGGAAGCAAATGCGTCAACACCAAGAAAATTAATTCTAAAAGAGAAATCAATACAAGCAATTAACTTTTATTAAAAATCTCAGAAATAACAATGCTTTTGAGTAATCAAATTACATTAGAAAGCTAAAAAAACTATCTAGAAAACATGTAAAACCTAGAGAGACAAAGATGAATCTAACCTATAGAGAGAAACTAAGGGAGGAGAGAGAAAAAGAGAGATTGTTACCTAACAAATTTTCTCGAGATCGGCTCGATCGGCCATGAGATGGAAGGAGGTGATTGTTGATGGCTCGGATGGGTGGAAGAATGGAACGGCTAGGTTCTCTTGGCTGCAACGTAGGAGACAATGACTGCAAATGGTGGGGCGATAGCTGCTGACCGGTGTGGTGGCTGGAGGACAACCAGCAGAAATGGTGGTGATGTAGGCTGAGTGATGGAGGCAGTCCAATCAGGTTGCTACTGGATTTAGAAGGTGCCCACAGTAGTCGAACCTGCAAAAAGCGGTGGAGATGAGGGGAATACTGGTCGGTTGTGCACTCCCATGGAGTTGCAGATGGCAGCGTCGATGGTGGAGATGGACCTTGCTAGTGAATGTGAGTTCGGTGGTGCTTGGTGCAGCAGCGGTATAGCAAGGTGAGGACGTCTCTTCTTCTTCCTTTTTTTTTTGTTTTTGCTTTTCTTTTGGAAGAGAGAAGGGGATGAAACGATGGTGGTGGTTCCCTACAAACCTTGCTGACCGTTGGGAGGTTGCCTGCTTTGGTGGACGAAGAAAAAGATGCTGGCTGACCGGAGTTGAAGGTGGAGAAGGTGAAGGGAACTTGCTGGTTCAGGGTCGTGTAGACTGTGGTTGCAGCGGATTGAAGAACCTCGCACCAGCAGCGTGGAGGGCTGAGAGGGATGGACGCTGGTGGTGGCTGGAGTTGCAGAGGCAGGCGGCCGTGGAGGACAACCAGCAGGAGGCAGTACAGCAAACGCTAGAACCTGCAACTCGAAGTTGCAGGTTTCTCCACGTTAATGGAGAAGGGAGGTTGTGCTGTCCGTTGGGCAGCAGCAGCAAGGGAGAGAGGCGGACTGGACTGGTTGGGGGGCGGTACGAGATGGAGAAGGAAGAGGGAATGAGGCTAGCCGGACTAGAGTTGGCTGCAGGAGGCGGAGCAAGGAGGTGCTGGTTCGCCCTTGTGCCTGCAAGAAGAACAAGAAGATGAAGACGAGAAGAAGAAGATGATGGCTAGGGAGGTGGCTGGCTGGAGGTTGGAGCACCTGGAGAAGGAAGATGATGACCTGCAACTTGGTGTTGCAGGCCAATAATGACCGTGGGATGATGGCAGATCGCCGGAGTGCTGCAACTCCGGCGAAATAAAAAAAAAAGAAGATGAAGAAGATGAAAGAGAAGATGAAGAAGAAGAGGAGAATGGGGCTAAGGGCGAAGGGGAAGAAGGAGCTGGTTTTGGGGGAAGGATTCGAAGAGAAGGGAGGGGGATTAGGGTTCGAACGAACCCCTCTCATTCTCATTTTAAAGCTCCCTAGTTTCCATTAATGGAAATTAGGGAATTTTTTAAATAAATAAAAATATATATATATATATATTATTTTTTTTAAGTAAAACACTACTTTTCTTTGGGGAATTTCTCCATTTAGTGGACCCCCCATTTTTTAAAATTTAATTAAAATTATTTTGAAATTCACGGGGTCCACTAACTGGTCGGACAGCGGGTCGATGATGATGGGCCCGGCTACTGGCCCACATGGATTGATGATGTCCATCGTCTCACAAGATGATGTGACAGACAGTCTGATGGCGATCGGATGGATGATGACTTGATTGGGACCCAGATTGATAGATCGACAGATCTAGAGAGATCCAACGGTCCGGTGGAAGATCCAACGGTCCGATTGAAGAACCAATAGTCAGAAAGCTAAGGGAGATGAGACAGAGCCAATGGGCAGGAGTTCTGGGGTTAGGTCAGTAGATTCGAGGACCGAGAGATGAAGAGAGAGAGAATAAAGAGAGATGAGAGAGAAAATATCAAAAAATGGAGATAAAAGTATTGGCAGAGGGTCTAGAACCCTGGTCTTCACTGTGACCATCCTCACGTTTCTCCAGTAGAGTAGACTATCATTCTTTGCTGACTCATGTGGCTTTAAACGCTTTGGTCCATCTCTTGGTCATTGGCTTTCCTGCTCTCTTCGTTCTTTAGGTCTGCTTTTTGGTCCTCTTATTCAGCTCATTTTTTGCCCATATCTTTTAGTCATAGCATGTGGGCTCTTTAAGCTTTGATAATGGGCTTTCCTGATCGATGTGGGCTCGTAAGTCTCGAGAATTATCCCATTTTGGTTTCCTGCGACAGAAGAAGCGCGTAATGAGACTTTATCAGAACGACTCAATGTCTAGACTTCTAAAAATGTGTTTAATGCATGCAAATATACCATTTCGTCCAGAAAAGTGTGTTCTACACAACAAAAGATACCCTTACATAGAAAAGTAGATAAATAGAGCATTTTAACGTAGGAGAGTGTGAAAACGCTTAGAAGATAACAGTGAAAAATACGCACTTTTAAGCGAATATCATATCCTCTTAAGAAAGTGCCACGTGGCTCATATTGACTGTAGTCAGAGGCGTCGACCGCTTGTCGTTAACTTCGCTCCCCCCCTCGGAACAAAATCTTGGCTCCGCTACTGCCAAAACCCAAATCCCAAATTAAGCATGACAAGAAGATATTAAAATTAAAAATAAACACCCATGTTGGTAAATCTGAGATTTTTTTATTTTTTTTTTTTTAAATTAAGCAAAGGTTGAGAAGAAAAAGTCCTATAAAAATAGATAAAATTCACGAGGGGAGTGAGATTTTTGTTTTTATGGATTTTATTGTAGAAGAATGAAAATATAAAATTGAGAGAACCCATCTTTCCAAAATCCATGCATCATAAGCTTCAAATATAAATTGCTTATTCTTATTTTCTATTTTTGTTGATGAAAATTTTTTAGAACTAAAATTGTATGCTTTAAGGTTTTTTTTTTTTTTTTACCTTGGTTTTAAATTGTTACAGGAGTGGTGGCCGGCCAGCCATGAGACTTCGGTGGGTTGGTCGCCGGTGATGGTTGACCAACCCATTGGAATCTCTTGGCTGTCCATCCACCACAGTCGTTTGATTTGGGTTTTGGCCCAAACCTTTGTTCTAAGGTTGAAGACAAGGACACTTTCATCCTTTAATACAAATTTTGGTAGTCAACTCAGGTCAACACTAGTCAAATGACAGTGGACCGAGTCATAGGGGAGTATGCCATGTTTTACAAATATTGGAAGGGTATGTCTAATTTTAAAGATAACATGGGGGGTATGTCAAAAATTCCCTTTTTTTTATAAGTCCAAGCTATATATGAAAGAAAATGAGATCTCAAACTAGAAAAAAAAGACAAAGGAAAAGAAAAAAAATAGGAAGGGCTGGAAGATGAAACACCCTCTCCATTACATAGCCATCATCTCACCAAACCTGGAAAAAAAAGTCACTAATGAAGGTGCATCGTAGCTCAAGAAAGACACTACCCGCAACTGTTGTAATCAAGCACTAAAAGTTCATATGACGCATAGTCGTCCTCAATTCCCCCATACAGTAGAAAATTTTATTGGTCTGCTCCACGAAACCACATTAGATGTACGCACAAGGTACTTTCAAAAGTAGCATTTTCCTTTGGTTTGCCTCCCTTGGTTTTTTTCCTTTTTTGGGATTTCACCCCCTAGAACAATTTTTTTGTGATTTTGCCCCCCTTGATCAAAATCATAGCTCCTCCATTGGATGCATGATACCATGTCAAAAAGTACACAAAGCTACATTCATGGTAGTTTGTACCAACTAAAACACGCCTTGTATTGCCGATGTTGGTTTGAGACACCTGAGTTGGATTGAACCCAATGAATTCACGATAAACAAAGACTCGTCCGAGTCATGTTCAACTCAGCCAAGTAGTACCAAACTCGCATTGGAATTGGCTACAAACAAGTTGCAATCCACTTATGACAATGAGTCAAGAACATATGGTGTCTAACACTGAGTAAAACTTCATTGATTGCCCACAATATGAGTCACGTGGCACACTTTAAGAGGACACTAACCATATGGATGTTTGGCCAGTCCCTAAGTAGACATACAAATAAAAAATCAACCTGATCAGTGATTTCTAAGCGTTGGATTAGAGTCATTTTTATGGGTTGATTATGTAAGGAATATTTTCATATTCAATTTGGCAAAGATTTCGTTTGACATAAAAACATTATTGTAACCGTTCCTATGAACACCAGTGTAGCGTGGAGATGTCGTGGTATGCATACTTCGCCGACTACTTGAAGACAGAGACAGTAAAAATCAGATGGTTGATGACAAGAGTCATCTGAGTAACTGCCCATTTGCCAGTTAACGATCATGTACGCCCGATTAAGAAGGTAAGTGACTTAGTGGCCACAGGAATATGTTTAAAATAAATAAAATATAATGGTCAAACCTAGTCATTGGACAGACCCGAGTCTGAGTCAAAGATATTGACTTATGGGAGAGTCCGATCAATTGGAACTTGTCCAATCGATTGGACATAACCTAATTGATTGGAGAACTATGTGAAATCGATTGGAAGCTACGAGGCAGAACAATTTATAAGCCCAATCGCTTGGAGACTCTATGAAATCGATTGGAGTCTGTGAAGCAGAACATGTTCAAAATCAAATTGATTGGAGCCTTCGGGACAAAAACTTATTTGAGTCCAATCGATTGGAGACCTCTATATAATCTATTAGAGCCTATAGAACATGAAATTTATTGAGGCCAATCGATTGGACACTTATAATCGATTCGACCCAGAGTACAATCAATTGGACTTAGCATGAACTCAGTCTTTCTCATATCCAAAATTATTGGTTCTACTCTAACACGTTCTACACGACTCATGGTCATGAATTCTATAAATACAATACTTCTATACTTTATCAAAAAACATACACAGAGACACAGAGTGACTCTATCTTTCAAGAGAGATAAGAAAAATTTATTTATTAGAGTGTCCATTCGAAGAGTAATAAATTTGTTTCTCATTCACATCTTGTGAGCTTGTTCATTTTCTTGATCAAAATCAAGTGCTTGATCCATCCATCAGCTTAGGTCTTCCACTTATATATTCGACCTAGTAGCCTGAGTGTATCAGTTTGACTCAACACCTTTTGAGCAACATAGCCTTCATGGTGTACCGAATCATTCACCTTCTGCAAAGGCGTGAGTATTGAGAATTAAGATCGGAGCAGCTAATCGACGGTAGGTTTGGGGTGTACCAAATTGAACAAGCGGGCAAGGCTTCTCGGCTAGAAAAGTGCGTGTGGATTCGTAGCGTTGATTCAGAGGACGTGGACGCATCGGCAGTAGGCCTTGGCTAAGGTTAGAAACTGTATTTGCAACGGCGCTGCGTATGTAACATTTGTTTCGTTTAAATTTTCAGTTAGTGATACTTTTCGTTTGGACGTGGTCCTGTGGGTTTTCCTTAGCTAAGGTTTCCACTTAAAATCTCGTCTTGTGTGATTGTTTGTTTGTATTCCGCTATCTATCTTGATTAGACCAAATGACGAAAAAAAAATATATCATGGAGGTATATTCGATTTAAGTTGATTGTGATAATCTTTTATTAAACAACTAAGGCATGTGATTTTGTTCCCCTACCATAGATCATTGAAACTATGTAGGTATAATTAATTTTTAAATACCTAATCAACCTCCCCCTCCTCCTTTCTAGGTATATTGGATTAAAGAGAACGAACCGGTGTTATTTCAGATTTTAATCATGAGAATTTATGAATTTGAACATTATTAACCATTATTTGTTACAAGATCGAACTGAAACCATCAAGAAAAAAAAGAACTCCGAAAGAGAGAGAAGAAAATTGTCCTTGTAAAATTTACATTGTCACTCCAATCAAAACAAAACGAAATACTAAAACATTTCTAAATTGAGGGAGTTGGAATTCAAAGAAAAATAATTTCCACAGCGAGCAAAAGTCATTTGTAGAATTTGTAAAATGTTAACATACATGCAATCAAAGTGTGATATAAAAATAGGACTCCTTTTACAACGGGAAGGCGTGATTTAGACATGCTGCAAGAAATGTTTCAATCTCAACCGTCGGATGAGACCTTGTTCGTGAACAGTGATGATTGATGCTTATTTGGAGGTATTACTTTGGGAACAAATCTCGGCCGTACATCTCGTTAGATACGGACCGTCCATCTCTATTTATGGTGCCATGCATGAGTGGAGAATAGTGCTCCATTAGACTCTAGGTTTTGGGCCATACCCATTTCAATATTTGAGATATTTTGGAAATTTCTGAAAATTGTGGGCATTTTTATCATTTTAACATTTACAGGTGAGCTTGCTCAAATTTTAACTATGGCCAACCATGGTCGTAAATGGTGGATTGGGTCATGGGTATATCATCTTTTTCAAATTATGGGGATATGTCAAATATCGATGAAAATATGGGTGGCATTCATTCACTGAAAATGTTGAATGAAGCACCCATATAAAGTTAAAAAAATTAAAGAAGCAATGTTTGTTAATCTAAAGAATTTGAGGGTCATATTAAGAATACTTTTTTTTTTATTTTAATTTTCTTAATAAGAGAGTAGCATTGAAGGGAATTTTTAGTCGCAACCCACGAATTGTGAGGGCACACAACCTATTAGACGGCCCCATGCGAAAAGGGTTCTTCTAACTATAGGCACACCGTAGAAGAGAAGAAGAGCTTGCTATTCTATCTTCTTCTTCTCTGTCTTGCAATTTTTTTTTTCTGGATCTGTTCCTCTTGACACGAAGATTTATAAAAGCCATTTCCATGAAGTCATTTTTGTTGGTGGATCTACAATAATTCCTAAAGTTTAGCAACTTCTGCAAGATTTCTTCAATGGGAAGGAGCTCTGCAAAAGAGCATCAACCTTGACATTGCGAAGGCGATATACAAGGCAATTAATCGGCTGAAGGTAAATCAATTGGCAGAAGTAGAGGAATTGGAGGACAAGTTGAAGGAGTTGGAGTGGATGTGTAAACCCGATCTTTACGAAGATGCACCACTCCCTTGGTGTAGAGATGGCAAGAAGTGGTATGGTAGGACCAGCCAAGGTGGGGTATGGTAGGACAAGTTGGTATACCCACCACGATGGTATGCAAGGATATTCCACAGAGAGCATTTGTGGAACATTCTTACTTTATTTTTTGGTGGGGTGCTTTCAACAGGTCGGGAGCCCTCACAATCTCTTGGGTGCGACTAAAATTACCTAGCATTGAATGAGCTGAAGGGTGACGTGTGCTTTGACACCGAAAAGACCGGAGAACCCCTTTTATGTGAATAGTTCAAAAAATACAAAAGAAGCAAAATAGGGGTATGTTTGAAATATCCGGGTTTAGCCTGAGGCATGCAAGAAGGCTCTTCATCGAATAATATAAGTAGTTTGCAAGCCAAAAAGCATTGAAGTCACATTTTTAAGAGCTCCTAATTTTCAAGCCCGAGTTTGCTGTGCCCCCTCCAAAAATACCACGTGACAAACTCTTTCGGGACCACAGATTCTTGCATATCGGTGAGTTCTAGCCGAGCAATTTAAAGGGGTGCTTTCTGGCCGTCTAGCTGCGAGAGATCACCAATCTATCAGATTTTTCATGTACGGGTACACCAAGAATAAATGGATCAACATCTATAAGGTCAGTGGGCCCGAAAGAGTTCCCACGTGGCATTTTGGGATATTGAGACTTGGCAAAAAATTTAGATTGAGAGGACTTTGGATGCAGTCGATGCCGTGGGCTCTCGTGGCCCTACAGATCATTGTTTTGGGCTCACCAACGGCATGGATATTTAGCCCACCCCTTGATGGATATACATAAAAAAAAATGATTGGTTTTCTCTAGCCATATATTTTAGCACTTTTATGGTTGATTCTAGCCGTTGGATTCAAGCACGTTTTTTTCATATTTTTTGGGTACTTAATCCAACGGCTAGAATTTAAGATCAAGCTAATTTTTTGTGTGTGTATCCATGAAGGGGGTGGGCTAACTGCTAACATTCCAAACGGATAGTGGGCCCTAAAAATGATCTATGTAGGGCCACGACTCACGAGAGCCCTCTGCATCAACTGCATCTAAATTTTTTCCACGTATATTCTCCAAATTTCCCACCAACACCACGCTGGCAAAGTTCTCGTGTTTCCTCTCCTCCCCGTTCTTTCTTCAGGTCTTCCTTTTCGCAGAGCCTCCGAAAAATAAGGAAGCAAAGAAAGAAATGAGCGGCATTTTTCTCAGAAATAGCAGCAAACGCTGCCTCCTCAGACTACTATTTGAGAGACGTTCGGTTCTCGAATTTTGCGTTGTTCCGATCGAAGCATCGATTCTCACAAAGCAACAATCGAGGCCTTACGCTCGATCTTCTCTTCTCTTCGGGAAGTTTAAGTAATCGGGAACCTCTCCCTCTCCCTCTGTACATTCTGTCTCTTCTTCTTCGGAATGGATTCGTGAGGTGGTATTTGGGAATGATCGAGTCCCGCCCCGTTCTCACGAAGAGCGTCAGCTCTGCGATTGTTTATACGGCTGCCGACTTGTCCTCCCAGGTAAAACTGTAGATTTCTTCATTTTCTTGTTTGTTTTTAAACGTGATTCTGTTGTGTGATTATCAGATGCATGCGCGTGCGTGGAATCAGTATTGTGGGGTTAGATAGTTATGTAACTGCTTTTAGTAGAGTCTCTAGTGGGAAGTTATAAAGTTAGTTGTTGTACACATGTTAGTAGATCTGTAGTTCGGTTGTTGAGTCGGTTATTAAGTTAGGATGTGTAAGTTGTATTTAAGGAAGATGGTGAATGAAAGAAGGGACTTGATTATTATCCGGAAAACTTGTTTGTTAAGGAGGCGGCTATCCTCGAAATAGCTACTACAGTTCCAAAATTGCTATGTCCAAAAGAGGATCACGTAACATTTGGTATCAGAGTCAACCCCACGTCATGGGTTCAAGTCATGGGAGGGGCGACCTGAGGAAAGGGCTACCTGGGGGCTCACTCAAAAAAAGAGAAAATTGGGATACCGGAAAAAATGCCGGGGCTCGCTCACAAAAAGTGAGAAAATAGGGGTACCGGAGTGAAAGCCGCCTTAGAGTGGGCCACCGTGGACGTTGGCCTTTGAAGCGTGGTGGAATGTTACGATCCTAGAGGTTAAGACTTAAACTTTCCACACCTCTATCACCTAGGTGCTTTTGGTGTATTGGTTTGGGTCTTAACATTGGTACCGGAAAAAATGCCGGGGGCTCGCTCACAAAAAGTGAGAAAATAGGGGTACTGGAGTGAAAGCCGCCTTAGAGTGGGCCACCGTGGACGTTGGCCTTTGAAGCGTGGTGGAATGTTACGATCCTAGAGGTTAAGACTTAAACTTTCCACACCTCTATCACCTAGGTGCTTTTTGTGTATTGGTTTGGGTCTTAACATTTGGTATCAGAGCAGCCGATCCTATAATGGCCGAGGCTACGAGGAATGCAAAAATTGATGAAATGATGGGATTATTGAAGGAGACAACTGAAACCCATGGCAAGATGTTATATGAACTAATGCAGAGACTCACAACCATGGATTCCAAGATGGAAACTCTTGCAAGCAGCCAAAGCAAAGATAAAGGGGAATCATCTCACGATCGCTCCATCAATAGAACTCATGACTACCGTATACCGGAACCTGAGCGAACTTTTTAAACACGAACAACCAGATTAGATTTTCCCCGCTTTGATGGATTTGATCCCTCCGGGTGGTTGTACCGTGCCGAACAATTTTATCTTCATCAATAAATTCCGGTTACTCAACAATTGCTCATGGCATCCTTCCATATGGAAGGAAAGACTCTCCAATGGTTCAGATGGATGGAGAGATCTGGAGCCATTGTCAATTGGGGCGACTTTTCTAAGGCTCTATTGAATCGATTTGGACCATCACATTATGAAGACAACTGCATTGCTGTCCAAATTGGGACAAACCACTTCTGTCGAACAATATCAAACTCAGTTCGAGGAATTGGCTAATCGTACTGAGGGCCTCAACGAAGCATTCATGATAAGTTGTTTTATTGGAGGATTGAAGGAAGAACTTAGGTTGAGCATTCAAATGCTGCGACCATCTACACTTACAGATGCTATTGGACTTGCACGCATGCAAGAGGAGAAGATCTTAGCACAAAGACGACAAGTTCCACCCATCAAGCGTTTGACTACGGTAGAAATGAGGGAAATGAGAGAAAGGGGACTTTGTTATAATTGTGATGAGAAATTTGCGCTGGGTCATAGATGTAAAATGCAACAACTCTTTCTCATGCAAGGAAATTGGCCGGACGAAACTGTGGAAGAAGGAGATTCTGATGATGCTCGTGAGGTGGAACGTGAAGACCCACCTTGAACCTTGAATTGATTTTTTATTAACTTGAACCTTGAGGACAAGGTTCATGGTAAGGGGGAAGGAATGTTGTGTGATTATCAGATGCATGTGCGTGCGTGGAATCAGTATTATGGGGTTAGATAGTTATGTAACTGCTGTTAGTAGAGTCTCTAGTGGGAAGTTATAAAGTTAGTTGTTGTACACATGTTAGTAGATCTGTAGTTTGGTTGTTGAGTCGGTTATTAAGTTAGGATGTGTAAGTTGTATTTAAGGAAGATGGTGAATGAAAGAAGGGACTTGATTATTATCCGGAAAACTTGTTTGTTAAGGAGGCGGCTATCCTCGAAATAGCTACTACAGTTCCAAAATTGCTAAGTCCAAAAGAGGATCACGTAACAGATTCATTCATGCGTTGGAAGAAAATTGTTTGTTAGCAGATAGTGTGTTCCCGCGCACATGTTGTGTTGGGCCGAAGACCCATTGGTATACATAGTTGTTTCGCCTTTCCCCAACATGTCAATCTTTTGGGGTAAATGGTTGTTTAACATGGTATCAGAGCCTTAAGGTCTAGGAAATCGCGGGTTCAAGTCTCTAGCAAAGAGTATTCCGGCCGAGGAGGTGTGTTAGCGGATAGTGTGTTCCCGCGCACGTGTTGTGTGTTGGCCCGACAACCCATTGGTATACATAGTTGTTTCGCCTTTCCCCAACAGGTCGATCTTTTGGGGTAAATGGTTGTTTAACATTGTTGGATGCTTTTGTGACTCATAAAATCATACAGGATCGTGGGGCCAACATAGAAATGAGCAAGGGCTGATTTTTGGTGACATGATCTCCTCACAATGAGATCATCTTCACCAAAACTCGGCTGACGTTTTTAGCCTTATGAAAAGTGGATTAAAAGGTGAAGAATTCTAGAGCGTCTATTTTTTACATTTAACTGTAAGTCCACATGGGATGGGATTAAAAGTTTCAGATAAAACGACAAAGCTGGCATGAATCTTTTTATAGGGTTGGGATAAAGTGGCTCATGCTTTTGCGACTTACAAAATGACATACGGTTGTGGGGCCCAGTGCTGATTTTTGGTGAGCCTGAAGATTATTGGGAGAACCCCAAAGATGAAGATTATTTAGTTGAATGATGATTTATTTTCTTTTGTGAGTGATTTTCAATTTTGTTGGATGAGATGCCTGGAACGGGAGAGTGATTCTTCCCGAAGAAGTGATTCCTTCAAACTCAGTGGAACGATTTCATCAAAACCCCTATTTGATGACAGAACCCGTGCTCGTATTGCATTATTTTCTTCTTTGTGGTGAGAAATAATAACCTAGAGTTTAATAAAACCCTAGGTTTTCCCATATTTTTTCTTTCCTTTTCGTAGTTGTTCTTACCACCTATACCGTGTGTGGATGTGCAAGAGGTCATTCGTGTAGATTTTAAGAGATAACCTTGGCCTCTATGTGTGTGTGTGCATACTATAGATGAGAAGTTGCTACAACGTGATGTATTTTGTCTCCAAGGCAAATCGCAGATTCTTGTAAAGTTGTCGTGACACGTTTTCCAAGGTCTGTTGTGACAGATTTTTCGAGGTCGTCGTAACAGGTCTCTCGAGAGCTGATATGACACGTTTTGCAAGACTAGTAAGGCATGTTTCCCAAGGTCATTGTGACACATTTTTCGAGGTCACACCTATGAGTAAATTGTAGTTATCAATTTCTCTCTTGGGCTTTCTAGAGAAAGTCGCAGGTGTTCAGATTTCTTTCTTGGGTTCTCCAAAAAAATTGCAAGTATTCAGATTTCTATCCCGAGCTCTCTAGAGTATATCACAGGTCTCAAGGAGAATCACATGCTTTTTGGACTGAGTGTAGGTGTTTCTGACCTAGTGGTCGGTAATCTAAACCTAGTTTGTTGTCTTCTTTTGAGATACTTATATCTAAGATGACTTCCATTAAACTCAATAAGAGTAATTATGTACCTTGGTTTAAATTTGTACAAAATTTCCTCACAACTAGAGGGGAACTCAATTATTTGACTATAGAACAGCCTCAGGGGGAGGCTAGTAATTATGAAAAGTGGACGCAAGAAATTGCACAAATCATGACCTTGTGTGGAACAGAATGGATCCACAAATAAGTGTAAATGTAATGTTTTTAGACGCAACAAAAGAAATATGGGAGATAGTTCGGGTTATGTATTTTGGTGAGAAGAATTTTACACGAGTGTATCAACTGTTTTAAGAATTTTTTATTTTGTAGCAAGGTGATAAAGAATTGATGAATATTATGCCTACATGCGGGAGTAATTGATGAGCTTACTTATATCAACCTATTACTACTGATCTGGAGATCCGGCAATGACAACAAGAGGAGTATCGAGTTTCAAAGTTTATTTCTGGCCTAAAGGCTGAATTTGAGCCTGTGCGAGCTCAAATCCTTAGTAGCTAGGAGCTCCCATTGTTGATAGAAGTTTACTCTCACCTTCAACGGTCACCCTCTCTGCAAGACTGCAACTAGTGCCACAAGAACTGATGATAATTCTGTCCTTACAGCCTCGCGTAATTTTCCTGTCTCGGGGAGAGGCACCGTTAGTAGTCATGGCGGTCAAGTGGTAGAGGTCGGGGAGCTAGTAGACTTAGGGGAGGCATAGTAGAGGACGTGGTACTCTTAATTGTACTCATTGTGGTCGTGATGTTACACTTCCGATACGTGCTAGAATCTTCACGAGAAACCGGTATGGACTAATCAGGCTTCTGCTGTAAGTGTTGAGGCTAATACTTCGGACTATACAACCCCTCCATTGCCTGCCATGTCTACTACTATTTTTATTTCCTGGGAGGAATATGCCAAGTCGATGAAAGCCCAACAGCTTGTTATCTCATTAATCGGATGCTTTCGTCAATTCTAAATAGTTAGGCTCCATTCTTAGTTTTATTTCCAGATACTCTATTGTTCTCTCTTCCCCCTCGTATTTTTGGTTGTGTGCTTTGTTCATTGTTTAGGTCTAGGGGGGTAAACTTGATCCTCGTTCTATCAAGTGTGTCGTTTGTTAATTTTTTTGATACATGATCTATCAAGCAGTGTGGATCAATGGACCATGGGGTTTAGTATATCGAAGCAGTCAGTACAAAAATTCAGTGAAGTGCCACCATGATCTTTATTTTTCATGTTGGTTGTCAAAAAAAAAAACCCTGTAATAATATAAGAGCAGTGACAGCACAAACATCATTGCTTACTCTTTTTAAAAATAAAAAATGAAAAACAAAAGTAAAAATACTAAGGTCAACATGTTTTTTTTCCTCTTCAATGGCTTATTCTTCTTCTTCCTTTCTCTTCTTCTCTCTTTTTTTCTCTCAGTTTGATGATAAACTCACACATGGTTTGAAAATTATCGCGCAGTTAAAAGTATTTTTTTTTTTTGGGTGGGAAATAGAGACATGGAAGGCACGAGGGGATGGTTTGTAACCAACCCTTTTTACTTCCAACCAATACCACTACTCTTTGAACTACTCTTTACCTTCTTTTTCAGTTTATTTCCATTATCACTCTTATTTTTATAGCTTAAGGTAGTTCTATGCATCTTCAACAAGAGGTCTTTTTTCTTCAAATGGGAGTATTATGGGAAAACAAAAAAGGCCGCCTTCCAACACACGAAGTTACTGTTGGGAACATTGTTTTACTTATGTATGGGAAGTGGGTAAAACATGGCATTTCCTGAATTTTAGGACATGGATACCCCATTTACATGTTTATGGATACCATTAATTTCTTTCTTATATTGCTAAGTGTCACTTTCTAGTCTGAAGTTGTAAAATTCAACATGTGACATATACTTATCACAGAACAAGTAAGAAAATCTAGGAGCTCAGAAAATAATGAATAATATAATAGGATACTGGTTTGGTAGAATCCTACAATTTTCCGTGCAGTATCCAGTAACTGTATTGGCATTTTATGATGTTTATGACAGTTGCCAAGCATCTGCAAGTATCTGGATATCCTAGGATGGTGATGGTACTTTTGTAAAGCATTTGTGTTGGAAGTGAAAAGGTTGTCTTCTGATAACGAATAATGTTTTGGTTCTCTTTTGTAGGTTTCAACTTTCAACCAACCAACCAATCAATCCATCAACAAAGCTTTATCCCAACCATTTGGGTATGAGACCTGTTCTGCCATTCCACTCTATCAAGGACCATATCTTTCATTAAAGCATGCTTCTTTGAATCTTTCTTCGCTAGGTTTATTTCCAAATATTACTCTATTTAAGATTTTTGGATAAATAGAGAAGGGAACTGGTCTACAGGCAATGCGCTGCCCATTTTGGAGGTGAAAATGTTATTTCGAATCGCAAAAAAATTAGCTACCAGTGGACAGGAAATTGATACATTAAGCTTCAAGGTTGAATCGACAATCTAAACAAGCATTAGATTGATGTTCCCTTGAGGGTAGCACTGATGAAACATTGGGTGCATTGGAAGATGTGATCATAAAATGATCCTTGTGTTAATAAGGTTGCTGGTTTAGATGGTTACATGATGGCGTTCATTTATTCTGCTGGGGATCATTCATTAGGTAGTTTTCGCATGTTTTTGATGAGTTCCATAACAGGGCTCAGGTTGGTGAGGTATAAATATTAGTTTTATTATTATGGTTCCTGCCTAAGTTTCTTCCCAAGAAAATGCTACATGTTCTACAAAGGCAGCCTGCCTAGGGTGCAGTGGAGTCTGCAGCAGATCTGCTATATTCTCCCTTGGGAGGTTGGGCTACATTTTCTTACATACGCTGTGGAAGGGTATGTCTTCAACTGGTCCATAGGTATGTGTCTTGGAATGCCAATACCCATGTTGGTTCACTCTATAAAAATGACGGACTAGAGGTATCATATAGAGTTTTAAATCTGAATAAGCTCCTCAACGAAGTTGGAAAAGGGGGCCGTAGGAGCTTTGTTATGGCATTAGATTTACCACTAATGAAATACTTGTTGGGATGGAATTAAAGTATGCGTTGAATCAATATACACTTCCACATAGATTGCCAAGAGGTTTTTTAAGGGGCCTATCAAAGGGAGCTTCCATGGAAAGAAAATCTGGTTGTCTTGATAACGGCTTCAGCAAAAGTTCTCTCAAAATCAGCTTGATACTCTTTTAGTATGGATTATATCCATCATCTCCGCTTGTTGAATCTTTTGAATGGTCAACTTTGGTATTCCTTTACAGTTCACTTTGTAGGGATATAGGCAGGTTTAAGGAAGATGAAATTTTTATAAATGCCAAGGATGAAATATAGGTAGAATGATCTGCTGGACAAATATACTAACGGACCCCTATTTGAATTATTTCTTCCAAGTATTGGCATCTGAAATGTGTAATTGGAGGCTGTCAGACATTTTTAAATTTAAACATAAAAAGGAAGAGGCGGGTGTGTGTGTGTGGAGTGGGGAGCTAGACTAAGCTTCCAATGTACAAGGATTGGCTGTGTACACCTTTAGCAATGGCAGGCAACGTCATTGGCACTCCTATGACAAATGTATTATAAATGCCAAGGAAGAATATAGGTAGGATGATCTGCTGAACAAATATAGTAGACGAATCCCTATATGGTTTATTTCTTTTGAGTATTGGGTCTCAATGTGTAGTAGCAACTAGGGAGAGGATTTGACATTCTTAAACTTAATTAATTAATTAATTTTTTTGTAATTAGTGGCATAAAATTTTATTAAATGAGAAAAAGGGTGGAAGCTAGATAACTTATAATATTCAAGGATTTCTGCTATATATCTTCTCCGGTGAGTCGACAACTTCATTGGCACTCATATATGTTGGCAACTTCAGTGCCAACTTCATTTGCACTCTTGTAAGCTAGACTAAGCTTCCTTCTGTTTTGCTCTCCAAGCTTCCTTTCCCACATCGAACCTGGAACATTTGATGTTTGAGTTTATACTCTTATTCTTATAAGGTTTCCTGTTTGCCCTTCCGACATGGCTTTGTAATGCCGTATCTGGCTCTTATAAGCCTTTAATGAAACAACAATATGTTATCAAATCAGAAATGCAGGTTTTGGTTGGATATTAATCTTCAATATAGTTTCCCTGTATCTCGATTTTCCAGTTTCCAGGGTGTCTCGGAGACCCATGTCCATACTGTTAACTCCATACTGTTTCTGAATGATTACTATGGTTGCTTACTCAGGTGAAAAAGGTGCTGAGATTGTCACCAGATTGAAACGAGACTTGCTTCCCACATTGAAAAATGTTCTTCAATACTGGCCCATGTGCGATTTTGTCACATTCAAATTTATTCCTGTCCATCTACAGGTACCTTTGAGATTTTTGTCATCTTATCTTTGAAAGTACTTAATGGGAATGAATGGATGGTACATCACTTTGTGTTCGATCTGTTCTGTACATCTGGCACACATGCGGAGGGGATGGACCCACAATTTCTGCATTGGAAATTTCCTGGGCCAAAGTCAACTCGATTGGATGAACTTGATTATTTTATCCTTTTGACTTCATTCTAGTCCATTCACTATATGTTTCCATGGAAAGAGTTTGATAATCGGATGATCCAGATCTGCGGGGCTTGTTGGATGGTCGATTCTGATCTGACTCTTGTATGTGTGTCAGGAGACTGGACAATGGTCTACCATCTGTCCATCCTGATCTAGTTATTCCATAGGAGACAATAATGCTCTGGTTATTTATGCCTTTTGGTTCTTGGTGTTTTTGTTTTGACAGCCATTGATAAGCAATTCATTTGCGTATCTGTGGACCATTTATATAACCTACATGGTAAGCTTAAAGAAAGCAGGTCCAAGTAATATCTCAGCTGGTTGATTCCACCTTCACTGTTCCTGGTGTTAATCATATGTTCTGCTGCTTCCCCGGATCACACCACCTAGTGAGTAGCCAATTTGGCTGCAAGCAAGATAACATCTCGTCAGGTGCTCTGCAGGATTGTCCACGTTCCACCATTTCAATGGCAGGAAGCATGGTTAGGTTAGATGGGGTTAGAAGAGCAGACATGATCATTCATTTTGATCAATCTCCGAGCATCAGGTCCAGTTTATGCTGCAGTGAAAATGTGAATTTTTTTTTACGGGTTTGGCCAATTGGAACAACTTGTATATGGTTTGGCAAAGGGAAGGACTAAGTATTTTTTCTTTTAGGGGGCTAAATTCATGGTTCCTTTGGAGATTTTCCCACTCTTTGTATTGTTTACAGATGTTAAATAGTTCGGTGTGAATTGCTAATTTTCTCTCACAGGTGCAGTTACAAGACTTGTGGCTAGAAATCTAACCCTTGTTGTCTCCAGTTTAAGAGATACAACGACAGTTCAAGATTGACTAATGGCTGAACCTTTCTAGTAGGATTTTGGAACCAAGTGAACAAGGAGAGAGACATGACTCTGAGGTAACAGGTCCTAGTAAAGCAAGCACTACTAGGACAATGCCTGTAGACCCTAGGGAGAATTCCTGATCATTTCTGGATCCCAGCTTGAGAGTGTGTGTCCTACCTACCATTTCAAGAGGGTGATTACTCGGGTTGTGGGCCATCAAATAATTGTGAACAAGTTGCCATATGTCAAGGATACACCTGGCTTTTTCAATAATCTATAATTTGTTCGATCGCATAGCTCAATTCATTGACATTCTGCATTGCAATTTGCTGGATTTAACACCATGGATCCTACAAAAATTGGTGTGGAGGAACTAACCAGAAGGTATACTGGTCTGTTTCACAGACAGACATTGGGGATTCAGAAAACCCATGTTGGAAACTGTTGTTCAGAAACCATCTGATCTATGAAAAACTGGAATTCAGCTATACCATAGCTATATTAACAGATCCAAATGCCTGAAAAATGGGCTCGTTACTACCAGGCGAGTTTTATTGAGATCAACCAGAACAAGATACAATTCACAATCATGGAGTTTCTATGCATCTGTTGCATATGGAACTTAAAAAAAGGTGAATAAAGTCCCCCTATCATTGACTGTAGACTATAATCTATACGTACGTGGTGCACGTGCAATGGTCTCAAGTCACATCCTAGGGTCCCACCTAAGAGAGATCCTTTGGGCTAGTGGAAAGGATCAAGATCAATCAATCGATGTGAGAGATCTCTTAAGACTGAACATTGATGCTTTAAGTCCAGTTTAGACAGGCACAAGAGTTGATAAAAGCAAAAAATGAAATGTGTTGAAAAGAGTTCATGGAAACAAAAAAAAACTTCTGATCGATCAACATAAAGGAGATCAGTAAAGTATTTGATGTGAAGAGACATCCCAGGGAGACTCCTTTGATGCCTTGATGGGTACCAGAGCTATTGTTTCCATAAATTGGAATGAAGACCCATCACGCTCACTTTAAAATTAGGTATGAAGCAACCCTACCTCTGTCAAATTTAAAACGAAAAAACAGGGATGGTAGGGACATTTACATTTTCTGTCCCATTATTTTAGTTGAAATCACCCATCTTGTGTTCCAGAGGACAACACCCATCTTGTGTTCCAGAGGACAACATGGATGAGATAAGCTTTCTCCAGTGAGCTACTCAACTAACTTTCTCCTAAGTTCTCCCTGGCATGCACCTAGCCCAGGCATTTATTTTTTATCAAAAGGGTTTGTCGGCCATAACAAGACCTATTTGTAGAATAGATGTAAATTAGTATGCATATTGGGGGTGTTTGTGGTATAAGAAATTTAAGAGTAAGTTCAGTGATGGAGGATTTCTTTCTTGATTGAAATGAGAATGTAATTCTATGGTATTAGATAAGATTATCTATTTGGGATTGCGGTTACCCGGGTTTTTTTTTGGGACAGGTTTCGGACCGGACTTCTATGGATATTTGGTTTGGGTATGATGGGACAATTTTGTGATTTAAATTGACAATTAAAGATTAATGGATTATTTTTGACATTTTAAAAATTTTATAACAAGTTTAGTAATCATTTCCGATTTGTCTTTAATGAATGAAGATTATTGTAGTTTGAATTTCAACATGTGCTAAGTAGAAGTGTTAGACACGTAAGTCAAAAGCCAAAAGCACTTTCAAAACTGATTCTCATTAACCTGTGGGGTCTGTTTGGTAACCCAGAATTGAGCCGGAATTGGATTTGTGATTCTTGGAATCACAAATCTCAATGTTTGGGAGGACCGAATTTCAGGAATTATATTTTCAATTCTGTGATTTTCCCAGAATTAGAAGTTTTAGGGGGGAGAAGAAACTTTTAATTCCTAGAATTCTATTTTCGAACCGAGAGATTCGAGAGAATTTTTATCGAGCTCCAACTCTAACACGCATCCCTAGGTGGACATGTAAACCAAAAATAGTAAGATTAGTTATTTGCAACCATTAAATTGGTGTCTTTATTGGTTGATTTTTAACCATGGGATATCTAGCATTATTTGTGGTACTTAGATCCAAAGGTTAGAAATTTTTAATCAACCTTATTTTTAGCATGTAAGGAACACCTAGGGATGGGACAAACAACATCCTTACGGTCCGTGGTCTCTAATAATGTGCCACGTCACTCATACTGTGGTCCATTATCAATGGATTATAAACTTTTAACCGTTGGATTGATGTCTTTTATGGGTTGATTTTTAACCCTGGTATTACATATAACATTAGTTGGGGCACGGAAATCCAAAGTTGAAAGGTAAGATATACTTAGGGATGTAACGACCGTTGGATTGAAGTCTTTTATGAGTTGATTTTTAACCATTGGTATCAGTGATTTGTACCTGTATATTGGATTTGTATCTTTTTATGGGTTGATTGTTAACTATGAGATATCTAGCATTATTTGGGTTACTCAAATCTAAAGGTTAGAATAACTAATCAGCCTGATTTTTAGTATGTAGGTCCACCTAGAGATGGGACAAACATCAATACGGTCTATTGTCTCTAATAATGTGCCACATGGCTCATAATGTGGTCCATCATCAGCGTTGATGACGGACATCCATATTTGTTGCATCATGTGCCACTTAGCTAGGCTTTAGCCATAAGAATTTGGCAAGGGTTAATGTTGGTCAAGAAATTATCAAAATAATTTTATTTAGTATTTTTAATTTTTTTTCTCTAAATTAACATTGATAACAGTAAACTGACGGATGACAAAAAAAATAACAACCGTTATAACATAAAGTTCATGAGATGATATTTCTCTTAAGTAGTAGATAGAAAATTCAATTTTGTTAGATCTCCAAACAGCTAAAATTCGATTTCATTGGAAATTTCAAGTAAGTTTCACAGTGTAGCCAAACACTAGAAATTTCAATTTTGGAATTAACATTCTCAGAAATCACAAATCTTGGAATTCTATTTTCAATTCCAAATCCATGTCTGATTGCCAAACAAGCCTGTGATGTTTTGACCCATTTCAAACCGTAAAAATCTAGAAAATAAGCCAATAAACAGCTTTTTGACTTTTTCCACAATGTCAACTTCATTCAATAGCGATTTAACTAATAAAACTATGCTACTTGTACTTTTTCTTAATAGGAATATTAGAGGAGGGAAAGCACAAGAATGAGCGATTTTGCTGTTAGAAAGTAATCGCGCCGTAAATCATCTTTCCCATGTGGAAAAAAATGGAAAGTTTGATCAAGTGGAAAAAAATGCCCCCAGATGAATTAAGACAGTGAGTTGCTTGATGTAGTATCAGAATTTCCTAAACAAAAAAGTGTTGTAAAAATTATACCAAGGTCACAAATATTGTTCAGATCGGCGAGACGACCTAAGTATCATTCAGATTGGTAGCTTTCAATCCCCGTCCGGATTGCCCGATCGAGAACGAGATCGGCCGAGACTTCGAACTATGCTCAGCAATGTAGTAGTAAATATGATCAAGGTCCATTTCTGATGTGGTCCATAGGTGGCATGCATATGTGCACGAGGATTCGATCGGTCTCACCTAGGATATCTCCTAGTCCAATAAAGTTATGGTTTTAAAAATGGCCATTTAAACGGTAAAGCCCCAAGCCTGTTTCCGTTAAAACTGTTTAAACACGTTTTATCATTTTTGAAAAAAACGGCCGTTAAAATCGTTTGAACAGCCGTTTATTTCTGAAAAATTTTGTGAAAAAAACGACCGTTAAATCCGTTTAATTTTCGTTAAATTCTATTTTTTTTTTCAAATTTCAAAATTTGAATTTCAGCGCCATTTTTTTCATTTTTTTCCCGTTAAAATCGTTAAAATCCGTTTAATTACGTTACATTCCATTTTTTTCAATTTTTGCCCGGTAATGCCCCAGTCCGTTTAACCGTTAAAACGGCCTCCTTTAAACCTTGCAATAAACACTAACCCAACCATTCATTTGAAAAAAAAAATCACTTTTTTAATTTAATACTTAATAATATTTAATTTTTGATTACCTTTTAACACAAAATTTTAGATAAAACAAACAAACAATGGCTGTTATAAGGCCGTTATAACACCCGTTATGTTGGCTGTCATGACATTCATAATGCTGCAAATAACATGCGAGCGAGTGTTAATTACCGTTATTTACTATTATTTCATTTCTTAATGCTACGCGCGTTAGGGACCTTACGGTAATGGTCCGTTAGACCTATTTTTGGATTGTTCTCTATCTTATCTCTGACCATCTTAATCAAGTTCCTGTACACCAGGATAATGTCATTTATAGACCGTATTTACAGAATAAAAGCCTGAGACCTTAAATTTTCTCTCTCATAGAAAGGGATGAGAGTTTTTTTGCTTGTGGGTTTGTGGCTGGGAATATATAACCCACTCCATGAACACTTTTATGCTTAGCCGCTACTTAACGGACAATGAATGAATCCCAACCGTTCATCCAACTCCCTTAACCACCACACAATTACAAGTGCATCCCAGGACTAACAATTACCCCTAAGATTATGACAAATATCTAAACTGCCATTAATGTACCCCACTAAATTATGAAACTGACCATTTGTAACCCTATGAAAATTCCTCTTCTCATCAAAGATGAGGGGCAGTTTGGTAAAGGTCATTTGTAGGGATGAAAAATGAAAATTATAAATCCAGCCTACCAAAAGAAAAAAAAAATTATAAATCCACTCATGGATTGCACAATGGATATCTTTTAGTTCTGATTAATAAGGTCACATAGAAAAACAAAAGAAAAAGCAAAGAAACCAAAGATGATTTGTCCTCTGGTGTTGCTTCACCACAACCTTGAAGAGGAAGTGCATCTCAATCTCTCCAATTCTACTTCAACTTCAAGGATGAAGACATGATCAACATAAAGAAGAAGAAGAGAAGGTAGTATTGTTGAATCACAATCATGGTGGAGCTTGATCAGGAGGAAACTGCACCAACATCTGTTACCATGTCTTCCAAAAAGAAACATCTCCTCTCTACTGCCATGAAAAGAACTAGTGAATGGTTTGTTTTTCTTTTTTCCTCAGTTTCTTTACTGGGTTTTCTCTCAATAGTTCCAAAAATAAAAAATAAAAAAATCTGACTTGTTCTTGTAAAATGGGTAGTTTCTGTTAAAAAAAGAAAAAAATTATGAAGAGGGTATCTTGAATTTCAACAGGATTTTCTCCCAGGAGATACCGAGTGATGTCACAGTTGAAGCTGGAGGTGTTTCCTTCTCATTGCACAAGGTATTACTCTACTGTTGCTCTTGCTTTTCAGTTTCTAGTGTCAACAGCCATGGAAAAACCTTAGTATTGAAGAGACAAAGAACTCTGTAGTTGAAGTATATCTGTAATCAGCTGTTGAAACTAGCTAGCTTTCATTGAATCTTAATTTTCCTTGTATCTGTGTCTTGAACCCAAGTTCAAATAGAAGAAACAAGATTCTATGTCTTCAAACAAGAATTTAATTACGGGGTCGAATCGAATTTGATTAGTTGCTAACTTCAATTGCAGTTCCCATTGGTCTCAAAGTGTGGATTCATAAGGAAATTGGTCTCGGGAGCCAGCGATGCTGATCTCTCAGTCATTGAAATTCCTGATGTTCCAGGTGGGGCAGAAGCGTTTGAATTGGCTGCGAAATTCTGTTATGGTATAAACTTTGAGATAAGTACAGAGAACATCGCCATGCTCCGGTGCGTGGCAGAGTATCTTGAGATGACGGAGGACTATGCGGTTGGGAATCTAGTGGGCAGAACGGAGGAATACTTGAGTGAAGTAGCACTAAAGAGCCTTTCAGGGGCAGTCTCTGTGTTGCATCTATCGGAGAGCCTCCTACCGATGGCGGAGAAGGTGAAATTAGTGAGCCAATGCATAGACTCCGTAGCATATATCGCCTGCAAGGAGAGCCAATTCTGTTTATCTGGTAGGACTGAGAATAGCCATGAGAGTGTCATTTCTTCCTTAGGTTCTCAACCTAAACCCATTGTAGATTGGTGGGCTGAAGACTTGACGGTTCTTAGAATTGATATCTTCCAAAGGGTTATCATGGCAATGATAGCGAGGGGCTTTAAGCAGTATGCGCTTGGTCCAATACTTATGCTCTATGCGCAGCAATCTCTCCGAGGTTTGGTGAGAACATACCCTGAAAACCAGAATTGTTTCTCTTTCTACATGGTCATGTAACTAATTTGAAAGCTTTGGTACAGGAAATCTTTGGAAAAGGGAGGAAGAAAATTGAGCCCAAACAAGAACATGAAAAGAGGGTTGTATTGGAGACAATTGTGAGTCTTCTGCCGAGGGAGAAGAATGCAATGTCAGTTAGCTTCCTTTCTATGCTTCTACGTGCAGCAATATATCTTGAGACGACAGTTGCTTGCCGGCTTGATCTTGAAAAGAGGATGGGTATGCAACTCGGACAGGCAGTGTTGGATGATCTCTTGATTCCTTCATATTCCTTCACAGGTGACACATTGTTTGATGTGGACACTGTACAAAGGATCATGATGAACTACCTTGAATACGAAGTGGAAGGGACCCGTGTGGGCTACAATGCAGATGATGAGTATGTGTCTCCCCCTCCCAGTGACATGGAGCGGGTTGGGAGGCTAATGGAGAGTTATCTTGCTGAAATAGCCTCTGATCGTAACTTAACTGTTTCGAGGTTCATCAGCCTTGCTGAGTTGATCCCAGAGCAAGCAAGAATAACAGAGGATGGCATGTATAGAGCCATAGATATTTACTTGAAGGTGCAATCTCTTATGTGGATTTCTCTTCACTTTATGTTATATCTCTTAGATAAGCATTATCATCAACTATGCCTAATCCCAACTATTTGAGGTTTAACTACATGAATCCTGTTTCACCATTCACTCTATCTAGGGCCATATCTTCCATTGAACTATCCTTCGATTATTTTAGAGCCTTCAACCTGCACCAGAGGCACTCCTGCTCGCCGATGCCATTAGTGACCTCTGTTGCACTTGGCTAAACCATCTCAGTTAACTTTGCTTTATTTTATCACCTATTTGGTGCTGCTGCTAGGTTCCCTTGGATACTTTAGTTTCTGATATTGTCTTTCTGAGCCTTTCAAATCATCCATCTCATCATCCTTGTCTCGACAGTACTCGTTCTATTACATTTTGTTTCTTGGTTGCCAACATTTTAGTTGTAAAGCATAGCCAGTCTTGTTGGTCTGATCAGTATGTATTGATCACATAACACTCTTGATGCACATCTCCACCTCAGCCACCCAGTTTTATCTTATACGCTTTCATTATCTTCTTGATTATAGTTATTTTTGAAAATCTTAAAAGTGAATGAACAAGTTAGTTTTTAGTACTTATATCAAGTAGAAATACATATTTTCATCCATTAAGATAATGAAATATACACTCCCTATCTGCTCCCACTGCTGGGAACGTAGTTCTTCTTACAAGAGTTTCCTTGGGTATCTTATAACTGTTTATACAGTTTTTGAGATGGTTTTCCTGCATGGCGGTTGTCATTATGATCACTTATGGCAGTTATAATTCGCAGGCTCATCCTAATTTGAGTGACTTGGAGAGGAAGAAGGTTTGCAGCTTGATGGACTGCCAGAAGCTATCCCGGGAGGCCTGTGCTCATGCAGCCCAGAACGATCGTCTCCCTGTGCAGACTGTGGTTCAGGTGCTTTACTATGAGCAGCAGCGCCTTCGAGATGCCATGAATGGCAATCTCATGGGCGGGGAATCTCCTGCTCTACCCCACAAAGTGAATTTGTACTCAGCGGATTACAATCCAGCCCCTGATGAGCTCTCGAGCTTACGAAGTGAAAACGAGGACCTGAAAATAGAATTAGCCAAGATGCGGGTGCGATTGAAAGAGCTCGAGAAATCAGCACAAGACACTCCACTAGGAAGTACTGCACCATCTGCCAATAAGCCTCCATTGCCTCGAAAGTCATTTATCAACTCCATGTCGAAAAAACTTGGGCGGCTGTACCCCTTTGTGCGTGCTGATGGAGTCAAGCCTTCTGAAGCCAAAGGTCGGATGAAGCCCAGTAGAGATCGACGACATTCCATCTCCTGAGTCATATATCTATCTCTGTGCTCTATATATTGATTGATTAGGAGTATACTGTCTCTGTTGCTTTGCTTTTTTGGTTTGAGAAGACGACTAGTAGCTGTCTGGTTTTCTGTTTCTCTGCTTCATTCACGTAAATATAACTGTAAATTATCTTACTGTGTTTCAGAAAACTCTACAAGTTCAAGGTTGGTGAAGATAAAAAGGAAAAGAAATCATGTAATTTCATGTTATTGGACTGTTTGCTCTATATTTGAAATCCGAAGCTTGTCAGGTCTGTGGTTTGTACAACTGCCATAGAACTTTTAATTTTTTTGACTATGATCAATCTATTTCCAAACACTAAACCAGTCATCTCTGTAGATGATGTGGTTTGTACCACTGCCATGGGAACTTATATGGACAGAATTGCTCAGGGAGTTGGGGTTTTCTTGGGTAGCTCCAAAGTCTTTGAAGGGGTTATTTTTGGCATGGGGGGTGGGGAAGTCTTTAGGCAGTCTCGGGAGAAGAATGTGGACTTTAATTCCATTAGCAATTATTTGGGGTCTATGGAGGGAGAGGAATAACAGGGTGTTTGAAAGTAAAAGCCTACTATTGGAGCAGCTTTTACTGGAGATAAAAGCTCTGGTATATTTCTAGGTCAAATTGTATGAGGAAGGGAAAGGTATTTCTTTTGTAGATATCGTGTTCAGATGGGGTGAGTTGGTTAGTCGGGAGAGGGTAGGGTTCTTTCCGTGTTGATTTTTTCTTTGTCGATGATGATTTTTTTGTAATTCCTTTTGGCTTCTTGGTAGGCTTCCTTAGCCTTTAAGGGCCGTTATCAATAAATTCTTTTTTACTTATCAAAAAAAAAATCCCAAACACAAAACCAGCCATCTCTCGTCGGATTAATTCCTCAGGATCGCAGCGAATGGATCATGTTTACCTGTTGTCACTTATTATCTTCTTCAGAAACTTGTTAGAGCTGCTTCCATTAATGGGTCTGCATTTATAGCAGGTGGATCTATTTAAAAGTCTCGCAATTAACTGTCACAAAGAACTTTATCTTAAGCTAAAATATTTATATATAGAAGGCTAAAAGTTCAATACTTGATGACAGCAACTCAAAGGGTCTGTCTGAGAATTATTTAATCCCTTCAGATAAAGCACTTTTGGAAAAGGAAGAATCACACAAGGGGGGACATCTCTGCAGTATTGCTTGTTGATATCTGTGGATAAAAGAGCATGTCCATAGATAGGTTTACTATAATTACAGAACTCAGAAAGGATGGTTTTAAAAGCATATAAGCCTTATTCAAGTTAAATACATGGTGTACATCTTGTAGCTGACAGACCAACGATAAGCCTTTGTACTTGCTGTTACTTGGTGACAAATCCAAAGTGGTGGATGGAAAATCAAGAATAACAAAGAGAGTAGGTTGCACTGAGGCACAGATTATGTTGTCGTTAAGGAAGTTAAACAACTTCACTAAGAGGACTCTCCCAGGTCTGCAATTTACATTGGCAAGTCTGTCTCCTTGACACAACAAAACATTGCTAGACTTTCTAGAAGATTACAGAATTCTGGCTCCATGGAAAAAAGCCAATCCAGATGAGAGTCTTTAAGGAAATAAAGAGTCTACTTTGTAGAGCCTTAAGAAAATCAAGAGACCAAGGAAAACATACAAGGAAACAATGGAATAGTGGATCTTATTTCTTTCCAATATGATTATGATGACATTTGGAAAACATTATTTTGAAAGAAGCAGGAAAACTGTTTGTCAGTTGACATTTTAGAGGCCTAAATAACCATGGTACTGATGTACTCAGATTTTCAAATTTCACAAATTTGTAATATTAGCTCGCTTTGTAATGGCTTCAAGAGCCACTGGACTGTTACACTTGTTTAAGACTATCGCCCATTAAACTGAAATCTAAATGGAAAATTTTCACACAAACAAAAATCATGAATTAGTCAGAAATATAAACCTCGGGATATCAACTGAGAAGATTCAAGTCATGTTCAGACTCAAAACTTGGAAAAGCCAAGGAGGCTGTTTTAGTCTCTCTTGCTGCATTTGTCCATCAACATCAAAAGCATTATTTCCACTTTGAAAACTGTTGTGCATCTGGATGAGCTCCCACTCAGGGCCTCTTAACTCTTCCCTTGTATACGTCCACTTACGGGTATTTGTACTTGTCCTCTGAATATAGCTTGATTCGGTTGAAGAAGAAGAAAAACTCGGTCCAGCATCCGAAGTTAGTGGCATATCGTCCTTCTTCCTTTGCTGGAAACTTGTGGGGCCCAGTGTCAACTCGATATCACTTCCATCTTCAATCTCTAGCACTTCATCTCTGCCTTCATCCGTGATGTATTCTTCAGCTGGACGTTCGAGGTCAAGCTTCCTCTGTGGCTTTTGCTGTTCTTTACAAGTAAAATTAACCCCACTTAAACTATTTTCATTCTCTAAGTTCCATCTGTTTGGACCACATCTACTGGGCTCGCTGCTCTTCATTTTGTGCATTAGCATCTTCTGAATTCGATATAGACGGTGAAGTTCATATACCTGCATAATAATGCTCAAGCTTAAAATCTTTCGGGCTGGATAATTTACTCTTGAAATGGAAGGGAGAAGGAAAGTACCTGCTCTTTGAATGTTTCTTCATGCTTTAGCATGGTCATCTTCATTGTTTCCTTATTATACGGCTTCAAAAGCCTCTCCATTCACCTTATATGTAGATGTGCCTTCCCAAGAATAGCAGAATTAACAAATTTGAATTTTCTCTGTCTGTTTCATTCTTATTCTTCAAATGTGATCTTAAGCTTAATCAGATATAATCATATTGCTCCATTTTGCTACGATACCTGTCAAATGGAAGTTTTGCAAAGATTTAAATTCAAAATTCAGAAACTAGTTAATCAAACTGAGAGCTCTTGGGGAGGTGGGTTGGCAATTTGAGCTGATACCCAACTGAATAACAACAAAACTGTAAACAAAGTATCAGTGAGAATGGCAGGATCGCAAATCACGGAACAGTAATAAGTCCATAAAATCAAGGTCTGATCTGAACCCTGTTCACCAAAGGCCTACAGAACAGCATATAAATATCGTACGGAATACTAGTAATTTCCATGTACAGGGAAGAATTAAAGATAAAACTATAGATTCACATTAAGCACAAGCTTATGGTGAAATAAAATTCACTACTCTGTGTGAAAGTTGTTGATTCATAGGAGCCCATATCTTGATTTTTATTGATTTTTTCGTTTTTTTTTTCATTCAGCTAGTAAGCAAGATGTTAACACTAAAGTACATAGATATGTATCAAAGCTAAAGTACATAGTTTTTGCTCTCTGTCTTCCTAAATGGAATTCTCGTATGTATGTTCATATTATTGTGATGGGCTACTTGATGATAAAGGTTACCAACAATCTTACCAAGTTTTAATGGTTTTGCCCAATCAATTAGAAGGATATTTCTCTTTTCTTTGAATGAAAACTTCAAAATTACAGAAATAAAAACTTTTAAGTTGCAAGTTCAAAGTTCAAGCAAGAAACTCCATTTATTCTGAAACCATCTATGCAATAAACTAAAAACAGAAAAAAAAAAGGTTCCTGTTATAATCAAAACCCAACTGGTAAACATATTTGAATCTCTATTATTTGTTGAGATCACAAGGTCAAACTACCCCCATCTAAATCTCTATTGAAAATTAAAACAGATCTTTAAAACTACAAATTGGGTTATTCAAAATATGTTGCTGTAGATCTCTAGAATTTCATGAAGACAAGAAACAAGATCAAACAAGTACAAAAAAAAAAAAAAAAAAAAACAGACAAACTATCTGTTTTTGAGTTCTCCAACACCAAAACCAAATATAAAAAGTGGGGAAGAAAGAGAAGATTGTCTCTCCTCACCTGTAGAATCCCATAAACTTAAGGAGATGAACAACTTGCAATTCTGAAGAAGAAAACTCTTAAAATCTTTCAAGGGGAAGCTATATAACAAATTGTCTGCTCACACCCACTTTAGGCTTGAGCCACACCTTCCATAGATAAAACAACACCACCCCTTCACATTCCCAATGATGTATATACTGCAACATAGTAAATATAAAACAAAACTGAAGAAGAATTTAAGATTCTCTCTTTCACAGAGAGAGAAGTAAAATATTATTGTATTTGGGTTTTGAGGCATGCCAAACAAATCCCAGTGCTTTAGCCAATGTGATTCAAGGTAAGTGAAGGAGATGCTTCAGACATGTCCAGCAAGAGAGAAATATTAAACTAAATAAAATATAATTACTAGCTTTTCTTTTATATTATTGAGAATCACAGAGAGCCTTACACTTCTCCAGACAATCATCAAGCAGACAGCTTAGCCTGCTAAGGTGAATCACATGCACCCAAGATTTCTATATACCCATTAACAGTTGTCTTCTCAATTATCTTTAAATATCTTATACTTATTAATCACAGAGAGAGAGAGAGAGAGAGAGAGAGAGAGAGAGAGAGAGTATGGCTTTCCTACACCTTATAAATGGTCAGCTGACTCATTGATCTTGATCGTACAATAGTTGGATAGCACTTGGATTGAGAATAGTCCAAAAAATCAGACTGACCTGAGGATTTTAGACATCCAATATAGAAAAAACTTGGATGGATGTTTTGAAAAGAAAAGAAAATTTGGTTAAGGGTCAGGAAGAAGGTTCATGTATTGTGGTGCAACTGTGTAAGGTTTTGAGGCTAACTATGCCAATTCAAGAGGTGTGTCCCACCAATTGAACTGTCTCTAAATCGATGATCGGTGAGATGGGATGTGGGGAGCATCATCCTTGATGTCCTAAATAAGCATCGTATATTTTCTTGCGAAAATCTAGAGTAGAATTCATTCACTCTCTTTTGTTACTAAAGATCTGGATCATCCAATAATAACCCAATTCTTGAATGGATCACCACAAGAAAAAAAACGGCTGTTATAATGAAAATAACGGTCGTTATAACGGAAACGGACTTCCCCGTTACGATATGGTCCTTAGTTTCGTTTAAATGGCCATTTTTTTTTGAAAATAACGGAATAATGGAAATTAACAGAAAAAATGGATCCAAGTAGTCTGACCCGAGTTGGGTCCAAGTCAGGTTAGATTCTACTTTTAGGCAGTTGGATCAGATCAGGTTCTGGTTTGGGACTTGGATCTGATTCGATCCTTACCATAAGAAGCTAACTTATAGGGGATCTGACCCAATCAGTATTTATATATGGTTATATTTGGATTTTTCACATATGGGTCATGGTTCGAAGATGTATCGAGATCAGGAATTTACTTAGATCCGACCCATTTCATGTTCTAAAAAATATCCATATATTCTCCATTGGTTTGGGAGAGAAAGGAGGTGTTCAGTCTGTCCTTTGTCTGCTCATATTTATCAAGATCGATCACCTGCATGTGAGGTTCATGTGGATAACTCTTTCTCCTTCTCACTCCCATTTTCTAATTTCTTTTTTTTATTTTATTTTATATTTTGGATTCTCAAACACAGACAGAGAGAGAGAGAGGGGGGGCCGACACGAAAGCACGCGTTGCCGGTGCAAGAAGGTGCATCCGTATGGGGTGGTGGGTCATATGGGTTTGACAGAAAAGCCTGAGCCACAGACTTCACTCAGTTCTTGTGGGCCCACTTTGATTAAAAAAAAAAAAAACGAGCCACTTTTTCACCTCTATTTTTAGAGTTTAGACAAATGTTAACTACTTTAACTAACTTATTAACTGATAAGAATCTGTCAAAAATTAATTAAAAAAGTTAGAAAACTTGAGGAGAAGTTTGTTCGACATTCTTTGTGCCCAAAAAAGATATTTTTGAAAGCTTTTCACGTAAAAAAATTATTATTTTTCTTGTGGAAAAATGGTAATCCAAACCATGGTTTTAAAAACAACCGTTTAAATGGTAACACCCCAAACCTGTTTCCGTTAAAACCATTTAAACACGTTTTGATGCTTTGAATTTAACGGCCGTTAAACTGTTGATTTTTTTAAATGCAAACAATTGTAAAATAATTAGTTTTTTATTAATTATTTTGTTTTATTTTATTTTTTGCCGAATTTTTGAATGACAAACTCGAATTATACTTGGAACTTTTCCTGTAGGCGGAATTGCTAACAATGGGCGCCAGGTTCTTGAAAAGCATGCTATGTGAATGAGGAGACATCATGACTTATATTTTCGTTCTTCAGTTATGGGGAAAAGTAGGACCGTTGGGTTGTTAAGTGGTGATCAGTGTGAAAGAATAATGAGACTTTTATGAATTTTTATATCGGTAAGGGTTAATGAAATAAGGGAATTTTTGAAACAATCTTCAATGTTATCTTTGAAAAAATGTTAATCAATTTGGGTCATGGACAGTCATAGACGGTGGACTAAGTCATGGGGTAAGTCAAAATTTTCAAATTGAACGGGTATGTCAAATATCAAAAATAAAATGATGGAATATGTCAAAATTTCCAATAAAGTAATTAAGGCCTAATTAATTATTTATTAGATATAATAATAATAATAATAATAACAACAACAACGGAAAATTTCATAAAAAAAAATAAATTTAAATGTATTTGTAAAAACCAAGGTTTAAAGGAGGCCATTTTAACGGTTAAACGGACTGGGGGCGTTACCGTTTAAACGGCTGTTAAAACGGATTGAAACGGTCAAGGGCAAAAATGGAAAAAAGGGAAAAAAATGGAATTAAACGGATTTTAACGGTTTTAACGAAAAAAAATGGAAAAAGTGGCGCTGAAATTCAAATTTTGAAATTTGAAAATTAAAAAAAAAAATGGAATTTAACGAAAATTAAACGAATTTTAACGGTTTTAACGGCCATTTTTTTTCACAAAAATTTTCAAAATTAAACGGCTATTTAAACGATTTTAACGGCCGTTAAAACAAAAAAATAGCCGTTTTTTTTCAAAACCGATAAAACGTGTTTAAACGGTTTTAACGGAAACAGGCTTGGGGCGTTACCGTTTAAACAGCCGTTAAAACCGTTCAAACAGCCGTTTTTAAAACCATGGTAAAAACAAAAACAAATTTCTGATATTTGCAAAAAGAGTAAAGGGCGTTTTTGTCTAACAAAAATTAAAGTTGAAAAAAGCTGACAGATGCCCTTTAAAAGGGGGTTTTCCCATAAAGCATAAGACTTCTGTCACAATACTAGCCACATGTCACACTCTTAGTGGATGCTGACCGTATGGATGTTTGGCCAGTCCCTAGGTGGACTTGCAAACCGAAAATCAGCCTGATTGGTAATTTACAACCTTTGGATCTTTGCACTCAAATAATGCTAAAATTCCTATGGTTAAAATCAACCCATGAAAATAACTTCAATCCAACGCTTATAAATCACTGATGATGTTTATTTTTGGTGTGTAGGTCCACCTAGTGAGTGGCCAAACATCCATACGGTCAACGCCCACTAGGAGTGTGCCACGTGGCTCGTATTGTGACACAAGTTTTATGCCTCTATGGTCAAACGTCCTTTTTTGCCAGGTACAGACGCCCTTTAAAATGACGTTAGTCAGCCTTTTTTAGCAGGCACAGTTGTCAAGCAGAATTGTCAGTACCTTTAATTTCGTCAGACATGACTTTTTTTTGCAAATGTCTGAAATTTGTTTTTGTTTTTGCAAATACATTTAAATTTATTTTCTTTTATGAAATTTTCCATAATACTACTACTACTACTACTAGTAATAATAAGAGAATTTTTGACATACCCCCCATGTTGTCTTTAAAATTTGACATACCCCCACAATTTGAAAAAGCTGACATACGCCCCTATGACTCGGTCCACTGCTATTTGACGAGTGTTGATCCGAGTCGACTACCAAATTTTGTATTAAATGGCAAAAATGCCCTTGTCTTCAACTTAGAACAAGGGTTTGGGCCAAAACCCAAACCCCAAATCAAATGGCTGTGGTGGACGACCGGCCAAGAGGCTCTGGTGGGTTGGTCGCCGGTGATTATTTAAAACCCAAGGTTAAAAAAAAAAACACAGCTTACAATTTTAGTTTTAAATTTTTCATTAACAAAAATGAAAAATAAGACAAAGTAATTTATATTTTAAGCTTTTGAGATGTGGATTTTGGAAATATGGGTTCTCCCAATTTTAAAATTTTATTCTACAATAAAGTCTATAAAAAAAATTTCATTCATTCATGAGTTTTATTTATTTTTGGGGTTTTTTCTTCTCAATATTTGTTTAATTCATCAAAAAAACCAAAAAAATATCTCAAGTTTACCAACATGGGTTTTTATTTTTATTTTTAATCTCCTCTTTTCATGCTTGATTTGGGGCATGGGTTTTGGCCTAAACCCAAGCCCTTGATCTAATGTTGAAGACAAGGGCACTTTCGTCCTTTAATACAAAATTAGGTAGTTGACTCGGGTCAACATTGGTCAAATAACAGGGACCGAGTCATAGGGGGTACGTCAGCTTTTTCAAATTGTGCGTGTGTGTGGTGTGGGGGGAATAACACGGGGGGTATGTCAAAAATTCCCTAACAATAATAATGGAGGCTGGAATATTGAATCTTGCAAATAGGGTGAGTGAGTAAAACTTTGATGACATGCCCTATCATCAAGGCAGATGACAAGGCGCAATATGAGCCATGTGGCTTCTTAGAGGACTCCGACTGTATAGATGTTTGGCCAATCCCTAGGTGGACCTACAAACCAAAAATCAGCCCAATTAGGGATTTATAGACGTTTGATTGTATTTATTTTCATGGGTTGATTTTAACCGTGGGAGTTTGAGCATTATTGACCATTATTTGAGGTACAAAGATCCAAAGATTTGAAATTACTAATGAATCTGATTTTTGGTTTGTAGGTTCACCTAGGGATTGTCCAAACATCCATGCAGTCAGAGTCCTCTAAGAATGTGCCACGTGGCTCATATTGCGCCCTGTCATCGGCCTTGATGACAGGCCTGTCATCAAAGTTTACTCAGGGTGAGTGGAGGAACACATGGTGTCTGACTCTGGCATCCGATTTCCCCACAGACCACATTCCCGCGTCGAGTACTACGCTCTCGAATTCACCGTCCCTATGAGCCTAGGACTCGCAAATCACATGGTCAGTCGTCACACCCCCCTTTGTGTTCCATCACGTGTCATCTGTTCCACAAATCTAACTCTAAGATGGGCCCCACAGTCTTCCGTCATCAACCAAACCTATTACGTAACATAGATATCATAGAGAATCAATTTGATGTTTGAATTTGAGTACTTTTCATGGGTTATTTCCACCGGGGGATTTGAGTATTTTTGGGGGTACTCAGATCCAATGGCAGAAATCACCAATCAGGCTGATGGGGGGTTATGGACCGTCTGGTTTAGAAGTTGAAGAATTATGGACCGTGTATTTTTACCATTAACTTGAAAATCACATTTGATGGGGTTAGAAATTTCAGAATGAGCTGATTTTTTGTAGGGATGATCTATATGGTGTGGAAATCATTCTCACAAAAATTTAGTTTTTTACATTTTTCAGTCAAAATTTATCCATGTTAGACAAAAATACCCCTACAGCTTACCTGTCTTTTCCAATGTCAAATTGATGTGAAAATGGCATTTTCTGTCAAATTTTGACTGGAAGAGGTAAAAGCTCGCTCGTAAGATTATTTTGAAGGATTTCTATACTCATTTCCTTTTCAACTAAAAAAGAGATTATTTCCTATTTGTTGATATGTTTTTGGCATGATTCCACATTACAAAAATCAAACTTCATAATACTACTTTTCCGCGATAAGACCTTGCTATGTTCATTAGTTTGCTGGCCAAGAGAGCGAACACAACATCACAGAGTATGTACTCTTTCTTTCTCCAATCTGAAGTTAGGGCAGAGGCTATGAGGTATTGGTCCACATCTACGGATGTAGTGATGTGGAACCGTGGGGCGATTCATCATTAGCAAGAGCGCAAGCAAAAGGATTCAAAGGGGAATTGGAATCCACCTCTCGGTTGAAAAGAATTTGACCTTGAATTCAGATGCAAATAGTATAATCGGCATTTCCAACAAAAGAGATACTTTGAGTAGTGGATCTTCAATTTTGAGTTTTGTATCGTCCAAGCTGAAAACAAAACCTTGGAGTTGGCCAATTCGATCTTTAGATAGATCGGATTAGTAATGCAAATTGGAGGTGTTCTATCAACCCCCAAGAAATCATAATGTGGTATATTGAATTCTTTTGGAATTAACAATGCGTCTTGATTGGCTTCGAAGTCTGATGACACTTTCGTACAAATCAATGGTGGACTGTTACCTTCTGACCTTTCTTCAATTGGAACGATTTCTTTTGGAGAATCATCATCACACGTGGAGCCGGAAAGACGTGCAGTGCGCTTCTTTGTAACTAGGATGTCAACTTGAGTAGAAAACACATTTTCCTCATTTGTAGTTTTAAAAGTTTCATCAATAGGAGTAGGTGTTGGAAGAATACCCAGTAAATCGAATTTGCACTTGTACTTCCGAAAAGTATAGGCATGCTTAACGGAACCTTCTTCTTCTTCTTTTTTTTTTTTTTTTTTTTTCTCGTGGAAAAATGGTAATCCAAATTGCCCTTTTTCACCTGAAAATATATACATAAATTTTAAGGGTCTGTTTGGTAATCCAAATTGCCCTAAAATATTATACATAAATTCTAAATTATTGATTTTTTTAAAATGCAAAATCGTTAGAATTGTGATATTGTAAGGGTTAATGAATTACCGATATTTTTGACATACTCTCCCATGTTATCTTTAAAATTTTACATATTCCCCACAACTTGAAAACGTACATCCCCTATGACATGATCTATTGTCATTGACCCAAATTGATTAGCAAATATTTTTTTTAAGTATGAAAATACCCATTTCTTCTACCTTAGATCACAATAACATGTGAATTTTGATTGGAACCTTAACCCCAAATCAAACTGTGGTTGTCAGCAGGTTATGAGACTCTGGTAGGTTTACTGCCCATCATCGAAGTCTTGGCCGATCCATCTCTAAATTGAGCAATCTGGATCAGGATCGGCAGGCACGGTAGTGTTTGCAATTTATCTTCTCTTTTCCTTCGACCTAGCTCCTTCGTAGAATCTTTTCATGTTCGTTGGGATCAATATGTGAGTTGTATCTTCTTCTTTTTTCTTTTTTTTCTTTTTTTATGGGTTTGGAGCACAATATGGCCACTTAGCCCACTCTTAGAGACCACTGACCATATAGATGTTTGGCCCATCCCTAGGTGGACCTACATACCGAAAATCAGCCTAATTAGTGATATGTGTACCTCAAATAATGTTCAAATTTCACGGTTGAAAATCAATCAATGAAAATGTCTCCAATCCAACACTTAGAAATCATTAATTAGGCTAATGTTTTGTCTGTATGTCTCTACCTAGGGTTGGGTTAAACATCGATACTGTCAGCAATCTCTAAGGGTGTGCCACGTGGATGTAACACAATATAAGGCACGTGTCATACTTTTAGATACCACTGACCGTATGGATCTATGCACCAAAGCTAGCCTGATTAGTGATTTCAAACATTTGGATCTTGTACCCCAAATAATGCACAAATTCCATGGGTAAAAATCAACCCATGAAAACGACTCCAATCCAATGCTTAGAAATCATTAATCAGGCTAATTTTTGGTCTATATGTCCATAGGGGTGTCAATTTTACCTGTTTCACCGAAACTGAATCGAAACAGGAACCGAAAACACCAGTTCCAATTCCATATTTTTGGGAACTGGCTACAAAAGAACGGAACTAAACCGAATATAATGGTTCCAGTTCTCGATAGTTTGATATAGACCTGAAAAAGGTAGGAACCAGAACCGAACCGATAAGGACCGGAACTTATATATATACACTAGTAAATTGCCCGTGCCCGCGGTACTCTCCGAATTGCAAAAATTGGGTGCCTTCGTCACTCAAACCGTATAACGGGGGACGTTACCATTTTTTCCGTTATAACGGATTGTAACCCACATGCAAAAATGATGTAAAATAATGGGGCTAAAATTCAAAATTTCAATAAATTTTTAATCTATTGCTCGCCCAGGGGGGGGGGGGGGGGGGGGGGGGGGTTGGATTTAGTGGTTGGAATCTAACCGTTCACATTAGATGGATAGATTTTATCTCAACCACTCTTTATCTTATGAAACAGTATAAGATAATAGATAAGACAACTTCCTTGTTTTGTTATATAGATAAGTATAATGTTAAATTTATAGTATTATCAAGATTGGAAGCAATATACCTGGAATTGGAATCGCTTCCATAATTTTGAGAACAGTGACCGAGAAGATCCGGAGCTGATAAGAACACAGGAACCGTTAGTTCCGGTTCTGGTACCTTAGGAACCAAACTGGAATCAACCCGTTGATACGCCTAATGTCCACTAAGAATATACCACGCGGTTCATATTGTAGTCGGTCAGAAGAAACCTTGCTGACGGACGTCGGTGAGTAAAGTTCTACTTCACCTTCCATTTGTGATGGACTCAATCATCGTCCACGTGGCCAACTTATCATGATTCAACCATGAATCGAGGACGATGAAGAGTCAGGTGAGTAAAACTTCTATCACAGCGTCTGACAGATGAGTTTATCACAATGCAAAATCACGTGACACGTGGCACAATCTTAGTGGACGCTGACCGTGTGGATGTTTGGCCAGTCCCTCGGTGGACCTCTAAACCAAAAATCAGCCCGATTAATGATTTCTAAGCGATTCAATTGAAGTTATTTTCATGGGTTGATTTTAATGGTAAGAATTCGAGTATTATTGAGCGTTATTTGGGTGCAAAGATCCAAAGGTTGTAAATCACTATCAGGCTGATTTTTGGTTTAGAGGTCCACCGAGGGCCTGGCCAAACATCAATACGGTTAGCGTCCACTAAGAGTTTTCCACGTGGCATGTGTTTTGCATTGTGACAGAAGCATCTGTCAGAACGCTGTGACATGAGCAATGCAAAAAATATCTAGTGACATGAGCAAATATACATGTGGCAAGAATATGTTACGTAATGCCGATCACGACAGATGTGGTCCCCTCCAAATAAAAGCCAACTTAACGTGATCACGTGGACTGATGTACTATGTGGACGACGCTGACTTAGAGATCAAGTTAGAAACCAACACGTAGCTACCACTCCGGATGCAGGACCATTGGCGCTCGGGAAAAGAAACCTAAACCGGCTCCACAGGCATAATATCCTCACGTTGCCGTACGATCTCAAAAGTAAACAGCAATAACTGCACGCCACGTGTATGGTGGAAGAGCCTTAACGCGTCAGATTCCGGCGAGAATCACCCAATCAACGCGACAACTTCATTGGATCCTGACTAGCTAACAACGGCTAAAAACTGGCACGTGGCGGTTATTTAAGAAGGTGATCGGGTCAGCCGGGATGTCTTAGCGAGGGATTAATTGAAGAGGAGAGCTTCAAGACCGAAAAGGCCTGGAAAAAAGAGAGAGAAGAGAGAGGGGATTCTCTTATTAGTTTTCGGATCTCTATCCTCTCGCCGGAGCAGAGGCAGAAGTTTTTACAGGGTGTATAGATTATGGAGTGGTGGGATAAAGTGCGAAGAGTCTGGATCGGCGTCGCCATGCGTCTCGGGATTCGTAAAAGCGGTATGTACCATTAGATGATCAAAGATCTTGACCAAAAAATTGGTTGACCGGAGCCGGAAGAAGATCTGAGCCTGAGCCTTAGCTTGGCTCCGGTTTGCCACCCGATTCTCTGAAGAATTTTTTTTTATAACATGATTTACTATCATGCGCCGGAAAGAATTTTCTTCTACTTTTTTAAATGCACGGAGGCGCCATTTCTAAAATCACCCTGCTAGTGCTCTTCCCTTTGACTCTTGGGTCAGGATGGAAAGAAGGGAGGACGAATCCCCCCTGCTTCTATATCGTGACTTGGATGCTGTTTGGCACCAACCGATTGATGGGTCCCAATAGAATGATCTCTTAGATCAGAAATCGACCTCATCGGATGATCTAATTGACCCATCTGCATGCCATGATTTTATGTTACACTACTGTACCACCATTTTACACACCTTAGGCTTATTTTTACCTACAATCCGCACACAGTCTATCGATCTGAACCGTCCAATCAACATACATTTTTCCAAAGCTCATTCCAGTGAAATGATCTTAATCATAGCTATGCGATTGGTCGGATGTTCAGAACCGTCAAATCATTGAAATACATAATTGGTAGGGGGAAGGATTGAGTGGTGCACCTTACTAGTTACTGAACTACTATCTAACAATCCTAACCATACAATTCAGATGGTCCCACCTTAACAGTCAAAGCATCCAATAGTTTTAATGGTCCAGAAAGAGAAAATCTGTGTATTGATGGTATAGATTTACTAATTTGGTGATTGAAAATAAACAGGGTTAATGAAGCTACGGCACGACGTAAGGACGTGCGAGTACGAGGATGTGCAGGTGATGTGGGAGATGCTGAAGAGGACGGAAACGGAGATCGCCCATCCACCGATTCCCCACACCAAGAAGCAAAAGAGACCCCTTTGGAAGATCTTCATGTGGGCCAGCCGTGCTCCCTATCTATGCCGTAGCGTCTGATCTGATGATCATCTATGGTTGTTGTTAGTTTATAGTTCACAGTTCACACACGTCTCTACTAGCGGGTCCACACCAAGGGGAAAAGGAAGACGTAGATGTGAGATGTACCTTCTTATCGTGTCGTCCTGTAGATATCACTTCCCACGGACAGATATGATCTCTCTCTTCCACCACTTGTGTCTCGATATTTCTTTTGTTTCGATCGAGTATATTTCTGCTCTTCTATGTATTACGTATTTTTGCTGTCTTAATGGTGTTCCAAGCCATGTCGCAGTTTGGATCCTTTTCACATCTCTTCCTCACCGTCCATCTATCTTTTGATTTGATTAGCAGTGCACGTGACAAACATTTGACACGAAGAAGATTAATCAACACATACCTTAATCATTCACAAACATTTCAAGTAGATTGCGTGCCTTTGCACTTGGGTATAGGCGCTGTCCCAAGCATGGTTCGAAATCTCGGGATCAGAGGCCGTGCCGGCGAATCTCGCCCTCGGATCCCGATCCGGATCGCCCGGGATCGGCCGAGACTTTGAACTATTGTCCCCAGTGAAGAGGGACAACCTAAGGTAGTCTTTAGTAAGAAAGTCAATGATGCAAGGCTATTGTTGACACACCTCTTGATATCATGTGGGTCCAGTTGAATCAGATATCCATAACTGTATCGATTGTGGGCCCAGTTGATATATTAATTGATGGCATGATCATATCGGGAAAAAAATTAGATGCAGAGGGCTATCGTGGCTCTATGCTCATTTTCGGGGCCCACTAACCGCATGGATGTTTAGCCCATCCCTTGGTGGATAGGACAAACATACCAAAAATAATCTGATTGGAATTCTTTAGATATAGATTTTATCACTTTTAGGATTGTTTCTAGCCGTTGGATTCAAGCATGTTCTTGCATTTTTTTGGGTACTTAATCCAACGGCTAGAAATTATCAATCAAGCTGATTTTTAGTATGTACATCCACCGAGGGTGGGCTAAACATCCATGCAGTTAGTAGGCCCAAAAAAATGTTTTATATAGGGCCACGAGAGCAGATTGCATCGACTGCATCCAAAGTCCATCGAAATATGCATTAAAACACCATGCACGCCATTGGATACGGGAATAATGACATCATTTTCTGCTATCCAAGGGCTTACATTGAGTTGGTATTACATTAACTTATTACCAGGTGCACAATATGTGTGACTAAATAAACCAGCTTGGTTGAACCATTGGCATGGTGTAACCATACATCAATCCAGATCAAATGATGGAGTCGACAGGCCATAGCACGAAAATGGGTACCAATCATGGATCTTATTGGTATATTTACAAGTAGAATCTTGAACATTATTAAGAAGTGATTTACAATCGATCAGCAAAACAGCAGATATATTGGAGCATTGGTGTTTATTTCAGGCTGGGGCGCGTCCACGACAAGCTCGAACAATTGAATGGTTTGGACCAATCTGCAAGTAGGTTATTGACAGGTAAACATGTCAAGGGCATAAAACCTTGTTTTTGTCGACGAAAACAAAAGCACTTTTAACATTATATCTCGATTTGAAATGACCTATAAAACAGTTTGTCTTGTTCACTGTTACCTACAATTGTGGCATGATCGATGTCGGTTGTTGCATAAACTGAAGATTGTCCATCGATGTTCTAACGAAGTATGCTGGTCTCTAAAACTGAATGGCACAAAAAAGAGGAAACAAACCATTGCTGTTAGGGAGGTTCAATCTGGAGGTAATGATCTATTAACGGGATTGCTGAGATAATCTAATCATGCCCGACTCTTGAACTAAGAGATCTCTTTTATGGGACCCATTGAATGGCGGGTCTTGATCGCTAGGTAAGCAACATATGTCCTACCATTATGCTTATAGACGATTTACAACCCATCTATGAACTCAAACAGAGCATGGAAAACAGTAGAGTGGAGTTTGAGCCTGTAGTTCAATTGGATAGTGTTCTGTGATTTTGTGTTTCAACTGTAAAGTCCAATGTTCAATCTCTACTCATTAGAATCTACCAGACTGGGACCTTAGATTCTTCAGTATCTCATGGTAGCTTAGGTATGGATGAATTTCCCTCTTCCATTCTCAGCTGTCTCAGTAGGATGGACCATGGAACAGCTCCTTCATTGCTGCACATGAGCTCCATACAGGTCTGCTGAATTTTAGCCATACTCACTGGTGCTTAATTGTGAATCCCCAAGTATAAAGAATGACAAGCTCAATCATGAATCTAGAAACGGATTTTATTGAATCTGTTGGCTGAAATAAAGGTTGGGCTCAAAGGTGATGTTGCAGCTTACTGTAAACATGCTTAACAATAAAGTGAAAGACAATTTGATCAGTGTGATAAAGAACACAATTCACTAAGTACTACCATCCGTAAAAGAACTCCAGCCTTGTATGGTTGCCTTCAATGAAGTTTTCTAGAAACAATCATTGCTTATAAATGTCGATAAAAGTTTTCTAGATCAGAACTTTTTGGCTTTTACCAATCCTTTTGTGGAAGACTTTCTGTGGTCACCATACAGGGGCCTTGTTTATAAAGGCGCAAAGGCTACACATCCAGAATCAATAAGACGCCTTCAAGGGAACTGAGTCCAAAAAACAGTTATGATAATTTCAAAAAGTAAGTAAACTCTAAAGCCAAATTATTATGTCAGAGGTTGTCTTTGTGCTTGTTGTCTTGAAGAGGATTTCATGGCCAAAACGTAGACCATGTACCCCAAGACTAAAGATTTAAACATACATTTAAGACCAGAGCTCGTTGCTTTAAACCCATATATGTATCTTATATGCTAAAAGGAAAGTATGTTAATGTTTCGCAGAGAGTGATCTGGGCAGCTACTTGGGGAACCAACTGTTCTTTTTCCTGATGCAATATGTATGCCTGACAACAACTAGGTTTGGTGAAAGAACCTGATAAATAGAGCCTGCAACTCAATTGGATGGTGCCCTGAATTGCAACTTGCAATCTTAAGGTCATCCTTTTACCCTGGGTTGTCACCCAAAAGAACGCAGTTTGGCCCCAGGCATATATATCAATTTATAATGGGTGCAAGGAGCCCATTTAGTGATCTTTAACTTGACTAAAACTTTGGTACAAAGAACTCATTCAACTCATAACTGAAACGAAATAAACAAGGAAATAATCAATCAAAGAGGAAGAAAATAATTCCAGTGGAATAGTTTATTCAAGATCAGGTTCTTAAAATTGCTAAAGAATTCAACAACACTAGTTGCAGCCACTCTGAAGCTAAAAAAAGCTTTATTTACAAGCATAAATTAATAAATGAACGAATAACTGATATCAGGTCATTGAAGTTTGAACTTTTCTAACGACAAGATTCTAAGTATAACTTGAGTTGGAATGTCTAAATTTTACTATATTAACATGTCTGATTACCTGAACTCATTAGCGCTGATACTTATACGCAGCCTATCTCTGTGATTAAAAACCTCCCATAGCATTCATACTTATTTCCTTCTGCAGTGCTTGTAAAAAATTGCATAACAGATGAAGGTCAAGATTCATGTCAATGTGAATCTTATACTTGCAACGTTGCATCAATACTGTGATCAACTTGAACTCATGGTCCCACCTAATAGTGATTCATTTGTTGGTTAGGCTTCATTCCTTTGATGCACGCAAGTAAACCCTCTCAAGCTGAGTGGGCCAATCTTCTCCAAGTAGCCGAGGATTTAACTCCATCGCAACTCGAAAATCCAACAAGGATGCAGAAATAGATTGGGTTGGTCTTTGCACGCATCTCTGGGGCCACATCCCATTCAAACTAGGCATGAACTGACCATTTAGTTGCTTTGAGTGTTCACGCCCACTTCTTGATCCAGCTAGTTCCATACAGGGCTTGATCAACCTCTTTAGAAATGCATCCAATCCATTGTTCAACAGATTAACAGAGTCCATTGATATGCCAAGACCCTCTGTCTCCAACTTCTGTTCCAACCGCTTCCTTAAAGAACAGGTATCAGGTAGCTCAAAGTTATTATGACAGGTTTCAGGATGAAAAGCAGATAAAAAGCTGCTGCGAAGAGCTTTACGTGCTCCACCCATGTTCATGGGGATACCGAGTGGAGCCCTGACAGGGCTTCTACTTTGAACACTTGGACTGTCCATCACTTGTTCAACCTCTTCCCCGTCTTCCACGGAGACAACTTCACCAAGGGGTCTGCTACCAAGAGAAGCCAGCTCAGTAGCACTTTGCTGTTCTTGTGTCCTTGGGATGGACTCATCACACAAAATACTCTGGATCTTCCCATGGGGCCCAAGAGGACTTGGGTGGTCCCTAAACTTGTGATCTCGATGATTTGAAGACCTCCCCTTGCGAGGGGACGGAAGAAACACATCTCTGCAGGGTGACTGAAGATTACTTCTCTGATACCCATTTGCAATTTTAACATTTAGGGAACCTTCTACTTTGCTCCCTTTTGGTGGGGGAATCTTCTCAAGGCAGGCGTTCCTGATAATTGATCTGATAAGCTGGTTGTGAAGAGAGACATTTTCCCTCCCAATCGTGCTGATGCAGAGCTTATTGAACTCGGACTTGCTAATCTTGAGGCTGAGTAATCTATTGAGGTGATGGAAATATTTCTCCGCTTTCTGGTGCCCGAGCTTCCTGACAATCTGAGTTTTGAGCTCTAAAGTGTCGATTCTGGAAGAATGCCGACTCGACGGCATTTTAGGTTCCAAATCGCTCACAATCACTAAAATGAGTTCCTTATTAAATCCAGAAAAACCCAGATGAGAAAAACTACCCTTTTCGATCCGAATCCAGAAACCCTAGTTTCCAGAATCTGTTTCTATCGGAATGGAAATTACAGAAGGGGCAGTCAGCAGTTCTTCCTGTTCTCAACTCGAACTCAGAACTCTGAAAAAGAAAAGAACAAAATCCAGATAGGAATTGAGCTCAAAACATACTCTGAAAAGTTCGATGGACTGATTAACTCTTATAATTCCCTAAATTAAGAACAAGAATTCGAGCAGAAAAACTGTCGCAGAACTACAAAATTTTCTATCAATATGCTTTGTTTCACCAAATAAACATAGAAACCAATAATAATACACAGATTCCACACATTTTAAAGCTGTAATTCGAATTCTACACGGAACCCTCTTCAGATTTTGCAGAAAAATAAAAACCCAATAAAGCAATCGAGCATTCAAAAAAGAGAAACCAAGAAGTAAAACGAAGAAAGAAAGAAACAAACCAACCTGGTTGGATTGATCTTCAGCTTCACTGTTTGCTCTGTGCATCGGTCGCTGCTCGTCTTCGCCTTTGCTTTTGTGTCGACGAAGAGAGATCAGGCCTTGAGAGTGGAAAATTTTGGTGTATTCCTCAGGAACATTTTCCCTAATTTCCAAACTGTCAGATGGCCCTCGATATTCGTGCGATGTGGATTCGGAGAAATCAAAGATGATGATCTAAGGCAAAGGTCAGAAACACAATCCAGAGAGTAAAACTTGTGTCACAAGATGTTGTGACTGAACACGGTCACAGCACTCAATATGAGCCACGTGGTATACTATTAGAGGACGATGACTGTATGGATGTTTGGGCAGTCCCTCGGTGGACCAGTACACAAAATATCAGCTTGACTAGTGATTTCTAAATGATTCTATTGAACTTATTTTCATGAGTTGATTTTAACGGTAGGAATTTGAACATTATTGAGCGTTATTTGGGTGCAAAAATCCAAAGGTTTTAAATCACTAATCAGGCTAATTTTTGGTTTGTAGGTCCACCGAGGGACTGGTTAAACATCCATACGGTCAAAGACCTCTGATCGTGTGCCACGTGTCTCGTATTGAGTGCTGTGACCGTGTTCCGTCACAACATCTTGTGACACAAGTTTTACTCCAATCCAGAGGTGCTGTGGGGATTCCGAACCTTCCAAGTCTATGGGTCAAAGCACGTGTGTTTTTATGCGAGCTTCTAAGGTTTTTCCGTCCTTGTGTCTTTGACTATGAGAGTTAAGAGAACGTTCAGAACTCTCTCCTACCAACCAATATTTAGTTGTGATTTGTGAAGGAATGGAATTGAAGTGAACAAAATCTTAGTAGAGAGGAAAGTAGGAGCGCTTTGTCTGTCCATGGATTCTCTTATGTACACGTGGTCCCATCCCACACTGACACATGGCATACTGCTCATTAGGGACAGCGTGCATCTTGGAGAACAAGAGCTGAGGTGTCATGATCAAATTTTAAGGATTTGACGAAGCATCCAAGTTATAATGTACTTGTGTTACACCAAATCAAATCTTTAAACAAAAGAGTTGAAAACTGTAAAAGATATTTAATCTTACTACCCGTAATAAATACCATTTTTACTATTTTTGGTAAATTTTATTTTTAGAATCTGTTTGGTACGTGAGAAAAAGAGTTCCAAAGGCAAATATTTAGCCAGGCAAATATTATCTTGGCTAAATATTTGCTCATATCAATATTTAACAATGTTTGGCACATGTATGACCTAGCTCACATTAGCTTACTTCATTTTCTTTCAATTTGAGTGGGTCCCACATATCAAAGTAAGTCAAAAATAGGTTGGACAAGTGCGGGAACCACATATTATGTCAAAGGATAAAAAAAAAACTCATTTTTATCTTTTTATATATCAAAAAATTATTTTTTATTGAAAATAGTAATTTTTTGGCGTGAAAATATTTACACAGGGAGGGAGGTGATCAAATGTTTTTCCACCGCGGAGGGCAAATATGTGAGCCCAGCTAAATATTTGCCGAGGGCAAGTGGCTGCCAAACGCACCTGGGTGAATATTAGCGCGCACAAATATTTTATTTTCCTGCTGCGGTGCATTACCAAACGAGCCCTTATTGTTTTTGTTTAGTGACCAAATTGAGAGAATCTTCATATGATCTTTATTGACTTAAAAAAAAAAAAATATGATAGATAGAGCCTTGAGAGAATTAATTTGACAAGACAAATGCAAAACTAGAACTCTGAATGAACGCTTTGGAATCTAAAAGTTTTAAAATAAGTTGAACTAATACAGTACTTAAAATGTAATTTTAGTAAAGATGTACATAGAGATGATCTTCCATTAATTAAAATTAACTAGGGTATATTTCGAAATGATAAATTTTGTACCTTAGGCCGTGCTTGATTACCAAGTGGGAAAATTACATTTTCCCTGGGAAAACACAATTGTCCATTGTTAGATAGTCATTTTAAATTTGTATAATTTTCTCTACCGAGCCAATCAAATCTGGACACTTTTCCCTACTAAGCCTGGAATTCATTTCCCAGCCAGATAGGTGAGAATTCATTTCCACCCAAAATACATCTTTATTTTCTCACTTGATTGAAATATGTATTTTCTCAACAAAAATTTCTATGCAATCAAACACGCCCTTAGTTCTATTAGTCATAAGGACTGAGGGATTCAGGAGGATGTTACCTATAGAATAAGAGTGGGGATGGTGATAGATGTTCGTCAATCAAATTAAAAGAAAAATTCTATAAGACAACATCAAGACTGGCTATGCCTTATGGTGCTCAATATTTAACAATTAAAAAATATGTTCATATAATGAGCATAGCCTATATGACAATGTTAAGATGTATGCGTAGTAACACAAGGGAAGACAATTAGAAATGAATGCATTCGTGAAAACAAAGAAATAGGCCCAATAAGTGACAAAATGAGATAAAGTTGATTGAGATGGTTTGATTATTTACAACAGAAACCAATGACAACACTAGTAAAGAGAAATGTGCAAATCAAAGGCCCAAAAGGATGAGAAGAAAGCTAAATGTAGAGTGAGGTTTTGAGAGTAGATTTTAAAATACTCGCCTCAACGAAAGAGATGGATTTAGACAGAATCGAATGAAAGACATGATTCGTGCAGCCGACCCCATGTCGTTAGAAAAAAAGGCTTATGATAGTGATTATTATTATTTTTATTAAATTTAATTTTACTATTTTTAGTAAATCTCATTTTTACTATTTTAAAATAGGTCTAAGAGGTTCTAGAAGATAAGAGGAAAAATTTGAATTACCTTTGAATTGCTTCTGTGTTTCCAAATTTGTTTTAAAGTTACTTATTTAGGAATTGGCTCTTTAAGTAGTAATAGATTTAGGATAGAGTTTGAGAGTGTTTTGAATTTTAATAGAAATGGTATTCATTGCTTATAAATACTAGGGGGAAGCCCGTGCATTGCACGTGCACCTTACACGTGTAGCACTCTTAGAGATCACTGACCGTATGGATGTTTGGCCCATCCCTAGGTGGATCCACATGCAAAAAATCAGCGTGATTAGTGGTTTCTAAGCATTTGATTGGAGTCTTTTTCATGAGTTGATTTTTAACCATAGATTTTGAGTGTTTTGGGGGTACTCAGATCCAAAGGATAGAAATCACTAATCAGGCCGATTTTTTGGTCATTTAAGTCCACCTAAAGATGGACCAAACATCCATACGATCAGTGTCATGTACGTTGGCACAGGTTGGTTTTTGGCATGTTGTCAAAGAGTAAAACTTCTATCATAGCGTTTTGACATATGCTTCTGTCACAATGAAAATCACAGGCCATGTAGCACTGGCTTATTGGACGCTGACTGTATAGAAGTTTGGCCAGTCCCTCAGTGGACCTCTAAACAAAAAATAGTCTGATTAGTGATTTAAATACTTTGGATCTGTGCACCCAAATAACGCTCAATAATGCTCGAATTCTTACCGTTAAAATCAACCCACGAAAATAACTTCAATCAAATCGCTTAGAAATCACTAATCAGGCTGATTTTTGGTTTAGAGGTCCACTGAAGGACTGGCCAAACATCCATACGGTCAGCATCCACTAAGAGTGTGCCATGTGGCCTGCAATTTTCATTGTGATAGAAGCATCTATGAAAATGCTGTGATAGAAGTTTTACTCGTTGTCAACAAAGATTGTTCACGGATCACAACTTTTTTTCTTTTTTGAGATGCATTTATTGAGCAAATAGGGTGACCTATGTTTAGGAAACTGAAAGACCAACAATCCCAAATAATCTACCGGTTAATGAAAATAAGGTAGTAGATAGAGAGATACATAGATAGATAGATTGTGACCCGGAGGGTAAAAGAGAGTATAGATATGTATAAAACAACTTATAGATTTTTTTTTTTTTTTTGGAGATTTGGAGATTTAAAGGATTGATTAATGAAGTTAGTTTATTTGGTAAAAAATTCTCTCCTCGGGGAATCCTTTTGATTGCCTTTGACTTTCACTATTTTTTGGGAAACTCCGCCTAGGGAGGGAAATTTTATTAATAGAATTCCAAAGTACTCCTATGTGATGCAAGAGCATCCAGGCTACAATTGACTCACGTGTTATGAAATCGAACCTCTAAATAAAAGAGGTGGCTTACAAGAGGAGAAATAAGAGAAGTGCTACTAGGAGATTCCGTTCCAGTGTGCAAGAGGTTCAATCATATTTACTAGTTGTAGTAAATCTCATTTTTACTACTTAGAATAGAGTTTGAGAGCGTTTTGAAGTCCAATTGAAGTAGTTTTCATTGTTTATAAATATATGGTATGTGTAAAAATGAAACTCTTTATTTGAAGAGTTGATTAATGAAATTTAGTTTAATTGGTAGAAAATTTTCTGTCCCTTTGCGAATCTTTTTGACCTCGTGCTATTCAATCTGTCGTTATATGCTAGTGCACATGCCACACATGCTCCTCAATCTGGACCATCCAAGTTGTTTGTGGGCCACATCAATACGATCCTTACGATGGGATATATGCACACTTCATGTTTATTTATCAGAGTTCCTCTTAATTCGTGCACACGATCCAAATTGATGAGGGCATGGGCACATGTATGACAGTCTTCCTCAAACATGAGAGGTCTTTGAGGGAAGGGATGTTGGGTTTCAATACATAATGCCGCACTAATTTCTAATCCAGTTCTGATGGTTATTCAGAGCATCCATCAATGGATTGTACTCCAAATTTACACCATCTCACTGCAGCGCCACACCAGTTTAGAATTTGATTCTAAGGGCTCAGGCTCCCCTTATCCCCCCTCCCTTTTCTTCCCCCCCTGGCTGTGTGTGGGCCACACTTCAGAAAGGCCCTACGGGGTTCCTTCAGTTGTGTGAGCCCCCCGCCCTGTTAGGGGTTGAATCATATCATACTTTCCTAATAATAAGAGGTAGGTATGGATCCATCTTGCCTGTAACTCAACATCATTGTTAGTAAGTTTAATATGTGCGTTTTACCGATTTAAAAAAAAAACATATTATGCACCGAACTTTTCAAAGATTCAATAAAATTCGTGTGTATTATACATGACTTTATTAATGCAAAAAAATTATATTTTACTTTTTTATTCTTTAATTATATTTTATTTTTACAAAATTATTGAACAAGTTTTCCAATGACAAACCTGAAGTATACTCAAACTTTTCCTGTACCTGACATTGCTCAATTTTTCACTTCGCACAGGACAATTAAATTGGTTTTATCCTTGTTGCGAAAATTTGCAAATCATACATTCTCAGCCTGTAGGTTCTTCTAAACAGACCTGTTTACAGATGAGGAGAAGATCCTAAATTAACTTTCCTTGAAATGTCTAGACAAAACTTGCATGGAATGTCTGTCTCAGACACTATCAGTACTGAGTTGTAGAAATTATAAGGCAGGTGACAAGTAACAGAGTTAAATAGTCAAAACAAAACAAAAAGAGAATAAGGGCGTTCCCGTGTCTTGCAGAACGAAGAGCATCCATGTTTAAGTAATGCAATTAATAAACAAGCGTTTTAGAACTTACTGCAAAGGCATTCGATGTGCCCATGGCGCCTGGAAAGTCATCACACATTGTTCATACTCCCTAAAACTTTGAGTCAGTACCAAATGCCCCCACATATATGGCTTTCCCAAGAAAATGTTGAAATCAGTATCCAATGCAGGATGTAGTTGTGAAGACAATGAATACTACAATTTCAAAAAGCTAAATTTGAAGCAGGACTGATCTGAAAGATACTCCCTAAAAATTTGAGTCAGTACCAAATGCCCCCACATATATGGCTTTCCCAAGAAAATGTTGAAATCAGTATCCAATGCAGGATGTAGTTGTGAAGACAATGAATACTACAATTTCAAAAAGCTAAATTTGAAGCATGACTGATCTGAAAGATATGGAAAACTTCAGATGCCTGCCAAGTAGAATTTGTACAGTGACCACCCGGGGGATAAATTGGTCAACATGAGCCTCTCTCTTACCCTTAAAAAAATCTACTTTGAAATTGGCAGATTGAAGAGAGAAGATGAGATGGGGTATGCAAGAGTGAGGAACCATAGGTCTATGTGGTTTGAATTCCTTAACAAAGTTTCTGGAGCTCAATCATGTTTCTTTTGGCTTGAACAGTTAAAATTGATACAAATCCTGGAAAAAGAAGAAGAAAACAAATCCCGACTGACCGCTTTCTCTGAGTGTACATGTGTGTGAGTGAGGCATATCACATATATTATAACACCTCAACTGCCCACAACCATGACAGCTCTTATTGAAATTGTTGGAAGGTGAACCTGATTTCTTAGAGAACATTTTTGCTTTATGGAGGGCAATAATCATAACCAAGGTAAACCAAAGTGGAGGAACAGGCTGATCGGGAAAACATTAGAGTTTAGAAAATAAGTTTCTTAAGATTTAAAAACAATTTTCCAGTTCGAAAATAAGTTTCTTAACCTGGTTTCTCGATGAATTCCTGAAAGGTTCTTCTGAAAACTTGTTCTCCACCTCCATAAATCTTTCCAGCTGCCATGGTGTAAAACTCCACATGGTTCAATCAAATTAGAACCAAGGAAGTTGAACTCTGATTCCTGTCCAAGAGTTTATATTAAGGACCATCCCACCAATTGATGCATCATAATGACATCAGATTCACAACTTTTCAAACTCGATCATCTAAAACAGAGTCTGCCATAAACAATTGAAAGGATGGAAACTACATCCAATGACGCATTCAACTCACAATGAAGCAAATAAATTCCATTAACAAAGTTTATTTTGTTACAACCCTACAGCTACGAGCCATAAAAGTACTCATATTTTACCCATATAAACGAGGGTGATGGGAAAGGAAACCCTCGGAGCCACTTAGCTACTTTTTGAAATGAAGCCATTGAGCTGAGAGGAGACAATCATCTTCTCATCAAGAACTCTTATCACGTGTGTAAGTTACATCTTCTATAATAGTACAAGAGTATAAAGAGGCCTTTCTATTCCAATTTCATGACCCCCTCCGACATGATTTCAGAGGAATGTTGTTCCTTCTTAATTGAAGACAAGTCTGACAGAAGGCTGATTGAAGATTCATCCGCAACATCCTGATGTTTTTGAGACACAACTGGAAGGGCTTCTACAAAATTTTCAGAAGGCACCATTAGTGTAGTTTCGAATCGGGCCCATTTTCTCTCCTTTGCGTATACTACAGTTGGATACAGGAACACCCCAAGTATAATAACACCGCCACTTACCAAAAATGTCTTGACTGAGGCAAGACACATAACAAGAACAAGCAAAACTGCAGGAGGCAAGCAAAGAACTGTCACCCCAAAAGTTTGTAAGGGAACCTTGTAGGGTCTGTGAAGATCTGGCTTCTTTATTCTCAATCTTATAAAAGCTGCAAACTCAAGTAGCATTCCTATAGAATAGAGAAAATTAAGAAATTCCACTATCTCCTGAAAGCTCATCCACGATAAGAACACAACTCCAGTTGCAGAGCACAAGATGCTGATGGTGGGGGTCCCGTATTTTGATCTACAAGGATTGTTTACACAAGTATGTTAGGTCTTCACTTAACACAGTATCTCTCTTTTTGCCAAAACTAAATCTATGGAAAGAACTTGCAGCAATCTATGGTTTATGGTGCGCTATTCTGTCAATTTCAAACAAAAGAAAAAGTGCATACTTGATTTTAGCTTAGTAATGGAATAAATCAGGCAAAACGACTGACCTTGAAGAGAAGATAGCTGGGAGCATTCCCATCTCACTCATCCCCAGAAGCTGGAAGGCGTCACTACTCATCTCTGCCTCAAACAATCCCATGTTGGACATTGCAGCTGCTGCTTGGATCCACCACTTAAGCCACAACCCTCCTATCAACATCCCAACCTCTGCAAAGTATCCATCGCTCCACTCACTTGCTGCAGAGTTCAAAGCTCCAGTACCGGCAAGGAGTGGAATCAAATACGAAGATACCACCAAAACCACAGCCCCAAGAAGCGCCTTCGGGAATGTTTGGCTTGGGTTCTCCACCTCCCCCGCCAGTGTACTCGCCTTATCCCAATAATTCAAATTCCAAAACATACTATTAAAGTATCCCCTCCAATCCACCTTTCCAAAATCCACAACTAGCCATTGTTTAGGTCTTATCCGAGGAATCGAAAGAAGACCCATTACTAAAAATGGGCAAAGCGAGAAGCCGGCAAGAGCAACAGCGGAAAACCCGACAATATTCAGTCCTCTATAATTCAAATAAGTTAAAGAAACTGTAATTCCCAAAAGAGCAGGAATTCGGGCGATCAACCGGTTGAAGATTGGAAAGGAATGTTTCAAGTAATCGAGAAACAAAACAGGGTAAAGTGCATTATCCATAACTCCACTGAACCACTTCCAGAAACCTTCCTGGAATCCCCAGAAGGGCCCGAAAGCCGCTGATATCCAAAGAACATATCCACCATTTTCAGGAAAGCTTGTCGCGAGCTCAGCTGTGATTAGGGCTTCTGGGATGCTCCAGATTAGAGGGAAAATTAAGAAACCAAGCAAGGATAGAAGGGGACCTCCTCCGGCCCTGACCGAATCTTCAACCCCAAAAGGCCCTCCGGAGACCTCATAGAAGATAAGAGCGATCAGGGGTAAAAGGGTCAGTTTAGGATTTGCTTTAACAGTGGTATCCTTGGCATTACCATTCAGTTCTTCTTCACCCATGAAACAAAAAACCAAAATCTATGGAATTATCTAAAGGTTTGAAGGATCAATGAGTTGGGTCTTGCTTGTATTTCAGAGATCTGTTGGGATATGAAGCAAGTTCCTTTTCACACATCAAACATAAAATCTATGGACTTAGTTTCAAGTAACTACCTGTTTTGAAGGATTATTGATTTTGATCTTGTCTGGATTTCATCAAAGACGAAGATCTGCTGGGATCTGAAGCTGAAGATTCTTGCTGGTGCAGCTGTGTTCTTCGATGGTACGAGAGGGAGGTCTCTGGTTAAGGTTTTCTTGTTCTCTGGGTTGGTTGAATTTTTTCTAGGTTACGGACGAACAAATAGGCGCGCCATGTCTCCGTATATCGTGGAATGAAGAATTAAATCTTTGATGACAGATCACTATGAGCCACGTGGCACACTCTTCGAGAATACTTACCGTAAGGATGCTTTGCTTTGCCCATCTTTTGGTAGACCTACGTACCAAAGATCAGCCCGATTAGTGATTTCGAACAGTTGATTAGTCTTTTCATGATTTAATTTAACCGTGGGATTTCGAACATTATTTGGGTACTCAGGTCCAAAAGTTAGAAATCAGTAATCAGGATGAATGTTGGGATGTAGACCCATCTAAGGAATAACCAAACATCCATACGGTTAGTGGTCTCTAAGAGTGTTCCACGTGCCATACTGTGTTCCGTCGATAACGAATATCCGCCATCAAAGATCTACTCATTCCGGTTGCATAGAGAGCGACCCACACAGCCGCGTGGGGAGTAAAACTTCGATGACAGGGCAGCAGATGATGGCACGTGGATTTGTACGGACTGACCACCTCGGCCTCACCGCCCACGCACACTGGTGAGTGTTTTGGCAAAAAAAGCACTTGAGTACTCACCTAGGTGGGTACGTGTGTGGTGAGGCCGAGGTGGTGAGGCTGAGGTGGTCAGTCCGTACAAATCCACGTGCCGAGATTTGCTGCCCTGTCTTCTCCTTCGATGACAGGGCCGGTCATCAAAGTTTTATCCGCACGGCATCACGCATCCAAGCAAAGTCAACAATGCTAGGGAGTGGCATTGGGAATGATGCTCCTTGCACATATGGTCTGTGACAGCCTTCTGACAGATTCCTTTGACAGATGCGTCTGTCACAACGTAAAACATAACCCACGTGGCACATTATTAGTGGACGTTTACCGTATGGATGTTTGGCCTGTCCCTCGGTGGACCTCTAAACCAAAAATCCGCGTGATAATGATTTCTAAGCGATTCGATTGAAGTTATTTTCATGGGTTGATTTTAACGGTAGAATTTGAGCATTATTGAGAGTTATTTGGATGCAATTATCCAAAGGTTGTAAATCACTAATCAGGCTGCTTTTTTGTTTATAGGTCCACCAAGGGACTGGCCAAACATCCATACGGTCAGTATCCACCAGTAGTGTGCCACGCGGGTTTTGTTTTACGTTGTGACAGAAGCATCCGTCAGAACGCTTGACAGAAGTTTTACTCGCACATCTGGAACTTTAAACCGCCCGCATCTTTAATTGGTAACCGCTGGATAATGGTCAAGAGTTAAATTCGTCGCCATCTTACAGAAAAATTATGGGCTGGGAAATTGCCACACATTAATGACAAATGTATCCTTTTTTGTTTTTTTACCTCGAGAACTTGGGTTCTTCTTCTTTTCTCTCTCTCTCGGCCAACCCAACAGAGGCTTCTGTATGTACCTTGGTTGTGCTAGCCGAGGGTAGCATACCACCCTCGGTGTTGAACTACCGAGGTAGTTCAACACCAAGGGACGGTAGAGAGAGAGAGAGGCGATGATGGTGGTGGTGGAAGGGGGTTTCCACCTTGGAGAAATGAGGAAGGAGAGTGGGTGGACAACTCAAAAATGCAAAATTTTGGTGGGTGGGTTACATAAAGTGGGTGAACAGCGTAAGAATGCGTGTTGCAATATCTTGGCCCAAAAATATACAGCAGGCAACCATATTGTCCTTAATATACCCTGCCAACCAATTTGTATAATTGGTCAACCAAATCATAGATTTGACCAGTTCATTCACTAGCTAACCACTTGGATGTTGTACTCCTAAAGATCATGCAGATCGGATGATAAATAAACACCTAAGCCATAGCTAAAAGTTGGATGACTAAATCAATATCAAGTTAATGGTCAAGAAAAAATCCATACATTGGAAGGCCATGATACGTACACACTATATCACTGCATTATATGCACTCTTGAGAAAGAGAGTACCCTAGAAAGGCCTCTTGGTTTTTAAGATCTTTGTCAAGAGATTTGATAGGATTAGATGTTGTACACCATACAAGAAGACCAATGACGGTACCCTACAAGTAAAAGAGCCAAAACAAACATTAAGTGAAGGTATACGAGGTAATTTTAAGAAACTTGCCTTTACAAAAGAGATGGCTTTAGACATAAATGAATAGAGAAGTAAGATTCGTGCAACCAACTCCAAAAAGTTAATGACGATGATGAGTTTAAGTGGATAAAAGTTTTCACGGTTCATGAAATATAAGATTAGACCGGTTATAAGAAGCTTATTAGTTTTAGGAAGCTTTGGTTTGTTAGTTTATAAATCTATTCTACTTATTAATGAACGAAGGGTATTCTTGTGTTACAACCCTAATCCCCATTATTCCTAAAATATCCTTATTTTGATTGAACTTTTTTTAATTATTTAGATGAATATGGACTTTTTAGTCTTTATACATCTTTTAGCACGTAGGCGAAAAATTTTGTTGTCTCCACGGAAAAATTTTAATGTTGGTATACCACACCTATAAATGCCATGTGGAACACCCATGACTGTACGGATGTTTGAAACACCTTAGATGGCACTTTAGACCAAAGGTCAATTGGATTGGTGGTTTCTAATTGTTGGATTTGAATTTTCATGGGTTGAATTTCTACTGTGGATTCGAAATTTATTTTGGGTACTAAGATTCAACGCTTAGAAAACACCAATCAAATTGATTTTTGGTCTGAAGGTTCATCCAGGGATGTTCAAACATCTGAATGAACACAAATCTCTAAAAGTGTGCCACATGAATTTTTAGATCGGGCTTGACGTCCCGTATAAAAAAATGTCAAACATAAAAATTTTTCTCCCTCCCAATTGTAGCTTTCACCATTATTACATAACAAAACTTTGATGACGGAGGTCCATCATTAACATTGATGACGGACCACAATGTGAGCCACGTGGCATACTATTAGAGGACACTAACGATATGGATCTTTGGCCCATCCCTATAGACCTACAGAACTAAAATCAACCTAATTAGTAATTTCTAACCTTTGGATCATAATGCTCAAAATCCATAGTTAAAAATAAACCATGAATGTAGGTCCACTTAGAGATGGGCCAAACACCTATACGGTCAGTGGCCTCTAAAAGTCTGCCACTTGGAATCAACATGACATCAATTATTTAGTGTCAAAATTCAATGTTTGCAAAAACAATTAAAAATTCAAGTATATACCCAATTATTAAAAGAGTATATCATACGGCGCAAGGTCCATGGATGTGCATGGTTGTGTCGTTTTGTTATTTGCCAAAAATGTACCTCGAGTTACGTGCAAATAGTAATGCTCAAATTCCATGATTTAAAATCAACACATGAATTGAATGCTTAGAAATCACTAATCAGCACCCGGGTTTGGCATAATCTCTTTTGTTTGATTTTTTTTTTATTTTGAACTTTTTCTTCTTTCATTTGATATATATTTTCAGTCGTTGTTGTCATACTTTGCATGGTTTTGTTTGGAATTTTTAGGTTTAATTTGTATGGTTTGTAATGTATTTTTTCTTCTAATTTATGTTAATTTCTGCTTCCTTTGTTGAACATTATTTATTCTATGTGAATTGTGTTTTTTGTTGTTCAAATGCTTCTGGTTTTTGTGTTTGACTTGAAATTTTGCTCATTTAGGAGTGTAATCTTCTTCTTTAACAATGTGGAGCTTTATAGTTTGTTATGGTTACTTTAGGTTTAGTTCTCTTGTTGTTTAATGTTAAAACATGGGAAAATGGATATGCAAATGGAAATACCTCAAGATTGTGTATGTGGCAGTCTGAATATTATTTGAATTGCGAGAATAACTAACTAATCCGCGCCATAAGGGGGGCATTCTCCACACAGGATGCGCCTCAGCCCAGAATGTATGGTCCAATCAGTTCAATTGGGAGCTGCCCTCTTGTATCAGCATGCCTCCTTGGCCGAGATCAATTGTGATTATATCCGAAAACTGATATATCCTCGACCCTACCTACCATTTTGGTTGCCTTGATTTTCTAAATGTTTCATAATCCATCGGGCGTCTAAGGAGATTAGTCCTGTCAACGTGAAGATGGTATAAGAGCGGCCAACTAACCAGTTAATTGTCGAAACCAAAACAAAATAACCACCAAAATAGATTTAGGGATGCATGTTTTAGTGTTAGGCGTTGGAGTAGTGTTAGTTGTTTATTTTTATTTTAAATTTGTTATACATACATGCGTTTGTATCGCTTGTATGTAGTAATGCGTCGATATCAAAGTACAGCTAAGAACGACGCCAATACTTCGGCTCCTGCTCTTGTTCTTACACCACCTTCTTGGATTAATCCAACTGCGCGTGAAAGAAGACGTCGTTCATAACGGGAAGTGATTAATCCTCAAATTGAAGAAGAACAAGAAGTTGAAGTAAAAGAAGAAGAATACGAGGCTCATTTGACAACTCGATGAAGATGAGGACAAAGCTGAGGAGGTTGGTGACAATGCTAAAAAGCCTGATGAAGACCAAGATGATGTTGAGGAGGTTGGTGAAGACCCACAACGTGATGAATATATGTCGAGACCATTCCCCGGAGGTCCTAAAGACCCTTCAATTTTGATATTGTTCAACTTAAATTTGAGAACTCCCTCAATTTCTTCCATCCATCTTTCAAATAAATTGAAGGCATTGATTTTACCAACTACATGAAAAGTCAAACCATTAGTGTTGCTCTAGTGCCTTTGAGTTTGTTGTGGACAAGAGCCCAACTACCAAACAACTTAGACCTATATTTTAACTCAACACCGATGATTTGTGGAGACTTGCTGATATTTGGAAGCATTGAATGAACTCATTTTCAATGGTTCCATTAAATGAACAAAAAATACGAAGAACTCATTTGAATGAACTGAAAAATGAGCTCATTTGAATAAACCTAACTCTTTTTTGATTCCATATTGAAATTGTTTAAATGAACTCATTTTCAATGTTTATTTTTTGATTGGTGATTCCATGCAAAAACATTAAAAAAAAAAAAAAAAATCAAACTTTGGGTAAAAAACTTACCATGTTGAACTATTCACATATGTTGATTTGGAGAAGAAGAATCTAGATGAAGCTGAGAAAACACCTTTGGCGGGTTCTTCCTTTTGCTTTTTTATTTTTCAGAAACGTTTTTAAACAAAAAAAATTTAAACGTATTTACAAAAACAAAAAACTTTCTAACATTCACAAAAAGAGTAACTAAACGCCCTTTGAAAGGGCGTCTCTCCCTGACAAAACTTAAAGCTAAAAAAGGCTGACAAAAGGGCGTCTATCAGGCGTTTGCCCATAAAGGAGTAAAACTTCTGTCACAATACGAGCAACGTGGCACAGTTTTAGTGGACACTGACCGTATAGATGTTTGGCTAGTCCCTCGGTGGACCTGCAAACAAAAAATCAACTTGATTAGTAATTTACAACCTTTGGATCTTTTCACTCAAATAATTCTCAAATTCCTACGGTTAACATCAACCCAGGAAAATAACTTCAATCCAATGCTTATAAACCACGAATCATGTTTATTTTTGGTGAGTAGGTCCACCTAGTGATTGGCCAAATATCCATATGGTCAGCTTCCACTAAGATTGTGCTACGTGGCTTAGTATTATGACAGAAGTTTTATTCTTCTATGGGCAAACACCCTTTTAAAGGGCATCTCTTAACCTTTTTTAGCCTTAATTTTGTCAGGGAGAGACGCCCTTTCAAAGGGCGTTTAGTTACATTTTTTTTGTAAATTTAGTTGTTTTTATTTTTGTAAATACATTTAAATATTTTTTAAGAGGGTGCGCTTACGACAAAAAGGGGGTGCCGCAATTGGCACCTTTGCCCAGGACACTTCTTAACAGATTACACCTTCACGTACGTCATTTCAAATCCTCCGCTTCGACATCTCTCTCTGTGCTTCTGCTGCTGTCGTGCTACTATCTAATGTCACAAAGCCAAAACCCGTTTCAGGTCATCTTTAAAACCTACGAAACCTTGGCACAATGCGTTCAAACCCATCTCTCCCATTTCATCGGCGAAACCCACCACCCATCGTCACCCACAAATCACCGCCCTCTTTTCTCATTCTCTTCATCACCCAAACCAACCGTTTCTGACGGTGATCCGACGCTTCTCCAACTCCAACCCAAAGAGAATTTAACAAAGGTACCTCCCCACTTGCTTTCTTCCACTATTTACTCCTTTCAATTATTTATTTTGGATTCCAATATGAATCGTCTGTCTTTATTTAATTGATGCAATAGTTTCCATAGCTCACCAACTGCTTGACATAAGTCCTGAATGGAGAGTCCTACTGGATTATCACGACTTAGTACTCATGTGGGCCATGCCCGGCCTATTCTTGGAAGTTAGAATTGGTTTATGCTGATCATATATTGCGGTCCTCCTCTCGTCACTAAAGCATCCACCGTCTGGTCCGTGGCTGTTTGTGTTTGCTCAGTGAGCCTTTATTGAATAGACTAGTTTTTGCTTCTTCATCACTTTGTGGGATATTATAGCATTGGTTCCTTACCTTTTCGGGCTCCTCCTCTATTTACTTTTTCTTTCTCTATAATGTTTTGTTTGATCATTAACAGTATTATATAGAATGGTAAGAAAGAAATCAAATAATACTACAGTTTTTTTGATTGCATGATTGATGTAGAACACATAGCAGAAGAATTCATGGAGCGTTTGGACCGTCAAAAGTCCAAACGGTGTTAAAAGGACGTAACGGGTATTAACGCTGAAGAAACACTAAAAAGTACGTAATAGGCATTAACATAATTGTCGGTACTGCGCAGGGCCGGACCTCTTAGAAAGGAAACGACGAGATCTTCGAAATTCATCAGCTTCGCTCATGATGTACGCCTAATTTTGACCAAATTCCATCGTCTAGTGGGTCAAAACGGCATTTTGGCTATTTTTGGAGAATTTCATTTTGGCAATAACTTGAGTAGTGGAAGTCAGAATCACTCCCCGTCGATTCTGACATGTTTTTAAGATCTGCGACTATCCATTCTACGATTAGTGAGAATTTCTTTTTTTTTTTTGTCTTTTTTTCTATTTTAGCCGTTTTAGACTTTTAGTAAGTTTCTAAGTCTCGTTACTGATTTGCCCTATTAAAAGGGTTGTAGTTGGACGAAAGTATCAATGAAGTTATTATTTAAGTTTTCTTTTATTCTCTTCCTTGTGGATTCAAGGTTTATTTCCGGTTGAAGACGGTGTTCTTCCAAGTTCGTTTTCGTGATTAACTTCGCGCTTCCGCTACGTCAAGTTGGTATCAGAGCGAGGATTTCCCTTGTTCCATGGCTGCCAACGATGGACTCGGCTTGACAAACCTCGTGGATGGTGCTCCCGAGAATCGATCCGTATCGGCATCTACATTTGAGGCCTTCCAACGGGAGACTCAACAATCACTACAGGATATGCATGCCGCGATTGCACAGTCTGGCTTTCGGTAGAAACTAGATTCAGGGTAATGAACGACCGATATCCAACAACAGAAATATGCGTGATCGTGATCCAAAGATCGAGAATAATCGCAGGTGAGGCTATGACAGTGAGTTTAGCGATGAAGAGATCGATAATTTTGTTCTTCAACAAGGAGGGCGAAGGAATACCTCGCACGATTTTGATTTTCGTCTCAAGGTAGACCTTCCTTCCTTTAATGGCCTTCTCCACATCGAGGATTTCCTCGATTGGCTTTTGGAGGTCGAACGGTTCTTTGAATACATGGAGATCGCTGAAGAAAAGAGGGTTAAGCATGTAGCCTACAAGCTTAAGGGAGGAGCCTCGGCTTGGTGGGAGCAGTTACAGCTATCGCGAACCCGTCAGGCCAAAGCCCCAATCCGATCATGGCCACGGATGAAACAGTTGTTTAGAGCACGTTTCCTTCCTACCGATTATGATCAGGTACTATTTTAGCAATATCAAAATTGTCGTCAAGGAAATCGCACGGTTCGAGATTATGTTGCAGAATTCTACCGACTATCAGCACGCAATGATCTGGTTGAGTCTGAGGCACAACTAGTAGCGACATTCCTATGAGGATTGCGAATAACCATCAAGGACCGGGTCGTGATGCAACCTGTGTACACGCTGACTGACGCAGTGCAGTTAGCAACCAGAGTTGAGACCCAACTTGATCGCCCAGGGTTACGAGGTCAGACCATGGGGAAGACCTTTGCACCTGCCATGGTGCAAGAGGACATTCCTATGAGGATTGCGAATAACCATCAAGGACCGGGTCGCGATGCAACCTGTGTACACGCTGACTGACGCAGTGCAGTTAGCAACCAGAGTTGAGACCCAACTTGATCGCCCAAGGTTACGAGGTCAGACCATGGGGAAGACCTTTGCACCTGCCATGGTGCAAGAGTCATTGCAGAATCTGAGTAAAACACTAATCCGAGGAAGTCCCCAACCACCGACTACTAATCGAGATTCAGGGAGTAGTCAGGTTAGGCCAGGTGGAGGAGCCAGCACTAGCAGAGGTATGTCCTCAAATCCATACGCCCCACCACAGCCGATTAAGTGTTATCGGTGTGGCCAACCCGGACATCGTTTGAATCAATGCCCACAGCATCAGACGGCCAATCTGACGACCCATACAGAAACAGTCGAGGATGATGATGCGGATCAGTATGATGAAGACGAGGACGATGATGAGGCTGATGTGACCTACGGGGATGAGGGAGTCTCTTTTGTGGTGCGCAGACTGTTATATGCGCTAAAACAAGAGATTGATCCTATGAGGCACAATATCTTCCGAACACGGTGTACAGTCAATCAGCGTGTCTGTGATTTGATCATAGATGGAGGCAGTAGCGAAAATATTGTGTCCAGAACCATGGTGGATAAACTGCAGTTAAAGACCGAGAAGCACCCCTCTCCACACTTGATAGGTTGGATCAAGCAGGTTGGTGAAACTCAGGTGACTGAGCAGTGTAAGATTCCATTGTCCATTGGAAAATTCTATAAAGATGAAATTATATGTGATGTAGTTGATATGGATGCCTGCCATATACTGCTCGGAAGACCTTGGCAGTACGATGTTAACTCTGTCCATAGAGGCAAGGAAAATACTTTTACGTTTTTCAAAGAGGGGGTCAAAATTATCCTTGCCCCTATGACAGGAGAGAGTTGTCCCAAAGCTTCTAAATTGGAGGGACGATCTTTCCTAATTGTTAGCGACATCGTTGAAGAATCTAAGGAGACTGGGGAGATGTATGCCCTAGTCGTGAAAGGCGACGATGCGAAAGCATTAGAAGTCCTTGACAAGTTGAGACCTTTGTTGGCCGAATTCGAAGGGATTATGCCGAAGACTTGCCAGGTGGACTGCCCCCTATGAGGGATGTACAACATCACATTGACCTAGCCCCTGGAGCAAGCTTGCCTAATCTGCCACATTATCGGATGAGCCCGAAAGAGTTCGAAATCTTGCAAGGGCAGGTGGAGGAACTACCTCGTAAGGGATCGATTAGAGAAAGTATGAGCCCTTGTGCAGCACCAGCTTTGTTAACTCCTAAGAAAGATGGGAGTTGGAGGATGTGCATAGATAGCAGAGCCATCAACAAGATAACCGTGAAGTATAAGTTCCCTATACCATGACTTGATGACATGTTAGATATGCTTGAAGGTGCCAAGGTGTTTTCCAAGATCGGTTTGAAAAGTGGATATCATCAGATTCGTATTAGGACGGGCGATGAATGGAAGACAGCCTTCAAGACGAAATAGGGCTTGTATGAGTGGTTGGTAATGCCCTTTGGGTTATCCAATGCACCCAGTACGTTTATGAGAGTGATGAATCAAGTGCTCAAACCCTTTATTGGGCGGTTTGTGCTCGTCTACTTTGACGATATCCTGATTTATAGCCATGATGAGAACACGAGCATGTCCAACATCTTCGAGATGTGTTTACTGTACTTCAAGAGAATAGTCTGTACGTCAATCTCAAGAAGTGTAGTTTTCTGACCAACAGTCTTGTATTTCTGGGTTACGTGGTGAGTTCATCGGGCATCAAAGTAGACGAAGAAAAGGTGAGGGCTATTCGAGAATGGCCTACGCCTAAATCTGTTAGTGAGGTACGCAGCTTCCATGGATTGGCCACTTTCTACAGACGATTCGTGAGAAATTTTAGCAGTATTGCCACTCCACTCACAGATTGCCTGAAGCAGAAGCAGAAACAATTTCAGTGGACAGACGAAGCCGAACAGAGTTTTGCATTGATCAAGGAAAAGTTAACTTCTGACCCTGTTTTAGCTCTACCTAGCTTCGAAAAATTATTCGAGGTGGACTGTGATGCCTCTTACGTAGGTATTGGAGATGTTCTTTCTCAGGAGGGACGACCGGTTGCATTTTATAGTGAAAAGTTGAGCGATGCTCGGAAGAAGTGGTCCACGTACGAGTTAGAGTTGTACGCTGTAGTACAATCTCTACAACACTGGAAGCATTATTTGGTGCAGTGAGAATTCATCTTGCATACAGATCATCAGGCTCTAAAATTCATCAACAGCTCGACAACTCCCAATTGTATGCATGCTAGATGGATTGCTACGATCTAGGAGTTTACTTTTGTCCTGAAGCACAAATCTGGGGAGTAGAATAAGGTAGCTGATGCGTTGAGCCGACAAGCTACCTTACTTACGACTGTCCAAAGTGAGGTAATCGGGTTCGATTACTTAAAAGACTTGTATGCTGATGATGAAGATTTTCAGGACGAGTGGACTAAATGCACATCTGGACAACTGGGTTTGGGTGACTATCAGATTCAGGGAGGTTTCCTTTTTAAGGGAACCCGATTATGCATTCCCCAGAGTTCTCTCTGAGAACACATTATTCAAGAAAAGCATGGTGGAGGACTAGGCGGTCACATGGGACGCGACAAAAGTATTGCCTTACTTGAGGACAGATGCTATTGGCCACAGTTGAAAAGAGATGTGGGACGCTATGTACAGCGATGTTACACTTGTCAGGCAGCCAAGGGTCATGCGCAGAATACAGGTCTCTACACTCCATTACTGATTCCTAATGCACCATGGGAAGATCTATCTATGGACTTTGTGTTGGGTCTTCTGCGGACTCAACGAGGTATGGATTCTGTGTTTGTGGTGGTTGACAGGTTTTCAAAGATGGCACACTTTATCGCGTGCAAAAAGACATCGGATGCCACCAACATTGCCAATTTGTTCTTCAAGGAGATTGTTCGCTTGCACGGTCTCCCCAAGACTGTCACTTTTGATCGTGATAGCAAGTTCTTGAGTCATTTCTGGCGTACATTGTGGAGATGTTTGGATACTTCGTTGCAGTATAGCAGTACGTGTCATCCCCAAACAAATGGCCAGACAGAAGTGGTGAACCGTACTTTGGGAAATATCATGCAGAGTTTATCTAGCGAGAGACCAAAGCAGTGGGATTTTGCACTTGCCCACGCCGAGTTTGCCTATAATAATGTTGTTAATCATTCTATCGGCAAACCACCATTCGAGATTGTCTACGGACGATTCCCTACACACATTCTAGATTTGGTCCCCTTGCCGAAATTGCCAAGTATGAGTGTTGTTGCTGACAATATGGTTGAAAAGATGATGTCAATCCATATAGACGTCAAGAAGCATTTAGAAGAAGCCGCTGCCAAGTATAAAGTTGCAGCTGATAAACATAGGCGTTTGAAAGTTTTTAAAGAAGGTGATATGGTTATGATTCATCTACGCAAGGAAAGGTTCCCAGTGGGTACATACAATAAGTTGAAGCATAAGAAAATTGGCCTGTGTAAGATCTTGCACAAGATTAACGACAATGCTTATGCCGTTGATCTCCCTGCTTATGTCGTTGATCTCCCTGATGGTATGGCTATTTCGAAGACTTTCAACGTGCGAGATTTATTCGAGTACCATACGTCAGACTCTCATCTATTGCCTTTGGTAAACTCGAGGACGAGTTCTTTTCAAGTGGAGTGGACTGATATAGAACACAACATAAGAATTCATGGAGCGTTTGGACCGTCAAAAGTCAAAACGGTGTTAAAAGGACGTAATGAGCATTAACGCTGAAGAAACACTAAAAAGGATGTTATAAGCATTAACGTAATTGTCTTTAGTGTCGAAATTGCGCGGGGCCGGACCTCTTTGAAAGGAAACGACGAGATCTTCGAAAGTCATCAGCTTCGCTTATGATGTACGCCTAATTTTGACCAAATTCCACCGTCTAGTGGGTCAAAACGGCATTTTGGCTATTTTGAAGAATTTCATTTTGGCAATAACTTGAGTCGTGGAAGTCAGAATCACTCCCCGTCGATTCTGACGTGTTTCTAAGATCTGCGACTATCCATTCTATAATTAGTAGGAATTTATTTTTGTTTTTTTTCCTATTTTAGCCGTTTTAGACTTTTCATAAGTTTCTAAGTCTCGTTACTGATTTGCCCTATTTAAGAGGGTTGTAGTTGGACGAAAGTATCAATGAAGTTATTATTTAAGTCTTCTTTTATTCTCTTCCTTGTGGATTCAAGGTTTATTTCCGGTTGAAGACAGTGTTCTTCTTCCCAATTCGTTTTCGTGATTAACTTCGCGCTTCCGCTACGTCAATGATAACTTTATTCAAACGGCCTTGTGCCACCCTAAATGTGAAAGTGAGTTCTGGGGAGAATATATTTGTCCACTCCAAACACGCAAAAAAAAAAACCATTTTCTAGAGGAGGATGCATAATCCGTAAACCACTGCAAGCCAAACAACAAATAGTTCTTAATGCTAGTATGGGTCTCTTTTGAATAGACTTACAGCTGAAATCAAGCACTCCCTCGATAAATTAAATCTTTTAATGGAGTTAATGTTCTTAAATGCTTCTTTTATGCATAAATATGGGTATCTCTCTTTAGTTTCTGCTTAATCAGTTGAATTTTGTTCTGTTATGTCAATTTTGGCGATTTCTATATGGGTTTTGAGCATTTGTGAGAGAATTGGTATGATTAATTGTTTTTTTTTTGAGTCAAATTTCTGTTCTTACTTCAGGTGCAATCTGCTAGACCTTTGACTAAGGAAGAACTGGGAAGGGCAACTTGGACATTGCTTCACACTCTTGCAGCTCAGGTTTTCACTTGCATTTTTTATTTTCTTAAGTAGGCTTTCACTTGCAGTTGCTTTGCAATTTCATCTACTCCATTTATTCTCTTATTTAACTCCTAGAAACTGGACTCAACATTTTGTTTATTCTCGGTAAACACTTCTTTGTTTCTTTGAATGAAACCCATTGAAGGCAATCTGAGTTATTACTTATCAGGAAAGGATAAACGAAACAAAAATGTAATCTGAGTTATCTTCAGATGCCGATCCTCCTATTTCCTTCTGCCACATATTTTTAGAATATACATCTCCAAGTTGGTTCTATAAATTAGGTGTCCTCACAAAAAGGTACTACCATGAGCCAAAATAAACCTTGAGGTTGCAGACATAAGGAGGCACTGACAACGCTGAGGAACATGGGGAATAAGGGCTTTCAAGTCATCTTCTTAGCGATATGACAAAAGAAAGTCTACCTGAGACAAAGATAAATTGATATTTATATTACTGTCCTGAGATAAATATAAATTGATATTTATATTACTGCAATAGTAATAAGAATATCAATTTATCTGTCTTAGGCGGAACTTTTGTCATATGGCTACGAAGATGACTTGAAATCCCTTACCATTGGGATTCGTGCAGCTGACCCCATACCGATGGGAAAAGGCTTATGATGATGACGACGATGATGATTTATATTACTGCAAGAAGAGAAATTCAATGACCACAATTTCATAATAAGAGAAGAACCAGAGGAAACCATGCGATACTGTTTAAAACTTCAGATGAAAGAGAAAATAAAGGGCGAAAAAGAAAATCTACCATAAAAGAGAAAGCTAAACTATTATCATCATAACGAGAAATGCAAAGAATGAAGTTAATAGCTAATTCCTACATGACACCAGTCATTACGCAATTAACAAATCTTTCTCCGAAGGTCAATAGAGAAGGAAAACACCAGTCAATTTGTACGTCTCTGTTAGAGAGTACAGTAGATAGTTATTATTGTATTCAGCTTGGTATAGCCCTCTAGGGGTCTTTTAGTCCTTTTTATCTTTATTTCAGCTCTTTTCTATGTAGGCTATAAATAGCCCAACCCTAGCTAATGTAAAGTTAATCTTCATCTTGAATAGAAGCTCTTAACCTTCTTCTTCTCCTTAAAACCATGTGAAACCCTAACCCTAAAGCCTAGTTTGTGACATTAATAGTCTCTTCTATTCAAGATGTTAATGTCACAAACCAGGCTTTAGGGTTAGGGTTTCACATGGTTTTAAGGAGAAGAAGAAGGTTAAGAGCTTCTATTCAAGATGAAGATTAACTTTACATTAGCTAGGGTCTCAAACTAGCAATTTTCTTTTACAAGTGATGAGGAACTAGCTTAAAGAGGTAAGTGAAAGGTCTTGGATTTGAAATTGAGACTGAAGAAAAATACTTTCCTTTACTAATTTGCTGCTAGTTTGGTTTACCAGTCCAAAAAAAAAAGTAGAAGAGAAATTTCTAAGATTTCTTATCAAAAGAAAGAAAGATTAATGATTTGTTGAAACTGGAAATTGTAGGAATTAACTGAAAAGGAAAAAATTAAATTTAATGATAGACGAAGAAAAAGTCCAAAATCTATTTTTTTTATTATTGACAAGGTGAGAATGTATTAAGAATAGGAAAAATGTACAAGTATGGCCCAAGAAAATAAACAGATAGTTACCGGGAGGGCAGCCCCGGTTGACTTTACAAAAGTTGCATCAACTTGTGTTGACGCCCGAAAGTAAAAGCTCAAAGGAAAGAATCGTCTCTTTGAGAATGACAACCCAATGACCGATTGACATTTTAATTCTTTTGAATACGGCTTCATGGCGGCTATACTTGTCCTCAAATATCAGCCCATTTCGCTCCTTCCAAATGACCCACCCTATTGGGTAAGCCTCCAAACCAATTTACGCTTGTCACCCTAGCCCTCTATATGCCAACATTTGAGAAGCTCCAACAACCTCCTTGGAATCACCCAGGTGACATTATATATGTCAAGAAACCGATTCCAAATGCTGAGAGAAAACTTGCAATGTATTCAGAGGTGATCAACTGACTCGCTTGCATATTTGCACATGAAGCACATGTTCGGTGTAACCTTTTTCTAATTATTAGGTGATCGACCATTAGAATCTCATCCAATGAAGGCGTTCACATGAAAAATACTTCCTTTGAAGGGACTAGAGACTTCCAATCTAATTTAACAGGAAACAATGAGGCATGATTACTTATGAGATCCATAGCAAGAGAAAGAACCACGAACACACCTTACAGATTCACTTCTATATTCGCTTGTCTTCATTGTTTATAAAGGTAGGTGTTGTGTTAGTGTCTTGTATTCTGCAGGAAGGGTGGAACCCTCGACCGCCAGAGCCAATGACGTTCTTTGACCGTACAAGTTCGTACAATTTATGTTGGAGTACGACTTGTATTTGGGGTACTCGGGTATGTTATTGTACCGGAGCATGTATATATTATCTAAAAGGGCGTTGGGGTTTTACTTGTACTTTGAGAGAGAGAGAGAGGAAACTATTGTAACCCTAATTCTTGAGAGATAATGAATGAGCTCTTGTCACCCGTGGATGTAGGCACACTGCTGAACCACGTAAATTTGTTTTGTCTGTGTGATTGATCCTTTCGGTTCCCTCTACTTTTGCTGGTTTGTGGAAGGTTAATTTTCAACAATAGGATTTCCACAAGCCAACTCATCAAGCTCATAAACTAATTCTCTTTCTAATCATTTAAGTTTCTTTTAAGCTGAATGTTCCATGAGGCTCTTCTTCCTGTCGTGGAACATTGGGATTTAGAATGATATTGGGATTTTTGAACCCGCTTTGTTTTTTACGTTTCTTAAAACCACATCCCTTATTTGATTTTGTATTCTCTCTGACTAAATTTGAAACCATGATGAAATCTAAATTGGGGCAGGGTACTCATTTTTTGGAAAAATTAACAAACGCTACTTCCTTTTTCATAAAACAAGTTCTTTGTACAAGGTTTCAATGTCAATGGGTTGAGAATACAAAATTAGAAAAAGGATGGTTTTCTACAAATGTCAGAAAAGATAGGGAACTTACAAAAACCCACGTTATTTTTTTCAATTTTTTTTATAAGTGCAAATATTATTGATAGGGCAAAGCCATAAGAAAACAAAGGCGCAGCTAGTGAGGTCGAGGTGACCTACACAAGCTTAACACCGAGCAAAGGAAAATAGATGCCTAGGGACCCCCAACTAAGAACCATCCCTAAGACAAATTAGGTCCCATCGGAATACAAAATCCTCAAAAAACAACCTTCTGCCAAGGTAGTTAAAGGCGCAAGGCGCACTCAAGGCGCAAGGCGAGACACGCGCTTGATTGAAGTGAGGCGCAATATTAAAAATTATAATAAATATAAGGAATATAAAAAATAACATCATAAAATAATAAAATAAGTAATCATTAGGCCATAAAACATAAAAGATAGCAAATGTCTAAAATCTCAAGTAACCCAAAAGCAGTTCTAGTTAACATTGTCATAATCTAAATACAGAACAAGTAATTTAAAAGCCATAAAACATAAAAGATAACAAATGTTTAAAATTTCAAATAGCCCACAATTAGTTCTAGTTAACATCGCCATCATTTAAAATAGGAAAAATTACTTCAGGGGCCGTAAGTTTGTTATTACGGCCCGAGACGTGTAGATGCTAATTTGTTCGGCAAAAAGGGGGTGTCTTTTTGGAACATTAGCCCAGCACCCCCAATTCCACTATTAAATGTCACTTCTTGGTATTTATTTCCAATTTTACCCTTTGTAAGTACGGTAAGTTCAGCGTAGGTTCAGCTTTTTTTATAGGTTCATCCTTTTCATTTATTTAAACGAGAAAACAGAGAGAGAAGTCAAGTAGTCTCCTCGTCTCCTCCCTTCAACATCATTTCTCCATTGAAACCCTAATCTACCATCTCTTCTCTGCAACTCCTCAACTCTAATCTCCATCTCCAACATAGCAAACTGGAACATAACAACATAGTAAACGGGAACTGGTGCAAGAAAGTCCTCCATACGTGTGACGGGGGGTATCCAACGGCGTAGATAACACAACACTTGTGCCAAAAAATATTGCATTGACGCTTCTCAACACTTTCTATGACTTGTGTGTTTGCATTGCTGTAGATGACACAACACTTGTGCCAAAAAAATATTTGCAGTGAAACTTCTCAACACTTTCACTCACTTGTGCCAAAAATATTTGCATTTTGAAGCTTCTCAACGCCTATACAAATGGTCATTATGGGAATTGAAGCAAAAGAATTCATTTCTTGAAGCCTCCAAATAAAAAGCTGCAATGGAATATGCATCTATATGGCGGGGAAACAAGTATTAGCTATGCAACTCTCTCACATAGCAAAAGACATCCCATAAGAGGAACACCTTTCCGTCTTGATTTCATTGGGTTGGTTGAAGACAGATCTTCAATTTCTAGTACTTTTTCTACCATATTGCAAAATATGGTAAAAAAATTACTAGTTTGTTAAAAAATAGAACAACTTTGGTTTTTGGCTTGTGGAGCCATATAGGAATTGGCCAAACATCTATACGATCAAATTCCTCTAAAAGTATGCCATGTGGCTCATTATCCGCCCGACCACCACAACCCATTCCGTCGTCAAACCCAAATCAGGCCTCCGACAGACACATCGATCACCTTTGAGTTTGGCTCGCTCCCCATGTCTCTTCCAAAGCAAACTAAACCACTCTTCTTAAAATACTGTTTCAATCTCCAGAATCAAAGAAAGCTTCCACGCAGGTAGAATGCCAATACCCTTCATGCGAAACCGTCCCAAAAAAATTATATTCACAAAAAACAAAGAAAAATCTCACCTTTCAAAACAAAATGAGGAAAAACATCTTAAATTCTAAAGGGTAAACAAGGAAAGTAAGCAATCAGATCGAGAAATCAAACAGCTGAAACGAAAACAGAAGAAGATTGGACAGAAAAAACCCTAGATTGAAGGGTTTTGTGACCGATGATTAAAAATTTGAGAAAGAGAAATGAAGAGATATGTTTTTTTTTAATTGTACGGGTAAGATCTTGCATTTCCGTCTTCTCTGTTTGATTATTAATCTGTTGCATTCTTCTCTCTCTATCTTGTTGATGTTGTGACTTCATGGTGTATGGAAAATGAAAAAAGAAGGATCAGAGGCATCGAGAGAAGTTTTACTCAAGTTTTACGGACTGAGATGAGTAAATCTTTGCTCACACCCCGGTGTGAGCGAAGTTGATAACAGCCCATAGTATGAGCCGCGTGGCACACACTTAGAGGGCGCTGACCGTATGGATGTTCGGCCAATCACTAGGTGGACCTGTAAGCCAAAAATCAGCCTGATTAGTGATTTACAACCTTTGGATCTTTGCAGCCAAATAACGCTCAATAATGCTCAAATTCCTAGGGTTAAAATCAACCCATGAAAATAACTTCAATCCAATGCTTAGAAATCACATATCTGGTTTATTTTTGGTTTGTAGGTCCATGTAGTGATTGGCCAAACATCCATAAGGTCAGCACCCACTAAAAGTGTGCCATGTGGCTTGTACCGTGTGTGTGAGCTTCGCTCACACCCAACGAAGGTTCAATTGATGGAGACTTGGCCTGTATGCTGACCGTACTTTGTAGAACCTGCACCTAGCTTATAGCATCCAGTAGCTAGAAAGGGTAAAAAGGGAAGGGAGAGACGAAATATCATCTTCAACAGTGAAATTGGGGGTGCCGGACTAATGTTCCAAAAAGGCACCCCCTTTTAGCCGAACAAATTAGCATCTGCACGTCTCGGGCCGTAATAACAAACTTACGGCCCCTGAAGTAATTTTCCCATTAAAATATAATCATTAGCTTCATCCCATCATCATCAGATGTGTTAGCCTCCTCAATATATTCTTCTTCTTTCTATCTCCTCCGAATTGGCCTCTTCCTCTTCCGGCTCCCTTATTAAAGCCCTTGCTCTTACTCTTGACCTTGATTGTGATCTAGTATTTGATGTTGATTCACAAACTCCAGCAGCTCTCCCATTAACACTCCATGTCAAGCTATCATCCTCAAACACCAATTCATCTTCTGCTACTCTACCTTCTATTTCCATCTCCCCAAGTAGTCATTCATTGTTTTCATCAATGTCTTTCAATGAGATAGGTTCAATTGTATCTCTCCTATCATATCGATGTTCAAAATAATAGGCCAAAGAACAAAAATTTTAAAAAAAAACATGTATTTTAGTGAGGCGCGGGCTTGTTGCGCCTAGAGCCAGGTTGGAGGCGCGCCCTTACTAAACGCGCCTCACCTTGACCCTTCTAAGGCGCGCGCCTTGACTACAGAGCCCTCTGCATTCTGTAAACACTGTAGACCATAAGAAAACAAGCCCCTTGATATTGAGGACGATCGAAGCCAATTCTTCGCTCTTGCCTGCAAAGATTCGTTGGTTCCTTTCCTTCCACAACCCCCACAATATTGCAAAAGGGAGTAATTTCCACAAGATATGGCCTCTATTAGAGAATGCTGGACGGCGCCAACTCAGGAGGAGATCCATAAGAGATCCCAGCATCACCCAACTCATCCCGAATTCCCTAAGGAACATTGACCACACCTCCCACACAACATCACAATGCAGCAACAGATGGTGCACAGTCTCCCCACTGTGCTTACACATCAATAGTCAACCAAGACTAACTCTCTAGATCTCAAGTGATCTAGGTCAGAATCTTGTCCAAGGAGGCTGCCCACACAAAAGAAAGCAACTTTAGAGAAGTATACTTTTAGGGAAGGTTTTAGACATGAACTATACATGGTTTTTCTTTTAAATGTCAACTAGATTTATGGTGTTTCTAACTTCAATTAGAACTAGAAGTATAGAAGATGGGCTAAATGAGATCAAATCTAAATAAAAAATGTAGTTAGAGAAAGGACAAACCACGATAAAATAATTTTACATTGAGGAAGATGGGGGCATTCTTTTTGTTTTGAATTTAATTTGTGATTGTTTGGCTAATTGAAATCTCCTAAAGTTAAGGTGGGATTTGAAAAAAAACGGAGGACTACAAATCCCTATTTTTGGTCTAAAGCAGAGAAATATTGGGGGCTGCATAAAGTTTTTAGTGTAAACAAGCGGAATTGGGTTGTTCAGTTGAAAACCTAACAGGAACTTGGTATAGAACATAATTGATTGGTTTTACTTTGCTAGGTGTTATTCTTATTCCATTAAGAAGTATTTCCAGTCATTTTTGGACCCATTTCGAGTACTAAAAATCAAGATTTGGATTATTCCCTCAAGACTTTGATCTCTAATTTGATAACCCCGATTGTTTTTGTGTTGCCTTTACCCAAATTCATATGATGAAAAATTTATGTCAAGTTTCTCTTATTGAACAGTTTATTTTTTTCATTTATAGTAGATTGATCGTTTCGAAACTGTTTGATCTTTTCAGTATCCAGATCATCCAACTAAGCAACAAAAGAAAGATGTAAAAGAATTGGTATGTGTTCACTCTCACTCTTTCTCTACACACGCACACGCAATTCGAAAGACTGGTTTAGCTTACATGTAGAGAACCCTAAAGATTCACTTACTCCTACCTGCATAACCAAACAAGTTCTACTCTATGGCTAGCCATAGAAGAACTAGTAAAACAGTCTCCCTCAAAATGATGAATCTGCACAAATCTAAATCATTTCAGCAATAGTGACCAATATCCCATCAAAGAATTTGGACTATTTCCCATGGGTGATAGTTTCCATCAACAAGCATTACAAGATATTCACTGAGCAAAGCTAATTGCTGGGTATTAAACAACTATATGCAAATAAACACAAAAATTGAAATAGTATAGTGGCTTAGCACCACATCTAATAGTCTAAAACCAAAATACTTCAGTGATTTATTGCCACATCTAATAATTCAAAACCAACACATAACTATAATTCAAAATCAGGGACCCCAAAGCCGTACTACTTAACATCCCTACAATCAAGTATAAAAAAATAAGAGGAGTATGATGCCTACTTTCCTCTTGTTAGGATGTAAAGAATGGTTTTATAAGGTTTATAAGTATATATACCTTTGGGTTTGTCTTATATGTAAAGTACATATAACATTGACCTTATAGGTATTATCTATTTCTAATATATAATGCACATATAACATCAATCTTTTATGTATGGCTCAGGTGAATGCTTTAACGCCTAACGCTCTAGCGTCCAGCAAGCTTAGGTGAGTGCTTTTGCACTAACGCCTGCCTAGGCCCTGTTTTAAGTGCTAGGTCCAAGCCAAGCGAAGCGCTCGCCTAGGCGGAGCTTTGACTGCACTGTATAATCTAGAAAATAACTTATTTAGGATTGGATTTTGAGAATTTCAGAATATTTGCATCAATAAATTACAAGAACCATAGCTGTATTGAATCGTTTGACTTAAATGGTGATAAAATCATGGTATTGATTGTTAGATTTAAGTTATGGCCCCAGATAGAGTGGAATGGTGGAACAAAATTCATGTGGTCGACCCCAAATAGTTGGGATAAGGTTTTGTTGATTGATTGATTGTAGTTGAGATTTAAGAAAGACTAAAGATATCAGGAGGTGAGCAAGAGCTAGAGCTAGATTCAAGAGCAGCCATGACACCTCAATAATTGCTGATAATAAAGTAAGGATGACTAACAGTAAACTTTTTGTATGCAGATGGCAATATTATCTCGGCTTTACCCTTGCAAGGAATGTGCAGATCACTTTAAGGAAGTCCTAAGGTACAATATTTAATCATTTCTGTCCAAATTTCCTCCTCTCCACTCATTCCAGATTCATAAAACATGATTGTTATCTGGGCAAGCGACCATTGGCTTCAACCAAATCAAACCAACAGTCCTGAGTTTGTAAGATACCAATATTACCCTGTTTTAAGAGTTGACCTTTTTTTCTTCCTTAGTGTATCAAGATGCCCTTATTCTGTTTGTTGAAACCACACAAGCATCTCTGACTCTTATCATGACAACAACATTTCCTGTGACTAAAATTTGATGGCGGTGATATGTTTGGTGTGTGAACTTGTTCCTAACAAGAAAAAATTGGGGAAAATGCTAATAACCCTTCATGGCAGATTTAATTGCTTCTAAAGATAGGCCTCCCTTGGTATCAAAAATAAATTTGGGCCTCCCCGTTTATGCCAGAAACATGAAGGAACATGAAAATGTGATTAACTGTAGGTCCTATTTTAGACTGTCGTTCACGCAGCTATCTCTTGTTTATTTTTCTTGACAACTTTTCCCATGCATATTCGAGCAAAAACTGACCAACTTATCTTACACATTGAAGCCCTAAAATCTCTCTCTCTCAACCATTAAGGACCTTGGGTTTAAGTACTTTTTGTGTTATGTATTTTTTCATTCATAAAGAAGAATGCCTATATTTCAAAGCAATAAACTCTGCCCGTCTAGGGTTTATCAAAAATTTTACCAAAAATCGGCCTATAACTTTCAAGTTTTGAAAGCAAAAAATCTACAACAAGCTCAACGACCGGCCTGTATTAATGTTTAAGAACAAAATTCTTCTCTTTGAAAAGCCACTCATTGGTTTAAAAACTATTGGTAGTGAATTTGTGGCAACTACAACATTTATTTACCCGATGTCCTCAACCATAGTTTCTTTTATGCGGGAGCATTCTACTTGATAGTCCACAGCTACACTGGATCAGAATTAATTTTATTTTAATTAGGAATGTTTTCTTTTTTGATTTGATAATCTAGGATACCTGAATACCCGTGTATGCCCAAAATACCAGTATCCACGGGATACGACAGGGATACGAGTAGGATACAGGCATGTATTTATTTATAATAAAAATATAAAAAATAGTACATTAATATTAACATTAGTTTAAATAAATAGTCCAACTATATTAATTTTAAAGAAATACAAAATAAAAAATTTATAGCACCTATTTGATTATCATATACTTTTTTATTAGATGTTTACACACTCAAGATTGTGTATCTGTGTGTACACTTTATAACATCAAATGTGGAAGTACTTATGTCATAATTTTAGGAAATGGGTAGGATACTCATATGAGTCGTATCCGTATCCGTGTTCCTAATTTTGGAAAATGTCGAGTCGTATGTCCACTTCTTGTATCCGTGTCTGTTTCCGGGCATCATAGGTTGTAATTAGTTTAGTTCGATTAGGATTAGGAAGGTTAGAATTTTATAAATAGGGTTGTAATATTTGATTTTACGAATGAAAGGAGATATTTTCTATTTTTTGAAGTGATTCCAAGTCTTCTAGGTGAGATGCCTAGGAGGGAATAGCGATTCTTCCTGAAGGAGCGATTCCTTCCAAATCCGGTGGAGTGATTCCAACGAAATCCTATCCGATTGCAGAATGGTCTCCCTTCCTGCATCAAATTTGGTATCAAAGCTGAAAAATCCTACCATTGCCACATCAACCATCATCGGTATCAATCTGTTCATCATACTATTCATGGGAAGAAGATAAAGAAGTGGAAGAAGAAGAGACTGAGAAAGAAAAGAAAAAAAAAAGGTTTCTTGTTCTAAACCATCGCTACCATTGGGTTTCTCAAACCATAACTCTTTGTGTTTCTGGAGGTTGAAGACAACCTTTCCTCCATCTTTTCAATCGATCCCCATTTTAACCCTTTAACCAAGCCCACAAACCAGCCCATTAAACCCATACCCAGCCCAAGTTTTAGGACCCATAGGACCATCCCATAGAAAAGACTCAACCCATATCTAGGTCCAAACCCAAACCCAACCAACCATAACCCGACCCATGGTCTGACACATAACTTGGCCCGTGACCCGGTCCAGAAAACCTTGAATGTGTTTCCAAGGTTTTTGAGGAGCGGGATAATATTGATCAAGGAGAAAATGAAGATGAGACTTACAAGGCTGCGAAGAAAAAGACAAAGATATATGAGGACAAACTTAGCAATGAGGATGGTTCCCAAAAGAAAATTGCTTCCAGAATATGATGATTGAGTTAAAAAAATATGAGGTGCAAGTCCAAGAATATTTGGAAGAATATGGAGAAATTCGTTTTTTTTTTTTGTAGGGAGCGATTTCTAAAAAAAAGTTGCATGGTGAGATGCCTTGCAAGGAAGAGTGATACATCCGCCAAAGATCAACAACTACTCCAAGTATTTCGAAGATGATGATTGATGGAAGACCTTTTGATACTGCTCCTATGAAAGGGGTTTGGTGTGAAACCAAGGTAGTGATTCCTAATTATCTAATAGCCCAGATCAATTTGTCTGCATCTGAATTCGAGGTCGAATTCTTTTCAACTAGGAGGGTTTTATGTGGGAGCATTCTACTTGATAGTCCGCAACTACTACAGATCAGAATTGATTTTATTTTAATTTGGAATGCTATCTTTTTTTTATTTGAGTTGTAATCAGTTTCAAATATTTTTAGAAAGTCTTTTAGTTTGATTAGGATTAGGAATGTTAGAATTTTATAAATAGGGTTGTAATATTTGATCTTCAGAATGAATGAAGAGATATTCTCTATTTTTGTGTGATTCCAAATCTTCTGGGTGAGATGCCTGGGAGGGAAGAGCGATTCATCCCAAACGAGTAATTCCTTCAAAATCCGGTGGAGTGATTCCACTGAAATCCTATCCGATCGCAGGATCGTCTCCCGTCCTACATCATTCTTTCTAGCCATATCTGATGTAGCTAAAGTCCAAGTTCCCAACCCAAGACTTCCCCCACCACAATCTCCACATGAGCACATCTCCTTTCTTTCAGGCTGAGCACATGAATGGATGGAATTTTGGGCAAATCATCTAATTTCACCCCTTAGTGATTAGGGTTTTGCTATGTTTAGTTGAAGATAGGTTTTTTTTATCAATTTTTATCTATGTTTAAGGAAGTGACCATTGTGCTCCCCTATTGGGTTCCTCCGTTGTTCGTGACGATCTGTTTGAGCTCAAAGCTCTGGTCTGGTGTAACACCTTACCGCTGCAAAGTATTTGCGTGAGGCCATCTTTGTGTCCACTGCTGGAAGTACATGGTCCCATTCTTTGCCAAGTTTGAAAGCCGTGAAAAGTTACAAACCGAGTTCCAGCAGTGCAATTCCTGCACGAGGCCGTGCTCCAACTTTTCCACCATTCAAGTTATCAATCCTATCTTTATATTTCCTTTCTAAAATGTAATTATGTAACTGATCCTTGGGTTTTAACTGCTGTCGTATTTTATCAGCTTCTTGTTGGATTTTCATCTTTCTATATCTGTAGTCTGCGTTATTCCCATTTGTTTTGGAAGTTGGAAAGTAATGGAATCGGGTTCACCCATATATTGACTTTTCCTCCTTTTTTCAATTTACTTGTTTTCTGTTTTTATTTCTATTGTTGTTGTGCCAAGCCCAGATCTAATTGTTATTTAGATCCCAAGCTATATCAATATCTCATCTGGTAGCTGAAAAAAGAAACAAGGCTAGTAGATCAATTCCAGAAACCAGGGCTACCTGCCTATTGCATCAATTTTGATTCTACCAAGGTCACGTTGGGTCATATCCAGAAGAAAAAACAGAAAGGAAAATAAAATAAAAGAAAAATACCAGATATTACACTTGTACCGCTCTCAGTTTCCATGATCAACATCATTCATCAACTGATGTATGTTTCTTTGGTTTTCATGTTTGGTAGTGCGAATCCCGTACAGGCAGGATCACAAGCTGAGTTCTCCCAATGGCTATGCCATGTGCACAATGTTGTTAACAGAAGGTACCTTGCACTTTTAGATTAGCTATACTAGTACCTTATCTTTAGTGAAAGAGAAATTAGATGATGAACCAAAGGCTCATTGATGATGACAAGCCGTACATCCCATAGTGCAATGTGGCTCACTGATTCATCACTTCAAGTCTTCAACCATTCAGTCAGTGGGCCACCTATTGGATGTTGATCATGGCCCAAAAATCAGGTCAACGGGAAGCATCTAAGCACCTTTGAAACCTTTCAGAGTTTGTCATTGACTTTTGTTAATGTGGGTCTTCTTGTTTTGACAGCCTTGGTAAGCTTGTATTTCCCTGCCAGCGAGTAGATGCAAGATGGGGTAAACTGGAATGCAAAGAGCGTGCATGTGATCTACAAGGCGCTACTGCAGACTTTGGTAAGTGAGAAAACACATGTATGCTTATTTATATATATATTTGCTTTGGGGAACTATTAAGAAAATCAAATAACGGGGGGCATTTTTGCGTTGGAAATGTGTGAATTATTTGTAAATCATATTTAACATTACAAGAAAAGGAAATTGTATTTACTAATGTTACCTTAGTCTCCGGAACCTCCTATTAGAGGTGCCTCTCATGCTCCAAAACCTGGATCAGGCAATTCAGGAGCTAATCCTTTGAACTTTGCTCCCAAAATGATGAACCTCTCTCTATCTACTTTGTTGACTACACTCCCTTTCTCTTGATAGCTCATATAAAAAACAAATTTTGGCGGGAAAAAAGGGTCTTATATTGAAAAATAATGGTTGTAATGGAATATTGGTGATTATTACAATTATGGGGCAATAATAGGACAATGGTGACAAAACCTAAAATGTTGAAATTAGAGACACCTCAACACAGAACTTTTATTGTCAAGAACACTTTTGAGTAACGATCAAGAATTGTTTGGAGGTAGACTGGCTCTTGACTGCCATGAGTAACGATCAAGAATGGTTAAGTGAATTGCAACCTCTCCAAAGATGCTTCGGATCCTAAGGTATTTTTAAATTTGGTGCTCTCACTTTCCCCGCTTTTGGCACCTAGGATGTTACGATACCTCATTAGGACTATCGATAGGCTGACAAGCCTGACAGGTGTATATGCCCATTTGGCCGGGTGGAAGGAGATCATGGTTTCATGCTGTGTGGTTGACATCCTAGTGGGATGTCCTTATCCAGTGGGTAAAGCCTGCCTTCTCTTTAACACAGGTCTTACTAGAAACGTTTAGGCTGTGTTACCGAGTGGGAAGCGGAAAAAGGCTTGGTACGCTGTCCTACATTGGGCCTTTTTGTGGGTTTGTTTTGGGTAGCAACTTCTGGTCCTTTTGTCCATGGGAGGCCTTGGCTCAGAGCACGTTCATTATTGTGCCAGACATGAGCCAACTTTGCAAGCCTTTCCTGGGCTGGGCATGTTTCAGACCTTAGTCTACAATGCCAGGCGGACCAGGCCGACCATGGCCTGGTTGCCGCTGGCCCCTTTACATCCCTGTTTACCTTACATTTCTTTTGCTAGGATGCTTGGGCAATTATAGGTATTGAGACCTTGTCATTCGGCTTCTGAATCCGTTGAGGAAAAATATTGTGGGAGGCCATCCTGATTACAAATTCCATGGGCACCTCCTCTTGCCACATTGAAGGATGATGTGGCCAACCAAGACTATCTACATTAGCCACGTGGGCAGTGCTCATGTCCACATCAAGATCATATTCTCTAGTGTATTGCCACATTTTTCCTGTAAATGACAGCCCTTGAATTTTTAATATTTTAAATAGAAACAAAATGCAAGAATTTCCTTTTTGCTCTGTAGGGGAGGGCTATTGGTCTGAGATTAGCCACAATACACATGAAGCCTGTTGCATGCGTCCTTAGCTGGAACATGTAAAAAGTCCACTCGTCCAGTCTTCTCTGTTGGACTGACCCGTCCTTGGTTTAGGAAACCAATCCCCATCTTTTTGCCACCACACCTGTGGCAATTCTCAGGCCAGCAGGCCTTTGCCATGTCACAAAAAAGGAATGAATTTCCTCTTTAAATAGTATCCAAATTCATTAATGGGGGAAGTGCAAGACATGGCAGGGTGTGAGCGTAACACGGACAAGGGCACCATCCATTTGCCCAACGCAGATCTACCATCCATATCAGCAAAAAATTGTGGGAATCCAGGTTAAAGGTTTGGACAGCCCATCAGAAAAACCTTTTCCAAACTATAAGAATTAAAAGCTGTAGTGGCATTGGCTTTTGTTGCTTTATGCGAAAGATGCCCTATTTATGAGAGATTTTTTGAAGCAGCTGAGCAGTGACCGCTGTTTGTTCAAAGCGCAGTATGACTGGTCACTGCTTCGAAAAAAAATTCCCTATTTATGTGGTGGAGCTTCTTGTAATAAGAGAGTACATCTTGAAATGACATTTGCTGATTTTCTGACCGATTATGATTCAAGCAATGTTATTGTCTGCTTTTCGCAAGGAAGTGCATTGGGATATCCAGAACATGGGAAATTATTTGTGAAACTAGCCATTGAGAGGATAGTAAGCCACACTGGGACTGAGGCACGGCCCCGCCTCCAGACCGGCCATTTACCCAATTGACTCACTGGGTCACTGGACACACACACACAAAAGACTAAAAATCTGGATTTCTGGGGCGATGATGTCCCGGACCGGTTAACTGATGGTCTGACAACATTGAATGGAGTTCCTTGAAAATCTCATCAGGAACCATCAAATGGTTGGACTAGACCACCAACCCCACCCAACCAGGCGACCCTCACCCATGCCATACACAGTTACTGATTCAGACTATTTGATTGGTAGGCCACCTCTACCGATGGGGCATATTCTAACTAACCAATTACTCCACTGATAAGGAAATTATAAAACAGTCAAGAGATTACTTTTTGGGTTCTCATTTGGGATAACTTTCAAGTGATCTGTGTAATTTGATACCATACATTCAGTCAGAGCAAGACTGAAATTCAGATTCGCCTTGTCAAATTGCAACGTGTTGTCTTACTTTTAACATCCTGAAGATGAATCCCCAGCTTGATTAACACACATATGCAGACATTCTATTATCCGAAATGGTGGGGCCCCGCCAAATTTCAATAGGTGGGCAGTTTCGTAAACAGATCGCAATTGCAAAATCACCTGAGCATCTAGGTATGCATCTGCAGACATTCTATCGTCCGAAATGGTGGGGCCTCGCCAAATTTCAATAGGTGGGCAGTTTCGTAAACAGATCGCAATTGCAAAATCACCTGAGCATCTAGGTATGCCTCGCAAGAGAAACACCAAACTGACAAATCACTGTAACCAAAAAGTTAAAAAGAAAACAAATACATCATTTAGTTCAAATTCTGTAATATAAATATAAACCCATATAAATATAAGAACAGGTCAGTTTATATTTACCTGTAGCTCAGTACCAGACAATGGTTTCTTTCCTGATAATGCTCAAGCATGTGCTTGTTGACAAAGCGGCTGCAAAGGACTTCCTTACAACACAAACATAACCAGTTCTCGATGGGGTGGTGGCACCTTATAGAATGCACATGATAACATAAGTTAGGGATTGGAATCTGGGATTAACAATTTAGGGTATAATGTTTACTTCAGCTTTAAAGGGTAGGTTTTAGGTATTTAGATAAAAATATCGATGACGTATATTCAGACTAGTGTTTCTGGATTATCATTTTAGGCTTTCGGAGTCTGTAGATTTTAGGGTTTAGCATATGGTGTTTAGACATAAGCTTGGATTTTGACTAAGCAGAAGATTCTGAATCTTTTTGTGTGAAAGTCCTTGTTGGATAAGTTCCAACCTGCATGAAAGGCCTATATTTTCAATGCACAAAAACCTGAATTATTTTATGTGCTTCGCACAAGGTAGAAATGCTCATTAATATTCAAGGTTAGAGATCCTGGACAAAGAACATTTTACCTATGAGACTCAGAAGCTTTAAATATAGAAACAAAAAACGTAAATAAAATAGTGTCACGCTACTATTTCTTTATAGACGGACGTCATGAGCAAGGGAACGTTGTCCAGTTAATACTATGGATTGATGCGTGCAACCAAAGACAAAGTATCAAAATGCTCATTTATGATCTTACAAACAATAGTTCAAAGGTTATGGGAACGGCCAGAACATACGCAGTAAACATAGTATTGGATGTCCCTTTTGCCTATTGAATTTTAGTTGCCTTGGTCACAGATGATCAATACAGAATGCCTTCTTCAAATAGATGGGTCATGGAGTTCAATTGCATGTAACGAGAATTAAGATCCATGGTGCATGAGAAAAAGAAATAATATGGTTGCAGAGAGATCCAAAACAGCAACAGCTATGTCAACATTACAACTTTTTTTCCTTTTTCTTTTAGATATATGGTAACATTACAAATTGGAAGAGTTGCTTTTGTATAGTTCAGACCAAAAGCATCCTAGGCTATGTGCCTGATAAATTATAGGTATCAGTAATGGATCAAAAGGTCTACCAAAAAGATTCAAAACGCAAATAACGTGTTCTTAAGATCAACCATGGTTAACCAATTGAGAGATTACCTATAATAAAAAAAACGTAAAACATTAAGAATAAAAGGCTCATTTTGCAGTGGTTGAATTTATTTGTTAAGTCTGTTTACCTATGTAACAAGGACACTGCACTTTTAGGGGTTTTGCCGTGTCGGACATCTCAACACCCGGGCACACGTGTCTACACTTCCCGACACATATCTGGACACTTATGGCCGTGTCACCTTTTGTTTTAGTAATTTTTAATATAAAATTAATTTCTTTTTTAATATAAAATTGATTTCTAAAAGCAGGTTGGTGTGTTCCATCCTTCATACAATAATAAACTAATAAATATTTTTTATTTTATTTATATTTTTTATTTTATTAATAATTTTAAACTTAATATATTTTAATAAAAATATGTTTGGACGTCTGTATAATATTTTTTAGGTTGCCGTGTCGGACATCCGTGTGGGTGTCCATTGTTACATAGCTGTTTACCGATCAAAAAAATTTATTTGTTAAGTCTGTTTGGTAAACACAGCCAAGAAATGTCTGAAAATTGGTAATTTGTCACATTTGCCACTATTATATGTTTGGTAGTCTTCCAAAGGACTCGAAATTATGGCATTGATATTGCCATTCCAACATAAAAATGAAAAACACGTTCATCATCGTTTATCATCAAATTATCTTACATATGTTCACAAGACACCATAATCATGCTATTGAATGGTTCATTCAAAACGCTCAAACCAAATCTTCTAAACACCCATAATTCATGAAGGGACATTTCAATGACAACAACTCAAAAGAACCACCTTTTTTTTTCGATTTTTTAGGGTTTCAGGTTTCTACATCATAGAATTGGGGTTTAGGGTTTTGAAGATAAATTAATGGACAGTAATTTAGGGTTTTGGAGATGAAAAACCGACCTCGTGCAGGGAGTATCAGGAGTCGGTATGTGAGAGAGATCAGCTGACAGCGAGTTCAGGTGATCGCATGAAGTTCGAGCTTCAACCCAACCCGAACCAGCTCCATGAACGAGTTCTTCTTCCTCTTCTTTTTGTTGTTCCTGAAAACAGACGACTCAGAGGGCTCTCAGAGAAGCCCTAAACACTAAAAAGAGCAAATATTTCAAAATGAATAAAGAGAGGGAGAGAGACTGTGATTACCCACACAGCAGACGAGGAGGTAGCTTCGTTTGCCATTAGCGTACTGGTTTGAAGTTTGAACCTCGTTCGAAGATCGCCTGGCTCTAGTTAGTTTCCGCAATTCAAGTTGCCTAGAAGGAGCAGTGGGAGTCTGGGAGACAACGGGACCCGCCTTTGCGATCTCTTTAATGTTAACCAGGGGGGATGCCACGTGCATCGCCTTACACGTGGTACACTCTCAGAGATACGTGGCACATCTTAGAATCACTGACCGTACAGATAGGCCCTTCCCGAGTAACTTCGCTCACACCTGTGTGTGAGCAAAGCCGATCACACACCACAAATGAGCCACGTGGCATACTCTTAGATGACGATGACCGTATGGATGTTTGACCAGTCCCTCTCTGGACGTGAAAACCAAAGGTCAGCCTGATTAGTTATTTCAGACCTTAGGATCTAGTACCCCAAATAATGGTCAATAATGCTCTAAATTCTACGGTTAAAATCAACCCATGCAAATGACTCCAATCCAACGCTTAGAAAGCACTAATCAGGCTAATATTTGGTTTTTAAGTCCACCGAGGGACTAGCCAAACATCCATACGGTCATCGTCCTCTAAGAGTATGCCACGTGACTCATATTGTGATGTGTGATTGGCTTTGCTCACACACAGTTGTGAGCGAAGGTTTTCTCGGCCCTTCCAGAGTACAACTTCTGTCACAGTGTTCCACAACATATGAGCCACATGGCACACTCTTAGTGGACACTGACTGTATGGATGTTTGGCCAGTCCCTCTGTGGACCTATAAACCAAAAATCAGCTGATTAGTGATTTACAACCTTCGATATTTGCACCCAAATAATGTTCAAATTCCTAAAGTTAAAATCAACCCATGAAAATAACTTCAATCGAATCGCTTAGAAATCACTAATCAGGCTGACTTTTGGTTAGAGGTCCACTGAGGGACTGGCCAAACATCCATACGGTTAGCGTCCACTAAGAGTGTGCCACGTAGCTCGTAACTCTGTGCTAGAAGTTTTACTCGAATTTCTACCTATTGGTATTTTTCATGGGTTGTTCTTAACCATGTATTTTAAACACTTTTTTGGAAGAACTAGCACATTATTAGAGACCACTTACTATCTCGATGATTGGCCCATCCCTAAGTAGACTACATTGAAAAAATCAGTCTGATTAGTGATTTCTAAGCATTCGATTTGAGTCATTTTCCTGGATTTATTTTTAACTGGAATTTGATCAAGTATATTTTTAACCAATGACAGAACAATACAGCCATGCACATCCATGGAACTTGGACCATCTAATCATTAGTCTTTACGTAATGTGGTGTGTACTGTTTAGGGGGATTTTGATTTTTTTTTTTTACAAATATTGAATTTTGACACCAAATAATTGGTGCCACATGACACACTCTTATAGACCACTGACAGTATGGATGTTTGGTCATCTGTAGGTAGATCTACATACTAAAATTCATCATGATTAATAATTTCTATCCGTTGGATTAGTCTTTTGCATAATTTATTTTTGATCGTGGATTTCGAACATTATGATCCAAAGTTTAGAAATCACTAATTAGGCTGATTTTTGTTACATAAGTCAGCTTAGGGATGGGCAAAAAATTCATATAGACATTTTGAAGTATCTAGGTATCATTGGTCTCGCTTGATGTTTCAAGTTTATTGATGGGTAAAGTTTGCTCCACCCGTTGTGGGTCAAAGTTTGATCCACTAGTCCTCCATAGATGGCATACCGTGGGGTTCACTGATCCCATGATCTTTTTGGCCCACACTTAGTGGACATACATAAAAAATAGACTGGTTATTGATTTCTAGACGTTGGATTCCAACATTTTTTTTCATCAGTTCGCCTTGCCTCACTCAATTGGTTGAAGAGATTCCTCAATCCATATCAAGCAGTGACATGGAGGAGAGGGAAAAAACTACTTAAAGAGTAGGTTACAAACAGAAGTGCTACACAAAAAAAATAAGATAGCTTGAACCAAAACTAATTCTCTTAGTTACCTTTGACCTCTCCACCTGTTGATAGATTATCGAGAGTTGACGAGATTCCTCACCTAAGGGGGTGAGAAGGTTTTTCGTTTTTTATTCATCATGGCCTTTGTGACTAGCCCATGAATGGGTTTTCGTTTTTTATTCATCATGGCCTCCGTGACTAGCCCACGAATGGGTGTTCGCGTGTATATACACCAAGGGGTGGACCAAACGTTCAAGATGGTTTGACTGTAGAATATGCCACGTGTCATTTGTTGGGTGCTGGTGCATTAAACTTTGGTCCTCTAAGAGCATCTCCAACCGTCTCTATATTATCAAATTTGATGATGCTTTTCCAAAATCTAACTCCAACCGGTCTCTATATCTAACATCAAATTTAGTATTTTCACTATTTTTTTATATCAAATTTGGTGATTTTACTTTTCACTCTGAATTTTTTTTTTGTCATTTTCTTTCTATTCGATTTTTTTTAAATACAGTTAAACCCTCCATCCATATTGTGCGTGTGCTATTTTTTGAAGATTTTTTTTTAAGGGCTGGTTGGACTTGAATACTTTTTTGATTATTTTTTAGGGTCAGGCTCCAGTTACCACCCTAAAATGACAGACTCAAGTTACATGACACAATATGAGCCACGTGGCACACTCTTAGAGGACTCTGACTGTATGGATGTTTGGCCAATCCCTAGGTGGACCTATAAACCAGAAATCAGCCTGATTATTACCTACTCAAATTCAAATTCACAATTGAGATCTACCCATGAAAATAAGTCCAATCCAAAGCCTATAAATCACTAACCAGGCTGATTTTTGGTTTGTAGGTCCACTTGGGGATTGGCCAAACGTCGATATGGTCTGAGTCCTCTAATAGTATGCCACGTGGTTCATATTGTGTCATGTAACAAGAGCCTATCATTTTAGGGCGAAAGTTGGAGCCCGACCCTTTTTTTTTTTTTTTTATATCAAATTTGATGAAGATGCTTTTTTGAATGAGTTTTTTGATGCTCCTAGTTGGAGATGCTCTAAACCAAGGTTTAAGGGAGGCTGTTTTAATGGTTAAACGGCATGGGGGTGTTACCGTTTAAACTGTTTAAACGGATTGAAACGGCCAGGGGCAAAAATAGAAAAATGAAAAAAAATGGATTTTAATAGAAAAAAATGGAAAAATGGTGTTGAAATTCAAATTTTGAAATTTGAAAATTAAAAAAAATAGAATTTAACAGAATTAAACCGATTTAACGGCCATTTTTTCACAAAATTTTTCAGAATTTAATGGCTGTTTAAACAATTTTAACTGCCGTTAAAACAAAAAAAGGCCGTTAAATTCAAAACGTTTTTAAATGGTTTTAACGGAAACGGGCTTGGGGCGTTACCGTTTAAACCGTTTAAACGGCCATTTTTAAAACCATGCTCTAAACAATAGCATACCCTCTACTTCCGCTCGCATCTCATTGTGGACTTTGGAGTCCACCTTTGGTCAATGACGAGTGAGTCCGCTTTCACCAGAAAAATAAAAGACGACTGAGTCTGCTTTTGCTCAATGACGTGGTGATGGAAAATCCTCAAGGACGTCGGCATAGAATGCCGTTGAGCAAAATGGTCTCAGGAAATGTTGATCAACGACGACTGTAGGAGCGACGTGGCATATTCTTGTAGACCGTAAGGAAGTTTGGCTCATTTTTAGTTGGACCTACGGGCCAAAAATTAGCTTGCTTGGTGATCTCTAGCGGTTAGCTCCAGTATCCAATAACCCTCAATTCACACGGCTAAATCAACCTAAGAAAAGGACTCAAATCCAACAGCCAGAAATCACCAATCTGGCTGATTTTTTGTCTATATGTTCACTTGGGGATGGGCATACGGTCTTAAAGCGTGCCCTGTTGCTCATATAGATGTCGTTGAGCAAAGGCAGTGAGTTAGGGTTTCCACGTGAGCTATAAAACCCTTATATGCCTCTGTCTTGGGACTTCTGAATCCTCTCTGCTTAGTCCCTGGCGATTAGGGATTTTCTCTCTCTGCGGCAGCGAATTAGGGTTTCCTTGAGGTGACAAACATGGGGCATTCGAATGTATGGAACTCACACCCGAAGAATTACGGGCCTGGTTCTCGTGCTTGGTAAGTAAATTTCTATTGATATCCTTGAAGCTCTTCTCATCATATAATCAGTCTGATTTTAAGATTCTGAGTTTTAAAGTTGTTAGAAGAAATCCATAAAGAAATCCGAACTATGGTAGAATCTTAATTCTGTAACATACAGAAAAATTTTCTCTCTCCTAAATCTGAGATTAAACCCTCCAAAATAAGGGGGGTATAAATTTGTAAAAATGAATTGTAGAGTTTGTTTTCTCATAATTTCAAATGGGTTCTTATGTTCTTATTAAATTTGCAAGATTTGATATGGGATGCTAGACTATGTTAGATGTTGCACGATATCTTAAACTTGAAGTTCATCTGAAACTTTGATACTGCTCATCCATGTAGAATGAAACCTGGGTTCTTATGTTCCTTATTAAATTTGCAAGATTTGATATAGAATGCTAGACTATATTTGATGGTGCACGATATCTTAAACTTGAAATTCATCTGAAACTTCGACTCTGCTCAGTCATGTAGAATGAAATCTCAGAGATTAAATATGATTGAAGCATTTATGGCCTTCCCTTGTAGCCTGTGTAGTGTTTCACTTAGTCAAGTAGAAGGGCCAACCTGAGAGCGAGGCAAGCTGGGAAAAAATGGGTGCTGCTACCTCCGCCCCTGCAGCTCTCTACGCCCATGCAAATAGCGGAGATGCTGCTTCCCTTTGCCTTTCCTGCGTCCAAAGTTTAAAAAGGCTAGTTCAGGAACTGAGGCATTTTGTCCCAAAAAGGCGAGGCGCTACCGAGGCGTAAGCCTCATTTAAGCCTTAGTTTTTTTTTTTTTAAAGTGCTTAAAAATTCTAAAAAAATATATAATTAATTCTATAAAAATGAGAAACATATCATGTGAAAAAATAACTTTAATAAGCATAAAAGTAATCGAGGTTATAACTTTTACCTTAAGAGCGACGCTGTCGGGAATGCCTGAATGCTAATACCAAATCTTAAAAAATAACAAAAACTAACCCTAAACTTCAATACCAGATCTTTTCTACAACTACTACCACTAATGCTTCTTAGAAACCCCTCTCATCTTCTTCAATCATATAATATAAAAACAACAAAAACAAACCATAAAAGAAGGAATAATGATTAAATTTTACATTATGTAGTTATGAAAAATAAGGCAAAAACTCAAAATATGGTCACATCAAGGGTTACGGTTTCGGGTTTTAACATGTACAAGTGAGGCTATAGCCTTATGTGCGCCTCGAGGCTATAGCCTCATGTGCGCCTCGAGGCTATAGCCTCAATGAATTAAGGCTTAAGTCTCAGAAATGACCATTGAGGCTATAGCCTCGAGGTTGTTTCTTAGAGCCTTGAGGCGTAGCCTCAAAAAGCCTTTTTAAACCATGCCCGCGTCTGGGTCGTTATCGACTAGTAGTGGTGCTACCTAAACCACTTGATCAATAGCCTCGACAGAGCGGCCTGTGATTGAGATTGAGTGAAGCAGACGGAACGCTTGCCACTAAAGCAGACACCTCTCATTTTTATTTATTTTATTTTTTGGAGGCGTAGGAAAGAGCTTGACTATAGCATGGACTATCTTGTTTGTTATTAACTTATTGTAACTCAGTAGTAAAAATTGGAAGTGCGTGCATAGAAAACATAAGAGGATTTTGTTATGGTAAATAGAAATATTAATTGAAAGCAAGAAAGTATAATAGAAAAATAAGTATTGTGGAATAGAATCCGCTATGTGCAACGAACAGCAGAAATCCCCTTTTAGCTTGTGAGTCGGACTTGGTGGTTCCTAATACGAGGTTGAGAAAATGTTATATAATTTCATCTGCAAAAAGTTCTAATGTTCTATATTCTTCTATAGCCTTCAATTCTTTTTTATTCTTTCTCTATAGCCTTCAATTCTTCCGAAGAGTAAACTCTTAGAATGGGTCAAAGAAGTCCTTAATGATGTCCCTTGCCAGCCCTATGAGTTTGTTGCATTTACACTCCACCATTTTTTTAATAACATATTGTATTAGTTGCAACCTATGTTGCATAACTACGGGTATTGGTGTCAAGAGTCTGACACTGTGGAGTGGGGATTCGGTGAACCTTTAATAATAGGATTAATGGACTCGGCAGTACATTTTAAATAATGTGAAATGTAGTAATTGTTTTTCATAGAATAACGGGATAATAGTCATAATATGATATAATATCTTATGATTTGTATCATTTAATTGTACTATTGTAGACAAGATAATATAGATATGTAATGCTATATTTATTGCATAGAAAACTTCAATAGTAGAAGGTAGAAGTCATACCTATGGCAAATGTTAATTAGTACATTGCAAGGAAATGAAAAAACAAAGCAGAATTTTGAAGTGTCACACAAGAATCCGTATTGTGATGCATGCCCGACAGAGGTACTTTCCCCTTTTAGAGGCTATAGCTTTCCTGGCAGAGTTTTTGGAAGAGCATGGGGTCTGCTGTTCTGTTCCACGCATGCACCCTTGCATATATGCATAATGAGTAGTTGGGCCTATTGCCTCGAGTGAGGTTTGAGCCCTTTCATTCTGAATTAAAGAATTCAGAATGAATCAAATCTCCCAAGTAGGATTTGAACCTCCTGAAACCTGAGCCGCCCAAAATTTTTCGAAAAACGGTGACTAGTTCTAGAGCCAATAGCCTAAGCCTATGCCATTAAATTTATGAGTGTAGCCATTTCACAAATAGTTTTGTCTTTTTTTTGTTCTTTCTATTTTTATAAAACAGCTACTTCCATTTTTTTATTTTTTTTGGTTGTCATTTTGGTCTAATTTTGTTCAGCTAGTCTTAACCTGTGTGAAGGTCTAGGAAGACATTTTAACACCATAGAGTTTTGTGGCATGTTTGGCGAAGTCTTGGTATTACACCTGTGTCTAGAATAGCACAGTGAACATCAATCACTGTTTGGGGTGTATTTGGTTTTAGCTCTAGCTCTATCTCATTCCAGGACACGGGCTTACTAACTGTATGGCTCACAAGGGACTATGCTATCCGAGGCACACTATGCCAAATTTGTTCTTTTTAGCTTATTTTGAAGAGTGATGCATCCTGGTGGGAAAACACAGGTTTTCCACTCCCTTATCCATGTAGCCAAAGACAGCTGCATTTGTACAGTTCTCACTGGTAGGAGCTGGCGAACCTGCAGACCAGGAATGCCTAATACGGATGCAGATGGACGAGGTGATTGGCCTGCAGTGGAATCCATTTTTAGGCATAGACAGAGGCATTCTTTGCTGCTACATCCTTGGCTCTTTACCCCATTTTGATGGTTACAACTTACAAGTGAGTCTCTGAAATATTGTCATTGGCTTGGCCAATGAGGCTACATTATCCGTCTAGGATGTCTAGTGGTCTTTGACAGGCCCTTAAATTTATTAATTGGGGCATGCCCTTATGAAGCTCATACTGATACTTGTATATTTGTTTCTTATGATTCTTCCTTTACTGATGAAAATGTTGTTTTGGGTATATATCTTAATGACTTACCTGCTGTAAAGCTATTGTGTTCAGTAAATTGTTTGGAAAAACATAAAATCTTTTCTAAGCCTTTTTGCAAGCCTCAGTTGATTTGATATCATCTTGGGATATTTTGGGCAGCCGAGTTTGTGGGAACCCTCATGGGTTGATCAGGAAATATGGTCTCATGTGTTGCAGACAGTGCTTCCGCAGCAATGCCAAGGAAATCGGCTTCATCAAGGTAAAGTATTAAATTGGCAGCAATGGTTTCTTTGTTTCGTTTCCTAATTTCTCGTGGATTTTATTTGCAGTTCTGTAAATTTGCTCATATATCTACTTTTAAAGTTTGAATTTGATTCTGGCTATGCTTAATAATTTTGCTGTTGAATTGAATAATCTCATCGGAACTCTGCTTTGGTTATAATTTCAGTTTCCTTTCCTTTCCGTGATTTTGCTGATGAAACGTTAGGAGCTTTACACATTGATCTGACTTCATTTTTATGTTTGAGATGGGACTTCGTTGCTAATGAGTTCTGTCCTTTTTCAGTACCGCTGAAGAGTGGAGACGATCTGTTTTGCATGGAGAGATGTTTTGCCTTCGTATGATGCTAAGAGGAGTTTTTAGATTTATTGGACCTTAAGACGTTGGTGACAGTTTTAGTTTCGCTTCAGATGATTTGGTAAATTTAAAGTGTTATTGAACCAAGAAATTTATATAGCTACAATAGTTATTTGCCCGTTGTTTTTCTTTCTAGTGGTGGCCCCACCTAAGATGATATCATGCGGGTCAAATCGCTGATCTACATATGCTATCCATGATCCATCCTATCATTTGATTCCCCACCACATAGTACAAGTTTGCTGCCCGGGGCCCTCCCGATATACTACGTCGCACACGCTCTGGGCCCCCCCACTTACGTGTGGATATTTGATTCACCTCAATGATCAGCTTGATTGGGTGATTTCTTGCCTTTGGTTTGAGTTCGTGTTATCGGGTCTAAGCGCTAGAATCTAAAAGTCAAGCTGCTGGGTTGCCTAACATCCGTCGATTAGTAGGATTAGTAACTTTGAAATGGGGACAGCAAATATTTTCTGCACCACATGGATGTGGTGTTAGGTCGGCCATGAAACTACGGTACGTTGTATAATTGTAATGGACGGCTTTGGTAACTATTACACCGTGGTAAAATGAACAGAGAAGACATTTTTGTTAACATTTGACAAAAATTGGTGCAACGATAATCCTCGAGCCTTCACGGTGTCGGAGCAAGTCAAAACCTTTTGACTGCTGCAACTGAGAATAATTTGGAAACCTCCTATCCAAAATAATTTTGGGGTTACCCAGTAATCATGCTGTTCCAAGTTGTAAGATCTCGTTTTGCATCTGATTTGCCAATTCTAATGCTGCCCAGACCATGATTAGCCTTGAAAATGCTTCAAAATGTAAAATCATTCACCAACAATTTCCAAGCAGTACCACTCTCTAGGGATGTCAATTTTACCCTTTTAACCGGTACCACATTTTTTGGAACCGAAACCGGAACTGACCATAACCAAATAATAGGTTCCGGGTTCCGGTTCAGGATTTATCATTTTTAGATCCGGAACCGTTAAGAAGCAAAACTGATAAGAATCGGAACCATTAGTATCGGTTCTGGGCACCTTAGGAACCGAACCGGAACTGACCCTTGACATCCCTACAGCTCTCCAGCATCAGAGAGAACAAACTAATTGCTTCCTCATTCACCCCTTTCTATCCTTTGTGTGACGCACTAACCGACACTGTAGACATCTCCATATCAAAAACTAGGTATACGACTTGATATCCTCCCACGGAATAGAACTTCACTGACGGACGTCCCTCATTATGGATCCACGTGGCACACCCTTTGATTGGCCCAACCCTTGGTGCACTTACAGACCAAAAATTTGCTTGATTAGTGATTTCTAAGCGTTGGATTGGAGTTGTTTTTATGGGTTGATTTTTAACTGGAATTCAAGCATTATTTGGGGTACAATAAAGATCCAAAGGTTTGAAATCACTAATCAGGCTGATTTTTTTGTACGTGGGTCCATCTAGGTATGAGCGAACTCGGGAATTGAAAGTTAATTTCTAAAGATTTTCGAATAAAAATACTTCCTTCTTAAATTTACAATCTGAAATGATTTTGAACTGTTCCAAAAAGTTAGCGACGTGCAGTTTAGGAATGGCCTTTTTATAGTGGTTGGCAACAAGGGCCTTCCATGCCAACCAAGCCATATTACGTGGCAGTCACGTAGTAAGGGGAACACATGACTAGGATTGGAGGCCAAGAGAGGGGAGGGCAGGGTCGCCTGACCTAATGTTAGGTGCTATATAAGCTAGATGAACCCGGCCCGGGGCATCTTAACGAGTTTCCCTCCAGTGCCTTGCAGCAGAGACACAACGGTAGTACGAGCGCACATGTTTGTCAGAATCTCCTACTAAATCTTAAACGTCCAATAACACCTCGACACCTTAGAAAATGGTCTCTAAGAATGCCTGTTATGCCACATCAGAGGGGTATTTTAGTCTTTTACCCCATTTTATCCGCACTACTTACAATCTACATGGAATTTAATTTTAATGTCTTTATCAAAGCCTTATTAATTGGAGTTGGGAAATGAGGTTTTGTCTACATGGGAATGAAGCCTTAAAATCTCATTTTTTTTGAGTTAGGGGTGTACCCTTTTCATCTTGGGTCGCACCATTTTTCTTACACCGCTGTCATCTGGGCCCTCTGACCACTTGGATGTTTAGCCCACCCCTTGGTGGACATTCATACCAAAAATCAGCTTTTTTGATAATTTTTAGCCGTTGGTTTTAGTATTCAAAAAATGGTTGCATTCGATGGCTCGCCTTAAAGAGTGCTAAAATATAATAGCTAGAGCTTACCGATCATGGTGATTTTTGGTGTGTATATCCACCAAGGGGTGGGCTAAACATCCATGCGGTCAGTGGGCCCAGATGGTAGCTGTGAGTAAGAAAAATGGTGCCGATTTCTTGAGGAAGCCTTGTGCTTTCAAAGGCAATTGAGTATTGATCTTGAACCGGCGCGGGTTAACCTAGCAACAGCAGTTTGAACCGGATTTTAGCTGACATTATCAATTGTCTAGGATTGCACGAGAGTAGAGTTAGTTTTGTCTTAATAATGGTCGACAGCCTTCTGGTCTGATTCCAAAACATCTGTCATTAATTCAAGACTGTCATCGTCTGCTTGATACCTGTACTATATATTAATTGCAGCAATTCTTTCCTCAGAAATGAGCAGAAATGCTACTCCCAACGAAGCAGCCGATTTTTGAAGCAGCGAAGCTGTGGCCAATCACATGGTCCCATTTCTTGGTTTGTTCAAAAAAGCATCAGCGTATTGTGGCGCTTTGTGATTGGCCACTGCTTCGCTGCTTCAAAAAAAATTTCGACCTAGTGTAGCCACTCAAACACTAGTTTGCCAATTCATTTACAACCTCAGCCAAAATCATTCATGCCAATAACTAGAAACAGTGGGGTTTTATTAAGTTTATGGCAAATCTTCCCGTTATGCCATTTTGTGTGTGTAGCCAATCAATTAATTATGCTAAATCATTGATGCAGCGAGCAATTGGGCAGATGAATCTGGTTAGCCGAATTCACAACATTTCACTAATTTCTTGTTGATTTTTCGTAGAAAATACCAAGAACAATGGGCATCTAAAGCTTGTTGATCCTTCAAGGCCAGGGGATGAATACCTAATAATAGGGTAAAAGATAAGAGTTAAAATTCAATTCCTATATCAACAAATCAAAAAGTCTAAGTCCCCTTACAATCATGTAACAAAGCCTATATTTAAATTAGGCAAACAATAGAGAAATGACCTAATAGAAATTTGGTACGAAAATGAAACTAACTAAGAGTTCGTGCTAAAAAAAGGAAACTGAAACCCTAATTCGGATGAAAAATAACAAATAGGAAACTAAATAACAAATCTCCTAAAAATAAGTCAAATTCTTATAAACAAGAAAATTACTAAAATTGGATAGAAACTATTATAATTGTTTTGGAAATAAAATCTCAAAAAATCAGTTGAATCTAAAGTTTCTGAAAACTGATTCCCACAACCTTGTTCAAACCATATTTGGCCCGTTCGAACGAAGCTGCATCTCGTTCGAACCGACCAAGGCCGAACGCGTTGCAACTCATAGCCGTTTGGATGCACATACATAATGTAAAATAGAGTCGAATGGCGAAATAGGATTCATGTTGCCTACCCCAGATAGCTGGGATAGGTGTGAATGATGATGATATAGCACTGGTGCCAAGTGTAGCTAATCCTTGCCTACCAACAAAAAAAAGTGTACCTGCTCCATAATCTTGTGACTATATAAGATTTAGTTTGCTCTTGAACTTGAACATTGCCATATTTGTTCTCTCGTGCTATGTAAACATAATTATATTTATTATCCTAATTTAAGATTGAATTACAGGCAAATTAATTACATCTGTAGTAGTGTTCAGGAAAAGATGGAGAACAAATTTTAGAAATATTATTTGGAGCAGACATGCCTGAAATAAATGTTAGAGGAGTGAAAATGGGGATTGACTAGCTAGTTCAACCCTAAATGAGTACCCATGCAAGCAGGCAGACACACACACACATATACAACTTTTCCTGATCTGATCCTAAGTATTAATGTTAAGAGGAGAGAAAATGGGGATTGACTAGTTCATCCATAAATGCCCGCCCTTTTGAATTTGAGAAGTACAAGAAAAAAAAAAGAGATACTCCTGTACTTTTCTAATCTCTACCACAGAAAAAATTGTTAGGTGCAAACAATTGAACTTGAGCAATTAATGAACACCCTCGATCGACACACAATCTCTCAACTACTTTTTGGAGAAGACTTAATAGAACAGTGACTCCAAGAAGAAGAAGAAGAAGAAGAGAGATGAAACAGTTACTAGCTAGTTTCATGCAGGTAACCAAGCTGTAGCAAACACAGCATTATGTCCTTTCCATGTGAGCACAAGATCTTCTTCTTCCTTCTTCAATCCCCACCCAGCCGCATGTTCATCAAGCATGCTCCTCACCTCCGATACTGCATCTTCACTAAATGGAACACCCCGAAAGTTTGCATTTCTCATCCGCTGCACCCACCTGCTTTTAGGTTCAAGTCGCTCCACCCTCTGCATACCCTCCTGTGCGATCACATTCTCGATTTTCCAACACATATCAGCCTCGTACCACTGCCTCTGCTTGCTCCCTCCAGGGAGAGACGTATCAACAGCATCATAAGGTATCCATAGAAAATTAAAAGCGGATCTCAACCTAGAAACCAAGTTATTGGAAGTGAAATCCGCATCTTCGTCTATTAGAACAACAATTGTAGGATCTAAACTGCGAAGAGCCTTAAGAAACATGCTTCGAAGAGACGTAGTATGGTTTATATTAGAGATGACTGCACCTAGGGTTTCTTCTGGTATGTAGTGAAGCATCATGTGACAGTTTATAACAAGAGCTTCACTTTCACCTCCGTCAGCAAAGACTAGTTGTTGCACTCGAATTTGTTCAATCAAGGATGAAAACCCATCTGAAGAACTTGAAGGAATCACTCTAAACTCCAGTCCTACATTTCGAGACGTTGCAAAATTCACAAGTTTTGATCCCAACTCCTCATAAGAGAGGTCGAGCATGGGTGGGACATCTGAGGTTGCACCGGCGATGGTGAGTTTGATAAGAGGTGGGCCTTCAGGACGGCTTGCAATTGCATCGATGAGTGTGGGGATTTGCATGCAATGAGTGGAGCTTAGATCAATAATGTGGACGACGGAGAAGCCTTCGATTGCTTCTAAGATTGCAGCATTTGCAGCGGAGAAGCCGAAGCGATGCCATGGAGTGAGGTCGATGAAGCTAGCGAGCTCAATGACGGAGAACTTATGGGTGTGTATGGCGAGATTGGCGTTGGCGTTGGCCATGGCTGTAAGCATTTTGCAACAACCAGTCTTGGCTGCACGGGTAATAAGAGCACGCAGGAAGCCACAAGTGAGGCGTTGATTGGAGTCGCCGTCGGGGGGTGCGGTGTTGTTCAAGACCCATAGGATTTGTTGGGCTAGAGTGGCGTCGTTGCTTTCGATTGCGTTTGCACAGTGCACAAGTAGCTGTTCCATGCAATTGGCGTCACCAAAGCTTCCTAGAGCCTTGGATGTAGGAAAACCAGGCCATGGACGAGCTCGCTGAAATGGGTTCTTGTTCATGGAGAGATTTGAACATGGACTAATTGCATTTTGGTGGAAAGGAGGTGGTGGGGTTTCAGTGAATTGCATCATGGAGGGAGAGAGAGAGAGAGAGAGATGGAGAGAGAGAAAGAGAGAGAAAGACAGAGAGAGAGAGGATCGGATATGAGAAGAGGGGTGGAGAGGGAAAGAGAGAGAGAATGGAATTCAGAATTTCAGAAGAGAGCAGAGGGAGAAAGAGACGAGACTAGAACTAGTACCATTGGGAAGCGATCCCTCAGTGTGAATTCAGTATATTTTGGGTAAATTCTGCAACTGAATCAAGAAAATAGACAGTTCAGCTTTATGGAGATTTTTAGTTCTTCCCATGAAAAAGGACTGGACAAAGAGGGGTGAAAAACCCACATCCCAAAAACTAAGTTTTAAGTCAAATTCAGCAAAAAAAAAAGAGAAGACCCTCTTAAGAATATCAGCTTTTTCAGTTGTAAGATGGGTGCAATAAGACTATAGAAGCAGGCATGTGAACGGTGAACAACCTTTTAATGGCTACAAAAGGGTGTTCATTCTTCTCAGGTGTGCAAGAGAGAGAGAGAGAGAGAGAGAGAGAGATGGAAGAAAGCGAGAAGGAGAATTGTTATAGAGAGAGGAGAAGAGTTGGATTTCTGATGGTTTTTGGGGGCATGTGAGGTGGCCGGCCTAGGAGTTGTCTGGATGTGTGACTTGGGGTTTTGTCACGTTATGGAAGGTGTGTTTGGTTTGGCACTTTGGCTTACTCACGGGCCATATCATGAACAAATCATTTCTGCAGTTTCCTTATTTCGCAAGGGTTTTCCATGAGTTTAGGGTTTCTTTGGGTGTTCTGGTTCATCATACATGGAGTTGATTGATTTTAGATAGACACAGAAGATGAGATCATGAGTAAACAAAGTCCTTCCTTCCTGCCTCGACAATGACCGACCCTTTGTCTTTTCGATGTATGGCAAAGATTTTGGCTGCCGTGGGTCCTTTGCTACAGTACCACTTTAATGCCACCCCTTATATATATATTTGAGAAATTATCAACTCCTGCTGTATCTATTTATATGATGTCATTATTTTCCAATCCAACGGCTGACATTGACTAGTATCATACTTAAAAGAGTACCAGCTAGGGTTTGACATAATTGGTCTCATATCTAACATAACACACTGTTTCATCTCTCTCTCTCTCTCTCATCGATTATCTAATGGAACAGTGCTTTTAACACAGAACCCAACACACACTGCTCTCTAGGTAATACATGATGCTCTTAATAATTCTCAAATCCGTGCTCATCAAATAATAGAAAAAAAAATGAAAAAATTTCTCGGGTCTCTTATTTTCTATCTCATCCAGATATACTCTCTCTCTCTCTCTCTCTCTCTCTCTCTCTCCATTGCATATCTTATCCAGAACCAGTTTTTATATCCACTAGTAATGGGTAATATCATGTGAAGGCCACGCCCCTTTGAACGGGTCTATATCGATATTCCAGTGTTGGAGTCTCCCTGCAGTCCCGGCAGTCCCCACACGTGATATTCTCTCTTTGGTACCCTTGGAAAAGGACTGGTTATCCATGCCCCTTGAGCCCAGACTTTAAATAGACTACTCGGCCATGCCAACCAAGAAAAAGGACCCCAACCCTCAATCTCCAGTCATCACACCTTATAATTTGCTTCATCATCATCACTATCATGAAAACATAGGTCCCATGTACATTTTGTTCTTCATCCTGCACATGTGAAGCATATGAGCATGAGCATGACCTTTCTGTAATAACCACGACCCTGTGGGTCCCTGTCCCCTATGATATGTACCACACATTAAATATCTGCCTTTTAGATTGGTAATGCATTTTGTTTTGCCCTAAATGCACCTCACATTTTATCGTCCAATACAAACCAATAATCCTTTTTTGCAACAAGGCGCAGGCGCAGGCGCGCACACACACACACGCGTCACCCAATATGTGCAATTGGGTGTTATGTTATGTTGTGCCTGATGGTGCTAAAGTACTTTAGATAAGGCATGACACCGTGGTCCAGCTACGAAAACCCTAGTTTCGTCTTGAGATTATATATACCTTGGTTGAATATTAGGGACGATCTATTCATTGTATTATGAGTATTTTCTTTTGCCTCAAGCATAGTGAAATCTGTGTGAGTCCACGGACATACCTCAATCTTGACTATGGCATGCCGTGTGTTAATTTGCATCTTCGATGTACCCATATGATATCATGGACTAGGGGATACCATCGATTTTCGATGTACCCATGTGATTATGAAAGTTCTTGTAGGTCCCTCTTGCTTCAAATCATCAGGTCATATGTTTTCAAAATGCCAAGTCAAATCCCCAAAAGGAAGAAAAAAGTGCTTATAGCATGTTGGTTGCTACATAGCTATAGCTTGATGAAAATAAAGAAGATGATGATTTCTAGGGTTTTGAAACGCATGCATGCAGGGGAAGAAGAGTAGAAGAATAGAATCTGAGGGGAAGCATATAAGGAGAATGAAGTAAGTTAAAGGATGAGGATTAAAAAAAGAGTTGTGAGAATTTTGAGGAGGATTCCTAAGCTTGAGAAACAAGGACTAGAAGACGCAATGAGTTCAAGCATGGTTTGGAATTTATCACAAGGGAATTCTCTTGCATCAATGGTCTCTTGGTTTTCCTTCATTAAGACAACATAACAAACAAACCTCTAACCATGAAAGTAAGGAATGTTACCATGTGCTCTAGATACCCTAAGCTACTTAACTTTTTTTTTTTTTTTATATATTCCAAGCACACAAACTTAGGGTTTCTTTTATAAACAAAGTGATTTTAATAATTACCCCCAAAAACATATAGAACCAATGGTATAAAGACGCCATTTTCGAAAATCGAGCCACGGAAAAAGGACGTCTCCTTTACATGAATTTCGACTAGCTAGGTAATTGTGATGATCCATGTGTATATGGCTAATGACAGCTCACCCAATCATTGCTAACTGCTTCAATTCCTACGTATAGCTAGTCTCTTATAGATGATATGGCCATTATTCAACTATTGAGTATAGACTATAGACCATGCTATAAAAAACGTATAGACAAAAATAACAGCCGTTATAATGGATTCAGACCTCCCCCGTTACGCTATGTACCGTTAAAGTGCTTTAAAAATAATGGCTGTTATTTTTGTTATAACAGCTGTTATTTTTCGTTATAAAGAAAATAACAACCGTTACTTTCTGGGAAATTTTAATGGCCGTTATTTCTGTTTTTCCCATTGTAGTTTTTGTTTTCGAGCTCCATTATTTCCGTTTTCCACTTTTTTCATTCCGTTATTTTCCGTTTCTGCCCATGTGCATTACAATTCGTTATAATGGCCGTTCTAAAGGAAAAACGGTAACGTCCCCAGTCCGTTATAACGGCCCCTTTTAAACCTTGCCATAGACAACGTGTTAGCATCTAATTAGGGTTAGGTAATAAGACAATAATTCGTATATAATATCATAAATCTTGATCAAGAGGGAGTGACTCATCTAATTAGGGTCAGTGACTCATCTTTGATTACATATCTATATCACATAAACAAATTTTTAGCGGGAACCCTACCAGACTTTAATAATATAAAACAAGGATTACAAACATTGATATCTACATTCCTTAATTAGCGCATCTCCAACAGCTATCCATATTGGGTACTCATTTCAAAAAAATGTAAAAATTCATGAAAAAAAACTTTCCAGCAGTGTCGCTCCCACCAACTGCTTAGCCATATTTAGAGATTAGCTAAAAGCACTTATCGTCTCCAAATATATATGGAGAGCTATTTCCTTCGCTGTATCTCCTTAGCTATATAAGACCTATACAATTTTACCCTTTTTAAATAAAACTCAATCACTTCCCTAGAGCTCTCTCTTCTCCCATGGGTTCCGTTCGTTCGATCAAAATGCATGTAACGTTCTTCATCACGGGCATTTAGAGGAAGCTGGACCCCAATCATCGTCTCTGGACCGTCGAAAATCCCAAGAGATGCGACCCAACAGGATGAAGTGATCCCAGACAGAATCGCCTCAGTGGTTGTTCGGATAACGTCGTAGAGAGGAGATGGGGAGAGCACGATGAAGAGAAGAAAATGGTGTTTTTTGGGGGTTTGTTGTAGAGAGAAAGAGGAAAAATGGGTGACCGTAAGAGAGAGAGACGTATTTATGCTTTGGGGTATTTTGGTAATTTTATTAGATCTCCCTGGACTAGCCAACACCTTTTTGTTGAAGCTCTCATCGGTAAAAGGCAGCTGATTGTTAGCCAAACATGAAAATAGCTGTGGATAGATGTTGGAAATGCTCTTAGCATCCTCGTAAATAATACACAAAAGTTCGCTACGGGAACTGAGGATACATTGAAACCATAAATTGATGCTTTCTAATAATTATTAATTTAGAAATTAACAAATGTAAATAAGGGGTAAACTTGTAGTTTAGAGAGAAAAAAATAATGCAAATTATAACAAAGATCACTTCAAATATATCGAGCGAATTAAAAAAAAAAAAACCTGGAATCCAACTTAACAAGAAGAAGAAAGGAAGAAAAAGCTAAGAACATGCACATCTTCTTTTATGAACCCAACCCGAAACTAAACTCGAAATTCTAATTCTACGGGGTCAGCCCAAACCCGACCCAGTTAAGGTTTGGTGGGTTCGAGCTGCCTATCTTGAAAATGCAAGTTCCATTATTATGTGCAAGTGGTCCCATTTGGGGTCTTGTTTCCTGCTATGCACATGGCGCACGTTAGTCTTTCTACAACACCCAAATTTCGGTGTCTTCAGTCTTCTTGTCTCCCTCCGGATTATCTCAATTCTCATGTCATCATCACGTGGGAGAAGCCCATGCTTTCATATGGCAAGATAAATAAATTCTAAGAATATTCCACCGAGTTCTTAGTCCATGCATGCGGATGTCACCAAGTCTTCCATAACGCTTCGTATCTTTGACTCTTGTATACATAGTATGTAACTAGAGTGATCCTGAGGACCACAGTGATCGTTAGATCCATACCATTAAAATCCTAAATCCTCGTGATGTACAACATTTTGGTGACAACCGAAGGGATTAGCCCATCCAATGGGGTGCATGTGAGGATACCCTTCCATATCAAATACGTACACACAGACACACGTAGGAGCCTGGTTTCTGGAGCGACACTCCAAATCTTTCCCTGTGGTGGGTTTTCTTACTCTTGGCGGCCCAGGTGGAGTCCACACGTTTTGCCACCTCAGCCTCTCCTTAAATTACAACTTTCAGCTCAATAAAACTTTGCCATGTAGCAAAAAAAAATCATTTAAAATATCTATTTTTTTTTACTGGCGGTTGCCACTCGTAAAAGGAAAACTATAATGAATGGTCCCAGACTCCCAATCAAGGGAAAAACTAGCTAGTGTCTTCTGTCCCAAACAGGAAGGGGGGTGTGTATGTAAAAACAAATATGGTGGGTGGCATCATATACTATGGGTGGTTTCATAGAAACCGTGGTTGGCAATATCCGGGCCCCATAAAAAATCCGCCTTTTTTTAGTGATTTCTAGCCGTTGGATTTGAGTTCTTTTTCTTTCTCTCATCATGGGATGTTTCCGATCATGGGATCCATGAGCAGGCCTATGAATGAGTTGCCCATGATGAAACTCGGATTCAACGGCTAGAAAGTACTAAAAAAGGCTGATTTTTGGTGTGTGGATACACCAAGGTCGCCATACATTCATGGTGAGTGGGCCCCAAAGAGTGTCCAACGTGGCATTTTGGGATACAATCCGGGGTTCAAAGTTAGTAGATTTCCTCACTTGGAGATGGTATGGCCTTTTGTATGTGCCATATGCAAGAGCAGTTGGCCCACTCGACCAGTCATTAACCGTCTAATAAGTTAGTCAAACGGATCACCGCTTGGAGCCTTGGATGGGCCGCAGCGCAGATGATTTCATCGATTCGAGCCTTGGTAGAGATGATTTGCATTTAAATTAAACTAGGGGAACACCACGTGCGTGCACCTTACATATGGAAGAACCTTACACATGGCACACTCATAGAGATCATTGACTATATTGATGTTTGGACCATCTCTAGATGGGCCTATATGCAAAAAAAATAAAAAAATCAGCCCGATTAGTAGTTTTTAAGGATTGGATTAGAGTCGTTTTCATGGGTTGATTTATAATCATAGATTTCAAGCATTATTTGGGGTACTCAGATCCAAAGGTTTGAAATCACTAATCAGACTGATATTTGGTATATAGGTCTACCAAAGATAAGGTCCGTGGTCTCTAAGAGTGTGCCAAGTGGATTATACTATCGTCCCTCCTCATCATTGATAAGGTCCGACAACCTGAACTGTGAAGGGACATTTAACGAAGGTTTTTCGTTTTGCGTTTGAAAGTAGGGAGGCCTTTAATTGTGTCACTTGTGTGCCAACCCTTGTTGTTACTTTATAGTAGTATAGATATAGATATATCTTGTCCGTGACTTTAAATAGAATAGTTCATCTAGTCTCTGATTTCACCCGAGTCCCAGCGGCCTCTAAATACACGAATAGTAGACCCCACTTTGAAACGAAAAAAATCTCTGTATCAAAATTTTGATGCAGCAGTCCCTCAAATTGCCACGTAGTACTCTTTCGGGCCCATCGCCTCCATGAATGTTTGGCTCATATCTTAGTGGACCCACACACCAAAAATCATTGTGATTAGTGATTCTTAGCCATTGGATTTGAGCACTATTTCATCATGGGCTTGGAACCAACTCATAGGCTTGTTCATAAAGCCCATGACAAAAATACTCAAATCAAACGGCTAGAAATCACCAATCACGCTGAGTTTTGGTGTATAGGTCTATCATAGTATGGGCCAGACATTCAAGTGGCAAGTGGGCCCGCACGAGTCTATTACGTTGCAATTTGAGGGACTTCGGCGTCAAAATTTTGATACAGAAGGCTGCATCAAATAACAGCCCCTTTGAAACTCTTAGTCCGTCCGATTCGTAGTCTTGCATCTATTATCGTGTGATATGGTGGTTATCCAATCATCCCAGCTGGCTAAAACACATCTTTGAATAGCCGCATTTGGGTAATGAACGAACACAAATGTTAAACTCCTGCTGGATTTTAAAAGTTAAAACCTTTGGGATCGAGCAAGTAGTGTGGATCGAGCAAGTAGTGTCATGATTTTTAGTCCAGTGGTTTGGAGTTTTGAGAGTAGATTAACTAAAATATATCGGGTGTATAACATCAGCACGTATGTGATGACCAAAAGCTCGGGCAACCCAAGATGTCTCAGACTCTCAGGGACGTGCCTTACGGCCAGTATCTGATCCCCATCTGCACCCGTCTCAGATGGCTCGATTACCACCACACTCAGCATTCAATTCTCTTCACGCCCCTCTTTCTGCAACACAGCACAGCCCCATCTTACTTCATTAAAGGAGATAAAAAAAGATATGAAGACTGAAGAGAGAGAGAGAGATATGGAGGAAGAATCACACAAGGCCACAAGTCCATGGCGTACGCGATTTTATTAAAAAAAATTCCGACATGGGCTTGTAAGGACTCTGCTTATCTCCACGGATTTTCTGGTAGACTTCGGAGCTTTAGTGACATAGGAGAGGGTCTCTTTTGGTATCTTTCTGAATTGTTTTTCATGGGTTGAGTTCGTTAAAAGGGGTGGTGGAGAGTTGTAATAAGAATAGAGTCTCATTTTTAGATTTTATTGTTCTTGGAGTGAACGTGTTTTGATATTGACAAGATGAAACGTTTTGGGTTCTGGGTTTTGTTCGTGGTGGTGGGAACTGCTTTCATGCTCCTTGCCTTCAGCATCATCAGCAGCAGCAGTGGATCCTCCTTTCCTGGTAGCTATTTTCCTTTTTATTGTTCTTTTCTCTTTGCATACATGCGTTTCTGCTAGTGAAAATTATGAGTATTTTACATGAATAATATGGAAAGGGATTTCATTTTCTATAAGGTTTAAAGACTGTAAATGTGTTTTATTTGATTGGGTTGAAAACTTGGAATTGCTTTGCTCCTTGTTGCCTTAATTCGTTTGATAATTTGTTATTTATTTATTTTTTTTGGTTTGTAGTTACAGAGTATTTCGGGGTGAGTTCTTGATGTAGGTTTTAGGGATGTGTTTCTAGACTCAATATGTGGTGACCAATTGTAAGTTGAAGTTCCTTCATGGGGTCTTCCTTTCTTTTATTTAGGCTAGCTAATCCCCTTTTTTTTCTTTAATACCCCTCATTTGAAGAGGAAGATCTAGGATCTTGTGTTTCCAATATCTAGTCTTGAATGAATTGTTGGGCTGTGCGGGTTCGTCGTAATTTTTATGATCCTGAGTAGCACACTTATGCCAAGGGATTAGTGATTGCTAAGTACTGAGTCAATTTATGAATTCACAATTGATGAAGTAGAAGGTGTGTTGGAATTTGATTATGAGCTGATCTGTTGTGTATTTCATCTTTCCTCAAGTCTCACTGACTTTACCTATATTGTGGTTGTGAGGAAACTAATAACGCCGAAAAATATTGAAAAGGTTTAACCTTTGTAATGACTCAAATCACTCTGTATATCTCTGTTTAAATGACATCCTATTAATGATGATCGATACTCTCAATCTTTCGAAGATTGAATTCTTTTGTCATTTCTTCTAAAAGGAAAATTCAAAACCAGAACGACTACTTTTTCCATTCCCCCACTCAAATATAAAGACTTCCCAAGTCCACTAATCCACTGCAACCATAAATCTCGCATCTTTTGGATCCGATCTCCATAGAGTTTGTCGTCAAGCCCATTGCTTGATTGGATGGCATTCTTAGTCACTGTCTTGAGGTCATGGGTTCGATTCCAGCTAACCTACCAAAAGAAATAGGAAACAGCAATTCAATTTCAAATGAATACATGTCTCCCAAAACCTTCGCAGGCGCAAATTAGAAGATGACATGGAAAAAGGAAAAGAAAGAAAATTCACAAGGGATCAGAGTGCCCAACAAAACAATACCTCTGTAGCAGCTTCTATTTCCACCTCCATCCTCCCACCAATGTCTATCCCTAAGATCCATCGTCGAAGCAGATATTCTCATAATCGATATGGATGCTTTTGACCAGAGAATGAAGTGGGTACAGACAAGAACAGTGAGGGACATAAGGGGACAAACTGCGTTGTCTTCTCCTACTGCATGGGAAGAAATCATCTTTGGATAGGGTGATCATTGATAATAAGCAGAAAAATGTACATGCCCCAATTTTGAATTTCATCATTGGGACCCTAAGGCAATCGTCCCTGGTTTGTATTTATGAGCTGCATGAATTTGTAATTTTACTTTTAAATCCAATCCAGATTGATTCGGTTTTATTTGGACAGAGACATTCACAAGCACCATATCGTACCTGCCTCCCGTTTGATCTATTGTTTCTACATTCTTAAGGCTTTGATTTGTAATTTTTTGGTACTATTTTGATATAAATCCAAATATGAGAACTTCAAAACATTTTAGTAGATTTTATTAATTGGTTTAGGAAACTGAAATTCTTTTCTGTCCACGGGGCTCAAAAGATGAATCAGGTGATAATAACTTGGGAATTTCCAAGCTCGCTTGGAATCAGCTGAATTAAATGATTAAAAAATATAACCAGCAAGATGAAGGATAGTAAGAAATTGGGAAAGAAGACACAAGAACTGGGATAAACTTCAGGAACATTCTGAAAGCATGTTTAATTTCAATTTGTCATCAGATAACATCATGATGTTATGAACATATCATGGCGTTAGGGTGTCAAAGCTTAGTTGTTTAGACTTGGAAACCTGCTCAGAAGCGTAGTTTCCTGACATGATTGGAGTTCTTAGACCAAGCCACTTGATGATTGGAGCTCAATGGAATTCTTTAGGTTCCAAAAACCCTGGGCTTTTTAGCACTAACATTCGTGAATTATGCGCAATCGATAAAAATATATGGGATACCATCTATATTTAAGTAATCGACCAGATTTAATACTGAACATATACTCCGCATTTAACACAGATATGTTCTTCCCCATCCATGGGAACAGTGTGAAGGTGACGGCACGGGACAGGAAACTCAAGGTATCTCGTCATATCTGAGTCGGCAAAAAAGCTATATTGCTTCATATGTTTGTTTTTCTTTTAAATAAGACACCATTCGTAATAGTTCTCAGGTTTGGATGCAATTCTTTCTTGTTTTTTCTTTTGGTGCAGGAGAGTAGCTATAATCCAAGCAACGAGAAGAGTGATAAGGACATTGGCAAAATTAACCTGGAGGATTACCACCTCATTGATCCAGTTCCAAGTTCAAAGGCCGCCATAAAATCCGGACCAATCGAGCATGGCACTCCTCTTATGCCTTACATTCCAAAGCCAGTGGCCCCAAGTCATCCCAAACGCGGTGGGTCTCCTTCGCCTACTTAAACCCATGAAATGCAAGACTGAATGAGACAATTCCGCTGTGTCAACTATGCTAAAACTAAATAATGTAATAACTTAGTTTGTAGGGGATGTTTATCGCCTTGCTTTCTAGTATCAAGTTAATACTGCTGATTTTAGTACTTTGGAATTAACCGACATATGCAGCATGTTTTTATCTTTTTCAGTAATTCAATTTAGTCTGTCTTTTTCTTATCCTTATATGTAATTGGCTGATGTTCATGTATATTTGATTATCTCATCTTATGCCTTGTATTTACAGCTACTAAACCAAGATATAATCGCAATTTTCAATTTGAGTTTGTCCATTTTCTTTTGTTATACCAAGTGAAAATCATCGTCAGGGTATTGATTTTTTATTTCCTGTTGTGTTCTTATCATTGTCATCGTCTTGATTTTATATTTTACTGTCATCATCTATGGTTTTCTCTGTATCTACATTATGATGAAACTGTAGTACTAGTTGGATGGGATCAAGTAGGTATGTCTCATGATCATCACCAATTGGCTTAAGGCTGAATCGGGTCATCCAAATGACACTTATCCAAGCCATCAAGTTGATAGAGGCTATAGAGCACCACCTATTGCAGAAATCACATTGAAGACAGGCATGTTTATATTCCGTCTACCCTTGAAATTTAGTCTGTCAATGGGCGGGATGGTCCAATGGGGACGGGTTTACATTCCGTCTGTCGCGAACCAGACTTGGGAAGCAAATTTTATGATTATGGGCCAGGGCTTAGGCCTTGTCTTATGACTCATTGGGCTGGGCTTGCGCTCAGGTTGTTAAGCCCACGGGCTCTATAAATGTATGATGCAGACAGGCAGGTTTGGCACTTTGGCTACAAGGAGACTAAGGTTTTCAAGATGTATGGTGTAGTCTAGCCAATCTAGATACAGTGTGGTAGTGACACGGTATTTATTGTATAGTCTTAGTGATTGTTCCGTGCATTGTGACAGCAAAGGTGATAGCGCAAGAATCACCACCGCATGTGGAGGTGGGACCACAACACTTTGGAATGTTCTCCTGTCATATCATGTGGGTCCCACATCCACGTGGTGGTGATTATTGCACCATCACTACGGCATGAAATGGGGCGGGCCTGACCCATATCAATTTTGTATTTAGGGTTAGGAATTATAAACCATGGTTCGAATGAAAATGGGTCGGATATGGATCTAGAGAAATTGATTCGAGTCGGATCTAGTTTTATTCTTGGATCATTATCATAAAATAGTATTTTATAATAGATCCGACCCAAATATCTAAATGTGAGTTTGATATGGAACCTCGCTTACACAACTTGGTTCAGATTCAGGACAAGGAATATGGGTTTGAGTTGGATCCGGATCAGTTTATTCAAATTCGGATTTGAATATGGATCTACCTAGATCTGACATTTCATGCCCTAACAATCATGGTGGGGATGGAAATCTCCCTCAGGGGCACCACAGCCACACAATTCTCGGCACGTACCCTAGTGCTTTATTCCACCTACCCAAATGCTTTTTTGCTTTTGTGATAAAAAATTAAAAAGAGGGCAGGTGGAAAAAAGCACTTGGGCACGTGCCGAGAATTGTGTGGCTGTGACCGGCTTCGTCACAGTGACAGAAGTTTTACTCATCATCCTCACGTCAAAGCAGCCCAAGTTCGGTTCAGTTTCTAAAGTTTGGTTTAGTCTGTACTTTGTACTCAAACCAAGCCTAGTGTATTCTTGATGAGTACATGACATCAAGTATATCGTTCAGAAAATCTTTGCATTTAACACCATGAATCTGGGGAACTGTCATTTTCTCTTTTGTGCACTAAGAGGTTTAACTTGGACCACTTTAAGTTATGGGCCAGGCTCATGAGCTCCTTTTTTCTGCCCCCTCTCGGAAGTCGTGTTCTCGTCCGTGCATTTCGAGAATCCAACGGTGGTTGATAGAACTGAGCTGGTGATGCCAACTCAGGGCTATCAACCATCGTTGGATTCTCAAAATCCACGGCCGAGAACACCACTCTTGAGAGGGGCAGAAAAAAGGGGTACCTGAGCCCAACCCTAAAGTTAGGATACTTAACAACTTAACATTTCCATTATTTTTTTTAATGAATAGTTTAAGTGCCACGTTAAATGTAATGATTGTTTGAACGGTTGCGTTGGAATGTGAAAATGCTGAATGACTAAAGAACCCTATCAATTAAAATAATTTTTACACTTGAAAGAAGCAATACTTGTCAATTTAATGAACTTGAGGGTAATATTTAAAATAAATTTTTTTTATTTTTTGTAATAAAAGAGAGCATTGAAGAGTTGCACGGCTGACACCAATAAGACGGAAGAAACCCTTCCAAAGTAAAAAAATCAAGAAAATAAAAAAAAAATAAAAGAAAGGTATTTTGGACATATTTGGGGTTTAGCGTGTGGCACGCAAGAAGGTCCTTTGTCCGTTTTATAGTAGAATAGATGTCCGTTACACGGATCACATCAAAGTTAAAAAAAAGTTAAAAATATTACTATTTTTTAAATTTCTTTTTTATAATAACATTGATAAATAAAAATAATGCATGAAAGAATGTGGGAATTTTCAGCAAATAATGTAATTTTAGGTAACCTTAAAATAAGTTAAAAGTCAACTTATAGCTTATAAAAAAGCTATTTTTTCGGGTTTAAACTAATTCTTCTTGCTTAAGCAGAAGCCTTTGAAATTCGGCTTATAACATATAACTTATGTGGGAAGAGTTTCTAGAACCTTAGTGAAACTCTTTAAATACCTAAAATGCCTATCAATTCGTTCAATACAAATTCTAAATGACCACTGAACCTTTAATAAAACATTTTAAATGATAAAAATATCCCTCTAATCATTTCATAACATTTTAAATGACCAATTCATTGTTTCTTACCCAAACCCAAGGCTTAGCCCATAGCTATAAGCTATAAGCTCATGTTACTCTTACCCTAATGCAATAGTATTACCGTCGTAATGCCCACCGTTATTATGTTTTCTTAAACCATGCTCTTCAAAATACGGGGCTTCAAAGCTAAATATCTAATTCCCACCCCCATCCTGAGCACCATACAAAGCAAAAACAACTGTAGTTGCACTTTTCTCATTCTTGATTGGGACAACATGTCCTTCCGTCCAAACAGCCCTTAATCTCTACTATGCATCACACACTTGAATCCATGGTTTAAATGACTGTTATAACGAAAATAATGGCCGTTATGACGGATTTGGACCAGGTTGACTAAAAAAAAAATAATGTATTCGAACCTCTCTGTTATCTTATGTACTGTTTTAACGCTCAGAAAATAACGACTGCTATTTTCATTATAACAGCCATTATTTTCTTTAAAAAAATTGTTGAAAAACATCCGTTATTTTCCGTTATAAATTTTATTGAAATTTTGAATATGGTCGAGCTCAGGGGACCCCCTTTTTTCTGACCCCTATCAGTCTTCGTGTGCTTGGCCGTGGATTTCAAGAATCCAACTGTGGTTGTCAGCGCCGAATTGGCATCAATTTTTTACTTTTTGCGGCACTGACCACTACCGTTGGATTCTTGAAATCCACAGCCGAGCGTGTGACCAACGAGAGAGGTCCGTTATTTTCATTTTTGCCCGTGCTTTACAATCCGTTTATAACAGAATAAAATGGTAACGCCCCAGTCTGTTATACCGTTATAATGGCCCCTTTTAAACCTTGCTTGAATCTTCTAAAATGGACCTTACCTACTGCAAGTGGAAAAAAAAAAACCAAAAACAAGTGCCATCATCTTCTTTCACCAACCTCCTTGATCAAAAAAAAAAATTAGAAGATTTCTTACCCCTGAAGCTAATCTTTTTACCCATTTTGTTTTCTTTTCAACATCAACCAATCCATTCAAGCATCTAAATAGTACTTGAATGGATTTCTCCAACCCATTTCCTATCAAATGGAATGGGACATAAGAAGGAATCTGAAGATGGTTTCAATCTTTACTTTAATTTGTCAAAATCATTCTCCACTTTGATTTATGGATTGAAGTGGAAAGGAGAAGCAAAAGTTAGAAAGATATGGGACCAGACAAAATCATTCTCCTAAGTTTCTAATCACTTTCAATGGAGGCTACCGTACTTGGTTAACAAACATGAGTAAAACTTCTATCACAGCGTTCTGACAGATACTTCTGTCACAATAAAAAAACACAGGCCACTTGGAACGCTCTTAGTGGATGTTGACCGTATGGATGTTTGGCCAGTCCTTCGGTGGACCTATAAACCGAAAATCATCCTGATCTTTGCACTCAAATAACACTCATTAATGCTTGAATTCTTACCCTTAAAATCAACCCATGAAAATAACTTCAATCGAATCGCTTAGAAATAACTAATGAGGCTGATTTTTGGTTTAGAGGTCCACTGAGGGACTGGCCAAACATCCATACGGTCAGCGTCCACTAAGAGTGTGCCACATGGCCTGTGGTCTTGCATTGTGAGAGAAGCAAGGCTGTGATAGAAGTTTTACTCAACAAACATTACTTAATGAGCGTGTTACTTTAACACCAAATATAATATGAAGTGTCTCTTAAGTTACAAAGCTTCCTAACTTCCTGCCATCATCTTCTCTTAATAAAACTATAGCTTAACTAAACATGCACCCTCGCTCCTAAAAATAAAATAAAAATTATTCTGCAAAAAATTGACCTATAACGCTCTAGCGTGAGTCAGCTCGGGACTCTTTCCGCTTTCCTAGTTGTTACTTATTTATTTGCTTGCTTGGTTGCTTGCTTGCTTATTTTAGCGGGCCCCTTATGGTTAAGGCCACTAAATTGACTTAAATCCAACCGAACTCTCTTTCTAACAGCAATTTAGGTAGGTTGTCCATTATTTTTGCTACATATTAATAAATGAAATGCGCCTCGAGGTACTGAAAGGTGGCTTTCACCAACCATATTTTTTTTTTACTACACACAATTTGAGTTCTATTGGTTTCATGGAATTTAAATTGCCCATTTGTCTGGAATTTAAAAAAAAATTAAAAAAATACGATATTAACATAATTTGGATATTCAAAACGGGGACGGATACTTGAATTATAGTTTTAAAAATTGAATCATCGGATTGGAATTCGGCTCAACCCGACTTGATGACATTTCGGGTAGAGTTGGGCTAGCGACTGGAATTGTAGTTATTTGCATCGTCGGCCGGATTTGATGCTAGACCACATATACTCGGCTTGACTCGAGTTTTAACTCAATAAAACATTTTTATTTAAATTTTTTTAGGATTTTTTTTTCAAAATAAGTGACGTTATAATTTACCTTTTAGTTTTGCTATTTTGAATTATTTTTAGGTTTATATATTCTGATAATTTATTGACTTGCGGGTCGGTGAATAAATTCGACCTAGTGAGCTTCCTAGCCGAATAGAATTTCGGTTTAAAAACATTGGAACCAACTAAAGGACAAGAAATGGGATCAATTTGTTGATTCTTAAAAAGAATTCTTAAGAGGTTTGGACTTTAGAGTTAAAATGATTTTCTTATTAGGAAGTAACGCCATGTAACGATCTTGAATATAAACTAGGACCATAAATGAGTTGGCGGGACTCGCTATCATATCGATTAAGACCCACAAACTAGATTTGTGTATGTTCTTTAAGATGTGATTGTTAATCAGGTCGGATCTGGATTGATCCATACCCAAACCCAACCCAACCCAGCCGATTCACCCCTACCTTGTCTGGGGTAGGGCTGGAAATGGATCAGATTAATCCAATCTGAAAAAGCCGGGTCCAGAACCTTATTTTTCGTTATTGGATTTGTACCAGATCATAGATTATCGATCCGATCTCTTATCAGATGGGTACACGATTGACCATGTTCCAATCCGATATTGACTTATATATTTAATTGCGTAAAGGTATTTTAAATATATGCCTGAAAGGTATTTGATCGGTTCCGGAACTGAATTTTATTGATCCGATCAGGTCTGGATCAATTGGATTTCTTATCAGATCGATACCAGATCAGTACCAATCCAAGTAAAACCCGATCCATTGTCAGCCCTACTCTGGGGTTGTAACTTAGAATCCGTCGGATCAGACCCAACTCAAAACTATATATATAATTATATACTCTCTAGATTCGAAAATCCAATGTTGGATACGTATTCATGGATACAGTGAACGTACCCACGGCCCGATACCTTTTAAGAATGAAGAGATGTGTGGGACCAAGAGAACAAAAGGAGGAGGAATAGTATGATTTGTGAGGAGCAAAACCCCCGTTGAAAGCAAGGGGGGAGTGGGAGAGGGACGGAATGCGACGGGGCATCCTAGAAAGAAAGGTTTTAGCTGAGCTTGCAAATCATAATTAACGAGGGAGTGTCGTGATGCATTTTATTGGTTTTCTTTCTGTGCTTGTACGTGACTGTGGGGGCTCGCTCTTCTTGCATTTGCAACAACACCCCATCACCTCCTACTCCTCTCATGTTTGAAAACTCTTTCAAGCCGATTTAGCTCCCTCACAAGTTTCCTCAGGTAATTCTTTCTCTTTATTTCAATGTTCTACTGTGTTTTTTTTTTTTATGAGATATTTAATTGGTGCAATTCATGTAGATGGGCGTTTTTCGTTCTTCTATGAATCAACTTGATTTGAAAATTTTGAACCCATTTTTAATCCTTTTTTTGGGAAGGTAGAGACGATATAAGAAAACATAGTGCAATATGTTAATTTGTGCCCACCCCAAAAATTATGAAAAAAAAACGGCAAAATATTTTGTGGGTGTGTGTCACCAGACTCGGTTCGATACAACCGTTGCGCTTATGTTGCACCTGAAAGGTTTGAAGTAGCAAATCAGGATCAACCATCTGACAGAGGGCACCCCCAGTTGCCCACATGGATGGCTTCCTTTCCATACACACCCCTCATACCCATGTGTGTCGCCGTGTTGCACTTTCTCGATCCCTACCAAATAGTAGCTATCGATTTTTTTTTTTTTTTTTTTGAGATTAATGAAAAACAAAATGATATAGAACATGCCCTCTTTTAGCCACGTAGCTGAGAGCCTTTGGGCTGAAATTTGGGATGCGATCGAATGGGTATACATCTTTTGGTCCAGTACCATGTGAGAAAACCTCAAAACCCTGCCTTTGCAGTATATGGAGTCTGTTGTATCGACCTAGAGTACCCGTCCTCCTCGATAAAGAAAAGATAATAATCAAAAAATTGCAAAAATTGTGCCAAGTCTAGTCAGTATCTCCTTACTCCTGATCATTCATATGCATATCGCTTTTGGCCAAGCCTATTTAATTAAGAGGTATATATGATACCGTTATCCTCCTGAATCGGTTTCCGATCCTTCTCGAACTCGATCCACTTACTTGTATAACATAGATTAGAGGTGTTAACCCCAAAGGGTGAGTTCTGATGGCCAGGACTCCGCTCCAGAAAGCGAGAGGTTCTGAGTTTAACTCCCCTTGGGGCCACCCCTGGAAGAGTAACAATAAGTGGCTCAGTCCACATCAAAACTCTCCCAGCGAGAACACTTAGAATGTGTGGAGGGGTGACTAACGTGTCCCAGGGAACTAGTCGGGTGCTCTAAAAGGTCGGGATACCCTCGGTTTTAAAAATAAAAATAAAAATAAAAAATAGCAAATCTTATCGGGGGATTAGGTGCAAATTGTGGAAGTAAACGGCAATAAACTTATTAAAAAGGTAATTAAACAAGTAATAGATTTGGTTGAGTCATAATTTCGTTTACTGATGAAAACGTGGATTGAATCTGTCCCTTTCGTGCTAATTAAGGTGTTAGGTTTCTTCAAAGATGGCAGACTAGTAGGTTAATGTTTCAAAGTCCTAACCAAGCTATCATATCCCTGCCATGCCAAACACTGTTGCAAAGATCGTAAGGTTTTGTAGCGTTTGATACCACGTACCTGCCTTCGAAACCCGCCTTCACCTACTAACCACTAACCCTAACACGTTTCCCTACCTAGAAAAAATGAATATTGCTATTATTGGGACAATTAACTGGCATTTCTTTTCACCTTAACTTTTATGTATATTAGCCACATTGTTACCATCTATATAACAAAACAGGGAAGTTGTCTCCCCCTCTTATAGGCTTCAAAAAGAAGGGCCGAGATCTTATCCTCCAACTGGACGGTGGAACCCAGCCACTCGCACCCAATTTTGTCAAACATTTGTCGAGGAGTGCCGTGGTCACGTGCTACCTACTAGTCTAAGACAAAATTCGATAAATGGAACTGCCATGAAACGACTTATTTGTAGATTAATAGCCCACTTTAATAACTGAGGAAAATTACGTTTTTAAGATGAAAAAAAGGGATGTCATTAGTTGCACACACTCCATTTTCATATGTACAAACACGTCTAATCTAAACACCATGTTACACACGCATAAGCAATAAAAAAAACCTGACGAAGAAGAGGAACCCACCACCATCATCCTCTTCTTCTTCACCACCCCCACAACACCACAACAACTGTACGTACACCACCACCTTCTTCTTCTTCCACTATCGCCGCCACAACTACCACCACCACCACCACCAAGGCACCTCTCTCTCTCTCTCCCTTAAAAAAAAAATCCGTGCATGCCGGCAGGCCAGGGTTGACATGCATGCCTTTGTCTATGTTGGCAAACAACGGCTGACATAGCTTTGGCTATGTCAACCCTACCCTGCTGACATGCACAGGAAATTTTTTTTAAGCGAAAGAGAGGATGGAGGTACCTTGGTGGTGCAATGGTTGTGGCGGGCGGTGGTGCAGTTGTAGTAGTGGCAGGGCTGACTCAACCATAAGGCGAGTAAAGCGGTCGCCTTAGGCCCCAAAATAATTTAAGGCCCCAAAATTTTTGAGTTCATATATATGTACCAATAACTACCTTCCATGTGTTTTGAAAGAAAAAACGTCTCATCTCCAATGAAGGCCCATTTAGAGTTTTCGCCTTAGGCCACAACTTGTGTTGAGACCGCCCTAAGTAGTGGTGTGGTGGCGGTGAAGAAGAAGAGAACGTTGATGATGGGCTCCTATTCGTTGTTTTTTTTTTTCCAACTTATGGTGTGTGTACATATGAAAATGGTGTCAAAAAAGTAATTTGAAATTTTGAACTTTTCGAATTGAGCATCACACAGTGGGAAAGAACTTTAAGAGGTGGTCCCACGTAGGATGTTGCAAATCTTGTGAGCATACGTATCCAAAACTAGATACTGCAAAGAATAATGGTAGTAGAGAGCACCACCAAATCATATGGTCATTGACGTGATATGTCCGAGATGGGTCACTTCAAACAATCTGATCAATGACAACCTATTTTGTGACTCATTGCCAACAAATTGGGTTTGGTTTGGGTGCCGACCCACCTGATAATTAGTCAGGCCTGAAATATGGGCCCGAGCCAGCCAAATTTATCTGGTCTATCGGGTCCATGTAATAAATAGGAAACTAGTATATCAAGGTACACATATTCCAACCCGATTATTTATTAGGTCCACAAAGATAGACAAAAATCCAACTATTTGGGTCTGGGTGTATCAGTAGGTGGGTACCCATTTAAACTATTCCCAGGTGTATGTCGTCTAGAGGGAGTTGTTCTACTTCCAACCCTAGTTAGCAATTTAGCATAGGACAAAAATATGGTATGAGACAAATTTCGAGAATAATTTAGGTTTGTCATTCAAAGTAATAGAATATAATAAAAAATATAAATTTTAATGTATAAAAAATTAATTTTTCAGAAAAATCAATATATGTATTAACAGAGGGTACGTGTGTGTTTGTCCCGTTGAGGGTACTTATTAGCAGAGAATGTGTTCTCGCGCACGTGTTGTGTTGGCCCGACGACCCATTAGTATACGTAGTTGTTTCATCTTTCTCCAAAAGGTCGATCTTTTGGGGTAAATAGTTATTGAACAATATAATATATATATAATATATATTTTTATAAGGACCAGGCTCGAGGGACTCACCTCTCAAAATCCACGGCTGAGAGCACGAGTGAAAAGACAAGTTCGGGTCCCCTAATCCCGACCCTTTATATAAATATATGTGAATTTATTGAATCTTTGAAAAGTTCGACCATATAATACATTTTCTAAAAATAAAAACACTCTTGTTAAAAGAACTTACTGACAACTTTTATCATGAGAATGTGATTTGTACAAATTGTGCAACTTAATGTACCATGCAGGAAATTGAGTTAAATAAAAAATGAACAGGTTACGAGGACTAGCCTTTTTTTACATACTCTCAAGACAGGCCTTGTCGGACATGGATTTCAAAAATCCAACGATAGTTTGCTTTGGCAAAAAGTACTGTGCCAACTCAGTGCTATCACAACCATTGGATTCTCAAAATCCACGACCGATGAGACCTGTCCCAGGAGCCAGGAGCCAGGAGCTAGGAGCCCGACCCAATAAACAGGTAACAAGTGTAACACTACAAATGCTCAAAAAGGAAGTAATCTTTAGTTCAAGAAGGTGGGTGTCCTTTGTTTATATTTGAAGCTATAGAGTTCAATTAGTCAATAAAATTGTGGGGAGTTCTTGATTTGTTATGCTAACTAATTGAAAATTTGATGATTTAGACTTTTTAATTGATGTCTTTATTGTTACAACACACATGTGTTTTAATGCCATTTTTTGTGGTTTTTATTACAATCTTGCTTGGGTGTGTGAGTGTCAGCTGCCCAACTACCAATATATCTAACCCAACCACTAATGCGGTCTAATCGGATCCGGCATATCGGGCACAATGGATCGATAGTGATTAGAAAATTTGCATATCGAAGTTCCTAAACCTGACCTAATTACTACCCATATACCAGAAACCCTACCTAAACCGAAAAGTACAAGAAATCCGGTGCCCATTAACGTCCTTGCTTAGTTGAACTAGTCCAACTAAAAATATTGATATCCTCGATGCGAAACCAACAAGGCCAAGTAGGCGAAGTCATTCCACTTAGAGGCGGGCGGGAGTGAGACATTCCGTTATTCCTGATCAACAGATCAGAATAGAAGAATGTGCTGCCGATTTTGTTTACGCCACACCGACGCATGAAATTTTTTTGGAGAGTTTTTTTTTTATTTTTCTTAGAAAGAATTTCTTTTTCAATTCAACCAGATATAACGATCAAATTATTTTCTTTAAAATGTCACGGGAGCTTTATTATTATTATTATTATTATTTTCTTGAGGTGACATGAATGTGTTCATGTTTTTTTATTAAAATAAAACTATTCAAAGGGTCGTCCACTTTTATTCCAAAAATGCCCCTGTAAACTCTTTTAATGTCACTAAATTTTATTATTTGTTGGACATAAAAAGGATTTCAAAGGGTTGTTAGTCGTATTTTTCATTTATTTCTAAAATAACCCTATTTTTCCAAAAATAATTAAATCAACTAGGGGCATTTGTGACTTTTCCAACTTCAACATGAGGTGAAACTTTACTAATTTGTTTTCTTTTTACAATAACGCCCCTACTTGCATTGCCCATGCCGCCACTAGTATATATGCGTAATGGACCTAAATGATGAAAATACCCAGAATGTAATTTAGCTCGAACTTAACGTAACGTCTCTCCAAAGCTTCGGAAAACCCAACCTCTCCCAGCTCTCTCACGCACCTAAATTTCATCTTAACGACGCCTCATTTGCTCCTTTTTCCGGCGTATTTCTTCCTAACTGCCGTCACTTAAGACACTCTCTCTACTCCTATATACACTCGCACGCGGCACACTTACACTCGCACTCACTCCATATTCCCTTTATGGGTTCTTCAATTTCTCTTGGTTTTTGCAGGCTTTGGTGGTTCCAGAGACATTTTTTTATTTTGATGTAAGGAGGAGATGTGAGGGGAGAGATAAAGAGAGAGATTTCAGTCTCTCCGATGATGGTGGCTGCCATATCTGCCACACCTTCAACTGACCCACCAGACCTCAAAGAGACGACTCATCGTCAGAACCCAACAAGGCCTCCTCTCTTACCTTCCGAGAGAGACAATGGGCTTGCTTCAAGGAGACCCAAATCCAGAGAAATTACTTCTAGGTACATGTCCTCCTCCTCCTCCTCCTCCTCCTCCTCCTCTTCTTCTTCAAGTAGATGCCCTTCTCCTCTTGTTTCGAGGACGGCGTCTTCCGCCACTGCCGCGACGCCGTTACCGTCGGTTCTTAAACGGTCACAATCGGTGGAGCGGAGGCGTCCTGTGACTCCTCGACCCACTACGCCACTTCCTGATTTGAGACCGGGCAATGGCGCTGAAGTATCGGTGGCTTCGAAGATTTTGTTCACTTCAACGAGAAGTTTATCGGTTTCGTTTCAAGGGGAATCGTTTTCGCTTCCAATTAGTAAGATTAAGGCGGCTCCGCCGCCGAATTTGAGTAATGCAAGGAAAACCACACCGGAGAGGAGGAAGACTACGCCATTGAGAGGAGGGAAGATTGATGGAGGTGGGGGAGGAGGAGATCACATGGAGAACTCGAGGCCAATTGATCAGCATCGGTGGCCGAGTAAGACTCGACAAGTGAACCCTCTCACGAGAAGTTTGGATTGTTCTGGGGAGAAGAAGAAACTTGTTGGATCTGGGACGGTGGTTCGGGCATTGCAGCAATCAAGGATTGGTGAGAGTAGGAGAGCGTCGTTTGATGGTAGAATCTACCGGCATTCAGGCAATGCTGAGTTGGTAAAGACGGTTCAGCTCGTGCTTAATGCAGATTCGGTTAATGGGTCTACTATTTGTATTGTTCCTTCAGATCTAACTGCATCTGATACTGAGAGTGTTTCTTCTGGTAGCAATTCTGGTGCACAGGAATGTGGTGGGATAGTTCGGGGGCGGAGTGGGCCTCGTGGCATCAGTGTTCCTGCAAGGTTTTGGCAAGAGACAAATAGTAGGCTGCGTCGATTGCAAGACCCAGGTTCACCGTTGTCAACACCCACTGGCTCAAGGACAACGGCACTACCAAAGCTAATTCAATCAAAGAAGTCATTAGTTGATTCTCCCCGAAATGTCTCAACAAGCAGAGCACTATCATCGCCTCTTCGGGGGCCTCTTCATCCAGCCTCCCCAAGTAAGCTTCTGGTTTCGTCGACGTCCTCTCCATCCAGAGGAATGCCCAGTCCATCCCGGATGAGAAATGCAACAGTGGGGCCTGTGAGTAGTCAATTGAGTAATACGCCTTCAATTCTCAGTTTTTCTGCTGATGTTCGGAGAGGTAAAATGGGGGAGAACCGGATTTTGGATGCACACCTGTTGAGGATTCTGTATAATCGGCACTTGCAATGGCGGTTTGTAAATGCGAGAACAGATACTGCCTTGTTGGTGCAGAAACTAACTGCAGAGGTATGGTTCTGTGAATTTATATTTCATTGGTTGGAAGTTACTGGATTCTGGTTTCTTATGAAATTTTGGACACTGATATTGTTTAGTGCTTAGTGATGCGTAATAATTTTTATATGTAAGTGCTTTGACCATCAATTTCATTCGGTTCATCCTTTCTCAATTGTTCATCTATATAGTACTTGGTAATGGTTCTTGTAGAAAAATCTCCTACACAAACTTCTAATATGCTTCCTCCGGAAGGACTAAAGTGGAAGTGTTCTTCAGTGTATAGTGTCCATAGAGTGGATAAAAATAACTCAAATCACCAGTGTTAAATGTTATACGTAAGAAAAATGTAGGATACCATCTCACTGCCCTTTGTGCTGGAATTTGAAAAGTTTCAGCTGCTTCTTGCGCTACCAATAACTAAAGAAGCTTAGGACGTGGCATAATCCTGTGATAGAAAGGAGATCTCTAGTGCAGTGCACCCAGGTTAGAGAGGTGGAATCTTTCAAGATCATATTTGTGGGCTTATGTTGTGTTATTTGATGGATATAGCCAGGGCCATCTCGATACAAGTTGAGGCCTAAGGCGAAAATTCTAAATAAGGCCCTTTTTATATTAATATATATATATAGTATTAATTAAAAAATTAAACTCTATATTATTGGAAATCTTTATAGAAAAATTATTCTTGATAATAAAAAACCATTGTGGAGTTGATGTGATTCTCGTGGCCCTACATAGATCATTTTTTGGGCCCAATGACCTTGTGGATGATCAGCCCACCGATTGGTGGATAAACACACAAAAAATCAGCTTGATTAATGATTTCTAGCCATTGGATTTACTATCCAAAAAACATGCTTGATCCAACGACTAGAATCATGTCCTAAAAAGTACTAAAATCTATCGCTATAGATAATCAATCAGGTTGATTTTTGTTTAGTATATCCAACAAAGAGTGGACTAAAAATCCATGCGGTTAGTGGAACCTGGGGTGGGGGCCTTCTCTCACCAAGGGGCCTTAGGCGACCGCCTTAATGGTCTTAAGGTAGAGCCGGCCCTGGATATAGATCAAATTAGGTCACCTTAGCTTTCCATATATTAGCTACCACATGAATTGCATGCATAACTATCTAGTATTGGACAACAGAAAAGGAGAAGGCATGAATGCTTATGTTGGGCAATTCAACTAATTCATGGGTGGAGTAACTTCCAGCAAGCTATCTTTAGGCTGTAAGGCAACTCCATCTTTTGCCATATAAACTTGGGAACTATTATTTTTTTGAGATGCAACAGAAATAATACATATACATACATACATATATGCCAAAAAATGACTTACCTTTGTATCCAGTCTATTATCGAGACTTCAGGATATACACCTTAGACCCATGGTGCAGGACAAGAGAGTCTGGATTTGGAACAAAGGGGGTGCTTTCTCTGTGAGATCTTTTTATGAAGCCTTGCATAATAATGAGAATGGGGCCTTCCCAACTACCATGGTGTGGAAATCCAAGATCCCCTCCAAAGTTGTTTTCTTTACCTGGGAAGCGTCTCTTGACAAGATTCTCACGGTGGACCATCTCATAGCTAGAGGGATCACCATGGTTAATTATTGTTGGATGTGTAGGGTTGATGGGGAATCAGTGGATCACCTCTTGCTGCATTGTGAGCTAGCTACGGTTGTCTGGAGTTCTTTTTTGAAAGAATTCGGGGTGAGCTGGGTCATGCCGGCATCTCTTAAATCCCTTCTTTTCAGCTGGATCATAAAAGTCTTCTCATCAAGAGGAAATATTTTATGGAGAATGACCCCCTTAGCGATCATCTGGAGCATTTGGAGGGAGAGAAACCAGAGAGCTTTCGAAGGGAAGCAAGCGGATGTGCATTCTATTATTCTCAACACCAAGGGCTTATTATTTATGTGGTCTAAGGCCTTCTTAGAGTGCAAGGGTTTGTTTTTTTAAGATCTCGTTTTCCGCTGGGATTCTATTTGTACTAGGGAGGGGAGTTAATCGGGTTGTTGGTTGTTAGCTTGTTCTTGTTTTTCCACCTTAGGTCATCTCGACCTATAGGCTCTTGGCTGTATGCCCTCTTTGCTTTCGGCCTTTTCCAGCCCCCAATAAAGTTTAACTTATCAAAAAAAAAAAATGACTTACCTTTGTGGGGCCCACGTAGAGATGATTTTTTGTGAGGATAATCTCCTCATCATGGACATCACCCTCACATAAAATCAGAAGATCCCGGTCGAGTTGGAGGACGTTGGCGAGTATTGGGGACTTGTCCGGAGGGACGCCCGTGTAACTCCCAGCATGTGTTTCGGATATGACCCGGACGACCACAATGGTCACACTTGGGTCGTTGTTGTATTTCACCCGGCTTCTTCGGACCTGATTTCTGTCCCTCCTGATATGCAGAACCAAGGGCAGATCGATCCAGAGGATCGCTCCCATGACGGAGCTGCGTGGCTGAATGATGACTATCCTACCTTGAATATAAGCATACACCTGTGCCAGAGAAGTGGGGGAGGGATCCCTGCTGAGAACTTGAGCACGAGCTCCCTCGAAGCTAGAATGAAGGCCGAAGAGGAACTGGAAGATCCATGAACGTTCAACCATTGATTTGAAGGACTTCACATCTGATGCACACATATGAGAGTAACTCTGATAGTGATCGATCTCTTCCCATTTGTTCCGAAGAGAAGCAAAATAGGAACATAGTGGTAGCTCTCCCTGTCGAAGGCACACAATTCCTTGCTCTAACTCATAGAGCTTAGAGAAGTTTCCCACCTGGGAATATGTTTGAGAGACAACATCCTAAACATCTTTGGTCGTAAGTAGAAACATGAAGCCCTTGCTGATTTGGGCTTGCATCGAGTGAAGAAGCCAAGACATTATGGTCGAGTTTTCCATCACCCACCCCCGGTGAGTGTTGTCAGTTGGAGCTGGTTCTTTAGCAACACCGGTAAGGTATTCACTGTAACCGTGGCCGTTGATGTACATAAGAGCTGACGTCTTCCATTCCAGATAATTAGTGCCATCGAGTTTTACTGTGGTGATGCACAACTGAGGATTATGACCTCCATGAAAATCGTGTGGCAGAGGACTACCTGCTGAGGAAGAGGCCATGCCGCCAGATGAAACTTTGGAAGTACTCATCGGAGTGAGACCACATCGAGTAGCAGATTGAAGTCCCAGAAAAATCCGAAGTAGGGTTCGAAGTATCCCCAGATACTCAAGTAGTGCGCCTAGGGCAAGAAGGCCCAAAAAAATTTGATTTTTGAAAAATTCAAAAGCCCAAATTTTGAGCTAGAAATTCGGAAGATTTCCAGAAATTAGGGTTTGGATGGCTGGAAAAAACCGAACAAAAAATTTGGTAGTCCCTAGAGGGATTCTAGAGGGGGCGGCAAGGTTGGAGGCACCTAGAATGGTGCAAATCCTAAAAACTCAAAAACCCAATTTTGTGGAGTACGAGACAGTTTTTGGAAATTGCTGCTCCGGAGGTCAGAAAAATGCGGAATAGGAGGATTATGTAAGGGCGGTTAAGGTAATAGCACCTAGGGTGGTGCGAATCCCAAGAAAAAATGTAATCTTTGATTTTCCTTGAAAATTGTGTTAGCCAGAAAACTGTTTGACTAACTTGAGAAGAAGATAAGTGCTGGATTTCTGATACAGCTGAAGGAGAAAACAAACCAGGAACTCAGATCCTCTGGTGCTTTGCTTCAGGGTAGATCTATAGATCGTACAGGAAGACTCTCTACAATTTCTCCAAAAGATTTTGCTGGCTCCGGTCACCCACATAACTATCTTAGATCGATATGGGGGTCTAGGAGATATGACACATACCCTAGAGCAACTATGTTCTGATACTATGTTGTGATTTAGGTTGTAACCAATAGAAAAAGATTTAAGAGAGGAGATATGGAGAAGAAAGAAGATGGAGAGATTACAGAAAAGGGGAGAGAGTTGAACTTAATATTCAAGCTCTCTCTCACTCATATATGTAAGAGATGGGATGGGAGAGTGGGAGTAACTAATAGTGCATTAAGTGGTGGACCCACTTAACTTCTCAAAGGAGAAATTGTGAGGTTAGGTGGATGACCCAGTTAACCCACGTACAAAACAAATAAAAAGCCCTCTACCACCATACCCACGTGGGTAGTGGGACGCAGCCCACTAAAGACTCCCACGTGACCACACTAAAGACCCCCACGTGATCCCCACATCGGGTGCAATCATAACTTCCAACGTATATAGCTAAGCCTATGTCAAAGACTTGGAATGTATTCTCTGACGCAAATGCCTCCCAATTTGGACAAAGTACATGTACTTGAGTTGTGGAGCATACATGGTCTATGACCTTATCAACTCCTTCATAGGGGAGATGCACTTTTTATTTTTTGTTTCTGTTTTGGTGTCTGTTGGTTTGAGACAACCCTTGTGTATGGGTTTAGGTTAGCATATGTTTGTAATGAGGCATTGACGTCCCCAGTGTATAATATGCTTATGTAATGGGACTCGACTCTTCCAGTGTCTTTGGTCAATGAAATTTGCAAATCTCAATTACTGCTCCAAGACACCTTTAGATAATGAGCCGGTATTCTATTTGCATGTATACCTTCATTAATGTCTCTAATTGGTCAATGAAGTTTGCAAATCTGCACAGGCCCTCCAAAACACTTCTTTAACCAATGAGTCGACGTCGTAGTTGTATGTATATCCTCTGTATGTAGACCTTCATTAATGTCTCTGATTTGATCATTGAAGTTTGTAAATCTCCACGGGCCCTCCAAAACACCTAATACCCAAGCAATGAAGTATTTAGAATCTCATGTACTTTATGTCTATTTTAATTGTACCAAAAGGTTGTGGCTAGTACTTAATAGGCATGAAAACCTTCAAAGGGGCATTCAATGGCAAGGAATACTGAAGATCAGAAGTATCATCTCATTGTCTGGGATTCCATGTGCTAAACTAAGGCAGCTGATGCTGCAAGATTAAGAAGATTTAAAGATGTCAATTTAGCTTGTTTCTTGTAGATTTAGGGTCAAAAGTAATGGGTTATGAGAAGCATTATTTGTGTAAGTATGGTTGTTTTGACTTGGTGGGGGTAATAATAGAGTCATGATGAGCTATGTTGTGTCGGTGTATGGAGGGGTATCCAGTCGGCTTTTGAAATATTTAGTGCAAGAGTAAAATATTGAGTGGGAATGGGGATTAGAAAAGGTCTTGGATTGGTATTGGGTTTGGGGATATGGATTTTGATTGTTATGTTGTTTTCAATAGGGAGGGGTACCCTTCTCAGACGTACTCACTCTTAGCACAAACAAAGATGTCATGGTACTTAATTGTTGTGAAACGATTGAGGGAAAGATAATTTGGTACCCTAGATTCTATATGAATCTATTTGATGAAATAGTCCATTTGCTTGCTCTTCTCTCTAGGCTCGAGGGTGAATACATTCTAGTTAGTGTTGAAGGTAAAAGGTCTCAGAAGTGGAGCCGTGTTCATCTCTTTGCGGTACACTTTTCTATGTGCATCTTGTTGGTGGCCTTGTGTGTGATTTCTCGGTCATTAGAAAAAATAACTTCTCTTTTCATGCTTTATAAAAATGCTAAGGAGACAATTCACTACTTATTTCTCCATTGTTCCTTCACGAAGGATTTGTTAAAGTGTTTCCTTAGCTACTTTGGCTCTTCTTAGGTCTTCTCAGCTATGGTTGTGGATCTCATTGCAGATTGGTCAATTGATGCATTCGTCGTGGTTGTAAAATCCCTTGGAACTTGCTTCCTTTCACCTTTTGTTGGGGCCTGTGGAAAGAGATAGATGTATTTCCAAGGATAAGAGTATTCAGCAAAATGGTTATTAATTCTAATAGATTTTCTATCATCAAGTGGCCATGACCTCAAGCATGACTACTTGAGATCATTTGTGAGATTGGGGGACTTTTCGGAATGATGAGGGGCTCCACCTCAGGGTGTTCTTGGGAACAGTGCGGAGAAAGGGATTTAGTGAAGTTGATTCTTTCTTTTTATTGGAGGGCTTAAAGATTTTTTGTTCATCTTTTTCCAGCAAGGTGAATCATCTAATGTGATCTCGTCAGCATTTTTTGGATGCAAGAGGTCCTTGGAGACTTGATGGTCTCACTATAGTTCTTTTTTCCCCTTATGAGTGAGTTGCAAGTCGTAGGGCCTAAATGGGAGAGGGGAAGGCCAAATCGGATGTGGGTGAGAGGAGATTTCAAGAGACTTGTCTTAATGGAAGAGATGGCTTTAGATCGGATTGAATGGAGGAACAGGATTCGTGCAGCTGACCCCATACCGTTGGGAAAAGGCTTATGATTTTAAGGAGTGAATGGTCTTTCCATAGTTATAACAAGCAATGAACAATTCCTTTTTTCATTAAAAAAATTTTAGGGGATAAACTTTGTCATACTCAGCACCTATCCTTTTTTTTTATCCTTGTTTTCTGAACACTTTTTTGTTTACTGAAAACAAGATTTGGCTCAGGATTGCCCATTTTTCATTCCAGGGTTTCTTTGAATTTGAAAATTATCACTTAGCAGGTATCTTTGATGCTAATTGGGATGCCATAATTGATGGCAACAGTACTGATAGCTTCAATTTTATGGCTCTCTTTTGTTGGTTAATGAGGGACATCTAATTAGCTTATTATACTGTAAATGTAAATAAGCATTGTAATTGGGATGTAATTGGGATATGGGTCTCTCTCTCTCTCTCTCTCTGACTCTCAGCGGCATTTTCTTTATATACATACTCATCACTCATCAAATGATATATAAGTTGAACTCTTGTGCCCAGACGGGGGTAGTAACAAATTCTTAGTTGGGAGTGATAAAAAATATAGATCAGGCATGTCATTTTGAAGAGCTGCATTTAAATGATGCCCAAGCATGTTAATGCTAGGAAAAAGTGTTCTTAGTCTTATAAGGTTCTGCAAGGGAATCAAACAAAGGCAGGAATTGTTTCCTTTTCTTTTCATATGGGAAAGACGAGGGATGTCATTCCAATTTACATTGATTGCCAGTGTACACTGTCATGGGTCCATCATTTATTTTCCAATTTGTATTTTGTGTAGTGGTTGTGTTTCCGTTCAAGTTTGGTTAAGTGTCAATCAACTCACCAGAAACAGAAAGGAAACCAAGACATCAAGGGTTAGTCAGGATTTAACTAGTCTCTTTTCTAGTTTTAAGGTTGTAATGTGAAAAGTAAGACTGACCAACAAAACAAAAGGCTGCATTATCAAATTAATCTGATTGAGAATGATCCCAAGGCTTTCTATTGCAGATCTTATGATCATCAGTAATCGTGATGCTTATATTATAAATTCATGAACAATTAAGCTTTTGTCCACCGGCCTCTGTTTCACAATTTCCACTATGTTGTATGCTTCTGTGCCATATACAGCTGATCAAGGTTGGCTCCATATTATGCTCAAAGTTGAAGCTACTCAAGATGCACTTATACATGTGGTACTGTGTGTAGTAACATTGTTTGCATCTGTGGATAATGTCTTGTAAATTTATAATGGCTAGTTTTTTATATCTGCATCCTCTGCTGGTTAGGGTGAATTTAGTTAATTTACCAGATTGCTATTCACTAATCTATTTAGGATGAATTTAATGAAAATTTTAAGGTTTTCTTTATCTAATCGGTTTTCTCTGTACCAGAAAAATCTCTATAATGCATGGGTAATTACCTCAGAATTGCGTGATTCTGTCAAAGTTAAAAGGATCAAGCTACAGTTGCTGAGGCAAAATTTGAAGCTAACTTCCATGCTTAAGGGACAGGTAAGGTTCATGGCTTCATTCTGCTTATAAATATGTAAATTTGTTGAACTCTTTTGTCACTTGCTAAATTTTATTCAGATGGATTCTATTTTCCATTAGCCACTATTGCATCCTATCTTTAATAGATCAAAAAAGTGAATGCAAGGTTTAAATCTCGGTAAGTTGAAAAACCAAGATGTGCAACCCGAGACAGTACAATTAAAGTTGAGACAATAGCAAGACGAACTGAAACAAAGAACTACAAAACCCAGAAAGACTCCCAATGTATTGTACCAGTTACTCCAAAAACCAAGACGTCTCGCTTGAGACGGTATGATACGTTAAACCTTGATTGAATGTAGAAATCAAGGTTTAAAGGAGGCCGTTTTAACGGTTAAATGGACTGGGGGCGTTACCGTTTAAACGGCCGTTAAAACAGATTGAAACGGCCAAGTGCAAAAACGGAAAAAAAACGGAATTAAACGGATTTTAACGGAAAAAATGGTGCTGAAATTCAAATTTTGAAATTTGAAAATTAAAAAAAAAAAACTGAATTTAACAGATTTTAACGGAAATTAAACGGAGTTTAACGGAATTAAACGGATTTAACGGCCATTTTTTTTCACAAAATTTTTCAGAATTAAACGGCCGTTAAAACGTGTTTAAACGGTTTTAACGGAAACGGTCTTGGGGCGTTACCGTTTAAACGGCCGTTAAAACCGTTTAAACGGCCGTTTTTAAAACCATGGTAGAAATGATCTGGAAAAGTTATTTAATGCCAAAATACCATGCAGGTTTGCAGCAACATGTATAATAATAACAACAACGGCAAAATTAATGTATATCACTTAACAAATGTAACTAGATACTTTTAAGTCATAACAGATGAAAAAATAAAAGGCAATCCTAAGACTAACAAACTCAAGTCTAGGGCAGTAAGAGTTTCAAGGAGGCGACAGAACACTGTGTTGAATCCTATGTTGCATTGATCAGGGTACAGCTGTTAGAGTCTGACACAGAATAATTGAATCATGATGCTCTATGGAGCAAAATGTTGGCAACCAATAAACATTTCCATAGAATGCGTGTAGCATAGATGAAGATGTTGAGATGGATGAGTAGAAAGACTAGGAAAAATAAAATTAGAAATGAAAACATCTGGGAAATCTTGGAATATCTCCAATCAATGTTTTGAAACCAGAACAGTTTGTTGACCTAGCAAGCTGGACTGTTTTGGGGATTGACCCATGACATCAGCTGATCTCATAAATAATTTTATTTAGAATTAAAAATAGAATGAAAGGGTCTCTCTCTTTCTCTCTCTCTCTCTCTCTAATAACAATGACCACAATTTTCATTTGCTGCAAGAAATACAAAACGAGGAAAAGAGTATAATGCTCAACTTTCATCAGATCTCAAGCTTATGCGCTTCGAGGGTTGGTGTTTTTTTGTTCCATTGGCAACTATTTTTGGGCAAACACAAATTGCACAAACTCGGGCAGTTCAATCCCAAGTTCCCAATCAGTTTTGTTCTAACAGTTGGACGGTTCAACCGTCTGATTGAATGGTAAAGTGAAGCAGTTTTTTTTTTATTATAAAATTACAGGTCTTCCACCTAAACGGGTTTGGGTTCACCAATTGAATTGTCCGGTCCGGTCTAGTCCGGTTCTTAAAACATTGGTCCCAATATTGGATAAATAAAGAATAGTTGGTTGCAATGATTTGGACATGTGCAACAAAGACTAACGACAGCACCCATGCGAAGTTGAAGGCTCTAAAAGGGCGAGAAGAAGGCTAAATATTACATAAATTGAGGTGATAAGAAACAATCTAAGTATACATGCCTTGATAGAAGATATAGTTCTAGATAGAGTTGAATGGTGAAATAGGATTCATGTTCCCAACCCCAAATTGTTGGGATAAGGCATAAATGATGATGTGATTAATCTAAACAGGCAGTGAATAATGCAGGTTCAAACAAAGCTAATTCTAAACATGCTCTTCAAGAAATCATCCATTTTTCCTTTATTTGTCCCCATTGGTAGGTCATCTCGACCTCTTAGGCCTTTTTGTACATCTCTCTTTCTTATCAATACATCCCCACTTATCAAAAAAAAAAAAATACTCATTTTTCTATTATCTCTTGCTTCATAAGAACTAGCAGGAAAATAAGCTACACGAGGAATCTGCATCCTAGTGACTGAATCATGCTCCAAGGATCTCACTCTCAAACAGAAGTTTTATATGAACCATATTTTAACTTGGGCAATATTATTCAGTTCATTCCTAATTTTTTAGCTTATCCACCCAAAATCTTCATTAAGACAAGTAGACATTAGATTTGGGCCCTACTTTCAGCTAATTGATTCCTTTTTTTTTGTTTTTTTTTGACAAGTAGACATTCCTTTTGGCAAGTAGACATAAAGTTTCTTTTTTTTTTGTAAGTATTTACATAAAGTTTCTGTTGACAACCACTTTACTCTAAAAGCTTAAGCTGTTAGAGGGAGGCGTAACAATGTATACCAAAGGGTCCACAGGTCTAATAGAGGCAGAGTGCTGGCCACACAGCCAAACAACACACTCAGCAACACCCCTCCACAGCACTTTGCTGGGGGACTCAAACCTGCAACCTACTAGGATCTCCCTGCTCTAATACCAGTAGGTCGCGGGTTTGAGTATCGGCAAAATGCTGAGGGGGCGTATTGTTGGAGTGTGTTGTTTGGCTGTGTGGCCAGCACTCCACCTCTGTTATACCCGTGGGCCCTTTGATAAACATTGTTACACCTCCCTCTAACAGTTTAAGCTTTTAAAGGAAAGTGGTTGTCAACAGAAACTTTATGTAAATGGTTAGAGAACCTTACATTTCCAAGTGCTATATGGCATTAATCTATCTATTATGTCAAGATGACTCATATGCATACATATTACTAAAATTGATTTGTTGAATTTGATTCAGTACTGCTGTTTGTTAGTCCTTCAAGTATCTACATCTGAAACTTGTTGCACTTAATCAATGCAGATGACCTATTTGGAAGAGTGGGCCCTTCTGGACAGAGACCACTCCAATTCTTTATCAGGAGCTATTGAAGCCCTGAAGGCTAGCACTCTCCGCCTTCCAGTTGTTGGTGGAGCTAGGGTATATGCCTTTTGACTTTTTAAAGTTAAGCATTGGCATCAAAGGATCTCAGCACATTGGTAACATGGAGTTTTATAGAACTTTCTTTTTCTTGTCGGTTTCTTTCAACAGGCAGATATCCAAAATGTGAAGGATGCTGTTGGTTCAGCAGTCGATGTGATGCAGGCAATGGCATCCTCAATATGCTCTTTACTGTCAAAGGTAAACTAACTAGCATTCTGAAGAAATTTATTCCCTTCCTTGCAGACCACATGATATGGGCAGTGCTGTCAACATGGTGCTTATCTCTATAAGCATTCATCCGTTGTAGCTATAAGTGAGTTTGTGTTCATTAATTTGATTGTTATATAGTAGGTACAAGTTTTAGAAATCTTGGAAAGCAGTGAGCTAGTTGGACTGGATGTATCATCCGTACCAGAATCTTTAGCCTGTGACATATGTCTTACTGGTTGTCTTCAGTCTGAACTAATCGTCAATATTTGGTCTTATAGATATCAAGTCTATTTGCACAATATGCAGTATAATACAGAACATATCTTGAAGCAATATAATCGTCTATTATTATGGTGACTTGTACACAAACGATGGTGTTTAAAAATCCTAGTTAATCTTACGATTCAAGTAGAAACAAGTTTTATTGTTTTGAGTGAAACTGCTTACCTTACTTTATTGTATGTGTCTTTTTTGTTTTAACAAAAAAAATTGACAGAAGTGGATATCATTTGGGAGCATTGCACCTACGTGCATTTGAATTATAAATGTACACAAATGTTTTTTGCATGAAAATCACTTCATTACACTCTTCAAAATGGCTTGTTCGAGGAAACCTAGGAATAGCCCCAATAGAAGATAAAATAAGAGAAAGTCGTTGAGATAGTTTCGACACATGCAACGATGGCACCAGTGAGAAGGAGCGCCTTGGTGCAAGTTGAAGGCCTTATAAGGTGATGTGGAGCATTTGATGTCATATTGTCATCTAAAGATTTCTGGACAGATCAGGGAACATCAAAGGAGAAGTAATGGACAGACCAGATCGCAGATTAGGAAGGCTAGTTTTAGCGTAGGATGTTTTCTTTTATTGTTGTTCTGTTTTCTTCAGTTATCTATAGTGTCCACATCTTTTACTTGTGAGTTGGGGTAGTCAAGTAACTTCCACAAGAGTCCAGTGGAATACATGTTGGGAGTTGTTAGATTGAATAAAAGACTATAATGTGGGGAAGATTGGGTCCGCTGTTGATTTATGCAGAAAAGTAATGAAAGAAGTTGGGTTTTCTCTCTAAAATTTCTGACGTTTAGATCTATACATACCCTTTTCTCGATCTCTCCTCTGTTATACCACCGTGTCATTTGAATTTTAGTACTCTTGACTTCTTAGCCTCAATCAGATTTGGTATCAGAGCGAAAGGTTCTGAGAAGAGAACTTATTGCAACCATGGTTGGACGAGGTAAAGGAAGAGATGTCCCGGGAGTTGCTCCAACAAGGCTAAACCAGCAACGAAGGGATGGGCTCCTACTTAACATGGTAGATCAAGTGGAAAACTAACGCAACTCTACGCTGAAATGCATCAAGATCCAGCCGCAGACAGTCGGGGTATGGCTCTAAATCGACCACCTATTCTGGAAGGAGAATCTGAATCACCTCACTATGGGGTTGAGGAACAGGAGGCTCCTAGAGTGTATGACACCCTCCCAGAGGGGATTGACCCATTTGGGGATGCTGGTGGAGTTTTTTAAGGGTTCAACTAGTCCCCTAGTGGCCCCCCTCGAACTTTAATCCTTTAAAGTGCCCTCCTCCCCTCAGATTTAAATTAAAATATAGGGCACCCACCATATACTACAAGGATTGTGCCCCCCTTGAAGAAAATCCTGGCTTCGCCTCTGTTTGCACGTGCTAAGATGAGAGAAGCTACTGCTAGTTGGAGCCAGGAACAAGAAGCCTATCTACAATCAGGGCAAGGAAAGATTGAGAATTTGGAGGACATGAAGGCTGAACTGCATAGACGATTCCTGCCTGTTGATTTTGGGCAGATTGTCTATAAAGACTACTTTATATGACAAAAGCCTAGTATGACGGTGGATGAATACGCAGAAGACTAATCAATTATCATTACGGGCTGGGATGAATGAGCTCAAGAACAGTTAGCTGCAAGGTATATAGCTGGTCTATCAACAAACTTTTGATGACAGCTCAAGTGTATACAGTCACAGATGCACATCGGTTTGCACTCTGGGCTGAAGAGAAGTTAAAGCAAGCAGCAATACGTCGATCTACTTGTGGGGGCAGCAATGCTTCCAATTCAGTTCCAACTTCCAAGTACTACTCAATTTGTGACATCCAAGAATTCAGGTACGACATCAATTGCTTGAAGTTCAATTCGTGCTAATGATGCAAATGTTAACAATCGCAGCAAGTTTTGGCAGTGAAAAGACTAGAGCAAGCCATAGACTCATAGTAAGTGTTTTAAGTGTGGTGGTGTTGGTCATTTCCAAACAGTGCTCATCTCAAAATGTTAACCTCGCTGGAGGCATTGATGAAGAAATCAATATGGGTGTGAACTTGCACAAGTTCTGTAAGACCACAGTCACGTAGACGAACCAGTAGAAGAATTAGAGGCCTTGTTAGGAGAAAGCCTTGTCATACGCTGTCTTCTGATCCTATCACATGCAGAAGAAGATTGGTTTCTATACTTCATCGAAAACTTGTTTAAGTCATAGAGTTGATGATAAAGATGTTCTAAATTATATCAGTGAAGTGGAAAATAAAGTAGAAAAGATTATGAGAGGAGAAGAATGGAGAAGGGGAAATCATATATTTGTGGAGCACGATTTCCCATATATTTATATTAATGAGGTGAAAAATAAAGAAATACCAAAAATACCTCTGATACACCAAGTTATAGTGAAATAGGAAAAATAAAGAAAACCAACACTCCCCTCAAGTTGGTGCATAGATATCTATCATGCCCAGCTTGATAACATATTTTGGAGACAACCCTTCCTAACACCCTTAGTCAAAACATCTGCAACTTGCTCTCATGTGTTGACATAAAGTATGCAAATCGGGCTACTCAACTTCTCCTTGATGAAGTGTCTGTCAACCTCTATGTGCTTGGCCCTATCATGTTGGACTCGATTATGCGCAATGCTAATGACAACTTTATTGTCGCAATATAAGCTCGTTTACTCTTAAACTTTGATTCTAAACTTGCCCAGCATAATCTTCAGCCATAATAGCACACACTCCATTGGCCATAAATCAAAACTCTGCCTCTGTGCTAAATCTAGCCACCACAAAATGTTTCTTGCTTTTCCAAGAAACCAAGTTATCCCCAACAAATGTACAGTAACTAGATTTTAGATCGGCAATCAGTAACTGAACCTGCCCAATTTGTATCAGTATATGCTTTCACAAGTAGGTATCCATGCCTCGTAAACAGTAGACCTTTGCCTGGAAAGCCCTTGAGATACCTAAGAACTCTATTCGTAGCCTCAAGGTAAGATCCTCAAAGGGCATGCATGAACTGGTTGTACGCAATGTCAGGGCATGTAAGGGACATGTAAATCAACCTCCCAACTAGTCTCTAGAATCTACCTGCATCAATGATGCAATCACCATCTACATCATTCAGTCAATGATTCTTATCAATAATCGCATCGACAGGCATGACACCAAGGTTACGAATTTCATTCAACAAGTCAAAAACGTACTTCCTCTGAGAGATGAATATCCCTTTCTTTGACTGAGCTACCACAATTCCTAAAAAGTATTTTAAGGGTCCAAGATCTTTAATCTCAAACTCTATCTCCATATCTTCAACTTTTGCACTTCCTCTAAGTCATTTTGTCACCACAATTCATCCATGTAAACTATGAGAGCAATAATTCTATCTTGTTTGCATTTGATGAACAATGTGTTGTAAGCTTGACTTTGTACACGATCTTCTTGACTACCCCATTGAATCTCTCAAACTAGTCTCGAGGTGACTGTTTCAACCCATACAAGGCTTTCGTCAATTTATAAACTTGATCTTCACTGCTCTCACGTTTGAATCCTAGTGGCATCATCATATACACCTCCTCCAACTCACCGTGGAGGAAGGCATTCTTCACATCTAATTGATGTAAAAGCCAAGACATATTTGATGTCAGGGAGAGAAGAACTCGAATGGAGTTCATCTTGGCAACTAGTGTAACTATCTCCTGATAGTCAATCCCAATGTCCGAGTGAACCCTTTTACCATTAACCTAGCCTTATATTTTTTAAATTGAAGCGTCAGCCTTATAATTTACTGTACATACCTATTTTCATCCAACTAGCTACTTTCCACTGGGTTAGTCAGAAGATCCCATGTGTTATTTTTTTTCAAGGGCTCTCATCTCTTCAAAGATGGCTTCTTTCCACTTGTGGGGCATCTGAAACATTAGACGACAAAGAAACAAAGGCTATAAAAACTGCAAATGCATGATAGAATGGAGACATGAAATGAAGAGACAAAATTCGAAATGGAATATTGTTTGCAAGCACGAACACCCTTCCGGACAGTAATAGGACCATTAAGATCAATAGGAATATCAGAAAGAACAACAAAGGAGATGTTACTTGGATCAAAGGGAACTTCTTGACAGGGCCCTTGATTGTTGGGTTGTTTGTCTTCTGGTATACACTTGAAGTTTTCTTTCCTGAAGCACATCATCAATAGAATTAGTATGAAGAATCAAACATAAAAGCAGGAATAGGACTTTTAAAAGCTTAAGTTGTTAAAGGAAGGCGTAACAATGTATATCAAAGGGTCCATGGGTCCAACAGAGGCGGAATGCTGGCCACACAGCCAAACAACACACTCCAACAACACCCTCCCTCAGCTCTTTGTCGAGGATGAGAACCTACGACCTATTAGGACCTCCTTCTCTGATACCATGTTTAAACTTCACATACCTAGGGTTTAAATTAAATCAGTGAAGTGGAAAAAAAAGTACAAAAGATTACGAAAGAAGATAAGAGAAAAGAAGAATGGAGAAGGAGAAATCGTATATATTGTGGAGCTTGATTTCCCACATTCCTATATTAATGAGGTGAAAGATAAAGAAATACCATAAATAACCCCGGTACCCCAAGTTTCAATGAAACAGGAAAAATAAAGACAACCCACAAAAGACAGGTTGTCAACTTAGTTGAGAAGGTGTTCAAGTCCATGATAATAACTCCTACCTTGAATAAATGCTTTGTTTGCATATAAAATAAACCAAACTTTATGATTAATGTTTGATGGTAATGGGTAAAAATATGGTGTTATATGACAGCTTATGGAAGATTTGGGGGTATTTATTTTATTATTTCATACTTTTCTCAGTTTTGGAAGAATCTTTCAGACCCTACAATTTATGATTTGGATTATTAATTCAATTCTACCCCCTTAAGATTCTATGATCCAATTCAACTTTGACATTGGTCAACGCAGACTAGAATCATATTCATATGATATCTTACTAAAACTAAAAATGATACGAAAAAAGTGATTAAAAAAAAAGAACTTGTGTTCTGACAAGCTCAGAGTCTGTAAGACTCAAGCAGTCATTCACTTGCATGGATATACAACCGTTTCACTGCAAACCATTCCCAGATTTTCCAACATGATTAAAAGATATTCACCAAAGCAACAAAGAGCAATCTGTGGTCAATAATCTTTGGCGCTTGAGGTTTCATTCCCTAATTGAAAGGGAAACCAAGCCGTATTTTTCTTTTTTGTCTATAATAAAATCCTCATGTGGCACAACCTTAAACAGGCCACTTCATTGAAAAAGGTGTTTATTTACTGTTCCAGTAACCAAATCATTTCCCAGTCATAAACTAGTTTGCCAGGGTGTTTTTTAACTTTTGGGACATCGGATCACACTTGTTTCTCCAACGTGTTTCCTGATAAAGCATCAGTTCTCATTTGTTCTTGCGGAGAAACATCAGGTATGGTCCATATTTTTGTGTGTTTTGTCACTTGTGTGAACTAAAAAGGTATTTTTTTTTCAGTTCGATTATTTGTAGCTCCTTATTTATTTTCAATTCATTTGCCAATTAATGAAGATGGATATACAAAGATATTAAAACTTCCAAGTGTGTAATGCTTCCTACTCTGGATTTATGATTGTGCTACCTACCAAAAGAAGTGAATTTGAACTCTTGGGGTACCTGAAAGTGGTGTGGTTACCTTTCTCTTGGCTCTGTTTCACTTACCTATCAATATATATATATATAACATTGTCTTTTACAGGTGGAAGAAATGAACTTCTTGGTGGCTGAACTTGCAAACGTCGCTGTGCGAGAGCGGGCTTTGCTAGATCAATGCAGATATCTCTTGTCTACATTAGGAGTCATGCAGGTAAGGCTGGTTCTGTTTTTATATGTTTTTTCAAATTTTTATGTGACATTAACAGTACTTATGAAAACAGGTCAAGGATTGTAGCCTGAGAACACATATACTACAAGTAAAACGTGTACCAACAAGAAGCCTGACAATGCAAGTGTAGAACTGATCTCATTTGACTACCTACTCGAAATGCTAACATCACATCAAACTTTTCCTTCTTCACCTGGAGGCAACACCGGAGGTAATAATGGTTGTTGTGGCATGCAAATCCCAGTGCTCATTTGACCTCTTCGGAACCTGTGGAGGTTGGCTCTATCGTGTATTTTTGTGTGCAGAAGTTACGGGAATGGCCTTTCCCTCTCACGAATTCATATTAGCTGTATACAAGTACTTTTTTCCTGTAAGTGAAAGCAAAGGTACTGTATATATGTATGATGTTTTCCAATTTTGCCTTATTTTCAGTAGTTATTGGCCAAAATCTTATGTTTCTGTCTTGTAAAATGCTTTTTGTACTGTGTGTGCTTATTTTTTATAATTACCACATTGTCATTGTCTCAAAAATTACTGGAATGGTTGGCAAGATAAAGCAGACAGCCCAGATTCCCTACAAACAAACTTTGTACCAGCTATCAACAAGCAAAAAATAAACTCAAATCAATTTTCTGACCTAGTAATTAGGGCTGTCAACAAGTTTCTAATCACCTGATATATCTAATCATGGCTCCTGGTCCATCTTAGACCCAATTATTTCCTATATTTGTTGCCATTTTGAAATGAATAATGAACCAACCTGTTTGGATTCCCATTTTCATGCCAGAAGTTGGACTGAAGCCCAGCTTGAGATTAGTTATTATCTACCATTGAGGCCCAAAATTGATTGTAGTTCAAAATTAGGGTAGGGTAGGCCCAGCACAAAGATAGATTTATTTAATCAGGCTTAAATTTGTCTCTGGCTCAATGGTAGAAGACTAGGGCCATGACCATTTCAGAAGCTGACCTTGTTCGACACTTGGCCCTATCATTTTAGGGTGTTGAAATGTAGGACCCACACATTAAGCCAAAAAGATTTCTAAGAGGAATGATGGTTTTGGGCAGGAACCCTAAAACTAGTGAATCTAGAGATCAAAAAAGTAAAGTCAAAACTTTGGCTTAAAAAGAAAGCTTAGTTGATCTTAAAAGATTGAAAGAATTCAACGGTTACACTTTTGACCTTTACCACAACCCAAAGTACAAATAGGGGTATTTTGGTCCTTCAAAAAATATTTCTAACGGCTACTTGATGTACGTCACATTCCAACGTTAGTCAATGGAGGTATTCTTAAAGTTTGAAAGTATAGGGGGTATTATTAATTACTCACTTTTCAGGGGTGTTTAAAAAAATACCCTTGATTCAACCAGTAGGGTTACTAAACGTGTAACACGTGTTTATTTTAAATCACTGTTATCTTATATTTTCCCACGTGGTGAGTCTACAGCTGCTTGATTTTTGCCAGTTGAAGTTATTTTACCGTTGTGCACTATTAAAACCGACATAATGTCTGGTAAAATGACAGTTCAATCCCTTTCCCGGTGCCCTTCAAACTTTGAAGGTTCCCCTCCCAAAATATCAGACACGTAGGTCAAGGCCTAAACCTACCCATGTTAAACCCCTTGGTTAGTTAGGTAAGGTTGGTTAACACAGGGTACGTGTCAAACATTTTGGGAGGGACCTTCTCAGTTTTTCCCCTTTTAAACCATGGTCGCGGACATGACATGAGAGAAAAGATCGCTGGCCCCGGCCCCGGCCCCCCACCCAAATGTCTGACACGTACCCAAATCCCTTAACCCAACCGTGTTAAGCACTCGATTAGTGGTTAACAAGGGGTACTGACATTTTGGGAGGGGGACTTCAGCGGTATTCATTTTGCACAATGCCAAAGTGCTTCAATTTCTATCCATCTACTAACTGATTTTTTTAGTGAAACTACCCGACCCAATAAACGGGCTCAGGGGACTCGTCTTTCCACTGGTGTGGATTCGGAGAATCCAACCGTAGTTGATAGAACCGAGCTGGCATTCACTTTTAGACGAAGGAAAAACACCCTTCAATTCGTGAAATCCACGGCCAATGACACAAGTGAAAGGACGAGTCCTCGGAGCCCGAGCCATAAATATAATCTAGTTCTAATGGACCAATCCAAACCTGACCCGGGTAATCTGATAATCCCTACCATTATGCAGACTAGTGGGTAGCCCATGCCCACGACACTACCGACAAAGCATTTGTCAAAAACAGGTGTGAGTGTCTGAGATCCACCGTCCAGTTGGGGGATAAGATCTCGGCCCTTCTTTATGAAGCCTATAGGAGGGGGAGACAACTTCCCTGTTTTGTTATATAGAATAGTGGGTGCCCCGTGCCATCGGCACTCCTCGGCAAAGAATTTGCCAAAATCAGTTGAGTGGCGGAGATCCACCATCCATTTTGGGGAGGATTAGATCTCGGCCCTTCTTTGTTGTTGCTTATAAGATGAGGTATAAGTTGGGAGACAACCAATACGTTTTGTTATATAGAATAATAGTAGCATTTGCAAAAATTGGGTGCCTTCGGCACTCAAACGGTATAACGGACTGGGGCGTTACCATTTTTTCCATTATAACGGCCATTATAATGGATTGTAACGCACAGAGGGAGAAATGGAAAAATAACGAAAAATAACGGTGTTGAAATTTAAATCAAATGAGGCGGATTGAGTGGCTGAAATCTGACCGTCCACTTTAGATCGATGGATTTGATCTCAACCACATTAGATGGATGGATAAGATAAGAGAATACAACTGCGTTGTCTTGATATATGCGTGGGTGGCCCGTGCCCGCGGCACTTTCCGACGAAGTGTTTGTCAAAATCGTGTGGGAGTTAATCTCAGCCATCGATATGAAGTATATTGGATCTCAGCCACTCATTATTGAAGCAAAATAAGATAAGAGGGGTATAAGAAAATCATTAAATTTTCGTTAAATCCTTCTTTTTTTTAATTTTCAAATTTCAAAATTTGAATTTCAGCACCACTTTCTTCCATTAAAATCATTAAAATCAGTTAAAACCTATTTTTTCCAATTTTGCCCCTGACTGTTTCAATCCGTTTTAACGGTAACACCCCTCTTGAGGCATAAAAAGTGGGGCTCCTGAGCCTGAGCCTGAGCCTGACCCTTGGGCTATATGTAAATCCAACCCATTTCAATCTTTATATGTAGGTAAATAGTAGGTGACCCGTGCCCACGGCACTCATCGACAAAGCGTTCGTCAAAATTGGGTGTGAGTGGCTGAGATCCATCATCCATCATCCATTTGGTGTGATAAGATCTCTGCGATTCTTTATGAAGATGAATAAGAGGGGGAGACAACCGTCCTGTTTTGTTATATAGACTAGTGGGTGGCCCGTGCCTACGGCACTCTCCGACAAAGTGTTTGCTAAAATCGGGTTTGAGTGGCTGAGATCCACCGTCCATTTGGGGGATAAGATCTCAGCCATCCTTTATGAAGCCGGATAAGAGGGGGAGACAACTTCCCTGTTTTGTTATATAGACTAGTAAATGGCCCGTGCGGGCCGTGCCCACGACACTCTCCGACAAAAGCGTTTGCAAATATTGGGTGCCTTCATCACTCAAATGGCATAACGGACTGGGACATTACCTTTTTTCCATTATAACGGATTGTAACGCACAGAGGGAGAAATGGGAAAATAACAAAAATAACGATGTTGAAATCAAATTTTGAATAAATTGAGGTCAAATGAGGTGGATTGGTGGCTGAAAACTAACCGTCCACATTAGATCAATGGAATTGATCTCAACCACTCTTTATTTAACCGTCCACATTATTAGATGGATGGATAAGATAAGAGAATCCAACTTAGTTGTTTTGTTATATATGTGGATGGCCCGTGCCCGTGCCCGTGGTACTCTCCGGTAAAGTATGTGTCAAAATCGGATGGGAGTTAATCTCAACCATTGATACGAAGCATAGTGGATCTCAGCCACTCATTATTGAAACCATATACGATAAGAGGGGGGTATAAGACAACCACTGTCACTTGTTATATAGATAGTGGGTGGCCCATGCCCACGGCACTCTCCAACAAAGCCTTTGTCAAAATTGGGTGTGAGTGACTGAGATCCGTCGTCTATATTGGGGATTGAAACAGATAAGAGGGGGGGTATAAGTGGGAGACAACTTCCCTGTTTTGTTATATAGACTAGTGGATGCCACGTGCCATCGGCACTCCTCAACAAAGAATTTACCAAAATCAGGTGAGTGGCGGAGATCCACCGTCCATTTGGGGGAGGATTAGATCTCGGCCCTTCTTTGTTGATGCTTAGAAGAGGAGGCATAAGTAGGGAGACAACCAATGTATTTTGTTATATAGAATAGTAAATTGCCCATGCCCACGGCACTCTCCGACAAAAGCGTTTGCAAAAATTGGGTGCCTTCGGCACTCAAACGGTATAACGGACTGGGGCGTTACCATTTTTTCAATTATAACGGCTGTTATAACGGATTGTAACGCACAGAGGGAGAAATGGGAAAATAACATAAATAATAAAAAATAACGGTGTTGAAATTTAAATTTTGAATAAAGTAAGGTCAAATGAGGCGGATTGAGTGGCTGAAATCTAACCGTCCATTTTAGATCGATGGATTTAATCTCAACCACTCTTTATCTAACCGTCCACATTAGATGGATTGATAAGATAAGAGAATACAATTGAGTTGTCTTGATATATGCGTGGGTGGCCCGTGCCCGCGGCACTTTCCGACAAAGTGTTTGTCAAAATCGGGTGGGAGTTAATCTCAGCCATCGATATGAAGCATAGTGGATCTCAGCCACTCATTATTGAAGCCATATAAGATAAGAGGGGTATAAGAAAACCATTAAATTTCTGTTAAATTCTATTTTTTTTAATTTAAATTTTTAAATTTGAATTTCAGCACCACTTTTTCTATTAAAATCTATTTTTTCATTTTTTCCCTTGGCCGTTTCAATCCGTTTTAACGGTAACACCCCTCTTGAGGCATAAAGAGTGGGGCTCCTGAGCCTCACCCTTGGGCTATATGTAAATCAAACCCATTTCATTCCTTATATATAGGTAAATAGTAGGTGACCCATGCCCACAGCACTCATTGACAAAGCGTTTGTCAAAATTGGGTGTGAGTGGCTGAGATCAACCGTCCATTTGGTGTGATAAGATCTCGGCCATCCTTTATGAAGCCAGCTAAGAGGGGGAGACAACAGTCCTATTTTGTTATACTAGTAGATGGCCCGTGCCCGTGGCACTGCTGCGACAAAGCATTTGTCAAAATCAGGTGTGAGTGGCTGAGATCCACATCTATTTGGGGATAAGATCTCGGCCCTTCTTTGTTGAAACAAATAAGAGGGGGTATCAGAGGGGGAGACAACTTCCCTGTTTTGTTATATAGATCAAGGTTTAAAGGAGGCCGTTTTAACGGTTAAACGGACTGGGGGCGTTACCGTTAAAACGGATTGAAACGGTCAGGGGCAAAAATGAAAAAAAATGGGAAAAAATGGAATTAAACGGATTTTAAAGGAAAAAAACGGAAAAAGTGGCGCTGAAATTCAAATTTTGAAATTTGAAAATTAAAAAAAAGAAATGGAATTTAATGGATTTTAACGGAATTAAACAGTTTTAACGGCCGTTTTTTTTACAAATTTTTTTGAAATTAAACGGCCGTTTAAACGATTTTAACGGCTGTTAAAACAAAAAAACGGCCATTTTTTTCAAAACTGATAAAACGGGTTTAAACGGAAACGGGCTTGGGGCGTTACCGTTTAAACGGCCGTTTTTAAAACCATGATATAGATAGTAATCACACTGGGTGGTGACATCTCTACACTACAACTGCATTTAAAGCGGAGCTCAGGTTCAAATCGGATAAGGATTGATCCAGGACCCAATAGTAGGCTGGGCCACTCGATCCAAACCCGATATGGATGGGACCCAGGCCCAATCTAGATTGGAACGGATCAGTGATCTAAGATAAAGCAAATCTTATCTATAAATTTGTCTAATTTGATGTGGGGAGAGCTAACCTACAAATTGTTGGGTCGAACTGTAGACTGAAGTTGAACCCTCAAAAAAAGTGTTAAGACACAAATTACATTAGACACAGCGTCGGCACGCTATCTCAGTTAAAAACATGCACCGACAGCTCACGTTAATTTCCGGCGCACGCGGAAGTGGGGAATGGGGATCCCACCACTAACATGCGCTTGGAGGAGGAGGAGACTTGTCCCTGTTTTCCTCTCCCTCCTTTTGCCTTTACCAAGACCCAACTCGACATTCGTCACGTGGTAGAAGACATTCTCTGCCGCCATCCTCAGTGGTAGGTCAACGATATCGGCCGCCTCCCTGCCCGCCTCGCTCGAATCTCGAGAGCTGATATTTTGTTTGGGGGGTGTTCGACGTTTCAGGCTTCAGCATTTCAGGGTCACGTGAACTCCATGTCGGAACTTTTCGCCTCTTATCTGTTGGGAGAAATACCTGACTTCGCAGGGACGAAGCCTGCTGTGTCCACCAAAGAGTACCTTGCCTCCATCAAACCACAAGGATTTCTGGTGCAACACTCTACAACTCTCCACTTTATTTTGCTCTTACCCCATTGTTCAGATCGAAATCACAAATCATGATGATTTTTTGTGTATTGATCCACCAAGGGGTGGACCAGACTCCACACCAAAAATCATCTTACTAGCTGTAATTTGAGCATTTTTTCATGGACAGTAAAGAACCCCATGATATATAAAATTAAAAAAAAAAAAAAATACTCAAATCCAATGGCTAGAAATCACCATTTAGTCTGATTTTTGGTCTGTAGGTCCACCAATGAATGGGCCAAACAGTCATTAAGTGTCAGCGGGGCCCGAAAAGGTGTGCTATGTGGCATTGTAAGCATTAACTGAATTCCATATCTAGATTTTTTTTCCTACCCATCATCTATTATACTTTTTCCCTACAAAGATTTGTACCTAATCCCTTCCAACTTAGCAGCTTAATGTTAAAACGGTACATAATCCATTATAACGGCCGTTATTTTCGTCGTAACGACCTTTTTTAAACCATGAGCGGGACCGTACCATATGTATGTATGTATGTACGTATGTATGTATGGGTAGAGATAGGAAAAGGGGGATGATATGAGGTTGGATGACTTTAAAGTACAGTGAGGGGGCGGCAGCTCTTTAAAAAGCCAAAACCTTTGTAGATACCCACTTATGAGAAGAAAAAGTGTGGAAAAAAAATATAAATTTATCTGTATAAGCGGTAAAAGTAGGAAACCCAACATTCGGAATCTCAAAAGCTAAAATGAGAGAGAGAGAGAGAGAGAGAGAGAAGGAAAGGAAAAGTCATTAGCATCTGCTTAATTCAACTTAACCCTAAGTACCAACTTGCAACCTAAAAAGTATATTAATGGCCACTATTAAAAAAAAAAAAAAAAAAGGATGACCTAACCTCAAAGCAACCAACTCCATTAATTTATGTAATCCATGCTTAGACTCGGACAGATTTGACGAGGTGTTTCCCTATTCAAAACCACCCAAACATAAGCAAATTAAGGATCCCATTTGCTTATTCTAAGTAAAAAAACAATATATTAAACCTAATTATTTCTTGAGCGGCGGCTATATGGGGCGCGCTCGAGGTCCCTCAAATCTAATGCCGCATAAGCTCATATAATCGAACATAAGCATCTGATTAGAATTAGTATTTGTTAGGGTGAGTTATCAAAAAGATCTTAAATTTTTTAGTAAATATTTAATTTTTTAAATTTGAAACTTACGCCTCACCTTTTATAAGCAAAAAAGAGCCTCCAATACACCTTATGTTAATAAAAATATTGATATCGTCCACCTAGAAGCTTGGAATTTTGTTGTGTTTACCTACATTCATTGTAAGGGACGTAGAACGGTGGTGGAATCCGCGTCACACGTCCTGCTTTGCTTGTGCAACAAATAAGAATACGAACGCTGGCACTCCAATTATAGATCCTACCAAATTACCTAGATCACTTTATTTTATTCTTCTCTCTCTCTCTATATATATATATATGATCATGAGACCGTCTAAAGCTACACCTATTTTTTAGATCTAATTCTTACACTCGGTGGTAGGGCCCACATAGAGATCATATTGTGTACAATCTAACCATACATTTAGTTGTCCTTGCCATGATGATCATGATCATAAAAAAATCAGTCAATTTCGACATTGCTAATCATATAAAAAAAATTGACCAAAAATAATAGTTTAACTGGATGACGCAGATATTTTTCTTGAGGTTAGGAATGTCGAAATGGACTGAATTTTTGTGAGATGGTCACAATAGGGTTGAATTGTCTAAAATGACCCTTATATGGGTCCTACCACTTGCAGTAACAAATGGGTGTGGCTCTAGACTATATAGAGGAATGCTAGCAAGCAACACCTTGATGGCGTTGCACATATACAACCTTGCAAAAGTGGAGAAAAATTTTGTGGGTAGCATCTGTGCAACACCTTTGTGCGTTGCTTGCTAGCATTTGGTCAGATGTAAATGGTAAAACAATTAAGAAGGGACAAAAGAGAACAGATATTATACTCAACCTAACGTTTTCTTGTCGATATCTATTGGCCGGTCATTTTCGCAGTAGCCAACTTGGGACGATGAGGTAATCACGGTAATATCGTACTTATACTACACAAGTTGTTCATATTCAAATCAATCTAGATCATTCAAATGGTAGGCCCTATGTTTCTACACTAAAATTAAGGATTGCTTCATAGGAAGTCAGATAGATACTGATACCTAACCCGATCATTCTCCATAGGCTTTATTAGATGAGCAAGCCCATTTTGATAAGTAAATGCACGGACCATCCAACTTAGTGGGGCCCATTAGAAGATTATTCTAGATTTGGAAAAAAAGTTTTTTTTTTTTTTTTTTGGTGATTAAAAAGGGGGGGAGGGGGCGACCAGTGTAGCAACCCTCCCTGGGCGTGACCATAAGAGCTACTCCCCCTGCTGCAGAATGTCCGGTTTGAGCAATAGCTACTGCCCGAAGGGCAAGCCCGTCACCACAGCCCCACCAAAATATCCAGCAAGTCCAAAGCCCATCCACAAGGCCCAATGTCAGGCTTTACTTCCACAAGTGGTTTCAACTTATGTTCATGACTCGAACTCCTGACCTTGGAGCCCTGGAATACTAGCTCGTACCAACTGAGCTACCACTTGGTGGAAAAACAGTTTGCTGTAACGAAAGTATAGCGTTTTTAATGTGGTGCAATGCAACTACCAAAATGGCATGTGTCCAAGGGCTAAAATGGGAAAATAAAAAATTAAATGAGAGAGAGAGAGAGTGGGGGAAAGATTTACAGAAGAGAGAGTGGAAGGGAGAGAAAAGGAGAAAGGACAGGGAAGGAGCGGGTGCCCGGCTGAAAGGAGGGGCATTTTGGTCCAAATGGGGTGCCCAACTTAAATACTTAGGTGCCGGTGGAGCAACCCTTCAAGATAAGCTCATCTCTGGAGGAATATGACTATATGTACGGCAAAAATCCAGTCCGTGTATTATAAAGCCCAATAGTCTCCGTGGATGGAATTTCCTCCAAACTTCCTCTGTGTACACACGTACGCCTAAAGCTGTCTCAATCTATGTAAAAAACTATAACATGTTAAGGTATACATGTCGTGTAAAGAGAACGTCTAAGAGACCCTCTTTTGCAACGACACGAAACGCATCACTAGAGGACTACGGAAAAAATAAAAAATGATGCTGGCAGCCTTGAGGACGTCCCAAATGCCAAACTCTAAAATCAAGGACGGAATATTTATGTGGGCCCACCACAAGTAGATAAATGATGATGATGCCTTTCACATGCACCACACATCAAGTTTTGATGTTGGCTTCAACAACCACCCAGGGAGGCCACACATGTTAATTTTTCCATACTCCACTTTCTTCTCAGAGCTTTAGAAAAGGCATCTTCTATATCTCGAGAAGCGTAGTAGAGGTGGGTCCCGGGGCCAAGTGGGTGGGAGAAGGTTCCGTGGGGTCCACTGGCAAATGCGGCGAGGCGCAGCTAAAGCTAAGAAAGAAAAACAAAAAAAAATTTGTGAACGAATGGAAGAGTGGAGTCCGACGTGGATGTTTGTTTATTTATTTGTTAAGTAAAACTTGCTGACATCCCATAATTTGAGCCACGTGCCACCATCTTAGAGGACGACTCTGACCGTATGGATGTTTTTCCAATCCCCATGTTGACCTACAAACCAAAAATCAGCCTGATTAATGATTTCAAACCTTTTGATCTTTGCACCCCAAATAAAGGTCAATAATGCTCAAATTCCCACGGTTAAAATAACGCCAATCCAAGGCCTAGAAATAATCCATACGATCAGAGTCCTCTCAAAATATGCCACATGGCTCATAATGTGGGCTGTCAGCGGGCTCGCTGACTGGGCTGTCAGCGGGCTCGCTGACTGGGCTGTCAGTGAAGTTATATTCTTATTTGTACATCTATTTATTATATTTTATGAGTCGTCCGATGTGGATCCCACCCCCGAGGGACGAGGAGCATGGAGAAAGGAACACCGCCGAATTCGACGCTGACAAGCGCCGCACACTCAACTTGCAACTTGCAACGAATAGGAAATTCCATGTGGGACCCATCATCCCCAACCACAAGAGAAACCCCGATTCCTTGCCTAATCCAACACGCCTCTTTCCGGTCCCAAAAGCCGTCTCTCTCTCCAATCTTTCCCTGAATCTTTCTATCAGTTTTTACCCCTTCTCTCTCTCTCTCTCTCTATATATCAATCTCTATTACGCTAAGAGACAAAAAACACACCTGACCTCCAAACCCCACCATATGGCCGACCTTCCTCTACAAAAAATAATAATTTCTACAGTCTCAGTCTTTAATTTGGTTTTGGATAACCATGGCAAACAGATCCTACCTGTTCGCTGTTCCCTTCTTCACTTACACTCCATTCCGCTCCGCCTCCCCTCATCGTCTTCCCCAATCTACCGAAGGTCAATTTCGTCTAAATTACAACCTTCGCAGCACCGTTACTCCATTTCTCCGATCGAAGAAATCGTGAAAGAATTTCTTTTTTTTTAAATAGAAATTAATAATTAACTTTTATTCATGATCACACGTCATAATTAGGAAGGAAAAAAAAGGCACCGGCAGACTCATCTTTCCCCCTTACAAGGAGGGAAATCCTGTGCCGGGAATTACCAACAAAAACTCTCGCCGGATTCGAAAACCGGGAAAAAAGAAAAAAGGAGAAATATTTCTTTCTTCGAAGATCGAACAGCTCAGCTCTTGTGAACAACGATTCACATACAGAACTTTCGATCGTCGGAAAGCCTTTCTTTCTAGCTTTATAGGAACAAATTCAGAAGCTTTCGTTCCCCACGATTGTTATCTCCAGCAACGCCGCTGTCGAAGCTCGTCGTCACTGATTCTTCCGAATTCATCGACGGTGTCGTCGGTCGCCGCTTAGTCATCATTCCTCCGCCTGTGGAAACCTTCTTAGGAAATCCAGGCGTCAAGGATAGATCCAGATCGCTCGGTTGTAATTTAGCCACGTCGTCAAATCCCTTCCTCTTCGAAATCTTCGATCGGAAATACGGATCTCGTAGCTTCTCCATATCTGTATTGCCAACTTCAGCTTCTGATGCGTCATCAGATTCTGGCGTCAGAATTCCTCCCAAAACCTCAGAGATCGGCCGTAAAGTGCCGCCTCGAAGGACTGTCTCCACCGCCGATTGGCACACGTGCCAGTTCCCCGTCCAAAGAAGTCCTACCGCTCCGTTCACAGGATTCACCGTACGACCACACGACTCGTACAAGAGAGATTGAAACAAAGCTGAGACAAACAAAGGCAAATCAGAAAAAGACGATCGACCTAAGATTCAGAGAAGATCAAAAATACGAAACTAGACCTTCTTCTCTTACCAGGTCTCTGGTTTTCCGGTACGGCAGAAATGAAGGACATGAGACCGGCACGGCCGAAAAACTTGGCTACAAAGACGGTAGCGTGACCTTGAGCTTCAGGACTCTCGATCCACTGCAGACACGGCCGGAGAATGCAAGACTCGCTGCATCCCTTTCGAAGAACTCGACAGCCATTGCAACTCATATCGTAGTGTTCGTCAGGTTATACGGATCATGAACGTCAGATTCCGGCGAAAATAGAACGATCACGATGAACGATCGCCGTGCTTTAGAGAAGAAAGTAAGAACGAGAGAGGATAAGAGAGAAGAAACAAAGCCTTGAAGTCTCCTTGTAAGACGAGACGGAGAGGTTGGTTGATATATGTAGGAACTCATAGGGTTTAACTAACTAACCATGGTTGGGTTAAAGTTGAGTTCAAGTTTCTTTTTTTTTTTTCTTTTTTTTTTTCCTTTTTTTGAGTGAGGTTCCAAAGTCCTGGGCGCGAGCGGCTCCGTGTTTCCGCGAATGGTTGTCCCTCCACCGTTGGATTCCTAGCGTGGATATAGAAACGAAGATATTCTATAAGATGCCGTATGTCGCGTTGCATGTCTATTTCCGTATATGTTCTAGAGAGTAGAGATTACGACCTATAGTTTATCCTTAAAGACATGTTAAGGGAGCGTTTGGCAACACAAAAAATAAGTACTTATTGGCTTTTATAAGCCAAAGATTAGTTTGGATTAGTTTCATATTTTAGCTTTTGAAAAGTTAAAAACTAACTTAAAACTGAAGTTAAATTTTTTAGCTTTTAACTTCTAAGAGAAATTACTTCTCAAAATTAGAAAGCCTCACAACGTTTTAATTTATCTGACGTTTTTTTGGAGGTAAAAAATCACCTAGTAACTTCTACTACAAGTAGAAGTGCTTTTACTTCTCGTTCCCAAACGCCCCCTAAATGACCATTACATCCATAAATGACTTAATAATCATGATTTTTTTTTTTTTGGTAGTTAAGCCTGTTTTTAAAGAGTTGGTGAAGGCAAGTTTTGAACCCAGGTCTATAGTATCATCACCCACAAACTTTACCAACTGAGCAAGTTGACACCTTCATAATCATGAAAATTTGCTATAATTTCTCCGTAAATTTTGAAAAATACACTGAATTTTTAACATAAATAAATAATCATTTGAGACAAATCTCTTTAATAAGGGACGGCAATACCCGTATTGAAAGCAAGGGGATATGGGTACACTACCATGTTTTATAACGGACATAATGGTAATGTTAAGTGACCGTTATTATACCCATCAGGTGTGCATGACGGTTACATTTAGAGTAAATTACTTGTATAATATCAAAAGTAATTCATAGAAGAGCAAGTATGTGGTAGGATGTCCAATTAATCAGATAATTTTTCTTGCCTGGTCATTATGATTTTATGAGTTGTTGCCCATATGAGAGGTGTCACATAAGGCTGTTAATGGAAGTGTTTAGGGCTGAGCTAAGGCCAGTCTATCTTAGGCCATGTAGTGGTGTCAGTATGGATCGGTTCCGGTTCGGTTCATAAGGTACCCAAAACTGGAACCGATATTACTGGTTCTTATCGGTTAATATCGGTTCCGGTTCTCAAAATGATGGATCCGGAACTGGAACTGATTATTTGGTTCTTCTTGGTTTTGGTTATGGTTCTGGGTATATTGGTACAAATTTTGATAATATTACAATTATAACACTATATTTATATATTGGTTCTGGTTTGTATCGATTCAGTTCCGGTTCCTATTGCTTACGAGTCCAAATTTAACTACCCAGAACTGGAACTATTATTCGGTTTGGTTCCAGTCCCAATTCTGTTTTAGTCAGTTCCCAAAAATGTGGAACCAGAACCAGTTTGGTTTCGGTTAAGTCGAGTAAAATTTGACAATCAAGCCGAAATGGTTAGGCCCTAGGCATGGGTCTACAAGAAACATGAGCCCAACCCGTTAAAATTGAGCCGGAAGCCATTTCATTGGATCAAAAAGATCACTGAGTAGTAGGCCCATTGGGCCTACAAACCTGGCAAGGCCTTTTCATTTTGATAAAACTGGTGGGGAAAGAAGGGAGCATGAGTACACATTAATTAATGTCTATAAGGGCAATTGAGAACATAATAAAAAATTACATAGTTAGGAGAACAATTTCCCAAAATTAAAGCATGCTTGATAAATAATATTTAGGCTCCAAAGAATAATTTATTCCTCTATTGTTTGACCTTAAACTTGTCATTAACTTCAAGCAAACGCGTACGATACGACTTGAAACCATGGTTGAAAGTCTCATTCTTGACCACTTGATAGCCTGTCTCGGGCGAGACGGACCGTGTTGGTATGGTTCGGTACCTGCCTTGATACTTCGAAACCATGCTTGAAATAGTCTATATTTCACAGAAATTATCATAACAAATGTGTTGTAAAGCAAAAAAAAAAAAAAAAGTTGAAGCAGAAGGTTTTAATGGGTGGGGCCAGGACTCTGCTCAAAAAAGTGAGAGGTTCTGAGTTCAACTCTCCTTGGGGTCACCCCGTGGAAGAGTAACAATAAGTAGCTCAGTCCACATCAAACTCTCCTACTAGAACACTTGGCACGCATGGAGGGGTGACTAGTGTGTCCCGGGGGACTAGTCGGGTGGCCTAAGAGGCCCCAAATACCCTCGGTTTCAGGAATCCCATGTGATCCAATCCAGTTGGGGGTGTCCAATATTTGTAGGAGCAGCCGTCAGCCCATCATTTTCCAAGAAAAAGTGAAGTCGATCGGCAAGGAGGAGATGCAAGTGAGGGAGGGGGCCCAATGTTTTTGGACCTGGTTGGGTGTATTTAATGAAAAATCCATTCGGTAGAGTATGACACGTAGGGGAGGGGACACAATGTGTTGTCTTAGTCTCCGCGGACGTGGCGTCTTTATCCACTACCAACTATTAATGTATCCACTTGGAAAGGATTTTGAGCACAAAGTTGGGGTTGACCGTAAGCAAGCAAGAGAGCAAGAGAGCAAGAGAGAGAGAGAGAGAGCGAAATAGCTGTCTGTGGACATGTCTCCTCCTTAGGTTTGGATGATAGAAGAAGGCAAACAAAAACGCCCCTAATGTTTGACGTTTTCCTGTGCAATAAACACACATTCTCTAAAGAGATAAGGAATTCTTGGTATGAAAAAGTATAGAAAAGTACAAACATGCTTACAAAATGAAGTTGGGATCAAGTTTTGTTTGTTTATAACAGCACGGTGACCTTCAATTAATTAGCTAAAGACACGAGATTATAGACCCCACATACATACATACATACATACATATGTGATGACGGTACAGTGATCGCTTAGTATATTAGACGCACTTGAGACGTGTTAAGACCCAAACCAATATACCAAAAGCACCTAGGTGATAGAGGTGTGGAAAGTTTTAGTCTTAACCTCTAGGATCGTAACATTCCACCACGCTTCAAAGGCCAACGTCCACGGTGGCCCACTCTAAGGCGGCTTTCACTCCGGTACCCCTATTTTCTCACTTTTTGTGAACGAGCCCCCTGCATTCTTTTTTTTCCGGTACCCTTCTTTTCTCTTTTTTGAGCAAGCCCCCAAGTAGCCCTTTCCTCAAGTCGCCCCTCCCATGACTTGATCCCATGACGTGGGATTGGCTCTGATACCAAATGTTAAGACCCAAACTAATACACCAAAAGCACCTAGGTGATAGAGGTGTGGAAAGTTTTGGTCTTAACCTCTAAGATCGTAACAAGACATTACTCCCAAACCTAATGGGACAATTTCCCAATAATCTATAGTCGTGATGGTATCTTTATCTTCCTAGAGGGGGTGTTTCAAGTTGTGTGGCAAATGACCATCCATGTATGAGTCATGCAAGCGGAAACCCAACTTTTTTAGGGAGTTAGTGTGCAACATATAGATAAGCTCTACCCCAAGGGTGTTGGTGCAGTGGTACTAAAACTGCTGTTAGCAGAGGGTGTCATCCCACGCATGTGTTGTGTTGGCCCAACGATCTGTTGATATACATAGTTGTTTTGCCTTTCCTCAAATAGGTCGATCTTTTGGGGTAAATGGTTCTTTAACAACTGCAATAGGAGTTGTTCCCTTTGATCGTGTGTTCAAAACTGCCTAGCCTCCTGTTTAACCAAGAAGGGAAACTTCCATGGAGTTGGTATGTACAACCGTAGGTATTAGTCCCATCCAATGAGGTGTGGGGATTCCCTAGGCCTCTCTCTCTCACACACCCACACACACAAAAGGAAGAAGTAGCAGCTTGACTTGGAGTAAATCTTACCTGACCACCCACAATATAAGACGTGGCAATTTCTAAGAGGACACTGATCGTATAGATGTTTGGCCAATCCCTAGGTGGACATATAGACCCAAAATCAACCTAGTCAGTGATTTCTAAGCGTCTGACTTTAACCGTAGGAATTTGAGCATTATTTACCATTATTTTGGTACAACTTCCACTTACGGATTGACCAAACATCCAAACGGGCAGCAGACTCTAAGAATGTACCATGTGGCCCAAATTATGAGTCGTCTATCGAAGCAGACAGATAATCACACGAAATCCTTTTCAGTTGAAGTAGCGCCACACAATGTGTAACTCGTAACCAAACACCCACTAAAAGTTCCAATCAATCAATCTTATCCACCAAAAGGAAAAGGTAAAAAAAGAAATGCCCACAGTAATACGCGGAAAATAGGGTGGAAATAGATTTCAATAGCAACATAAGCCCCGGACTATTACATACTTCCTGCTATATATGTATGTATTTTCATGTCCATGGGTTACTACATCCATCAGTTGCCAATCAGACAGTGTATCAGCTAGATTGTCAAAGATCTCGATCACTCTCATATTTGCATAAAATTGTGTAATTTGATATCAGGAATCGATGCGCTCGAAATCATGTGATGGATTCCACTGCATCAGCGGTTGATGCTCTTGAACGACCAGTGAATTCATGTAAGGCGCATAATTCTCAATCCGCATCACGAATCATGCGTCGGGGGGTTATTTTATTTAATGATAACAAGACCCCCTGGTGTGACACCTTAAATTTGCTGACCAATACATCATTTTCTTTGGAAGGGATAAGCCATTGCGTCATGGACCTTAATCAAAGTATTCCCAAACCAATGAACGTGCATGGACCATCTCTTAAATAAAGCAAACAGCAATCTATTTTCCTTTTCTACAAAAAAACAAACACTTGATCATCATGAAATGCTGGCCAAATCTTGGGAGATTCCCATTGGTGGGGCCATTGATAAGGCAAGTTGAAGGAATTGGAAGCTTATCTGCAGTCCCAAAGATGAAGGTACATCAACCCAATTTCCATGAAGGGGCCAGGAATATCTGGGGAACTCGCTACCTACCAAATTAAATGGTCTTGCGGGGTGGTCCAAACTCATTGGGAGCTTTATTTCACCATATGGTTTTTAGGTTCAAGGATCCACAATTGATGTTACAACACTCGTTGTAACGGTAACTCTCCAAGACCGTTACATTATATGCTAACAATCTCTAGAAAGTGTTATAACAGGCGTTATAACGTTCTATTATCTGTTATTTTACAGTTATCGATATTATTTTGAAAAAAAAAATCAAAAAATAATAAAATAATGGCCGTTGTAACGGTACATAACCTATCCGTTACAGCATAATTAAGGGTCCAATTCAAACCTTGAGATCAATCTACTTGAAACCCACTAATAATAAAGTGAAGAAAAACTGAATTACAGTAAGTAAAGAGTGAATAACTTTTACATTTTTATGTAGGTGAAAAGAAACTATAGGGCATCATTAGTCGTCACTATCGCTACGAACCTCCAAAAGAAAAATGTGTCAACTTCAATCAGTTCTGGGGTCCATCCACTAAAAAAATCAAAGACTATGGATGCCAGTAATCAAAGTTTGCCGGACTTCAATCTGAAAATGAAGTTTTACATGACTTTTTAAGTTCCTCCAAGGAATCTCTTCTCTTTAGAGTTCAGTTCTCCATCTTTGCTCTTCTCTGAGTGGGGGTGTTAGTTTATAGGAAACGGGAGAGTCATGGCTCAACACAGTCCAAGACTGGTCTTGCCCATAGACCTGAAGAAGAAGCCATGGGAACAGAAGCTGCCCCTTCACAACCGTTGGCACCCTGACATACCATCAGTTGCGGAGGTTAGAGTAGGAGATGTGTTCAGAATTGAGATGGTAGACTTCAGTGGAGGTGGTATCACACACAGTTACTCTGCCGACGACGTTAAACATGCTAATCCCTTCATCGTAAGTCGACTAACTTCCTCTAATGTTCTTTATTAATAGAGTTTATAGATAATATAGACTATCTCTACTGTCTAACCAGTTGATATTCGCAAGAATCTAGATAGTTAAGTCGATGACCATACCAATTAGTCGTCGCTAAATGTAACATCTACTACTTTAGATCTTCAGATTTTTTGCCCACCCCATGAGCCATTGAACCTTCTCTTAGTTAACCAACGGGCCCAAAATCAGCCTGATCAGCAGTTCGTCAGTTCTATGCATTCTTAGTCATGGGCTTCGTGAACAAGCCCCTAGAGCCCATGGGTGAAAACATAGGGTCCAGACACCATTATGGCGAAAATATAGGCCCACGGCCTCACATCCAACGGCTAGGAATCAGACCAGGTTAATTTTTGGGGTGTAGATCCGCCAAGAATGGGCCCAGAGAATAATTCATTTCCAAAAAAATAACTTGAAACAGAAGTGGGCCTTTATATATCAGGCTAGACAAAACAACAATGTGAGCGTCAGACGATTTTTCTTTTTTTTACCCTTGTTTTTGCTGTTGATTAATTTTATCTTCCCTCCTTTTGTTATGTAATTTGATCTAGTCACGTCAGATTGTGGAAAAACATGTTCAGAATATTGTCGTTACTGAAGGTTGCTGGGGACCATGGAGAAAAATATGCCGCTCCCATTTGTCCGCTACTGCTTTGTATTGGAAATTACCTGTCCTCTGTCACCAATAGATGCCTTTTGGTTTGACTAAGAAGTTTACAACATATATCCCCACCTTCTGCCTTCCACTGGTTCAGCCATGGCTCCTCTTACTCCAAGACTGGTAGTACCCATAGACCTGAAGAAGAAGCCATGGGAACAGATGCTACCACTTCACAACCGTTGGCACCCTTACATGCCCCCAGTCGCAGAGGTTAGAGTCCGTGAGGTCGTCAGAATTGAGATGGTAGACTGGACTGGTGGTGTCATCCAAGATAACAATGCTGCCATGGATGTAAAATCCATAGATCTCTCCTCAGTAAGTAAGCTTTTGATCATAGCAGTCTCTGTTGTAGCAACCAGCTTGCTAAGTTGGTAAAGTCTGTGGGTGTTGATAACAACCTTAATAAGGGTTCAAAACCCATCTTCACCCACTAACCTGCTTGCCTACCAAAAAAACCATTACAGTGCACATGACTCAGATCAGGTTAATCAAAAACCTTCTGAATGAGAGATCAAGTCAAAGGATCTTCTATAGCTATAAATCACCAAATCACACCGAACTGAAAGCTTCTCCAGTTTATAGGTACGGACCTGTACGAACTCAAGGAAACAGAAAAATTGACATTATATACTAGAAGAGAAATCATAGGTCAGGACATAAGCACATCCAACCTATGTCTCCTTTCATATGTTTAAAACATGCGGTGCCATGCAGAGGACAAGTCCCACCTGTGAGACGCTCCTAGGCCAGAAATTGACCCTATCAAGTGATCTAACCTTCCAATCTAGAATATTTTTCGAATCGAATGTTATTTATCTATCACCATTGTTATACTTTTTAACAGGAATTTGGGATCTCTGGAAGACGAGAGATTTGAACTTTCAAGCTTTAGCCTTATCCCAATTGTCTCTGCAAATCAGAACCTCAATCCACTAGTATAACCTAATACAGGTACATTAAGAAGATGCCTTGGTGTAGGCCACCTTATGATTCATATATAGCTAACTACTTCCAAGTGGGGTGCTTCAGTGCAATAAAAGAAAATGCGTTACAAATCACTGGCTCTCTGTTCAAAGTATGTCCATCTTTTACACAATGAGCATCTAGGGACCCTGGCTGATATCAACATTGCTTGTCCAGGTGCATTATCTCAGCGGGCCCATCAGAGTTGTGGACATGGATGGGACTCCAGCCAAGCCCGGCGATCTTCTTGCAGTTGAAATCTGCAACTTGGGTCCTCTTCCAGGGGATGAATGGGGTTATACAGCAACATTTGACAGAGAAAATGGTGGTGGGTTTCTGACGGACCATTTCCCTTGCGCAACCAAAGCTATTTGGTATTTTGAAGGGATATATGCTTACTCACCTCACATACCAGGTATTTTCAACTCATTTCCAATTCTACTGTTACTAGCTAAGTGCCACTTGAAAAAATATATAAAACTCTCAGAATGTTTCCATGACTAACCCAGAACTAAGAAGAAACTTTCATGGTGAAGGAACAATAATATATCTCAGATTTTACATTACCTATTTACTATTTATGCACGGCAGGTGTACGATTTCCGGGTTTAACTCACCCTGGGATAATTGGAACTGCTCCATCAATGGAACTCTTGAACATATGGAACGAAAGGGAAAAACAACTTGAAGAAAATGGCCTCCAGTCTCTGAAGTTATGTGAGGTTCTGCACTCACGACCATTGGCAAACCTGCCAACACCCAAAGGTTGCCTTCTCGGAAAGGTATAATCACTGGGTACCACTGAGAATGTTAAAGCTGCTATGGAAGGACAATTATCAGTTCTTGCATGGCTTTATAGCACGGTCTTCCATAATTTTCCCTCCATCGTGATCTTTTCAATTTTACCATTAGCAGATAGTGGTCTTATGGCCATCCTATACAAGTAAATCTGGTTTTGCTTACATTCTGCCTATATTCTGATTATACCTCAGACAACATTTCCAGTTACAAATGTCTTGTGATAGGGCTACAAATATCATATTGACCATTCTAACTGGTACTGGTCATATGTAGATCAAAGAGGGCACTCCTGAGTGGGAAAAGATTGCAAGAGAGGCTGCGAGAACAATCCCAGGAAGAGAAAATGGAGGAAATTGTGACATCAAGAATCTCAGTAGAGGCTCAAAAATATATCTGCCAGTATTTGTAGATGGGGCAAATTTCAGTACAGGTGACATGCACTTCTCTCAGGGTGACGGTGAAGTCTCGTTCTGTGGGGCGATTGAGATGAGTGGATTCCTAGAACTCAAGTGCTTTTCCTATCTTATCTCTTTATATATTCTATACTTGTGCTGAGAATTTTGCCCTAAAAAGACTTTTAAGATGCCCCAAAAGAACCACAATACCGTTACATGAAGAACATCAAAAAACCATATGCCCCAAATATGAAATTCTCCACATTTACAATTATTTTACTTCTCTCATGGTTGATGCTTTTACACAGTATCCATCAATCAATCAACAAAGCATTATCCCACCTATTTGGGTTCAGCTACACAAGTCCTGTTTTCCCAGTCCAATCTATCCAACGTTTAAAAAAGCATAGGAGGCATAAGCTTGAGGCGAGCCCAGAAATGAGGTGCACCGTGATGCATACTCCTCATGCAGTAAATTTATTCATGTATTAATATTTTATATATTATACTATAATTATTTATATCTTAGAGATTTAAATACATTTTTTATTTAAAAAAGGTGGGTACATGAGGCTTACGCCTCACGTCTCTTGATGTCCTAATGCCTCCCCTCTTCTATTAAAACATATTTGTTCAGATCTTTTCTTACTACTTCCATGGAGGACTTTTTTGGCCTTCCTCTCATCCTATTATAGCCTACAACCCACGCCAGAGCACTAATTTACTGTGATGTCATTGGTCTTTGTTTAAAATGCCCAAATCATCTCAATCAACTTCCATTTATTTTCATTAAGGCTACTCCTACAGCCCCAAGATGTGTTCATTTCTTATTTTGTTCTTCCTAGTTTTTCTGGTCATCCACATCTCTGCTAAGCATTCTATTAACATGTTTCTCCTTGCCCAACATACTATAAAGTATAGCTGGTCTTATTGTTGACTTGTAAAATCTCCCCTTTCGTTTGATTAGAATAAATCGGTCATACAGCACTCTAGAAGTGCATCTTCAACTCTAGTTTTATAGCCAATATACATCAAGTTTATTCCAGTCAAATTGGGTTAAACCGTTGAGAAGCTGCTCGTGAATCTGAATCAGGTAAAGCAGTTGTAATTTGAACACAAATGCATGTGTGTCATTCGGAAATGAAATGTCAAACACAAGCTTTAGAACTCGCGTGATTTTGTTCTGACAATCGACCAGTCAAGTCAGCTCCTAAAGCATATCAATTGACACCACCTAGTACTGTTTTTCCACTTTTCATGATCGAATTAAAGGTGTAAATCTCAATTAGAGGATTATGGTTCTTTACTTCCACCCCGTTAAAATATCCACGCAATCACAGTTCTAAGGATCTGATCAGTTCAGAAAGAGATGAAATTAAAATATCAAATGTCAACCCTTACCTATCGCACTGGATGGATTAGACTAACTGCAAACAAATACTGATGGTATTTAAGGGAAAACATATATACAGGAAAGAACTAATATGCCCCTACCACTAACCATAAAGAGCTCTTACAATATATTGATATATCAACACCTTGACACAAATGAGAAGTGTGACTCTGTGACATAAACACACACAAGAACCTAAATGGGTTGTTTTATATAAAGATTATTTGTTGAAGTTGATCGACCACAAATAGCTAACAACCCTTGTACCACAAACAACCATAAGTTTCTAAATATGAAAACCACTCAAAGGCTGTGAAACATGACCCATGCACCTCCCGTCCATAGTCGAGATAATCCAAGGACTTGCACATAGAATGCACACATAAGAATAAAACTAAGTCACAAAGAGAGCAGCATATATACCACGCCATTAAGTGTCCCATGCAGTTTCTCCTCAACTTTTCTGCTCCAAACCTAAGCTACAGTACCCAATAAGGAATATCTCCTTCAAGATCTCTCTTTTCCAAAGATGCCCAAAGTCCCCTGCACCGTAAGACACTGTTTCTCTATTCCAAAAACTTTATGGGCTATATCGTGAATACCAGTATGAAGATACTGGATCTCTCGTTCTATAGTTTACAGCTCCCAGAATCTACTTCTGCAGAAAATAGCATCTAACCACAACCCTCTTTTTTTCCATATACAGCAGAGCAATCCCTCAATATAACTTGGTTTACTCATTGCAGCAACGATTTAAAATCATAAGCATATAATTCATGCATCTGATCCCCTGCTGTTTTCAGAGCTAATCCAATGTGAATTTCTTATAATCAGATGTGAAATCATAAGGGACGGAATGCGAGAGTACCTGACACCAATGGGGCCTACTCCACTGCATGTAAACCCAATCTTCGAGATAGGCCCAGTTGAGCCAAGATTTTCAGAATGGTTGGTGTTTGAAGGCATCAGTGTTGATGAGAGCGGAAGGCAGCACTACCTTGATGCAAGTGTCGCATACAAGCGTGCAGTCCTCAATGCCATCGACTACCTCTCCAAATTCGGATACTCTAAAGAGCAGGTCTACGTTCTCCCTGAAAATCCCAAAAGACTAGAAATTGAAACCCTGACTTTGAGAGAAAGATAGTGATGGTAAATTAGGAATTTGTTACAGTACTGATATGATGGTGGCTATCAGATCTATCTTCTGCTATCATGCTGCCCCTGCGAAGGAAGGATTTCAGGAATTGTCGATTCTCCCAATGCTGTTGCCACTCTTGCAATTCCAACAGCTATCTTTGACCAGGTAGTAGCTAAATTCCCCCCATTTTTCAATTTGCTAGATATTTGAAGGATAGATTAGCCTTTCAATGTGTTATCATAAAACTATTTCAATGTGTTATCATAAATCTATCCATTTACAACAAGGTAGCTAAGGCATGCCACTTTTTCAATGGATAAATTGCCTATTCGCAGTATTGCTTGTAACTTCTGTTACAACGTATAGTATATCCCTGCATGTATCATAAAGGTAAATGTGTCCTAAAGTTATTCTCTAGAAGCAACCAGCATCACTTTAGATTTTTTCAAGATATTGAGCTGGTCAGGCAATTCTCGTGGACATTGTCAAAACTGTTCAGATATTCTATTTCTTTTGGCAGTTAAGGTCGGTTTAGATAGGAGCGAAACGTGTTAAAAGATAGTATCCTACTTATCCTCCTCATATGAGGGTGACGCTCCTAACATTCGAGTTACAAGAGAATTGGCTTTTTCAGATTCATAGTTAGGTATTCAAAAAAAGAGCATTTTTTGGATGGTGGTTAGGATTATTCTATCAGCTTGATGGGCTGAATGATCTCCTTAAGTGGGGCCCACCAAGCAGATAATGCAGATGTCTCCTGCGTGTGCACCATGTGACCATGGAATGAGAAGTTCCAGCATTAAGTCCTTAAAAACAAACACCGTCGCCTTTTTATATAGCGGTATATCTGTTGTTATAAAAAGAAACCGGCATATTTTTTTCAATTCCTACAAAAATAAGACTAGCATGGTGTCACCACAATGTGCAGTAAAGCTTGTTGTGATGCCTTTGACACCACGTATTTTGGGTTTGTAATGCACACTAGGTCACATATGCTCACCAATTTGTACCTTCAAAGGGCTAATCCATTCCTCAGTTGAGTAGCCCAATGTACAAACTGATTGTCCAATCAGAACCAAATGATCTAGAGCTAAAATGTGAACTGCAAACAAAGTAAATTAGGTGGGCCATCAGAATTTGTTGATAATAGGATTATCCAGTTGGTGCAATTTTGGGCAGTTGCCCCATCCAAGGAGTGCCTTAGCAATTTGATAGTCCAGATTGGTAAATGAATACACCACACATGCAGCACCAGACCAATCCAAAGCAGTGAGCTCATTTGCTAGGTGTACAGGTTCCGGAAGATATGTCAGTATATAGGAAAAGAACTCAAGTATCATCTACCATATCTTTCATAATCATTCGTCAAGTTTAATCATTGATGATTGCCTGTATACTTTTCCCCATGAAAAATGTGCTACTTGTTGATGTGCAGGACATTCGCCCTAAATCCAGCAAAGTACCAGTTGGGCCCCGGCTTGTGAGGAAACCAGATGTCCTAAAATGCACTTATGATGGAAACTTGCCCATCACGAAGAACCCTGGTGGCGCAACATAATTTCTTCAAGGGAACCTCGATGAAGCATCTATCTGTGATCATGTGTTTCACACCTAATAGGCATGTCTTTATATTGACCTTCACAGACAGAAATATCTATATCATGGCTGTAAAAGTTGGAACTAGTCAAACAATAATTGTGATTCATATGAAATTGAATCATTGACTCAGGCGAGTTGAGGCAAGCTCTGAATTACATAGATCATATGTTGTTTGGGTCTTTGTTTCTTCGAGTCTTTTAATCGGAATCTTGAAAAAATAAGAAGTCTGTAAGAGATCAGAAGTATTGCAGCCAGAATATTTTTCACAATGGGCAGAGAGCCAAAACTCATCTTCAACCTTATAAAGCCCACTTGGTAGATGTGGAACGCTAAACAAAACCCTAAAATGTTCAGTATGTCTTCTCCTTCACTTGTTTAAACACAACTTACTTCACATGACTCGGATGTTCATAATAACACATTGACTGCCAAGTCTATGAGTCAGGCATATTTAATGTACAAGCCAGTTATGTTTATATTTTAGCTTGTCTTTTGCCGATCAAAGTCAAATCCACGAATTTCAAGTCAACTCAGCAAGTTTTCCAACCATATAGATAGATAAGAGGATGCCATGGTGATAACAGTGCTGGACCCTACTGTCCCTGCAACATGCATTGACAAATCAGCATTGCAACGGCACTGATACAAAACCAATGGTAACATGGTGTCGAAATCCCCATAATATGGTGATATTGGTACCATAGTGTCAATCATCAACAGATTAATGGACGTGGGAAGTGGGAACAAATTACGATTCCCATGCTAAGTATAGGAATGGATGATAGTTGATATGAAGCTGAGACGTGGACTGCTTGGTTCATAATTGTTCCATAGAGTGATGAAGATATCATTTGACTCTGATCTAAACCATGTCCCTGTTAATGTGGAGTTATGTAGGAGCAGACAGACAGCATGCCTTTGGTCATGTTGACGATGTTTCCAAAAGTGTCATGCTGCCATCCTTAATGATTCTGAAGACACTAACTAAACCAGTTGATTTGATAAGCACAAGTATTTGAAGACAGCTAATCAATGTTTCTGAAAAAGACAGTTTCTTCTCATGAAATACTGCTCCATTAAGCACAATCAGCACCTATTTTCTCAAAATAAAACGTGAAATGCTACGTTAATCTAAAAGACGGGACCAAAAGATACTTAGAGGAAGAACACATTCTGTTAAAATAAGTAAGTGTTTCAATAAACAAGCAAATAGATTCATATTCCACTTCCTAAAAATAAATTTGACAATAAAAATAGTAACCTAAAAGCCATTTTTCCAAAATTTGAAAGGGGGACTACCCCTTCCATAAAACATCTAACTGCACTCATCCAACGAAATTACCTTGAGCTTCCAGCCATGGATCTCTGCTTTGCCTCCCTCTTAAGTTAGAAAGTATGTGAAGCATGAAAAGAGGGTCACTGTGGCATATAATCCTTTCAATAGTATATTGAGAGTGTGCGGTGGTGTTGCAGAGACAAAGATTGGATGCCATAAGACCAGAGCCACAGATCCAATTTCACGCTCAGCACCTGAATAAGGATCACCTCAGCATTAGAGCAATTGAAGTAGGAATGAAGGGGAGGGAGGAAGGTGCTGAAAATGAAACGAGATAGAAGAGATGGACCTCCCATTGAATTGTTAAGAGGCATATATAATAAAAATGACTAAGGAAAATAAGGAAAAAGAAGAAAGTGTAGTGAGAGTGCCAGAGATTGATGGTGAACAATTATTTATGGTATGGCTAATCCACTGCTCACAAAAAGGAGAAAGAAGATGCAGAAGAATAGTTAAATATACCTGCTTCCCAAATCTTATCTTAATCAATTCCCTTATCTTCTCCACAGCATAAATAGAGCATGCCCGGAGCTCGACTTCCTCCTCACTACCTGAACCTATTTCTTCATTGGCCTCGATAATGCTAGCTAAGGCTGAACTGTATCTCAACACACCAAGCTGCCTGAGCACAGCTGGCACAATATAATCCGCAAATATGGTAATTGAGCCTATGTCACTGAATTCTCCATATCCTTGACCCTTGAAAGCACCCCATAAATCAGCTGCAAATATTTGCGCTCTTTTGTACAAGAAAACCTGGTGACCTTTGTAAACTGAGTGATCTCGAAAACCTGCAACGATGAATGAATTGGAGTCGAAATACAGATTTAGTCACTGACTCACTGTCTATGAATTACATTTAGGGATTCACATATCACTAAGCAAATAAATTCAGATTTTGTTTCTTTAACTTGATACATTTTCTAACAATAATACTTCTGTGGCAAGGTCAGGAAATTATTTTCAGTTTCTTCACAAAATACATCATCAATATCAATGCATATATAAACATACCAACTTTCGAAGGAGTATTTTAAAGCATAATTTGTGATAAGAAAATACCATGAAATAAAGGAAAATGACATACCAGGAAAATGGCGAGTAATTAGAGCAACAAGAGATACAGCAGATTTTCCACACGATTCCACGAGATTTGCTGCCTTTCCCCCGAAGTTCCTCTCCAGTTCCAGTCCAACCTAAACTAATTGAAGAGATGAGCATTAATCTCATGACACTTAATGTTCTGGAAAAGACCAACTTGGTTGATATCGTCAGGAGCAGCAAATCATGTGAAGCAAATGCAAAAAGAAAAAGAGAACGACAAGATCTGTAGAGCATTACGAAAATCAATGCGAAAAGTTGTGTGAGAAACACACGGGAACAATTAAGGTCTTAACCAATCCTAGAAACTATACAGACAAATCATACCTCATGCAGCAAACGGATGCGTTCATCTTCCAATGGAAGTGGCCGAGGCCATTTCAACAACTCACGTAGTTGAGGACCTGACAAATATTTATTAAACAAATCATCTTACCTTTTCTATGGAAGTCTATGTAACAAAGGCACAGACAAATGTGCAGATGTCTGACACTGTACGTGTCAAGGACACGTCAGTACAATTTATTTATTACTTTGAGAGCTACTTATTTTTTTTCAATACTTTAGTTCATGTTTAGTATACAATATGGAAAGAATATGTTTAGATAAGCTGACACATTAAAAACATAAAAGCAATATACAAATAATAATTGCGAAGCAAAATATTCGAATATATTAAGATTCGTTTAAAAATGTGTCCGCAGTGTCAGCCACATGCACACATATGGCGTGACAAATTCTTAAAAATGGTGTCCTTGTTATGGAAGTAATCCTTGCCAGAAGCAACAAGAGTGTTGTAGATTGCAGAAAGTGCTATGTGTTCTAACTTCTAACGATCACCGTAAGACTATTGAAAAGATGTATGAAATTAACTTGAGAAATGTGCGTGTAAAAGATAGAGAGTGAACACCGAAGGTTCAAGTGGAAGCGAAAAATACCAGTGTACTTTTGTAGACGATCAGCATCAAACACATATTTGTCATTTTCTAGAGCTTCCTTTAACCCCGAAGCCAAATGATCATAACTCAAATCCTTGTCTGTTAAGCACAAGCAATAGGGAACCAGAAATGTTAATGATGAAATAAAGTAGAAAGTGTGCATGAATGATAACAAGATATAGAATAAAATTTGTATCTAGAGACCCGGTGTTATCAATGCGAGGTTTAAAATCTACGCGGAGTTGACTCAGTTATTGGAGAAACTATGTCAGTCCTAGGATTAAATGAGTCTTGACTTGATTGAGTCATTCAAAGTCGGCAGTCTAAGACAAACTGAACAAAATGGAAATATTAGCTGACAAACACTTGCTTGTTACTTGTTTCATTTCTCTCTCTGATCATTTGAAAGGAAAATTGAGGCCCTTCAGAGTATTCCAAGAAATGTTATGGACCCGTAAAGCATCATTCAAAACATAGAAAATGAAGAGCCAAATCTAATAACTTGCATACACAGTGCAAACTGCACACTATGCAAATATGTTGTTAATCTATTAAAACGTGAGAGACTACACGATTGGAATAGGTGGAGTATAACCAGATCAGTATATTCGCAGATACAGACCGAATACTACTCAATCAAAAAATGTACCCAAACAAGACCACATTATGCTGGCTGCTCAGGCATCGGGTCGGGTAGTGAATAGAGAATGTTGATGATATGTACCCAACCCCAATCAGATTATTAATCAAGTCCACTAATGCCAGTCTGAAGCACTCCGGGACAAATCCAAAGACTTGATCTTCGGATAGCTCCAATCTGGGAACTGTGGTCTCAAATCATTCTAAATCCAATCTGAGGACCCCATCCAAATTCAATGACCCTATCCACTCAAAGAATCTCATGCTCAGATTGCTCCAATCCAAGGATCTCAACCTCAAATCCGCCTAGGCCCCACCCGATGACCTCCACCTCAAATCTGAGGGCGTTAACCTTGGATTACTCAAATCCGGAGGAACTCCATCTCGGATTGATCCAATTTGAGGCTGTGGTGAACCATACACGTGAAGCCCTTCTTTTCTTAGCCAAACAAGTTTGAATAAGGGAATTTTTGGTAATATACCTCCAATCCTCTACCTTACGAGAATTAAGGTGTACCATAAATAAAAAGAGATAGCTCATTAGAGGGGTCAAACCTTTGAAGAAATTTTGACGAAATAAGGAGCACCATGCTCCTCTAGTCTAGGGTTTCCTCTGTTGGTCTGAGATCCAATAAAGCTAAGGTTTTGGCCACAACTCCAACCCCCACTGTTGTCATCTCTGCCAAAGCCTTTCCTTTATCAGTTACTACCAATCGCGAATGGACCTTTTGAGTTCTTTGATTTGTGGAGAATTGTTGAGCTTCATCTTTCCTGTTGCCGTTTATGTGAGATCTGTGCTCTAGAAACCCATCATTCAAGCTCTCACCCTATCTTTCCTTTATTATCACTTATTTGTAATCAGTCCTTTGGGACCCATGTTTGTAGTAGATTTGAAGTGTGAGCTTGTTAGGTTGAAGTTGAGATATCTCTCTTTTTGTACTGGTGGAGATTGTTAATTTGGCTGATTGGCTAGATATCTGAAGTTGGGATGATTAACAGAAGTTGGTTTTGCCGATACTGTGTTTTCCAAATGTGATCTTTGTTGTTTGGCCTCTGTCTTGGACTCGATCTACATCATCCACACACAGACACGGTGTGCGCATACACGCACAAACAACTCAGACATGAACCCAATTAGATATGTAGGTCATAAGGTACCCAGTGACACACCTAAGTAGATATGAATGTGGAACACTAACTAACCTTCCAAACAAATTGACATATAACTACTAAGGAAACAATGAGGCTTGTGTGAAATCAACACCACACGATGAGACTCGATGGAATCAATGAAGAATTTTAGGGTTTATTGCTAAACTCGAGTGTTTACATAGATCTACTTCAAGCTCTTATATAGAGCATTACAATGATTCAAAACAAGAAAGAAATCCTAAGAATATAAAATCAAATCCTAAGATATTATTTTAATTTTATGATGAAATACACCAATAGTGATATGGTGTATCTCACACAATATATTCTCTAACATTCCCCCTCAAACTCATGGAGATCGGAAATCGACGATCATCGTGAGTTTACCGAAATCTAATGTCTTAAAGATTGAGTGCCATTGAAGGATGCTATATATCATCATTGTAGGTCGCCTAAATGATTGCATCTCCTTGAAGTCTGTGCTCGCGAGTGAATGAAGATGGTTGCCAGCCGAGTGGTAATCCATGATGATCACATGGGATCTTGTCCCAAGAAAATTTCGGTTTAAGCTAAACCGAAGCTCGTCGGATTTTAATCCGGATAAAGAGCCGTAGTTGGCCAAGATGTATGTGTGGGCATCTGTTTGCCTCACAGGCTTAGGCTCTATGAGACCTCAAGCAATAAAGTGTGGGCCTCTTCTGAACCGCACATTAAGACAGTAGGCATCTCTTTGTACCTGACTGATCTCTTTGTACCTGAGTGATGAAGGGTGTGTGCCTCTTCTGGACCTCACACAAGCTTGGGCTGTAAAAGTCCACAAGCAAAAAAAAAAAAAAAAAATTTCAAAACGGCAAATGAAAGAAGGAGATAACGTTTTGGAAGTGAGGATTTCTCAAAACCAAAGATGAGGGTTCCATCCGAGAAGATGGTGGCCAAAGATGGAGCAATGACAGCAATGGTAATTTATTTCGATGGCAATTGGATCCTCGGGAGTGTGGCGATCTGTGGACATCCTTATTCGCCCCCCTTTTTTTTCCTCAACCCATGACAAAATCTCTTCTTTTTTTTCTTTTTGAGATGTACCTTGAGTAGCGGAGTGGGAAATGCTCGATGATTTTGGTGAAGTCCGGCATGTGATTTCTGATGTACGATGGTTGATGGTGGGCAATGACGGCCCGATGGACGACGGCAATGCCGTCCGCTGGAAAGGCGCAGAATCGAGAGCTTGTTGTCAAAACAATGGCTCTGATACTATGAAGAATTTTAGGGTTTATTGCTAAACTCGAGTGTTTACATAGATCTACTTCAAGCTCTTATACAGAGCATTACAATGATTCAAAACAGGAATGAAATCCTAAGAATTAAAATCAAACCCTAAGATATTATTCTAATTTTGTGCTGAGATACACCAATAGTGATATGGTGTATCTCGCACACTATGTTCTCTAACAATCAGCACCACTAGGAGAAGAAAGACGAAGTCAGCAACATCAGTAGGGCTGCAAAAGCTCTTCAAGATTCTCAAACATTCATCTAACCATTGATCACATGTGGGTTTCTGTGATATATATAAACTTCTACAACTAGCAAAAGTAGAAACCAACTAAAATTATACTACCTAGCTTTACTATAAAACTTCCACCGTGGTCTATATAGGTAGAAGACATTCTTAATTAATAAAAATATAGCAACTTATTATTATTAATTTAAAGATTAAGTGCGGCGTATGTGGACCACTCGGCGTCACCCACATACAATGCTCCATCACACATGATGAATTAGAATGAAAAGGTAATGCCAATAACCATAGAACCAATTACAAATCCATTAGTAGCATCTTGCAATGATGGGATTGAACAAACAAAGACAAAAATAACTAGCAACTGCAATCACTGATACTTTTAGAGAGAGAAATGATGATAACTTACCAGGCCAAAAACAGAAATTCAATGCATCCAAAACAAAGAGGTACTGAATGGTGAGCGGCCCGTTGTCAAAATAGTGAATCCCTTCGAAATTCCATTCGACTTCCGGAATCGAACCTTCAATTGCATCAACTGCCTTCTCAAGTCCTACATCAATTTATTGCAGTTTTTGAATGATATATAAAGAAATTGATATAGAAGAAATAAAACTGCATTTTATTAAAAGTCCATCTTTAAGGAACGACAAACGCAAAACCGCGTCAATGAGTGTTTGTGGGTGAGAGGGAGAGAGGGAGAGAGAACCTGAGGAGTCGACGAAGACATGAGAAGAGCGACTTGCGACCCAAGCCGAGCTGGCCCTGACCTCTTCCATGGCGATCTGCAGATTCTGCACAGCGGAGATGTTCTTCTCTTGTTGTAGCCTTTGAAACCCTAAAAAGGGATGAATGTATGCAAAAAGAGGCGAAACAGCAAGAAAGTTGTGAGAATCCCAGATTTTCCTGATTCGAAGTTCCCGCTTTAGTTGTCTCTAGTCAGTTCGCCTCCCTTTCCCGCATTTTACACGTTCCCGCTTTTACCACGAGAACAGCTCCTTGACCCCTCGTCGACGGCTAAGATAGGATTACGAAACCTACCCTTGTCTTTGTCTTAAATAACAAAAATGCCATTTTCGTTGACTGGACTCCATTCCCTTAATTTGCTGTCTCCCTTTAAAATGCCACGTTTCAAACTGTCCGGGCCCACATATCCATGCATGTTTGGTTGGTGCTACACCAAAATCAACTTCATCGATGATTGGATTTGAACAAGACTCTAAAGCGTACTCCACGTGGCATATTGAGAGGAGAAGACTTCAAACTTTGGAGGCTCCAGGGGACAACATTTTTTTCTCGAAATAAGATCTATGACTATGAGTAGTCTTTTTGGGAGAAAAAAGTTGTTGCCCCCGGGGACTTCTTAGAAGTCGCCCTTCCAAAATTGCCACGTGGAGCACTCTTTCGATCCATTTACCTTTGGATATCTGGCCTACACATCCAAAATCAGCTTGATCACTGATTTTTAGCAGTTATATTGTAGCGCACAAACAAAAAAGATTAAAAAACAATCATAATAAACCTAAATCTAAAAATCATCCCATTAAAATGTTCAAATCAAACGGCTAGAAATCACTAATTTAGCTAGTTTTGGTGTGTAGTTCAATGAAGAAGTGAGACGAACATCCATCGATCAATGCGCCCGCGTGTCATTTTAGAGGGGGGAACTTAATGAAGTCATGGGTTCCATTCATGGTTCAAAGTCTCAGTCGATCCCGTTCTTGATCGGGTGATTTGAATCAAGATCGAAGCCCACCAATCCGATTCAAACTAGGCTCTGTTTTGCCTTGAGATCACTGTTTCACAAAGGAGTTCTACTTTGTCTCGGGCAAGATGGGCCGATACCCATTCTGGATCAAACCAATCTGGATCGGGATCGAAGCCCACCGATCCAGCCTCTGATCCCGAGATTTCAAACCATGGTTCCATTTCCCTGCCCGTTTCCATGTCTAGTGACCTCAACCTAAGGCCAACCCAATGTAAGGTAAGAAAGTGGGAAAGTAGTCAAAGTACGACCAAGCCAATCTCATTTTCAGGTAGGACAAGTCAAGCATGGGTTGAGCCCCTACCCAAGTTGCCCCCACGGTTTTAGATATCCTTTTCTTTTGATGGGAGAAAAAAAAAATGGTTTGAATGCGTTTATCTCGTGGAGACAAAAAAAGGTGCAAAAAAATGGCGATTCAAAGTTTCAAACATGTCTTTACAGCTCCAATAAGTGACCTGCAAGTGGGGTGATCAACGGGTACATGATTTAATGATGCTGAACCTAATTATTTGTTTTTCCTTCTTTTTTTCGGAAGATATCGTCTCTCAAAAAGGACCTATCTCTTCGTGATGGTCAACTACAAAATTAGCTTTCCTAAAAAATGCCCGTTATTTTTGTTATTTTCCGTTATTTTTCTGTTATGAAATTCATAGAAATTTTGAAATTCAAGTTTTTAATTTTGAATTTTAGCTTCATTTTTCCATTTTTTCCGATTATTTTCTGTGTGCAGAACAATCTGTTATAACAGAAAAAACAGTAACGGCCCCTTGTACACCTTGCATCTAATATAGTGAGCTACTACTAATACGAATATCCCTTGATCATCTCTTACGATTCCTCCAATATTTGCTTTTTCTTGGATACCGTCGAAGTTGCGTTAACATACAATGCTTCATTTCACACTTGAAAACTCTCCTCAAATCCAGAATCCTGCAGAAAATGACATGCATTGATGTAGTCCTCTTCAAGCATAGCTTCAACATTCTAAAAGATAAGTTGGTTCCTAGTGAGCCATGGATACCAAAGGATAAAGGAACCAAATTGTCATCACCTCCTAAGAGAAAAGGATGCCACCTTGGATTCTCTATCCATTTTTTGCACTGATCTATTATCTATGGCTACATCTGCGAAAACAAAAATATGTTCCAAATCTTCAGTGTAAAAGCCACAGGATTTACGTGTTGGATCAACATCGTACACCCCAAAAGAAGGATCCTCTAAGGGTGTGTTTGATTGCAAAGAAAATACGCCTGATAGGGCTGTTTGATTGCACCTGAGAAGATATGCAATTTCCAATTATGTGAGAAAATAAGGGTGGATCTGTGTAGAAACCAAATGGGTTCCCAGCTTGGATGGAAAAATCTCTTATTCTTAGAAAAAATTTCCCAAAATATAAAATGGCTATCAGAGAAGGGAAAACTATATTTTGCTCAGAAAATGCAATGGGGAAATTGACAGTCAAACACGGCTTAAGTGTAATCCTTTTTAAGATTGCGGAAAGAAGAGTCATCAATGTTACCATGGTTCTTGAAATAACTTGGAATGGCTATGGTCCACTCTACTACCTCTGGATCCTATGCTCCACTTCGTGCCTCTGTTTTTTTTTTTTTAATATCTGTATGTTTCAAACATCCCTCTCCAAGACCAAAATATTCTCAAATTGGGGTTTACTTCTTTAAAACTACTATCTCGAGCCTAAATTTTATGACATAAAATCTCGTCCGTGGATTCGAAGAATTCAATGGTTGTTGACAGTGCTGCGCTGGCATTCACTTTTATCAAAAGAAAACCACCGTCGAATTCTCGGAAACCACGCCAAGAGCTTTTGTGAAAATTTATGTCTAAAAGTTTAGGTCGTCAGAACTTGTTCCTTACTTAGAATAGTTCACCCACAAGGATTCGATGTCTCCCACCCAAAATGTCTGACACATACCCCAATCCCTTAACCCAACCCGTGTTAAGCCCTTGGTTAGTGGTTAATAAGGGTACTTAGTCAGTCATTTTGGGAGGAGGGTTCAGATAATTTTTTCTTCACCCACAAGTTGCCTTTGTTGTTGTCAAGGGATTTCCACCCTGGCTTTGCTATCAATGCTGCATTGACATCTTCACCTACTCGAATGCCAAGCCCTATAATCTATAGGTCTACATTCCTTATCTCATCCGACAATATGAAGTTCTCCCGATCCATTTGGATGGGACCATAAAAATCTCTTTGAATGCTATCATTGACCTTTGATACATAAGATTGTAATATAAAGAAAACATGAGATATTGATCAGGGATAGCTGAGGAAATGGATTTGATCAATGTTATATATTTTCCCAATTTCAAAGAGGAATTAACCATGTCATCCCTGTAATCCATTTTTAAGCCTATCCAAGATATCTATATAACAAAACACTGGTTGTCTCCCTATTCCCCCTCTTATAGGCTTTAATAAAGAAGGGCCGAGATCTTATCTCCGAAATGGACAGTAGATCTCAACTACTCACACCTGATTTTGGCAAATGCTTTATCAGGTGGTGCCGAGGGCACGGGCCACTCACTAGTATGTTAATACGCGAAGGTGGTGGGAGTTTGGGTGGATGTCAGTAGTTTGTTGTTCTTGTTTTTTCTGTTTTGTTTTTGTAGTTCGTTTTGGCATGTTGGTAGGCTTCCTTAGCCTCTAAGGGTCCTTCTTAATAAAGAGCATATACATATAAAGATAAAATAAAATATGTGAGGTGTCCTTGTTAATTCAATTCCTTATTGTTATTTCTTTAGCTTTCTTGTATAATAAAACTTGGAAAGAACTTTTGCACACGGTCGAGAGAGAAGGTCCCATCATCAAAGACCTCTAGAGTTCTTGAAAAATCCAGTAGGGAAACCATTCACCAAGACAACAAAGATGCTCTACTTGGCTAACGAGATCCACTTCTCATTAAATCAAAAGGTTCGAAGAACTTTTTTGATAAAATGTCATTCTAATCAGTTATAATTGAGCTGCTTTGTTTATAGCTAGGCCCCATGGGAGGCTAAGTAAGCCTAACAAACGGCCAGGAGAAGTACAAAAAGCAAACCAGAAAGACTAACTAAAGAAAAAAGCGGCCCCACAAGAAACACAAACCCCATACATCCCACCCCTAATCCCACCTGATTGGAGGGCCCTTAACATCTGAGGGTGTTTCAATAATTTAAATCACATCTAGGGGTGTTAATTTGTATCAGCTGAGCCAAGACCTATTAGCAACTGAAACTGTTTATCCTCGTTCTGGGACTAGCTGTTTCAAAACCGAGCCAAAAGACACCTGAAATTGATATGAACCAGAACCGAAGTATGTAATGGGTTCTGGTTCTTGGTACATTGTTATCGGGATTAAAATGGAATGAAACCAATGGGACCCAGGACCGGCCAACATATATAGTAGTGATAAAAATGGCAATTTTTTTTTTTTAATTTAGAATGAAGACCATTTATTTATTTAATTTTTCATATTTTTTATATCTATATAATAAGGGAGCTCAGTTGTCTCCCTCTCTTATAGGCTTCAATAAAGAATGGCCGAGATCTTATCTTCCAACTGGATGGTGGATCTCAGCCACTCACACCTGATTCTGGCAAATGCTTTGTCAAAGGAATGTCGTGGGCACATGCCACCCACTAGTAATATACGATACCCGACAACAACTGGAACCAATAGGAACGAAACCAAAACTGTAATACCCAAACATAATAGGTTGCAGTTTTGGGTACATTGATACCTGAGTCGGTAGCGTAACCTTTAGTGCGTGATTCATCGGATGCTGCTAGCATTACTCATGGTGAGAAAGATGGGGAGATGTTAGGTGACGTTTGCAGGTGATCCCAACTTGTATATTGCAGGAGTACATGCAGAAGGTTGTTTAAGGGATGCATTGGCGAAAGAGTATTTAGTCATAGCTCAGGCTCCAGTTACCACCCGAAAATGACAGGCTCCAGTTATAGACACAATATGAGCCACGTGGCACACTCTTAGAGGACTATGACCGTACATATGTTTGGCCAATCCCTAAGTAGACCTACAAAGCAAAAAATCAGCCTAATTAGTAATTTATAGCGTTGGATTGGACTTATTTTCATGGATTGATCTCAACTGCATGTAGGAATTTGAGCATATTTGAGGTACAAAGATCCAACGTCTAGAAATCACTAATCAGGCGGATTTTTGGTTTGTAGGTCCACCTATGGATTGGCTAAACATCCATATGGTCATAGTTCTCTAAGAGTGTGCCACGTGGCTCATATTGTGTCCTGTAATCGGAGCCTGTCATTTTAGGGTGGTAACTGGAGCCCGACCCTTTAGTCATTGCAGCAATTTTTAGTAGAGCGTATAAAAATGTGCCACGTGGCACACTCGTTCGGGCCCACTGACTCATGGATGAAATACCCCACTATTTTATGGACCTACACACCAAAAATAGCCTAATTGATGATCTCTCTCTCTCTCTCTCTCTCTCTATATATATCTATATATATATGGTCAAGATCCGGGGACAACATTTTCATACAACATTTTTGACAACAAAAACTTGCTGCGGCCCAATATATAAATTAGAAGTTTTGGAATGGGATGATTTTTGATGAGGATGGTCTCTATGGTGAGGAGATCATCCTCACAAAAATTCAAATCATTCCGATGTTCCTAAACCGGTTTACAAGTTGAAGAATTATGGACCATCTATTTTTATCGTTAACTTGAAAACCACATTTGATAGGGTTAGAAATTTCAGAATGGGCTGATTTTTTTATAAGGGTGATCTATAGTGAGGAGATCATCCTCACCAAAAATCAGCTATTGATTCATCTCCATGTGGGTACGCCAAAATTGTTGTCAAAAATGTTGTATGAAAATGTTGTCCCCCGATCCTAACCCATATATATATATATATAAAGTGCCAATCCAACAGCCAGAAATCACCCTGTGAAAAACGTTCAAATCTTAATTAGCTGATCTCCCATTGGTCATGCGTAGATTTATCCACTAAAGGCAATATGTTAGTTAAATTTGACTTATACACCCAACATGGCAGCTCAAATGGTTGGTGTGTATCCACCTCTTTCGAGAGGTCGTGGGGTCAAACCCACACAGGTAGATTTCCTCTTTTGAGTAGTGTGCCAGGAATAGAAATCCCCTCTACCGGCTTGACCGATCCGTTCAGGTTTCACCTGCTAAACGATGCTGACTACAAAAAAAATAGTTAGATTTGACTTATAATACCTGAAGATAAGTACAAACCAACAAACAATAACCGAACACCTCGCAACAAGATACTCAAACATGCTCCGTTAAAATCTCCAATGTCACTCCTAATTATTTCCTATTTTTTATCAAGCTTTTACCAAGGTTTCAAACATTAAATAAAAAAGTGTGGCATGTACAAAAGCTACGCGATTACACAATATAAGGGATTGTTATGGTGTTTGTGAGTCTTGCCAAGTTTAGCTCAGGCTCAAGGATTCCCTTTTTTTTCTGACTCCTCCTAGGAGTTGTGTTCTTGGCACAAATCCAACGGTGGTTGAGCACTGACAAAACGTGAATGCTAGTTCAGTGATATCAACCACCCCTGGATTCTCACAATACACGGCCAAGAACACGACTCTCGAGAAGAGTCAGAAAAAGGGGGTCCGAGAGCCCGACCTTTAACATATTATCAAGGTTCACACTGATGAGTAGTATGGGCAATGTCTATATGCTCTTGATGGGGCCTAGGTTTGGCGCACCTTAGATGGGTGCTACGAATAAGACCCACACATAAAATGAGAAAGAAACATACGAAGTATTTGCCGGTCGTCGAGGAGGCAAATGTTTATGTTGCATGTGGAGATGTTAACTGAAGTCCGTGGATGAAAGACCCATACGGGGAACCATGTATTTGTTTTAAAATTATATGTACACAAATTTGACAACAAAGAATTGGCTCAGGCTAATATTTAAATTAGAAGTAGTTTTGGAATGAGATGATTTTTGGGATGATGATCTCTGTGGTGAGGAGATCATCCTCACAAAAATTCAAATCATTCCCATATTCGTAGACTGGTTTAGAATTTGAAAAATTATGGACCATCTATTTTTATCCTAAACTCTTAGAAATTTCAGAATGGGTTGATTTTTTGCAGGGGTGATTTACATGGTGAGAACGAAAAATCAGCCATTGATTCATCTTCTAGGTGGGTAGGGCCAAAATTGTTGTCCCCCGATCCTGACCCTATATCTATATTATATGATAAATTTGAATTGACAATTTTGGGGATAAAATAGGCAGCCCATTGTAATAATACGCGTGTCACGTCTAGACAAAGAAGTTGGTTGATTTATTGTGCACACTGTCTACTGACTTCTTGGTGCCCAAAAAAAAACTATCTAATTCAACTTGATCACAGAAGGAACTCGAACATTCTAGACTATACCAGAGTATCCAGAATCAGAACCTATACTTGTGATGGTTTCGGTTCCCATAGGTTTCAATACCAGAACAAGTGGATTCAAAACAGAATTCAACGAATAAAATAGTACACTTTAGAAAAACTTGACTTCTTTGTAATTAGTACATACATTTGAAACCTATTATATACTTTGGTTCTAGGTCCTATCGGTTCTATGTCGTTTGGGTTTGGTTATGAAATAGTTAATCCTGAAACTTGTAAAATGGGGACCGTTTCCTATCCGGTATTCTGGTATCCATTGACAGCCTTATATATGCAAATAAAGAATAGATGCGTAATTATTTATCCAATTCGCAACAAATAGAATGTAATAATGCAAACCATGGTTAAAAAAATGGCCAGTTGTAATGGATTCGAACCTCTCCCGTTATATCATGTACGGTTTTAGAACTCAAAAAATAACAGCCGCTATTTTTTCCATTATAACAAAAATAATGACTGTTATTTCCTGAAAAAAATGTTAAAAAAAACGTCCATTAATTTCCGTTATAAAGTTTATTATTATTATTTTTTATTTTCCCGTTATTTTCCGTTTTCCCCCATGCTATACAATCCGTAAACGGAACCGCCCCAGTCCCGTAGTATAACGGCTCCTTTTAAACCTTGATACAAACAACTACACTCAGTAATGGCCATGATCGTGCTGCCAAGGTGGCGACCGAGGTGAGACGTGAGAGTGCACAATTCATGTAGTGGATGGTTAATGAAGTAACTGCCGCCGTCAGCCAACTCGGGTCGGGCTCATATTTTGGGCTCGGGTCACTAAAACCTTTTTTTTATTTATTTAAAGCTTGTTTTTGAAAATCTCAAAAATAAGAAGGGGTTTTTTTTTAATCGGGTTTCGGACCGTGTTTCTCCGGTCTTGGGCTGGAACCTGGGCTGGTCAAAAAGTTTGGACCAGCACAGGTGGCCCGATACTAGAGTTCAGGCCGGCTCGGGGGTATTGGGGAGGTGCACACCCCTACTTTCATTATCTCCGGTGAGTCATACCGACCGGTTGTCACACCAAAACAGGTTGTTTAGATTGGGCCATGTTTGAGCTGTCTCAGTTCTCACATTTATTTACTCTGTCGCTGTCCTGTTGCCACCGGACGAGCCATCTTTCATCGAATTCGGGTCTGTAACTATATGGTCTGGGTCGACCAGTCATATGGCCCATAACTGGAACCGGTTTCACCCAAATGTCCAAAAAGTAATTAAAAAAAAAAGATAAAGAAAAAGAAAAAGAAAAAGAAAAAGGAGATGAGAGTTCGTCTTCCTCCTCTCTCCCGAGTTTTTCCCCTATTTCATGGCCGCAAGGCCTCTGCTTTTCAATATTCCCCATCGTCTACTCTTCTTCTTCTTCCGTTCGACACATCTACCTCCTTGTGCTCCTCCTCCATCTCTACATCCTCTCGACCTCCGGAGGACCGTGTACGGGCCCTCAATCTTCCACCCAGAACAAGTACAACAAAAACCATCAAATCACCACCGTTCATCACCCGCATCGGAAAACCTGGCGCAGAGAATCGGGAAATCCATTCGTAAGCCCGGGGCCACCTCTAAGGCCAGGGTTCATGCCGACGTTAACGTCATCCGTCCCAAGGAATATTGGGATTACGAGTCCCTTACCGTCCAATGGGGGTACCGTTGTTAACTGTGCTCCGTTTCCGTTTCTTTATTGGCCGTTTCTGTTTGTAACGCTTTTGATCATTTTCTTCTTCTCAGGGAGCAGGACGATTACGAAGTCGTAAGGAAGATCGGGAGGGGGAAATACAGCGAAGTCTTCGAGGGCGTTCATTGCACCAACAACGAACGCTGCGTTATTAAGATCCTCAAGCCTGTAAAGAAAAAGAAGGTGAGTCCCTATGTCGTCGCAGTCGTCTTTTGTTTTAGAGCGTTACATTATTCTGCTTTGATTGATTTGTGGTTTTAGTAATAAGTACGCTTTTGTGCGACGGCATGTTCTTTCTTCCTTGTTATGATGCATCTTGAATCGTAATTATTGGAAATGTGATCCCTTTCCGTAAACCGTACACCGGCAAAAACTTACCTTGAGGAGGAGATGGATCAAGAAGAGTTATTTTTTGAGAAATACTAGATCATTAGGTTATTGTTACGACCCTAGAGGTTAAGACTTAAACTTTCCACTCCTCTTTCACCTAGGTGCTTTTGGTGTATTGGTTTGGGCCTTAACATTTAGTATTAGAGCCAACCCCACGTCATGGGTTCAAGTCATGGGAGGGCGACCTGAGGAAAGGGCTACCCTACCCGGGGGTTCGCTCAAAAAAGAGAAAATAGGGGTACCGGAAAAAATGCCGGGGGCTCGCTCACAAAAAGTGAGAAAACAGGGGTACCGGAGTGAAAGCCGCCTTAGAGTGGGCCACCGTAGACATTGGCCTTTGAAGCGTGGTGGAATGGTACGATTCTAGAGGTTAAGACTTAAACTTTCCACACCTCTATCACCTAGGTGCTTTAGGTGTATTTGTTTGGGCCTTAACAGTTATAGTCAAAAGTTCTGTATTTACTGGAATGATTTTATATAAAAAGGAGAATTATAGCACGATTGCTGATGACAAGGAATATCTGGAAGTGATGGAAATGAACGGAGGCAAAATTATTGGATGCGGGTACTCTTTTGAAGTGATGCACGTAATTTCCTTATTCATTCGAGGAAGTGTTTAATATGGATGAACCATTTAAAGATACTGTAAAGTACATGTATTTTTCATTTTAATTATGCACAAAATTTTCTCGTTCCTTATTTTTTGATTTTCAGACCAAAAACGGCCCTATTCTTACATGAACAAAAACTACCCTAACACTGAAATAGATGTTAATTAGCCTTTAAATATTCTGATTTTTTGGTCATGAAATTTTAAAGCAAAAATTATTAAACCTGAATGTATTTCACATCGTTTTTTTTGCATTCCTGTTTTATATACCAAATCTTTTAGCATTTCTTTAGGTGTTAAACCAAACTATATCTGAATTTCCCCACACCTTAGATCTGCCCCATGCCGATTTACTAACTATGGGACTGCAATAGGTTCTTGCAGAAACCTCATTGGCATGTCTATGGTCAATATATAATTATTTTTGCCTCAAACAGGTTGTTTAAAGTGCATATCATGTCTTGTATTACTCTAATTCCTAAGGACACGTATGTTGTGAAAACGAGTGCCTGTTGGTCTTGTGCATGGATTGTGGTTCACAAGACTATTTAGGAATTTTTTTTTTGATAAGGTAAATGATTTATTGACGAGAAGGGAAAGATACAACGGACGCAGGAGGTCGAGGTCGAGTAGACCTCCAAGACACCAAGAGAAAAGCTAACTAACCCTACTCATAATAGACTCCCATCTAAAGACCATATCCTCGAAGGAGATCCCTTTACACTCTTCAAACAATTTAGACCAGAAAAAGAGAAGGGCCTTGATGTTGATGACAATAAACTGTATATGCGCCTCCTTGCCTTCAAAGATTCTCCTATTACATTATTGCCAAAGTCCCCACCATACCTTAAAGGGTAGGATGCTCCAAAGTCTCAGCCCACAAGAGGAAAAACTTCTAGTAGACCAACACTTGATAGTAAGCATAACTGAGGCTGGAATCGTCTAGTAGATACCAAGGCACCAAAGAAAATACCCCAAACTTCCCGGGCTAGTACGCAGTGGAGAAGGAGATGGTTGACGGATTCCCCTGCACCTTTGCACATGAAATGATAATTAGCCATTACCCAATTTCTTTTAATAAGATTTTCCACCGTTAAAATCTTTTCAAGGGTAGCACACCACACAAAAAAAATGACCCGCGATGGAACTCTCGACCCCCAAACTTTAGATGTCGGATAGTCTTGACGCCATCTAGTAGTCGATTGAGCCAATGAGGATCTCTGCCTACCGCCCAACCACTCATAAAAGCGTCGGACTGAGAACACATATTTTGACTAGGACTTGTATAAAACCTATAATCACTTTGTTTAATGCCTTTAAAGAAGGAACAAACAAAACGGTTATTTGGTTGTTTGACCTAGATAATATTGCATATAGTGGAAGGAGATCTGCAATTCTCTTGTTAGAGTAAACATGCATATTGTTTCCATCCTAAGAGAATTAGCACAGTGGATAGGGAGATAGTGAGACTCAAACTGTCAGTGTCTTTTTTTTTACCGCTATCACTGTCGTATTGATGGTAGACTTTGCAAAGTGGGGCCTAGGGCAAGAAACAATTTAAGTAATTGCCAATACACTAGGTACCTTAAAGACCCTTTCTATTTCTATCACGTCGTTGCTTCATTGTTTCTAGTCAGTAGCTTCCTTTTTGCCATGCAGGAGTAGCTGACCACTAGATACTCTTCTTTGTAAGCAAGCACAAGATTAAGAAAAGCCTTTGTGGTCGTGACTGGTAAATTCCAACCAACAAAAGTGCTTCCGTAAAATATAAATTCCCTCACTGTGCCAATAGCTAATTTGAAAACATGTAATATGTATTGTTTTGTTGATAAAGAGAAGACGATCTACTTACACAAGAATATGACTATAACCATAATTACATCTTGGAGATGAGCCTAATAGGGACAATTTTAGAAGATAACAATAAGACTGGCTTTGCTTTATGGAATAGAATGTGGAAATCAAGAAACATGTTCACAGAATAAAGTAGTAGGGATGGAGATGTTGAGTATGAATATGATTGGAAAGACTAGGAAGGATAGAATCATAATGAGCTCATCCACGAGATCATCGGAGTAGCCCCCCAATAGGGTATAAAATAAAAGGAAGTCGGTTGAGATGGTTTGAGCATGTTCAACAAAGACCAATGGCGGAGCATGATTTGTGTAGCTGACCCCAAATAGTTGGGATAAGGCTTTATGGGTTGACTGATTGTTTGTTTTCTCTCTGTCTTGGGTTTTCTTGGCAATCTCCTATTATTCTGTAGCAATTTCCCTACATTTTTTGGTCACAAATTCCTGAAGGCTCTCACATTTTCTACTTCCTTGATTATGAAGTTTGGTCTCTTAAGTTCGTTCTTTTAACCTTTTTTTTTTGCTTCATTTTATGCTTTGCTAAGTGATTGTGTGGGGCATTAACAGCGTGTCAAGTTGATTTTTTGAATCAATGGGGAAAATGCCCTGGTTTATATAGAGACCAATTTGTTATACAACAGTCATCTGATTAAGTGGCATTTCTGCTTTAATAAAAATTAACTGCTATTGAGTGCTAAGAGAAAAGGGTTAGAAGTGATTGTTGGATTGGTCGTTTCTTTTTACTAGAGCACACATGGGTCTGGTTGCCGAAACATATGATGAAATTAGTTAGTTTTGGTACAAATTCAATTTACGAAACACAATTGAAAGTCAAAGCTTTGAAGTCATACTAGCACTTTCATCATTTATTGATGCCATTGTGCATAGTGTTGCATTGCATTTAATATACATTTTTCGTTTCCTTTTGGATGCTGTTTTCTTTCATAGTGGAAACTATGTCTTGCTTGGATTGTTAATACCAAGCACGTGGTGTCAATCTACGTGACATTTTCGTTTTTCTTCCTATTTTCCTATGCTTTCTATTGGCATATTTACAGTGTTCCATTTGCTATTCAGGTGAATCATGAATTCTCATATTATCAGTAAACAAGAAGCATGAGAAGACATGCAAGCTCCATGGTCTTCTTAAAGTGGGTGTAATTAAGTGCATGCTGAAATAGGGATTTAAATTTCTATTTCGACTTGGGTTTCGGCCCAGGTTGAAACCAAAATTTCAGTGTAAAAGGTAAACAAATTTAAAATAATATCCTCTATTTATAGAAACAAAATCTTATCTCTTTTTCTTTATGCCTTTGATAATGGAAAGATGGTCTTACTCAGTGTTTTTAAACGCTAAGGCGTGAGGCAAGGCGCTTCACTAGCCAAAACCTTGAGGCGTAAGCCTCACATGTACGCATTTTTTAGATAGTTAAGTATTTAAATCTATTCATAAATGTAGCAAAAAACTGAAAAACCAAAGCATATTTCCAAGTTACATATTTCCAATTCTAAGTTCCAAGTTCCAAGTTCCAAGTTCCAACCACTATAACAAAAAAACACAACACCAATCAAAGACTCAATCATCTACTAAATTAAATGCATCTTCATCTATTATATGAACAACATCCTCTTGATCTTCCAAGTCGAAATTCTCCTCCTCATCATCAATCAATTGTAGATCAATCGATGCTAGGTCCCTTTCGAATATAAAACTTAGGGATTTTTTATTTTTATGTTGGGTCCCTTCAACGCCTATTTTTTTTAATATCTTGACATTCTTTTTTATTTCATTTTTAAGTTTAAACAACACATTTGAGGTGTACGCCCAGTCCAAGAGGCGTTGACAAGGCGTACGCCTCACTGAGAGGCGTAAGCCTCGTCAATGCCTCTTGGAGTGAGGTGTATGACTTAGATGTGTAAACGCCACTTGATTGAGCCTCGGGGAGTTTTTTAAGAGCCTCACACGCCTTTAAAAACACTAATTGTCCTTTTCTCTTAATTTATCAAAAAAAAAAAAAAATCCTTTTCTCTATTGATTGTGAAGAATGGGCCCAATTTTTGGGATTCTTTGAGTTTCGATTCAGAATTCGGGAGTTTCGGCAAAATTTTGAAACCATATACTGAAATGCTTATCAAGTATTGAAAATTTGTATATTTTTTTTTGATAAGTAAATATCTTTTGTTTTTTATTGAGTCCTTTTGCTCCTGCTTTGCCTATAATGCTATAGCATGCGTCGTTAGTTAAAATTATGCCAGCTCTTTACATTAGAAGAAAACTAATAAAGAAGTGAAACACAAAAGTACCCTGCGTGGTTCATGAGATGAGCTGCAAGGGTACTGCGGGTATGGGATATCTTGTGATGGTCAGGCAAGCATGATGTGATGATTTTTCTTCTTGCTGGTTTGTCAGGTTGATACTAAGGCTAGACCTTTTTAGGTGGCGCCCATAACTGTTATATTAAATATTTCTCAAAATGCCAATTTATTGGTTTTAATTTTTTTTATTATGAGCTACTGCCTCATTGATGTTTCTTCTTATTACAGTGATACATGTTTGAGTCTTTTTGTAGATTATAACATTTACCATTTCACCACCTTTGGCTTATATTTACACATATGCTTGTGATTGATATATTTTATTTACACGGTTCTTTCCTTTAAAAACCCTCATCTTTGGACCACTAATTCTAATTCTAACTTTTTTTATGGTAATGCAGATCAAGAGGGAGATAAAAATATTGCAGAACCTTTGTGGTGGTCCAAATATTGTGAAATTGTTGGATATCGTCAGAGATCAGCAATCAAAGACCCCCAGTCTAATATTCGAATATGTGAACAACACCGATTTTAAAGTGCTTTATCCGACATTGACAGACTATGATACCAGATATTACATCTATGAGCTGTTGAAGGCAAGCTTATCACTCTCATGGCTTATTGAGTTCATCTTGTCAAAAAAATAATGAAAGATGTACATCATATATTCATTTTTTTAGTCCATATGTTACTATGTTTCCCTTGATGTCACCTCGACATCTAGAGCTGTTTCCTTTGTAGTTCGCTGCTTTTGCCTTCTCTATACATTCTTATACTTATTAAAAAAAATGTTTCCCTTGATGTCTTACTAATTAAAACAATTCATCGATGTGACTTTCATGTTAGATTACCAATTCTGAATTGCTATGCCAACTCTATATTCTAAAACATTTTCAATTTTTCTAGCATGCAGTTTGTTCAACTTACTAAGATCAGTGGGAGTCTTGGCAAGTACCAATTTGTAATGGATTTGGGTGATGCTCTTTTTGGAATAATTTTTTATATCAATTTTTAGGGAGCAGTTTCATATTTAATTTAATTCAGAAGACAATGTTTTAAGTTCTTAATGTGGATCAAGGGTGAAAAAGGGTTCCTTTGGCTCTTCAGGAAAGGATCGAGACTGTAGTGATGTGAATTTTTGCTTGCTTTTTCTAAGTTAGATGAGATAGAAATAGATAATCAAGTTTAACTACATTTTGAAAGGCTTTCCTAGATTTGTTTTTTCAATTGGAATAAAAATCTTATTTTATTTAAGGACTTCGCATTAAGATTTACAAATTCTTGAATGAGCCTTTGACTCGTCAGTCTTCTTGGTTTTGCACAACCAATAGAAGTCACATGTGATGCAAAGACTGCGATTTCTGCGACATAAAACCATGATTGACCAGGGTTTCTTTGCAAAATGAAAAACGACAAAAAATAATACATAGAAAGATCTCTATACTAGATTAAAATTTTTCTAATTTTTCATACTCTTGACATCAATTCTCCACACATATTTATAAGAAAAGTCTAACTTGCCAACTTGAGTAACTTAATGCCTAAGCAATCCCTTCTATAATACTACCAAATCCCAAGTATCCAACTATCCATAAATCACTCAAAAGAGTCAAAATGCACTGATCTAGATTCTCCTAAAATTACTGCAACTTCCCTAAAACAATCTAAACCGTTAATTAACTTTGAAGATAATTCGAAAACTCGATAAGCCCAAAAAACCCGTGGAGAAACTTAATTGCTCAGAAAATGTACTTCGGAAGGGAATTTTGCTTTTCTTGCTGTTTGTTCACTTGTTCGTTCCTTCTTTGAAATGAATCCCAGATCACCCAAATCTGAAATCGTGGCGTATGGTTGGCCTTAGAACTGCCAAGGTGTTGGATTTCATCACTATGCAACTGATTTGATAAGAGTCATAGCAATGACAAACTTGACAACAACTTGGCTGTGTTGGTATAGATTTGCTTTTGGCTGAGTCACCACCTAACTGAGTTTACTCTTTGCTTAGCATACGTCTTCAAGTTAACTAGAATTCATAGTAATTTTGTCAAAATGCCTAGGCGGAGCTCAACTGGCTGACCCCTCTAGGTATCTAATCGGATATTTTATGACATGCAGAGAAAAGAGGCAGATTTAACTACGGCAAATAAAATTAATTATTAGGAGTGGGAGTAGATGTTGTTTTTTCTCTCTTCATCATCATCTTTCATTTATTTATTCTATAAAAGATGAAAAAAACATATGTTGCTTGTCAATTCACATTGAAATTGAATTACCATCATCAGATATATAAGGCATTAGTTACCCCTCTAGAAGATTAAAGGAGTTTTAACCGTCAGGTGATTGTTTTGTCATTGTAGAGGGTCAAATTACATCGAACTATGTCCATTTGCAGAGTTTAGGGCATTTATTGCCTCAATTTGCAATTCATAGTTTTTGCAGCATACTTTGTGATGGTTTCAACTTCCAACCACCTTTGATATTTCACATTTCTAAAGGTCAAGTCTCATCTTATTATGTCCTTCAATGGAGTTATAGAGGATATGCTACTACAATTTTGAATTGCCTAGTCTCTACCTATTGCAGGTGACCACTTTAAGACAGAAATTGCAGAAATCCAAGTTATATTGAACTATGACCATGAAGAGAGTTGTCATGGAAGTGGGGCTGTAAATTACTAGTAGCATCAGGATTTATGAAATAATGCCTTGTGAGGATCTTATATTGAGTTTTCATTCTAGGGTGTCATTGTTGTGAAGTTAAGGATTTTTGAGTCAAGAAATTTTGAAGAGCATAGTGGTTTACAAAATTTGTCAAGCGAAGTCTTGAAGACTTTTTACTGAAGCATGATTTCTTTGCAAGGCCTTGCTTGAGCTTTTCTCGTAGCTATTGATTACAACAGTAGAAACCTACAGGTTAAGTTGATTTCTTTGTTGCCCAGATATTTCAAAAGATGTGCCATATCCATGTCGGATATTTCTATTGTAAGTGCCAATGCTCTATTTGTGCAGTATCAGGGCCTTATCCTTGGTATTGCTGGATAACATAGATCTAGGGCTAGTTATTTCATGATATGGACTGTTTTTATTTTTTCATTTGTATTAGAGCGAGTGGGTGACATGTGAATTGAGAGGAACTAAAAAAAGGATTTATAAGCTTTTGAAAGACAGTATCTTGATATCAAGTTGGATTTGGTTTAACATTTGACTTTGACTTCTCCCTTGAAGTTCTGTAGAGGTAGCGTACATCAAGCTACTTTCCAAAATTGACCGTAAGTTATTTCAATTTGACTTCATTCTGCATCAGATTGTTGAGAATGAGAAGTGATGCCGAAGACACCAAAAGAAGTATGAATTAGGAAGTTTGCACTTTACCATATGCTATAGTCATACTACTGAGTTGTGACTCGTCTATATTATGCATTATCAATAATTTTTGTCATTTACATGTGTTGTATATGAATAGGCGTAACAAGGATGCACCATATTTAGAAATTTAGCCGTATTAGACACTAGTGCTGTACGTGCATGTCAGGAACATGCTGGCAATCTTATTCATACAAATCTTAAATGATAAAATACATTGTTTCATGTTATTATTTACAAGCGTGCAGGAATTTCATGCATATCAGCTTATCTAGACGTTCTTTTTAAATTGTATTATTTTTTTGGAGGGCAAGCGAGGTGGTGAGTTGGTAAGTGGGTGAAGATGAGTTTTGAGCTCTGTAATGGTGTCAACACATTCGACTGTACCAACTTGTAACAGAGTTTATTTTTATTTTTGGTGGTAAGATGGAGTTGTTCCTGTGACCTCATGGTTCTTGTCATGCATTACATCAACCGCTTGAGCTATGGGGCTTGAGCCCCATACAACAATAGGGTCAGTTTGTAATAAACTTCCTGTATGGGCTTGTTGGGGGTCTGGAAATTGTGGCAACTCAAGGCACTGTTAGAAAGGAAAAATTGTGAAGTTGGAAAAGTCAAAGCTGCCCATGGAATTTAAGGGGAAAAATCAAATTAGGGGCAAAAGGTGGAATAAATGGCTTACTTCAGCAATTGTCTTTATAGTAGTAGAGTTATATATTGAACCTTCTGCAGCTGCTGAAATTGGACATGGTGCTGATGCTATCTGGAGGAGAGAACATGTCCTTATTCAACTCTGTTTATGATTAGGTGGTTCCTTTATATAGTTATAACTATCTATTTACCTTTGGCATTTCTGTCGTGTCATTAAAACTCCATATCCTAATTTGACTCATCTTTTCTTCCATCGTTTGTAATTATACTGGCTTCGTTTAATCTTACGAAGGTATTTGTAGGTAGTCTTAGGCCTTATACTCCTGGGCTATCCATGCGAAGGTATTAGAACATAGTCCTCATGCATAGTGTCATGTACTCCTAGTCCTAGGTTATGAAAGTTAGAAAGGTAGTCTTAGGTCTTACACTCCTGGGCTACCCATGCCATCAGAGCTTTATACATTGACATTTAATATGTGTAGTAGGTTTGTGGTTCCTGATACTGTATATGTCCAAAGTAGCAGGCCGATGATCCTTAGAGATTATTTTATATTATTTTTAAGTTTAGCTTCCTGAAGGTTTATTTCGTCATTGTGCATCTTCACTTGGTTGTCTTTCTTCTCCTATCTTATAGAACCAGGCATTTTGTTTCCTCACTTCATCTCTCTCTGCACAATGTGACACATTCAATTGTCACTTCGGGGCTACTTATTCATTTGAATGTTAATGTTTAGTTTCATTCCCGAGTTCTTTCTCTTTGTCAGCTATTTCTCTTAGACCATGATTTCACATCTGTCTGTAATTGCAGTGGATTTGCTCTTTTAAACTTTCACTCATATAATATTTATTTATTCAATGTTAAAAATTGTATCAATGCGAACTTTGATTCTTGCAAGTTGATAACATCTTTTCCATGCATTTTATTGTAGGCGTTAGACTATTGTCACTCACAGGGTATTATGCACCGAGATGTGAAGCCCCACAATGTCATGATTGATCATGAGCAGCGTAAGCTTCGTCTCATAGATTGGGGGCTTGCAGAGTTCTATCATCCGGGGAAAGAATACAATGTTCGTGTTGCTTCAAGGTGTGCTTGTTTTCTATGGTTTGCTTTGAAGTGCTTTGCTGATGTAGATTCTGTGTTGTATGTAAAGCTTTCTCTTTTTGAGAAAAATTGGCAATATGTCTGATGGCTTTGTAGTTGCATCAAACCTATTCGTCATGAATTTTAAAGCAAGCGTTTTAGTGTATTGTGGACCTTATTGTTTGTAGCTGTGTTTGCATGATTCTTTTGCACTCATCTTCACATTAGAGGGTCAAGAAACAGATTACGCTGGACTAATTCACTGTAAGGTAAATGATGGTTAGAAAGACTTCCTTATGGGTTATTTCAAGTAATTACCTAGAAAGTGATGCACTTGGTGCACATCAATGCTTAAAAGTTACCTAGAAAGTGATGGCTTCTATCAAAGGACTGTTGTTCTTTTGGTCCAAAGCTTATCGGGAATGCAGGGGTTTATTTTTTGAAGATTTCGTTTTTCGATGGGATTTAATTTGTAATAGAGATACTCCGTGATTTGTTTCTTTGTTTTCTGTTTTTGGGGTGTTTCCTTTTGCCTCGAGAAGGTCCTCTCAACCTTCTTGGCAGCTTTGTAACCTCTCTTTTCTTATCAATAAAGTTATACTTATAAAAAAAAAGTGATGCCTTCTGAGTGCCTATCTAGTTGTCTTGAAATATTTCAAGCACATAACTATCTATTTTCCTTTAGTTGAATTCTTCAATTAGGGTTAGATTTAGAGAAGAGAGAAGAAAGAAGGAAGAAGAGAGAAGAGAGAAAGGAAGGATGTCTTGTGATTAGGTCACAATGACTCCATAATCTTATTTTATGTAAAAAAAGAATACAAAAAGACAAATATACCCCTCAAGGGTAATACATGAAATATACGTAGAAATACGTATATTATAACACTCCTCCTCAAGTTGGTGCATAGATATCTCTCATGCCCAACTTGAACAAACATTTATGGAGTTGCCAGCTTGGAACTCCCTTCGTGAAGACATCTGCAACCTGTTCATCAGTCTTCACAAATGGGGTGCACACTGCCCCAGAGACAATCTTCTCCCTAATGAAGTGTCGGTCCACCTCAATGTGTTTGGCACGATCATGCTGCACGGGATTGTGAGCAATACTGATGGCGGTCTTGTTGTCACAATACAAGCTCACAGACCCTGATACTGGGAAACCAAGTTCAGCAACCAACACCTTCAACCAGAGCATCTCACACAAGCCATGTGCCATTGCTCTGAATTCTGCCTCTGCACTAGATCTGGCGACAACGGGTTGCTTTTTGCTTCTCCAAGTGACCAAATTGCCCCCAACAAAGGTGCAATATCCAGAAGTAGATCTTCGATCATCTTTAGCCCCTGCCCAGTCGGTATCAGTATACGCCTCTATACGCACGTGGCCATTCTTCTCAAACAGAAGACCTCTACCAGGATATCTCAAGATCCGATGTGCTGCCTCGAGATGAACATCTCTGGGTGAGTGCATATACTGACTGATCACACTCACTGCATAGGCAATGTCAGGTCGAGTCAGGGAGAGATAGATCAATTGCCCAACTAGCCTCTGAAAGCTCCCTACATCCTGTAGTAGCTCACCACTGACATCTACTAACCGGTGATTTTGCTCTATAGGAGTGTCTACTGGTTTGGTACCCAATCTGCCTGAGTCTTGTAACAAGTCTAAGACATACTTCCTCTGAGAGATGAAGATCCCCTAATTGGATCTTGCAACTTCGATGCCTAGGAAGTACTTGAGAGGTCCTAGATCTTTGGTTTCAAACTCTTCTGCTAACTGGCGCTTTAGCTTAGCTACCTCTTCTGCATCATTTCCTGTAAGAATGATGTCATCTACATAAACAATGAGGGCAGTGGTGTTCTTCCCTTGATGCTTCAAAAATAGGGTGTGATCGGCTTGACTTTGAGTATAAAATAGCCTTTTAACAGCTAGGGTAAATCTCTCGAACCATGCCCTTGGAGATTGTTTAAGGCCATAGAGAGCTTTCTTCAGTCGACACACCTTGCTATTATTTCCTGGTGGAGTGAATCCAGGAGGAGGCACCATATACACTTCTTCATGTAGGTCCCCATGAAGAAAGGCATTCTTCACATCTAGCTGATGCAAATGCCACTCTTGGTTTGCTGCCAAAGACAACAACACCCTAATGGAGTTCATCTTTGCCACAGGTGCAAAGGTCTCCACATAGTCAATCCCATAGGTCTGGGTGTACCCCTTGGCTACTAATCTCGCCTTGTACTTCTCAATTAACCCGTCTTCCTTGTACTTGACTGTGAACACCCATCTGCAACCCACAGGTTTCTTGCCTCTTGGCAGGTCAACAAGCTCGCATGTCCCATTCTTGTCTAGAGCTCTCATTTCCTTTATCATAGCAGCTTTCCTTCTTGGTTGAGCCAGCCCTTCTGCCACTGAAAAGGGTACAGGAATAGTGGAAATGGACGTGATAAAGGCTTTATTGGAGGGGGACAAGGCATCATAAGAGACAAAGTGGCTCAGAGGATGCTGAGTGCAGCTTCTGACTCATTTTCTTAAAGCAATGGGAAGATCAGAAGCATCAGTAGAAGGAGAAATGACAGGTATAGAGAGGGAAGGAGAATTACCTCGATTCGAGGATGGTACCACTGGTACAGGATCGGCTGTGACTTTCTCCCTTCTGCGATAGACGATGAGCTCCTTCTGAGCACTATCAGCCTCAGTAGCAGGTAGAGTAATCTGAGACCTCTCAAGCTCAAGATAGGGAGGAGAGAGTAATATAGCAGGAAGAGGAATATCCTCACACCTCTTTTCACTACTATTCTCTCCCTGAAGAGAGACGGAGAAAAAAAGTAGATCCTCTTTAAAGGTAACATCCATGGACACAAACTTTTTCCCTGTGGAAGGATGGTAACACCTATACCCTTTATGGGAATAAGAGTAACCCAGAAATATACATTTAAGTGCTTTGGGATCAAGTTTGGTACGATGAGGACCAAGGATGTGTACACACCCAAAGATACGAGGAGAGATTGTGAGTAAGGAAGCATCAGGAGTAAAAACCTGTAGAGGAGACTTGAAGTTGAGAACACGTGAAGGCATTCTGTTAGTCAAATAAGCAGCAGTTAAAACTGCATCTGACCAATAGGATTTGGGGACTTTAGAGCTGATCAGAGAGATCGAGCCACCTCAGTCAGATGTCGCATCTTTCTTTCAGCTACACCATTTTGTTGAGGGGTGTAACTACAAGAGTTGTGGTGACAAATCCCATGGTCTAAAAAGTATTGCTGAAGCTCCCCATACATATACTCTCCACCTTGGTGGAGGCACCATACTGAGTGAGGATCATCTTATGAAAACCCTTAAAGATGGCATGAACCTCATATTTGGTTTTCACAAGATAAACCCATGTACATCGAGAATAGTCATCAACAAAAGTAACAAAGTAGCGGAAGCCAAAAATGGAAATCACAGGGGAAGGACCCCACACATCAGAATGCACGAGATCAAAGGAAACAGAAGTTCGATTACCTCTTGAAGGATAAGTAGATCAACAATGTTTCGAGAGCTCACATGTCTCACAATGCAAGTCAGATAACAAGACAAAAGTAAATAAAGCGGGAAATAACAGTTTGAGGTACTGAAAAGAGACATGCCCCAGACGGGCATGCCAACATAAAATAGAAGCTATCCTACTCCTACTACTACTAGAGGACTGCAGTGCAGTGAGCTCAGAAGGTCGTCCATCAAGAAGGTATAGCCCATCAGCTACATGTCCAGTGCTAATCGTCCTCCTCGTCTCGATGTCCTGAAAGACACAGTATGAAGGAAAGAAAGTCACACTGCAGTTCAATGATTTAGTAAGAGCGCCAACAGAGTAAAACAGATGCAAGTGAAAGCTGGGGAGAGGGAAGGACTGTCCCTTTCCCAGAGACAGAAGATAGAGTACTATCTGCAGTTCTAACCTTATCGCGGCCAGAACAAATGGAATAACTAGAAAATAAAGAAGATATACCCGTTATGTGTTCCGAAGCTCCTGAATCAATGATCCATGGAGGATTGGGAGGGGAAATGTACACATGATGGGCAGATCTGATGATACCTGACTGAGTGAAGGAGGAGGTGGCAGAAGGACCATCCAGCTGGGAGAGCAAGCGTCGAAGCCCCGCAAGCTCGAATGCAACCAAAGGACCCGTAGAAGCCTGTGAAGAACTCTGGAGAGGTAGGCCTGGAGAAGGTGTAGAGGTGTCCATGCTAGCTGAATGTGCACCAGAAGATTCTGACTGACTGGAGCGAGGAGTAGAAGACTGGGGCCAACCATGCAACTTCCAGCAAGTAGCACGCACATGTCCAAGGCGACCACAGAAGTCACACTTGGGCCTCTCCTTGGAGGAGGAAGATCGGCTAGCTGAAGGTGTAGAGAACTGAGGGGGTCGACCTCCTTGAAGCTGCTGAGGCTGATAAGCAGATGCAAGGGCAGGCTGAGATGCAGATGCAAAGGCAGGAGCAGGTGAAGAGGTGACAAGCGCTAATCGCTCGTGTATGGCAGACTCATCCTGAGTAGATAAACGTCGGTTCTCTTCACTCTGGAGATATGAGTAGACCTCGCTGAGAGTAGGTAGAGGGGCCCGGCTGTTAAGAATCTGAACCCTGGCCAACTCATATGAAGGATTGAGTCCAGATAGGAACTCAAAAATCCTACCCTCCTCAACGTGCTTCTGGTACGTGACTACTTCATCTGGAGTAGGAGGATGATACGAGTAGTAATAGTCTAACTCCTCCCACATACTCCTCAGAGTCGCAAAGTAGTCAGAAAGTGACTTGTCGCCCTGACGAAAGCGAGAGATGCTCTGCTTCAACTGGTAAGCTCTACCAGTGTTCTGTTGCTGTGAGTAGGTCTTCTTGGCGGTTTCCCACACATCCTGGGCTGTACGCATGAAGAGGAAGCCACGACTAATGTGAGGATCCATGGAGTTGACTAGCCATGATTGAACCCGAAAGGTTCTCAGTTTCCCATTGATCAAACATGGGATCATCTTCCTTAGGCTCTTTGGTTTGCCCCGTGCAATGCCCCATCTTCCCACGGCCTCCAATAAACAACCGTGCTACTTTAGCCCACTCCAGATAGTTAGGGCCATTGAGTTTAACGATTGTAATCTGCAACCTGGGGTTCTCATACATCACTTGTTGCATCATAGGTCCTCCAGTGCCTCTGGAGGAGGATTCTGTGCTAACAACTGAAACTGAGGGAGTATCCAAGGGAGGTGGAGTGCCCGAGGGAGGTGAATTTGCCATAACGAAGAAGCAAATGAGTGAAAGAGGCAAGGAAAAAGCTTATAATACCCAAAAAAGGTTTCCAAGAATGAAAAACAGATACCTAATGGAAGCCGGCGAACAAGGAACACTCATACAAACCTCCAAACATAAAAAACAAAGGATTATGGGCATGGTGCAGCAGCATAGGGATGGATGGAAGCATCCTAGGGCCATTAGAGGGCATTTATGGAGGTCTGAGATCAAGTTGGGGAAGTTTAGAACCCAACTGAAAGTCCTATAGGACCTATTGATGTCTCCGGCGGTACCTAGAGGGTGAAAAAACCCTCACAAACACTTCAATACTTGATGGTTTGGTTCAAAAAAGGTATGAACATGTAGGAATGATTGTATAGGACCAAATCGGTGGAACAAATCCAAGAAAAAAGTCTGAGAAGGGCTCCAAAAAAGAGCTGGTTTGAAAAATAATTTTTACCGATTTTTGTGAGAGAAGGAACAAAAGACCAACCAAATGAACCTAAAAAACTCTCAAAAAATCACCAAAAACCTCTAAAAATCGAGATCTACCAAACCCTAGAGTTTCAAGGTGAGAAGAGTACCCTGTCCGTACGGCTGATGATGTCAGCCGTACGGCTCTGATGACATCATCACCTGCTGCTTGCTTCCTGGGTTGAAACCTTTGAGAAATTCTTCAATATAGCTTTGATACCAAGTTGAATTCTTCAATTAGGGTTAGATTTAGAGAAGAGAGAAGAAAGAAGGAAGAAGAGAGAGGAGAGAAAGGAAGGATGTCTTGTGATTAGGTCACAATGACTCTATAATCTTATTTTATGTAAAAAAGGAATACAAAAAGACAAATATACCCCTCAAGGGTAATACATGAAATATAAGTAGAAATACGTATATTATAACACCTTTTTCTGTTGCGATGACAAAGTACAATTGAAGCAAAGAAAGAGCGAACAAGTGAGCAATGCAACAAAACAAAAAGAAAGCAAACGCTGTAATGGCCAAGTCAAAGCATGCCTGACCACACCAGTTTGAGTTTCCATTTTTTCACATTTGTTTGCTAAACCATCTTCCACCCACTACAACGCAAAGTGTGATCTCAAATTTGTCACTCGTTTGCCTTCTAAAGGCATGCTGTTAACAAGACTGCCCTCATCAGTTATATTATATGGATATTTGTACTTCACAATAATGGATATTTTTTGGATAAATGTCTTGCTTTGGCACTTCCAATAATCTGAGAAGTTCAACGACCTTTTGCTTTGTAATACATGTTAGTAATTCCCACAAGGGACCCAATCTTTGGAAGTTCAGGGGAAAATATGCTCATAAGGGATATGGTACTTGAGAAGGATACAATGAGGGGACCCAACCTGAAATCTCCTCCAAGTATCTCAGTATTCAAAGCAGATCTTGATGATTCTCATCCTACTCAACTTTCCAATATATTTCTATTATAATGATCAGCATTAAAATGATGTAACTTGTAAATTATATCTACAAGAGATTTTCAATTGACATCATTAAATAGTTAAGACCTATAAGAGATCTTCATTTATTTTTGTAAATTTATATATGACGGTATTCTTAGGGTTGGTTCATCACTAATACGGTAAACAATCATCTTCTTCTTAAACTTGTTTATGGTATCAAAGCCATTGATCTTTTGGGATCAAGTTCTCCTTTTACCCTTCAAACTACTCTCCCTTCCTCTCCTCTCTTTTTCTGTTTCTCACCAAACTCTATGTTTTCTTCTTCTTCCAATAACAACAACTCTCATGTTTAAGTGCTGTCGATACCCTTAATTCAATGCATTGCTCTTTCTACCATCATAGGCTTGATATCAATGAAATTGAACTCAACCAACTACTTTAGCTCAGTCAATTCATGCCATTGTTTAGGAGTCAAAAACTTCATGGTTATGTCAACAGGTCCCCACCACGTGTCAACAGGTCCCCACCATGGTTGAAAGTATTGTTTCTTCTCAGAATGTCGTGACCAAGGACGTCATGTTCCGGTAAGGTAATTAATTTAAGTATTTAAGAACTTGTATGTTTAGCATATGTGTTATAAATACTAGTATTATTTCACTAAACATCATACTTTGGCTTAATTAAATACTAAAATAGTTAAGTATAACGTATCTTTGTATCAATCGGTATTGAAATGTACTGTTATATTCCAAGTGTATTGTTGTGTCTTGTTTCATCATCTTATTGAAACGCTGAATGTGACCGAGATTTTAGGCCGTGCTCGTCGCTACCTGCTACTATTAGCACCCATAACAGACAAGTTGAAGTTAATCTCAACTATGTATGATGGAAGACAACGGATCAACTTGTCCTCAGCCTAATTAATGCGACCCTAACTAAAGATGTTATGTGTTAAATTGTTAAGCTCATCAAATCTCTTGAATTCTAGACCATAGTTGCTAATGTTTACACTTAACAATAGAAGGCGAGAGAGCTTTCAACAGCTAGAGCTTTATTGATGAGGTATGCCCACTGTTGCAAAGTATACACATTGATTCAAGAGCTTATGTGACTCTCAACGTAGAAACTTCTCCCTAATGAAGACAGGGTTTTATTGTTGCTAAATGGACCTGGGCTACAAATAAATATGGAAAGAGAGATCAGTATAGAACCTATATGTGTGATATCAAGATGGTCTATTTCCATTCAAAATCATTACCTTAGTAAGGACATAATTGAAATAGTACCTAGATCGTTAGTTATATGAGAAGTAGCACTTGTATTAAGTACAATTTAAGAGTCACTGGGGTTGGTGGCTGGCAATGCTTTTGGAACTTTGTTGCTGCCAATGCTTGTGGAACTTTGTTGGATTGATTGTCATGATCGAATAGATACCAACAGTCAAACAGTGTCCAGCTTTTTCGCCCACTTGATAGATAATACAAGATGAAGCAGAGCCAGGTGTCACCTTTGAGAAGTTGGAATTGTGATTGCAAGTAGTGAACCTTCTGATTAGGAGTAGAAGTACTACTTGGTTGAAGGCTTGAAGTGGTAGTTTGATGGGTATTGGAACTGTATGATTCCTATGTTTATACTTTTGATTTTTCTAAATGTTAAATACTACAAAAAGGAAAATCAGTGGGTGTCTTTACTAATTAAATGAATTTATAATATGTTTCTACACAAACATAAAATCGTCGCAATACAATTATTGGAGGAAATATTTTTACAGTAGCGTTTTCCGTATGAAACACCACATAACATGGATGACAAGATATACTTGTCCATGCATGCAAATCAAAAGCCTGAGAATTGAGACTGTCAATGAGTGTGCAAACTGGTTTAATTTTTTGACAATGAATTGAGGATATATGGTTCTAATTTTTCTTTTTGTGAAAGGATCTTTTACTTGTATAATTTGAGTTTAAAATAATGTTTCTATAGTACTGCCAAGTAAAATGTTGTCATTATTTATGTGTTTGTACAAAACCTGGTCATTATATGATGGGTTTTGGAGTGGCTAAGAATATTATATATTCTTACTTAGTTTAATCCATGATAAAAATTAATTCATAATAAAAAAATCTATATTAACCTTATGATTTAATGATTTGAATCCCGATTTGACTTGAATTCCACTCCGTACAATTTTACATTCCAATTCGATTTTGACCACATTGGGTTGACATAACTCATTGATAGAGTTGTAGTTTTTGATGAATTTGAAGCTCTCTTGCCTTTGAATTAGCAAAGATGGGCCATACTTTTATGAAATCTGAGAGAAGAGAGATAGTTAGTTCTCCTTGAGGGGGTGTGACCAATACAAGCTTGAATGGTGTTTTAGTTTCCTTTACTTGAGTCAAGGGACCTTTTCCCTTTGTATCCTACTTATTTAACTGATTTATCAATCACGAGTGCTGCTTTTGACAACATATTGACTTGGTTTATTTTAGTTGGATCTTTATATCCTTTGCACTCTCTTCTTCTGTGACTTGATGCTTTTCCACATTTTGTTTACAGATATTTTAAAGGCCCGGAGCTTCTTGTTGATTTGCAGGACTATGATTACTCTTTAGACTTGTGGAGCCTTGGTTGTATGTTTGCCGGAATGGTGAGCATTTTCTATACCCATATTCATTGTGAAAGTGGTATATCATATGGTGGCACGGTATGAAGTATCAGACTTTCCCACCCATCTACTATCCATATGGTGCTTATGCAGGTTTTATAGATCCTCCAATCAGTGGGCCACCACTTGGATTAGGCATACCCTAAGAATTAGCACGATCAAGTGATCTTTAACTAATCAATAAATGGAGTTTCTTTTCTTGACATTGTTTGGTCCAAAAGAATTTTGTTTATCCAATGGTTAGGATCTTTGGCTGATTTATTTGTAGAAGATCTTTTTGGTGAAGCCCACATGTTAGTGGATCATAACCTATTTGCATGTGCTCCCATGGATTACAGTTGGATGAGGAGGTACAGAATCTGATACTGTGTGACAACATATCTACATTGTGACTCTTATACTTACAAACTCCTGTGCTCTACAGATATTCCGCAAGGAGCCATTTTTCTATGGGCATGATAATTATGATCAACTGGTCAAAATAGCTAAGGTATGTAGTAACTTTGGGAGTTTTGAAAGCCATCTTGGATTTACTATTTATAGTAAGTTGGTGGAAGTGTGTGCATATCTGGTGGATAAATGGTTGAACAAAGCCATGGAAATAGATCTGCAGAAGTGTACATCAAATATGTGACATAGTTATATTGTTATGAAATTAGTCCTTGCGGGGTGGTGCATGCTTGTGGAGAAGTTTATACTAACATAAAATTAATTATTGAATCCATTGTTGGGCATACATTTGGTATTTGTATTGTTCAACTGTAGTGACAAATCTAGAAAATCATCTTCATCATCATATGCCTTATCCCAACCTTATGGGGTTGACAACACAAATCATATTTCTCCATCCAATACTATCTAGAGTCACAGCCATCCGCCAAGGCACATGTCTTCATATCTTTTTCCACTACCTCAATTAGTGCCCTTTTTGGCGTTCTCATTGCCTTTTTATAGCCTTCAACCTGCACTTTTTTCCAGTGCTCTCATTGGTCTCCATTTTATATGCCCTAACCATCTTAATTGTCCTTCCTTTGTTTTATTACATGCTGGGCATAATATATTCTCTTGAATGTGTTCATTACTGATTTTGTCTCTCCTAGTTTTTCCATTGATCCATCTTAACATCCTCATGTCGCGCTCACTATATAAATGTGTTTCTAGATTGCCCAACATTCTATTCCATAAAATATAGTCAATCTTATTGTTATCTTCTAAAACTTTTCCCTTATTTTGATTGGTGTGCGTAGGTGACGTAGCACTCTGGATGCCCATCTCCCATAGTATTTTTTTATTTTTATTTTTTATGATTTTTGGTACAAGTGACAATTCCATTTTTTATTTATGCAAATATAAAATGAGTACAAAGTTGGGGAATAGAGATCCCTATATCACAATCTTTAGCTAGGAAATGACCAAGTCATTGGTGCTTCTTAATGTATGAGAGGAGATGGTGGATCAACTCCCTAATATGGTCCAGGAGACACACCAAATGACACAAACCGCTATTCTCTACTTTGGTCAAGTAGTAGAGGTCTAACTTTTGCCTTAGTAGAATTTGCAACATCTATGGTATGATTCTAGAAAATAAGACCCTTATATATATAAATTGGAGTTGAGTTTTCTGGAGTGACACTCCAGAACTGTTCCCAAGTGTGATGACTTTCTCCACGTGTGCAGCTGAGGTGGCAGGACTCAGGAGTTGTTCGCTACCTTAGCATCTACCATGTAGCAAGTTTCAGCCGAATGGCACTCTGCCATGTGTTAAAGAGGCAACAAGAAAAAGAGGCATGTTTTTTTTGTCGTTTTTCTAATTAAAAAATTTAGAAACTCGATGGCTGCAACTCCTACAGAAAAAGTTCAATAAATGGTAGGGTAATGGCATGATGTGGACAAGGAACTGTTGACAACCACTTTACTCTAAAAGCTTAAGCTGTTAAGAGGGAGGCATAACTATGTATATCAAAGGGTTCACGGGTCGAATAGAGGTGGAGTGCTGGCCACACAACCACATACAATACACTCTAATAACACGCCTCCTGCTTTGATACCATGTTGACAACCACTTTAGTCTAAAAGCTTAAGCTGTTAGAGGGAGGCGTAACTATGTATATCAAAGGGTTCACAGGTCGAACAGAGGCGGAGTGCTGGCCACACAATACACTCCAATAACATGAGCCACCCACGGTACCAATCATGAGGGTTGTCTATCATATTCATGTTTGAATTAACCATGAGCCCTCCACGTGGCGAGGAAAGCCCTCACTTGTGAGAAGATTTCTGGGGTGTCACTCCAGAAAACCTTTTCCCATTTAAATAATTAGATTCAAGTGGAAACTTATCGAAGTATAGAGTGGAGAAATCTCCTTGGGGAACAATGAGGGGATGAATGAAATGATACCAAGGTTGGTTCACCCTTGTGAAGCATGGTCTTTGGACTATTGAAGTTCGACAACAGAATTGACCTGGTTAGTTCTCCCTGTTAGTATCATGTCCGTTAACCCAAATCATGTTAAGTAATTTTATCCTAGAATGCTCTAGCTTAGTTGTTGAAGAACTTCTTGCTTCTATATAGCTTGATTGGTACTATGAAATTGAGGGTTTCCATGTTGTTGAGATCCCCTGTTAGGGAGGGGTGTTGGTTACTGGAGATCTTGTAAACTGGGAATGTTAGCAAATACCCATCTTTAATTGGGGGTCTTCATAGAGGTAGAAAAAGAAGTGGTGGTGGTGCTTGTTGAAAGTGAGAGGGGAGGGATAGGGTTTGTTTGATGGCCACTTGGTAGTGGTGTTGCAACTCAGGTGGGTTGGGTAGGGTTGGGGTCAACTTGAGCTTCGTTGCATTCAATCGGGTTGGGTCGTGTTGGTTCCCCTCTGCAATTACATTGAATCTATTAATACATCAAATCTCTCTTCCTCTCCAAATCAACCAGAGACCCACGCTCATAAGCTTGGGCAAACGTTGAAGTGGGCAACAACAATATACAATAATCAAGCAATCCAACAAAAGAACTATGGTTTCTTTCGGTATCAGATTATCATGAAGATAAAAATGATAGAGAAAGAGAGTTTGTGCTCGACGGTCATCATTGGTCAGAAGACGGCGTTGATGGTGGAGTGGAGAGGGAAAACTCCAAAGGCTTGTTTGTGAAAGAGAGAAATAAGAGGGGATCAAGAGAGGTCGAGCTACTTCAGTCTTTACTCTATTAAAACATACGTTATATTATATATGCGTGTCTGTGTGTATTTATAATATGTATATATAATAGTTAGGCTCGGGTAGCCTGAGCCCAACCTGGATTTTGACAAGGTTCGAAAAACCAGGTCCGAGCCCAACTTGAGCTTCATAAAAGCCAACCCAAGCTTGGCCCAAAGTTGGGTTGAGCCCGTCGGGCTCGGGGTGGGCCCGGCCAAGTTGCAGCCCTACTTGGCAGTAGTGGAGGGAAGACTAGCATCCAAATCTTGGTTGTTCCACATGGATTAGTTTGTGCAGCTTATTTAACTAGAATGGGCTCCCAAAGGCTCCTCACTTGGCTTCAATAAAAGTGGCGCTTGGCTCATGAATCTGAAATGTCTATGTTTTAGACCAGTTTGTGTGTGGGATGTAAGCTAGAAGTTGCACTGGTCCAACAATCTAGACCAACTAATATCTGGACTTCAATTATGACATTTCATCTAGTTTTTAATAGTCTCCTCTAGCTGTGTGTTTCAACTTAGTTATCAGATAAATAGTGTTTTACTAAATAAAAGTGAAAAAGAAAACCAGCAATAACCACAATAATAGGGGATGTAACAATCTAGACCAGCTAATATCTGGACTTCAATTATGACATTTCATCTAGTTTTTAGGTGTGTGTTTCAACTTAGTTATCAGATAAATAGTATTTTACTAAATAAAAATGAAAAGAAAACCAGCAATAACCACAATAATAGGGGATGTATTGCATTTCGGTGGAGATTTGATCACGTACAACACAAATCAATCACATCACCAGTCGGGAAGAATGTGCAAGTCGAAGGGCCTAAAAGGGCGAGGGGAAAGGCCAACCCAATACCTACACCTGGTGGTGGGGCCTACATGGAGATCGTGTTGGACAATCTAACCACATTGAGCTGTCCATACCGTAAAGACGGGGGAAAATTCGCTGGCCCCGGGGGATTTCAAACTTTGAATTCCCCCTCCCAAAATGTCTAACAAGTGCCCCATGTTAATCATTAACCAAGGGCTTAACGTGGGTTGGGTTAAGGAATAGGGGTGCGTGTCAGACATTTTGGGTGGGGGGACTTCAAAGTTTGAAGTCCCCCAGGGCCAGCGAATGTTCTCCCGTGAAGACCCTCCTCAGAAAAAATCATTCCATTCTTAACTTCATAAAAAGTATAACTTGAATATGAAAAATCCGCACCATCAAATTAAATTGTTACTTTAGGTCAGCTTTTCGTAGGTTAGAAATGTTGGAATCGATTATTTTGGTTCTGTCGATCATCGTGGTGAGAATAACTCGATATGCAGTTGGATTATTCAATTGAAGTAACTGATCAATTTTTTTTTTCTTTTGGGTATAGGTACTCGGGACAGACGAATTAACCGTGTATCTAAACAAATACCGCTTGGAGTTGGACCCCCACCTTGAGGCCCTTGTTGGAAGGTTGTTAATATGACCCCTTCACAATTCGTCCACTAGCTTTGCATGCATGTGGAAAAATGTTTTTCTCAAAATGAAAGAGCTTGTCTTTGTTCCAGGCATAGCAGGAAGCCGTGGATGAAGTTCATTAATGCTGATAATCAACATTTGGCAGTTCCTGAGGTCTATTTCTTTACCATTTGTAACCAATAATGTGAAAAACCTGATTATCTGAGCTGACTCATCTATTAATTGTACCTGCATTTTTTTTAGGCGGTGGATTTTCTTGACAAGTTGCTGCGATATGATCACCAAGAAAGGCCGACTGCAAAAGAAGCAATGGTAGTTCCCTTAGTCATTGTGATTTTTGTTACCTCCCAACGCCCACCCACACAAAATACTGTACACATCCCAATGATGCATTGATCCGGCCCATTCATTTGGGGCACCTCTACATTTATAACCTCCAGTTGTTTGAATTGTTTATTTATATTTTGTAGCAATTTTCTGGTTCTAGCTCTAGATCTGAAAACAAAGATACTCCACTTAGTTCGACTTTTCAGCTGCACCCCATGCAACACTTGGCCACCCTTTTGAGCAGTACAGACAGATATGTTGGACAACCTTATGTACAATGTGGGGTTGGGTTCGTCGGGGAAGATGGATTTCATGTCATGTTCATTATATAATATCTTTTTTATTCTGTCAACTTAAATGAGCTACAGATGAATAGTGTCTACCTTTGCTGTCATGCAGGCTCATCCTTATTTTTATCCCGTGAGAAGTGCAGAAAGCAGCAGGACCCGTCCCCAGTAGTTTGAAATCTGAATGCTGACAAAGAATGGCATCTTCTTGTGTTCGATTGGATCTTCCTCTATAATTGATCTGTTTTATTCTCATTTTTATTTTATTTATTATTATTTTTCATCTGAATGATGGTAGTCAGGCATAACATTAAACTTGTATTTTAGTCCTCCTTTGTTGTGTTTTAGTTCTCATCAAACCATTAATTACGAATTCGGATTGGGATTTTGTCACATGTATCATTTGTTTTCTATTCTTGGTGCTAAGATTGTAGATGGGTTCCTGACCCATTAAACTTCTGAATTCATGAACCAGGTTTTAGTGTTTTCATAGCTATTTGGGTCGACTTCTTATCTTTTGCTCCTGTTTGCCTCCTGAGTTCCAGGTCTTACTAGGACCCTTGGTGCTTGGGTATAACATGGATTTTTTTTTGGTTCCGGTAGCGGACTGGAACACACTTGTCCAACTTAATCATATTTAGGCATTCGTAAATCTACGATTTTGGGTTTTATGTAACATAGTTATGTATGTAATTTCTTATAAAAGTTGGGAGGTATAGTTTGAAATAGAACTTCTGGCTTTGAGTAACTGTCTGGAAGGTCGCTTCGCTTTATATATAGTATAGATCAAGGATAGTTAGAACACAACACCCACAAAAGAGAATAATTTAGACCTAAGATAAGACAGTTCTGCCGATTCATTCTTTTTGCTAGGTCTAGGTCAAAGAAAAGAATTAGATTATGTTTCCTCTTCTATTTTTTTTTGTTCATTCGGTGCCTCTTCTTGTTAAAAAAGAACGTTAATATCTCGGGAGAAATACGATCTGGGGTGCTGCTAATTTGAATCCCTTAGGTACATCCTACAGGAAAGAGAACCTGTTTTCCAAAAAGGATAAACCCATCCTGCTATGGAAGGGATAAGTTAGTTATAGGCCAAGTTGAAGAGTAAAAGTAAATGTCTAGCTTAATAAACCCATTTACAATGGCTAAGCCATTAGCAATTCGGCTAACGGCAAAAATTACGTTATGGTTGGTGTTCATTTTCGAAACTCAAAAAGGTCCTACATTTGGGTTTAAATTGGTTTTCTTTTAAACATTCAGCACCAAAAGTTTGGCATATTTGAAGGGTAATAAGCAAAAAGGCTGGAGAGATACATTTTCATATTGTTGTGTTTCCTGTAATGGGCTGGATTTGGGCCTACTTAATTGTATTCGGAATAGGCTTGTACATAGCTAGGCCCGGCCTAAGCCTGGCCTATTAACACCACTGGCATTTTATCGAATTACTATTAGGCTATGGCATAATGGCATCATGTTCTTTTAAAAATAGGGGAGGCGATTTCTAGAGGGACATGAAATCCCTTCTATAGTGTTGGGATGGTTTTATTTTTTTTATTTTTCTTTTATTTTTACGTGGCAGCTGAGGTGGAATGCCTAAAGGACTCATGCGGGAGAAAAATTTGCAGGCCCCCGGAGACTTCAAAATTTGCAGTCTCCCCCTCCCAAGAATGCCATTTGGAGCTTAGTTTAGGGCATACTGAACATATGAATGTTTGGACTACCTCTTGGTGGACCTACATACCAAAAATCAGCTTGATCGGTGATTTATCACAGTTATATTTTAGCATCCAAAATAATCTCAAATTTAACGATAAAAACAATGTTATTAAAATGCTAAATCAACGTCTATAAATCACCAATTATAGTGATTTTTTATCTGTAGATTCATCAAGAGGTGGACCAAATATCCATAAGGAAGTGGGCCTTGAATAGTACTCCACGTGGCATTTTGGAGTTGAAGTCCCCCGGGGATCAAACACGGACCCGGCTCATGCACTTCCCCTACAACATCTCCTCATGTGGCAAGTTTCAGCACAATAACACTGCCATTAGCAAAGGGGGGCATTTATTTATTGATATGCGGTATTATACCATGAAGTGGGCAATGGCACTATCCATATGGTCAATCTTAAGGGTCATCTATCAGATGGGCCGTAGCTCATTTTTTGGGCCCACTGCCTATATGGATTTTTAGCCCACCCCTTGGGGGATATACACAAACATCCTGATTTGTTATTTCTAGCCATTAACTTTAGCACCTTTTAGGAGTGATTCTAGCCGTTGGATTCAAGCATGTTTTTGGGGGTACTAAAACACGACAGCTAGAGATCATCAATCAAGCTGATTTTTAGTGTGTATATCCATTAAAGGTTGGACTAAACATCCATCCGGTCAGTGGGCCCAAATGGCGTTATGCCTACAATTTCTTTAGCCAATCATGTTTTAACTCATTACGATCAAATGCTTAATACTTATCAGACTGGTGCAATTTTTGTGCTATGGCTACACTTGTTTAAAATTCGTAGAAAATTTGTCGATCATAATTATCCGCTTAGGGTCGTTCTTGACCATCGATCAGCGAGACAAAAAGTAGTTTCTACAGGGTTTGGCCTTGTATGGCTCAAGAGGGAAAAATCTATGATACTGACTTCGGTATCAAAATTTTGATGCCGAAGTCCCTCAATTTGCCACATAGAAGACTCTTTCGGGCCCACTGACTCCATGAATATTTGGCCCACATCTTGGTGGACCCACACACCAAAAATCAGCGTGATTAGTGATTTCTAGCAATTGAATTTGAGCACTTTTTCATCATGGGCTTGGAACCACTTCATAGGCATGTTCATAAAGCCCATGATGAAAAGTGCTCAAATCCTACGGCTAGAAATCACCAAGCACACTGATTTTTGGTGTGTAGGTCCACCAAGATGTGGGCCAAATATTCATGGAGTCAGTGGGCCCGAAAGAGTATACTACGTGGCAAATTGAGGGACTTTGGCATCAAAATTTTGATACCGAAGTGGGTATCGAAGAACAGCCTGCTCAAGAGTGGCAGCATTCAAGTTCAAGATATTGTTCAATTCAGCCACTTGTAACGGCTCATTCATTGCAAGAGAACAAAATTGTTCTAGTCGACGTAACCCAATTGTGTGCGCTGACATGCATATCGATGAAACGGCCTCATTTGTCGTTACCAAAGAAGGTCTTGATACATTTCTAAGTCGCAAGTAACACAATGAACATCTATTCTACTTATTAATGGACGAAAAGGCCCTTCTCGTGTGCCTCACGCTAAACACAAATATCCTAAAATTACCCATGTTTTGCTTCTTTTGTGTTCTTTAAGATATTCACATAGGAGGGGCCCTTCGGTCTTTTTGGTGTGAAAGCACATGTTGCCCCAATAAGCACACGTCACATTGCAGCTCATTCAATGCTCCTCTTTTATTAAAAAGAATTCTAAAAAATCATTAATCCTAATTTGACAATCAAATTCCTTAAACTGACAAACACTGCATCTTTCGGTTCTTGATTTTTTTTTTACTTTATACTTTAGTCATTCAACATTTTCACATTTCAACTTATTTTGTGAAATCATTTATTGAAAACTCATGTAGCACATGAGCTTTGTCATCCTAATTTGACAATCAAATTCCTTAAACTGACAAACACTGCATCTTTCGGTTCTAGATTTTTTTTTACTTTATACTTTAGTCATTCAACATTTTCACATTTCAACTTATTTTGTGAAATCATTTATTGAAAACCCATGTAGCACATGAGCTTTGTCCCTAAATATTTTTTTGACAATAGTGTCCATCATCAAAATTGATGACGGATCCCTAGAATAAGCCACATGGTACACTATTAGAGGTTACTGACCATATATATGTTTGGCCCATCCCTAGAATGTAACAAAAATTGACTTGATTAGTGATTTCTAACCTTCGAATCTGAGTACTCAAATACTGCTAGAAATCCACACTTAAAAATAAACCATGAGAAAGACTAATCCAAAGGATTAAAATTTTTGATCAGGATGAATTCTGGTATATAGTTCCAATTAGGGATGGGCCAAACATTTATACGGTCAATGATCTCTAAGAGCGTGCATCGCACTTGTCGTCCCCTAGTCTTAATTAGAAAACAATAATTCTTAATAATAAAGTAAAGGGAATAGGGATGAGCAAAAGGGGTATGTTGTTCCTGGTAGTTATAATTCTATCATAGAAACCAAACAAACAATTTTCATGTTGTCTCTCAATTTCTAAAAGGAGAGATGTTGACCTTACAAAGACAAAAGTTCCCACCAAGTTATATAGTAAGTGAAATGACAACTTTCTTAGGGGGGGGGGGGGGGGGGGGGATTGGGGTTGATGGGTTCCTTGGTCCTCTCCATTTATAACTGTCCTTAAGCACAAGGGCAGGTGTCCTAAAGTCCTTTTAAGGGGTGGGGATTCTGGACCCTAATTATTATGCATAAAAGGCAAAGTTAATAAGATTTTTGCATACTGTCTTACACATGAATGGGGACATGTTTGGTATCCAACACCTTTTTCCCAACTAGTGTAGGGGGGAGGGGACCACCCACACATACACACTTTATCCTTCAATTATAAAATTATTTTATTTTTGATGTGCTATGATGATGATTGCATGTTCATGTGTGAAGAAGATGATGATGATGATGATGATGTATGGTAATGTAAGTATGTATGATGGGTTTGTTATGATGACGTGGCTTGCTTCTGCATTTGTTCTTATCCGGGATTGACGAGGTACCCATGCTTTCCGTTTCAGTACTTTTTGTCTTGTAATATATCCGGCGGAGAATATTGATATACGACACAGGCGTAATATGAGTCACACGTGCCAAACTCTTAAATGACTCTTAACTGTACGGATGTTTGGCCATTCACTAGGTGGACCCACAAACTAAAAATCATCCACATCATTGATTTTTAGGCGTTGGGTTGGAATTATTTTCATGGGTTGATTTTAACTGTCGGGAATTTGAGCATTATTGACCATTATTTGAGTTACAACAATCCAAAAGTTTGAAATCACTAATCAAGCTGATTTTTGGTTTGTAGGTCCACCTAGGGATTGGAAAAGCATCCATACGGTCAGAGTCCTCTAAGAGTGTGCCATGTGGATCATACTAAGCCCTATGATCAGCCTCGATGACAGGGTCCTGCAATCAAAGTTTTACTCCCCGGGTCATATTACAACCTACGTAGATACCTACGAGCTATGAGGGGTATACTTGTAAATATAAAAATTCAATTTTAAAAAGTCAAGAAAGTACTCACAGCAGTCTGTGATTTGATGATTTGATTATCGTTTTACGTTAAGTAACCGTTACACGTAAGGTCATTTTTGGTATTCTAATTTTGGGAAAAAATAAGTCAAAAGTATAAGCCAAGTGGACACTGGGTCGGGCTCCGTTGACGGATCTAAAATGACAGGGACACAATATAAGCCAGGTGGCACACTGTTACAGGACTCTGACCGTACGGACGTTTTTCATCCCATGGTGGACCTACAAACCAAAAATCAGCCTGATTAGTGATTTATAAGTGTTGCATCTGTGTACCTCAAATACTGCTCAAATTCCCACAGTTGAGATCAGCCCATGAAAATAAGTTCAATCCAAAGCCTATAAATCACTAATCAGGCTGATTTTTGGTTTGTAGGTCCACCATGGGATAGGACAAACATCCATACGGTCAGAGTCCTGTAACAGTGTGCCACGTAGCTTATATTGTGTCCCTGTCATTTTATCTGTCAACGGAGCCCGACCCTTTCTACAATTCTATTTCTACCCTACCCAACACAACCCGACCGGACAGAGGCTTGGTTCGACGAGGGCAGTTTCGTCCCATAATCAGCATTGAAAGGGTCCCACTTTGACATGTACCAGGATGAGAATCAATGGTATCAGATGAGCAGTGACACTGTCGAATAAGACATCTCTGCAAAGGACTGTTCAGACAAAATAATGGAACAAAGGGAATGGTTGATTAATTGGCTTTGGTAAACTCTCCCTGCATGTATGCCACGTGTAATAATAATGTGATCCTGTAGATGCATGTAACGAAGAGAGAAAGACGAGACGAGGGTTTATATGAAGAAGGGAATGGGCATGGATTGACACGTTTCCAGTAGTAGAGATGGCGCATAATCTTGGGGATACGGCCGAGCCAGGGGCCGCACCATTGTGTCGGACACATAGCCTACAGAAGTCCAAGGTCGTTGAATAAAAAAGAAACAAATGACAGCTCCTCTACATATAAAAGTCCAAGTACGCCTCCCCTCGAAAGTACACAAAATCCACGCCTGTAAAAACCCAAATCTCTACTTTGTCTCTCTCTCTCTGCTTACCTTCAAAGCTGTACTCCAACATTGGACACAAGCTAAGGGTACTTTAGTCAGAGAAATTAAAAAGGACATTTTAGTCAATCGAGAGGACAAATTAGAAGACTTAGTTTGACTTTGATTTGACCATGTAAAGTGTTCTGGTTCTAGCAGGGTCGTCTTCTTTGTTAGGAAATATTTTTTCGATACAGAACTATGTATCAAAATTTTGATGCAGAAGTCCCTCAAATTGACATGTGTCACACTCTTTCAGCTCCACTGACCTCATCAATGTTTGTCCACATTTTGGTGGACCTATACCCGAAAAATCAGCATGATTGGTGATTTCTATCCATTGAGTTTTAGTGTTTTCATCATGGGCTTGGAACCAGCCCATGGGTCTGTTCATGAATCCCATAATGAAAAACTGCTGAAATTGGGTGGCTGGAAATCACTAATCACACTGATTTTTGTTATGTAGGTCTATGAAGCAGCGGGACATGCATTTAAGGGGTCATCGAGTCCAGAAGACTGTGACACGTGGCAATTTGAGAGACTTCTGCATCAAAATTTTGATATGGCTCAAGGGTGGTGATGTTAGTAATGCAGTACAAGGTAAGGCCTTTTCTTATGTGATTGACCCTTAAATGTAAAAGAGAGAGTAAAACTTGTGTCACAAGATGTTGTGACGGAACACGGTCACAGCACTCAATACGAGCCACGTGGTATACTATTAGAGGACAATGACTGTATGGATGTTTGAGCAGTCCCTCGTTGGACTGTTACACAAAAAATCAGCTTGATTAGTGATTTCTAACTGATTCTATTGAAGTTATTTTCATGGGTTGATTTTAACTGTAGAAATTTGAGCATTATTGAGCGTTATTTGGGTGCATAAATCCAAAGGTTGTAAATCACTAATCAGGCTGATTTTTGGTTTGTAGGTCCACCGAGGGACTGGTCAAACATCCATACGGTCAAAGACCTCTGATAGTGTGCCACGTGGCTCGTATTGAGTGCTGTGACCGTGTTCCATCACAACATCTTGTGACACAAGTTTTACTCTAAGGGTCTGTTTGGTAACCCAGAATTGAGTCGGATTTGGATTTGTGATTCTTGGAATCACAAATCTTTGTGTTTGGGAGGACCGAATTCCAGGTTCCAATTCCGTGATTTTCCTGGAATTAGAGGTTTTAAGGGGGAGAAGAAATTTCAAATTCCTGGAATTCTATTTCTGGGCAGAGAGATTCAAAAGAATTTTTTTCGGGCTCCAACTCTCACGCTCATCCCTAGGTGGACCTATAAAAAAAAAATCAGCAAGATTAGTTATTTGAAACCGTTGGATTGGTGTATTTTTTTGGTTGATTCTTAACCGTGTGATATCTAGCATTATTTGGGTACTTAGATCCAAATGTTAGAAATTTTTAATCAACTTGATTTTTAGCATATAGGTCCACCTACGGATGGGACAAACATCCATATGGTCCTTGGTCTCTACTAATGTGCCACGTGGCTCATACTGTGGTCCATCATCAACGGATTACAAATTTATAACCGTTTGATTGATGTCTTTTATTGGTTGATTTTTTAACCGTGGGATATATATAGCATTATATGGGGTACAAAGATCCAAGTTTAGAGATAACTAATCAACCTGATTTTAGTTTGTAAGTCCTCCTAGGGATGTATCTAACCGTTGGATTTTTAGCATTAGTAGGGATACGAAGATCCAAAGCTTATAAATAATCAACCAACCTTATTTTTAGTATGTAGGTACACCTTGGGTATAAATATGCATACAGTAGTAGTGATTTATAAGCGTTGGATTCGTGTCTTTTATAGGTTGATTTTTAACTATGGGATATCTAGCATTATTTGGGGTACTAAAATCTAAAGGTTAGAAATAAATAATCAACCTGATATTTCTCTTATGTAGATGGATAGAAATTTCAATTCTGTTAGATGTCCAAACAGTTAAAATTAGAATTCATTGGGAATTCCAAGTAATTTCTCCGGTGCAACCGAACACAAGAAATTTCAATTCTTTGAATTCAAATTCTTAGAAATCACAAATCCTGAAATTTTATTTTCAATTTTAAATCCGTGTCTGGTTGCCAAACAGACCCTAAAAGAGAAATCTTAACGGGAGGAGTAAAACTTTGATGACAAGGCAGTAGATCACGGTGCTGAGATCTGCTGCCCTTTCATCTCCTTCGATGACAGGGCCCGGTCATCAAAGTTTTATCAGGAGTGAGTAAAACTTCGATGAAAGATGACAGGACAGTAGATCACGACATGTGGATTTTGTACCGGCGGACCAACTCGGCCTCACCACCCACATATACAGGTGAGTGTTTTGGCAAAAAGCACTCGAGTACTCACCTGGGTACGTGTGTGGTGATGCCGAGGTGGTCGGTCCGTACAAAATACACGTGCCAAGATTTGACAGGGCATCAAAGTTTTATCAGGGGTGGTGATGTAACAAGGTATACCTCACGTTTTTGGTGTGCGAAAGCACGATTTTTGTTACTCCCGCTTCCATTTGGGCCCACTGACCGCATGGATGTTTAGCTACTCCTTGGTAGACATTCATACCAAAAACCAGCTTGTTGGGCGAGTTTTTAGCCGTTTATTTTAGTACTAAAAAATAATGTGAAATCAATGGCTAGAATCAAGCCTTAAAAAGTACTAAAATCTAATGGCTAGAGATTACCAATCAGGTGATTTTCGGAGTGTATATCCACGAAAGAGTGGGCTGAACATCCATGCGGTTAGTGGGTCCAGATTGCAGCGTTGAGTAACCCCAAAAAGTTTCAGTATCCCTTGTTACATATTTTTCCCTAAAGGGATAGGTGTCTTAGGTCCTTTAAATGTTAAAAATATGTATATTTTATAAGAAAGATTAGGACCAATAATCGGGTCTACCGGGTCAATTGAAGGTCTCGATGACAATGGGCCCTTAGTAGGTACATGTCCAAGTCATGGATACCTTTGTTTTCTCAAGCCCTAACTAATCCTCGAGCCACACCAACCACTAATAAGGGTCAACGTTTTCAAACCCCACTTTCTCAAATTGCCTTAATTTTTTAAAAAACACCATTAACAACCTTGTTATTTGGTTGTTCTTACGTAACCAGACAATGTGCGATATAATTATCAATATGTTGCCTACTTGCTCATATATTTTTCTTTCCATGTTTATTCGCTAAAACTTGCAAAGATTTCATAAGACACAGAGAAAGAGAGAGCTAGGTTTTCCATGTGATGTCTAGGAAGAAACATTGCCTGATTTGGGGACGTTTTGTTTCGCACTGGCCCTACAATCTTAGTTGTGCTTCGCGCCTGTTACCCACATTACCCATTAGAAAATATATTGAGTAAAGGTGCATGTACGGAGCGCCAGCTAGATCGCGACGAAGGGAGCATAATCCTTACTATGATCATTTCGAGGCAATTGTCTTGCCTTTTGTTTCAAATTGTTTCTTTGTTTGTTTGTTTGTTTCTATCTCTCTGGGTGGAACATAAGAAGATGGTACATGTTGACGACCCATGTTCTTCGTCTTGACCGGAACAATTTTTCTAATCAATTTATGATGTCATTGATGATATCAAGTATTAAAATCGTAATTTCCGTTCAAACAACATGGTGGTCCTGCACTGTTCTCACTAATTGACAAAATTGATCTATAATTTCTCGACTGATTGATCAAATTGATCTATAATTTTCTTAAAACTGATTAAGAAAATTACAAAATAAGTTAAGTATGGAACAAGAGCCAAAACCCACGGAATAGCCATGTGATCGATCAATTGTCGCACGTTTTCGTCCTCCCTTTCGTCATCACCATCTACTTTCTTTACATCGTATCAAAGTTCAGTTAGCAATAATTGATATAAACTAAGATTCTGATCGGTATTGCCGACATTTTTCATAGCAAATGTAGGTAGAATATTGGAGTCACCATATCAAGATATTAGAGGAATGGTGGGTTAACGACGAGTGTCGATCGCATGCTGATCTATTTATTTACTTGACCCTTTATTCTAATTATATTTTCCTTAATTAAGAAACAAAAAAAAAAAAAAAACTTTATAGAGAGAAAAAAAAAAAAAGAACTTTCCAAATTAAGTTGTTGGTATGGTTTCGTTGAAAGTTGAAAGTTCAAACCCTAAATTTATCACGCAATGCTCGTGAGTTGTGACCGTTAGGTCCTTCTTAATGATTAGAAACCCTAAAAGGTTAGTTTTAATGGTAGTTGCTCTTTTTTGGATTTTCTTTTTATTTAATTTTTGTGGCATAACGAAAACAAGCTACTTCAAGGAAGATGTGAAACTAACTTGCGCCCAGGGGTGGTCTATTAGCCTCTCCATTGACCTTAACCAACCCCATCCTGTTTAGCTGTTTCGATATCCATCTGGATCATCCAATCATCCTTTTCAGCTATAATGGTCATTTGATTCGATCAGGTCCAACCATAAGTGGACAAGTGGCAACTTATTGAAAAAGTTGAGCTCAATCTTCTTTGAATGTAGAGAGTGCTATGCCGTGTTAGACTCAGAGACCATCCACCATGAGTAGAACTTTGACGGTGGACGGACCACAGTATGAGCCACGTGGCATATTATTAGAGACTGCTGACCGTGTGGATTGGCCTTCCCTAGGTCGACTTACAGATCGAAAATTAGCTTAATTAGTGATTTCTAAGCGTTGGATTGGACTCGTTTTTTAGGGTTGATTTTTAACCAACTGGTAATTTAAGCACTATTTGGGGTTCAAAGATCCAAAGCTTTGAATTCACTAATCAAGCTGAGTTTTGGTACGTAGGTTGACCTAGGGATGGGCAAACCATCCATACGATCAGTGCTCTTTAAGAGTGCTTCGTGGCTCATATTGTGGTCCGTGTCCCTCATTAAAGTTCTACTCCACCACGACGTGAACGTTACGGTTTGGAGCATGGCTTAAAAAACGAAAAACAGCCGTTGTAACAAAAATAACTGCTGTTATAATGGATTAGGACCTCCCCGTTACGTTATGAATCCGTTACTATTTTCCGAAAATTTTTTGTTAAAAAAAGTCTGTTATTTTGAATTTCTTTTTTTTTTTTTTACATTTTCTGTCGTAAAATTTATTTAAAATTGAAAATTTGAATTTTCGCAGTATCCATTTTTGCCCATGTGCACTACAATCCGTTGTAACGACCGTTTTAACAGAAAAAATGGTGACGCCCCCAGGCCGTTATACGTCAACTGCTGGAGGCCCTAAAACATATTTAAATGACACCAACAGAGTTTAGATTAGTTAGTCTGAAAAATTACAAAAGTATGAAATATAATGGACCCCACGAAGCTTACATGGTCCTGATCATGATGATGAAATCAACGACGTGGTTTTCTTTCTTTATTTTTTATTTGTAATCAGTCATTTTCTTCGGAAGGAGAAAGAAAGAAAAAAGATCACTGTGGGGTCCCACACATGTAGTTGTATACATTAAACATGTGTATATTATAACAAAGAGGTAAGAACCCCCAACTTCTCGTGACGTGTCCACTTCCATTGAGATAATCTAATCATTGTCGAAACGGTTTTCGGCTGTAATTAAAGGGTCGGGCTCAAGGGACCCCCATTTCTGACCCCCTTTTTTGACCCCCATCTTGGCATACCCACATAGAAGATGAATCAATGGCTGATTTTTGGTGAGATGATCTCTATGGTGAGGAGATCATCCTCATAAATATTCAAATCATTCTGATATTCATAGACTAGTTTAGAAGCTGAAGCATTATGGACCGTCGATTTTTACTGTGTAACTTTAAAACCACAATTTTTTTCGAAATTTTAGAATGGGCTGATTTTTTTTGGGGGTGATCTATACGGTGAGGTTATCATCCCCACCAGAAATCAGCCATTGATTCATCTTCTACGTGGGTACCCCAAGATGGGGGTCAAAAAAGGGGGTCAGAAATGGGGGTCCCTTGAGCCCGACCCGTAATTAAATCCACCTCGAGTACAACTTTGACGACCGACCACAGTTAGAGCCACGTTGCACACTCTTAGAGATTGCTGACCGTATTAATGTTTGGTCCAATCCTAGTGGATCTACGGACAAAAAATTAGCCTAATTAGTGATTCCTAAGCGTTGGATTGGAATTATTTTCATGGGTTGATTTTAACCATCGGAATTTGAGCATTATTGACCATTATTTGAGGTACAAACATCCAAAGGTTTGAAATCACCAATCATACGGTCGTCCGTCAGCAAAGTTCTACTCTTTCCCTCCACTCTCTCAGACTAAAAATTAAAACGAAGCTAGTCCACCGTAAGGTCTATACCGTTGGATTCGTTTAGTGTAGAACACGAGGATCATCTAACGATCTGCACGCTAGGGACGATGTCCTCTTTGGACGACAGCAACAAAAGCCCAATTAGAAATTTTAAATCTTCCCAATACTCTTCACCCCAAAAAGCCCCAATAAAATCTTCCTTAACGACCCATTTAGAAATAAATGAAAAAAGAAGTTTTATTCCATACAATCCATTCCATTATACGAATCTTGGTTCTCGTTTATTTCAGCTCATCCAATGATATCAGATTAGGCGATCGTATCAGTTAGGTACGTTACACGGAATCAACGTCCTGATTAGTGGATATGGAGAGGCAGCAAAGATAAAGAGTATCGCAGGATATAATTTTTCATAAATGGAGCGGACGCCGCTTTGTCAGGCCACGCGTCGAGCACACCATGGCTGAGAACCCAGAGAACCAGGTTCGCTGAATCGACGGCGGCCGTTTCGACACGTTGCCAGTTCCGGCGGCGGTTAATCAAAATTCAAAAGAGAATGTCATGTCATCCACATGACATGCTGGCATGGATACATGCCGAAACACATGAGTTGTATGGTTAAAGAAAAAGTAAAAATTCAGAAGGGAAAATGAAGATAGATCATAGATGTATGGAGTATGGAATGACATGGATGGATGGTGGAGTGGTGGTGAATAATGATTCTGAAGGAGGGTCCATGATGGCACCGCCTCTTTCCGTAGAAAATAAATGATTAAAATCGAAAGGAGAGACTGCGCAGCCATCGCCGCCATTTCTCTCCCTATTATTATTCCTAGGGAGAGAGAGTGAAAAATCGATTGTAGAGAGAGAAAATCAAACCCATAAATTGGGCTATTTAAATGCAGCAGTTGTGACCCCCCTCTCTTCCCCCTTCTTCCAATGATAATCTACTCACAAGTAAGAGTGAGAAATTTAAAGAGTCGCTTTTTATAATTTTGGTTCTCGAAATACAGAGAAGGAGGTAGAGAGAGAGAGAGAGAGAGAGAGAGAGAGAGAGAGAGAGGGCTCAACAGCACTCCTCAAACAGATATAAAGACTAAATATTGTCTCCGTGTTTCAGGCTTTGTTCGCTTTACACGTGATTCAGGCGATAGCTGCGATTTAACCCCACCTATCATTGCCCCCCTCTTCTTCTTCTATATAAATCTGTGTTCTTCTCATTTGTTTTCCGTCAATCCAGCAAACGGAGAGGAGTACGTGGTTAGAGATGGGAGAGATTGTATTAGTGGTGAGAGAGTTCGACCCAGAGAAAGATTGTTTAGGAGTGGAGGAGGTGGAGAGAAGGTGTGAAGTTGGTCCAAGTGGCAAGATGTCTCTCTTCACCGACATGTTAGGTGACCCCATTTGCAGGGTCCGCCATTCACCCGCTTTTCTTATGTTGGTATGTTCTTTCTTCATCTTCTTCTTCGTCGTTGTCTTCTTCTTCATCTACTGTAAGTCTGTAACTAGAATTTTTTTTTTTTTAACGTGGGGTTTTTATTTATTAAATGGGGTTATTACTAAATCAGGTAGCTGAGATGGGTGAGGAGAAAGAGATCGTGGGTCTCATCAGAGGCTGTATCAAGACCGTTACATGCGGTAAAAAGCTCTCCCGAAGTGGAAAAAACGGCAGCTCTAACGATTCTCATCTTAAATCACTCCCCGTCTACACCAAGCTCGCCTACATCTTAGGCCTTCGCGTCTCTCCTTCTCACAGGTTATTTATTATTTCCCTTTTTTTTTATATAAAGGGGACAGGAAAGAAAGAGAGAGTTCAATTTTTTATACTAGAGTTTTGAAAGATATAGTAAAAAGAAAAGATCCCATTAAAGCTCTTCATTCAATCTCTCTGTAATAAATACAAAAAAACCCAAATCTAACTTTTTCTTCATGGGTTCAGGCGAATGGGTATTGGGTTGAAGCTGGTTTCTCGAATGGAGGGATGGTTTAGAGAGCACGGAGCCGAGTATTCGTACATGGCGACCGATAAAGACAACGAAGCCTCGGTTAAGCTTTTCACAGGTCGATGCGGCTACGCCGAGTTCCGCACCCCGTCTATTTTGGTCCAACCCGTATTTGCTCACCGAGTTAGAATCTCACAACGAGTCCACATCTTCCGACTCGCTACCTCCGATGCTGAAACCCTTTATCGTCGACGATTCTCCACCACCGAGTTCTTCCCACGTGATATTGATTCGGTTCTAAACAACGAACTAAACCTTGGCACCTTCGTTGCCGTGCCGTCTAGTTCTTACCGTTTCGAATCGTGGCCGGGAGCAGACGAGTTCCTGACAGACCCGCCCGAGTCGTGGGCGGTTTTAAGCATTTGGAACTGTAAGGAGGTTTTTACGTTGGAAGTCCGTGGAGCGTCACGAGTTCGACGAGGACTAGCGAAGACGAGTCGGATAGTGGATCGGGCGTTACCATGGCTGGGTATACCATCAGTGCCCGAAGTATTTCGACCCTTTGGATTACATTTCTTGTACGGACTAGGAGGAGATGGGGCCCAAGTGGTGAAGCTGACAAAAGCTTTGTGTGGGTTCGCACACAACATAGCAAAGGAGCGTGGGTGCGGTGTGGTGGCAACAGAGGTATCAAGTAGAGAACCGGTAAGGTTAGGAATTCCACACTGGAAGAGGCTATCGTGCGCTGAGGACCTTTGGTGTATGAAGCGGCTCGGAGAGGACTATAGCGATGGGTCAGTTGGAGACTGGACCAAATCGCCACCTGGACTATCCATTTTTGTTGATCCCAGAGAGTTCTAATTTAGTAAAAAAAGAAAAAGAAAAAGAAAAAAGAAAAAAGAAAAAGAAAATTCCTGATAGATTTTGAAAGTGGAGAAAGGAAGAGAAGATGTGTGTTTATCTAAAGGGAATATCCCTTCTGTAAATGGACGTAGCTTTTGGCTTATTTTTTTGATCTTCTCGTCACTTTTTTCTCATGTTGGTTTCTTGTGGGTTATCTACTTATCTTTTTTTTTTTTTTCCCTTTTTTGCCCTTCTTTTTCTTGTAACGGTTGTGAACAAACATGGGTCATGTGTCATGTGTCATGGGGGGGATCTCTCTCTAAAGTGAGGCTCTCTCTCAATTACTTTTTTTTTTTTTTTTAAATTTTATTTAAATAAATAAATAAAATAAGTATTTAATTTAAAAATAAAAAATATTAACGGGTACGTTACTTTGTGGGTGCTTTTTTTGAATGGGTTGTTGTGTCGGGTTGTTAATGGGTTGGTTTGGCTTTTGCGGTTCTGGGTTGCACTTAAAGAAATCTAAAGCATACGCCAAGAGAGGTCTGTTTTTTCCTTTATAAGAAGGGTCTTTTTAACCGGTTTTTTTTTTTTTTGGGTCATTGAAAGCCCACTTACATGAACCTTGCTTTTATGCTTTGATTATTTTATGTCTTCTTCTATGTTTCTTTGAAAATGACTTCTTTTGTCTTTGTCTCTTTTGTTTTTTGTTTTTTTTTTTAAATTTCTAAGGTTATTTTTGTAATAACAGTCCACTTTCCCCCACCCCACCAAGGCAAATGGTGTATTATTCCTATTCCTATTCCTATTCCTATAGAGTAATGATCGTGCATGTTGTTGTCAATTCTTTTCTTGGTGTGGGGTGTTTTCACAAAATTTGGGGTGCAAATAAAATTTCCCCTTCAAAAAAGGGAAGTGGATACTCTTTTCTGCCCACTGATCATTTTTACGTAGATTGAACATTGCCCAAATTCAACGGCTATAAATCACCAATTGAACTGATTTTTTTAGTGTTCAGTAGCCTCTACCAAGCGATGGGTCAAACATAATTAGGTCGGTGGTCTTAAGAGACTGCCACATGGCATTTTTCGGGATGTATACCATCAAGGAGTAAGTTTTTGATGTTGGATCATTTTTCTCTGTGGAGCAATCTCAAGTCCTGCTATTTGACATGGCAGAAGAAACAAAAAAACTGACTACTTGGAAAATATACTCCGGAACTCGGTATCATGGTTCAAAGTCTCGGCTGATCCCAGTCTGGATTGGGCAATCCAGATCGGGATCTGAGCCCACCGATCCGATCCAAACCAGCTCTGTCTTGCTGGGATTTCAGTTTTACAAAGGATTTTCACATCATCTCGGGCGAGATGGGTCGATCCTGTTCTGGATTGGACCGATCCAGATCGGGATCAGTGGGCGACTTTCATCCTTGCTAGATTTATTACATTCCATAAAATGCCGGAAAAGCACCCTGTATCTCTTGGAAAAAATCTATGATACAGACTTCTTTATCAAAATTTTGATGGAGAAGACCCTGAAAGTTTGGTCCACAACTTGGTGGATCCACACACCAAAAATCAGTGCGATTAGTAATTTCTAACCATAGGATTTGATCACTTTTCCATCATGGGCTTGAAACCAACCCATAGGCCTATTCATGAAGTCCATGATTAAAAAAGTACTCAAATCCTATTAGAAATCATCAATGACGCTGATTTTTGGTCCACCAAGGTGTGGACCAAAAAATCATGGGCCAGTAGGTCCGAAAAAGTGTACAAAGTATTGTCAACGGAAAACAAGCCTAAAAAGGGTGTTTTGGTCAGATAAAAAATGGGGCTTGGGGCCCCTGTTGTGGACGGTTCGAATAGGAATTCCGAACTTTTTCATCCTTTATAAAAAAAAAAAAAAAAGGAAAAAAGAGAAGGAAAAGAACTTTTTCCTACCTTTAGGAGAGAGAGAGAACGGGTGGCGTGCAACGATGTTGAAGGGCATGCAATGTGTTATATTCGTCGTGGGGGATTTGCACAAAAGTCATGAGATGGGGGGGGGGGGGGGGGGGGGGGGGGGGGGGGTGGGGTCATGATGGTGCAAAATCTTTATATCTGAATGCCACGTGGCATAAGTTATGTGTGTTGATTTTCATATTTCATTAGTTGCGTGGAAAAAAGCGGCTTGATGTAGTTGACAAGTTTGGATTTAGTGAAAAGATGAGAGAATCAGAATCAGAATCCTAATCAAGTTATGGACGACTCACCAACTTAGTTTTCTCATTAATGGTCAACCATACATGTGCTCTTTTAGTACCTTCTTCTATCACATAAAATGTGTGGACTTCAACTGCCGACTGCCAATGGGTCGGGTCAACCCAATAAACCATTTTCCCTATTTTTTATTTTTAATTTTTTTGGTTAAGGACTCAAATCCATGCCGAACCCGATCGGATCCTATACCCTTTTGCATATTGTGCAAGTGAAATAATTTCCTCGATTGCGCCATTCTCCTACCTTCGTGCTAAAAGGTCGTTCTTGTCGCGCAAAAATGCGGAAAAGTTGGGTAGGAAAGAAAATGAAAGCACACGAGGAAGCTACATGGAAGTTAGAACGTGACGACCGATATTCCTCCGTGTTATTCGGGGAAGAATTACCCTCGAAAATACCTTAAATATCAAAACCTAAATTATCCTCTTAGAAAATTGTAAGGTTTAATTTATGAAAGTTTTAAATCTAGGTCACACATCTTCGATTCATCTTTTATTTAGTCAATTCTTACTTCTTCTTTTTTTTTCGAGATCACCCATTTTCTCAATTTTCAATTATTTATTTATAGCATAATTTTAGAAGGTAGTTGACAATTAGAATTGTGACGGAGGTGAAGAATTGATACGTGTCAATTGACTAAGTGGCAGTAGCGAGACTTACTCTTTGATTGACACTCAAATCAATTATCAATGAGAGAGGGCCATCTCTACCATAAGGCCATTAAGGCGGTTGCTTTAGGCCCCCAGCCCACTAACCACATATGGATGTTTAATCATACAAACCAAAAATTAACCTGATTGGTTATCTCAAGCCATAAATTTTAGTACTTTTTATGATTGATTCTAGCCATTGGATACAAGCATGTATTTTTGGGTAATAAATCCAATGGCTAGAAATCATTAATCAATCTGATTTTTAGGGTGTTTAACCACCAATAGATGGGCTGAACATCCACACAGTCATTAGCCCAAAAAATGATCTATGTAGGATCGCAAGAGTCCTCTGTGTTATTAGATGTATTGGTTCGATGATTATTAATCAGGCTGTATTGGATCCGGTTCTGATGAGTTTCGGGCATGCAATTTGGATCCGACAGGTGAAATGGGACGACGAATGTCAGTGACACGTAGAGTTGAATTCGAGGTGCATTATCGTCGCTAAAAATGTGACTTAATTGGCATCTAATCCAAACTAAATTTCAGAGACTCCTGAAAAATATAGTAAGGACCCCATGATTGACAAGCAAACCCTAAAAGCAAAATCTTCTAATATTAAGTGGGGGATTAAAAGTTAGGGTTAGGCAAGTTTTGACTGAGATTTGTATCTTTTTGCAACATTTTGAAAAAGGTACCTAATCTTTTAAACTAGTAAAAATAGGTTTGAAACCCCACTTTCACAAACCAGTCTACTTTCTACTATTTTTCATCCACAAATCTCTAATGAGAAAAAGGTGAAGAGGTGATTCACTAGTACCATTTCTTTCTTTGGTTGACTTGAAAATTGTGGAAGGTGGGGATAAATCAACCCTATTATGGTCAAATTTGGCTGGCACCATGTTTCTTATCTTTCTTAGTCTCTTTCAACACAGGGGTCTTCAAAAGCTAAAATGGCTTTTGAGTGGTGAATGGTGAGTGGTGAGTGGGTGATGTGAGTTCATAATCTCACCCAAATGCTCATTAGGATCATCTTTATGTCTATTGGACTTAATAAAGGTTGGTTTTGTGTCAATTTTGGTGTATATTATGACATGGTAAACTTTACTCTACAAGTTGGCACATTGCCCATGTAAGCACACGTCACCTTGCAGCTCATTCAATGCTCATCTTTTATTAAAAGATTAAAAAAAAATCTTTATTCTTAATATGACTTTCAAATTCTTTAAATTGATAAATATTGTTTTTTTCATTTTTTATTTTTTTTTTTAAAACTTTATAGGGGTTCTTTGGTCATTCAACATTTTAACTCAATCTGTGAAAGCATTTATTGAATGCCCACGTGACACCTGACTCTGTCCCTAGGAAAAAAATTGATGATGGTGTCCATGATCAAAGTTGATGACGGACCCACAATGTGAGTCACGTGACACTTTATTAGAGGGTACTGCGCATATGGATGTTTGGTCCATCCCTAGATGGACTTACATAACAAAAATCGGCATGATTAGTGATTTCTAACTTTAATCTGAGTACCCCAAATACTGTTAGAAATTCACAGTTAAAAATAAACTATGAAAAAGACTCCAATCCAATGGATAAAAATTACTAATCATGATGAATTCTGGTATGTAGGTCCAACTAAGATGGGCCAAACATCTATACGGTCAGTAGTCTCTAAGAGTGGGCCACGTGTAAGGTGTGACACGTGGTGTCCCCCTAGTTTCATTAAATTGTGGCAGAGGTTTATCCATAAAGCAGTTTCTCTAGTAACGAAGTTTACGCTGCTCGCCATAGATCAACCCAGTCATGCAAGTAAACTCTAGTCGTTTTCGGAGTTCATTTGAACTGGATTGCGCTTGTAAGCACTCCAAACACTCGTGGGAGGTGGATATGTAACAACAAATTATCGGCAATCCCTGAAAATCAAGGTGATTACCTTATAACCTTACAATACCGCAACTTAAACTTTGTTACCAAACACCCTTTAAGGGGAAAATGGGACTTGCCTGCATGATGGGCTTCTTAGATTTGCATGATTCTGGGTTGGCTTATGATGCAATTACAAAGCCTATGGGTTAGAACTGCTGGATAAATGGGTAAACAGGCCTGTAAGATAGATTAGCCAAGCCCTCATATTGGGTATTTTGTTGGGGGTTGCATCTAAAGACCAAACGAGCCAGACTTTGTTAGAAGTGGGCTTTAGAAAAATGACGGTCCCAAACTGGACTTCGGTTTAGGTTCTTAAGTCATGGGCTATACCCGAGAGAAGTCATACATCAATCTGACCCCCACATGTGCACTGCTACTCCCTGATGCCTCCTAATTGTCTTTTTCCCTTGGGTCGCGATGTAACAAGCTGTAGCTTACGCAAAAAGCGTCAGCTAGCACCATTTTTTTTACTCACTGCTGCCGTCTGGGCCCACTGACTGCATGGATGTTTAGCCCACCCCTTGGTATACAACAGCAAGAATCAACAGCAAGAATGGTTGAATACAACAGCAAGAATCACTCCTTTTTAAGTACTAAAATCTAATGGCTAGAGATTAACAATCATGGTGATTTTTGGTGTGTATATCCAACAAGCCACTTTCAGAGGGGAGTTGGTGTTTGGAGTGAGTTGCCTGGATCATCATCCCATTGGATCTACATGGTTCTTAGTTCATCATATTCTGTAAAATTAAGCAGGAACGATTCTAATTTGGCCACTTAATTAGTTCACAGTTCTTGGGTTTTTTTTTTAGAATTTGACAAGTCTTGCTCCCGTTGTTTTTTATCGATTAGAATGGGTGCTGGATAAATGGATTGGCAACAGTTTTAACCATGATTTGGAAAGTGCAAGGCAAGTTGGGATGAAAACGTTGTCATGCGCGCGGGGGGTTTGGACCCTTTGATGAGTGGAATCTAAGAATTCTAAATGCTGAAAAAGGATGATCATAACCATAAGATCTAGACCATTCACCATTTCAATGGTGGGTTCTGTAGTTTTTACATTTCTGCATTGATGCAACAAGTCTATGAATGAATAGGGAAACCAGAGAGGGGTAGACGTTTAAAACCAAAGTGGCATTTCCCTTTCCCTTATGGTACAGCAAAACTGGGCCATCATCACAAACCCATAACTAAGAGAAATAAAAAAGAACAAATGAAGAAGAATAACAACAAAAAAAAAAAAAAACACTTCATATTTCTTGGTGAAGAGAAGACTTACCAGCAATCAATCCAATTCCGAACCTTTCAGCCATATACTTTCTTTTTGCTCAAAAGTCCCATAAAACTCCCTTTCATTTCATCCCATGTCAACCTGGAAGATGTCAGCAGTTCTAACTTCTAATGTCAGGGAGAGAGAGAAGCCAACCAACCTCTCTCTCTTTATCTCCTCTCTACTAAGAGACTGAATGCCTCCTGTTTCTGGAAGGTGTGGACTTAATTTCCTCTGGGTTGGCAGAACCAGGGCTCTCAGATGTATCAGAACTGCTATTCTCATCCTGTGCCCCTTTGCTTGACCAGAGCTTTGTAAATATCTTTTTTGACATGAGCAGCCCTTTCACCTTACTGGCAGCAGCTTTCTCAATGCTACTTTTATACTCAACCCCATTCTTTTCAATTCCTCTACCCCCTAACCTCAGGGAAGCAAGCTCCCCCTTGAGGGCCTTGAGCTCCTCTGTTGTTGGGACGGCATCCCAGTCCTCCTCTGTGTTGGTTGTTGTGGTCCGTGAGCTCCCGTGGGAACCCCCGTTCTCCCGTGGGAGTAGAGCCCTGAGGCTCCCAGGCAGGTCAGGTGTAGCACCGCCAGCAGATGATGTGGCAGCCCTGACCTGCTCAAAGAAGAGAACCTGGACAACCACCCGAAGTGGGAGACGCTCATTTTGCACAGCATGCATGCACGCGTCAACTGAGAGCTTCTTGCAGTCCATCAGCCTGCAGATCCTCTTTCTCTCGCTCTTGCTCATCCCTGGGTGCTCCTGCACCATAACATGAACAGTTCAAGAAATCAGTCAGCAATCACTGGCCTTATCTATATACATGCAAACACATGCCTGGTGCTTTTGCACTTGGAGCTACCAGTAAATCCATCACATTAAAATGAAATAAGAAGCACAGGGGGGACTTTTTAGGCCAAGATGTGAGATGAAAAAGAAGCGAAGTCCTTTCCGCCTGTCTTGGTGCACACATGGGGGATTCAAGACCATCCATTGGACGGGCCAAAACTTCACCCGACTGGATGATCTTTTACATACAACCTTTTGCATTTTGTTGGGGTGGAGAGAATATGGTAAATGATCTACAAGGAATATAGATCGGATGGCTAAGATCATCTGAGATCCAATTTTGACTTAGGCAATCTTCTTGGCGGGTCCTCTTGAATGAGGGTCCAACACCTGCATGTGCACCAGGCATGCCAAGGAGACAGGCAGGATAGCAGGAACAGCTGGCTATTACTGTCTTCTCATCCTGTCACCAGTTATCTTCAAAGGACAAGGTAGTTTATTCTCAACAAACACAGGTAACTGTGACTGAGAGACCACACAAGATATAGGGGCATTTATATTCTAGGCGCGCGTACACATCTCCCACTCAAGATCAAGATGAGTGGGAAATGGGAGATGCCAGTCCTTAATTTGCAACGTATACAACCATATAGAGGACAAATCAGGGATATGCTTGCCCAAGGCTTATTGGAAAATAACTCGTATGCATTGTACTCAAATAAGTACCAAAAATTGATTGCATTTTCCATTCAGAACAGTTTCCCAAGGCTTATTGGCAAATAACTCATAGGAATTACTCTCGTATACAATTATAACTTCTAACAAATTGGTGGCCTGTTTTGGTCAGAACATTCTCATCATAAAAAAAAACCTTTCAAATTTGGCATAACATGAAAACGAGGCAATTCAAAGCCAAGACCGGAAATTCAGGAACTTACCTTGAGAAACATGTCAATGGCACGGTAAAGTCCATCATGAGCTGGTCTTGAGAAGCCAGATACTATTTCAGCAAGGTCGACAAACTTCGATAAAGGAAGATTGGGGTCCTTTGCGATTTCAGCAAGGTATCCATCAACCAGTTTCGCTACTGTAAGCTTGGAAGTATCTGATATAAACCCAGGGGTTCTAATCTCCTGCAGCTCTTCAGTCAGTGGTGGGCCACCCAGCGGACTCTGCTCCTGCATTACAAACTCCTCCACTATGTTTAGTACCACATCAACATCATACATCGTAGTCTCCCCTGCTGGGGCTGGAATCAGAAGATCAGTAACTGAAGCCTCCTCCAGCTGCCTCCCTATTCTCCTAACCAGCTCTCTCTTCCCCATATCTCCAGAATCAAGCAACATTGCTGCTTTTAACAGATTGAGCAAAAAACTACAGGGAACACTGCCCTTTTCTGTGGGCAACAACCACACAATTGTCTCCACCAATGATCTATTCTTTACATCACCACCCTGGATCACACCCTTGCTGAAACTCGGCAGCCTTTTCAGCACATATGCTTTTAGGGCTTCTCCAATTACCTCACCAGACATTCTCCCCTTGGTTTTGATGGTGATTATAACTCGTTTGTACAAATCAATTTCGAGCTCACACAGGTCCTCAACCCACCAATCCTTTGGAACTGTTTGCTGTTTCCTGACACCATTCCAGTGTGGTTCAATCCTGTTCTCTGAAGGGAGCTTTCTACGATTATAGGTGTAAGACCACTCCACTTTGGAAGGGTCGATGGAGGCCCTGGAAGCAATGGAATCAATACAACGGCTAACCACCTTCAGTTCCTCACACCAGGGTAGCAGAGACCTTGTAGTCTGAAGAACAATGATTGAGTCTTTCCAGCTGCAGAAGATGCTGGAGTTAAGGAATACTTCGATCTTGTAAATGAGGTTCCCTTTCTCGACGTTCTCATGCATCTCTAGGTACTCTGCTGCGCAGCGAGCTGCAACCACGTTGTAAGCGTTGAGGGTAACTGTCATGCTGTAACAAAATTTGACACATATCTCGAATGCAGCAGGTCCACCAGGAATGTCGGGGATGTGGATTTCATCGTTGTTTTCCTCATTTGTGGTTGTGACCAACTTCTGCAAGCGGGCACTCTTGGACACAAGGGGAAACTACAAAATCAATGTGTTCACAGTATGTTAGTTATACCAGATAAACATGCAGAGTTAACACATAAATATTGAGATTCGAGTTGGTTGCTTTATCAGCAATCATATTAAATTGTTTGTGGGTTCAAACCCTGAAGATCCTTCTATCCACAGTGTTCACATCTGCTGAGGTAAGCATTATAATATTACATTTATGCGCTACCAACAACATGGGTAGTAGGATCCACAGTGCTGGAACCTGTAAGCTACGTCAGTAAGGTTGCTTACAAGTTGTTAGATGTTTCCTAATTCATAGTCTAGCATGCAGACAACCACAGCCAATGCCAAAACTGAGATGTTTATTGAAAAACCACAGCCAATGCTCAAAATGATAATGTAATGAGCTTTCTCGGGAAAGGATGGTTTTTTTGGTTGTCCAAAGTTACTGACAACCCTTGGAGCTGAAAGTCTTTTGTTGCCACTCCTGGAACCCTTGGAATGCAGTGCCCATAAGAGTTTGCAAGTATTTCACTTATCTTTCAGAACTTCTTGCTGCCAGGATTGGAATGAATTGCTACATTGGCTCAACTCTTTCCTTCCTGCTTTATATCTATATCCGTATGCATTCTATATGGATTTTAGGATTGACGTACCTTGTGTAGATAAAACTTCACATCACCCACGTTAACAATGAAGTCAGTTGACAACTCGGTTGCCACATACCTGAAAATGGGATTTGATCAATGTTTTTAAAGTCGAATTGGATCAAAATATCACAAGGCATAGGATTAATATTGAATTGAGATTCAAATCATAAGATTCATAAATGTTTGCTCTATAGGTTGAGAAAAGTAATAAAATCATATCAAAACAACTTGAAAAAAATAAAATATGCCTAATCCTCCCCAATCTATCATATAAGGACAAAGTACCGTACAAACACTTATAATATCAAAAATTTACCTAGCAATCCCGGTAAGGACAACATAGACTGATAGACATTGTTCTAAATTCAAAGTTATACAAACAAAACATCTTCTCACAAAAAGAAAAACTAAAACCATGTCTCACCAATTCATCATCAAATTAACAAGTTTCCATCTCTCACAAACAAAGTCTAAACTCTCAATATTTTAAACTGCGCATGGACATGCATTTACATGCTAGGTGATTTTTCACGAGAAACTCAAACACCTTGCTGAATAAGGTGTTTTTACCATATTGATGGTGATGGTGGTCCTCAAAATTTTGTTCTTCAAACCACACTTTCTCCTTACTAATGGCATTGTTGCTTCAGTCATCCTCGCAACATTGTTTAAAGATTTTAGTTCCTACTTTAGTAAATTACTGTATTTGGATTGTGAGTCGGGTCAACTTAGTAAGCATCACCGCGTCTCTTTTCCATCTAGGTTTGATAGTCGCGTGTCAAGTCCCTTTTCAATTGTTCATTCTGATGTTTGAGACCAGGCTAAGATGCATTCACAAAATGATTTTAAGTACTTTGTTAATTTTGTGGATGACTATTCCCGAATGACATGGATTTACTTAATGAAGATAGTTCCGAGTTCTTCTCTATTTTTAAATTATTTTATATGGAAATGCAAACTCAATTTGGTATCGATATCTGTATTCTTCGTTCTGATAATGACAATATATACTTCTATATTGTTTCAAGATTATTTTGGTTCTCATGGTATGTTGCATCAGACCTCTTGTACTCATACAAATCAACAAAATTGGGTGGCTGAAAGGAAACATCGACATATGTTAGAAATTGCCCATTCCTTCATTTTCTAGATGAAGGCACCAAAGATATACTGTAGTGATATTGTCCTCACAACTTGTTATCTCGTTAACCATCGCCTTTGTTAGTTATCAATAGTAAGACTCAATTTTCAATTTTGTTTAAAGATACTTCCCTGTTTTCTCTTTTCCCTTCATATTTTTGGTTGTGTGCTTTGTTCATTGTCTGGATAGAGGGATAAACTTGATACTCGTTCTATCAAGTGTGTCTTTTGAGGATACTCTCGTACCCAAAAAGGATATCGGCGTTATGGTCCTTTTCGCCGATAGTTTGTGTGATGATGTCACTTTTGTGTATGTTCCTTTCTTTTTAGATGGGAACTATCATATGGATGATGAGGTGTTCTATATTCCTCTTCCTTTAACTAAACCTCTTCCTCTTGATACACCTTGCTCTACACCTATTTTTGGTTCCACTCGTTCTAATTCAGATTTGTAGATTTATGTTCGACAGTGTCATCCCACACATCCACCAGTTGTTGCAATTCGCCAATTGTTCTTGTGCCTCCTCTATCTTTTTCCACGCCTGCAGATCGTCTCCATCACCAGTTCTTCCCATTTCCCTTTGTAAAGGTAAATGTGTGCACTTCGCACCCTATTTATCATTGGTTTCTTACTCATTTGTATCATTCTTTTCATAAGTTTGTCACCTCTCTTTCCTTTATGTCAGTTCCCACTAATCTTCAGGATGCTATATCACATTTTGGTTGGAGGAAAGCAATGCAAGATGAAATGGATGCTCTTCATCACAATAATACTTGAGACCTTACCTCTCTCCCTCCTAATAAGCAGGTTGTGGGTTGTCACCGAGTGTATACTATCAACCATCTTCCTGATGGATCCGTGGACATGCTTAAGGCTTGTCTTGTTGCCAAAGGTTATTATCAAACCAATGGTATTGACTATGTTGAGATGTTTTCTCCAATGGCTAAAATATCTTTAGTTCGTGTCAACATCTCTCTTGTTGCTAATGTGCAGTGGCAGGTTCAGTGAAGTTGTATTTCAGTTTGGTTTGAGAAGATGTCAATCAGACCACTCTGTATTACGTCCGTGTTTTGAGGATGAGAAGATCGTCTTGGTTGTCTATGTTGATGACATCATGATTACAAATAGTGACGTCAAGGGTATAGAGAATTTGAAGTACTTTCTTTACGTACATTTTCACACTAAAGACCTCAAACAACTAAGTACTTCCTAGGTATTGAAGTTGCACGGCAAAAGGCTGAAATTAATTTTCTCAACGAAAGTATGTTTTGAATTTACTTGAGGATACTAGTTAACTGGGAACTAAACCAGCAGACACTCCAATGGATCATAATGTGAAACTTATTATTGATAAGGGAGAATTGCTTGATAATGCTGGAAGGTATCAGAGATTGGTTGACAAGCTTAATTACCTCACCATCACTAAACTGGATATTTTTTGTTGTTAGTGTGGCAGGTCAATTTATACAAGAGCCTTGGATCCTACATTGGGAGGCTGTGATTCATGCTCTGATTTATCTCGATGGAGCTACTGGCGTGGTTTGCTATACAAGACGTATGGTCATGTACATGTTGAGGGCCATGCAGATGCTGATTGAGCTGATTTATTACCTGATAGGAGATTTACCATAGGATTTTGCACATTCATCGGTGGGAACCTTGTGTCATGGCGGAGTAAGAAACAGTGTGGTGGCTCAATCTTGCACTGAAGCTCAGTGTCAAGCTATGGCTCACACTACTTGTGACTTGACAATGTTGAGGAATCTTCTCCATGAGATAGGATTTGTAGTTGATCTCCATATTCCTCTGTTTTTTTTTTTTTTTATAATCAAGAGATTGTCCATATTGCTTTTGTTCTTGTTTTTCATGAGAGGACCAAGCACATTGAATTTGATTGCCACTTCATTAGAAAGAAAGTTGAAACTTGTGACATTTGTACTTAGTATGTGAAATCGGGACATTAGTTAGCTCATGTATTTACAAAGGAATTGAGGCGCACGATGTATTTACTATATATATATATATATATATATATGCTCTAGCTGATGTATTTACCAAGTGTTTCTTTCGTCCCTTTTTTTGGAGTTGTTTAACTACCCCTCCCTCCCTAGACCCCAAGTTATAGACCTTAAAACAAAAATAAGAAAAACAAAAAAAGTTCAAATAAGCGGGTTAGACGATGTGGGTCGCTCAGCCAGGCATTCTGTAATTCCAACCTATGATACCCGGATACTTGTACTAGTGCCTCATACCAGTGTCGTGTCGTGTCGTGTCGACACGGATATGGACACCGGACAGTCCACCGACACGTATCCCCACGTGTCCTTCATAAAAAGTTGAAAAACTTAGAAAAAATAAAAATTTTGAACTACAAAATAGGATACTCGTATCCGTATCCGTGTCATTGATTTTGGAAAATGTCGAGTCGTATCCCCGCTTCCCGTATCCGTGTCTGTGTCCGTATCCGTATCCGGGCATCATAGATTCCAACATTTTTTCAATTCAAAACTTTTGATTTCAAAGTGTAGGAGCATTTGTTTTTATTTCCCTCCAAAAATTTCAAGTCAACTTCTTTTTTCAAAGTTTGTAGAACAAAATCAAACTAGGTAAGGTACTAGGTTCAAACTCCTTAGGACACTTTTTTGCTTTAAAAACTCCAAGTAGAACAAAACCCAATGGTCGTAGGTTCAAAACTCCTTAGTACACTTCGCTTTAATAATTTTATTAAAACCTTTATCTAACAAGCATGGCCTATCACAGCATATGATTGGCAGCAGAATACATTCTCGATAGCAATGTTGAACATGGTAGTGTTGGAAGTTATGCTCTAGGCAATGCTTCAGGTCTTCTATAATACCCTTAATATGTTGAGGGACTTCTATCTCATTCATTATTGCCTGATCACTAGTAAGGAGTCTCCTTCGAGCATGACGGTCGTTGTTCATTGCCACTTGGAGTATTTGCCTTCCAGCCCAAGCTTCCATTAATGTAATCATTGTTTTGCCAAGGGATTGAGCCATTGTTGCAATAAATCTTCTTGTCCATCTCATATTATCCCACCAATCACTGCTTTTCCTTGAATCACCGACCCATCAAATTTGCATGTAATCGAGCTTGGTGGAGAAGGTTACCCTCTAATTTGCTATGCCAACTCCAAGCCTTTTCCCTAAGACAGGCAGCCCCGATGCTTTCACTGACTCTGATCCTTGTAAATGCTTATAGCAGCTCTCATGGTGAATTTCTAATATTAGTTACGTGATTTTATACTAGCTCTTAAAGTCGATTGCTTAGTTGCACAAAGTGAGAGTCATAGTGGGACCGATAGCAGATATCTGAGTAAGAGCAAAGAAGCACATGGGTTTAAAAAAAAATCGAGATGCGAATGGACCACGAGGAATATATATTTTATATTTAATACTATGAGGTAAGGAAGTTAATGGAAGTATTCGAAGCACAAAGATTTTCAATATAAACCATCTTTAGCAAACGAGTCGGCATTTTAGATGGAATGGACCTACCTACTTAAAAATTTAGAATCTGTTATAAGTAATATATAATGTCTTTAGAATATAAAATAGAATAATTGATTATGTGAATAAAACTTTTAATATCTAGACTCATAATCAATAAAACCATCACAATATAAAATTAATAAAGTTAAGGTAGTCCCGATGGAATTATGGTCATAGTAATTGGTGATGGAGCATAGAAGTTTACGAAGTGGAACTGTAATTGGGAGAAAGAGTTAAGAGCAAAACAACACCTTGGGCAGAAATTCTTGTCTAAAGTTGGTAGTAAAGCATCATATTAATCAACATTTTTGTACATAATTGTGAGGAGAAAAGTGTTTCTAGGTAATTATGCCACAAACATATAACTCACTCTTCCAGTGTTATATCCCCAAATTCATCAACTTATCTGTTGTTTCTTTGTCAAGATATTCCTACACAAAGCCAAAAGATCAACTGTTGAAGAAAACAAGGACGACTTCTTTGGACCCCCACCAGTTTTTGTACTAAGAATGCCAGTGTATTCAAAGATTCACCTACGTGACCCTAGGCCACCACTTTGCTTGTAAAAACTATTAAATTCCGTGAATTGGTGAAATAGTAAAATTCTGTGTTATATGAATATCTATAATTGTTATGAATTTAATACAGAAAATTACATTCTGGTTGCCTAGGCGCCTCGCGTGTTGCCTGGCACCTTTGAGTACACTGGGATGTGTGATCTTAGATAAGCATGGATGCAACATTGGTCCTTGTCTCGATTGGAATAGAGGTTGGAATTCAACCCAGAGGTCGAGGGTTTTAAGGGCGTGGTAAGAGAAGAGGAAGAGAAAGCAATCGGAGGTATTATAAAATAGCTCAGTTTTTTAATATTATTTTCTTATGGAAAACTAAATAACATTCAAGAGATGAGCATGGTCATGTCAATGGTATTAAGGATGGAACTCAGATCATACATGGATGTGACTCTCGACATTTTCAGGATGAAACTCAAGGGTGACTCAAGAATGTCTAAGTTATAAACTTTGTCTCTAGAAAGAGCAGAAACAAATACTAGAATCATCCTTCACCTACAGGCATATTTTTCAACTTCAACGACAATTTATACAGGAGCATCCTTTGAGTGATTATAACGGGAACACCAGAATCAGATAAATTAGATGGTTAAGGCTTTCCTCACCCTCCACTTCCAAAACATTATTTGAACTCAACCTACAGTAAGAACACATGTACGTGGTGATCCAATCACTTAACAAGAATGACACAAGCACAGTCATCTCCTGTTCTTTTTGGTAAGTGTTTGAATCACCATTTACACGTTGCTATAGTGTGAGTTCAGATAATTTTTTGAATTCTGGAGTGAGAAGTCTTTCCCACATTAGATTATAAAAGGTTCTTCCCAATGCCTTCCTTAGCACGCATTTCATCTCAAAAACTCCATTCCAGAATGGCCCCACCAAGCCCAAGAGAAGAATACGTGTCTTCTGAGAAGTACGAAAGTTTCTCGTGTTCAGAACCTCACTAAATATGAGGCCTACAGGATTTGACAAACCACTTTATGGGCAATCACAATCACTTTTGGAGGGTTATGAAGACCCGACCAAACCAATGGGACCACAAAGCACAAGGCCACTAACCTCGAACAAATTAACCTAACCCCTTATTCAATTAAGCAAAACATTGCATAGCCAGCCAACTAAGAGAGTCAGAAACCAATCATCCCATTTGTGATTTGTCCAAGCCAAGCCTCCAAGCTAAGCCTGGTATTGCTACAAAATCCTCGATACATGATCTCCCTGGCGTAGGAATGAGCATTCCAGATTTGACCCAAAAACCCTAGGTCAGCATGCGATAAATTAAAGGCAACTCCAACTAACTGGGTATTGGGAATTTCAGAAGAAAAACTCAATTGCTAATAAAACCCCCAAATAACAGACCTATGCCAAAGATGCAGGAAACACTATAGAAGCAGTACCAAACACACCTAAAAGAAATTAACAAGAAAAGCACACAAACACACATATTGGAGAAGAACAATATCAGAACAAGGCCCAAAAGATCTCACCTGACATTGTTCCCATCGGTCTGAAACGAATCAGGCTTTGACCCCAGTTTCATAAACTTCATATTGGCAAGGAAAAGTTCTGGCTTCTGCAACTGCTTCTCCTTCTCCTCTGAGATTCAAAATAATCCTACCCCAACTTCTTAATTAATCACAAAAACAGCTACACCGCACTTCGGAGACCACCAAACATACCCCAAAACACAAAAAGAATAAGAATACCAGAAATGAAAAGAAAAAAAAAAACCAGGTGTGATAGGGACTGGGGACTGGGGACTGGGGATTGGACTTCTGAATGTGACCAACTTTCTGGGCTTCAAGGGAAGTAAGGAAGAATGGATCAAATGAAGGATATATGCTATGAGGTGGTAGGACCGAATCTTTCGCACGAACCGAGGCAGGAGTAGAGTAGTTTTTGAGAGAGAAAGAGTAGTAAATTGGGTGGTCTGTAAGTAAATTTTTTTTAAGAGAGGCTTCTCTTCAATGGCAAGAGACCCAAAGAAGAGCTTGTTTCCTCGGTCGGCGGCAGCGCCCACGGACCCCGGGCTCCCTCGGTCAGCCCAGGAGACATTGCCAACAGACTCTCTCTACTAAACAATTCACAAACCAAAGACACCCACAAGCACAAAACTGACACCACCGCCCTTTCCCCTATTTGTTTATCTCTCCTCCTCTCTGTTTTTCCCTTTTTTTTAAAGCATCACAAACCAAAAGATCCACCACCACCAACACCTCTACTGATCTCCAGAGTTTCAAGTCCCAAATCCTCGAATCCAAATTCTTTTTAAGTTTATCTTTCACCGTTGAAGACCTGCAACCGAAAACAGCATCTTTCGGCATGAGTTGAGAAAACCACCAAAATCGTAAACAGACAACAAGCATCAAATCTTCTTTCTTTTACAATTAAGGAATAAAGAGAAGATCAAAAACCCAGTTACATTAATGAACAAAAAACCACAATAGTCTCGGAAAAATGCGAGAGAAAAAAAAAACCCATCAAAATCAACTCTGGAAACAGAACAGAATCCACCTAAAAAATGAAACGAAGCCAAACACTACCCATATGTCAAATCAAAACAGAAAACTAGAAACCCCACTGAAAAACGAGTCATGAATTGATCAGCTAAAAATTACGAAGACAAACTCCAAAAAACACTCTCCGCATCATATCAAACAAGGAGCTAAGAACCCAACAAAACCAAATACCAAAAAGGATCTCAAATCTACAAAACAACCTTAATTACCAAGTGATCAACCACTATAATGCAAAAAACTTAACAAACCCACCTCAAATGAAGAGAAAGAAAGCAGAATCAGACCCAAAAAACAAGCTAGAAAAACTTTAAAAACAATCTAAAAAATGAAGCAAAACCCACCAAAAAACAGAGAAATAGAAACTCAAATTCCACTAAAAATGGTCTCCAAAGTCCACAAAAACTTCTCTCTCTAGCTCTTTCCAGCTCCACGTGTAGCAGAGCAAAGAAGAATCAATACCAGTGCGCACAATAACACTGTACACCATGCATGAGCATTATATCAGGCAGACAAAAACCACCACACCCCGCTTTAACTCAGAAACCACTCATCCTATCCAAAACCAAACCAAAAACCACCAAACAAAAACACAAAAAGCCAAGCTGAGAATGTTCCCAGTCTCGTTAGAATCAGTAACACCACCACCCCTCTCTCGCTCTCTCTTTCACATTTTCTCACAAAAATTAAAGAAAAAGTACAACAAAAACATCGAAATTCGTTCCAAAAAACCAAAGAAAACAAGAAAAAAAATCTCTCTTTTGTTTTCCTTCTTCTTTATATTTAAATTTTCAGGGCCTTAGTTCAGTTCAGCGGCCCATTACCTCTCTCTCTCTCTCTCTGCACCGTTAATGCACGCCAATCTGACACTCAGCTTTGCTGCTCCCCTTAACGTAGACCCCTTTCATAAAATACCCTTAACTCGCGTCTTAATTTACGACACTACCCCTGCACAGTGCACACAAAGAAATGAAGAAAACGACCCATCTATCCCTCTCGTACTTTGATAATAATGGTATCCAAGTATCCAGCTAGATATTTTATTTTTCATTTTTTTTATTAATTATTCCTCATGTTGGTCAAAAATAAATTAATTAATAGCTTTATTTCAAGGTTTAAAAGGGACCGTTATAACGGTCTGGGGGCATTACCGTTTTAACGAAAAAACGCTCGGGCAAACACGGAAAATAACAGAAAAAATATTGAAAAAGGGTTGAATTTCAAATTTTTAATAACCGATAAAATAGTCGTTTTTTCACATTTTTTTTCAGAAAATAACGGTCGGAAAAAATGGCCATTATTTTCTGGGCGTTTTAATGGTGCGTAATGTAAAACGGGGTAGGTCCGAATCCGTTATAACAGCTGATTTTTAAACCTTGTTTTAAAAGGGGCCATTACGACTGTATAACGGACTGGTGGCGTTACCTTTTTTTCGTTACAACAACTTGTAATGCTCAGGGGCAAAAATGGAAAATAACGAGAAAAATGGCGCTGGAATTCAAATTTTGAAATTTAAAATTTTGAAAAACAGAAAATAGTGGCTGTTTTTTCCCCAAATTTTTTCAAAAACAAAGACTTTATTTTCGAGACGTTTTAACGGTATATAACGTAATGGGAGAGTTCCAAATCCGTTATAACGGCCATGACGGCCTTTTTTTAACCATGCTTTATTTATCCTAATATTTTACTAAAAATGTTGCTATAAATTGATAAAGAGCCTTGACTGTGGGCGTCACATGCGTCACCCATCTCAAGTGCTTCTCATTCTAATCCATATATTTCACTATTAATTTAACTTTAATTCCAACTAACATCCTTAACTTTGTTTCTTGATAATTAAGTATCCCATGTGAAGCACCCGCACTAAAGTACGGTGCAAGTCATATTCATTGATGTTCGATCCTCATCGATGCACCGAGTTCACCTATTTGGTGCTTGATCATTACTCATCTTAATGGGGTTCGAACTAATTGTTCAAGAATAAGTAATGAACTTTTTTGATTGCTTAAGGAAACATGGTCCAAATAATATGCGTTCCAAAATCGAAGGTATCAGAAACTATGATATCTATATAACAAGTGACATTGGTTGTGTCCCCACTTATACCACCTCTTATAGGCTTCAATAAAGTAGGGCCGAGATCTTATCCCCCAACTGAACAGTGGATCTCAACCACTCACACCCAATTTTGGCAGATGCTTTGTCGGACAGTGCCGTGGACATGATTCATCCACTAGTCCATATAACAAGACACAATAGTTATCCCCCCTCATATCTTATGAGGCTTTATAAATATGAAAGATGCATGAGATCTTCCCGTTCATCTCATGTGAACGGTCATATCTTCCCCTTTTATCCCCTAAGCCACTAAAATATATCTTCCTCCCACGTGCACCAGAAAACCAGAAAGAGTGGCTAAGATTCACTATATTTCATATCACTGGCTGAGATTAACTCCCACCCAATTTTGACAAATGCATTGTCTACCCGCTAGTATCTTAATAAGATAGCTCGCGAATTATTCTATATGATCCTTTTCTTTATGGTCTCACCCTCCCACAATGATGAACATCTCCCCTTGCCCTAGTGGATGAATTGTGGCCACAATTTCCTCCCTTACCAATCTTTTTTTTTTTTTTTTTTGATAAGCCCCTCATCAATCTTTTATTCCCTCTATTCACATGCAAAGCTCCCTGTCCTACCCCCAATGTGGCCAAGAATCAACATATAACATATAAAATTACCTAGGTTTTATCATATACCCTTCCTTTAGACACATCCCTATAATAGTGCTACATTTATTTACAATAAGAAGCTTATGACCCCATCACCATCTCCAAATTTTAAGGCCCCATTCTCTTTCCCCTAGAGAGTGTCTCAGCTTGCACACCTGGTGCTGACTGTAACACTGGAGCTGGGGAATCTGGGGCTGCATGAATTTGATTCCCTGAAGAAATGTTGGCACCCCAAGTTCCAGCCAGCTGCTCAAACTTGAGCGGGTCGAATCAGAAATGATCCAGTCCTTGCAGATCGGATTAGGTTGAGGGGGCCGGGGACCCTACATGATCCAGTCAAGGGACTTATCGTCGTGTCGCGCTCGCAGAAGCTTAGAGGTCCTACATGTCTAAAAGGACCATTAGAACCTCAATGGAACACCTCACAAGCCTGTTTGATATATACCCACTTGACAAAAGGAGGTCCAAATGTATGCCCCATATCTTTGGCCTACATGAACTTTGACCTACCCACATGTGGTTTTGCTAGTTCTTGGGTGATCAGCTTGCTCAGATTTTATCTATCTAGTGCTTGTCATTAGATGATTATCTTCCCCACTTGGAATGGAAAATCCCTAAATTTGAGGGAAAATACTGTTAATATCTATTAACTTAATGTTTCTTAACTTTTCCATAGTACCTATGTATGGATCATGTTATAAAGGGATAGGTGTAGACATGAAGTCATGGGGACAATCTAACAATATCAGACAAGGGAGATCCCATCACCCTACAGTCCAAGGTACCCCACATGGACTGGTTTAATCATATTGATGTTACCATATATTGTCTTGATTTCTGTTCAGAGATTGTAATCTACCCATTAACTAATCTTGTACTTGGTTCTAAATAAGGGGAAGCTCAATAGCAATAAAAAAAAAAAAAAAAGGCTAGACAGGAATCATATTTACAACTCATATAAGCTCTAAAAAATGGGAAATTATAGAGAGAGAAAGAGATCACTTACATGGTGCAACACAATGCACATGGCCACCAATATTGTACTATAGTATGTTGCTTTAAGCTAGTACTTCATGTTCATTAGATACCTTAAAAATGTTGATGCTTATTCATCAAGTGCAATGGACTAAGATTCTATTCATGATAGCCAGTGTAGCGCGACGCTTACGTGTTAGCGCAGAAGCGGGGTTTCGTGACATGAATCGATGAATATTAGGGCTTTACGACTCAAAAGAAGATGGGATGTATATAGGTCCTTATCATATAACAACTAATTGAAATTACCCATCATTTTACTAGTTAATAATTCTAGTTTTTTTTTTAAAGAATCTCCGTGATTCATGGATGCGCATTGTATACCTTTTATCTTTTTTTGGTAGTAACTTCTTATACATTATTCATACGCATGTACATAATACTTTTTAGCAGGGTTTCATATGTGGCAAGTAGGACCAAAGGGGTCTACTCGTTCGCCACATCCCCACCTCTCCACTCGGGAAATTCAGCGCAAGAGCCCACACTTGGCAAAGGGTGATGACCATGCTCGACGACTGCTATTCGTGGGGGAACTAGAGCAGATTTTCCATGTCAGCCCTTCTCAAGTGTCTCCACGGTTATGTTACAAATTGAAGCATAATGAAATTTTGAGTTTTTTTTTCTTGGGTTTTCGCTTCGTTTTTGTCCTCGTGGATTCAAAGTTATGTGTTCTAGTAGAAGACGGAAATCTTCTTCCTTGTTTGTATGCGCTTCCGCTACGTTATAGACCAATAATTGACCGGTTCAGTGGGACCGGAGATCGATTAATTCGTATTACTATCTTGATTAAATGCACACATTTGTAGCAGAATATATGAAAAATATAATTGTATTGGCCCCTATAGCGTTGCTCTTCTTATGATTCCTGCGTGCAACCTAACAAAAAAAAAAGGTGGTGGTCCTAAAGCTTAAAAGCTTCCAGTTATGTCTTCTTTTGCTTTTCATCAAGTGGCGAAGTACCAATCGAAATGATGGTGAGACCTCTACCAAATGATACCCTAACCCATGCTAGCTCCACCACATGCATCAACACACATTCTCTCATGGCTGTACCATTTTGATGGTGGCTGCAACGGCCATGTGTCGTCCACCTCGACAAGTGTCGGCAGCAGATACGACACGTTTTGAAAGATATCGTCGAAGCAATGTCATCATAGACTAGTATTGATAATGCACATACATGAGAATAATTTGAGAATGCATGCTCAATTACAGAGAGAAAGGGATGGGGGGGAGGGGTCAGCTGGTTTGAAGGTGTGGCACCATTTGTTTGTATGGATTCTTTTATGAAAAATACATATAGAAGGTGAAAGCGGCACGCGCATGATGCATGATGTGCATTCCACGATGGCCATGCTGATTGTGATGGTCACAACAAACTCTGCCACCATCCATATCATGACTCCATTCCTTTAAAGAAGGAATCATGGAGATGCCTGGTATATCACAAATGACCATACAACAAAGACAATGTACTCTGCATAACGTCAATTAAAGATTTTCACTATAAGCTTTTAATTACCGTTACGGCCGTTATAATGGGTCACAACTGAAGTCAAAACTTGGTTAGTATAGTATTTTTTTTTTTTTATAAATTATGTCCATTATTTCCGTTATGATGCTAACAGGGTTGGTGATGACCGTTATAACCGCCGTTTTTTAAACCATTGTACACTTTTCTCATGGGAAGATGTTAAAGAGTAGACCTGAGGTTCACGGCCTTGTGTTGTGCACCTTAGGTCGAATCCATTGGATTGTAAGACCTTGAGATGTGTATTAATTAATGATGGCATGGAGACTTATAACGTGACGGATGGATCTATGGATTTGCCAGGTCGGCACTACAACTGAAGCAAACCCGTGTAAGACTTTGCTGACTGGCACCGGTCAGCAAAGTTGCTGACCGACTACAATATGAGCCACGTGGCATATTCTTATACATTTTGACCGTATTGATGTTAGGCTCAACCCTAGATGGACATACAGACCAAAAATTAGCCTGATTAGTGATTTCTAAGCGAATATGAGCCAGGTGGCATAGTCATAGACATTTTGACCGTATGAATGTCTGGCACAACCCTAGATGGACATACAGACCAAAAATTAGCCGGATTAGTGATTTCTAAGCGTTGGATTGGAGTTGTTTTCATGGGTTGATTTTTAACCGTGGATTTCAGCATTATTAACAATTATTTGGGGTACAAAGATCCAAAGGATTGAAATTACAAATCAGGCTGATTTTTGGTTTGTAGGCACCTAGGTATTGACCAACATCCATACGGTCAGTGTCCTCTAAAAGTGTGCCACGTTGCAAAGATTAGATTCACACTAGTTAACTAACTTAACTTAATCATCCAACAGATAACAATCTATTCGTAGGAAATATTCCATGTAATTTGTTGATCGTTGAAAATCAGATGGCTGATCGGACGGTTAGGAACATCTAATCGCTGCCGTGGTTCTCATCCAACAAGTAGCAATCAACAGTTTGTCCCAACTATAAAGATTTTGCTGTCTATATAAGTTCTCAAAACATGTGGTGGAACAAAGGTAGCCGTTAGATTATTTGAAATAATATTTGATTACTATTTGACTGAAAATAAGCTGACAGGCGTGATCTTGACAACCCAACAAGTGACGCACACACAAAGAAATGCCAGATGGCAATTTTTTATGGCCCACTGACCCATTAATCTTGGCCTACCCACCCCTTGGTGGACTTTATGCTGTAAATAGGCTAGACTATGAGAGGTTTCGGGCCTGAATTTGTATTATACCAAATTGGGCTTCAGGCCTATTCAAAATTTACCAACAGCTAGGCTCAGGCCCAGCCCAGTTACATCACTAATGGACCAACAGTGGTTTTTTTTAGCCACTGGATTCGACCATTTTGCATCACACGCTTAGCAGTTAGAAGTTAGAACCCCACCCATTGGCCTGTTTAAAAAATACCACAAAATAAATGCTCCAATTCAACGGCTACAAATCATCAATCAAGCTGATTTTCGGTGTGTAGGCCCACCAAGGGATAGGCCAAACATTCATGGGTCAATGCCAGTAAGATTTTGCCACGTGGATGTTTAGCTCAATCCTTGTTTTGAGAAATGATGTAACTGAGGTAGACCTCACGCCAAAGAGGGGTGAGCTTTAGCAATTTTTGTTACTCACAGCTGTCCTCTGGACCCCTTGACCGCATTGATGTTTAGCTAAAACCCTTGGTGGCTATACATACCAAAAATCACCCTGATTCGTAATCTCGTAATCTCTAGCCTTTAGATACTAAATCCAACGGATATAAATCTCCAAACAAGCTGATTTTTGGTATGAGTATACGTTTATTCAAGTATAAGAAGACTGGTTGTAGTCTGCCCTACCATCCTCCTTAAGGATCTTGCTGTAGGGCAACGGGTCAGTTCCGGTTTGGTTCCTAAGGTACCCAGAATCGGAACCAATATTGCCGGTTCTTATCGGTTAAGGTTCTCAAAAAGATGGATCCAGAACCAAAACAGGTTATATGGTTCTGGTTGGTTTCAATTCCGGTTCTGGGTATATTGGTTCCAACCTTGATAAAATTACAATTTTAAAACTACATTTATATATCGGTTCTGGTTCCTATCGGTTTGAGGTCCATGTATATCAAACTACTCATAACCGGAACCATTATTTTCGGTTCAGTTCCAGTTCTGGTTCTTTTTTAGTCGGTTTTCAAAAATGTGAAAATGGAACCGGTGTTTTTGGTTCCAATTCCAATTCGGTTTCAGTTCAATGGGTAAAAATAGACAACCCCCAATTCAGGGGGGTTCTTTAATGTAAAAACGATGAGAAATCAAGGTTGGAACCAAGATTTGCTACCCAATCCGTGCAATAATTGGCTTCACCATAAGTGTGCCAAGGGGAGGTTTAAAAGACGTCGTTTTAACGTTACAACGGACTGGGGGACTTACCATTAAAACGAATTGTAACGGACAAGGGCAAAAATGGAAAATACGGGAAAAACGGAAAAAATGGAAGACTAATGGAATTTAACGAAAAAAACTCCCTTTTTTCCATTTTAACATAACGGGCTTGGGGTGTTACCGTTTAACGGCCGTTAAAACCATTAAAACGGTGTTATTTTAAACCATGCTTAGAACTAACCTAATATAGCTAGACATAAAGTGAAATGATATTATTGCCATTTTTATTTCATGTTTCGACCTTGATTATGGGTCGACCCATGGATAGCAGGTCGGGTCCTGAACCCTGGGATTGGGGGGTGACGCTTTAAATAGGGATCCCTAACTAACTAATATTTCTAGACTAACCAATTCATCTACTAAAACAGTTAGTCGAGATTTCAAGTTGGATCATTAATGTGTTTGATCAGAAACCCTTGTTCAAATTTGGACCACATAACCCATATACTTTAAATATAGTAGTTGACCATCCAAGTGAAATCAATGGTTGATCAAGATCTAATTTAATAAACACCCAAGCTAATTTTCCTCCGTTCACATTATCCGATTTTGAAAAGGACTTATGAATCAAAGCATTCCACCGGTAATTCATCAAGCAAGCGTATCCATACAGCCGTATGATTAATTCTGGACATAGATGGGCAAACTTGTGGAGCCCATCGTCGTATTGCCAACTAGTGTTGGAAACCGGTCCATGGGCCACCAAAGAGAGCCCATTGGAATTATTCTTCCTTACAAAAGCGAAAAGAAAAAAAATTCATGTCCTAAATCAAGTAAATGGATTTCTACCTGAGGAGCATTTTTCCCTGTGGAATTGTGGAGCGCATGAAAATGTGCTATTTGGCATACTCTTTCGGTCCCACTTGTGCATGAATGATTGGCCCGCCACTTTGATGAACCTACGCACAAAAAATCTTACTGATTGGTGATCTCTAGCCATTCAATTTGACTCTTTAGTCAAATCAGGGGCTAGAAATTACTCCATGAAAATATTCTAATCCAACAGCTAGAGATTACAAATAAAGCCGATTGCTGGTGTAGAGGTCCATCAAATGGTGGGCGAATCATTCATGAGTCTGTGGGCTCGAAAAAGTGTGACAGGTGGTTTAATTCTATGGGCACCAATGCTCCACAGACTAAATACGCTCGGGTATATTACAGAGTAGAACTTTGCTGACCGAATACAATATGAGCCACTTGGCATATTCTTAGAGATATCTGACAGTGTATGTTTGACCGAATACAATATGAGCCGCTCGGCATATTCTTAGAGATATCTGACAGTGTATGTTTGGCCCAACCCTAGATGGACATACTGATTAAAAAAAATTAGCCTGATTAGTGATTTGTAAGCGTTGGATTGGAGTCATTTTCACGGGTTAATTTTTAACCATGGAATTTGAGCATTATTGACATTATTTGGGGTACAAAGATCCAAAGATTCGAAATGACTAATCAGGCTGATATTTTGTTTTGTAGGTCCACCTAGGGATTGGCCAAACATCCATACAGTCATCATCCTCTAAGAGTGTGCCACGTGGCTCATATTGTGGTTACGCCAAAGTTCCACTCATTGTTACAGATTGCATGACGTGTGGACATCTTTTAATTTCCTCTTTCTTTTTTGTTTTTTTAGTACGAGTTGTGGATTTTGGCAAGCGTCAGGTTCAGGGGACAACCATTAATTGGCGTACCCACGTAGAAGATGAATCAATGGCTGATTTTTGGTGAGGATGATCTCTATGGTGAGGAGATCATCCTCACAAAAATTCAAATCATTCCGATATTTGTAGACTGGTTTAGAAGTTGAAGAATCATGTACCGTCTATTTTTACCGTGTAACTTGAAAACCACGGGGTTAGAAATTTCAGAATGGGCTGATTTTTTGTTGGAGTGATCTATATGGTGAGGAGATCATCCAAAATTTGAAGACTTTTCTTTCACAAAAATTTTCATAACACAATGGTCGTTATTTTCTGAACGTTAAACAATATGTAACGTGACGGGGGAAGTCAGCGGCCGTTTGTTAACCTGTGGGGGCAAAGTGGACTATACCCGCTAGATAGGCAACGCGGTACTAACCTAAACTGCAAGATCAGTTGACAAGTCAAAGCGGGTTGTACCCGTGGGGTAAGGGTGGGCTATCCGGCTATACAGCCTCTAACCGCTAGATAGGAAAAAAAAAATTAACCCACTGGGGACGTCTACTACACGACTCAAAGCCGTAACCATCAACGAGGAGAGGAGGGTACACAACTACTACCCGGCCAAGCCGGCATGAATATTCAAATGGCATTATCACCATTTAGTGAGAAGACTTGACTTGAAGAAGACTATTTCAGTATCCAAATGGGTATTATCTTATACCAGTTTATGGCCATTTGCCTACCAAATTTGAAGAGTATACCCACCCCAAGTCTCGCCCCCAAACGCAGACTCGAATACAACAAAGATGAAAGAAGTTTCTTAGCAAGAAGGGTAGTTGAAAAGTTCAGCCACCGAGTTTGGACACATCTTAGGAAATGTGTATGTGTGTGCGTCAGAAAACAAAAACTCGAAGCTCATCTGTTTTAAGACCGAGGGTCGGTTACTTGTCCTACCTTCATTTGGACAATGGCGACATTTACCATATTAATGATTTTTCTTTAATGGACAGGACGACTTATTAAAACTGTGGACCTTTGGGTCAGTCAAGTTGTATACATATTTATATTTTTTTTCCTGTACTAACTAATGAAACCATAATTTGTGCCGACTCTCACTGAGTCAATGGGAAACCCCCAGAATGGGCCACAGACTCACACCCCACATGAAGCATACTAGAAACTTCTAAGCAATAGATTTTTCATCAGAGTCAATAGCTACTAGATGTGCGAAATGTGAAACAACTATGTATAGCAACGGATTGTCGAGTTAACACAATACGTGTGCAGAAACATACCATCCACTAACACGCCCCCTTAGTGGAATACGTACACTCTGCTGGAGATTTGAACCCACGACCTTTTTGGCCTTAAGGCTCTGATATCATGTTAATCAACCATTTACCCTAAAAGATCAACTTATTAGGGAAAGGCAAAACAACTATATATACCAACAGATCGACAAGCTGATACAATACGTGCAGGGAACATACCATCCACTAACATGCCCCATCAACGGGAATACATTATGCTAAAGATTTGAACCCACGATCTCCCAAGTCTTAGAACTCTGATATCATGTTAAACAATCAGTTACCCCAAAAGTTCGACTTATTGGGGAAAGGCAAAACATTATATATACCAATGGATCGTACGGTTAACACAACCAACGCTCCCAAGTCTTAGAACTCTGATACCATGTTAAACAATCAATTACCCTTAAAGATCCCTAAAGATTGACTTATTGGGAAAAGGCGAAACAACTATGTATACCAATGGATCGTACGGTTAACACAACACGTTGGTTGTAACATACCATCTACTAATAAGTTGGAGGCCATGTGTCAAGTTTGATTGGTAGGGCCCATTGAGATTAGGGTGTAGACCTCAATATGGAGTACCTACTCTTTACGTTCAATAATTAGTTAGACGACTACAAATCCCCCAATTAGAAGAACCTTAGCAATTCCACGCTGATGTTTTTAAATACAGTGTACCCAACAAGCAATTGACTTCTTAATGACCATATTGCCCTTTTTAGAATTGGCAAATTACATTATAATATATCTCATCAATTACGTAATCAACTTCATCTCCTACACGCAAAGGACTCTCTACCTTACTTCCCCCCTTTTAAGTCCCCATTTCTGGAAGAAGGGTAGTTTAGACACTTTTGCCACATGTGGTAGGGGTTTTTTGTAATTTTGTTCCAAATAGAAACCCTTTAACCAAAAAAATAAAAAATAAAAGCCTTTTTTAAGTAAAGCCACTTGTCCTCTACACTTATCCACACCAACCACACCACCACGTCATAATCAATTAATCATCGTCACGAATCACGATCACGTAAATTAAAGAATTAATCTTTAGTCCGGCTGAGCTGGTCGGGGATTGGTTCGCTTACATGACACGTGTACATATTTTTCCAGATGTGTAATTACCAGCCTCTTATATAGGTGGCAGTCCCTAAATGCAGAGTTGTTTTGGTCTGGCTGAGCTGGACCACAGCCGTCTCTAAATTAAATTACGCTATGGGTCGTGAACCACGTGGGGTGTGTACAGTCTCACCGTCACTCTAACATGCGCAAGGGGCCTGAGCGGAACTGGATGAATCATGGAAGGAACTAGACCTCCGCTGCTGCGCTGTTCACGAGATAACGCAAAATGATAAGAATTCAAATTATAATTTGGGTGTAGGTTAAGCTCTTGAAGATGAAACTTGGCGCACGTTAAACGGTTAAACCACGTTCAAATAAAGATAGAGCTCACAAAAAATGAATGATTCTCTGTACATAAACAATATAACCAAAAATAAATAAATAAATAAATAAAAAGACAACAAAAATTAAAAAAAAAAAAAAACAAAGAAAACAAAAAATCCTATGACATCAATCTACTGATCTAATTCATATGTCGGCCGGAATCAAGAGACGTGGCTTCTTCATCGGTAGAGGACTCTCAACCTCCTCGTCGCTGGGAATCTGAAAATTCCGGACGCCTAAAGCTGGCCAGAATTCCGGCAGAGCAGGCAAGTTGAGGTCGAAATCACGGTGGCTGTGACTTGAACCCGCGCCATCTGAAGTAGTAACGCCGCTGTTGCCACCGTCATAGTGACACCGCTTGTGTCCACCCAAGGCCTGTCCGGAAGGAAAAGACTTGTGGCAAATCGAGCACTCGTGTGTCCTAGCACCACCTTGACTGACGGTGGTGATGTTAGTTGTGGTCGTGATAGTGGTGGTGGTGGAGGTGGATTGATCATCGGATGCTCCAGCGAGTTTTCGGTGGCTTGCTTTGTGTCCGCCTAGGGCTTGGTAGGATGAGAAGGCTTTATTGCAGATAGTACACTTGTAGTTGAGCTTCAGCGTCGGAGGTGCCGGAGGTGAGTAGTTGCGTTGTGCTGCAGAGGAACCGCCAGTTGTTGCGCCACCTCGAGCGAGCATGATTAGGCAGAGAGCCAAGTACTCTTCTTCGGTGGGAGGATTCTCGAGGCGGTGACGCTTCGAGCGCTTACGCTTAACCCACGGCTCAAGACACTGGAGATCCATGTCATCGTAGTGAAACGACCGGCCGGCTGTTGAGGGGGAATTCAGAGCTTCGAGAGCCATCTGATCTGAAAGATGAAATTGAGATGAACGACTGAGAGAGAAATAGAGAGAGAGAGGGGAGGAGAAAGGTTAAGAGTAGTTGTCGAGTGTGAGAGTGTGGCGGTGGAATTGGGTGTTGGGGGTTTTATAAGGAAGTGAGGAGAGGAGAGAGGAAGTTGCGTGAGAAGTTGTTGAGAAAGGGGTGCGTAGGTTAAATAAATTGAAGAAAATGGGTGCACGTTTAGTTGAGTTGTTGTGGGGGAAAAGGGCGGGGGGACCGGGGGGGGGGAGTGAAGTCGGTCAAACATAAGTGGAGTGGTGGAAGGGAAGTCACTGAAGACTGCTTCCAAGTACCAAGTCAAAACAAACGCGCTCTAACCCACGCAGCCATGTACATTACGCACACCCCCACCCTTTGGGCACCCCTTGTTTTGATAAATGGGGAGCCCTTGGTCACATTTTTCATATGTGACCGTGACAAAGATCATTTCTTTTACAAATTGATATTTGTTTCAGAAAGAAGGTTTCCGTGCATACCATATGATGGGGATTTTTCTTCAGCCAACCCCATGGCTAGATGGCATTTCCCAAATGCGCAGCTGGATCCAATTAGTTCAGCTGAGCTTGACCGCACGCAATCTCTTTTCGAAAAGTCCAAGTGTGAAGTGCCCTCCTCTTCTAACTGCCTTTGTAAACGGACCCACCTGATTTCTCTACGACAAATCGAGAAAAAATTCGCTGGTCCCGGGGAACGACCCCTCCCACAATGTTTGACACTTACCCTATGTTAACCACCCTTAATTAACTAACCAAGGGTTTAACATGGGTTATGTTTAGGCCTTCACATACGTGTCAGATCTTTAGGGAGGGGAACCTTCAAAGTTTGAAGGTCCCCGGGACCAGCGAATCTTTTCTCCCACGTACCCGTTTGTTGTAGAAAAATGTGATTAAATGTGAGTGCATAAGATATGCGCTCTATCTAAACCACACACGTGTCCATCACAGTGGCGGAGGCAGGAAGGGGCAAGGGGGGCCGCCACCCCTACAACTTTGTAAACTCTTAAAACAATTTTTTTTTTACTTTGCCAAAATGCTATTTTTACTTGTTTTGCCCCTCCTAAAATACCATTTGTTTTGTTTTGCCCCCCCTAAAAATATATGTAGTTTGTCCCTCCCCCTTACATAAACTCAATTTTTTGGGTCCACTAACCGCATGGATGTTTAGCCCATCCCTTGGTGGATATACATGCCAAAAATCAGCTTGATTGATAATTTCTAGCCGTTGGATTAAGTACCCAAATATATGAATAAAACATGCTTGAATCCAACGTCTAGAGTAAATAGTAAAAAAGTGCTAAAATCTATGGCTAGAGAAAACCATTCAGATTGATTTTTGGTATGTATATCCTGCAAGAGGTGTGCGTACTATCCAGAGCTATGAAGGGTGATGAGAGCCATCCACATCGACTGCATCCAAAGTCCTTTGCATCTAAAAAAATTTCTCCATTTACCATGTAGCCAAATACGGGTCCCTCCACCTAATTTTCAAATAAAGTAACAAGTCAAATAGATTTACCTACTATTTTGGTCATATAAAGAGTCCCTTAGGAATGACATTTAATTGGACCCAATTTTTATTAATTTTAAACAAAATTGGATTCAAACCATACTAATAGGGGGTTGAGAACTGTTGGCTTTAGCATTTTAATAATGTGATTGGTGGCCATTAGATTTGAGTTTTTTTAGATGCTAAAATATAACTTTATAAATCATCGATCAAGTTGATATTTGGTATGTAGATCCACCAAGAGGTGGATCGAACATCCATAAAGTTAGTAGGACCTAAAGTGAGCTCCACGTGGCATTTTTGGGAGGTAAGACTCCCCCGTGTTACAATGTTGGCCAATTAAAATAGTTGCATGTGTATCAGATGGATGCTTTTGATTTGCTATATCAGCATCCTACATGACAAGAAAAATGTCTAAATGGGTTACAAATCAGAGTTCATGGCCCAAACAAATGTCTAAATGGGTTCCCCTAGTCACATGGATGCCATGTGAGGATAGGCTTTGTAGAACTACAATTTAAAACTCTTTTACATGTAACTAGGGGAACGCCACGCCCATCGCACCTTACATGTGGCACACTCTTAGAGATCACTGACCGTATTGATGTTTGGCCCATCCCTAAGTGGACCTACATGCAAAGAATTGCCTGGTTAGTGATTTTAATTCAGGATTTGATTGGAGAAATCTCTCTTTTGCCCGACCCTATCCCGATGAGCAGAAACCAAAGCTCTCATTTTCTGTTCAGTAGTTCGTCTTGAATGATCCACTCGAAATGGAGGACCAACTTAATGGCTAGTCCCATGGATGACTTCCACTCGTTTTCGTGGATTGATTTTCAATCATAGATTTTGAGCATTATGTAGGGTACTCAAATCCAAAGGTTTGAAATCACTAATCAGGCTGATATTTGACATATATGTATAGGTCTACCTCGGAATGAGTCAAACATCCATACGGTCAGTGGTTTCTAAGAGTGCACCACGTGGCTTGTACTATCGGCTTGTTGGACCAAGCCTGTGTGAATGGGCATACCGCAACCCAAGTTTTGGCTTGAAAATAGAGGCATTTAATGAAGCAAAAGATGCATTTAATTGAAGCTCTGGTGGACGTCAACCCCGGTTCTCGCTTTAAAATGTGTTGTACGAGAGTGGTTGCAGGGCTGTTTTGAAAGAGTAGTTGGAGGTTGGAGGAACGAATTTGTTAATTGTATCAAGTCAAGGCACAATTAGAAAATCAAAATTTGAAGTTGTTCACGTAGAATAGTTATGCAGTTATTAAGGGATTGCTTTGAAAATATGGAAGAAAGGACATGGTCAGTTATTAACTGATTAATTAGCAAGGGCTGTATTGAAAATAAAGATTACGGCATAAAATGTAATTGAGTGATCAGTAAGGGCCAGAAAAAAAAAAGGATTATGACAAAAGGGGGGAAGAAAAAACAGAAATAATGAAAAATAACAGAAAAAAAAGGATTTAAAATTCAAAATTTATAACTAAAAATGACGAGATTTTTTAGCAAAATTTTTCATAAAATAACAGTGTTAGTTATTTTTGTTATAACGGCCATTATTTAAAAAAATGGCTGTTATAATGAAAATAACAACCATTATTTTCTGAACGTTAAATTGGTATGTAACGCAACATGGGAGGTCCGTTTCCATTGTAACGGCCATTATTTTCGTTATAACGGCTGTTTTTTAAACCATGATATCAATAATGCACTAGATGATCTAAAAAATTCTCTGTGCAGACTTTACCTTATATCCGTAATAATGTTATTATTATGCCAAGGGATAACTATTTCTCTTCTTCTATCTTGAATCAATAGCTTTAAATATCCTTCTAACCACACTTTTGATGTTTTAATATTTTTTGCTCTAACAGTTACTTGCCATGCTGCCCCGGAGTAGAACTTTGCTGATGGTATGAGCCATGTGGCAGACTTTTAGAGACCACCATCATTAGGTGGACCCACATACCAAATATTAGCCTGATTAGTGATTTCAAACCTTTGGATCTTTGTATCCCCAACTAACACTCCAATTTTTTTTCGTTTTGTAATGAGGATGTCCAGATCTCATAGAGACCCGACTAATCCCTCGGGTCCCTGCCATACCCTGGGACACACACATGCACTTCTACGATGAATCCCAGCAGGGTGGCCTTCAGGGGGCGCAGTCTCGAACTCACGACCTTGGGCGAACTCACGACCTTGGGCGCATACCCACCAAGTCGCTGTGTCTACCACTGAACCACTCCCTGATGGTTATTAAAAATCAACCCATAAAAACAACTCCAATCCAACGCTTAGAGTTGGGCCAAACATCCATATGGTTGGTGATGTTTAAAAGTGTGTCACGTGGCTCATACTCGGGCCTGTCGTTCGTCAGCAAAGTTCTACTCTGCCGCCCCCTGTTATGCTACAACGACAGTACTTGTCGACAGAAGTGGTCATTTAACTTTGAGACTTTTCGTTTTTGGCAACAACCCACAATAAGAGCCACGTGGCAATTCTTAGTGGACGATGGCGTATGGATGTTTGGCCAGTCCCTCGCTGGACCGGCAAACAAAAAATCAACTTGATTAGTGATTTACAACCTTTGGATCTTTGCACTCGATAATGCACAAATTCCTACCATTAAAATCAACCCATGAAAATAACTTCAATCGAATCGCTTAGAAATTACTAATCAGGCTGATTTTTAGTTTACAGGTCCACCGAGGGACTGGCAAACATCCATAGAGTCAGAGTCCACTAAGAGTGTGCCAATGGCTCGTATAGTGCGTTGTGACAGAAGCATCGCACAAGTTTTACTCGGCAAGTGGGACAGTGGTGGTTAGTAGTTAGTGGGTGAGAAAACAGTTGCCGTACATCGGGGACTTCAAATTTTGAAGTCTCTCCCACCCAAAAATGTCCTTTGAGCTTAATTTAGGGCCTACTAAAGTTATGGATGTTTGGAACACCTCTTGATGGACATACATACCAAAGATCAGCATGATCCGTAATTTATACCAGTAAGGATCAAATTCAACGGTCAAATTGATTTTTTATCTGTAGATTCGTGTGGACCAAATATCCATAAGGTAAGTGGGTGAAGGCAGGTTTTGAACGCAAGCCTCCTTTGCTTTGCCGCCGCCTACTAAATAACTGAACCGAGCATATTTTTTTCACGTGGAGTGCATTAAAAATGTGCCACCTAGCACAGTCTTTTGGCCCACCACTTGATGGACAAATAACATTTACACCGTTGATTCGGACCTATTAACATTTTCATAGAGTGATTTTACCCGTTGATTTGAGCATTTTTTGTATACTCGGCTTAAATGGCGTGAGAGGTGTGTAGGGCCATCAAGTGGTGGGCCAAATCATTCATGAGTCAATGGGGTGAAATAGTGTACCATGTGACGCATTTTTTATACGCTCCACAGGAAAAAATGCTCCACATCTCTCGGTCAAAGTCATGTAGGGGTCTGCCTAACCCAAGCTTACCCACCAAAAAAAAAAGTTGCATTTTGTCCAACCAACAGGTGGAGGTTGTAACGCCAGGTCAGCATAAGCTGTAAAAGATCCCCGTTTATCCAAATCACTCCGTGATGTTCTACACATTTTACTCTCTCATAATTTTTAAAATCAATTGGGCCTCGTGTGTTTTTTCTTTTCTTTCTTCTTGGGTTCTTCTTCCTTGGCTGGTCCTCTAGAAAAGAGTTGAATCGTCTAGATTACTCCACGTGTTTCTCGCCGTATTAATACCAGAGTAAACTATGAAAGGAGAATCTCACACGACAGTTCTTGCTTCTGCTGTGCCTACAATAATGGAATGAGTTTTCTAGAGATTTCCAGAATCTTTTTTTTATCGGAATATACTTGCATCCAAAGTCCATGCAACTACTCCCAAACATCGTTCGATCCAGATCAGGATCGCCAGGCACCGATCTATTTGATCAGGGGCCTATTAAACAATTTCCACTCACTCACCGTTGGATTCAAATATAATATGGGGTACTTATTTCCAAATGTTATAAAACACTAATGAGGCTCGTTTTCTACTATATTGGTCCACCTAGAGATGGGCCAAGAATGTATGCAGTCAGTGGTCTCTAAGAGTGTTGCACATGGCAAATTCTGTGGTCCACCGTCCACCTGGACCTGGGATGGGATGGGGCCAAACATTGGAGTTGAGGGTGGGCAACGGAAGAGGAGTAAAACTTCTATCACAAGAAATTGTAAATCACACAATCACAAGCCAATGAGTTCTCGGCACGTACACAAGTGCTTTTGATTTGAGGTGTACGTGCTGAGAACTCATTGGCTGTGATTGTGTGATTTGCAATCTGATTGTGACAGAAGTTTTACTCTCGGAAGAGTGTTGCACTGTGTCACTGAGTCAGACTGTAGACAACCCTAGGGATGTGCAAAAATTCAAAGTTGAGGGTGGGCCCCACTTGCAAATCACACAATCACAAGCCAATGAGTCTTTGGCACGTACCCAAGTACTTTTAAGGTTGCTTTGAGGTGCACGTGCGGATAACTCATTGGCTTGTGATTGCGTGATTTGCAATCCCTTGTGACAGAAGTTTTGCTCGGTGTAGAATTATTATGAGGGTGATCAAACAAGGACTAGGTAGACCACTGACCACATAGATGTTTGGCCGACTCCTGATGGACCTACACACCAAGGGTGGGCCAAACATTCATGGGTATGTGGCCCAAAAGAGTGCTACGTAGCCCTAGATAAAGTTTTGATGAAAGCTTCTTCCTTGGAAAATGAAGGAAGCTCTCTCAAAGATTGCAACGTGTACAAGAAGGCATTAATGTTTTTCTTCTTGCATAGCGACCTTAGGGAGAGCTTCCTTCAATATTTCTTAAGAAAGAAGCTTGTATCACAGATTTATCATAGCCAATATGTTGACACGTAGCGGGGATATACAATATAGAATTCATCATCGAAACGGATTTGAAGAAATTTTAAGGGTCAAAAGTCAATAAAATTGGATGATCTCAACCATTAAATTTTCCTCTGGTCCTTTGGACAGTGAGAAAGATATTCCCAAAGAAAAGTCAATAGATAGGGCAAAAGTATTCTATCGTGCTGATTCTTAGGTATAGAAATATCTGGAAAAATCTATGCTCCTTCCCTCTAAAGTGGGCAATTGGAACAATTTTGTGTCCCCATTAACTCACCTCTTGGTAGACCTACAAATCATAAAATTAACCTAGATTGGTGATTCGGCCGAATCCAACGGCTAGAAATGAACTTACGGAAATGCTCGAATCCAATAACTAGAATACACCAATCAAGCTGTTTATGTTTGTCTGTATGTCTACTTAAGGGGTGGGCTAAAGTGGCAATCTCTTTAAGTAACATCGTTTTTAAGTAAGTGGGCTAGAAAGAGTTGCCACGTCGTGTTTTTGTAGGAGGGAGGATGAAAGTTTCCTCATTCTTTAGTAAGACTTGAACCAGAGCAGAGAGACGCGTGTTGAGATATGGTGCTCAAGGACCTAGCTCATTTTGGATTTGAGTACTCAATCTCGATGTGTCGTGTATCTTCAGTGGGCTGTTTAATTCTGGCCGGGGGGGGGCAGTCGTGGAGCAATTGACATCAACACTCAGGAACTGCATAGAAAAATTTTACTCTAGGACAACGTATTGAATGTGTGCCTCAACCCCATTTAAACCCATAAGTTGACCTGGCTTTGTTTACTGTTTTTGTTCTGCATTTGATTGTGCTACTTAAGCTGTTTGCATATTATGTACATTTCCTTTTACAGTTTTTCTCATCTAACATATATTGCAACTAGAGTTTTTGTGTTTCTCTATTTTATGTTTTCGCGATTGTTATTGTTTACATCATTTACTAATACATATATCGGGCCATCTACATGGGACGCATCTAGTATGCAATTGTTTGCAGACTTAAAAGTATGCAAACTTTGTATCCACCATTAAATGTTCCTTGAAAAACGTATTTTTTTTAAAACATTGAAATAACACATTTTTCAAGGGACATCCGACCATACTCACAATGTTTGCATACTAGATGTGTCTTTCTACATGGACCCAAGGATATTACCATGTTAGTGAGTAAAAGACACGTCCAGATGAAAACAAGTCAGATGATGTGGTAGGAGCAGGTGGTAAACTCAACGAAGCGCATGCTCAAAGATGACACGCAGCTAGTGTGGTACCAGTCTCGGCACTCGTGTCCTTGTGACACGTGTATGTAATCTCTGGTTTTGTTCCGCTTCAACCAATCTATACTCCCTACACGGGATTACCCTTAAAAAAAAAAAACGTTTCCCATGTTTCATGAGAGTGTCCCTTTCATTTTTTCAAATAAGGTAAAGAAGGATAAGTTGTTTGAAAGCAACCAAACCGTTTAAAAAAATTAGGGAATTTTTGGCATAACCCCCTATGTTATCTTTGAAATTTGACATACCCCCATAATTTGAAAAAGTGGACTTACCTTTATGACCTCATCTACCGTTCATAATCGTCATTGACTCGAATTAACTTAATTTTTTAAGAGATAAAATTGTCCATTTCTTTAACCTTAGAACAAGGGATTGAGCCAAAAACCCAACTCCAAATCAAACGGATGCGATGCACGGCCGGCCATGATACTCTGGTGTGTAGGCCGCCCATATCACTGACTACTAATTCACCAGTAGTTGGCCTTCAACCACTCCAGCGAGCTATTTTTAAACCTACAAAAGAGAAAAACAGGAAATGTCATTGTTTTCATTGAAAATGAAAATAGAATTTTTAGAAAATCAAAAGGCCGAAGCAGTTATGTTATCCTCATGCTCGGCTTAATTTCCACTTCAAACGTCATGGAATTGGCCGGCGCCCCACCAAGCGCGATTCTTTAGTGCTGCAATGATACACAGGAATTGCCTGGTCAGATGTATTGTTTGGTATATATATAGACTTTTGATTGGGCAATGGTGAAAAACTTCGCATAGCCCGTTATGGTGTTTTTGTGATCTTTTATTTGGAATTAATTTGAAAAATAGTATAATAAAAAAAAAAACCTTCTTGAAATGCAAATTCTCCTATCATCTGTATGTAAGAAAAGTTCAAGTGCGACAGGCCTTTGAAGTATATGTATTTTTATAGGCAAGTAATAGGTATATACGAAACAAGTGAACAAAGAAAAAAAGAAATTAACGAGGAGAGAGAGGGAAGCCATTTCGATGGTGCTTGATACGATAGACGGCCACGTCCACCACAGCCATTTGATTTAGGATTGGGGTTTCGGCCCAAACCCTTGTTCTAAGGTTAAAGAAAGGGATATTTTTGTCCGTTTAAAAAAAACTGTTATTCAATTTGAATCACCAATGGTCATGGACGGTGGACTGGGTGTAAGTCAATTTTTTCAAATTGTGGGGACATATCAAATTTCAAAAATAACATGGGGTATGTTGAAAATTCCCTAAAAATTAATGAGACGTGATATGCTATCCAAGTACCAGTATGGCGTCTAAGCCGAGTCCATAAATGCCATACTGTGGCATGCTACTCACGTTTAAGGATGCAGTCATCGCTTACATAACTTCTATTGGGAAGAAAGAATAATTTAAAAAAAAAATAATAATAATAAACAAAGATGCAAACAACCACAACACAAAGATTTCCGTGGTTCCCTCTAGATTGAGGTACGTCTACGGATCCACATCGATTTACTATGCTCTACGACAAAAGAAACACTCGCAGTATATATAACCCCAAGATGAAATTAGAATTTCGATATCTCTATGTAAAAGTACGAAAACACCCTTATGAAAAAGTCCTACCATCAGGCTCCACATAACATAACAACTTTTACATTCGCCGCCTCAATCGATTGAAGAGCTAACAAAACACATTTTCTCTTTCTTTTTAAAAAGGAAACTAAGGAAGAAACATGTGAGATTCATGGGAACAACAAGAAAATAAATTACAGAGGGGCACTGAATAAGACAGACAAGTTTGTGACATGTCGGTAATTAAGTAAGCCTAATGTAACTGTGGAGGTCAAAAATTAAGGAGAAGGAAAAACGATTAAGTAATGCTGAAATAATAATGTGTCGTGTGCTGATGAATCCAATACGTGGCTCGATATGCGGATGTTCACGGAGGGTCCCATCACCTATAGTTTAATGGGTATCGATAACAGGTGTCGTTATCGATGAACAGTCCAAAATTGCATTATTACGGGTTAAATAATGGCTTTATTAGATTAAATACATTATAACGTGTTTTAACATTGAATACCAAATAACGTAATGGGATTTGAGTGTTACCATTATAAAGGCCGTTATAACGGTGTAGACCTAACGTTCGTAGGTGCCAAAATGAGACTACTTCATCTAAATGTGCACCCAGAGGTAGGCTCTCAGAATAACCGGTTCAAAATTGTTGCTAAGAGGATTGTCTTTGACGGAGTCAAAGTCAATACGGTACAATCAAACCGTCTTCCCCTAATCTACACACGAGCCAAAATTACAACCTAATCGACTGGCTTGATCGTCTGAGGGCCCGTTGCAAGTTCAAGGAGAGTAAAACTTCAATCACAGCAGCGTTCTGACAGATGCTTATGTCACAATGAATAATCATATGTCACGTGGCACACTCTTAGTGGACGCTGACTGTATGGATGTTTGGCCAGTCCCTCAGTGGATCTGTAAACCAAAAATCAGCCTGATTAGTGATTTAAAACCTTTGGATCACTGCACCCAAATAATGCTCGAATTCTTACCGTAAAAATCAACCCATGAAAATAACATCCATACGGTCAGTGTCCACTAAGAGTGTGCCACGTGGCCTGTATTTTTCATTGTGACATAAGCATCTGTCAGAACGCTGTGATAGAAGTTTTACTCGTTCAAGGACACATCATCGATGCGATCGATGCGAGTTGAGAGATCGACGTCCAACACCACCAATGTTCATCATATCAAGATCCTAGACTTTCCACCCACAACCTTCTCCTAAGGATTACAGTTGCCCTTAGGTCCGCACTATTGGATCTGTGCACAAATCTCGAAGGACCATAGATTAACTTTAGTCACGATTAATCAGAGTCCCAATTGATAGACTAAGCAATCTCGGGTACATAGCAAGTGATCTAATGGGTGAATGGCTAATGTGTCAATTACAGGGAGAGATCTCATCTTGATGAACAAGGGAACGTTTGCTTCAAGTAGGATTAGGAAATTCCTATGCGAGGGAAACATGAAGCGTGCTAGCTACCCATTTGCTCCTACTTTTTTTATACCCACATTAAATCACACTTTCTTTTGCAGTCTTCATGCCATGGACCTTAATAATACCCCAAGGCCCGTTTGTTGTCTATGTACCTTCTCCTATAACAAGTTTTACACTTTCAAGACAGTCACTTCAGCTACTTACATGTAATATCAAAAATATAATGCACTAATATGGGCCTCAAAATAGTCTTAAATATATGCTCCACCAAAGCCCACCAAACTTTAAATATTTATTAAATTAATTATTCTAGTATAAATTAAATACTCAAATTTCAAATCTAATTTTAGGGATCAAAACAATGAAATTATAAAATTTATGTTAAACAATGATTTGTCACAAATAATATATTTATTTTAGAACATCAAACAGACCATAATTTCAACATTAGAATAAAAAATTATATCCCGAATACTTTAAAAAAATATATTAAATTATCTTCTAATTAAAAGATCGGAATATGAAATACTCCAAAAGATGAGATTTTTCAAAAATCTTTAAAATTACAGATAACATAATATATATCAAATAAACACAAAATGAGTAAAATAAGATGTATACGTTAAAATAACCTTTAATTATGAAAATATCCTTTCGAAAAGAATTATCCAATAGCTCTTTAAATCTGAAGACAATGTCTCCAAAGTTATTAAGTTGACCTAATCATTTTTGTTTCGAGTATTTTAAAAAGTAAAATTACTAAGTTAACCCTAAGTTTTATATTTACCAAAATACTATTTTTTTTAAAAAAATTATGAGTGCTACAAGCAAAGGTCTATACTTAGCTAGGTTCGCACTAGTTAGGGTTTAGAAAAAAAATCGAGTTACTACAATCTCGCATATATTTCTTTATTTGTTAAGTAGTCTATGAATCCATATAGAGATCTATTGGACGATTCGTTGTTTGGGGATTTGTTGAACAAAAAGGGCGTTCTTCTAATCTATTGATCAATGTCGGACCCTACGCTGGTGAAATGATAGATACTTAGATCTAATATATTTATTTGAGTTTATTATTTTAGTAATTAGTTAGTTTCTTAATTTAAGTTAGATTCTTATTCTAGTTTTCTAATTATTATTTTTTATGAATATAAGCTTCATTGAAAAAAACTAAAACCCAAACAAATGAAGGTTGAGGGGACCTCTAAATAAACAAGAAAGCAAAATCTAGAGAAAGAAGACCACTAATCTCCTCTATACATTAATGCCTCACATTCATAACAAAATCCTCGAAAAGAAGCCTCCTACACTTCTGAAATGACTTAGACCAATGATATAAATTAAGACGCTTTCACTGAAAGAATAATATAGTGGCCATCTTCATCTTTGTCACAAAGAACTCTAAAGTTTCTATCTTTCCAAAGACATCACACAACACTAGAGGGAAGGATGCTCCACAATTTACAAGCACAAGGGGAGAAAACTTGGGACCCACCAGCAACTCAAAGCTTCATTAAACGTCCTCAGCACCACCCAAGACACCCCGAATAATGACAAGAAAGTGGTCCATATATATCTCCCATGCCACTTGACATTGACAAAGGAGGGGGGTTCACGGACTCTCCATTTATCTTATGTTTCACACAATAAATCACTAGGATCTTCCCACACTTAATCAAATTGTTAGTTGTGAGGATGTTCTCCAAGGCTGCACACCAAATAAAGAGGGATATTCTAAAGAGAACCTTAGCTGTCCAAATCGAAGTCACTAGGAATGGAGATCTTGATGCCGAGTATAAAGCCAAATAGATAGACCAAACAATGAACACACCTCTCTTATTTTGGATCCATACCCGATTATTTCCAAAAGAGCACCTACTGAGTAGGCATTAACAATACCAATCAAGCTAGCAACCAAATCCACCTCCCAATCATTAACATTACGTCTAAACCCGAAATACAGGAATGGTTGCCATCGTTCCCCATAAGAAACTCTTAGATTGTGCTTTTTTTTTTTGTGCTTGAACTGTTAAAAGAGAACTTGGAATAAGTTTTTGAAAGGATTCTCGTTACATCAACAATCCTCCCAAAATCAAACCCAATCCTCGATCTTTTCCCACTCTAAATCTCGCTGCCAAAGAAAACATGAAAAGCAGATTCATGATGCCTCTACAAACTCCACAACCATACGGAATTCTAATTTCTTATTTGCGTTGGGTTCTAGCCAATAGAATTGATTGATTTTAGGGTTTTAAAATCTATAAACTGAGATTGTAATTCACAATTAAAAAGAATGAATATATCATTTTAGCTCTGGCTTAATAGATTTATCACCCTCAAAGTGGTATAAGAGGTCACGATCCCTTCAAAGAAATCGATTTTCTTCTCTATTCTATTTCTATATTTTATTTTTATTGAGTCAAGCTCACGATACGATGGGGTCATATCAGCCTTGTTTTGATCATCATGTCATCTAGCGCAAGCAACTCAAGAGCCTAGTGGTCTTGAAACTGAATTTCACAAACATTCGGCTTCGGAAGAGGTAAGATGCTTTAGCAAGAGCCCTCTAAACCCAAAAATAAACCCCAAGCCCGGCAACGCCAGCACCCCACGCCATCTAGATTCGAACCATCAAATTAGATTTTCCTTGATTTGATGGGTCTAACCCGTTGGATTGGATCTCTAGAGTTGAAATATTTTTACGCTACCATCGAACTCCACACTGCCAAAAATTGATATTTGCTCTTCCCACCAAGAAGGTGACGCAACACCTTGGTTTGATTGACATTAACAATGCAAATTAGTTTTGTGGAAGGAATTTTTATGCTTTATTATTTTGATTCGGTCCGACTGCCTGTGAGAAATTTCATGGAGCTATGGTTTGAAGTATTGGCCGATCCCGTTCTAGAACAGGCAATAATCCAGATTGGGATCGTTGGCCATTGAGACAATCCTGAAATGGGGTTGTCTTGCCTGAGATGCACTGTTCATGAAGAACCCTCACGTCATCTCGAGCGAGACTCCGGATCAGGATCGGCGCCCACCGATCCAGCCTCCGATCCCGAGAATTTCAACCAAACATGGAGCTCGTTAAAGAAAGCGAAAACCTCAGTTGGGAAATATCAAACTTGTTTTAAGCAACTTGCTTGCCGACCTCATAGGTCGATCAAAGGGTGGGCCAAACATCCACGTGGTCAGTGGGGTCTCCAATAGTGTGCACATGCAGCCGTCGTCGTTATGGACTCGTTTATCATGTGGTAGGTAGCACGACTCTACGAGAAAGTGGAGACTTCTCTCATCTGTACCCGCCCCCAGTAGTTTAATATAGACATAATACTTACTAATTCTGTAAGTAAAACTTCGATGACAGCGCGCAATGTGAGCCACGTGGCACACTCTTTGAGGACTCTGATCGTACGGATATTTTTCCAATCCCTAGGCGGACCTACAAACCAAAAATCAGCCTGATTAGTGATTTCAAACCATTTAATATTTGCACTCCAAATAATGGTCAATAATGCTCAAATTTCCACGGTTAAAATTAACCCATGAAAATTACTCAAATCCAACCCCAATAAATCACTAATCAGGCTGATTTATGGTTTGTAGGCCCACCTAGGGATTTGTCAATAATCCATACGGTCAGAGTCCTATAAGAATGTGCCACGTGGTCCATATTACACGCTGTCATCAAAGTTCTACTCTAATTCTGTGCTAATCTCCCGCGCGTCAATGGAAACGGGCTGCCAGTGACAAGGCGTCCCATAAAAAGAGGAAAAAGCATAAGCATAAACACACACACACACACTCTCTCTCTCTATATCTCTCTGCAAAAAAGGAGAAATGGCTTCTGAAGATGGCGAGGACCATAGACTTGCAAGAATTTCTTCTGCAATCCGGGTCATACCGGACTTCCCTAAACCAGGTAAGATCCACTTCAGTTTAACACTTCTTGTTATCTTACCCAGAGCCCCATATCCTCACCTCGCAGGTAAAACATCTTCCTCTTAAAAGAAACTCAAAACTTCCCATCTGCGTATCCCTATTTGAGCTAGAAACCCAGATTTTCCATCTGGGTATTTCAATTAGAAGCTAAAACACACAGATTTTCCATCTGGGTATTCCAATGTGGAGCTAAAAATATGTCAATTAGGTATTCCAATTTGGTCGAAAAAACCCAGATTTTCAATATGGGTATTTTAATTTGAAGCTCAAACACCAGATTTCTCATCTGGGTCCTTTTAGTTTTGCATGATTTCAGTGTTATCAGAGGTTGTCTCTATAATATATTTTTCTTGGCAGGGATTATGTTTCAGGATATAACGACGTTGCTTCTTGACCCAAAGGCATTTAAGGACACCATTGATTTGTTCGTAGAGAGATACAGAGGCAAAGACATTTCTGTTGTCGCAGGTGATCGCTTATCTTGAGTAGAAGTGTGTTCATCTGATTTTATTTTCTGCTCTTGTGGATGCTATGATTCCCAATTCTATGTTATTTTTATTCAGTCCTGCAATTTTTCTCCGGCATAGTTTTGCCGCCAGAAGATGAAAAAGCCTACAAGTGCCCTTTAAGATCAGAAAGCTAACTGCAATTCGTTCAGTATATTTATTTGTTTATGGTAATATGTAATCGAATTTACTCCTTAAGTTGGATGAGGGTGAACAAACCTCAAAATCTTTTTTTTTGTTTGTGTGTGTGTGTGTGTAAGGAAACAGATTATTCACTTTCCAAATAGCAACCTGACTGCACATGTGGCACACCTCACAAAGCCCAACTCCGAACAAAAGAAGCCGAGGGGTCCCCTATTAATAAGCGTCCCGACCCACCAAAATTTGGTGGTTCATATTGGTATCCTATGAATCCAAGGCTGCTTGTCCGAGTCATTTCTGACCCACCAAAATTTTAGACCCTGTCACCGAGTGAAGATTAACTGGATGATGTGTTGGACCGGTTGGTCAGTGGCTTCAGACTGAATTAATTCCCTATGTTTGATATCATAAGCTTATTACACTTCTTCAACTATACTTGTAGACAAGCTTAATTGTATAATTTATATGAAATGGAACGGGTCTAAAGTACAAGATCAATCAGACCTTAAAAACTGTCAATGAACTCTTTAAGAACTGTTATATAACTGACCCAAGTGTGGGAATTTCCAAGAGAAGACATGGTAAATCCTTTGAATTCAATGTGAGCGTGAGGGGGAAGCAGTGTAGCATTGTCCCTAAGAGGATATTGTAGCACATTGTTCCACGGTCCAGACCATCGATGTTCATCAAGAATCCCACCACACAAATACCAAAGAACAACAAAGGCAGTTCATTTATCTCATTGAGAATAAATTTATTTATCTCATAGCCCAGATCCAGGCCCTCTATAGAACCCTCCTTCGTGGGTCCCATTTCACACAGGCCGTTCCACCCCGAGTGTGCCCCATTTACGCAATCTGTCCCACTCGAGCTCAGTGTGAAAATGCCCATGCATTAATCACCCCCGGTAAGTAATCTCGAACACGAGACCTCTGGCTTTGATATTACTTTGACGCAGGATACTTAACCAATACTCCCAAGGACGATGATACAATGTTGTCCTAAGGACGATGGTACCATTTCCCTTCAGAAAATAATAAAAACAAGCTTTCATGTTACTGCTAAGATGTTATAGAAGAAATGACCTGTATGAGTCAAATTACCCAGGGAACAATCTAAAGAGTGAAAGGGAAAGTCGTTTGACTAAGATGAAGTTTTTTCTTTCTACATACTGGGTAAACGTAAACCAACCTTCAGACACCCAGCTAAGTCAAATGAGGCTCAGTGTTACAACTTGTTTTTGGTGCTATTTGAGTTGGGCATCAACAATGAGTTCTTACACCTTGTAGAGATGACCTTTTCCTCAGCTTTTGGGCAAACCAACTTAGGTGATTTCCGAGTTAACTGACACACTACTTTCTAGCCATATCAAGGCCATCAAGTGAAATTATTTTGGAAGCTAGTGTGTTGGTTTTCTGAAAAGACATCCAACATTTTTTATGTAATCATTTGTTAGTTGCTCATATAATTTCTGACTGATTTGCTTGTATCCCAGCCTAACTAGTTATATTAGTATTTTCTGTATTTGACACTGATGATCTATTATTGCAGGGATTGAAGCAAGAGGTTTTATATTCGGCCCTCCTATTGCCTTGGCTCTTGGAGCAAAATTTGTCCCTATGAGAAAACCCAAGAAGTTGCCTGGTATATATTTTGCATCCATCTTTTCCCTTCTCTTGGAGATAGTTGGCTTTCGAGTTGCTTAGAGGCATTTAGGCCATGTAGAAATCTGGATTAAAAACCAAAATATTGGATTCGTGCTGCACACAAGTGGCAGACTGTTGATTTTTTTTTTATTATCAAATTTAGCACAATGAAATAGGTTGCAGTAATATCCAATGAGTCAAGAGATACCCTTGCTTATCTCTAATAAAGGGTGAGCAGAGGCTGAGATCATCCTAATGGCCTCCATCTTTAAGACAATGTCTACAATCATCTATTTAGTATCCATGCAAACCTAAATTGAGATAGCTGTGTATATACATGCTGAGAAAAAGTGGATGGAACTATAAAATCTTGTGGCTGAATTTTCTGAACTTTGAAGATGATGACCAAATTTTTGAGACCTTCAATCCCCTTTGTGAGTTGTCTGGACCATCATCATGCAAAGAAACAAAAGTTGCTATAGAAATTCATAGAATAACAGTGGTAAACTAGGCTGGGGCCCACTGGAAAACTGACAATCTTCTTAAAGTACTACACACTTCCCCTTCATTGATGCATAGTATTCTGGACACGGTTACTCCCAAGATTCAACAGCTCACAAAGACAGTCTATGGCAGCCAATTGTGCACTCATTGACCACGTTGAGATAGCTCTCCTCACAACACTTCTAGCTTGCCAAATAATGTGAAACATGAAAGAAAAACAAATAGAAGAGAGAAGATAGAGATTTTCTAATGCACTCCCTTAACAGTTGTTTGTTGCACACACATCTAATGTTCCCATGGGTTCCTCTGATTAGCGGTTCTATGTGAAACATCCATAACAGCTAGCTCATTAACTATCATGAGGTGTGTAACTGCAGCTCGTTTTGAATTTCTTAATAACCACCACGTCCATATGTCTAAATGGTTCACTTTTTTTTTTCAGAAACTTTTCTTCTTTTTGTGTTATTTTAGAAAATACCACAACAGTACATACATACAGGCTGATGCTAGAATAATGCCCATTTGTGAATTCGGTACCTTCACTTGATTATGGTGCAAAATTTCTAATTAATGCTACCAAATTCAAGAATGGTATGAATTGTAACAGGGACAGTACACACATACTAAATATACTTTTAGGAATAGTATTTTTTTTCCTATTGTCTTTGTGCTGCTGTTAAGCAAGTCATTTTTGCTCGGTACTCAGCAATGACCCTTACATAATAGGGCATCAGACTGCTGCTATATATATATATATTATCAGTACTTTTAGCTGTAGTATTATTTGCACTTAAGAGGAATGTTTGACTTTATTGAATAAGTCACTTTTATAAATTTCAAAGATATGTTTGATATTTCATAAGATTGAATGGAGTTCCAAATATGTAAGAACAGACTAATATATAATATTTGTATCTTCATAGCAACTTGATATTTCATAATTGTAATTTTGCACATGTGACTCTTGGGAATTTTGTTCCCAATAATATCAGTGTGCCATTTTGTCAAAAGCCTTAAAAGCTAGAGTATCTTTATACAACAAAAAAACTTGTATGTGTACCATTTTGTCAAAAACATACATGCTTTAATATTTTATATGGACTTGGATATGTTGACTTATTGATGAGTTGCTGTTATACTTTTCAAAGACATGTTTGATATTTCATGCAATTGAATGGAATTCTGGCAATCCAGATTGACTTCATATGTATTTATTAGCAACTGTTATTTGCTATCTCATTGTCTTTCAACCGTATTAAATACAAGTAGGCTTGCACATGTATGACTATTTTAATATATAATTAGTGTATATTTATTATATATAAGCAATAATATTAGATAGAACAAAAGCTAGGTTCCTAAGATTTATAATTCTATATCAAGGTTGTGGTTCCATCTTGACAAGATTTCAGTTTATTCTCCCTGGAATTACCGTGGTGTAAGGATTTAGTGCTTTAGTGGGAAGCCAAATTTATATATCTTTTAATAAATAGATAAAATATGATAGTCTACATGGTTTGTATTTACCTTCTCTTAAAAATATCTTGTTGTCAGTGTAAAGATTGCAGATTTAACATGCCCATTATGGAAAGTCGCCCTTTTATTAATCTCCATGTGAAGTGTATAAAAAAATGTACACATAAGTAAAACCTAGAAACTTTATAAACTCTCTCTACACTAAAAACAATAGAAGCAATATATATGAAGCAAACGTTTAGAACTGGGATCGTTTCTACTATCCACAGGCTTTAGAAATTTATACGATAGAAAGAACACCTGTTTAGGTGCATAAAACAATAATTCCCACCACTGTACTTTCTTTGGCTGCATCACCATTCGATGTTGACTGTTGAGATGCTGTTGTAGCTTCTTGTCATAATCTTGATTCAAATTGGGGTTTTTTTTTTTTTTCGATAGGGTGAATCTTTATTGAAAAGCAAGACAATTACAAGGCTCACTGGAGGTCGAGGAAACCTCCAGGAGAACGAAAACCAGAAAAAGGAAGACAACCCATACATAAAATGGACTCCCATCTAAAGACCATGTCTGCAAAGGTTAAGCCTTTACATTCCTCGAACCTCTTCGACCAGAAAAAGAAAAGAGCCTTGATGTTGATCACTATGGTTTGGATCGGCATCTCCTTTAAAGAAAGACCAAAGATTGCTGATTTTCAACCTTAGTGATGTGCACAACTATTGTCAATTTTTTGCCTTCAAAATATATATTTCTCTTTCCAAATTACCTTTGATGGTAATTCACAAAGTTTTCTCTGGGTGCCTTTAGGATATTATCAAGCTATTCTACACATAGAGCAACATAAAGAGAACTCTGTCCTCTTTCCATCTAACCTTAAGTGAGAACAACTCAAGCCAGATGCAGCAGTCATAGACTATTTCCTAACGTCCACTCACTTGTGACAGATACCTGTCAACATACACCTTTCTGGTAGTTTTTTCCTGATACAGACCTTTCTGGTAGGTGTAGTGTCTTCTTTTCTGCCTTCACTGGATGTGAACTTTTTCAAATTCATTCACTTCATTTTTTTCCTGATAAGTTTGCTCAAGTGCATTTAATGATCTAGTTACATTCGTTCAAGTGCGTTTAATGATCTAGTAGCACAAAAATTTTAATGATCTTGATGGTCTACCAGGGAAGGTTATTTCTGAAGAATATTCTTTGGAATACGGAACAGACAGAATCGAGATGCATGTAGGAGCTGTACAATCCGGAGAGCGTGCCCTTGTTATTGATGATCTGATTGCAACTGGGGGAACCTTGTGTGCTGCAATCAGGCTACTGGGTAATTTGTTAATGCTTGATTTTTGTAAATTATCTAACATATTGTTAGCAAACTGTTGTTAGAACTTCAGATGGTTCTTGGGAAAGATGACTATTTTCAAGAACTGCCATAAATATTTGCTTTATCTTTTGCTTTTCTTCAGTCTTTTCTAGTCTACTACGGTACTACCATATTGCTTAGGGTTGTGTTTCTCAACAAGCCAATGCATGGTTGGAAATTGTCTATATTCATATTAATAAGCTTATGAAGTGATTTCAGAAAGAATGTAGACTTCCAATTCCAGCAATACCAAATATTTAAGAAAGGACGAAGCAACAATTAGTACAGAATGGTAGAACAGATGGTGGGTGCTATTATGATTTCAAAGCAGGAGTGAGATTGGCATTTTGAGTTGAAACTTCCTGGTATTGATTGTGGGACAGGCTTTATTTTGGTTTCTCAAAGATTTTTCTTTGAAAGCAGTGCACAAGTTGACAAGTTCCCACTTGTTGTTTGATATTGATCTATTAAGAAAATGGTTTGCATGTGGAATGGAATTGAAGTTTGTTGGGCACAGAGATTCGAAATTGTTAATAGGGCTTCTTGAAAGCTTAATCTTGCACAAATGATGGTGTAAAAAGTTAAGCCAGAGTGCTTCTGAATTTTCTTTTGCAAGTCTTTCTAGCTCTTTTGGGGCTTGTAAGTTTGTACATTTTGTAGCTAGTGAGGACCTTCCTCACAAGCCTTTCTTTCTTTCTTCTTTTTCTCCTGTATAGTGGGATTATTTCCTCTTTTGATCTTCCCAATGCAATTCACCTCTATCTATCATTTTTTTTTCTTTTGCCAGTGGAACCACATTTTCTTGATGCCTCTCCAATCAGTGAATCATAGAAGATAATACTGCTGTTGTTGAACTCTTCCAAGCTCTTGGAAAAAAAACTCAAGTGATTATAAATGATAAAACTGTGTATCACCTAGTATGTGTTTTTTTTACATTGTATCGGACTTTTTCCTAGGTCTAGGTTGTTTTTTGTGTCATACATAATATCAATTTGGTCTATGGTTTGTCTAATCTGTCTTCTTAAGAAGTACTTCCCTCATTTTTTTCATTTCGATGTATCAGTATTCATATCTTAGTATTTTTTTTCCTTGCAGAACGTGTTGGAGTGGAGGTCGTTGAGTGTGCCTGTGTCATTGAATTGCCAGAGCTAAAGGTATGGACCCTAGTTTAAAATACATCCTTGCTTCTGCAATATGAGCTGTTATTGAACCTACTGGTCTCTTTACCTTATTATTAATGTTGGTTGAGAAAGACTCAAAAATGAATTGTTCAGATGTTTGTATTACGCAAACTTTTCAGTTTGAGCATGTGAGAGATTATATAGAATTCAGCTTGAAAAAAATTGATTTTTGACTTCCTGTAGGAACAGAAGTATACAATCAATAACAGGACTTCATTGTTGTGTGAAACCCCAAAGGAAACATGAATAAAATTTAAACCCATGTTTAGAATTATTCTTAGGTTTTGTTATAAAAAGATTTTTTTTAACGTTAACTTTCTTGAGGAAAATGCAGTATATAATGATGCTAAATTATAAAAGAATGTTGTTATAAAAGATTGCTTATATACCTGAAAGGAGTACCATAAGTATAACAGTAATCTTTCTCATCAAAGAACCCATGGAATTTGGAACCATCCATTATGAAAATTTTCGCATGTATCTTTAAATCACAAGACCCAAAAGTTTTACTTTAAAGAATTTAAGCCTCTCGGAAGCTGGCACACAAGTGTCATACATAGGTTTTCTATGGAACATTTGAAACTTATCCCAGTCATTTTGTAAACATCAGCTAATTGTTATTGGTTCTGACAAAAGGAGTTCTTCAACATCCCTTGAGTCATCTTTCCTTCAACACAGATTTCTTCCATCCGCCACTTTGCCTAGAGCTGCGGACTATGCCACTATCCTCTAGTTTGCTTCAGCAGTGGAAGTTTTCTCATATACACAAGATATCATGTCATAGACTTACTACCATTAGGTAATCTTACCCAGTCAGCACTACGAATCTAAAATTGAGAGTAATGGAGTTCAAGTAAATTTCATCGAGTTCACTTAACATGTTTCAATATGTATGTAGACTTTTGATGGGGAAGGTCATGCAGGAATCTACAATTCCACATATGAGGACAATGTCTAGACAAGTGACTATGGTTAACAAGAAATCCTAGTCTCCAGTAGATTGAGCGACTCCCAACTGTCTTTCTTTCTTTCTTTTGGTGGCAACTTCCTTTCTTTGCTCCAGTTGGAACTTTGATGCATGGGTAATTCTTGTGGTGACCAGAGATTTGAAGTCAGAATGCCATTTTCTAGTTGACTGTTGATTTGCTTTGTAATCTAATGTGTCATTCATGTTTTAGTTATGCCATTTACTGACAACAGGACAAAAACCTTTACATATCAGGGTTCCTTGGCAACATAGGAGCCTCAAAATATGCATCCATCCAGTGTGTAGGGTCTAATATTGTTTTCCTCACCAAGTGACGGTTTAAAGAAGAAAGAAAAAATTAAAAGTTAAATGCTATTATTTTTCAATACTGCAAGGATCAATAACAAAAGAAGACGGAAATGCCGCAGGAACCAGGAGGTAGGCCTAGCTTCAGAAGGAAAGACTGAACCCGTATAAGATTGTGAAACCTAGATTTGCTCGGGTCTCTATAAAATTAGAAATGTATCTGTGTAGGTTACTAGAATATATCCATTCTGAGATTCAAGCTTTAACATACTTCCAACTGTATGTTCATGGAGTCCGAACCTGTGGGTCAATAATGAACTGGATTTGTGCGACTAATTGTAGAATATGAAGTTTATCCAAACTAACACCATGGCAGTCCTAATAATATACATCCTTATATTCGATCCACTCTCTGCAGCATAGTACATTTCCTTCTCTTATTCTCTTTCCTGCATGAAAGTTGATTTTCACTTTGCTTGTTGCAGGGCCGGAACCGGTTAGGAGGCAAACCACTTTTTGTCCTTGTCAGCGCAGTTTGATTAGAGTTGACTGTTGGGGAATTTCATGTTGCTTGCCCATATGAGTGGCAATTGTTGGAGCTTCTTAAGCTGGGGAAGCTCAAAAGTCCTCACTTATGGAAGGTTATTATACCTAAAGGAGGGAAGCTTAGTAGTGAAAAACAACATGTTTCTTTGATTTGATGGGTTATAAGAGACCTAAGAACAGTTGATATTGAATTTCATTTCTGGAAATAATAATGTGGCCTGTAGTGGTGGGAGATATTTATGTATTTCACACTATATTTTAAAAGAGCTAGTTGCTCCAGAGTGTGGGCCGGTCAAGAATTGGTCCAGTATTCTTTTTTTTTTTCGGGTAGGCAATACGGTTGGGGCAGGACTGCAATATGTGGGACAAACATTCATGGCCAGTGGGCCCGAAAGCGTGTTTCAGCATTTTTTGGGGTGGTAAATGAAATTACACTGGAGAGCTAAAAAAAAATTGTTCTCAAAAGTCAAAACTGACCTGGTCAAATGGTGAAAAAGTTGCAAAAAATCTTCACTGCATTGGAGGCAGTCCAATTGTGATGGACCTCCATTGGGTGACAAAATCAACTTTAATTGGTGCTTTCTAGCGTCAATTTGAGCATTTTAATTGGGTGATTTCTGGCCGTTAGATTTTTAGTTTTCTTTGGGTGCTAAAATTTAACTGCTAGAAATCACCAATCAAGTTGATTTTTGGTGAACATCCATGGAGTCAGTACCGTAAGAGTACTCTACATGGCATTACTTCAAACTTTAAAGTTCCCTGGGGCAGCAAAAATTTACTCAGCATAAGGCATAAGGAGCAACTCTTCTAATCATGCCCGGCCAATCAGAAAACTAAGGTGCTGTTTAGAAAAGCGGACCGGCGGAGTTGTATTATGCACGCCTTCAAGGTCCACCTGTAGGTGGGCCTCGTTTATTCCATAAAATAAAAAAAATTCTTACTGTACGTGAAATGTAGCGCTCTCCACTTGACAAGTACCCCTGACAACCCCTGTTTTAAATCTCTTAAATACAATTTTTTTTTCTTCAGAAAACGGCGTTGCCAGGCGCCAGGGCCAGGGGCACTAGGAGAGGCATCTAGTGAGAAACATGGGTCACTTGAGTTACTGACCAAAAATGAACACCATGTGGCACTCTTTCAGGCCCACTAAATGTTTGGCTGACTCCTTGATGGAACTACTCATAAAAATTAGCCTGATTTGTGATTTACAGCCATTGGATTTTAGCATTTTCATCATGGGCTTTATGAAGGGCCATGATGAAAAAAGGCTTGAATCGAATAGCTAAAAATCACCAAATGCTGATTTTGGGGTGTATGAGCACCAAGGAATGGACCAAATGCTTATGGGGACACTAGGCCCAAAAGAGTACCACGTTGCATTTTGGGGGGGATGGTCATCAAAATTGCTCTCACACGCTCGAGAGCAAAGTGTTTTTCCAAAAATTGGGCCACTTGTGTCAAGGATTTGGACGTTGACCTGACTCTGGTTCAATGCCCGTCTAACCAAGCGTGAAAAAGAACACCCAACTGAGCTTTTCTCTGGGTTAGGTCTGGCCTGGCGTCTCCTTTTCCTTTTGGTGACTAACTGGTGCTGGGGTTTCATTTTGATAAGTGCTCTAGGTGGCCAATTGGAGGCGGACAAGTAAATAAGTAATTCATCCCTCACATTATTTGCACTTGAATCTTTAATCATTGTTTACCTGAAGCAAAATTTTAAATGGCTCCCATTTAAGTGGGCACGTGGTGCAAATAAAACTTCATTACCAAACAACCCCTCATGTTCAGAAAGGAATCAGTCATGTAGAGCTATTCAAACCTGAAAAATGCAGACTGCAGTGAAAATGGGGAGGAAATCAATCTATAAAAAGGACATTAGAAATGTAAGGGGGACCCCATTTCAAACTGTGACATTAGGCATCGTGTGGCTTATTTCTGCCTAGGTGATCAGCTGCAAAGTTAGCTTTCCCTGAAACAATTTTGAACATGGATGATGCAGAACATTTAACCAATACTCCCCAAAAGCTGCGACTGTTGGTAGCATGAGATTAAATTCATTTATCTTATAGCCCATGATCCAAGCCCTCGGTCGATCCCTCCTTCATGGGTCCCATTTCACATGGGCCATCCCACCCTGAGTGTGCCCCATATACTCAGGCTACCCCACTTAAGCCCGGTGTGAAAATGCCCTTGCATTAATGGAGTTCTTCAAAATCTTCTCTTAGCCTCCTAAGATCTTCTATCAAGCTCTAAACCTGCCATGGAACTTCAACTTCACCCCTAATAGCTTGAATGATTAACTTTTGAGTCGCCTTCAAGCTTGAAGAATCAGATCTTCCATTTAGAGGGGATTGGATGCCCAAATGACCAATGAATTGACTTCAAAATAGCCAACAATACATGATTTATTAAATAAAGCATGACAAGCTGAGATAATGGATCTTTTGAGGCTTGAGAATAGTCAAGATTATGGTAGAGATGTCAGTGACTTCTTTAATCATACTGACTGGGGGAAGAGATTGTATAACTGACGCAAGCTAACGAGGTTGTTACCAACTGCAAATATATTAGATGTTTCTTACATGAGTTGGGTTCTAGTTGGTAGGCCATGAAGAAAAGCTTAAACTGATTTGGCCTCCAGAATTGGTTTACCAGCTCAAGTACAGCAAGCTTGACTATCAAGGAACGAAGAAGCATGTCAATTTTGCAGTACTGTATCAATGAAGATAATGTTCAAAAAGATGTATTGAACACAAGTTGCCTTTTTTATACATCTTGAGTTAAGGAGTAGGTTACACTTTTGGCTTTGGCTTAACCTCGACTTCGTTTATGCTGCGCACGAAGATGGCATCTGGTTCATGACTGCAAAATAGTAAAAACAAGTAACTGCTCATGCATATAGAGAAGAAATAGCAAGGAAGAACAAGAAAAGCTAGGCAAATAAAACAGAAATAAGAGTTTGAGATCAAATCATACGGCTTATTTCCATCTTCGAAAGTATAACTGGACGCCACAGCCAACAGACTGCCATCTCTGCTAAAGGATAATGCTGCAATGCTTGTTGGGTATTTTGAGTACTGGAAAAGAACAGCCAAATGCTATATATCATTACATGTATGTTTCCTGAAAAATATATATGCGTGTGTCAGAATTGCTTCTGCATATCCTTGCCTGATATAGTCTCTTCTTGTTGTTCCCATCCCACACATTTACATAACCATCACAACCTCCAGTTGCAAATGTACCGTAGCTGCCACAATAGAATTTACAAGCGTATAAGAGAAAATATGGGAGTAGAAAAGCCAGGAAATACTTACTAAAGAGGAAATATAAACATGGGTCAGCTCTCCATCATGTAGAACCTAATTCCGACCTCTCTATGCACCAGGTTGATGTGATCATTAGTCTGAACCATCAAATGGATAAACTCTTGAATGGGTCATAAACAAAAAAATGCATCGACACGGATGATCCTAAAAGGCGATCAATTTGATAGTTAGGATCATCAGGTCAATGCTTGGGGATGTGACTATCCTAGACATACTCCATCAATCAGAAAGTCCAGATCAAGGAATACATACAGTAAATTAGGGTACAGAGGGCTGAGAATGCATTGTCAATGATTGTTACCACCCAATGCTATATTTCCTCCATGAATAAGGAAAGCAAAAGCTTACATGGGGTGGAATGCAATGGCGTTGACAGAATACAAAGTGTCCCTTCCAGCCTCCAATTTTCGATGGCACTTGAAAGCGTATCTGCAAAAAGCTTAATCCCATCAACATATAGGAAAAAGAAATAAATATAAAACATGCAATGTGCAATAGGACATATAGGCATGTTTGCCTTTTCATGTGATAGTTCCCTTATTGGAGCATGGAGAAGTTATTCGTGCATTTTGGAAGACACCTACAGGATCTCTGCCAAATATATCCTTCATTATCATGTGGCAATAGTGAAGAATGAAGGTGGGCGATCAGGTGCAGGGATCCTGCATGATGCAAAAAGACCAGAAAGACAGAAATAGGGTGAAGGCGATAGTCAACAGCAAAAAGACAGCCAACATCCATGTTATTCAATGTCTTTGCATGATGTGGGGTCCTGCACCATACATTTTTGCAAGAATGAATACATACTTCTTGGCTTGACCAGCCTCAGAGAGATCAAAAAACTCCATTGCAACCCGACCTTCCACGGAACTAAGAGCAAAACCTGAAAAAATCAATCCAGGTTAGAGAAGTATTGACCCTCAATGAATCAGAGAAAGAAATGCCATGAACCAAACTGCCCTTAGCTAAATACTTTTGCAGTCTTCACCCTCCCGGTATCAATAACATTTGTTGACAACCACTTTACTCGAAAAGCTTATGCTTTTAGAGGGAAGCATAACAATCTATATCAAAGGATCCCTGGCACACACACAGACCGCACGAGTCCAGCGCAACAACACCCTCCTGCACGTGCAGGACACACAAGGCACACCCCCCCCCTCCCCCCCCGGGCATCGAACCCAAGACTTACCGCTCTGATACCATGTTGACAACCACTTAAGCTTTTAGAGTGAGGTTGAACAATGTATATCAAAGGATCCCTGGCACACACAGACTGCACGAGTCCAGCGCACACGCGCAACAACAACATTCGCGCTTTGACTTTTAATTTGGTAACTAGCCCTTTTTATTATAAGATACCTTTCATCCCTTTTTGTTTTAAGATACCCTTTTAATTTGAAAAGGTGATTGATTGCAAAAGCACAAAACAATAGAGAACTGGAAAATGAACTGTATCAAATAATCTGATTACAGGACCAAAAAACCTCCTTGTGAAAAAGACTTCTATAACTATCAACGGGAAAAAAGAAAGCATACCCGCAGATAATGTACAAAGACCAAAACTTCTAGATTGATTCTATAGATACCTGTTCCATTGGGATAACAACACACGCGTCTAGTTTGATACTTCAATGAAGACTCCCTCCGTTGCTCTGGTTGAGACATATTCCGTAGATCATAGACATTTACATGCCTTCCTGCAGTTGCTACCACTAAACGATGGCCAACAAGTGAAAGTGAATACACACGCTCAGGTTGTGGGTATGTCCCAACAAGAGTACGCTCCTGCCCACTTGCACCTCTAGGATCCCAACACTTCAGTGTTTTGTCCCAACTCCCAGTGATCACTTGCCCTAAATTTATGCACAATTAAGCAATAAAATAATATTACTAACTTAGCAAGAAATATAAAAATGATGCTAATAGTTGATGTTCCACAAAGATTATTCACCTTACTCAAGGAGAATGAGACTTTTACTACTCACAAAATAGTGAAAAATAATAAGCCCGGTGACAATAATTTCTTTCACAACTACAACACAAGATGGATGCTCATAAAAATATAATAAAAGGGAACACTCATTTCCCATCAGAAGCAGACCAAAATTGGACCAGTTTTTCATTGCGAGAAGTAGCAACCTGTGTAACCAGCCATGTCGTTATCATTATAGTTATTATTCTTATTATTATCATTATGCAATTAGTAATGGCCAACAGTAGTTCATAAGTGCGGTTTAAGTCAAGCTAGCAAAGTGCAGAGAATCGACACTTTCAGCCATGCCTGTCTACTGATAATGTCAGTGCTCAGTAGCTATACTGCTGATAGCAGTAACCTTATGAGTAAGTTTATATGAGAACACGATCAAAATAAAAGAGGAACCATGGAGATTTGATAGACTCAACAAGCTGCAAGCCAACATGAACACCTCCAACACCCAAACCTACGAACATGCTTAAAAAAAATCGTCTCCCCAAAAGACCCTAAGTTCTACTGTACCAGATGCCAGTAGATATCATCACCATCATGAACAGTGCATTATCCCAATTATTTGGGGTTGGAAACATGAACAACCAAATCTAGGGTATGCTTTCTTTGGCATACCCTGTTACAAATCTACTGTACCATGTTACAAATGTAGGGTTTGTTATTTGGAAAGAAGAATAAGAGAACATAAGAAAGGAGACGAGACGAAAAGAGTCGTTTGTGTTTTCTACAAGACCTCCATTAGCCTTTTATTAATGTGATAACTTCAAGGAATTACAATAAACCCCATGGATAATAACATAATTTCAGACACCCACGACTACATAAAATAGTAAATAAAGCATATTCCAACACTATAATGATCATTTCCTTTTGAAAGTTGTCCACCGTTTCTTGCAATAGAACCTTATGAATTACACAAGGAAATCCGCAATAAGAACTGTTTAGGAATTTGCAAACACGTGATAGTCGAGTAAGGAAAAGGGTGTGTTCATTAAACTGAGATGCTATAAATCATAAACAGGAACATAATCAAATACAAAAAGTAAATGATGTAATTTTAATCTTCTGCTCTTAATCTTTAATTGTACAAGAATACCTGCTGCATAAGAGTACTCAACACAACGCACAGGTGCATCATGCCGTCCCAAAATATCCTCCTTGCCAGAGCTGAAGACGTACCTGAAATAGCAAGAAAACCTTGATATGTTAAGCTTAATGAATAAATGATTCTGAGAAAACACTGCATACTTAAACAGAATCAAAAGAAGCAATGATCGACTTTTATGAATTGCTAAATATGATGACGAAGTAAAAATAGGGTTTTTGCATGGATACCCCTAGATTTTAGCGTATTTCTGAATTTCTTGTGTTTTCATAGTTTGCATATAACCCTCTGCATTATGCAGATTCCCTTCAAACCCCCGTTACCATGATGAACCATTAATGCCAATTACTTTAGGAGGGTAAAATGTCTAAAATACCAATCTTCTTTCTCTCCCACAAAATCACAGCCTTTCCATTTTAATTCCAAAAAGATTTTTTTTTAACTTTACTTGAGGACTGTCCAGTTGCATTTATCTGAAAAGTGTCTATGGTCCAAAAATTGTTTAGAAAAAAATCCTGTTTGGATGACATCTATGTAATGACATAAATGCATGTGTCCATGTCAGACACTGATATGAAGTGTTAAACATATTGATCCACAAACACATCCATCCACAAACACATCCATACAGTTTGTTCCATATGTTGGAGATATATTTTTTTAAATACTTTAGTTCATGTTAAGCATACAATATATAAAAATGTATTTAGATAAGCTGATATACATAAAGGTAATATAAACAATAACCAAAAATTAATTGAATAAGTGAAGAAACAGCTTACAAACTGTACGGATGTGTCTGTCTCTTTGTTTCTATTTTTTTCTTTTTGTACCTTTTCCCCTGATGAAGAAACAGCTTACAGATCATGCAAGAAAGTAGTGGCTTGCAGAATCAACAAGAGTGAGCATGGAATCAGATGATTGTTCTGCAACTCATCATTCTCATGGAAGAAATCATAGTTATTTATGGGTCTTAGGTTCTGATCCAAGGCACGGGTTTTGCTCCTCTCAGTTCTGACTTGGGAGGTGGTCTTGCGCACTAGAGCAAGCAGCAACCACAGGATCAACATCTTAATCTTTGTTTTGATCTCTTGTTCTTCCGATTCTGGTTTCGAATTGCAGGTCTTTAATGGCAATGAAGATGAGTGCTTGTAATCTGAATGAGGTTGATTTTGAAAGGGTGATGATGATGAAGAAGATACAAAGACAGATCCAGAGAGGGAGAGGGGAAGAATGTTCCCTTCCCATTGAAGAACTGCAGCGAGAGAATAGAGGGGGTGCAACAAGACAGAATAGAATATGGAAAAAACATATTTTTACTCATGGATTTTTCCAAGACTAACTGACATATACACATACAAAAACAACACTAGGTACAAAGGCTGTTGAGCACCATTAAGTATCTATGAGGTATCTATAAACATTTAATTTCGTATACATAATAGTGGCTACAAGTTGGTAAAAGTGCACACTGTAAGTTATATTTGTTTCGCCCTCCTCTACTCACTGTCCTTTATCTCCGTTGGTGGACCCAAGTTTTGGAGGTACGAAATGGTCTCTTCAAGGTTAGTTAATAAAACCCAAACATATGCCCATGGATCACATAATCGATGTATCTCTCCCTAAAATAAATTTAAAAAACTGACAGCATTTCCTGAATAGTGTTTGTAACCAAATTCATGGCAATAAATACAAGAGTCAGCAAAGCATTTCCCACAATCCCCTAACAAGCCTATTATTGTGATTTCACGGTAGTATTTTAGGAGATGATAGGCATCGATTGATGTTGTATGAATATTTCATTTTGGAATCACATAGAATGAAGTTCAATGAACATGTGAATCAGTGAGTGAATTTCAGCTTCGTCCACTTTGCAATCATCAATGAGATTGAGTAAATCCTAAACAATAATTTGAATTGCATTCGTGTGATTTTAAGCAGTCTTTCTTTGAAGCACGAAGGTCGATCCCTGAACATGGAAATGATGTAAAGCTGCTGGAAAAGTTTGAGAGGTGGATGAAAATAACTTGAGAAAGAATTTCTTGCAATGAAGTGAACTGATCCATGCTATTCGAAATTGAGCTTTCTTAGGTGATGCTATTACTTCAGAAATTTGAATTATCTCATAAACTTCTTTCATTAGAGCAGCAGTCTCTTTCGCAATGTACTCAGATTTCTCCCATTATATCTTGATCAAGTCCAATAAATGCTAATTTATGCATCACGAACATAAAGTTCAAACAACTTTCCAATTACAACAAAGGGGGTTCATAGGTGGTTGTTGTGTTAAGGATCCAATTGGCCAAAACCGAGATCCAGGGAACAGAAGCCTAATACTGATAGAATGAGAATACAAATGTTTGGGTATCATAAAATGGCCAAGCCATCACAACCATACACTTGGCAGGTGCACCCAATGCTATACACAGTAACAGATAGACCAATACCAAGTCACCATAATTTGTTCAAGGCATAGAACCGCAGTAGTAAATCATCCCTCAACCTCTCAATGTGATCATGGCACCTCAGCAACTCATCCATCTAGTCCGTGGTCTTTCGAACTCTGAATAGCAGTCAAAATCCGAGGCCATAACGAGCTACGTACACTTATGCTAGACTGCGATCACTTGAGCTAGCACCACCATACACAGCATTCATTAAAAAAAAACATTGTCAAACGCTACACACACGAGTGAAAAAGGTGATTCGCAACCACAGGCATTCCCAAAAGGTGAATGTGATCATCATAATGCTTGAACAGTCATGGGCTACAACACAGTCAATTCACCAACTCCCACCTACTGGAGAATGTAATCATCCGACATATTTCAGGACACATAAACTTCCTATATAAAGGTAACTCTCCCTACAAGTAAGGGGTTCCAATTTCTTCATTTACTGCTTCTATCTACTACCTACTGTAACTTAACTCCACTGACTTGAGCGTTGGAGACCAATTTGGGCTCGTTTTTGTAGGTTTAATAAACAGTCGAACGCTATCAAGGCGAGGTGTGGTGTGAGTCAATAGATCAGAAATAGGGATCACAGTATTAACAACAAGCTAGCTTAATACTAAAATATATCGGAAAAAACACTTTTAGCAAACAGGTAGGAAACGAATTTCTCTTACCTCCTCACGGTGTTATCAGCACTAGCGCTGAATCCCGAAGCATCGTCGTGAAAGCAGCAATCCAATACTGCGCCTCCGTGCATGAATTCACCCCTTAAGACATTTGCACTCGCATCGTAGAGTCTAACACTCTGATCGATCACAATATAGAGTGAGATTAAGAAGACGATCTGATATGAAAACAGTATCAGAAATCGAAGGAACTGAATTAGAGTACCTTGTCCCATGATGAGACGAGGAGGTGATCGCTTTGGCTTGAGAATCTGAGATTTGAGATTCCGTCCGATGGAGGATTTGAGAGCTCCTTCCCTGAGACGGGAGGAATGATTGCAGCAGTCATGGTTTCTAGTTGAGAAGAAAATTAGGTTTTTTATTTTCCTTTCTTTGTTTACACTGAAAAAGAAAGAGAGAGGGAGTGAGACTGAGAGAGATAGGGTCATAGGGGAAGAAAAGGAGGAGAGGGGAGGGAGGGAAATGTTTTTGAAATGTTGGATTTTGGGAGTAAACCTTCGCTCACTGCATGTTGTGAGCGAAGCCGATCACAGCACACAATACGGGCCATGTGGCACACTCTTAGAGGGCGCTGACCGTATGGATGTTTGGCCAATCACTAGGTGGACCTACAACCCAAAAATCAACCTCATTAGTGATTTACAACCTTTGGATATTTGATCCCAAATAACGCTCAATAATGCTCAAATTCCTACGGTGAAAATCAACCCATGAAAATAACTTCCAATCCAACGCTTAGAAATCACTGATCAGGTTTATTTTTGGTTTGTAGGTCCACCTAAGTGATTTTCCAAACATCCATATGGTCAGCGCCCTTTAAGATGCTCGTATTGTGTGCTGTGATCGGCTTCGCTCACAACATGCAATGAGCGAAGGTTTACTCGGATTTTGGGGAGTGTTTTGGGCTATTTTACTTTTTGTCGCATACTAGCATCTATATATCTATATAATAGCACGACCCTGGTCACACAGAGCACCACGTCAGCTTTTAGTTTCAAAATAGTTTCTGCATCTTTAAACAAAATTTCTCCTAACAAACCCATCCTTCCAAACAACGTACCCTCTCTCCGACATGCCAAACGGTTTCTACAACCTTCCATAGGTTCTTTCACCTTCCCCACCTCTTCCACTTCTATTTGAGAATTAAGACCATTGCAACTTCTACCGACGCTTCTTTCAACATTTCCACCCATTCTACTTCTATTTAAAGAAGATTCGACCTAACATCAAATCCTATCCTCCTGTTCCCGCTCTAAGGATTTTTCCTGAGAAAAAGGTATGATTTTTTATTTTATTTTTCAGGTAATTCAATTTTTTTCGTAGCTTTTCTATTGTTTTTCTTCTTTATCCATTCAACATTATTTTTTTTCAAATTTTCTTTTAATTTTTTTTTGGAAGATTTTTATAAAGAAAAAAAAATTTAATGTATTTACAAAAACAAAAATATCTTTTGTAAATTCTCAAAAAAATAACTAAACGGACTTTAAATGTACGTTTTCTAAAAGTTAAATCTTTCTCTGACAAATGCTCTTTAAAAGAATGTTTCTCTCCGATAGATGCTCTTTAAACATATGCTCTTTTAAAGAGCATCTGTTAGGAATAAACGCTCTTTAAAATTGCGTTTCTCCCTGACAGATAGTAAAACATCCATACCGTCAGCGCTGAATAAAACTTTGATGACAGACTCTGTCATTAAGGCCAATGATATGGCACAATAAGAGCCACATAGAACACTCTTAGAGAACTCTGACTGTATAGATGTTTGGCCAATCATTAGGTGGACCTACAAACCAAAAATTAGTCTGATTAGTGATTTCTATTGGAATTGTTTTCATGGGTTGATTTTAACCATGTGAAATTTGAGCAATATTGACCAAAGATCTAGAGGTTTGAAATCACAAATCAAGCTGATTTTTTGTTTGTGGGTCCATATAGGGATTGAAAAAACATCTATACGGTCAAAGTATTCTAAGAGTGCCACGTGGCTCTTATTGCATCCACGTGGTACACCCATTTTGGAGTACCCACATAGATGAATCAATGGCTAATTTTGGTGAGGATGATCTCTATGGTGAGGAGATCATCTTCACAAAAAATCAAATCATTCTGATATTCATACACTGGTTTAGAAGTTGAAGAATTATGTACCGTCGATTTTTACTGTGCAACTTGAAAATCACATGTAACGCCTTTTTAAAAAGCGTTTGAAACACGCTCTTTAAAAGAGCATTTGTTAGAAAAAGCGTTTGAAACACGCTCTTTAAAAGAGCGTTTGTCATTGTCTGTCATGACTGACAGGCGTTTTTGTAAAGAGCGTTCAATTACTTTTTTTGAGAATTTTCAAAAGTTATTTTTATTTTTGTAAATACATTAAATTTAGTTTTCGTTTTAAAAATTTTTTGATCTTTTTTTCGGTTAGGATCGTATTGAATTTTATTTTGTAGGACAAATTTAGAATTTTATTTTTTTGTAATCGATTTAAAATAGTTTTAAAGGAATAAATGAGAGCTCTTAGGTAGACTGGATAGAAGAGAGGGATGCATGAAAAAAATATAAATCCCGTCAAAAGAAAGAAAAATAAAATTCCTCTCTTCTTCTTCTTTTGTCACTGATCAAGGCAAACCAGGCGATTAATGGGGCTCCTTCGCGCTTTTATCAAAAGCCAATACCGGTAGACATCGTACGGTTGATGGGCCAAGATCGTAGGCCGTGGTCCCCGACGGCATCGACGATGGTGATGATGTCCTTCGTTGCTTGCGCCGATGGTGATTGATTCTCTCTGGCCATGCAGCGGGGATGTGTACAGAGAAGGAACCGTGCAGATGTCGGATGTACACGGAGAGAAGAATGGTGAGGAGGACAATGAGTGTTTAAGACGAAGGAAGAATCGAAGTTTGAAATTGGCTTCAAGGGTTTCTATTTTAAAGGTTGATGTGGTATATAAGGCTGTGGTGCTTAAAGTATGCAATTTGCAGAAGAGGTGAAAGAGAGAGACGACAGGGAGGAATTTTTCTACCTTTGTTTATTGATTTATTTATTTATTTTACCATTGACTGGGGACGCTTGGCGCTCTGAATGTCGCCCAGGTCACTTGTGTTTGACAGTTAGAGCGTCCAGCATCTATCATATTATGAAACGTAGATTTAGAACAACTGTTGTAACCAATGTTTTAGCGCGGGGTGAGCAAAACATTGATGACAGCGCGCAATATGAGCCACATGGCGCGCTCTTCGAGAATTCTGACCGAATGGATTTTTGCCAATCACTAGGTGGACCTACCCGATTATGATTTCTAGGCGTTGGATTGAAATTATTTCCATGGGTTTAGTTTAACCGTGGAGTTTGAGCATTATTAAACATTATATAAGGTACAAATATCCAAAGGTTTGAAATCATTAATCAAGCTGATTTTTGGTTTGTAGGTCCATCTATGGATTGGCAAAACATACGTACGGTCAGAGTCCTCTAAGAGTGTGCCTCGTGGCTCATATTATGTGCAGTCATCGATGTTTTACTAAACTTTTGGGGGACACGTACTTAAAAAGTAAACTCTAACCACTTAAACCATTTAAAAGTGAACTATTAACACCTTTTTTTTGTGTCGTGGATGGGCAAAGGCAAACATCCGTACAGTGTCTCTAGGAAAAATCTATGATACCGACTTTTGTATCAAATTTTTTATGTAGAAGTCCTTCAATTTGCCACCTAGTAGATTCTTTCGCTCCCACTACCTCCATGAATGTTTGGCCCACATATTGGTGGACCACACAGCAAAAATCAGTGGGATTAGTGATTCCTAGCCATTGGATTTGAGCATATTTTCATCATGGGCTAGGAACCAACTAATAGGCCTGTTCATAAAGCCCATGATAAAAAAAGTTATCAAATCATACGGCTAGAAATCACCAATCACGCTGATTATTGGTGTGTAGGTCTATCATAGTGTAGACTAGACATTCAAGTGGCAAGTGGGCCCACAAGAGTCTAGCTTTTATTTAATTTTCAGAATGTACGATGCGGCAATGGGCGGCGGAGATGGAAGCTATATGTCACAAATGGAACAATACCTAAATAGAGGTGGCACTTGGGAGATTCTGCAAAAGATATTGGTGATTCTCATCCGTCATTTCATTTGGATATGGACGACTTGGATGAAAAGTTAAGCATATAAGAGCGGCCCCTACAAACGAGCGAAGTGGGGAGCATTTAAGTCACGTGTTGGGTGATGGTCTCGAGATTTGTCAACATTAAAGCTGTCAAATAGCTGAGTTCAAGTAATGCGCTCACTTTGGTTGAACCAAAAGGATAAATTAAATTTTAGATATGAATTTCAGGCTTGAGTATTTAAGTTGACGTGGGTAAAAGGACAACAAGCATGAGTTTATGCTTTGTAATTCGAAATTTACAAAATACATTTTGATTAAAAAGAAGTGAATAACATGCAAGGGTGACAAACTCTTGGTTTTTGCTCAACTGACACTTGGATTCTCCAACATCGATGGATTTCTGTGAGGTAAGGTGCATTGATAATGATCATTTTATTTGCAAAAAGAAAACACTAACCATTCAATTTGATGATTAATAACACCAGTAAATTTGAGTTTTTTGGTGGGTTCATTCATACACAAGATTAGATATTTGTTTATAATACACGTTCTATTTTTTTTTAAATATTTTAAAAAGTTGTTTCGCGTGTCAACTCAAATAATGTCAATTCAAATGAAAATATTTAAAAGGAGTGAGCCATAATTTTTTTATTTTTTACTTAAGAGTTAAGATAATAATATGTTTTTATAATTTTCTGTCCCTTTGCTTTAGCACGGGGTAATCACACTAGTTTGAGTAATTTTTCGGCATGGGCTTCTTGAACAGGCCTATAGATTAGTTCTAAGCCCATGATGAAAAATGATTGAAATCCAATGGCTAGAAATCACCAATCAGACTGATTTTTTTATGTGTAGATCCATAAAGAGATGGGCTAAACATTTAGAGTCGTACTACCACGTGGATAACCAGACAAAAAACATACCCGTTGAGACTATTGACCATTAGATTCAAGAGATCCAGTCCACGAGGCAACAACTATTTTAGACAGTGGTGGAGGCAGGATTTTGTTTAAGGGTGGGCAATTGGCAGTCCATCGATAATGTCAATGGACACTTTTAATTGACAGAATTACCCCTTGTAGAAATGGGCAATTAAAGCCTGTCAACTTTTTAATTAATCTTCGCATTGGGCAACTTTTTAATTAATCTTCGCATTGGGAGCCAAAAACTTTGAGTAATCTGTGATGACAGACATGTGTCGTCAACGTTGATGACGGACTTTAATTGGTTTATTTAGCAAGATAAAAAAGAATTAATCCTACGTGATCAAGCTGTTCCACTGTTGCATTTTCATTTCTCTTTCTGCTATAGCATGTCATGAGCTACCTCGACGCCCTTACATGTCCTTAATTCTGGTGGAGCTCTGATATTATTTTTTCTACCCCCACAAGAGAACATATGGTACGTATGGAGATAGGGACCCACACTCAATCTGTACACCTAAAAAAAATTGAAATCCATGATGTTCGGTATGCTAGGGCCGAACAAACTCATAGTGTTCGGCAGCTCTTCTAGCTTTGTAGGAAATCTTGCAAAAACACAGGCAGTCTCTCAATTGTAGCTGAATTTTTAAATTTTGAAAATATGTGTGGCACTAAAACCAAGCTCTCCGGCAGAACATCCAATGAAGTAACGCATAAATTTCTCAACATAATAATGTTTACGGCTGAAGTAGGGGAGAGGAAATAGAGGGAGAAGAAGAGAGAGGAGGAAAAGAAAATAAGAAAGGGGTTTCGTCGAACAGGAGGAGAAAGAGAGGAAGAACAGGGTTTTTGTGAGGTGTTTTAATGGGGAGGGGTGCTTTCAATAAGTACCAAATATTTTGGTGGGGTGCGACTAAAATTTCCCATATCTATATTACAGGTATTATAGATGGGAGATGACTATCCCGAGTACAATATTGATACCTAGTCCTATCCAAGAAACCTTTTAGGTAAAAGGTCAGATGTAATTATTAATTTCAGAGTAAAACTTGTGTCACAAGATGTTGTGACGGAAGCCGGTGGCATACTATTATAGGAACGATGACCGTATGGATGTTTGGCCAGTCCCTCGGTGGACCGATACACTAAAAATCAGCTTGAATAGTGATTTCTAACCAATTCGGTTGAAGTTATTTTCATGGGTTGATGTTAACGGTAGGAATCTTAGCATTATTGAACGTTATTTGGGTGCAAAAATCCAACGGTTGTAAATCATTTATTAGGCTGATTTTTGGTTGTAGGTCCACCGAGGGACCCAAACATCCATACAGTCAGCGCCCTCTGATTGTATGCCACGTGGCTCTTTATTGAGTGATGTGACCGACTTCCGTCACAGCATCTTGTGAAGAAGTTTTATCCATTATTTCGATACCTGATTCATTTCATTAACTAGTCGAGAGAGGCACACACAACACGTGTATGTAATAAAATAATAATAATAATAAGAAGAAGAATAAAGTTTTTTTTGGACAAAAGAGCCCACAACGACCAAAATATCTCTATAATTTTACCAATATGTAACAATATGTATGGGCACTTTTAAGGAAAAAAAAACGACAAAACTGAAAATAATGTGGAAGTAGGGGTAGTTTTGGAAGAATATGATAGAATGACATTGAAAATTTGAAATTTTAAAGGGCAATTGCGGAAGGTTTGCTATTTTTAGAGAAGTTTGTCTAGAGTTGTACTCATTTCTTACACCCAATGGTGGGGCCCACATGGAGATCATGTTGGACAATCCAACCATAATTTGAGTTGTCCTTGTTACGATGATGATCATCCTCACCAAAAAATCACCAAAAATCAGTTGATTTCAAAATTGTTAAACTATATAAAAAAAATTTTGACCCAAAATAATGGTTTAATTGTATGGTCTCGATTTTTCAAATTAAAGTCAATTTTTCATGAGGTTAGGAATATCGAAATTTCATGATTTTGTACGAGGGTGATCATAGTATGAAAAATTCATTGTGTGGTTGGATTGTCTAACATTATCTCCATGTGGGCCCCACCACCGAATGTAAGAACTGGATGTAGCTCTGGACTCTTTTTAAAGTTAGAGAGCAGTTTTGAAAATTGTTGCAATTGAATGGGTACTTTTTTAAACTTTGCAATGATTATACTTGATACATTGGAGAGTAAAACTTCTGCCACAATCGGATTGCAAATCACACAATCACAGCCAATGACCTAAAAGCAAAAGCACATAGGTACGTTGCAAAAAGCACTTGTGTACGTGCCGAGAACTCTTTGGGTTGTGATCGTCTGATTTACAATTTCTTGTGATAGAAGTTTTACTCTACATTGGACAATGCTAATAATATTAAAATATTTTTAAAAGACTAAAATATTCATATAATGTTGTTGTAGATATTAGATTATACAATGACAAATCTACAAGATTTAAATATTTTCTAAAAGTAGAATAATGAATTTGAAAATTGTGATAACTCAAATAGTAGCATGGTTCGAAATCTTGGGATCAGAGGCTGCTATTGGATCGGTCTAATCTAGAACGGGATCGACCCATCTTGCCTGAGACAAAGTGGGGCTTCTCTATGAAATAGTGATCTCTGGCCAAGACAGAGCCTGGTTTGGATCAGATTGGTCTAAAATGGAATTAGCCGAGACTTTGAACCATGATTAGTAGTTCTAGAAACTTTGCAATGATTATACAAATGGAAATATTAACTGTAAAACTTTGCCAACGACAATGTCCTGTCCGTTGATGATGGAACACAATATAAGCCACGTGGCACACTCTTAGAGACTGATGACTATATGGATGTTTGGCCCAACCCTAGGTAGACCTACATACCAAAAATTAGCTTGATTAGAGATTTCCAAGCGTTGCATTTTTTGAAAATTTTTACAAACAACATTGGTGCTGTAGAAATTTGAACGGTCTGCAAAATGCAACAGGCTGTCCAAATAAAAAGTCTACAAAGTCGATGGTACCGATGAGTTGCTCTATCCACCTAGGAGATCTGCTAAAATGAAAAGGCTTGTAGGTAGGCGGTATTTCGAGTAAAACTTCAGTCACAAGATGTTGTGACCGAAGCCGGCAGCAACCCACAATACGAGCCACGTGGTACACTATTATAGGGTGCTGACTGTATGGATGTTTAGCCAGTCCCTCGCTGAACCTGCAAACAAAAAATCAGCCTGATCAGTGATTTCTAAGTGTTGGATCGAGGTTATTTTCATGGGTTGATTTTAACAGTAGGGATTTGAGCATTATTGAGCGTTTTTTGGGTGCAAAGATCCAAAGGTTGTAAATCACTAATCAGGCTGATTTTTGGTTCGCAGGTCCACCGAAGGACTGGCCAAACATCCATACGGCCAGCGCCCTCGAATAGTGTGCCACGTGTCTCGTATTGTGGATTGTGAGTCTTGTGACCGGCTTCGGTCCCATCATCTTGTGACCGGCTTCGGTCCCATCATCTTGTGACAGAAGTTTTACTCTCTGGTATTTCCAATTCCAACTACAAAAATAAGAAGTCTACGGACGCACCCCACGACAACAAAATGTCCCGGAAGTGGTGCACCAAAACGGAAACTGACCCGATCCGGTTCAATTCTCTGCAAGGGCTTACTAGTTAATTTCTTTACGTACGCGGCTATAGTCTTCTGATCTTCACAGATCCCTTTCCCTCTCAAATTCTCAATCTCAGTTCCACCTGAAATCCGTCTAGACTTCTCGATCTCCCTGCAAATTCTCATCTTCTCAACACATTAATCTCAACCGTCAATTTCAATTCCTTGGGTTCTGCAACCTCACCGGCCGATGCGATGGTGGTCTGCAAATGCCGCAAGGTAAGCCCTCATCTCATCTCCATTCGGTCCCTCACTTCCTTTAACCTCCTTCTGGATCCCATTATTAATTCAGCGGAACCATCGAGAATTTGAAGTTTTTTAAACACATCGACGTGCGAGATTTTCCATACTGGGACCCGATTTCGAATCTTAAATTCGTTATAAGTTTCGCATTTTTATTGAATTAAAATGTAGAGAATGTAGAAAACCCCATCTTAATCGCCCCTCCATCCAATTTTTTTTCTTCTATATGGGCGATATCTGGTTTCGATTTGGAATTAATCTCGAATTAATCGAAACAAGGGAGTGTAACTAATGTCTGGTAATGCATGCTACCTTAAGAAGAGATTATAACGAGGTTTCAAGTAAAACAACATCGCTAAATTTACTGTATTGATTCGAAGCTTGAATGCTTGATAAGGTTTAATTTTGATTTAATAACCGTGTGTTCAACTATTTGATAGCCAATCTCACCACACATTTGTTTCTTGATTGAGTGTGGCTAATTCAAAATTGTGTATATGGGTTATTAACTGAGAAGAGTTGCCGTGGAGAGTCGCCAGATGTATATGTTGAGTTTTTTTTACTGCAGTTGATTACTTGTCCTTCCCCTTTATTCAATGATTGTGGTCCAAGTCCAAATTTATAGGTTTTTATAACTAGATAGATCTCATACAAGTTCGGTGCACCTAAAAAGGGATTTGCTTTGTTCAAAATGATAATCTGACAATGCATATTTTAGTTTTTTTTTCTCCTTCAATTTACTAATATGATTTGAGGTTTTGAATTCAGGCGACCAAGCTTTACTGTTTTGTCCATAAGGTCCCTGTTTGTGGAGAATGTATTTGCTTCCCAGAGCACCAAATATGTGTGGTAACTTTCTATGCTTTATATGGTTCTTGTTGCTATCATTCTTATTATATCGTGACACTTGGGTCTGTCATGAAGTGGACACAATCTGGCTGCATTATATGCTTTTGTATAAAAATTATTCTTTTGTTGCTTTTTAGTATAAATCTGCTAAAATTCCTGTGATATGAAACTGTAACTGGAATTGGTTTTAAATTTGAATCTGAATATGGATCTTGATGGAAATCTGGTTTTGATTTACAAAAAAGAGCTTATGAAGGTGGAAGGAGAACACAGAGTTTAAACTAGACCAAAAAGAAATAGTAATAGAGACATAAGAAGTTAACCAAGAGGGAGGAAAAGGCATAATTAAACATGGAGATTTGTGACCTCACAAAGATGCAACATCTAGAGAAGAGTTTAAGGATTTTTTGTCCCTTGGGTTATTGAGAAATTTAACTTCAGATAAAAACCTTCTCAGTATACTTGCAATGGAGAACAGAGAAAGTTTGAAATCATAAAGTGGTTAGTTTAGTCACTTGATTCATTCATTGATTATGTATTGATTTTACAACAACTGGGATTTGGTTTGAAGACTAAAATTTATTATTAGAATAAAAAGAAGATCTAGAAGTTTACAGACACGGTAAAATATATGCGTCTTATTTTCTCTCACATGTTTTCCAATCTGGCAATTAGCTTATGTGCAATATCTTATGGGGCTGCTAGTAGTTGGATTACATGTTCACATTCACATTTACTCAATCGTTTTGATACCCTTTTTGATATTTTGTTTATTTTCATTTGTAGATGATTCTAAGCATAAATGTTTTCTGAAAATACAATATCTCATTGATATCAGTCACCGAGTATACTGATTTTATTTATTGTGTTTATTTTTATCAGTCTTGTTGCAGATGATTTTACTGCATCATCATTCCCATTGCCGTATCCCAAATCCCAACTATTTGGGGTTGGCAACATGAATCCTATCTTGCCATTCAAATCCTCTACAACACACACACACACACACATATTTTGCCATTCAAATCCTCTGCAACACTTATGACTGGCCATTTTGCTTAAGAGTTCGAATGTGCATACTGCTAATAATTAGAGCAATTGTTATCACTTATAAACTTTTTAATGGCATGCATGTTTTTTGTTATTTCTGTAGGTTCGTACGTACTCTGAATGGGTAATAGATGGAGAATATGATTGGCCTCCTAAGTGTTGCACGTGCCAGGCTGTGCTCGAAGATGGAACTGATTCTCAAACTACTCGATTGGGTTGCTTGCGTATGTGGTCCTTCACATATAATTATTGCCTCTTACATGTAATTGTTATCTTTGCAAGGCAGTCTATTGAACTCATGCTGCATAAACAATCTATGATTCTTTTCTGCTCATTTCAGACGTTCTACACTCAAATTGCTTGGTTTCCCATATTAAAAGTTTTCCTCCACACACTGCACCGGCAGGATATGTGTGCCCTACATGTTCCACTTCGGTAAGATCCACATCACATGTAGAAGTGTTTCATGGTTTTATCGTCTTTTCTAAATTTCATTTTATTTTTATTGATGGATCATGGGAAAACTGTAGTAACTAACTTGCGAAGTACCAAAATCAAGTAAGGAAGCAAATGTTTATTGGTCTTCGCAGTGTTTTCCTATTGGCAATAATTTTTAATCAGTAATCTGCGATTGATAGGTCACCAACGGGAAAAGATGTAAGGTTGGAAGAGACACAACCTCCAAAAGAAACTAACATTTGCTTAATAAATTGGTATAAAAAAACATTTGCATAATAAATCTCCTACATGTGTATTGTGTAACTTAGACATGGACACATGGGTTTGTGACACTGATATGAAGAGTCAAAAGGATTGGCCCAATAAATCTGGTCCACTACATGTTTTTATAATTAATTTAATCTATTGAGAAATATATCTTTTAAATAATTTAGTTTATAGAAGAGACTAGAAAAAAGGTGGTTGTGTTCTTTATAGAAATTACCAAAGAAAGACTACAAATGAGGCTTATGATTAGAACGATATGCTTAAAAAACCAAAGGGCACACATTTTTTTGTTGAATCAGAGTAATGGAAGTAAATCAATTTTTGCTGGGATGAAGACAAGTAAGACCTTGGGACTAGATGGTATATTGGTATTCCAGTAGAGGGGTGGAAATGAATAGCAGAAGTTGAATTTTTCCTAGATGACTAAGTTATTCAACAAGATCTTGAAGACTAAAAAGTGTTGGACTAATATAAAGGCATTGGGATATCTATATCAATAAATTATGAGAGACTATATGAAACTATAAGAGAGAGAGCTATGTAGCAAAGTTTAGCCAAAAAACAAGGATATTAGGGAATTAATTTGACTTTCTTAGGATTGTTGTCGCCACCTCTTAGGGATGGGTGAATCTGTGGATTGAGTCAGACTCTAGAGCTGCTGTCCAAGCCTTTGGCTCTCGCTCGCCTTCGTGGCAAGTGCGATCTACTTGGGAGTCGGTTCATCAATGCACCAAACACTGCATTATTACCTCGACTTGGAGAGAAACTAACTTCTCAGCAGATTGCGCTGCTAAGTTTGGCACCTCCCTAGGTCTTAACATTAGGCAAACCTTTGTAGAGAGGCATCTGTTCATGTTAATAATGGAGGACCCATTTGCCTCCTATTTCAGATTCGATTAGTCTTGGAGTTTTTTTTTTTTTTTTCTAGCCTAAGGTTTTTTTTTATCATGGATTCTGGGGTGCCAACTAGTTGGGATGCCGGGATTTTTGGGAATCTCCATAGTGCTCTTGTATCTTTTCTTTTCTGCTTTTTAATAAATTCGTTACTTAGCAAAAAAAAATTGCTGCTATACATGAACTTTGCATGGTTTTCTTGTATGATTAGCCTTGTTGAAATAATGGAAACGATGTGAAATGGGGGTGGTTAAAAATTAAAATGTATACATGTATCAATATCCTGAAAATCGATCTTGTGATCAACTCAGGGGTGCAATCTGCAAATTTATTAATATGAATCCTAGGTTCATCATAGACCTGGGTTCAAACGGCCTTCACTTACTAACCACTGACCTAGTAACTTGCATCCCTATCAACAGAGAATCAGGGGCACATTGGTTTTAATACCGTGTATGCATTATGGAAACCACCGATTCAATAAATATGAGATGCTAGGTTAAAGGTATCTCTCTAGGGCAATATTATAAAAGTTTCAATTTAACTTTGCTTAGTGGTCTAAATTATCCATCTATAAGGAACATGAAAGACGGTGTATTTTCAAACAAGGAAAATGTACATAGTGGCAATGGTTTTTTTTTATATAGGCAAAGGTTTGGAATGTGCCATCAGGGGGACATTGGCTTTAATACCGTGTATAGCACTGATTCAACAGAGGCAAAGACTGGGGCAAGGCGAAACAACTATGTATACCAACGGGTTGTCAGGCCAACACAACACATGCGCGGGAATACACCATCTGCTAACACGCCCCTCAGCGGAAATACACTCCGTTGGAGACTGGAACCCGCGACCTCCCATGCCTTTAGGCTCTGAGACCATGTTAAACAATCATTTACCCCAAATGGTCGCCCTGTTGGAGAAAGGTGAAACAACTATGTATACCAACGGGTCGTCAGGCCAACACAACACATGCGCGGGAATACACCATCCGCTAACACAATAAATATGAGATTTTAGGTAAAATGTATCTCTCTTGGACAATATTATACAAGTTTTAATCTAACTTTGCTTAGTGGTCTAAATTATCCATCTATAAGGAACATGAAAAAGGGTGTATTTATAAACAAGGAAAATGTACATAGTGGCAAGGTTTTTTTTAAATTGGCAAAGGATTGGAATGTGCCATCAGTTTGGACAAGTTTGTGGGCTTTCTTAATTCTCTATAGTTGATAACTTAATATTATATTTCAAAAATATTTGAATGTGATGTGATGCGTTCAGAGCTTGATTAGTCTGAGGAATTTTACTGAGCATGTAATTTATCTGGCATATTTGTCCATTTTACTTGATCTAAGTTGGGTTTGATGATTCTTAATATCTAAGAAATAGGAGAGCAAATTGCATGTGAAAAGCTCATATTTAAATTCTTATCTATATTGAAAAGTTGTGTTGTAATTACCATACCATTGTTAAGCATTGACAATTACTTATTGTTACCAAAAAAAAAGAAGACAGTGCTTTATCCCAACTCTTTGGGGTTGGCAACATGAAACCTAATTCGCCATTCAATTCGTAGAAATAACAAATCCGAATTTATATGAAGAGACTTGGCTCAAGCTTTATTACGACTGCCAGCTTGACGTGACCTTCCTTCATCTGGGCTTGTAATTACCAAATGAATAGAAATCTGCTTCCATAAAGGACCTTTAAGTACCAAAGATGAGGATGTACAATATTAGTGTATTACATCACAAGCAAATTGGGCTGCCTCCTTGTGACCTCTTACGATTCTTTAGCTTTGTTCATATGGGTCAGAATAGTTCCACTTTATTATGGTGGTGTTATTTAAAACTCTATTTTGGCAATGTTAGTTGTATGAAATTGTTCACTTTCATCTGGTGCTTTGTTGTGCAGATATGGCCTCCTAAAAGCATCAAAGATTCAGGATCTCGTCTTCACTCAAAACTAAAGGAAGCTATTATGCAGGTAAGTTCCACGCTGGTTCCTGAGATTATTTGTGAAGAAATGCTAACTTTACTGAAAATTTGATGATGTCTATTTACTATTTTTGTCCCATTGTTTGTTTGATTAAATTATGAATTTCCTTGGTATACATATTTTGTGGCATAAAAAATCTTAGTGTTAACAATGATTCTTTTTGTTTGATAAGTGTTAACAATGATCATTGGAGGCCTATATTAAGCAGTTGTGGTCCTTTTGTGGCATCTTCATTAAGAGGTGGGACAGCTGTTCATCCTATATAGATGAATGGGATTGTGAGAGTTGAGAAGTTTTAAGGTTAGAGTGAGTGATCTGGTGGAAGTTCACTTTTCACAACCATTTGGAGGATTTAGATTTAGAGGAACTCCAGATTTGAGGAGTTGGCATCCTGATTCAACAATAAAAATCTCAACTGCTGTCTTAGATTAGTATTACATTAAATGGTGTTGAGAACAACTCTTATAAAGAAGAATCACTCTTATCTTAACAAAACTTAAATTTTATTCCGTAAGATCTGAAAAAGAAAAGTTGCATAAAAGAATATTCTCGCAAAATAATAAAGCCTAAAATTCCTACACAATCTCAACTATTGATTCTAATCTATCCTGGCAATTCAAATTTAACAATAAAAGATAGCTTAAATGCTTAGAAAATAGATCATAATCATCCATTTAATTAATCAAAATAAAAACCTTATATTGATTTAATTGCTGCCTATTCCTGCACTTACAATATACCTATATTTTGGATGTCGTTTTGAGGACTAAAATGATAACATCTCATAACAGTGGTACCAATAGTTGTTTTGTAGATCTTGGAAAAGAGCTTTCTGAAGCCTTTGACAGATCCTTGATGGGTTTGTGCTGAAACTTGTGGCCTTTGAGAGCTGATTGTATCATTGTCTCTATGGGGTTTGCAAATTGATTTTTGAATTTTGATCTTAGGCCCATTTAGTACTCTTGCTTCGATTCTCAGATTCTTGATTTGAAAGGTGTAGTACTTTGGATTGCATTAGACCTGAAGTTGGTGTGGTTAATAAAGGTGCAATATCGAGTGTCCTAGATATAGTGAATCTTTAAGGTTCCATTGCTTGTGGTCATCCATACGCAGTTGCTTGTGGACTGGATTCTATATTACCTTGAGCATTGGTCATTCAGCTGGACATTAGGCCTCTCACCCATTTGGTTTAATCAAATTCAATCAAGCTAATAGCAATGAGAAGGAGCCCTGGTAAGGAAGGGTCTGGGGGCATTTTAAATGCTCATGATAAGTCAATTATCTGTACATAATGTAGATTCAAATGGGATTAGACATTAGAGATTCAACAGAGGCGAAGACTTTGACACATGGAATGCTCTCTTCAATATATATCATCCTATCCTTTTTTAACTGATGGTAATTTTCTAAACTTCATCCATTCAGTAGAGGAAAAATCTGCTCTACAGAAGGGTACCAGACATTGCCAACAAGGTGTTGAACTTGTCCAAAAAAGGCTGGCTTAGATGGGCTTGACTTAGATGGCTTAGTTCTAACTTGTTTAGTATTGAATTCAAACTAAAAGATAAGTAATTGAGAAGATATTGACACCTAAACTATTTAGGTTTTCTAGCAGTTGATATTCACTAAGAAACATTTTTGTTGCTTAAGTTTGGCTAATTAAAGTGTTCCTGGTGAGTTCTTCTCTAGGTCTCCAAACTAGCTAGATAACATATTCATATTGCCATTCTGGGCTATTAATGAATTTTCCAAGTTGATTAATAAAAGTTATAGAAGTCTTCTTCAGCATGAAGGAGCAGTGAATGATATTGGTTGGAGAAAATGACAATGATTGATTCTATTAACCTGGGAAAGGTGGATAACACAATCTTATTGAGCGAATCTCCATTTTTTCTCTGAGCTCTTTATCGACAGTTTTTAATAAGTGAATCCACTACCAGTAAGGTGGATAATTCAATTGATTGATACTTCTTGTTTGGTGACTTTTTCATGGGATGTCCATAGATATTCTTGTCCACCAAAGCTCATTTGATTGCATTTATCTTTAGCCATGTTGTGGTGGCATAATTATGTATTAAGGCTCTTGTTGGACATGGGGAACCCTGGAAAGTAATTTAGGTTTACAACTTTCAGTGGATTCTCATTGATGAAAGACATTATTATTTATAGGGATAAGGGGAATAGCTTATGAAGGAACGAGTGGTTCCATTGAAGAGGGAAGTATAAATAAAATCAGAGACAAGTAGAGCAAATTTTTGATTGGGATGAAGGTCCAAGAGGAATCAAGTCCCATTTCATACTTTCTAGTTTATGCTAGAGTTTTCTTGCTTCTGTACGGTTCTGAGAAGCTTTTACTTCTGTCTTTGAGCATGCATATGTGTGTTTATATATTCAGATAAACTTGTACATTTTTTCAATATTTGGTAGTTCACTGTCTTTAATTTTTGCTCTGCTTGCCAAGCTATGTCTGCTTTATTTACTAATAAAAAAAAAACTTTCTTTTCTACTAATGTGTTTCATTGGTAGGTATGCTCTGGTAAAAGTATTGAGTGGATTGTAACATTATTCACTATTTTTCTTTTGGTAGGTAAGCTTGAAGCTGGGGTTTGTCGGACCCCCTACCTGAAATTAATACCACAAAAAGATTATACACAGTAGTATTTACAACCCTTAGCATCCTCGTCAATAATATGACCTAGTTTTCTAGGGAACTCAACATGATTTAACAAAATTTCGCCATCCACATTGCATAAAGATGAAAGGAAATTAACAGTTCTATTTGCTTCTCTCACATATGGAAGACTTTCACATAATCAAAGCACTCAAGAATACCCTTAATCCTGTGAAGACAAGCTTTGAGCCTCCAAAAACCTTTTCCTTTTTGCTGTTAATGAAATCCACCACATTTTCGGAGTCAATGCCAATGGCAAGCTTCTTGATGTTATGCTGTTTGCCGCCCTCTCAAAAAGAACACACCTCCGCTGTATAAATAGGCTCATTCATGTATTTGTTAGCATAAGCAAACACTGGTCGCCCTTATTAATGCAGGGGCATTTTCACACCGGGCTCGAGTGGGGCAGCCTGCGAATATGGGGCACACTCGGGGTGGGATGGCCCCTGTGAAATGGGACCCACGAAGGAGGGTTTGACCGAGGGCGTGGATTCTATGAGATAATGGAATTTAATCTCACGCTACCAACAGTCGCGGCTTTTGGGGAGTATTGGTTAAATGTCCTGCATCATTCTGATTTACGAACATTTTCCCTAGTGAGTCATCACTATTTAGCACCCAAATTGCATCATCTTGCTTGGGTTGTACATGCAAATGTTGGTTAGTTTGACAGCTTGAATAGGAATATTCCAGTTTTGAAGCACATTGCAGTTAGGACCTTATCTTCCACTCTAGGTTGGAGAAAATAATTTGGTCTTTAATATCTTACACAGGTCACTGAAATAGATGCTTATGCATGTATTATTTTGATGGAAACTTATGTTTTGCTTGTGTTAATACTTACCAGATAATAAGGATTAAGAGCAGTGCTGATAGTCCACAAATTCCATGTCAAATTCCTCTAGTCTCGAGTAGCATTAAACCTGGAAAGCACACAGTAGAGTGGCAATTCAGCACGAGTTGGTGCTAGATACAGTATAGCAGTCTCATTTTATTTATTGGCTGCCTCTCCAATTCTTGGAAGGGTATCATGTAATATTTGCCTAGAGACCCACAGATATCATTATCCATAGATTCAATCATCCATGAAACATGAATGTAATCCTTTTATAAGCATGTTTTCTTCTATTTTCTTATATAGGGAGGAATAACATGAAATTTGATTACTTAATTTGTTGTGACAAGTAAAACAGACCTTAGCATAATATAACTGAACTCATTAATGTTGCTAATTGTTTTTCCTACTCATGAAGATTAAGTTTTGATTTTATGCAGACGAGTTTGGAGAAAAACTTGTTCGGAAACCATCCTGTTTCATTGCCAATAGCCAAGTCCCGGGGTCCGCCTCCTGCTTTTGCTTCAGATCCACTTATGCATGCATCTACTACTGCAGGAAGAGAGAAAAATAATGAAGATTCTTTGGATTCCATAAAAGATCCAAGCTTATCATCTTCAGTAGCTAAAGAGGGGAAGTATTTGACTGAAGGGTACTCACCTGCAACCGGAATAGGCTCTTCAAAGCTTTCAATTACGGATATTGTGGAAATAGATGGTCCTAGTTCGGTGGGAAATCAATTCATATCTGATCATGAGCCCAAGTTCATAAAAAGCACAAGTCCTGCCGGTGTAGGTGGTTTTTTTCCATTAAACATTGCATTTACAATGGATATCTCAGTTGAATCTCTGCTTGCATTCATCTACATATGTGGACACATGTATGTAAGCACAAATGTGTGAATGTATACATCTGATGTGTGTTTTTTTATGTCACGTAATAGTACATATCTAAAATATGTTATCTGATACGGTCACATTTCTGTGATTACAATAAACACAGCCTGGTGCTACAACAAGAAAGGGCGGTTACCATGTCGAAAGGCAAAACTCCGAAATTTCATATTTTGCAGATGATGAAGATGGGACGCAGAAAAAGTACAATCGAAGGGGTGAGTTTAATGCTTTTTTTTGGCAACTGCTTTTGTTTGATTGCATGAACCCAGATTTATGAAAAACCTTGCAATTCTAGAATTGACAGTGGATGATAGAATGAATCGAGTCAACTTTCTTTGGAGACTCATTAAATACGTTATTACTTATCTTCCTACTTTCCCATGTTATATTTTTTTCTCAAAAGAGGTTGGAGTGATGCTAAAAACACTGGCTGCAACTGATCTCTTGTTGTTGATGGACCAGTCTCTGGTTTCGCCAACAACAACACTGAACTTTCTTCTCCTTCGTGATCTTAGTCAAATCAAAACTGTCCATGAAGGATTTGTGTTAGAGGATGATGTTTTCCCGTACATGTGTTGTGTTGGTCCAACGGCCAGTTGGTATACATTGTTGTTTCGCCTTTCCCCAACAGGTCAATCTTCTGGGGTAAATGGTTGTTTTAACATGGTATCAGAGCCTTAAGGCCTTGGAGGTCACGGGTTCAAGTCTCCAGCGGAGTGTATTCCCGCATAGGGGGCGTGTTAGCGGATGATGTTTTCCCGCACGTGTTGTGTTGGTATACATTGTTGTTTCGCCTTTCCCCAACAGGTCGATCTTCTGGGGTAAATGGTTGTTTTAACAATCTGTTTAGAGCATTATTAACAATCTGACCATTAATTAAACACGGCTTTGAGAGAACGTTGTGCCTCATGGTTTCTCTGACCATTTCAGTTGGCCGAGACTTCTTTTGGAAAATATGATAAGAGCTCGAGTCCCTGTCGTGATCACACACTCGACAAAAGAGCTTTAGAAGCGGCATTGCCCTTCTTCACTTACATGATATTGCTAGATCTGGCTTTCGCCCATTCTCCAATGAAGCATTAAATGATAGTTTCCTTATTTCTGAGTTTAGAACTATAGAAGTTCTTGACAATCCAAGATTGCCACTGAAGTTCTCTTTGCCATCCCCTAGGACTGTGATTTCTGAGTTTACAATCCGAAAGAACTGCAGCCCAAATTTGTATTGATAACTCTCACTTGAAGAATAGATGCTCCGCATTCTGTGTGTGGTTCCAACGGAGAAAACACCTAGAGGAGTTAATGATCTTTGTTTTGACAAGAATGTCCTGCATAGGGAGCTTCCCTTTCACCATCTTCCAGCAAATAAAGTATGTGTAGGGATTAAATTCTTGAACCAAACTACTTTTTTCCAAGTAGCCACTGAGAATTTGAATCTGCTGCACTCCCACGGCTAAACTGGCCATTTGAGGTGGGGATCCAGAGTCCTGACAACACCAGCCTCTATACAGGGAGGTCTATCAGCATCATTTAGATGATCCAAACCTTAATTAGGTCTGTCAAACGGAGTATGAGGAACAACCCAGCCATCGGAAAACAATTTAGCCACTGAAGCAGATTTCAGCAGGCCAGAAGCATTGAAAATTCCATCTCCAAACCTTTTTGATAGAATGCCCCGCAGTTGTGAGGGCTCGATCCAAAACTTGGTACCCTCTCCAGTACCTATGTAGTGGATTATCTGGTTTAAATTTTGTCTGAGCTTTGAGAATGGTTCTCTATGAACATGAACAGTAATGAGGCAGCAAGAAAATCCATGTAGGTTAAATGGTTCATGCTTCAAGTATTTTTGATAGATCCAGCCAACCTTAATGCTCTTCTCATTATGGTGAACTACCAAAAAAACTTCAAGATCCCAGCTTTTTCCTGATTCTTGACCCTTCAAAGCCAAGAGCACCTTCATCGTTCGGCTTGCATATCTCTTCCTAGCTAATAGTATGGAGTTTCTTCATCAAAGCAAAGGACCTTGTATCTACTTCTGCCTACATTGTTAACATTGCCTATTGACATCTCCCTCTTGTAACTAGGTAAAGGACCTTATATCTGTTCAATGTATGTAAAGCTGCTGCTTGAACATCTTGAGCTTGTTGGGAACATCGTCGTCAAAAGAAACCTAATTATACATTAGCGGCATGCTCTGGATAATACTCAAAATTTGATTTTCATTTGGGCTTCAAAGCCTACAGTCACGAGGTCATTTTTTTAGGAATTGGCAAGTCTTTGAAAATATTGAATGGAAGTGCTGCAATTGCTAACTTTGGTATTCCAACATATGCATTTTAGTCTTAATTAATTATGTCTATTTCTGTTCCGTTTCGATCACTTTGCCTATATTACCAGGGTATCCTCTATTTTGTTTAGGCTTATGCTTGCATCTAACAAAGCAGGGCAATGTCTGTGGAATTGGTCTGAGGGTCAAAGCTTGGACTTGTTGCAAGAAGTAGCCACTGGCTGGGCCCTGTTAATCGAAGTTCATGTCCAGACTGTAGAGTCCTTTGGTCTCAAAAGTAGTACTATGAAAAAAACTAATTTTAACTGTCACATAGTTAGGTTTCTAGTTGAGTTGGCTGAGCCCTGAGTTGATTTTGTCAAAACTTGACTATCCTGACTTGAATTGACAAGCCAAATCAATTGAATCATGAAGTTGCTTGGATTCAGTTAGATAGGTGATCAAGCTGAATGAACAAACTTTAGGCTTATTCATTGTGTCCTATATCTGAAGCCACATAAGCATACTCATTTTCTTCTCTCCCAAACTACCCATGGCTTTGTATTAAGTGAAGGCATGGACTGATGATGTGCAATAAAAAAAAGACCTTTACTTCCAAATTATTTTCATTATTATTTTGGTCACCATTTTCTATTTGATATATCCTTATTTCAAGCTTTATGCTTAGAACCTCTTAGTGACCTAATCACTGGATTAATCTAACTTGGACAGACTGATGGAGTTTTCAATTGCAGGTCCTTTCCGTCACAAGTTTCTAAGGGCTTTACTACCGTTCTGGTCTAGTGCCCTACCAACTCTGCCAGTGACTGCACCCCCACGTAAAGACGCGTCTAACACAGATGATGTTCCAGAAGGTCGTTTGCGGCATCATAGATCTTCAAGGATGGATCCAAGAAAAATTCTCCTCATCATTGCAATCATGTACTGTCTTCCTATCTTTTCTTTCCTTTCCATTCCTTTGATTTCATATCTATGTTTCTGTTCATGTGAGGAACCAACAAAACATCAATGTTTTATGTTGTGGCTAGGCCAAGTGGATTGGCCTCATTTCTCTAGTAATATTTCCATGATGATGGAACGGGAATTTGCATCGGTATGAGTGGAAGAGTGGAAGCAGTCCTTCGTGCCTATGCCACACACTTGGAACCAATGTAGTTGGGACCTATCTTTAAATAGGCCCACCAAGGGACTTGGTCAAACTTTGAATCTGATGATTGTAACCATCCAGTCCTAAAAGACTTTTTCTTGGATTGTTGGTCATATTTTTTCTCCGACTGCCAAACAAAGTACTAGACTGGATGGTTAGGATCATCTGATTGGGTCAGTTTTTCGCCTAGAATTTCTCCTAGGTGGGACCCATCAAATGGTGTGTTTTGACCCTCCCTTTTTGCTGTGTGTAACACAGACAGAGAGTGCTGCTTCTTCCCAATATCCCCCACTTATGCCAATATGAGAGAAATCCTCACCCCCCAACCTCCTAATACAATCGCACATAGACAGACACACACACTCACGATGCATGTAACCGTACCCACCAGCCACCTAATACACCCACACACATAAGCACAAAAAAGACCAAATAAAATATATAAAAAAATATTTAACTGATTCAAGTAGTCATGATCTTCAGGGCATGCATGGCGACAATGGGTATTTTGTATTACAGACTGGCACAACGTAGTCTTGGTGAAAACCAGTCCTATGATGAGCAACAGTGAGTATTGCTTAAGCTTTTGCCCAAAAGCTTGGGTGACATAATATTATATCCTGTAGACTCTCCCTGTTACCGGGTATATTGCCCCTGTTTGTTCCTCCTCTGCTTCCTCTTTGTGGACCCATTTGGGCTATCGTTTGTGAGAGCCTTTGATCCAATGTCAATTACAGCAAAAGGGTTACATAGCTCCTTTTAGCCATCTAGCTCCTTTTATGTTTCACATGCGCAATTGTTGGAGTTGAATTTGAGAAGTATGCTAAAAGCAAAGTGTGTGTCTCAGGGTAGCTGTTCTGTTTAATTGTTGGATTGCAGAACAAATATGCGAAATAAAAGCTAGGTTTAATGTGTTTTGAGTTCGAAATTTGTATCTGTTACTTTTCACTGCCAGCAGGTGAATTATATCGTTGTTTGGCTTCAAAGGCAATTACGGGTGAGTTAACTGCCAGCAGGTGAGTTATATCGTGGTTTGTGTGTTTGGACTTCGGAGTGAATAAGTGTATTTGTTAAAGAAGTGGTTTACACTTTATTAGAGTAGGGTTGTCCCTGCAACCAACTATCCTGTGTTCAGCAGTTGATGGTTTAAGAAATGGGTCGGGCTCCGGGGACCCCCATTTTTCTCCCCCTCTTGGTATTCATGTGCTAGCGGTGGTTGTCAGTGCAGAGCTGGCATCACTTTTTCACTTTTGGGGGCGCTGACAATCACCGTTAGATTCTTGAAATCCAGGGCCGAGCGCGCGAACACCAAGAAGGTTCAGAAAAAGGGGGTACTCGGGGCCTGAGCCTTAAGAAAAACCTGAGAAGATACATTTCCAAGCTCCTTTTAAGGGTGTTCAAGCTATCACATGGGCTAAGTCCTAAAGAGATCTGCTTGGAGGGCCTATCAGATGAAGGGATGTGCAGCACCGTGCGCATGACTAGGCCCTCCATTCAATAGGCCCGAACTGGTAGATCTCGTAGGTAAAAAATTGACTAGGTTAGTTGATCAGGATCATCCAATCACTCTTCTAGATGTTATGGTGAACTGTTGAAACGAAAGCCTATATATTGGATCATTACGACCATGTGATTGGGTTGACTTTTGACCTAGGAAGAGTTATTCTAGATTGGACCCATTGAGTGGTGGATTCTGAATCCTCCTTTTGTACGTGCGTTGTGCTCTGAATCCTGATATTGTTTTTCATAAATTGTCTGTAAAGCTCAGATCATGGTTTCTAACTTTGCTATAATCTCCACAGAATGCTAAAAGGTTTATCAAACCAAGTTTTAGGGGAAAGTAATTGCTGAGGTTCACTCTCTTGTGGAATTGTGGGTCGCAGAAAGATGTGCCATGTGGCACACTTTTTCCGGTCATACTGACCCCTGAATGTTTGGCCCACCCTTGGTGGACCTACACCCCAAAAATGAGCTTGATTTGCTATTTCTAGCCGTTGATCCAAGTACCCGAAAAAGCGCTCGAATCCATCAGCTAGGTATAACCTGTTAAAAAAACTCAATTCCAATGGCTAGAACTCACCAATCAGGCTGATTTTCAGTGGGTAAGTTCGCTAAGAGGTGGTCCAAAAACATTCATGGGTCAGTAGGCTTGGAAGAGTACGCCACGTGCTATTATGCCAGGCACATTGCACATCCAACGGTCCCTTTGCAAAAAATTTCTCAAATTTCGGCCTCTCGTATTCAATAAGAATATAACCGATTCCATACCATGCAGGTCGGTCACCAAAGGAGTGAACCAGGTGACCGTACTGAGAGAGACTATGGATCACCTCTAGTATGTGGTGGGCGGTTTGAGTTGCCACGTGGCATACTCTTAGAGGATGCTGACCGTATGGATGTTTGGCCAATCCCTAGGTGGTGAAAAAATTTGCTGGTCCCGGGGACCTTCAAACTGTGAATGTCTCCTCCCAAAATGTCTGACACATACTCTTTGTTAACCACCTTTACCCAACTAACCAAGGGTTTAGGCCTTGACGTACGTGTCAGACATTTTGGGAGGGGAACGTTCAAAATTTAAAGGTACCGGGACCGGGGAATCTTTCCCCCCCATAGGTGGAGTAAACCTTCACTCACACCCAGATGGTGTGAGTGAAGCCGATCAAAACCCACAATATGAGCCACGTGGCACACTCTTAAAAGACGCTGACCATATGGAAGTTTGATCAGTCCCTCGGTGGACCTGCAAACCAAAAATCAGCCTGATTAGTGATTTACAACCTTTGGATCTTTGCATCCAAATAACGCTCAATAATGCTCAAATTCATAAGGTTGAAATCAACACATGAAAATAACTTCAATCCAATGCTTAGCAATCACTGATTTGTAGGTCCACCTAGTGATTGGCCAAACATCCATACGGTCAGCGTCACCTAATAATGCGCCACGTGAGTGAAGGTTTACTCCCCTCGGTGGACCAAAAATCAGTCTGATTAGTGATTTCAAACTTTTGGAACTATGTACCTCAAATAATGGTCAATAATGCTCAAATTCCATGGTTAAAAATGAAACCAATCCAACACTTAGAAATCAATAATCAAGCTAATTTTTGGTCTGTATGTCCATTTAGAGTTGGGCCAAACATCTAGACGGTCAGTGTACTATAAGATGTGCCACGTGGCTCATATTATGGCCGGTCAGCAAAGTTGTACTCCTGCGTACCTACCCACCAAAAAGGGAATAATTGGCTTGTTAAGTCAACGAAAATGTACTAATCAAGTTATTCAACGCGGCTACTCGTGTTTGGTAGTTTGCCGCGTCGATGGATGTTGTCGTGCTTAAAAAAAATATGTATGCAAAGTGGCTGAAGGAGTAAGAGAGTTGAAAAGAAAAGAAGAAAGTGATTAAAACCCTATTAATTTGGCTAACTAATGGTTTATTATTTTAGGGTTGTTTTTAGATGAAATTCGTTAAATATGTTATGGGTATAATTGGGCCTTTTTAAATCCGGGGCACGAAGAAACCATGTATTCCAAGCTATTAAAACACAAGAATATGCGTAGACAAGTTCAAGAAAGGTGAGCTCTTATCAAATAAATAAATGTAGTTGAAGAAGAAAGGTGAGCTATCCGTTCCCCAAAAAGTCATATTACGAAGGAGCTTATTTAAAACAAAAAAAAAACTAAAATATATATGAAAGCCCCACAAAAGCCTACATGTACTAACAGCTAAAGATAATTTAAAGTCAAATGTGATTTATTCAAGTTTTCAAATTTCAACAACCAATTTGCATTTTTAAAATCTATAATAGTCTTATATCACAAGGGTCAATCACTTCCACTTTTTTTTTTTAAGGGGAAGCTTAGGGTATACTAGTGAAGATGGGGCACATCGTATAGTTGGCGGGTGTCTAAACGTAATTGGTCGACATTTTGCATGAACCAAGACCGAATCAGAACCGGAACTAAAAACACAAGTTCCGATTCCACATTTTTGGGAACTAACTAAAAAAGAATCGGCATTGAACCAAAATAATGGTTCCAATTCTATGTAGTTTGAAATGGACCCGGAACTGATAGGAACCATATATAACTGATATATCAATATAGTGTTAATATTGTAATATTATCAAGATTGGAACCAACATACCTAGAACCAGAACCGAAACCAAATAATTGGTTATGATTCCGGATCCATCATTTTGAGAGTTGGAACCGATAAGAACCGACAATATTGGTTTCGGTTCTCGATACATTGGCTTCATATTGTGAATTTAAGAGTTTCATTGTTGAACCATTGCTAATTGAAGGGTAAACCAATTAATTTTATCAGAAACCAGATTTCTCTTTCTTATTTCTCAACCAAGTATAACTCTCAAAACTCTACAGACTTATGAACTAAATGGCTAGTTTAGACTAGTGCTAGCTTCTTATATTTCGCGAATCATGAACAATGTACTCATTGCAAACTAATCTATATATATCTATACTAACGCAGAGAAGTGGATAACGTTCTTCTTCCTCCTTCACATCAGGCTGACATGACACTCTCCTCATGCATAGCGCCATGTCAACAACCTAATCTTTTCTCTCATATGTTTTTGGATCCTACATTAAAAATACATTTCTATCTCTAAACATCATTAATTACTTTTACCAAGAAAAAATTATAAAATTATAATTAATTAAGGTAATCAATCTATACGTTTTTTACCTCCTCCTGTCACCCTCAATTAGTTATATGATAAATATTTCTAAGATCTCTCCACTGTTACTTAAAATGTCTCCACAAAGAAAAATTTGAATAATTATTTCATATATTAAAATTTAATTTTGCTGAAGCCTTGCTTAACAAATTAGGGTTTTTTTTATTATTATTTCTGCTCGTGCTTTAACACGGGCTTTTATTACTAGTTTTATCTAATTTATGTTATTACTGTCTTAATGTAGCGAACTGCGGATAATGTATCACATAAACGAAGCTCGATGGTGTTAGCACACGTTCTTCGATCAAGATTATACTGCCAAACCTGTCTTAACTTCTCAAATTCCCATATATTCTTATTTAAAAAAAAATAAACAGGACAATCATGTAAGTTAAGTTAATTATTAAATAATTAATAAAAATAATCCTCACCAGCCTTATAAGGAACAGAAGGACAAACCACAATGACGTGGAACTAGTCCACTGTTTCCTTTAATATCAAAAACCATTAAAATGCTTTTATTTTTTTTTTTCATGAAAATATTTTATTGAAGTTTTTTTTTTATTTTATTTTTTAATAGTTAGTGAAGTTTGAAATTTAAATTTTTAAATACCCATGGAGGTCTTAACATTAATAATTGAAAAAAAAAAAAAAATGTAAAGGATGCACTTTTGACCTATTAGTCTTAAATATCAATTTAAGAAGATAAGACATAAGTGTTTATATGGATAAGCACTTAATTTATAAGAAATAAATTTGATCTTCTCATGGATAATATGTCTTTAGATTAATATCACCACTTAATCATGCTTTAAGAGCAACAAACTATACAGCTTTCATAGGATTAAATAAATCACTTATTGAACTCGCTTATTGAATCATAAGTCTATATATAATACTCCTATATATTAATTGAAGATTAAAACTCTAGTGTTGTTCATCAGTAGAGATGTCCCGTGTTTGTGATTCCATGACCGTTCGATTCAAGTCGTTTTACTTTGTGTTAGTGAATCCATCACCATTTGATTCAAATTAATTCGTGCTATGAAGCTAGAAGATGGCGATTTGATACAGAGATGAGGAGTGATCATCGAAATTATAAGGCTACTTTGATCAATTCATGGTATGACATTAACATATATCGATCAGGGATCGAACGGTATGGGAGCAAATAACACGGGTAACTTGTAGTCTTTCAGCAACACCAATGCACCCTCCTCTTGGGATGTATAAGAAGTGAGTAAAATTTCGGTGACTGTTGACTGTCATTGAAGCCGCTGACCCCTACAATATGTGCCATGTGGCACTCTCTTAGAGGATTATGATCGTATGAATGTTTGGTCAATCCCTAGGTGGACCTACAAACCAAAAATGAGCCCGCTTAGTGAGTTCAAACCTCTGGATCCTTCTACCCCAAATAATGGTCAATAATGCTCAAATTGCCACGGTCAAAATCAACCCATGAAAATGACTCCAATCCGACGGTTAGAAATCCCTAACCAGGTTGATTTTTGGTTTGTAGGTCCACCAGGGATTTACCAAACATCAAGACGGTTAGTGTCCTCTAAGAATGTGCCACGTGGCTCATATTGTCGGCGGTCAGCGGCTTCGCTGATCGTCGGCGGTCACTCAAGTTTCACTCGAGAATCCTCACGTGTCGCGCGCCGGGAACCTGTGAGTAATTAAAAGTGAGCTAAAAGCTGTCTTTTGGGGTTTTGTTTATGCAAACAGCTCTCAAAAGAAACCATAACCCTAGAAGTCGTGCAGGCCGGTGAGAATCAACAAGAATTTCAGTGCTCTAGAAAAATCAGATTTTTAGGGTTTCCATCATTCTAGGGTTTGGGCTGTTAGATTTTATTCGTTTAGTGTTTTTTTCCGAAGTTTGGGTAGTTTTTAGGGTTTAATCTCTCGTCCACAGATCGTGCAATGGTCGGCGCAAGCTTCAAGGAATAACGAAGACCTTAGGGGAACCTTCGTTCGAAAATTTTAAAAGAAAAAAAAATGGAAAAAAAGAAAACTCAAATCTCTATTCCACGCGTAGAATCGAACCAGGAAAAACGCCGGAATCTCAGGTGGGAAGTTGGCCCCAAAAGACGATCCAACTGTGCTATTTCAGGTAATCGAATCGACGACTCTCATGTTTTGGGGGCAAATTTAGGGTTTTGGCTTTCTAGGTTTTGTTCCGGATCTCGATTAATCTTAATTTCAGATCTCACAGATGGATTTTCGCTTTTTTATTAGAATTCCTTAACTATAAAATTAGGTTTTCTTTGTTACAAAAAAAAAGTTTTTTAGGGTCTGATCGAACTTTGTTTGGTTCATTTGGCGGCGAAGTACCGAAATCTGCCTTATATTTGAACAGATCTAACAGAAATAACGTTAAATTTGACCGATTGACATTAATAACCCTCCCAGTGAGCTTATTCCATATATAATGAAGAGCATGTAGACGAGGGCAGTTTGGTCAGCTAAAAGTTCATGGTTGGGTCCCTCTAATTATGGGTGTCAATTTAACCGGTACCTGATAAGAATGGGTGCCTGTTTTCCTGGTTCGGAGAGTAGCCATTTGAGAATCGAACCCAAAAAGATCCAAACTGTTTTGACTTAGAACAGAAGTATGTGATTAATTCCTGTTCTTGGCATACTATATCTGGACCAAATTGGATCCGAAACCGATAGGACCCAGAACTGATACACACAAAATACACACACACACTGTTATATATATATATATATATATACTAGTGGGTGCCCCGTGCCATCGGCACTCCTCGACAAAGAATTTTCCAAATCAGGCGAGTGGCGGAGATCCACCGTCCATTTGGGGGAGGATTAGATCTCGGCCCTTCTTTGATGGTGCTTATAACAGGAGGTATAAGTAGGGAGACAACTAAATTATTTTGTTATACAGAATAGTAAATGGCCCGTGCCCACAGCACTCTCCGACAAAAGCTATTGCAAAAATTGGGTGCCTTCGACACTCAAACGGTATAACGGACTGGGGCGTTACCATTTTTTCTATTATAACGACTGTTATAACGGATTGTAATGCACAGAGGGAGAAATGGGAAAATAACAGATATAACAAAAAATAATGGTGTTGAAATTCAAATTTTGAATAAATTGAGGTCAAATGAGGCGGATTGAGTGGCTGAAATCTAACCGTCCACATTAGATCGATGGATTTGATCTCAACCAATCTTTATCTAACCGTCCACATTAGATGGATGGATAAGATAAGAGAATACATCTGAGTTGTCTTGTTATATGCGTGGGTGGCCCCTGCCTGCGGCACTTTTCGACAAAGTGTTTGTCAAAATCGTGTAAGAGCTAATCTTAGCCATCGATATGAAGCATAGTGGATCTCAGCCACTCATTATTGAAGCCATATAAGATAAGTGGGGGTATAAGAAAATCACGGTCATCACTTGTTATATTTATTGTGGGTGGCCCATGCCCTCAGCACTCCGTCACAGCATTTGCCAAAATTAGGTGTGAGTGGCTGAGATCCACCGTCATTTGGGGGAAAAGATCTTAGCCGTCTTTTGTCAAAATAGATAAGAGGGGGTATAAGTGGGGAGACAACTTCCCTGTTTTGTTGTATACTAGTGGGTGCCCCGTGCCATCGGCACTCCTCGACAAAGAATTTGCCAAAATCAGGTGAGTGGCGGAGATCCACCATCCATTTGGGAGAGGATTAGATCTCGGCCTTCTTTGTTGATGCTTATAAGAGGTATAAGTAGGGAGACAACCAATGTGTTTTGTTATATAGAATAGTAAATGGCCCATGCCCACAACACTCTCCGACAAATGTGTTTGCAAAAATTGGGTCCCTTCTGCACTCAAACGGTATAATGGACTGGGGCGTTACCGTTTTTTCCATTATAACGGCTGTTATAACGGATTGTAACGCACAGAGGGAGAAATGAAAAAATAATAGAAATAACAAAAAATAACGTCGTTGAAATTTAAATTTTGAATAAATTGAGGTCAAATAAGGCGGATTGAGTGGCTGAAATCTAACTGTCCACATTAGATGGATGGATAACATAAGATAATACAACTGAGGTGTTTTGATATATGCGTGGGTGGCCCGTGCCCGCAGCACTTTCTGACAAAGTGTTTGTCAAAATCGGGTGGGAGTTGATCTCAGCCATCGATATAAAGCATAATGGAACTTAGCCACTCATTATTGAAGCCATATAAGATAAGAGGGGTATAAGACAACCATTGTCACTTGTTATATAGATAGTGGGTGGCCGGCACTCTTCAACAAAGCGTTTGTCAAAATTGGGTGTGAATGGCTGAGATCTACCATCTATTTGGGGGATAAGATCTCAGCCCTTCTTTGTCTAAATAGATAAGAGGGGGTATAAGTGGGGAGACAACTTCCCTGTTTTGTTATATATATATACACTAGTAAATGGCCCGTGCCCACAGCACTATGCGAAAAAAGCATTTGCAAAAATTGGGTGGCTCCGGCACTCAAACGGTATAACGTACTGGGGGCATTACTGTTTTATCCGTTGTGACGGATTGTAATGCACAGGGGCAAAAAGGAAAAGTAACGGAAATAAAGTCGCTAAAATTCAAAATTGAATTTCAAATTTTCAATAAAATTTGTAACGGGAAATACCTGAAAAATAACGGATGTTATTTAACAAGATTCTTTTTCAAAAAATAACGTTCAAATTTTTTGTTATAATGGAAAAATAATGAAAAATAAGCATTAAAATGGTACATAACATAATGGGGGAGGTCCAATCCGTGCTACAGTATCGCCCTAATGCCGCCATCTAGCATACTTTTAGATCCATTGACCCCTTTTATTGTTGGCACATATTTGGTGGACGTACACCAAATCCTTGCCTGTGTAGTGAAGTTTCAAGTTTTCACGAAAATCATAACCTGAGACAAATAAATGAGGGAGATTGGGTGGCTGAAATCTAACTGTCCAGATTAGATGGATAGATTTGATCTCAACCAGTCTTTATCTTGTGAAGCCGGATAAGATAAGAGATAAGACAATTTCCCTGTTTTGTTATATAGATATATAACAGTGTTAAAGATATCAAACTTTTTTTAAAATATAATATGGAAATCATTTTATTTATTTACTTTTTTCACATTTTTTACATAACAAACAAGTACCCAAAGAACCATGTATTTATTGGTTTAGGTTCTGGACCCACTTGTTTAGGAACTAGATTTGTCATACCGGAACATTGTTGGGGGTCAATAATGTCGCTCCCTAAGGGCGTGGTAGGGGCCCGTGGTGTGAAGTCGATCGCCGTTAGAGCAAAATGTCACGGGATCGAATTGCGGGCCCTGAAGGGTGTGATGTTGATCGTGGTATAAAAGCTAAAGTTTGCCCTTTCCTGACAAGATATCTTTTCGGGAGGAATGGTGACTTGGGGCCAGTTAAGGTCCTAACAAACATAATAGGCTCAGGTTTTGGTACAAGCCTGACAATGTGACCCGGTTCATTAACTGTTCGAAATCTTCCTCACCAAGGTCTGTGACTGTTAAAAATGGTTCAAATTTAGTGCACCTAATCAAATGAGATTTCATTCCAAGTTCAAGCAAGAAGGGAACACTTGTTAGGTTTTAGAACATCTGAGGGGACAATGATCGGAGTTGGCGGATCTGCTGTCTGGTTCTGGAGGATATGCTGCTTATTCTAGTTACTTTTAAGAATGTCAGACCCATCTCCACGACGTTGCCGTCCTTCGCCAACATTTTTCTTTATTTCTCCAACAGAATTCCCTCTGTTTTCATATTCAAGAAGAGCCCCCACGTTCTCCCAATTGCCAGAACGTGAGACTCCTCCCTGTCTCATATATCCTCCTTAATTGCCTTTCTACTGACTAATTAATCACTCTTAGTCCCTTTCCAATGATTGCTCTTAGACCCTCTACTCAGTTCTGATTGTATTTTTTAGGTAAGTCCAAGACGCTTAAGGCCATCGAAGAGTCGTATTATTTTAATCCATCATTGCCTGAAGGCCCTGAATTTGGACCGCCTATGAGTTGTACTTCTTGTCGGCCCCACCGTGGACTCGTGCAACTGGTTACAGAGAATTGGGACTTCTCTTCAGATTAATCATTAAGAATCAAGAATTCATATTTTAATATAGAAATGAAGTCAGTCCCAGTGCAACATTCTTTGGAGATGTTGGGTATAAGTATGTATTCAGACTTAGTTTTTCCACAAGCATCGTTAGCAGATCGAGCTTCTCTTAACAGTTCAACACTCGAGAAACAGAAGACCCTTTTTTTTTTCTCTATAGGCTTCCAACTGTAGAAAGAAGATGGAGCCTGTGGGAACCTTGTCTGAGGGGGAATGGAGCTCTTTTAGTGGAATGTTCTCCACTGAGGAGGCTGATTTCATGGCACAGTTACTTGGTAACTATCCGTTTCCGACCGAGCAAAGTGGGGGTCCAAGCTTGGGAACCCCATCTACTTTTTGGCCCAATCATGAACCTACCATGAACAAGGCAGGGAGTGATGAGAATTCATATTATTGTTCAGATACTGTTAACTCTAATTCATACTATTTTCCTCAAGGGAGTAGTTATAGTAGTGGTAGTAGTCTCTTTTTCCCCACTTTGGGCCATGAAAACTACTACGTAAGCGATTCTAATCCAATTTTGGTGACCAATAATAGTTCTGTGTCCATGGATTATTGTATGGTGGATGAGCAGAACACCACCTTGTCAATTAAAGCATTGCCTGACAATCTAATGGAAGAGGCTGTTTGCTTGAACGAAGAGATGAGCAGTGGCAGTTTGAGAGAGTCCGGTGGAACCCCACCGGAAACTGTTGTTCTTCCAGATCAGAAAATGCAGCCGAAAAGGAAATTCGAGATGCCAGAACCAGATACAGCCACAGATGATAAAAACAACACCGACTCATCCAAGAGTCCTAAGAAGAAATCTCGGGTTTCAGGAGATGTGAGTATAATTTGAAGCTTTTACCATGTTATAAAGTGTATTGATGGGTTTATTTTCTAACCTCTGATCATAATTCAAAAATGCAGGTCCAAAGGAACAAGAAGAATGTACAGTCGAAGAAGAATCTGAAGCTCGCGTCAATTAGTAACGATGAAGAAGAGACTAATGCTGGTTTGAATGGGCAGAGCTCTAGCAGTTACTGCTCGGAGGATGACTCCAATGCTTCTCAGGAGCTAAATGGAGGAGCAACTTCAAGCTCCAAAGGGTCTGCAGTTCTCAACTCGAATGGTAAAGCAAGAGCCAATAGGGGGTCAGCCACCGACCCGCAAAGCCTATATGCAAGGGTAATTACTGCTAGCACATAACCACAATCCTGACTACTAAGATGCATTTACCAGCCAACCAACTTAACTGTCTTTATTGATCTTGCAGAAAAGAAGAGAGAGAATAAATGAACGGTTGAGAATCTTGCAGAACCTGGTCCCTAATGGAACAAAGGTGGGCATTTTACTCCATGAAAATGTCTAGTTTTCTTCATTTAAGAACTGTTTTATGTGGACCCTCAAACTGATTCTTTCTTGATGGTTTGACAGGTTGACATCAGCACAATGCTTGAAGAAGCTGTTCAGTATGTTAAGTTTTTGCAGCTCCAAATCAAGGTAAAAAGAAAAAAGAAAAATTGGTTTAATTTCTAGATAGGTTAGATAGATCAACTAAGAGGGTACGTACTACCAGTTTGGTTCATTTTCTTCCAAAAGCCTATCTAAAGATCAACCCATACCCAATAAAATACGAGATCGAATGCTGTTTTAGCTTGAAAACTGATCTGAAAAAGGTTTGCTAATCTTATTATTTCTATTTTTTTTTCCTTTGTGGGTCTTTGCAGCTCTTAAGCTCTGATGATCTATGGATGTATGCTCCAATTGCATACAACGGAATGGACATTGGGCTCGATCTGAAGATCTCGTCATCACGATGAGGTTGAAGATAAAGAAGGGATGGTGCTGGAATTGTTTTGTTAATAAATCTATCCACTTAGTTAAACAGAAAAATTAATTGCTATCTTGTAATTGGTTAATCTAAATAAGTAATTAAGAATTCATTTTTGAACTAATGAGTAATCCTTATTATTTAATCACAGATTCATGTGTTCCTCTTGTCGAGCAACAATACTTATTTCCCTCTGTCTATTTATGGACCAAATCTGAATAAAATTCAAGGAACTGAAATCAGATGATAAGAGTTGAAAACATGTCATGCCCACTGTCTCTAATACCATTTTGAAAATTTGAGTACTTGACATAATTAATAACCAGTGAGATTTAGGAGGAACCATATGAAAGCATGATCTATGGTGAGGGAACCGCATTAGGACGGGATCCGACTAGGGGACATATTAACCTGATCGGACGATCATAACCATCCAAACTGTTCATTTCCTTGGATAATCTGATACTTCTTCAACCATCCATGGTTAATCAGTTGATTGGTGTTGATTATCTGCATTGGCAATATCTTGGGAAGGGTACATTGTTGTCCATAGGGACTACTATCAAGTCTTTAACATCTTACAAAATATTGAAACCTAATCATATTTTGACAAAATTATTAAAATGTGCCTACTTTGAATGAGGACAAGGATGAACACCCTTTCAAATGGTAAAAGAATCTAATATGCATGAAAAGATTGATTCTCCCCACATGACCAAAAGATTCTCCAATAAACAGCAAATAGAGTCTACGAATGGACGTAGCCGACTGGCAAGGTGACTTGTGACCCTCAAATTGATAGGTCCCACTTGAGAGATTTCTATGATGAATATCAACCCAATCAGATGATTTTGCAGTCTGAGTTATAGGTCCCATTAACACAGAAATGACCAATTGTAACCTCTGTTCCTTAATGAAATTGGGGGAATACCCACCATCCCATCCCTAGGTGTGCGTTGTGCACCTTGGGTTGCCAAAGGATCGGGTTTGAGTCGGATCAGTGCAGATTTGGATTCAAAACGCGATAAGAAATTGTCAATCCGGTACTGATATGAGATCAATCCAATAGTAAGAGTAGAATCCCACACTTAATTAGAATAAATTAAAGAGAAGTTTTATATCTCCCAATTACAATTATAGATTTAATAAACATAGTACGCATCATATATCTAGCTTTCTTTTTGGAAGCTGTGATTGCTTGCTCCTAGGAGCAAGCGTGCTCGAGGATCGCAGGAATACACGTCGCCCATCTGGTTGTGGGCATTATTCATAAGGCGCTGACATCTAAGATGTGCGACACAGATTCCTGTGGCCCTCGAGTGCACAGTGAGCCTCGGACATGCTTTAATTTTCATCTGCTCCTTTGCAGCTTACAAATCGGTGACTTGGGAGGCCTTGACCAGAATTCCCTTTACCATGCATACAAAAAAAAGTACAGTGGAGTCAAAATTTATGATTTTCGTAATCGATCAAAATTATAATATAATTAGTCTCGTTATAAACAGAGAAAAATACAAGCTGTGTGGAAAACTTGGCACAAGTGTAGCCCAGAACATCTATACATGAATAACCATTGATCTTTGAATTAGAGGACATCCACATTCTCACAGTTAAGATGGGAACAAAGACCACTTCAATTAGAGTACTCCAAACTTTTAATACCTCCCCCAACCCCATCCCTACTTCATCATGTCCCTGTCCTAATAAATCTCAGGGCAGTCACTAGTCTATGCTTTTATTGATCAACCATGATGTTTACGAAATTAGACGCCCAACTCGTTAGAAAAACTTCCTTGATGAAGAATTAAGGGTGAGGAAGATGAACACATCCTCTGTATCGCTGGGGGTCTGAGGAAGTTAACAGTGGAACTTGCTTTTCAGGCATGATTCTCGCCGACATGATTTGGGACCTCCGATTGGCTGTCCAGTGGCATATACTGAGCCATTATAGCTCTGATCTCTGAGTCCATGTAAGACTGAAACAGCAACCAGAAGAAGATGCATCAGCAATCTCAGACCAACAACAATACTTGGCACATCTATTCTTTAACTCAGTATAACATCCTAGAATAATCTGATTATTCTCAACCAGTTGCGTAGATCAAGACGACCTTTAGATTAATAAAACATTTTCAGGCTTACGAAACTGATGACTGATAAGGGCAAGATCCAGTGCTACCATAGAAAACCAAGACCTCTATGTATATAATCTCAACTGTAAATAATTTTCTAAATCAGTTGAAGAAATAGATATAATGCACTGAACTTACTCTTAATCTGTATTTGTAAACAAAATACGCTCCACCAGCAACCATAGCCAAGCCTATCAAAATGATCCAAACAGCAGTCCATCCTGTCTTTGCTCCGCTAGCTCTCTTGCCTGCAGATGACCAACGAGAGGACATCAGTAAAAGTAGCGTATATGTGTACGACTAGTCCCAAAGCTCGGGATTGCTAACTCACTTATGCATGTGTCATGGTCCTTGATGTATAAGAGGTCTCCACTACAAGTACACTCATAGTCACCCCATGTATTCTTGCAGCTGCATTCGGGGCACTGACAAGCTTTCTTTTCTTTGCATTCATCGATATCTGTCAGTGGCAAGAACAGGCAGACAAGAAAAAACATATAGTTAAAATTTCCCATCCATTGGCATGTTTATAGCTTCATCACTATATGCTTTGAGGTGCAATTAGAGTTTCTCATCTGAAAAGCTGCCTCATCCACTTGAGCAATTGATATAAAATAAAATCTGTAACAAACCATCAGAGAGAGCAGAAGACTTGGTTTAACAACAGCATGCACGTACATGTGGGGCATGTGCAAGGGGGTCAAAATCCTACCATTGATGGGTTCCACCTAAGTTTTTCGATGCCAAAAATCAATGCAGTTGGATAATTGTTGCAACCACACCTCTAGACCTTTTTATGGACATTTGCCATATTTTCTGACTCCAAAAGAGAGAGAATGTATCTGATCGTGTTTATTAACATTGGAGATCTACGTCGGACTAGGTGCGTCAACAGGTCGGTTCCGATTCGGGTACCGATGTACCCAAAACCGGAACCTATTATGTATGACGATTTTGTTTCTTATTCGTTCTGCTTCCGTTACCAAAACAAGCGGTTCCAAAAGCAGAACGGATAAATATCCAATTCTCCCATCGGGTATCTAGTATCAGGTACCGTATAGTGTACAAAAATGTGAAATACACTAAGATTTGGAAATAACTTGACATCCTTAGCACTACTATATACGTCGGTTCTGGGTCATATTGGTTTTGATTCCAGTTCAGTCCGGGTACTAGTGTACATATACTTTGGTTCCGGGTCTTTCCGGGTCCAGTTCTGCAAATAGCTAGTCCCAGCCAGGATAATTGGGACTGGTTCCGATCAGGTATCAGTCAATCGGGTACCATTGACACCCCTACGTCAGACCCATCGAGTGCAGGCTCTGCATGCTGCATGTGTATGACATGTACTCCTGCCATTGGTAGACCGTCCTTTGGGTCTACCTGACACCAAGCTTAAATTTTCTTTGATACAAACACCATTGCTCCTGACATAAGCCTATAACAGAAGATGCTAGTATGGTGGGCATCTCTTACCTTCACAACTTTTGAGACCATCACCTTTGAATCCTGGAGGACACTGGCATTTGCTGCCCTCGATTTCCTGTTGATGGCAAATATGAGAATCTACATCTACGTCTATTCTATGGGAAAAGAAACAACAAAAAATCACCAACCACACAAGCAGAGAAGGTGTGTCCATCTCGAGTTCCATGCCAACAGCCCCCATTATTTATCTTGCATCGTCCAGGCCCACTTGCTGCAAGGGGAAAAATGCTCTTAGAGAAAAGAAAACAAATGAAATGGCCATTAATGTAAGCATTTTTTATATAATTAAATGCCCATATAAATAGTACACATACATAATTATTTAACAGCATCGGGTAGAGATACGTGGCAAACTTAACACAATTGGATCAACTCATTCACATTCACTTAGACCCAGACAACAATAATTTATTCTTCAAAAGAGTTACATTATAGGATGCATAGGCATGATACCTATGTCGCATACGCGCATCAGACATTAACCTAAGAAAAACTACCAACCTTTCCTATATAGTCTAAATATATTTGTCAATATCTACATCCATGTTTACATCAGTTTAATATTGTCATCTTCCTGCTTACATATTATAACAAATATGTATGGATATGTTAGGGTTAGTTTTATGGGGGTTGTCATCTCAGACACTGATCAAGTCCAAATTGCAGTCTTAGAGATACATAATTGTCTTTAATTGATAACATCAAGAATTTCCTGCATAAAGGAGCCATGGTCCAAATTTATTCATCAAAACCTAGGAGTAAACCAATGTGATCTCTGTGGTGCCACCTCATATATTTTTTTTATGAACATTAAATGTATTAAAAGAGAGGGAAAACTCCATTTAGGGCATCGTCAACGTCTTCAAAGCCTTATTAGAACTATTTGGGGTTAGCAACACGAATTGTAATACCCTGAACTTTTGTCTAGGGGTATTAGAGTAATTCACATTTAGAAGGGTATTTTTGACAAACGATAAAATTAAAATAATTAATATTATTGAGTTACACCTTAATTGCCTTAATTAAAATTATCCATAGCTTTTAGTCTTTTTGAAAATAATGAAAATCTTTCCCTAATCAAAGACTGGAACATTAAAAATAAAGAAACTATTTAAATGTTCACTCTTACATATAGAAATTAGCTTTGAGACATAAAAAGAAAAGGTAAGACATTAATATTATCTTTTTTTTAACAAAGGAAAATAACTTTTGAATTCAAATAAATTACCAATGATAATTAATAGCACGCAAATAAATAAAGACTTACCATTTTATTCTGAAGAACTACTAAAAATAGAAGAACTTTCAATAACCAAATCGGTGAGAGCTATAGAAGGAGGAGAATACACCTACATTAGAGAAGAACTTGAAGAACCTTCGAAGCCCCAGAAGACCATCATACCTTACTGATTTGCATTCAAGCCTAAAGACAAAAACGCTAATGGGATCCTAAAGCATAACATACTAGAAGAAGGACTCCATTCGACAACAATCGAGAGAAACGTACGACACCTTTCCATCTTTCTCAAATCTAAGAGAAAATAAGAATTGAAGTACTCTTCTATGATTTTTTGATTAATTAAGTTTGATTATACTCTTTATATATGTATTGCATTTGAATCTTGTTAGTTTTCATATGGACTTAGTATTAGTGCATGATTGTCTTGATCTTATTATTCTTAATATAATATTAGAATTTTGGAGATCTATGAAATACTTGGATATTGAATTGTAAACATTTTTGAAGTCTGGGATGGATCCCAATGGTTGTAAACTTTTAAGCAAGAAATGCCTGGAGCCTTTGGATGCAAAGCCCTAAACCCCTGCAGAAGAGTTCTTGATTGAACTGCTCCCGGCGTGGGAAGGAGAATGAGACCCATGATGGGTTATTGGTTGCATGTACGTATTAATTTTTGGATTATGATTTATTCTGTAAATACTCATTATTCTTGTTCCATGCCTATATGCTGCATATGAACTATTGATTGATAGAATTGTCATAGATGTGATGTAGTGATTAAATCTTACTGAGCTTTCATAAGCCGGTTCAACCGATAATACTTTTCAGATTATTTGGGAATTGAAGAAAAGATTGACTAAATGACGGCATACAAAAGAATATTGAAGAGTTCATTGAAGATGCCTAGTTTTATTTATTTATTTTAGTTATGTTACATTTAAGTTTTATGATTGTAATAAAATTGAATCTTGACTTTATGGGTCTATTTTGAACCCAAATTGATTAATTTAGTACTTTTGTTTTATTATTTGCGTTTCAATAAAATATATAATCTGACCCACATGTAGTGTTTCTGTCATAAATTCAATTATGTTCTTTTCTAACAAAACTCGATAGGGCCAGTTGAGAGTGAAAAATCGTTAAAATAAAATAGTAAATGATATTTTTGGCAAAGTGCATTCACAAAAGATGCTTAAAATGATTTTTTAGTAGTAATTAATTAATAAAATCTTTTTTTATTAAAATTGTATTTTTGAAAATTTTTATGCCTATTCGCTTAAATTCTAAAATGTTAATTTAAAAAGACTATCAAATAGAAATTTCAACCAAAACGTCTTTACAAAAGATTTTTTTTTCTAATCTAGTATAAATTATGGTCATTTTTAAAAATTATTTTGGAGCATTTTTATTTATCACACCTTGGATCTTGGGTAAACGGGTCCTTTTTCAAGTGTTTGGGTCGGATCCGGGTCGTGACACAAATCCTGTTCTCCCATTCCATTCTATCAGAGGGTGTAGATGGTGGATACGGAGAGAGAGTTTTGGTTTAGAAAAAATATTCAAGAGAAAAGAAGATAAAGCAGTATTAGAAAAAAAAGTCCATCTACATTAAAATGCAACATGTGCGGGAAGCCCAACGAGTTTGGAGAGGAGACAAACCCATCTTATAATCTTTCAATCGTCGTTGAGTACCCTAGAGGAAGGAGAGGTGGCTTCAAGGAGGATTAGAGAGAGTACCGGTTTTCGGGATTAATGTAAATGATGGATAAGGCTAGGAAATACATTTGTACTACATCCTATTGCCCCACAAGAGTACAATATATTCAAGAGAAAAGATGAGAAAACAGTATTACAAATATTGTCTAAACGCAGAACGTGTTGGAAGCTCAACGAGTTCGAAGAGGAGACGATACCAACCTATGATCTTTTGATTGTCGTACAATACCCAAAAGGAAGGATAGGTGGTTTGGAAGAGGGTGAGGGAGAGAGAGTTTTGGTTTAGGGGAGTTAAAGGAGAAAAAGGAAAGCAAATATTTCTCCCACTTTAATCTCCCCTCTTCAAGGAAAGCACGAAGTGATAGATAAAAAGTGATGCCATGTCAATACCAAAAGTCTCAAAAAGGTTATAGGAGCAAGGTGAAAATCTGAGGTAAAGAGACATGATGTCAATCCCAAAAGGAGATTGGATAAGTAAATAAGTGGGCGAGAGGAAGGCCAAAACGAATGTAGAGTGAGGTTCTGAGATGAGATTTACAAAACCTGCCTGAACAGAAGAGATGTCTTTAGACAGGATTGAATGGAAGAACATGATTTATGCCACTGACCTCATACCGTTGGGAAAAGGCTTATGATGATGATGATGCGTAGCTAGGTAAAAAGGTGGTGGACCGAAGAGATAAGTTGTTTCCATGTCATTTGTCGTATCTTGTCAGATGTAATGTGAGTATTTTGGTCTCTTTGGGATGCCACGTGGGCGAAGGCGCCCTCGACTTGTGGTGACACGAGACATCTTGGTGACCATGTAGGATTATGGATATTTAACCCTCGTTAGCAAGTGCCATATCATGGCTCATGATCCTCTTTGTACCCCTATGCCTTCTCAAAATAGGTGCAAAAGATGTCTTACCATTAACTGATCTCGATTGTCTTGTGGCCAACAAACCTACGACCCTTCTTTAGAACCCCCAAGAATAGGCAAATGCAGAATTAAGAAGACTAGCCTTAGCGAAAACATAGAATTATTACGATGATGGATATAGGCACACACGAGGGCACTCTGGGAAACGGTTGATTGGTAGGATCATGGTTTAAAATAATGTCGTTTTAACAGTTTTAATAGTCGTTAAATAGTAACGCCCCAAGCCCGTTACGTTAAGAATCTTTTTGACGCTTAGCAAACAATGTGGAAAAAAAAGGCCATTATTTCCGTTAAATCCCATTTTTTTCGTTTTTGAAAATTTGAAATTGAAATTTTGAATTTCAGCGCTATTTTTTCCGTTAAAATCTTTATTTTCCAAAAAAAAAAATCATTTTTGCCCGTCTGTTACAATCCATTTTAATGGTTTTAACGGTAACGCCCCCAATCCCTTATACCATTAAAACGACCTCTTCTAAACCTTGGGTAGGATGACCTCATAGTTAGCTATTAGTAGGCAAAAGTGTTACTAGGTCATACGAATGGGATGCTGATAATTTGGTAAAGATGCTGCAACTTGATGACGTGATTTTGTAAGTCTATGCCACCGCCTCTAAAAAATCCTCCATCAATATTTAGTGCCCTGAGTAGTGGTGCTTGGCAAAGGGTCAACATTAATCATCCCAAATGATGACACTATGGCTTGAAGCAATGGGGCAGCTCTTAGTTGTGACGTTGTATAGGAGGTCATACATTGTCGTGAAACAATGCTTTGAAGTGATCTTGCTTTGTGCTAACAACGTGATCTTGCTTCAAATCATGGGTACTTAAAAATGTTGATACGATGTCATTTTCATAAAAAGGGCAGCAAGCCTGGCGCTTTTGATTTGAACATTGGCATGTTGAGGGTGGTTAGGTCGGGCACCTTTGAATGTGCTTTGGTATATCATTTGATGAGCTCTTTGGTGCTCCTAAAGCAAAAGATAATCTCGTCATCGATGACATTTATTGTCATGTCCTATTCACAGTTTATACACACCCTACACCATACTTTATCTCTCAGTTGCTGTAAAATGCAAGTGTCGCCATCGACAGGAATTGCAATTATTATAGCTTGAGCATAAATCATTAAGATTTTCTAATTTCTTCATCCTCTCTCTCTCTCTTCCTTGGTTACCTTATAAGGAATGCAATTCCTATCCTTCATGGATTTTGCTAGCCATTGTCTCGACAATACTCACAATAGTTCCTACGGCGCTTTAAGGGGGATGGAAAGTTCAAGCAGTGGTATGGCAATAGGTCACCCGTCAACCAAAAGGTGAGTGACTTTTTCAACTTGCTTGACAACTCTTTAAGGGTAACAATGATAGTGTGCCCTTCCAAACCACTTTTAGTCGATGTGCGACTGATCACCCTACTACTACTCGAACTTACTCTCGAATCCTTCATCCCCATTAGACGTACCATGAGCACTATAGGGATTATTGTCAAAAAATAGTAAGAGAAATTTACAAAGGATGAGAAAGGTGACCCTCACAAAGCAATCAGAGAAGATTGAGAGGGGATGAAGGAATGAAAAAGTTATATAACCTATGTTCAATCTATGAGAACTGCAAGTCTCATCGATGGTGACTCTTGCCTTTCACAATAGTCGAGAGATAAGTTGTAGCATATGCTTCGTAAACGAAGTAGGAAATTATAATAAATGACTTCGACAGATGAAATAGTCTACTATGTCAAAAAGTATCCCTAAGAACTCATCAAATGGATATACCAATCACCTAAAAGGGTGTCCATCTTGCAAAGTAGCCATTATGCCCTACCTAAGCACCCTCGCCATGTCGATGTTTAGCGCGATCAAACATTAACCATTTCTCAAACGTTGCCACTAGTTAGGGTCTAATGTTGATGGAGGATTTTTTCAGAAACCACGTAAACCTACAATGACAACCACATCATCAAGTCGAAGCATCTTTGCCAACTCATATGCCATATCATCAGTATCCTATTCGTATACCCATGTAAAACCTTTGCGAAGGCTTCTCACCAATTGACCAGTACCTAAGTGCCCTGCCAACAACAACGCCTTACCATGACGCCCTGCCAATAGAGAACCATGAGACAATAGAGATTAGCTATTGGGAAGACATCCTTTGCACTTATTTGAGAAGGTGGAATGGAACTTAGAGGATTATGAACCACTAATGTGGTGCATGTTACCCGCCGGCAAGGATACAACTTACAGTCCCATATGGGCCACTGAGAGACCCTATCACACCTTCCTCCAAGCCATTTCTCCTTTCTTTGGGATACTTAACAGCGAATGAAAGATCGTAAGACAAGACCTCTCCAAACTCGTTGGGTTTCTCACGCATGCTACATTTAAATGTAGATGAGCTATTTGTAATACTACTTTCTCTTCTTTTGTCTTATATCTCGTACTCTTGTACACGTGGCAATTAAACATAGTACTTTTGTAACCTTAGTGTCATCCACCATCTATAAAGGGCTAAATCTTTCGTGAAAATCATATGCTTTCAAGACTTCTCTTACTACCTCGATCTACATCCTTTTTGGGCTTCCCTCGCGTTTAAAGCATTCAACATTCAATTCCTCAATTAAGAAGGATGTTAGACCAACTCATATGCTAAGGATCAATCATCCTATTCACACTTTAGATCTATGGATGGTTCAAATGCATCAATCAACTGAATATGAGGGTATAAAAATTTGTCAAAAATGCCATATACCTAGAATCTTATTGGAGGCCCATAATTTTAAGAATCTCCTGACACAAGAAGTAGATCCAATAAGAAACAAGAAGACTTTTCTATCTCTACTTCATTTGAATCCTAATGCTGTTGGGATTCAAGTTACCATTTCTCATGAGTCAACTAAATGACTCCAATTCTGGCAAGGGCCTGAATTGCCGACAAAAGGATAATTGACCACACAAAAGTTCAGCTTTAGCATTCTTCCAGCAAGGGATGGGGACTTTCTAGATTCTCTTCTACCTATATGCTATTCAATCCTAAGGAGGTCTTTGAATCTAGAACTGTGAAACTCCTTAAGAATGGAGGGCACTAGGGCTGGCAATGGATCAGGTTCGACTCCGATTGGTACTGATTTGGTACCGATCCGATAAGAAATCCAATTGATCCGATCGGATCAATAAAATTCAGTTCCGGAACCGATCCGATATTATTCCGAGTCCGATCCGATCCGATCCCATATGTATATAATATTTATACATGTATAATCCCATCAGGCATATATTTAAATAATATATATTTAGATACCTTTATTCAATTAAATATATATCTATATATTATATTTTATATATAGTATAAATATCGGGTCTATATCGGATCGGAGCAAGGTCGATCCGGTACCGATCCGATAAGAGATCGGATCAACAATCTGTGATTTGGTACCGATCCGATAACAAAAAATAAAGTTTCGGATCCAATTTTTTCAGATCGGATCTTGGGTTTGATCCGATCCATTGCCAGCCCTAGAGGGCACCCACCAAAATGGTCTTATTTCTTGTTTTGTCAGAAAAAGCTTCACAATATATGCTTAACCTTTGCTTAGAAAAAAAAATGCTTAACCTTTAAAAATCCAGGTTACTATGCTCCTTGCAAATACCACAAGAAAGAGTGCATGAAGGAATCATATCTCTACTTTTGGAAAGAGGCAAACAGCCACCTCTCTGAATCCATGCAAAGACTACCCATGTCAAATCAAGCTCCGAACCTCTCTATTTACCGAACAATGAATAAATAAATAATTGAAGCACTACAGTCTTCCCTACACATCAGACAACTGTTAAAGAAGTCGAAGCCCCCTTAGAGAGGTGATCAATGATTGAAATTTTGTTGAGGTAGACTTTCCAGATAAAAGCGTCAACTCTTGAAGGATATGCACTCTACAAATCTTAGTTTTAGAAGAAACTTCTACTCCCCAACCCATGTGCACGAAAAGCCCGTGAAAAGATTCAACGGAGACATCTAAATTAACTGAGACATAGAAGCTTGACAACTTGACATCATGGTGTGGGTATTGGGCGTGATATGGTGTTTCTCAATTAAGTCTTACTATGGGGTATGGGAAGAGGGTATGTGTGTTTCTCAGCTAAATATTTCTATGGTTGTAGGGTAAATTGTGTGTGTGATTGGTGGGGTGAGAGAGTAGAAGTTTCTTCCACAAGTAAAGTTTTGCAAACAATAATATAGTTTAAAAGTCTTGGGTTTTGAGGTATGTCTTGATCAGGGGAAAAAAGAGACGTCTTGACCGAACAGTATGAGACAAACCATGACACTAGCAAACGATGTATCACTCTGGTCACCCCCGAGACCGAGACATTCCGAGATGCAACGATGCTTTGAACCATGACAATAAGTTTCTTTTAAAAGCATTTTTTTTAAGTTGTAACCATTGAAAATATGACTTTCTTTTTCTTTTTCTGCTCCAAGTTTCCAATAGCTCTATTGTATTAACTATTAAGCCTGATACAGCCCTAACATATACATTCCTATACATACTTACACTGGAGGCTCACTCATTGCCAGGGAAGATGCTGGGAATAACGATGGGTTCCCAAAGATGCTGGGAACATCAATTGGCTGTGATGGCGAGTCAGCAAATGAGACCAGAAAACAAGCAGCCAAGAAGGGAAGGGGGGGTTGATATTGACTGATAAGTTAGGAAATCTTCCGTCATAATTTCCACCATTTTTGTGAGCCCAAGAAAATATTCTTTACAGAAAATGCTATAGAAAAGTGCACCATGGAAAATATATTCTTTACCAAAAAGTTTTTTTTTGAACCAAACAGGGCCTTAGATTAAAAGAAAATCTATATGCAATAAGCCTGCTGTTATAGATGACATGTGGTCAGGCTAAAAAATTACGACCAATGGACACAAATTGGCCCCACACGGGGTAATAGTCAAAGTCCAGAGAAAGGGTAACATGGCCAATTCATACCATTACATATTTCACCCCATGACCCTTATACCCATTAATCAACAAACCCAAAAAATACAAAGAAAGAAGAAGAAAAAAGAACTTAAAATAGAGCAGAGAGAAAAGGGCCAAAAAGATCATAACACATGCATTCAGTCTACAGTATTTCCAAGTAAATCCTAAAATTTTCTAGAAGAAATGTGCCTAAATTCCATGAAAAAGAAAGCAGAGGGTATATAGAGATTTACCTTTGCAAGTACTGTAACCATCCCCCTTAAACTGCACACCTTCAACCAGGGGACACTCGCACACTTTTCCGCGAAATGTATCCTGAGTAGACAATGCAACTGTCAACATGAATCAAAACAAATCCTCAAATGTTAAGCCATTAGTGATTTAATTAATACCTTGCAGGCAGTGACGTTGGACGCTTTATCCTGCCAGCAACCACCGTTATTGTCCAAACACTCATTTGTCTCAATATCTGCGTGGAAAGATAACCCACTCAAAAATTCATTCTGCAAATAAGCTCATCACCTGAGTTCAAAATTTGCTCCATAGTTATTATTGAAGCTCACCGTCACTCAAACAAACAGCTGGCTCAGTAGTTTCCTCAAAACCAGAACAAATGGCCTTCAAAACAGCACCTTTCGCTAACTTTCCTGCAATTACATATTTTAGAACTGACCACATCCTAGATGTTACCAGAGTAAGAACTAGAAGTTCCCAAGACTAACCTCGATACTGTCGATTGTTGACAACAAGGGTAGGCAGTATAGCAACATCACCTCTGGATCCTTTTCCAACCTATATAAAAATGTTCTCATCATCTAACAGACTAACATAACTGAAACTATGAATACCAGTTTTGAAGGATTGCATGTAGTAATCATGGATCCACCAAACTCACACTAAAAGAGGTCCAGAGTGCTTAAGAAATTGCAGAAAGAAAATGTATAAACAAGAGAAACCTACTTGGGCTTCTTGCTCTTCTTTCAGAACAGGATTATCAGAGTCGACAATTGGGTCTCCCATACACTTCTCAATCTTTTCAATGTCAAGCCCTGTCCAGATGCAAGATGTTTATTAAAATTATTTCACTAATGACAATTGATGACCTTGGAATCAATCAAGCAATTGAATGAACCCACCTAGAGATTTGATAACAGTGTTAGCACATTCTTTATTGTATTTTTTCTGCTTCATGGGACATCTTATTTGAAAATCAGTTACATAATCCCACCAGGTCCAAGGCTTTTGGGTCTCATTTGCCACTCTAAACACACAAAGTTGTCTTAAGTTTTCAATAACAACATCTTTCCCCTCATAACCTTGTCTGAAATCCTGTTCAGGATCAGGAGCACAATATCTTCCATGATTGATGCATTGAGACTTGCACTGTCTGCTTGCGGTGAATACCCGAGGACAAAACCAAGTTATATAATGGGGTGTAAACTGGGTATAACCACCTCGCTCAAGTATCTGTGCTGCACCTTTAAAATCCTTTACAAACTCCATCAACATGTCACATTTGGGCCCACATTCATCATTGCTATTGGTCCACAACTCATACTCCACACGATCATCTGGATGTGGAACAGCTTCTCTCCAGTCAAGGTTCACATTGACCATATCCCCGCCGCTGATTGCCTTCTTTAACTTTTCACCAAAATTTTTATGAATAAGTGCAGATGGTATTGTTATGTTCTCAATATACTTTGCTGATGCACTATCCTCTTGAGGTGAATCCATGGTTATCAATGGTTCCTCAATGTTGTCCGCAACAAGCACTGCAGAGGCCCCAGCATTCTGTGCATTCCAAACCTTTAAAGCGAAAAAGCAATCTGGAAAGGAGTAGAAAGTATTCAAATCCATCAATATTGGTCCTCCATGCAGATAAGGTCTAGTACTATAAGCAACAAAAAAGCAATTACACCCAAAAACTCAAATGTTTAAGAAAAGAATGCAATCATAATCCACAAGAGAGCATACATGACTAGAGATGCAGCAAACAATAATTCCAAGTGGTCATAATAAAACTGCATAACTGGATCACTGAACTTTTGTGGACTTACATCGAAATTGACAAGTTCAAGAAATACAGATTTTTAAGAGGTATGATAAGGCCCTGTTGCATCACAAACCAACACTCTAAATCAAAGTATATACCCTGGATAATCTTGAAAGGATGATAAGTTTATAGTTGATTCTTTCTACGGTGAAAAATGATTTCTTTTAACGTTGAAAACCAATCAACAAACTGAACCTGTATATAAGAGGTAAGTACAAAGGAAGACAACAATGCTACAAGAGTTAATCTCAATAGCATTTAGCTTAGAGGTTTCATAACATTTAGCAGCATGTTCAAAGTACATGGTATCGTTTCGGTATCGTTCATGGGCGATACCGAAACGTATCGGAAGTTTCGTTTGATTTCGGATGAAACTTTGTGTAACCAAAATGAAATGTTGGTGCAAATTTACACAAAAGATGAAGTATCCTTCGGTTTCGGACAAAACTTCGTGTAGCCAAGCTTGTCACGCCCTAGGGCAATACTGAAACGGTACGAGCGAAATGTTTCGGTATCGCCCGATACTTTGAACCATGTTTAGCAGGAAATCATTCTTACTCAAATTAGCACTCTGTCAGCGAGAAAAGCAAGTTCACAATTTTTCAAAGAGCTAGAAAACATCCCTCCCCGACTATATATTTTAGGTTTTGATTTTCTCTGGGAACAAATTTAATCTGCTGCAAGTGCAAGTCATTCACTTGGCAGTAGATAAATGATCTTAATCGATAATATTTTTAATAGGTCATTGACAAACGACACCATAGATTGTCTAATTAGTAATTACACCTTGCAACACTGCAGTAGAATGATTGCTCAAAAAATTAAACCAAATCTAAATTAAATTAGCTCAAGAACTTTGAATTCTCGACAGAATTCACGACAAATATCACAAAATCTCTATCAAATTCTCATTTCTCCGATATTTTTTTTTACTGAGTTACGTGAAAATGAATCAAAACAACAAAAAAGATAAAAACTTTCCGAACTTTATAGAAATAGTAGTAATAAACAAGAAATTTGATACCTCCTCGATCGACCACAATAAAGGTAGGGAGACCTCCGGGTTTGGTATTGAACGAAATCCCGAACTCGTCGAAACCCTTGCAACCCTTATGGTTCTCCTTGGGGTACACAACCGTTCCCGCCATGCTCCCTCCGTACTGCGGGATACCAAAGTTTCCGATTGCGCTGTCGTGAGTTCCTTTGATGCTCTCTGGAGATGTCACAGTCAAGCTGTTCTTCTCCACCACGAATCTTGCCATGGCCGACGACATCATATAAACCCCAAACAACGAAACCACCAAAAACCCTATTGATCTCCCCATCTCCAAATACAAATTCTTTCAGCAAACAGAGAGATGCAATTGCAATCCTTATTAGAGAGAGAACAAAAACAAGAAGTCTACGCTGCCTCGGGATTTGATCATCGAGTTGGGGTTCTTATTTATTGTTCTTCGTACAGAGATCAATTACAGAGGCGAAAGAAAGCTATATCTCTTCTTTGAGTTCTTTCTCTCTAGCAAAGAACGCGATTTGAAGGTTTTTGCTCGTCGGGGGTCTTTTCGGAAGAAAAAAGAAACAGATTTTTTATTCCTGTGGAATTTGGTGACTGGTGTGTGCTTATAGCCTGTTTGACTAGTCGAGTCAATTTTTCACTGGTAGACGCCGAGCGACTGAGTAAAACTTCTGTCACAATGGGATTGTAAATCACACAAAACACAGCCAATGAGTTCTCGGCACGTACACCTAAAAAAAGCACATGGTACGTTGCAAAACCACTTGTGTACGTGCCGAGAACTCATTGGCTGTGTTTTGTGTGATTTACAATTTCGTGTGATAGAAGTTTTACTCCCGAGTGACTGTAGGGACGTTTTGGAAGAGAAAATATTTGCAACTAATAAAAGACTTCAAACCTCTCCCACTTAGACACGTGGAGAATCCTCTATGGTACACTTGTCTTATAGATGTTTGTCCGACCTCTTGATGGATCTACATAACAAACATAAGATTGATCGATGACTTCTAACAGTTATATAATATCATTCAAAGGAATGCTCAGATCTAATGGCCATACATTATGAGATTAAAATGATCAAATCCAAAGATTATAATTTACTAATCAGACTCATTTTTTATACACAGATCCATCATGAGGTGAAATAAACATCCATAAGATGAGTGGGCCCTAAAGAGTGCTCTGTAAGTCATTTTGGGAGGGGGACTTCAAAGTTCAAACTAGCTCTTTTTCGTAGGAAAATAGGAAAGTTTCAACGTAAACGTAAAGGACGGTTTGTAAATTTACCAAATGAAGGGGCAACTCTCGATTAATTTGGAGGGACAAATCTGAAAAGGGTCGGGCTCCGTTGACAGAACTAAAATGACAGATAAAATGGCAGGGACACAATATAAGTCACGTGGCACACTGTTACAGGATTCTGACCGTATGGATGTTTGTCCTATCCCATAGTGAACCTAGAAACCAAAAATCAGCCTGATTAGTGATTTATAGGCTTTGGATTGGACTTATTGGGCTGATCTCAACTGTGGAATTTGAGCTGTATTCGAGGTACAAAGATGCAACACTTATAAATCACCAATCAGGCTGATTTTTAGTTTCTAGGTCCACCATGGGATACAAACATCCGTACGGTCATAGTCCTGTAACAGTGCCACCTGGCTTATATTGTGTACCTGTCATTTATATCTGTCAACGGAGCCCAACCCATTGGAAATTGTGTCACCCCAAGGGAGTAGAACTTTGCTGACCGATCACAATATGAGCCACGTGGTACACTCTTAGAGGATGCTGACCATATGGGATGTTTGGGCAATCCTTAGATGGACATACAAACCAAATGCCTGATCAGTGATTTCAAACCTTTGGATCTTTGTACCCCAAATAATGGTCAATAATGCTAAAATTCCTCAATTAAAAATCAACACATGAAAACGACTCTAATCCAACGCTTAGAAAACACTAATTTTTTCTCTGCATGTCCATCTAGGATTCTGCCAACATTTTATATGTGCCCAGGCCAATTTCAGAAAACGGTTCACCACAAGAAAGAAAGACAAAAATAGTTTCAGAAAACAATTAGATATTGAACATTAGTTGAATATCACTATCACCATTCTCCTTGATCTTTTACCAGTAATTGTCCGTGTTAGACACGATAAAACACGCGCCTGTTTTTATTATATACTGGTTATAAGAAGCCCGGGATATATTTACTTTGTCCAATGAAAATGAGACAAATTTGTGTTCGGTACGAATCTGGTTTCTTCGTTGTTAAGGGTTTGACTTCTACCCTCTCACGCGATCCAGCCCATGCTCCACGTTATTGGCGGCTATCAACGTATGAAGGTGTTTCGTTACAACTATGGATGTTGAGAAGCTTCTGAAAAGCCTCGACTAAGTTACTTTTGGGTTAAGTTGTATGAGGAAGGGAAAAACATTTCCTTTGAGATATCATCTTCAAATGGTCCAATTTGGTTAGTAGGAGAGAGTAGTGGTAGGAGTTAATTTGTTGGGTCGTTCCGTGTTTCATATCTTTTGATGTTGTTTTTGTTTTCCCTTTGCTATTTGTTATAGCTTTTGGACCTTTAGGTAGGCTTCCTTAGTCTATAAAGGCCTCCATCTAATAAATCCTTTATCTATCTATACTATTATAAAGCCAAAACATGGGTTGGCGATGACACGGGCTTCAAACACTCTCCTAAAGAGCAAAACTTTGATGAGGGAGGTCCATCATCAATGTTGATGAGGAATAGTATTGTGAGCCACGTGGAATACTCTTAGAGACTAGTGACTATGGATGTTTGGCCCATACCTAGGTAGACCTACATACCAAAAATAATTCTGATTAGTGATTTCTAACCTTTGGATCTGAGTACCCCAAGTAATGCTCAAAATTGACAGTTAAAAATAAACCATTGGAAAGACTGGAATCCAACGGACAGAAGTTACTAATCAGGTTGAATTTTGGTATGTAAGCCTAGCTAGCGATGGGCCAAACATCCATAGAGTCAGTGGTCTCTAAGAGTGTCACTTGGCTCATACTATGATCCCTCATCAACGTTGATGAAGCCCCTATAATCACTCACGGGCAACGCATGTGACACCCCTTAGTACTTAAAAAAAAATAGCTTCAAAGAAGCAAGTTGGTGAGCGAGAGTGTGTGAGTTAGCACATATTGTTAGCACTCTTTTTTGTTCGAGAAAGAAAGGAAGGGAGGAGGAAAGTAAAATGGTTGTGGAGTTTCACTAATCTAGCCTTTGGTTTTCAATTATTCAAAGTAAATCTAGCATAAATTCCAATGGGTGGGATCGTAAACGTAACTCCATAATTCGTTTATTGAGTCCTTGGTAACACAATAGAGATATCTTGACTTTTTTCTTTTCCTTCATTTGTTATGACGTAGGAAAAGGGGATAAAATTAGATTTTAGAGAGATATTTGGTGGGCAAATAGTCCTCTTTGTGTTGAGTTCCCTCATTTTTTTCTGACGTTTTGCTTTTAAAATTGCATTTATTTCAGATATAGTTCCTTATGGTCTTTATTGGAATCTTAATTTTCGTAGCGAGCTTGTTAGAGGAATCTGTAGATTTAATTAGGGTTTCAATATACCAACAACAAAAGAGGAAAATAAAGAAAGGAGAAGCGAAGAAGAGAAGAGATGACACATGAGAAAGAGCGAGAGAAAGTGCACTTCGTTAAGAGTGCACGATCTCCCTAAATTGTTTACATTCACTTTGGTTTGATACACGAATTACAAATATGTCCTCCCAAGAGCCAATAATCAGAAAAGACAAAATAAACCAGGATGGAAACACCCTTACACGCACATCTATACTAAATGCATATACCAACACTACCCCTCAAGCTGGAGCATAGATGTCACTCATGCCTAGTTTGAAACAAATCCTGCTTGTAGTGCTCCTATTCAATGCCTTGGTAAAGATGTCAGCAAGTTAATTTTGGAGGATACATGCAGTGTGAAAATCTCATTACTCAACACCTTCTCCCGAATGAAGCGACAATCAACTTTTACATGCTTTGCTCGTTGTGGAATACGTGATTATTAGCTATGTGAATAGCGGAATGATTATCACAATAGAGTTTGACGGGCTCTTTGAACGACACTCCGGACTCACACAGCAGACTCTTCAATCACATGAGCTCACAAAGTGGTGCGACTCCGCTTCATCACTAGATCTGACAACAACACTACGTTTACTACTTTTCCAAGTTATCAGATTTCCATCCACAAACGTACAATACCCTGTAGTAGACCTCATATCTGAAGGAGATCCAGCCACGTCTGCATCTGTATATCCCTCAACATTCAAGTAGTATTGTTCTTGTATTAAATACAAGGTTCAGGAGCATTCACCTCTTCCTTTTTTATCATCTTCAAATCCTCAAGCTTGAGATTTTTGCAGTCATGCTTTCCAATGCAATTGCAGTGAGCTCAACATGCTTCAAAAGAACCCCATATATTTTGTTCCTCACCCTCCCACATGCTTCTATTTCTTCGTCCTCTGATATGAGGCCCTCTTTGCATCCATCCTTTGGGAAATTACCCTCTTTGCTGGTCACATCTAACCAGTCATTAACTCTCTTGATCTGACACATCACCCCAGCGATCTGGCAGTCAGATGCTGTAGGACTTGTTTTGCACATCACTTCATCTAAGAATTTCTCTACATAAGTCAAAACCCATTTCCTACATTCACCCTGCAAAGAATTTCCCAGGTCAGAAGCTGCATGCAGACTGCTTCCCTTGACCCAATCTGTCGGATTGTCCTTCACAGACACCATTCCAACCTGGATCTGACCATTTTTGCTTTGCTTACTAACAATGCTTTCACCCTTTGGTATACTGCGAGTGGCAGGACTTGATTTCTTAGTTGTATTGGCAGCCTCCATGGAATGAGTGATGGGCTTGAGTGGGGTAGAGAATGGGGAAAGGTCCGATGCAATGGCTGCTTTGATCCACGAAGCTGCACATTTCTTTCTTTCCAATGTGAGTTTCACTGCTTCCGTTATTGAGCCTAGACTGATTGAATCAGGATCAGATGTTCTTAGTGGGCTGATTTTTGCTAATGATTGTGTTATTAATATGGTGTGGCCTAGGTCATCATTGAGATCCAAAAACTTATCAACCATAGACTGTGGTTCATCATCCTTGCTTGATTGGAGCTCCGAGTATGTGCTGAAAAGCAAATAGAAGTCAGGTTCCTAAGTGATCCTGGGAGGTTAACAAATCAGTATCAAGCTCATCCAAATGTGAGTACCTTACAGCTCCAACCCAGAGCCACAAATGTCATGTCCAATTTTCCATTGTATTTTAATATCACAATTCAAATATTAACCAATGAGATGAGTACATAGATTTCATCATAGTGCTAACTTTATATTCTGGCCTGTGCTTTGATGAGTTTCACACGCATGTTGGGGACTACAATCTATTCATAAGGTTTCAACAAGGACAATCTTTTGGATGCAAGAGCACATGCCTGTAGTCTTCAATATGTTGATGCCATTCATTAATTAATCGTTTTTATTCTAAGTACCATTCCTTAGTATATAATATATATCATGCCAAATGTAATGAAACATCTAATCTTGCAATCCCTTTTATACTAGGATTTGTTACATTACTATATGCGTGTGTGTGTGTTGCTGAAACAAAACAAGGAAATTGTTAGGAGTTACAAAAAAATCAATAATACAATAGGAAATGAGAAAAAAACCGAGCTTGAAGTATCTACAGTGAATCTGGTACTAGTATCATGATGGTTTGGGTACAGTTGACATATTTAAGTTTCCAGGTATCATAGCTTCCCCTCAATCCGAGAGGTTAATATCTATCTTTCCACTTATCGAAAAAAGAAAGAAAGAAAGAAGAATATCTTTCTCATCTTGTACAGAAATAGCTGATTTTGCCCCTTCTAGTTTCTTTTGTCCAAATAGTCACAAGTTGATCTTCACTGGATGAACAAGATGAATTTGGTAATGTTCTCATGTATTGGAAAGTGCACGTCTTACTGCCTTTGTCCCATTCTTTATGTGATGTAATTGGCTGAAATATGCTGAGGATAATGTAAACCTTAGCCATGATCAAGACACTGGGAGGTAGAAGCAACCTCTAAAGGCGAGGAATGGAAAAATTTCGAACTTGAAAGGTGCAACAACTAATCCACCAAGAAAGTATCCTGAGCACTCACAATAGTCAACTACAAAAAATGGCACTACTCACAAGTAGAACCACATGCAGTATGTCAAATGTGATGGTGTAAGGTGTGCATGAATATTATTCACTTGAACTAACATTGTCAGATACTACACACCACACAAGTCATGCTCTCTCAGTTCCGTAGAACCGTGTTGGTCAATGCTCAAAGCATGAAATTTGTTAAATTAACAAGTCCTCGATCAAATTGAAGATAACGCCAATCTTGAGATGTCTTGTCCTAATTTCCTAGTGATCAAGGCAACCTCCACTACTCCCAGAACAGGAAGATCCATCATTCATCTACTACATCCCACATGTTGAGGGCTGGTCTACACACATTCATGTTGATAACTTTGACTATCTCATTGTTAAGTTGTTGTTTGAAATTGATACCAGTCCTTTTGCTTATGACCCAACATAATCAATGATCACAGGCATCACAATAATACAAAATAAATAAATAAATACACTAATCCATGTAAATGCATACGCCCGTATATATGGTAGAAAGGCCATCTGAATTCTGACAGGGCTTGTAAGTGAAGTGTGTTCTGGATTTATGTACCAAGGAGGTGCAATTTCGATCCAAGAAGAGACTGGATGGAAAGATAATATTCACCAGAGATGAGACAAAACAGAGAGAAGGAAAATAAATAAACCATGTCCAACTACAAAAGATTCACCAAAGATTGCAATGTTATTATTTAAACCCAAGTTGATTTCTATAGAGAGTCAAATTTACACCATTTTAATCTCTTTTTAACTGGGTCGGGCTAGCTGAAGTCTTTGTTGGTTCTCTTGCTGTCAATGGTCATTATGAGTCTGTTAGCTAATTTTTAGGATGTTTCCCAGGTTTTTTATATTGTCGATGAGTCTAGGAATCATACATATTGAAATATGAGCTGTGCCTCAACTAGAAGATACAGCTCCAGAGTTTCTATGGTTTTTTTGACTTATCCAGGTGTGAAACATTGGAAGAAACAGTGCCCAAACGTCAGTTCTGCATGTAGAAGAATTTGCCAGAATCTAAAACAAGAATCAGCCAAACTCAGCATTTTTATCTACTTATAGGGAGTTCTTAGTATATATACAAATTCAATATGTAGCATGTACTCCAGCTTACATCCATTTATACATGATGGACTTCTCACCTGTTAAGAGCTTTGCAGCATTCATATGACTTAGCAAGTGTGTACTTGACAGGTTTTCCTTAAATAAGTGAAGTTGTGAGAGTATTCTGTTCTTTTCATTTTTTTCCTACTCTTCTGAATCCCCAAGTTTTCTATTTAGTCATTTTAGCATAGATACTCCAAGATGGGGAACAGAGAAAATGATCAATGCAAAAAACCTACCAACTAAAATTGACTAATACAGTTGAATTACTTGAATAACTACGAGTACATTCACCCACCTCAGGCATTGGATCAATCTCTCAGCAGCAGCTGCCTCTTGCAAAGCCTCCACAGCAGCAAGCAGGGACACATCTCTGTGCTGTAATACCTCCTGCAACATGCAATGGAAATATACCATGGACTTAAGACTTCCTGACAAGCAAAAGTATTGGCACAACTCTGCTATAAATATGTAATGACTTGGCATAATATACAACCTTGCCAAGCTTCACCAAGCTTGATGGGAGTGAACCCCAGGAAACCCTTGTTTCTGTCCATTTCCTATAACTAACTGAACTGGTGGGCATTGCCTGTTTAGAGCTCTCATGTTTTTCGGTCGATAGACAAATCCTCTGCTTGATGGAACTTCTGACTACTTTCGAAGCTTGACAGATATTTCTTTTTCTGGTCGATGTGTAACTTGAATTATCATCAGAGCAGTCATATTGATCAGAAGGATATAGAGAAATCTGTTGATACAAAAACAAATTATCTTAAGGAATTTTACAGGTTAGAATTTGATAAACTCCAGCTCAAACATGCAAGACTTAATGAAAAGAACCACAGCAACAACAACAATAAGAAGTGAAAACAGAGTGAGAAACTCACACAACCCAGGGGTTTTGACTCATGATTGACAACTTGGGAACCCGACCTTTCCTTAAGGCTTGCTGCTGTTCCTTCCCAACTCTTTCTCATGGTTTTTGGCTTCAAAAAGCAAGATGACTTTGAACTATCAGAGTCACTATCTTTGTCAATGCAAGTTATGCTGATCTTTGAAAGTTCCTTTAGAACATCCGAGGTTTTCTTCTCAATGCCACATTTCTTGGAAAGACAGATTAGAGGTGGCGTAGGGATTGACCGGAAATGCAAGGCCTTTCTATCGCCCTGGTCATTTGGACGGATTCTAGAAGCACTCAAGGAACGTGGCTTCTCCAGTGGTTTCTTCACTACATCATTACTCGTTTCCGTTTTCGAGTCTGAATCAGATGATGTAAGGCCAAGAAACCTCGGTTCATTCATTGTGGCAATGAGATCTGGAGTTCCAACCCCTAACTCTTTCTTCGCAACTGCTGTTCCTTCCCAACTCTTTCTCATGGTTTTTGGCCTCAAAAAGCAAGATGACTTTGAACTATCGGAGTCACTATCTTTGTCAATGCAAGTTATGCTGATCTTTGAAAGCTCCTTTAGAATATCCGAGGTTTTCTTCTCAATGTCACATTTCTTGGAAAGACAGTTTAGAGGTGACGTAGGGATTGGCCGGAAATGCAAGGCCTTTCTGACGCCCTGGTCGTTCGGACGGATTCTAGAAGCACTCAAGGAACGTGGTTTCTCCAGTGGTTTCTTCACCAAATCATTACTCTTTTCTGTTTTCAAGTCTGAATAAAATGATGGAAGGCCAAGAAACCTTGGTGCATTCATTGTGGCAATGAGATCTGGAGTTCCATTGCATGGGTGCCGACCGGGGACAGGTTTTATGCCATTGAGAATTGGAACAGGAATTGCAGGCTCCAACTTCTGCACATAGATGAACTGTCCAAGCTGCAATTTGTTATTCAGAATCATCTCGTCCTGTTCATGAGGTAGAGACACATACATGGCATGCGAAGAATCAGAAACCTTCAAATAGAAGCCTTGTTTAGGCCAAAGATCACCTTCTTCCATCACTGGAATTATGCTTCTGACCTGTAACAGCACAGATCTGCGCTCACCGGTTGTTTTTTCATCCAAATCCATGTCTTTCAGGAGTTTTACGAGAGCTCCAGTGTTCAAAGACGCCATTAAAAATCCAAAATTTCCTTACAGAACTCAACACACCTGAGTGCAGAGATCCTCTCCAAATCATCTAATCCTACCACGACCAGCTCATGATGTCCAAATCTTCCTGTAATCCAAACTAAAAATTCTACCTTAACATGGTGTCTATGATCATACCGATTTCTCTGCTACTACAAACCCTGAATACCAGTCTCTGATCGCTAATTAATGGGAGCTGTAATTCTAGATGAAAATTCTATCTTAACATGGGGTCTATGATCAGATTGATTTCTCTGTTGCTACAAACCATAGAACACCGATCTCTGATCAATATCTTCTGCTAATTAATGCGAGCTAATCCAAAATTTACATTAGTATGCTGCTCTGAACCTCAGAACGACCAGTATCTGATCAACTCTCCTACGTGCATGGTCGAATAGACTCTATGCTTCGGCAAACACAAGAACAACCAATCTCTGGTCTAGTATTGGTCTCTCCAGCCTGGTAAACAGCTCAGAACCTCCATCACATCTCAAATCCGAAACCATTCGTTTCGGGTAACAGATCAGTGTGTGAATCACTGAAAAATCACGGGAAAGTTGATGAACCAAGAAAATACCTTGACTGTTTTCTAAATCGGACATGATCCATCCATTTCCGGATCGAGACGCGGAATTGCAGAAACCTTGAACAGGATTGACTGTTTCTTGATTAATTTCCACAGAGAGAATCGCAAGCGATGGATTAGAGATTGATTGATTGAAATTTATCGATCTCACGTGAATCTGAAGACTACATATCCGATTCCTTCTCCTTGTTTTCAGTCGAAATAAAGGGAATTTAACAGAAAAATGCGAGAAATGAAGGGTTCACAGATTTCAGAAGCGAAGAAATGATACAAGGAAGCAAAAAACGGTTAAAACAGAAAAAAAGGCGGGATGTCGGGCCTTGTAGAGACAGTAGTTATTAACGGAAATTTTTTGATCTGGCCGCATGACATCAAAATTGATCTCGCCCATTCACATGTGGCATCCTATACACGGGGAGGAATGCTAATTCGCAGCCCACGAGTTCTTCAAGTTTGAACTCCCTCTCAAAATGCCACGTGACATACCCTTTCAGTCCCATATTGCCCATGAGGGTTTAGACCTATTGGCAGACCGCGGACCTACAGAAAAATTCTGTCACAACAAAGTTGCAAATCACACAATCACAGCCAATGAGTTCTCCGCACGTACACCTCAAAAAAAGCACATGGTACGTTGCCAAAGCATTTGTGTACGTGCCGAGAACTCATTGGCTTGTGATTGTGTGATTTACAATTTGTTGTGATAGAAGTTTTACTCGACCTACATACCAAAATTCAGCCTGATTGGTGATTTCTAGCCTTTGGGTCCCAAAACCCTAAAAAATGCTTGAATCTGCCAGCTTGAAATCACCAATCAGACTGCTTTTCGGTGTGTCGGGCCACCAAGGGTAGGCCAAACATTCATGGGCTCAGTGGACCCGATAGTGTGCTACATGGCACTTTGGAGGATGCAACTTCAAACTTTCAAGCAAGGTTTATAAGGGCCCGTTATAATGGTATAACGGATTGGGGGCATTACCATTTTTTTCCATTATGACGGATTGTAATGCACGGGCAAAAATGAAAGAAAAAAAGGGGCAAAGTAACGGCTCTTAAATTCAAATTTTGAAATTCGATATTTCTATAAAATTTGTAGTGGCAAAAATGGAAAAAAAAAAAAAAATAACAGACGTTTTCTTAACAAACCTTTCTAGAAAATAACGGCCGTTGTAACAAAAATAATGGCTGTTATTTTGAAAATAATGGCTAGTGGGCAATGTTACCATCAAGCCCAAGTCCAATCCAGACCGTTGATGGTCCTCAGGATTTACACCATGCAAATCTCAAAAATCATTCAACAGCGCTTGGACGTAGGGGATGATGATGCTTCTATCATTTTTATTCATTATTAATCTCCTACGCCAAAGGTGATCCCCGTGTTTATGTTCAACCAAACCATTCTGCTCTATCTTCACAGATATCTATTTCATCGAGCCTCTCTTGGAGACAGTGCCCAGATTGTTACACGTATCGTGCGGGTCAAAATTTACCCAACAATATCAACAAGCTTCTGATGCGGGAAAAGGTTCTTCCAAGGGTCTGTTTGGCAACCATACACCGATTTGGAATTGAAAATAGAATTTCAGGATTTGTGATTTCTAAGAATTTGAATTCAAAGAATTGAAATTTCTTGTGTTTGGTTGCACTGTGAAAATTACTTGGAATTCTCAATGAATTCTAATTTTAGCTGTTTGGACATTTAAGAGAATTAAAATTTCTATCCATCTACATAAGAGAAATATAATCTCATGAACTTTGTGTTATAACGATTGCTATTTTTTTTTGTCATTCATCAATTAAATGTTAGGGTAATTTTAGTTGCACCCCACAAAATGTGAGGGCACCCGAAACCCTTGTGTTTTTCACTTTATTTTTTTATAACGAAAATGCCCTATTAAGTGAGGGCAATTTCCGTTGAAAACCTTTTACGCACCTACATCTTGTGTTGAAAACTTGAAACCTTTCTGTTGAAAACCTTGTGTTTTTTCACGTTTTTCCTTTTGCAACAACAAACTCTCAAGCTCTCCTCGGTGCCAGCGATGACTTCCTCTCCTCTCATCTTCACATGCTCTCTCACCAACATTGTGGGTGCTTGATATTATTCCCTCCTCCTCCTCTGTGTGTGTGTGTTAACTCTATGCAGACCAACTGTTTGTGAGCAAACTTCTGTCACAACGGCCACAACCCACAAAAGGAGCCACGTGGCACACTCTTAGTGGACGCTGACTGTATGGATGTTTGGCCAGTCCCTCGGTGCACTCGCAAACCAAAAATCAGCTTGATTAGTGAATTCTAAGCGTTGGATTGAAGTTATTTTCATGGGTTGATTTTAACGGTGGGAATTTGAGCACTATTGAGCGTTATATGGGTGTAAAGATCCAAAGGTTGTAAATCACTAATCAGGCTGATTTTTGGTTTACAGGTCGACCCATGGACTGGCCAAACATTATACGGTCAGGCTCGTATTGTGCGCTGTGATAGAGCTTGTTGTGACAAAAGTTTTACTCCTTTCCACCCGTGTGAGGTTGTGACAGAAGTTTTACTCCTTTCCACCTCTGTGAGTGCCTACCTATTTAGTGTTTATGTGCATGCAGGGCCCGGAGATCATCGCTAAATTAAGGGTTGATGTAGCATACAGAGGTAAGGTGGGGTGCATTCAACAGGTCGGGTGCCCTCACAAGTTTTGAAATCTAAGGTGGGTGCATTCAATAGGTCGGGTGCCCTCACATTTTGTGGGGTGCGACTAAAATTACCCTAAATGTTATCGATGTTAATTTAAAGAAAAAATTTTAAAAATAATAATTAAATTATTTTGATAATTTTTTGACTATGATTAACCTGTGTCAAAATATCGATGGCTAAAGCCTAAGTGGCACACGAGGATACAAATACAGATGTCCATCATCAACACTACTGATGGACCACATTCTAATTGCGCCATGTGGCACATTATAAAAGACAATAGACCGTAGTGATGTTTATCCCATCCCTAGGTGGACCTACATACTAAAAATCAGGTTGTTCAGTTATTTCTAACCTTTAGATTTGAGTACCCCAAATAATGCTAGATATCTCATAGTTAAAAATCAACCCATAAAATACACGAATCCAATGGTTATAAATTACTAATACTGTATGGATACCTACATACTAAAAATAGGTTGGTTGGTTATTTATAAGCTTTGGATCTCATACCCCAATTAATTGTAGATATCCAACGGTTAAAAATCAACCCATAAAAGACACCAATCCAATGGTTAGAAACATCCCTAGGTGGACTTACAAACTAAAATCAGGCTGATTAGTTATCTCTCAACTTGGATCTTTGTACCCCCAACTAATGTTATATATCCCACGGTTAAAAATCAACGCATAAAAGACATCAATCAAACGGTTACAAATTTGTAATCCGTTGATGATGGACCACAATGAGCCACGTGGCCCATTAGTAGAGACCACGGAGCATATGGATGTTTGTCCCATCCGTAGGCGGACCCACATGCTAAAAATCTGGCTGATTACAAAATTTTAACCTTTGGATCTAAGTACCCCAAATAATACTAGCTATCACACGGTTAAGAATCAACCAAAAAAATACACCAATCCAACGGTTTTAAATAACTAATTTTGTTGATTTTTTATTTATAAGTCCACCTAGGAATGAGTACGAGAGTTGGAGCCCGATAAAAATTCTTTTGAATTTCTCCACCTGAAATTAGAATTCCAAGAATTAGAAGTCCTCCCCCCGCCCCCACAACTTCTAATTCCGGGAAATTCACGGAATTGGAAATATAATTCCTGGACTTCGGTCCACCCAAACGCATAGATTTGTGATTCCAAGAATCACAAATCCCAATCCGGCTCAATTCCGGGTTACCAAACAGACCCTAAGTGGGTTATCAATTCTAACAATGCTTCGTATACAATACCAGGAAATACCGCTTGCGGAACCGAAAGAAACACAAAAAACCCAGTGCTATTTGTATAGATTGAGTTATGATGAACCATAGTATGAGCCACCATGTGGCACATTCTTAGAGGCTACTGACCGGATGGAAGTTCGGCCCATCCCTAAACGGACTTACAGAGCAAAAATAAGCCTGATCAGTGACTTTTAACTTGAATTCTATTCTTTTTATGGGAATATCTTTAACCATTGGATTTGAGCATTATTTGGAGTACTCAGATCCAAAGGTTAGAAATGAAGGCTGATTTTTGGTCTGAATGTCAACTCAATGTTATGCAGTGGCACTTTTAGTTGTAACGCATGGTTTTTCCTAGCAAATGCATTCAAGAGTCAGATATGGAAGTCAGGCCAGGCACTGCTTGTAGACTCTCATATAGAGCGACATGGTATAAAAGAGACCGCTATAAGGGCTTAACGGTGATTGACCGTTATCATTATTTTATCTGACACGGGGGTTTTCTAGGTAAAATAACGGTAATGGTATAGGGGCATTATATACTAGGGTCCTCACTGCTCTAGTGGTGCACAATTTTATCAATATGGATCCAACAATCAAGGGACCATTTTTGTTAGTCTTGAGATACAATAGAAAAATGTACTACTATGGCAGTTCCATGCCCTCTATGTATAACACGATGTTATTAAAACACAAATCAGAGTGGCGCAGCGGAAGCGTGGTGGGCCCATAACCCATAGGTCCCAGGATCGAAACCAGGCTCTGATATAAATAGTAGCTTCCTGCCCCTAATTCTTTTTTCTATATAAACATATAAAGACTTCTGTGACATTTTCTTATAAAATGATGCATAATAAACGACAACAAATCAGAGTGGCGCAGCGGAAGCGTGGTGGGCCCATAACCCACAGGTCCCAGGATCGAAACCTGGCTCTGATATAAAGAGTAGCTTCCTGCCCCTAATTCTTTTTTCTATATAAACATATAAAGACTTCTGTGACATTTTCTTATAAAATGATGCATAATAAATGACAACAAATCTGAGTGGCGCGGGGGAAGCGTGGTGGGCCCATAGCCCACAGGTCCCAGGATCAAAACCTGGCTCTGATATAAAAGAGTAGCTTCCTGCCCCCAATTTTTTTTTCTTATATATAGATATATAAAGACTTCTGCGACATTTTCCTATAAAATGATATGTAATAATCACAATAAATCAGAGTGGCATAGCGGAAGCGTGGTGGGCCCATAACCCACAGGTCCCAGGATCGAAACCTGGCTCTGATATAAAGAGTAGCTTCCTTCCTGTCCCCCACACTAAAAAAAAACTTTTTCTTTCCACAAGGGCTTTTGCCCCTTGTGTTGTTATAATTTTCAAAATCACCCCTCCAAATTTTATAAAAGACCAGAGCTTGCAAAATTGCCATAGTTGCACATTTTCAAAACTATCCCTACCATACATTGATATTCCAAGAATACACCAAACTTTCCTATTTTGTCACTTATTCCAAGAACACTCCAAGAATATTTAATAAACAGAAAATTGTGAAAAAAAATACGAAATTAAATCTATTTGTAGAAAACAATACTTGTTTTTAAAAATTGCAAAAACGAATACACATAGCCGTTTCTATTGGCGTCAATAAGTTGACGCCATTTCCTTCGGTGCCAAAACAACTTTTTTCAATAAAATCCGATTTTACCTTCACCGTTTTGACCGCTTTTGAAATGGAGCCAAACTCATTTTGACTCAATAGAGAGATTGTGAAAGAAATGTGTGATGAGCCCAATTTGACACATGCATATAAAAGTTTGTGACCAATGGTCGGCTGTGTGTGCAACGGTCGAGTAGCCGATTCAATCGGAGCCAGAATTGATTTGGCTCCGATTCAATCGGCTACTAAAAGGGCTTTTTGAGTATTACATTTTGAAAAAGTTGATGCCGATTCGAACGGCAATGTGTATTCGTTTTTGCAATTTTTGAAAACAAGTATTGTTTTCTACATTTTTTTTCACAATTTTCTGTTTAATAAAATAGGGACATTTTGGTCATTGTAACCCTTTCATGCTTTAAAATGTTTTTTTTTCTAATAATTATACAGCCACTCCATTAGTGCATAGATAGAAATGATAATATAGAAACCAAGTAACAGGATTAGCAAAGAAAGCAATCAATATTCCATGGTCCCAAGGTCTCAAAAATCATAAACAAAGCTAAATTCCAAGATTATATATATGACACAACTTCTTTGCTCAGTGTCCACAGCCTCCTCACAGATATTAATAAGAGAGAAGCAAAATTTCAAAAGTTTTTATCTGTAAAACCCTATGTGAGCGTGACCAATCACACACACAAAAAAAAAAAAACCTACCTTGAAATTAGAAACTCAAGAACAGTTACAGCTGGTAATCCCTCAAAATCTGTCCATCACCATCACCACCACCACCACCACCACCACCTTAGCTCAGAATGAACCGACAGTGCAGAAAACCTGCAATAAATCGCTCATGTTACTAAAAAGTGAAAACCCCAGAGAAAGAATTTCAAAATCAAATTTTCTATTCAATTTCAACTTTAAAAACTAACTAATATGAATCCCTCAAAACATTCTGAGAGTGATAAACAAGAACTAAGAAAAACCCAGAATCAGTTTCTATAGATTGATATAAAAGTGAAATCAAACATACTTGGGTCAGCATTGATGATCATGGCAGCCCCTCCAAAGCCACAAGTGCCCCCATTGTTCTTACTCTTCTGCCAGTAGCTATTGAAGGCATATGAAGCATGGGCCACCACTGTATCAGGGTTGTAACAGCTCCCATGAGGTTTAATCTCCTCACAATCAGCACCACCTTCTCCACAAGCATAATCCATGGCTACCTGCAGTGTATCCGCAGGAACACTAGGCTTTGCTACACACCAGAGCTCCTTCTCCTCCCCTGTTTCTGGTGTTGGTGCTACGGCTGGCAAGGGATTACAAGGGGGCAATGTGAGAACATCGGGTGGGTTTGAAGGAATATCAACCGGAGGACCCTCCGGAGCGAAAGAGAAGGACATCGATGGCGAAGGAGTGGTTTGAGCTAGAGGGGGAACAGAGAAACCAACTGGGGAATGGATTGATGGGAATGGGTCAACAACATTGGAACCCATGAATGAGAGCTTCCTGCTCATGGGTTTCTTTTGTTTTGAGCTGGAGATTACCACACTAATCTCTTCACTCAGTTTCAAAAATCCAAGTTTTTTAATGGACTCTGCATGAGCAGAGACCAAAGAAGGAGAGTAATCTAATGGCGGGTTGACAGAGTAAGTCGAGTTGGAGTTCTGAAGGAAATTTAACAGGGGTTTAATCACTTTCTCAGTTAAATCATCTCTAAATCCATCAGAAAATGGGTGTAAACACTCTGCAGAAAAAGCAGCTGAGACTTTGATTTCTTTCTCTAAACCCCACCTTACAAGAGAGTGATAAATGTTCTTCAGAGAGGGCAAAACCAAACCCCACTTGTCTTCATGGTCACTGTGGCAGAGAACAGTGTTTCCTACAACAATGGTAGTGATTTTGGTTGCAGGGAAGTGGGTCAGAACATGGGTTCTGAGCCAGCTTTCTGCCATTAAAACACTGGAAGAAATCTCATTAAGGTCTTCATAACTCACAGAAACTGCTATAGGGACACCTGTGTGAGATAGGCTCTGAAGAACCATAGGAGTTGGGTCATGAAGGAGGTTTAACACATTAAGTTTTTCTTGACCTGCATCTGCAATAAATACAAAGAAACAGGTGTAAAATGTAAAGAAAGAAACACCACAAGGCCCACACAGAGAAAGGAAAAGAAAAACTGAGTGTTTACTTACCAGCAAGACCCAAGAGAGAGAGAGCGAAAAGAAGTGCAAAGCACACCATTTTCAACATCTCTAATGGAGAGATGAAGAACACCATTTTCAACCCTCTCTGCATATTTTGGTGAAGTAGGCTTTGCAGTGCAGATGCAAACAAAGAAACAAAGGCACCTGCAAGGCTGCAACTCTGCAAGGCACACTGTAATCTGTATTTTGATTTTCCCTCACAAAATATCCCGTTTTCCTAAAATACCCTCGAAGTGGCTTACGAAAAACACCGCACTTTTTTTTAGGTCATTGGGACGCGTGTTGGAACATAGGATGGTGTGGAAAATGCGGAGCTCAATAGCCAATGGAGAAAGTACAATCTAAGGAGAAATTTTTCCTGTGGCTCCGTGGGGAGGATAGAAATGCACCAAGTGGCATATTCTTTCAGGCCCACCGACCCATGAATGATTGGCTCTCCGCTTCACTGACCTTATACCAAATTCCAGCTATCTTTTGGATCTGACCAACAAAAAAAACATTTGTGGAATAAAAAATGTTAGAAATTAACCCCATAAAAATTCTCGAATCTGATGGCTATAGATCACCAATCAAGATGAATTTTAGTATGTATGATGGCCAATCACTTGGTCCGTACACAGTGGGCCACAGGTACATTTTATGTTTTCAATGGGGCCACTAGAAAAAATTAGCCTGAAGGAACATTTGTGTCAGCCTGTATTTCCTCGAGAGAAATTAAATTAGGGTGTGTTTGATTGCTAAGTGAGAAAATTTCATTTTCCTTAGGAAAACACAACTGTCCATTGTTAGATAGTAATCTGTATAATTTTTCCTACCAAGCCATTTAAATTTGTATAATTTTCCCCACTAAGCCCGGAATTCATTTCCCATCCAGATAGGTGAGAATTCATTTCCACCTGAAAATATCTTTTATTTTCTCATATGATTGAAATATGTGTTCTCCGTTGCAATCAATCAGCCATTTAAGACATTTCTCAGATGTCTTTTCTCGGGGAATTTTTTTTTTTGCAACTAAACAAAGAAAATTTTTTGAGTTTTCTTTTTGGTATTTTGTTTTCAAGAAAAAAAACTTTTGATTTAGCATCCGAAAGTCAAGTCGGTTTTCTTAAGCGAGGGAAGGAAACACACAACCCAGTCGTAGAATTATCTTGGACTAGAAAAGAATTGTAAAATTCCATTGAAGTCAATTTGGAAGTAGAGGAAATTTGGGGAAGATATAATCATCGGAAAACTTGACACTGATAAGCCTAGTGTGTAAGTAGGTATGGGCTAGCATTCATGGGACACTAGGTTTGAAATGTGTGCCCATGGCTATGTGTGTGTGAGTGCACGTGTTGGGAGGTATACTTTATAAATCATATAGTTTTTTATATTTTTATGATTTTATGAATATTTATAACTCAATTATTTTTTAAAAATAGAACAAATTTTAATATATTTATAAACAAAATAAAAAGTTTTGAAAATTTATAATAAAAATAACCAAAGGGTTTCGAAAAGTTCCTATGGGTCAGAAACTAATTTTTGACATCTAGGCATCAGAAAATACATTACTATACATAAATATGACTTGCTATCTCGTGTTACATTTTGGTGATAGTCTATTAGAACCCGATATGTGTATTGGTCCAAATGGGATTATACTAAGACGTTCATTTTATCATTGAAAATATGCTTATAATTATCAAAAATGAAATGAGGAATCATATTATAAATTCAATCAAATCGGGTTCACAACAACTCAAACATGTTATAAAATAAAATGAGGACAAACCCTTAAAAAGTAAAGCAAAACAAGCTTGTTTTAATTCTAAGTAACCAAAACATGTAAAGGTTATCAAAATGAGTCTAGGGCTATCTAGCCCTTCTCCACATAAATATCATCATTATCACAAACATCATCATATAGATCATCCAAATCATTCGAGTCTTCATAGAAATTATCGGCCAAATCTGAAAAATGTGTTGGCAAAAATCGTGAGTCCAAAAAGACTTAGTGTACCACAAATAGGTTGGCATGCATTTTGAATAACTAAAAGAGTTTAAGCATTCTAAGCATATGCGAGATAATTGAAGTCATGAATAATGTAACAATGCAATAACATGCATACTATATGCTCTCACCTCCTGTTCACTTAAGTCATATGATCTCCATCTCCTTCCATGTTGGAAAAATAATAAGGGTTTGGGGTATTGCACCCTAAGGCTCCGGGCCCTTCTTAATTCTTTTTCTCACTGGGGGAATAACCTCACTGGTCTGTATAATATATAACCACACTGATTTGTATAATATAGAACCTCACAAGATAATAGATAATCTTTATCACAATGCATAGCTCACCCCCATATGCCAAATTTAACATAAGGTCATCAAAATACCCACATGGCATGAATATAAGGTCATTGGCCAACATAGTACCCATAGGGCATGCAAAACATGATATCGCAATCATCAATAATCACATATGATTAACAAAAGCCAAATATCATAGAAAATAATTAATCTAACATATAACATTCACACAGAATAAACAATCATGAAAAATCAAAAGACATGGCAATATTACTCATGATTATCATACACCTTTATAGTTCTCTTTAATGGAAAATAGAAATTTTTTCTGAATTTGAAAGTGGTTGGATCAGACTCTCCTCGGAGTATATTGTTCTTCTCGGTGTCCCCTTCAATTCTCCCTTTTACTTCGGCTTCAATCGGAGTTCGGATGAAGGCTTAATCGAAGCTCTCATTTTTTAATAGAGTTTTGTGATAGTTTTTAATGGAAGCTTAAAGAGATAAAATGGAAAAGAATTGAGAAGAGAAAATAGAGGTTTTGAAAATAATAATGGGATCCAAAAAATATTGGCTATTGATAATTCTATTAGGTTGTCTTATTTAAATAACACAAGGGAGGGAATGTTTGAAATTTGAATTGATAGAAATTCTCTCAAGTTGTTGAGCAACAAAAGAGAATTGCTGAAATTCGTAGCTCTCAAAAGAGTGACTTTTTTAATCCTCCAAAACTCATATTTTGAATTACTAATAGGTTAGAAATGGGCCCAAGGCCCATGGATATCAACTGGGCTTCAATTAAGGTTATTTATAAGCCCAAAAGGCCTCTAAATTGGCCATACGACCCACCCAACAATTATAATTAAATTAATAATATAATTTCTTATATTAATAATTAAAATAGTTATTAATTAAAATTATGTCATATTCTCTCAAAAGGTGATGGTTTGATATGATTAATATATATGGGATTAAACTATATTTTATAATATATTAATACACAACATTCATTTATTAATTCATATCATATAATTTCAAAGTTCATAATTAATAAGATATTGACACTTATCACATACCTAAAATTAAAATAAAATATTCTAATACACAAAATTTCAGCAATTGATCGAAGTCTCGAAAAATGGTTAACCTCTCGTCGGATTGACTCGAAACTTGTTCTGTAGGTCTAATATTCATTTTAAATTTATTTAAAAATATAAAAATGACAAAAAAATTCAAAAATTATGAAAATATATTTTTTACCAAAAATATTCATTACAATTTTAAAGTCTCTTTACAAAGTCTAGAAACCCTAAGACATGGGTCACACCTAAAATTTAGCCTAAAAATAAAGAAAATAAAGTTGGTCATATTATTAGTTATTTAGGATCTATATCAGTATACGATCATGTCGGAACTGTCCGTTCTTCGATCGGAGGTCAATCGAATTTTCTAAAAAAGTCTACTCTTGCGGGTCACATAAAACTCTAATTTTCGAAGTTGTCAGAATGCAACCAAAATTGATACACATGTTCATACATGATATCTAAACATAAATATAATAACAGAAATCTAAATTTTTTTGTAAAATTATCATAATACCTTAGAACGAAAGTTCGGGATATTACAAAGACATTATTGTCCCTCCCAAAATCGGAAAGCTTCGACAATACTACTACACAGGTAATAGCGGAGATAATCTTATTCAATGACAAACTTACTTCCAACAATTTTTCTCAAGACTACATGGTCATAATCATAAAGCACGCAAAAAACATTTGGGATTCAGATCTGGACTGCGTCATGTAGTCGCCAAGAGAAGGAACATGGAAGGAGATGAAGACAATCAAGACGGGTAGTAGAAACATCTGCATAGATATGCCAGTTTACTACAATGGTGTGCTTTACTTTATCTCAGATTGTTCTCCCTACTTGAAGAAGTCGAGCCCTTATTATAGACCGTACTTTGTTATGAGCTTGAGAAAGAGAGCTCGAGAATACTTAGATTATTTAAGGAAGCACAGAGGAGGTCCCACGATAGTAGTTGTAAAATGAAAATTTTTAAATCGATTTTGCCATTTATTTATTCGGCTAAGGAAGTTAGTATTTACAGTGTAGGTGTTAGAGGAGTATGAGGAAGAGTCACGGTGGTCCAGAATTTTAAAGATATGTGTCAAGGCGATGGGAGTGGTGGAGCCCAATGTTATCAGTATGATATACACATAAAATAGAAAAATAGAAGAATAGAAGAAGAGAAATAAAATAACAGAATGAATCAAAATATAAAGTGTTATACACAATAGCCTTAAGACAAATTCGTCCCCTTATTGCAGTGCTAAAGGTCTCTGGACGTCTGTCTCCCATGATACAACGATTTCAACGTGCGGAAATAGCACTTAATCTACATGTCTGGCGAATCGGAACTGTGTTCGTACTCTCACAGAAGAAAACTTATAAAATCCAGAGAAATTGTTTAAAGCATAAAAATTATTTTTGAAAGAGGGGACGGAATAGGATTCAATAGAGAAGGTGGTTCAAGACGGTCACATAATCGCTTGACGGTTATACCCATGTTCGATGAATCAGAATAACTATTTGATATGCAGTTATTATCATATTCAATGAACCAGATAATACAATGAATTCGCCCAAGCCAAGAAGGAAAGCCCGAACCCCAATGTCGGCCCAATAAATGAAGTAGCAAAACTTTAGTTATTCACGCACCCACGTGAGGCTTAAAGCTGGGATTTGCACCCCCTCCTGCGTGCGTGACATGTGTAGGCTGCATGCCGCCAACGGGCGCGTATTAAGAAATTTTGGATCCCAAGATCCAAATCCTTTTAAAAGCCTTTTATTTCTTATGGGCCCTCGTGTGCACGCGAGCCCATCTACTGTTCTCTTTGTGCTTAGAAGTCTCTAGGAATGACTTTTATATATAAGTTGCATTCCAATCTTGTTGTTTTCCAATGTGAGACTGAAGTTTTTAACAAACTTTACTAACTTGCAAACATTACAAGTAGGATAGTTTGGAGCCAATTTTTTATTCACCCATAAAGGATCTTGGTTAAATAATTTAACCACATTATTCTCCATACCAAGGAGATGAAAAATCAACATGGATCCGCCTCAAAAGATAAGTGGGTCTCACTTTTATTTATGCTCAAAGTGACCCTATTAGTCATATTTTCAGGTTTTCAACCCAGATTTTTCCAACACCCAATACCATGGTGTCTGGTTTCACAGTGATTCTCTGGTGCTTGGAACAGAAGACAAAGTTTACCGATATATGTTGAGGGGCGCAGGTCGGGGAGAAGTTGAAGAAATTTGCAAGCATGGTTGTGAAAACTATGTGTATTTCACTCCCTACTCCAAAACTTTAGTCCTTGTGGGAGTGGTGAATTAGCGATGTAAAAGTTGATCACATGCAACGGATCCCACTTAATCACATGGGAGAATTTTTTATGGAGTAGACTCTATTAGAGAATATATATCATAATAAGTTGTGTGAGATACACAATATCATTATTAGTTTATCTTATCACAAGATTAGGATAATATATTTAATTGAGAGATCATAGGATCTCAATCCTATTGGACACTTATAATGCTCTATCAATTAAGATTAGATTTGATTGATAGAGCATTACAAGAGTTCAATAGGAAGAAAAACCTATAATCTCTCAATCAAATCTAATCCTAATATATTGTCCTCATCTTCTGATAAGATAAACCAATAACGATATTGTGTATCTCGCACAACTTATTATGATATATATTCTCTAACAGACTCTACTTGATTGCATTTTTTCATGGATATGTAGCCTGATTGGTTATCTCTGGCTATTAGATTTTAGCCTTCAATTTTTTATTCCAAAAGTTCTATTAGTCTCTTGACTTAATACCATACATTGGATCACATGCAATGGGTCCCACTAAAAAGATTTCTTGCCACATGATTGGGTTAATCACAATGATACTAACTTATATAGTTTTCTAATGGATTATTGTTAACAGGAAAAATCTATGATACCTACTTCTGTATCAAAATTTTGATGCAGAAGTCCCTCAATTTGCCACGTAGTAGACTCTTTCGGGCCCACTGCCTGCTGAATTTTTGCCCACATCTTGGTGGACTCACTAAAAATCAGTGTGTTTAGTGATTCCTATCTATTAGATTTGAGCACTTTTTCATCATGGGCTTGGAACCAACTCATAGTCATGTTCATAAAGCCCATGATGAAAAAAAATTCTCAAATCATACAGATATGGATCATGATATTTAAAGTCGATTTTGGAGCCGTATCTATAGATCTGAGTTGGATCCAAATTCAGATATGGATCATGATATTAAAAGTAGAGTTGCAAATATGTCTAATAAATAATTTTATAAATAATTTTTGCCAATAACGTTTTTGGTAGGATAGATTATGAATTGAGAATCCATTTCCCCATAATTGTTACCAAACGGGCCTAGAACCTACCTCTCAAAAACACTTGCATAACTAATATAGCATATTTTTTTTGTAACACACCTTAAATCTCCGGATCCGAGGCCCCCTTTTTCTGACCCCTCTGGGGAGTCGTGTCCTCGGCCGTGGATTTCACGAATCCAATGGTGGTTGAGCGATGGTAATAATTATTCGATACATTGAGGGCAAAAATCCATACATTGAGGTCAAACCCCCCTTTGGCATACAAACGCTTGAACGGAAGATTGATAATTTCTGGTTCGTAGCTCAGTTGGTCAACCGTTGGGCATGGAAACTACATGGTCAATGGTACTGAACTACTGATCCTAAAAACTGTGTATTATAGATCGTTGATGACCGGTTGATGGCCATCTACAACTATTTGGTTCACAGAGAGGACGATCGGGACCCATCATAGAATGAATTCCATCCATCTGTTGTGCTTGATAAGTTTGATCTATATTATTCTTTTGGATTGGACGTCTAACTCATGGTTTTAAAAACTGCCAACAGCCGTTATAACGGTAATGCCCCACCCCGTTACGTTTTTTTCCTTCGTAACACCCAAGACCAAAAAATATGGGATATCCGTTGTAACACACATTCTAATGGAAATAACAGCCAGATTTTAGAAAAAAAATAATATTATGGCCTTTTTTTACTAAGATGCGACTCCATTATAACACCCGTTATAACGGTCATAATGGTAAGTTTAACGTTTAACGGACCCTTATTATACTGTCATAACAGATCGTTTAAAACCTTTGTCTAACCATAGGGCTGTCAATGGGCCATCTGGTCCGTGGACTTCTTTGGCTGGGCTTGCTTAGTAACATTTGGCCCATATTCCAGTCCTAACTAGATTAAGACCGTCTACTGGTTGGGCCAGACTGTGGATCAATCTCTGCCTGCTTCTGAACATAAATTCGTGCAGGCCAGGGACAGACATTTCAGGCCCTCCCCAGGCGAGCACCGAGTTTGGGCCTAGGTTACACAATACTGGGCTGCACCTGCCTGGGGTGACCGTGACCTGGCCCAAGATTGGCCTATTAACAGCTCTCGAGAACATTATTCAACTAGGTTGACCACGAAGATCACCTAGGTGGGACCTGTTGGTTGATGGTTCTATGGTGTACATATGCAAATTTGCCACTGTAGAGTAGGGGTGTCAATGGATGGTTGAACATTCGATTCTGATTTGAATCCATATTCGAAAAATCGAATATTATCCGAAAATTTTGGATATCGGATTTCGATTCGGATATTTTTTTTAATATTTGAATGTTTTTCAGATACGGATTCAAATATTGATATATCTGATTCGATAATATCCGATTTAATATACTATTTAATATTTATTATGTATATTTATATTTATCACAAATATAATATATATATATATATACACACAACAATTTCATACAACAATTTTGGCGTACCCACATGGAAGATGAATCAATAGCGGATTCTGTGTGAGGATGATCTCCTCATCATATAGATCACCCCTACAAAAAATCTGCACATTCTGAAATTTCTAACCCCATCAAATGTGATTTTCAAGTTAAAGATAAAAATAGACAGTCCATAATTCTTCAACTTGTAAACCGATCTACAAATATTGGATTGATTTGAATTTTTGTGAAGATGATCTCCTCACTAGAGAGACCATCCTCCCCAAAAATCACCCCATTCCAAGACTTCTAATTTATACATTGGCCTGTGACAATTTATGTTGTCAAAAATGTTGTATGAAATTGTTGTCCCCCGATCCGATAAGTTAATCAAATTCGAATTCGAATATTGATTTATCCGATTTAGATATCAGATATTTTTTTCGGATTCGGATTCGGATTCACATATTCTTATATTCGATCTGAATAGTATCCATTGAGAGCCATAATGTAGAGGGTCAACCACCACCATTCCTAACGAGGTAAAATGTAGGTAGGCTGTCACTGCAGATTTCATACCCTGTAAAGGCGGAATATCTTCTCACGTGGAATGGTGACATGGAAAATCCAGACCATCCATTTGGATTTGCCACAAGAACAGGCACCCTTTTACACCTCAGACGCATACATTCCTCCAAGTTCTAAATGATTCAGTATCAAAACCTTAATACATAAACCTTTTTATGAAGTCATGCTCAAATTGAGTGGCTAGAATAGAAATCACCGACATGCTGATTGTCATTGTGTAGGTCCACCAAGACGTGGACCATACATTCTTGGGGGGTCAATGGGTACGTGGCAATTTGAAGGAGTTCTGCATAAAAGTTATGATACGGAATTCTGTATCATAGAACGGGATCATGAAACTGCAGATCGTATGTATTAGATATTATAAAGTATGCTTTTGGGTCACCGTCCAATCTGATCTTATGGTACCCCATGCAGGGATAGGCAGGGGCGTGCTTTCTTGGAACTTTGTCATATAATGACCACGTGACTTCCTAGTTTCCTACCTCGCTGGTTATAAAAGCAAGAAAAATATGTCCCGATGTGGACCTCAAGCCAAAGGCGTGAGCTTTAGTGATTTTTGTTACTCACTGCTGCCCTTTGGGCCCACTGACCCCATGATGTTTAGCCCAACCCTTGGTTGATATATACACCAAAATTCACTCTGATTAGTAATCTCCAGCGATCAGATTTTAACACCTTTTAAGCCGTGATTCTGGTCATTAGATGCAACTATTATTTAAAAACTAAATCCAATGGCTAGAAATGATCAAATAAACTGATTTTTTGGTATGACTATCTTACCAAGGGGTGAGCTAAATCCATGCGGTCAGTGGGCCCATAGGATAGTGGTGAGTAACAAAAATGGTTAAAGCTCAATATTTTTTTATAAAGCACCAAACACATAGAGGTGTAAATAGGTACTTTTCTCTCGTACATTTAATAAAGTTTATGTAGATTTGTGTTTTTTAGTCATAAATCATCACAAAAAGTCTCTGTAACTATCCCTTAGAGTTGTCACAATTTTCTGGCCATATCTATGATACAACTTCTGTATCAAAATTTTGATGCAGAATTCCCTCAATTTGCCATGTAGTAGACTATTTCGAGCCCAGTGTCCCCCTAATGTTTGACCCACGCCTTGGTGGACCCACACACCAAAAATCAGTGTGATTAGTGATTCCTAGCCATTGGATTTGAGCACTTTTCATTATGGGCTTGGGACCAACTCATAGGCCGGTTCATAAAGCCCATGATGAAAAAGTGCTCAAATCCTATGGCTAGAAATCACCAATATCGCTGATTTTTGGTGTGTTGGTCAATCATAGTTTGTGTCATACATTCAGGGGCTAGTGGGCCCCGAACGAGTCTACTGCGTTGCGATGCGAGGGACTTCTGCATTAAAATTTTGATACAAAAGTATGTCGGACAAAAAAACTGTGCGGTTGAGGCCATTGACTGTTGGATTTGAGAGATCCATGCAGCTGTTGCCTTGTAGACTGTGGATCTCTTGAATCCAATGGTCAAATGGCCTCAAACCGGTCGGATGGCATTTTCCATTTTCAAATGAGTGGTGATCATAGGTTCCGGGGTTCCGGGGTCCATGTGGTGCCCAACAGCTGACACATTTTGATCGGTGTTGCAAATTCAAACATTATAAAATATCATATTTAAAGTGACTACCGAGGTGTGCAACACCAATCAAAATGTGACAGCTGTTGGGCACCAATGGACCCCGGACCATATGATGATCACCAACTCTTTTCAAATACGTCCTCGTCAATTCTTTCAAAAATACCGGGTGGTGATCATATGGTCCATGTGGTGTCCAATTGCCGGCACATTTTGATTGGTGCTGCATTAATATTTTATTATATTTGAATTTACATTTAGTAGCCCGAGGTGTGCAACACCAATCAAAACTACATGGACCCCGGATCATAGGATCACTACTCTACCGAGTGGCTACATTATCACTGGTCAATTGCGTAATCCACACACCTCATCCAATCTATAGTGTCGACCCACAACTAGGTTCCCACTTTTATCGAGGTCCCCGCAGGGCAGTTGACTAGTCAACATCCTGTCATGGTTCAGTTAAGGCATCCAAGCTCTCTGGACAGCCAAGGAGTCATCCCAGCACCCGCACATAGAAGCACTAAAGGCTAGCTAGTCAGGCCTACATCACAATCCTTGGGTAAGGACCCCAACAGATAAGGCAACCATATACCCGAGACGTATATCGAACACTTACCCGAGCTCACAGGATAAGCGTCACCTCACAAACATCGCTATGCATAGCGTTGCCCCATACTGTGCTATCACGCCACAGGCTAAGGGCAACTCGGCCTAAGAGCACCGAGAACCCAAGAAGCAGCTCACACTAGTTATTGGGATTGCCATTCATCCCATCGTGACTCTTGAGTTGAGCGTAGTGCATAGCGAGGATGCGCGCGCGTGGCTCTAGTAACCTCTGGCCATGTAGTATTTGTTGTGCCAGGTTGCCACCACCTAGCATTGTCCCAAGGCATGTCCTATGCCATGGGAGACTCAAGACTGCCCATTCAGGAAGCATGGGTTTGGCCTTAGGTGACTCTAGGGAAGCCTGTTTAGATGACCAAGTGTTTTGGCACTAGGTCATGGGGGAGGCATAGGGCACCACCTTCTTCCTTAAAGATCGAGTATATATACTAATAAGCCTTTAGGGGCTTGAGAGAAAGGAACATCAAAACTTGAGGCCAATCATACTAGGCTCTCATGGCAAGAACAGCCCAATGTATGGTTGGATTGTCCAACATGATCTCTATATGAGCCCCGCATCTGGGGTCTAAGAAATGGGTGTAGCTCTAGACGGACTCTTTCCAAAAACATATTATATTCCCAGGGCAAAATAACTCTTGTTTGGAATTGCCTGGTAGCGGCCTGTGACACCCAAACTTCCATCCCATGTGACAAGTTGTTCATATGGACGTTGACGAGCGTCTGTGAGCAAAGGCGTTTGTGGACAAGACAAAACTGGACTGCTCGTCTGAGGAGAAAAACTTTGATGGCAGCGGGCTTTCAGCAGAACCTAGCTCTGACTACCACAGAGTTCTCGGCACGTACCCCCGTGTTTTTTTACACGTACCCATGGTGAGTTTTTTTAGAGAGTGAGAGGAGAGATAGGGAGAGAGTGGGGGAGGGGAGAGGAGAGAGTTACACTATATATATATACACATTTAGAGAGAGAGAGAGAGAGAGAGATATGGGGTGGGTGCCCACACTGGAGGGGGGCATTTTTGTCCAGTGTGGGTGCCGAGTCGAAAGAGGTGGGCGCCCATAGAGCAACCCTTTGTGTTAAGCTTATTAGTTGAACATCAATTATTTATTAAGTAATGATCACATGGTCCGGAGTCCATTGACATTTTCACGGTGCACGGTGGTGTCATCTTTTCATTGATCAACTATACTGTACTTATATAATTAATTATCTAAAACTAAAACTGATTTGCATGTAAGTACAATTTTGGCCAATTATAAAATGACACCGCTCACCATGAGCCCCGGACCATGTGATCATTACTCTTATTTTTTTAGCAAGCGTCGTGTGTGCAACACGTCAGAGAGAGGGAGAGAGGGAGAGAGAGAAGCAACTTGGAAAAGAGACATTTAGACCAACGTTTAAAAGGGGCCGATATAATGGATGGACTGAGGGCGTTACCATTTTTTCCGTTATAACAAATTGTAACGCTCAGTGGCAAAAACGGAAAATAACAGAAGTAACGGAAAATAATGGAAAAAAAATGAGAAAAATGGCACTGAAATTGAAATTTTGAAATTTGAAATATAAATTTTAAAATTTCAAAAATAAAAAAATAAAAAAGAAACAACGGTCGTTATTTTCGTTTTAATGTAAAAATGACGGCCATTATTTTTTAAGCATTTTAACGGTACGTAACATAACCGGGAAGGTCCGAATCCGTTATAACGGCCGTTTTTTAAACCATGACTTTAGACTTTAGACCGTTGTAATTACTTTCGGGGGCTACAGATCCAGTGCAAAGATAGAAAAATGGTTCTTGTGCAGAGTAAACAATTAAAAGAAGAAAAAGAAAGAAAGGAGAGAGAGGGACAAAAGTAAATGCTCTCTCTAGACTCTCAACAACGTGTGAGAGATACAGTCGACAAATTGGTCGGTGGATTGCGAAAGGAAATAAAGAACCGAAAAACGTCACAACGCACGACTATTCATTTCCTCAAAAATCACACTCACCCCCCCTTAATCTCTTTCTTTATTACTTCCTCTTCTCTTGTACAAATTAGACTTTTTGCTTCTAAAAAGTATTTAGATGCCTCCCCAATTATTGAAGACACCCATCAATCCCGGCTGTTCAATCAACTGATTCCATCCATCAACTTTTAACTCACCATCCAATCGATGGTCATTTTTTTTGTGCCCATTACCTGTTCTCCTATTGACCGACTACAAGCAAAAGATCATATCTTTGAGGTATAGATTGCTCCTCGATTGAACGGCCTCGATCACTTGCATGTGTGGCCCACTCAATGTTTTTTTTTTTTTTTTGTTGATGACATTCTTTATACTCGGGGCTTATTTGATTCTAATGGTGGAAAATGTCATTGTTCACCCAATTGCTTTATTTTCCTCGTATAAACTCTACCGTGCAGAGCGAGAGCATCTCAGATGATTTCGAATTCCATGTATGAATGAATATGAAAGAGTTGGCATTTGATAAAACTTAATTTCAAACCTTAAGTCTGAAACTTTGACATTTAAACTATTTGGTAACCACTTGAAATTCAGAATCACTTAAATTATTGAGAATCACTAAAATTCAATAATTTTTTTAAGTGATATCCCTTTAGTTAATGTGGTAAGCCACTTTGGCCGAATGCAATAAGCAATGGAATATTTAAAAAGATTCTAAAATTCTCTCAAAATGTCCAATATACCCCTGTATCAAAGCTCTATAAAAAAAACTTATTAATAAATATTTTTAAATACCCAATATGCTCTTATCTTAATTTTCCGACACAAGGACTTCTACCAAACTATCTAAATTTACAAAAATTAAGCACTTGAACTTTTAAGTTGAAATGTTTAACTCTTTTAGCACTGAAAGCTTAATTACTTAAATGTCTGAATTAGATCGTGAGGTATATGTACTGTCTGAAAACCAAGTCAGGGCATGGTGGATATTTTAAAATGTTTATGAAGATAGTTTTGTAAGTTCTTTAAAGAGAACTTTCATAAAAGGGCATTTTGGGTATTAAAAGAGAATGTCATAATCTTTTTAGAGATGCTATCACTTATTGCATTAAGTGAAGGGAGGATGATTTAAAAAAAGTCCCTAAAATTCAGACATTCTAAATTTGAAGGACCGAAATTAAGTCGGTCACCACACGGTCAACCTAAACAGGAAACACACAAACCCTAATTATCAAAAGATTCCATTTGAATGAATTAAAATGAAACACCCCCGTTAAAGAAGTCTTCAAAAGATTTTTAACGGCAATGAAGAAATAATGGAACGTGTCTCCCTTGGCCCCAACAAAAGAAAATAGAATGGAGAAAAGCAAAGAGTATCACATGGGGATCATCGTGGTCATTTTGCTGACCACTCCATCACCATCACCACCGTAAAAATAATCCAAAGAAAAGAAAAAGAAAACAAAAGTAGATTCTTAATGCCACGTTCATTCCTAAAGCACGAGAAAGCAATTCATAAAACAAGGGAAGACATGCGGCTCTGATGACGTCATCCCAGCACTCTGATCTTGCTGCCCAAAGGAGGAGCTTCCTCTCTCAGCCTGTAAGCACTGATTTGCGAAAAAAAACCAGAGAACTGCGGGAAAAACACAGCCATGAAAGCTTCTCTTAGCCTTTTATTCCTTCTGTCACTGTCTCTTTCTTTCATTTTAGAACCTTCAAAAGGAATCCGTGAATTTCAAAATTTGGATGACAATGGTCACAGGAGAATTCTACACCAGCCATTGTACCCAGTTGGTACAACACCTCCACCTGCAGCAGAGCCTCCGCCAGAAAGCTCAGATACCCCAGACCCCGACCAGCCTTTTTTCCCTGAGGTCCCAATTGGGTTGACCCCAGATCAGACCCAAACCCCCCCTGCTCCTGCCACTGGCTCCACCCCAATTCCGCTTGCAACACAGCCTACCAACCCAACAAAAAAAGTTGCTATAGCGATCTCTGTAGGGATAGTCACACTGGGTATGGTCTCGGCATTAGCTTTCTTCTTGTATCGACACCGGGTGAAACACCCGGCTGAATCTCAGAAGCTTGTTGGAATTAATTCCGAACGGTTTCCGCATGAATCAGCAGCGCCTGCTTCTGACCTTCTCTACCTAGGAACTATGGAGCCTTCGAATCGGCGAAGCAGCAGCGAGGTAAACGGATCTACCGGATCTCCTTATCACAAATTAAGCTCGCTCTATAGATCAGAGCTGCATCGTCCAAGCCCCGAGCTTCAGCCGCTGCCACCGCTGACCAGGGCTACACGTGGAACTTCACCTCCAGCTCCAGCCATATCGTATGAGGCTCTATGTAGGACTTCTCCTTCGGCCATATCTTCTGAGGAGACATTTTACACTCCTCAGGGATCAGCTGCTGGGAATGGTGAGAGTCCATACACATCCGATTCCCGCCAGATTTTTCCATCCACCACCACTCCAGAGAGCACTGCAAAAGGTGTAATCCATACCAAGTCAAATCCCCACTCCCAAAGATCTTCTCCAAAATCACGTCTTTCAATTTCTCTGTCTGATGCGAATCAAGCAATTGTACCATCACCATCACTGCCACCTCCACCACCACCGCCGCCCCCTCTACCATTGCTGCCGCCACAAAAGTCCCAAGCCCAACATGGTGAACCTAAAACACCATCACCTCCGAAAAGGAGGGCAAATTTTCCATCACCACCTTCTCCACCGAATTTGGTGCTTCCACAGTCGGTGCATGACCCAGCTCCACAAGCAGCTAAAGTTCCAGTCCCGCCTCCGCCACCGCCTCCACCACCACCAACCACCCCAGGGAAAGTAAGACCTTCAGAAATGAGTGTTTCACCAAGGCCAGTTCGAGAATTGCCCAACCCTCAGTCTATGACGCCTACCCCCAAAGCCACCACTCAGGCTGAAATACCAGTGCCAGTTGCGGAGGTTACCCGAAGTGGCTGTTCTTCGGAGCCATGCAATGTGGTAGAAGATGCAGATGCAGATGCAGCAAAACCGAGGTTAAAGCCTTTGCACTGGGATAAAGTACGAGCAAGTTCAGATCGAGCTATGGTGTGGGATCAATTGAAATCAGGCTCTTTTCAGTAAGTAGACTAGAATTTATGGTTCTGCATCAGTAACTTCCCGAATTGCACAATCTTTAATCTCAACATCTAATCACTTGTTTGCAGATTGAACGAGAATATGATCGAGACTCTTTTTGGCTGCAATTCAAAAAACCCAGTTCAAAAAGAATCAACCAGAAGATCAGTTCTCCCTCCAGTCGAACAGGAGAACCGGGTGTTGGACCCAAAGAAGTCACAGAACATAGCTATACTTTTAAGGGCATTGAATGTAACACGGGATGAGGTGACCGAAGCACTTTTAGATGGTGAGTGTCTTAATTCTCTCCGATTCCTGATTAGTTATGCGAGTTCAAATTCTATTGTTCATGCAGAAGGAAAAACTATATTTTCTACTCCCATTGAAGATTTGGATCAGAAATAACATTCTATCAACAGATTTATGTACAACTAGCAAATTCACACAATTCCAACTGACTAACGGGCCGGGACACATAAAAGATGACATTTTAGGACACTTTTTTTATACCAAAAACACAGCCCCAATGTCCGTATGGTCGTCTACGACAAACAATGTTTAGCATCTTGACCAAGATGATACAAATAGGAGTTTTTACTGATATCATAACTACACGTGAAAACTCATACTGCATAATCCAAGTCGAACAAAGTCATGTTTGTATCAGTAAAATCAAACAATTCACAGGCCAAGTCAGCCTGAGGCAATTATAATGTTACCGATTCACAATAACTTACCTGAGGCATACCAGGTTTACAAGTCTAATCACAAGACAAGTAGATGCCACAATTGGCATCATTACAATAACTTAAATGTTTCATGTACACTTGTGCAACATTTGATGGGAAATTTTTTGTTTTCACTTCTACTACCTTGGAGCGTATGTTACCCAGCTATACCAAGCATATGGTCGCGACACGATACAGATACGACACTTATAATTTTTATTTTTTTTGACAAGTAATAAGATTTGTATTGAGGGGAAGAATCCCAAAACAAAACAGAAACAGAACAAGCATAAAAAGAAGCCTATTCTGGGAAAAGACTCTACAAAAAGGAGGACTAATCTGTACGAAAAACAGTATAAGGTAATCCTCTAGATTTCAAAGCAAAACTCCATGAGAAAAGCTTCGCCTCAACCCTTCTAATGACTTGGTCTACAGGAATGGACTTGTCTTCAGATATTCTACGATTCCTCTCTTTCCTAAGGCTCCAACTAACGGCATAGGGAACAAATCTCCACAAAATTCATCTCTGAGACCATCCAAGAATAAGGTCCTTCGTGCTGCTCGGCATCACCCATGTCATGTTGAAGGCCCAAAGGAAATAGTGTCACACTTGTGTCGAGAGCGCAGTGTATGAGAAGATCCACTGATTCAGCACTCCTACACACGAAGCACATATTTATCATGATTTGACCAGTCTGATTAATTGATCCACCTTCAAGATGCTTCCGTGGATGCCTGTCCAAAGAAAGAAGGTAATCTTGGATGGGACCGGGTTTTTCCAAAACAAATTAGCCGGGAAGGCCTGAGAACTGCTACTATTAGGAGACATATGAGCTTTGACAAAGGATCTGACAGGAAAATTACCCTTAGACTTCAACCTCCAAATGCGTGAGTCTTCCATGTCTACTTGGACTGGGATCTCTTCTAATCGAACTAGCAGGCTAATCAAACTTTCAACCCAGTCATTTAGATGTCTACGGAAAGATGAATTCCAAATCACCTGGCCAGCAATCCTCTTGAAACAACTACCCACTAAGGCTTCTTTATGGACAGCTAATGAGTATAACGAAGTTTGATTTAGCGTGGATTCACCACACCAAACATCCTCCCAAAATCTGATCCTTTCCCTAGTACCCATCTTGAGTTTGATGTCCCTGATGAAGTCGCTGTAAATGTTCATGATGCCCCTCCAAACGCTGGTCCTGTAGGAAGAGGATACTGCATTACTATCCCAATTCCAGTTGCAGCTTCCGTATATATCAATGGCCCTCCTCCAAAGGCTGCTATCTTCCAAACCGTATCTCCATAACCATTTTCCAAGGAGGGCCCTATTCATCGTCCTAACAAGTCTAAGACCAAGGCCTCCTACTTCCTTGGGGTGGCACATCTTGTTCCATCCCACTAAGTGGTAATTATGGGCATCATCTTTGCCGTTCCAGAGGAAGTCATGTTCCAACTTTTATAACCTGGCAGCCATTGAAGCCAGAATAGAGAATAAAGAGAGAGAGTAAACTGGAAGACTAGATAATATGCTCTTGATGAGAGTAAGTTCACCACCTTTAGAAAGTTAGTTCTTCCATGAGTGGCACTAGCAATAAGTGGCACCAAAAGGAAGACCAAGGTATGTAGTTGGTAATGCTCTTGCTTTGCATCCTAGAGCACTAGCAAGATCAACAACATCTATTGAGTTTCCCACCCTGATAACTTCGCTTTTGCTCATATTGATGTTGAGAGCAGAAACCACTCCAAAACAACGCAAAATACATCTCAAATACCGCAGTTACTCATGATTTGAATTGCAAATATTCAAAGTGATGCCCTGCAAACTGAAGATAAGAGATAGTTGGGCCTCCTACTTCTATAGAAAAACCTTCTATCACACCTTGATGCAGGACATTTAACAAATACTCTACAAAAGCCGCGACTGTTGGTAGCGTGAGATTAAATTCCTTTATCTCATAGCCCAAATCCAGATTCTTGGTCAACACAACCCCTCGTGGGCCAATATCACACGGGCCACCCCACCTCGAGTGTGCCCCATTTACGCAAGCCGCCCTACTCGAGCCCGGTGTGAAAATGCCTCTGCATTAATCACCCCCGGTGAGGAGACTCGAACACGAGACCTCCCACTCTGATACCACTTTGATGCGGGACATTTAACCAATACTCCCCAAAAATCGCGACTATTGGTAGCGTGAGATTAAATTCCTTTATCTCATAGCCCAAATCCAGGCTCTCGGTTGACACGACCCCTCGTGGGCCCATATCACAAGGGCCACCCTACCCCAAGTGTCCCCCATTTACGCAGGCTGCCCCACTCAAGCCCGATGTGAAAATGCCCCTCCATTACACTTCCTCAACCTTCTGAATCAACTTACTAAAGGATTCTGCAACAATGATGAAGAGCGAAAGAGTCAGGTGATATCCTTTTTTAATACCTCTGGAGCTCTGAAAAAACCCACCATGGGAGCTATTAACAAGAGCCATAAAGGATGTTGAAGATATGCAAGAGTGAATCCATTTTATCTATTTGACCTCAAAACCCAACCTTTCAAGTAAGTAATCTAAGAAATTCTAATTGATGTGGTCGTGGGCCTTTTCCATGTCGATTTTGTGGAAGAATGTCATGTTTTTGTCCCCTTCTTAAAGCCATTGGAGTCTTGATTTTTGCCGCCAACTTATTTCCTCCCATTTGGCCCACCTGAGAAATTCCTTCTTAGTTTCCATTCTTTTCGCCTTTTTCTCAAGAGCCAAAGTGCCCAACTCTTCCTTATCAATGGAAATTTCTCTAGAATTTCGTTTTTCTTGATTTCAACTTTCCCGAAAACCTCTTTGTTCCACTTCTTTAGGTTACCCTTGAGGGCTCTAACTTTCTTAGCAAACACATAGCTTACCTTAACCCTCGAAACTGAAACCAATCGACAACCAACTCCTTGAAATAAAGAAAATCAAGCCACATGTTCTCAAATATTAAGGGAAACATGCGATTTCTAATAGCCCCACAATCGAGTATGATAGCATTGATTGGAGTGTGTTCCGATGCTAATCTCAGAATCGCCTCCTAAATCACATTGTGAAAATGTTCCTCCCAAGTGTCAGATACCACGAATTGATCTAGCTTGGACATCACCAAATTTTCTTGATTTTTGTCCAAGTGCACGAGGCACCTCCCAGGGGAAGATCTAACAAAGAGTTGTTGCCCGTGAAATATGCAAATTTCTCATACTAGTGGTAAGTAATACGGCTTCGGCCCTTCTGTTCGTGAACAAACCGAATAACATTAAAATCACCCCCAATGCACTCTGGGGGCCCCAAATATTACCAGACCTGACCATCTCCTTTGACCAAACCTCCTTGATACTTTTGCCCAAAGAACCATAAACCCTAGAGAAAGTCCATGTAAAATGGTCTTCAATACTTTTGCATGGAATCGAAATAAAGAAATCCCCAGTGCAGGAGTCTAGCACCTCAATAGCATTGGTATTCTAGATCGCAACCACTTCCCATACTGTCCCCTTGAATGGAATGGCTATTCAGTCACGATGGTATGAACCCAATCATTGATAGTTTGATCCTCCATGACTTCCATTTTTGTTTCTTGGAGAACCAAAATGACAATCTTCCACCTACTGATCAAGGATTTAGTGATAACTCTCGTCATATGAACCCACCCCCCTAATTATACTTTTAAGTATTCGACATGGATACAACACCCATGTAGAAGTATCAGGGTAACAAAGCTTGGAGCTTTAAGATTCCACAAGGCTTTAGCTGTATAAGCTAGAAGTAGATTGGCGATAAAATATCTCAGAGAAAGTGGATTGTTTAGATGCCAAATCCGTGTAAAAGTGGCTGTTCCACATCACGATTCAGCTTCCAGGTATCACGCATATTAGGAGGAATCTAGAATTGTTGAAGAATTCACGAGGAACCCTGTTGGAGTGCTACTTCCCCTAAAACCCATAATCTGCTTCTAGAACTGGTTTTGGTATCATGTCTGTCAAGCTAGACTTTGATGAGTTTTCCAAATAGAGATCTCAAATCTTGTAGACCAATTATGCTCTATTATACATACCGATTTATTGCACTCTAAGTGCACTTTCCTAAGTTGCACTTGTGGCATCTGCAAGGAGGACCTGTGTTCCTCCATTCCTCTTTCTCTAGAGTCTAAAGGCAGAACTAATTCATTAGGCCGCCATAAAGAGTTATTACCAGAAATTGATAAGAGGATTCCACATTGTTACCCAAGGCCTTCTATAATGCTTCAGATTTCTTAACTGTACTCGACACTTCAATTGACATAGGTTCTAGGTGAGAAAAACACTAGAGATCATCTATTTAAGTACATTGATGAGAAGATTTTATTTCAGACAGCAACCATATGTCAGGCTAGGAAGTGCAGTTAACATCACAATGGGTTTCATTTTGGGAGGAGTTATCAACCTAAGTCTGGCAGTCCGATTCAACAGTCTTACCAAGAATGGGATTCTCCATAAAAGGTAATCCTGGATTTGTCGGGCACTTTCCTCGATTTCCATCCTGGTTAAATGCTCTATCAATGCAAAATCTTTCTTGAATTGTCACCACATCATCTATTAGAGACTCATTTTCCTTTTGCTCAAGAAGGAAGTGAATCATGCCTTCAATCTAGGCATTTACTATTAGGAGTTTGATTGAGGCGGCATACTGAATGTCACCCAGTTAAGTATGTGTAGATGATAGAACCAAGTCAGCAAAAATCCATATGGCAAGGTCAAAATGCTAAAATACCTTCCTGTCTCAGTAGCTTTACTATGGGGTAACACATCAACCTACCCGAGAGCTTGATGTGCAGAATGCATTTATATGATAGTTGGGTGATTGGTGTGCCTCTCTGATCGATCTAGATTGCAGCCATTCTAAGTGCATTGATTGAATGGTGCATTGGTAGATATAATTAGCAACAAAATATAATTCAGCTAAGCAGAAAGCTAGAAAAGATCCAAATGGTAATGATGTGTGAGTGAAAATTGGTAAAGGAGTTTTCTCCATACACAATTGGCAATCCAATTATCTAATAGAACTGGAAGCAATGGCTTCTATAGTTGTTACAATCTTTATTAACTGATAAGTGATGACTCAATTTTTTTTTGAAGTACGGTATTGCCATTGTCTACTCCAGGTTTAACAAGACATACCAACATGTCAAAGATGACAATAAACAAAAATGAAAAAGAAATGTCCATAAATTTTTTGTTACAGTTCTCGCCTTCACAAATTGCTGTGTAACCAAAGGTCCTGGATTTTTCCTTTGGCATTTGACATGTATGCATATTCTTCTTTGCAGGTAATCCTGACGGTTTGGGTGCTGAGCTTTTAGAAACTTTGGTCAAGATGGCCCCGACCAAAGAGGAAGAACTAAAACTGAGAGACTACAGTGGTGACATATCGAAACTAGGATCTGCAGAGCGATTCCTCAAGGCGGTGCTGGATATACCATTTGCCTTTAAAAGAGTCGATGCCATGCTATACAGAGCCAATTTTGATGCAGAAGTAAAGTACTTGAGGACGTCTTTTGAAACCCTACAGGTACTGATGGTTAAAATTTCCATTTCATTTTTGTTTTCTGCAATTTTCTCACTAACAAGATCTTGTGCTGTTACACAACCACATATCCGTAAACTCTTACCTGACACAAAATCCTACAAAATGAACATAAACCCCAAGGGGGTGTTTGGACATTAGGACAAGGGAGGCATTTCCGAGATTAGCACCATTTCCTGTCTTCGCTAGTGGCATCTGTGTTTTTTTTTTCTTTTTCTGCTTGGATGCCCCTTTCTAGAAATAAGGCCCTTAATGGGCAAAATTTCAAGAACCCGTGTTTTCCTCATCCCCTGTTCACTAAATGAGACAAACTAAAAGGTTGCTTTTGGACATGCTATCCTCAATTTAGATAGCGTATCCTTCCCTTTAGATCTAAAAACCCCATCCCAGTTCTTTTTGTTATATTTGCATATTAATAGCTACCATTTTTTAAGGCTCAGGCTCCGAGGACCCCCCTTTTTCTTACCCCTCTCGGTGTTCGCGTGCTCGGCCATGGATTTCACAAATCCAACGGTGGTTTTCAGCGCCGCCAAAAGTGAAAAAGTTGATGCCAGCTCGGTGCTGACAATCACCGTTGGATTCTTGAAATCCATGGCCAAGCACACAAACACTGAGAGGGGTCAGAAAAAAGGGTGGCCCCTGAGCCCGACCCTTTTTTAATACCATAAGCACTAATCTCATTCTGAAAACTTTGGAACCTTGAGCCCCTAACCCATGTAAAATAAAGCTCATTATTGTCATGTTGCAGGCAGCGTGCGAAGATTTGAAAAACAGTCGACTATTCCTAAAACTCCTAGAAGCTGTTCTCAGAACAGGGAATCGAATGAATGTTGGCACCAACCGGGGTGATGCAAGAGCTTTTAAGCTTGATACACTTCTAAAACTAGTAGATGTAAAAGGAATAGATGGGAAGACGACATTGCTCCATTTTGTGGTACAAGAGATTATTAGATCTGAAGGTACAGGTTCTGATCATACACCTGAGAATATTCTCAACAAAATGTACCCAAAAGTGGAGGATGATTTCAAGGTACAGGGTTTGCAGGTTGTGGCCGGACTGAGCAGAGAACTTGGCAATGTTAAAAAAGCAGCAGGAATGGACTCAGATGTCTTAAGCAGCTACGTGTCAAAGCTCGAAATGGGACTTGAGAAAGTCAGGTTGGTTTTGCAATATGATAAGTCAAATACACAGGGGAAATTCTTTGAGGCGATGAAGTTGTTTCTAAATGAAGCCGAAGAGGAGATCCTTAGGGTTAAGGCCGATGAAAGAAAGGCTTTATCCCACGTTAAAGAGGTCACACAGTATTTTCACGGAGATGCAGCAAAGGAGGAAGCTCATCCTTTAAGAATCTTCATGGTTGTCAGAGACTTCCTCTCTGTGTTGGATCAGGTATGCAAAGAAGTGGGAAAGATGCGGGACAGAACAATGGTGGGCGCTGCTAAATCCTTCCGGATACCTGCGAGTGCTTCATTACCAGTTCTCAATAGATTCAATATAAGACAAGATGGATGTTCAGATGAGGATAACTCGTGTCCATGAAATTATGTGAAGATTACGCACCTGAATTTCTTCAGAAGCCAACCAATCACCCCCCACATGATTTCATACCGTACCTATTCTGTTGAACCATAGGAGTATCAGATTCTTTTTTGGGCAAACCGATGGAGTGATTGCAAAATCAAAAGCTCTGGAAGGAACTCTAATATCCAAAATCCCTATCCATGAGCAGGATTGAAACACTCAATTCACAAGTATTGCTTCCAGAAAGATAAACACAAATTGCAAGAACACTGCAAGGATACAGAGTTTGTAGATCGAAAATCCAAAAAAGCTACCAAAGGTAATAACCAGTAAAAACAACCTTGAAGGTTATCTACACTCAGTGAGGATCTCTTTTAGAAGTATAAGCAATTAAGCACTCATACACTGTATAATGAAGGACTGGCTTTATAATCTATCAACATACATTTTTTGCTGCTCCTACAAAATTGACATAGTTAAGATCTATTTAAGATAGTCTTCTAAAACTCTAATCCTTCATCCAACATCTTCGGGAAAACAAAAACATTAATATGTTACCTATTTTTCAACATTTTTCACTTGTAGTGTTACATACCCGATAGAAGGCTAACATTTGATAGAAAAGCTCCTTGACCATTGTTCTACTTTACATTCTTCTCTTTTTGGCACAGAAATGCATGCTGCCTATGTGAACATAGGATTGAGTAGGTCTGGTAGAAGCCGATTTTAAAATGGGTCGCCTGAAGTATCTAAGTACGCAAGGTGTGTCTCAGTGGTGGTTTATTATTGAAAATAAAATTAAAAAAAAACCTTTGGCCAAGTTTACAGGAAAGCAACTCTATAAATATCCCAGGATTTAGAAAAGATAGATCGAGAATTGAAGCAAATTAAGGGAAACTCAAGAAAACAATCTCCAAATAGATGGACAAACAAAGGCAGTCATTAAATTCTTAGGAGTTGTGGACAGTGCATTTTAGGACATGCCACATTAGCACCATCTAGACACATGCTGTAAGCCCCCTTGGCCTTTAATGCTGATCCTATGACATCGATGCCTTGCTCTAAGCTGCACCCTGCCAAGTGGCTCGCTTAAGTGATAATAAATAGCCAACTGTCCACCAAAGATGACAAAAATTTCGAGAACTGCCAGTTAACAAGGTGCCTTACCAACTACGGGAGAAGCTAAGTGAGAGCCTAAGGATAGCATACGTACTCATGCTAAGCTTGCGTCTGCACAAGGTGATGGGCTCAAGCGCCCCTATGGCCCTTAAGGCAGCTTTGCCTCATCCATAGAGAGGAAGCAGTGGCGCATTCCACTAGCACCCGCGGTTGAGCGCCCAGTGACCCTTCAAAGCCTTGGGTCTACTAATGTCAATAAGGTTGGAAGTTGAACTAGTAAAAGGTTTGCACATAGAGAGAATTGTTTCTGAAATGTAAAAAGGAGAATTTAAGTGTTACTTGGCAAACTAATTGAGACAAGTAGAAAGAGAATTTGTGGCAATCCATAATACCCAAGCACTTAAATATGCTAAACTCATCCATATCCACACAATACCATATACGCGCTGGTAACCAGTATTGCAGGGATACTTCTAAATTGTAATTTTCTCATTTCTATTGTATTATTGGTTATTTTCTTAACTCCTAAAAATTTTATTCTTTGTTTTGTCAAAAATAAAAAAAATACATTTAGTATATTGTACCAAATCGTCCTCTAGAAATATGTATATTTGAAGTTTTCTTATGGAATGATGTGAAAAAAAAATGATCCATAGATTAAAAAACTAAAAACTAAGTGTCCACATTAGTATCTGTATCGCATCTTATGTGGTAAGAACTGTGGTATTCCTTAGACTATAACCGTGGCACGATTTGATGGCATAATTTACCACTTGAAAACATTCAGGAACAATTTCACAAATTCATTGAACAAGTCTGTCTTAGTTAGTGGTAGGAGGCATGTTATGTTACAGTCCAGTTATATCTGGGTGGGTCACCATTTTAGGTTAAGAATTAAGATATAGTTGTTGAAATATGTATGAGCTGTCGCGTTAAACTTTCTAGGACTTCTCCATTGGGAAATGGAGAATAATTGTTAAGAGTTATTGTGGTAAATTTAACTATCATAATAGTTTCTACTCTTAAAAATGCACCCCAATTTGGTTCCTATGAAACTTGTGTAAGAATTATTTCCTAACGTGGTCTTGAACCAAAATCACTGAACAAGAGAAGGAAACCCAGACCCACTTCTATTGCAGTGCGACTCCCACAGATATTAGCCCCTAAAATAATTGTTATTAAGTTTTTGAATTTCACTAAGGCTGTTAGGCCTGTGACAGTTATTAGATTTGGGATGTTATTCATATGAGAGCAGGACCCTGCAAATTATCAAACATCTCAAGGAGTGGATTTAGGATCGTTGGACCTACGATAGTATTTGTTTTAGAGTTGAATCCACATACGGACCGAACCCTAGAGATCCTGTTTGCAGAAATTTGGGATCAGTTCATGTATGGACCAAACTGACAGAGATTATTGTATTGATTACATAAAGGGGTTTAACCAATAGAGGATCAAACCAACAACTAGACCTCACAAAGCTTTATTTTGGACTGGTTCATGAATGAACCATACCTATTGGACCTTGTGGTTCGGTCCAAGTAGGGCCAAACCCATAGCCTAGATAACACAAATTAAGGTTTGTGAGGCTAGTTGTGATGGGTTGGTCCATGCATGGACCGAACCCGAGAGTAAATCTTTGAGGGTGCTGTTCGATCCATGCAAGGACCAACCATGGGATTAATTGAATGGGATGTGACATGATGGGGTTGGTCATGAAACCGAACCCATGCATAACATGCATGTCAGGTGCAGGCTGTGCTCTATTTGCTGGACCACATGGACAAGCATGCATGGTTCAGTCATAAGATGGACTGAACCCATTATTCCAACATATTGACAGTTTTGTTGTTATTGGCTATTTGGTAATGTTTATAAAGGTCGTATTTGAGCATGATGATAGCATACTATATCCCTAGATTCTGATATTGGGGTTAGATTAGGCCAATACATGATAGTTTGGGGACCGACTATTAATGTAGAAGTGTATTCTACCCAAAGGTGTTTTCTTCTACTGAGATAGTGAGTACCCAAATTTTACTCATTTCTTTTTTTTTGATAAGTGTAGACTTTATTAAGGGCCCAAGGCCGAAACCGGAGCGATTACAAAAGCCGAAGAGACCTACTAGAGGCGAAAACAACAAACAAAAAGGAAAACAAGGTAAAAGCTAGGGGCTTCTCCAGAACATAGGCAATCCCAACTGAAAACAAAGTCTTCAAAGAAAAGACCTCTACATTCTTTAAACGCCTCGGACCAAAAGAACATAAGGCCCTTTATGTTAAGAATCACCATCTGCTTCGATGCCCTCAAAGACTCTACTGTTACGCTCCTTCCAAAGGCCCCAACAGATAGTGAATGGGAGAATCTGCCAAAGCATGCAACCTCGAGAAGAGAGAGCATAAGAGTACCAGCTCGAAACTACAGATAAGACAGTCCCCGACATGACCCACGAGATCCCGAAATCAGCCAAAAAGGAAGACCAATCTACTCTCACCATGTCACAATGCAAGAGAAGATGATTGACTGATTCTCCACTGTTCTTACACATAGAGCAAAAATCAATGATAATCATCCTTCTCGAAATAAGATGATCCACCGTCAAAATCTTGTCCAAGACAGCTGACAACAAAAAGAAAGCTACCTTGGAAGGGATGCATGAGCCCCATTAAGATCACTTTGCACTCAGGCTGTTGTCTAGTGCTGGTCGACCTAAAGGAAGCTAGCTACTAGATGAAGTTTAAGTTGTGTAGGGTGACTAGTATGCAGCATGTGAGTGAAGGTAACCATATGCCCAAATGAAAGGTAATGCTGGAAATTGCTATTGGAAGATTAGTTAGCTATACAAGTGAGATATTTTGTTTTTAGGGAGGTGATTTGCATGTTGAATTTCTGCCCAAAAGTGATATTTGATGATGCACAGCCATCCCACCAGAGCGGTAGGTTATCCAGGCACATTATTTACACACTAAATAGTTTGAAATTAATCCCAATAGAGAGATCAGGTAGGATGTTGAGTACACTTACGAGAAGACTTCCGTAAAGCGATAGGGAGATCAGACAAAGTGGCAATGGAAGGTGCAAGAGGGATCTCAGGAAGAACCAATACCGGTTGTGGGACAGGAGACCAAGAAACCACGAGGAGAGTCGTGGATCTCTGATAAACCTGAAGCGGAGCATCCGTAAAAATCGGCGGATCGGCAGCGAGTACAGCTAGCATAGGAACAACAGACGTAGGTGGTACTAACCGCTATCCTTGACCTGAGTCAACCAGAGGACGAGAAATATGCAATGGACTCAAAAAAGGTTACATCAACACTAACATAATATCGATGAGACTCGAGACAGTAACAACGATAACCTTTTTGAGTTTGTGAATACCCCACAAAATACACTTAAAGGCCCATGGTGAAAGCTTATCATGACTAGGCCCATGAATATGAACAAAGGCAACACAACCAAACACACGGGGAAGAAGATTAAACGGACGACCATCAGGGTATAATAAAGAGAACAAAGAACTACCAAGGAAGATAGATGATGGCATACAATTAATGAAATAACACGTTGTAAGAACCGCATATGCCCAGAAGGATTTGGGAACCTGCATGTTAAACATGAGCGCACGAGCAACTTTCAAGACATTGTGATGTTTGCGCTCAACTACCCCATTTTGTTGGGAGGTGTGAGCACATGAAGTCTGATGAATAATGCGAAACAAAACAACTAAATAGAGGATTGCATATATTTTCAGGAATTATCAGAACGAATCACCTTCACCGATGTACCAAACATAACAAAGATTTATGTACAGAACATTGTAAAAACATGAGGTGGTTCAAAACGATTTTTAATTAAAAAAAGCCATGTCATGCGAGAGAAATCATCCACAAATATAACAAAGTAATGGAAACCAAATACACATTTTATTCTTGCAGGACCCCAAATGTTCGTGTGTATTACATCAAAAGGACTTGATTTACAACTATTTTTACGCGACTGGGAAACGAACTACGGTGATGCTTGCCTAATTGACAAGCCTTACATTCTAAAACAGACACAAGACTCAAATTAGGAAGTAGCCGACGCAACTTGGACAACAAATGATAGCCCAAACGAAAATGCCATTGCAAAGGAGACATAGTTGCGCTAAGCGCAGATGCATGACCACCAGAGTCCAAATAATATAGCACATTCTTCTCACGCTCCAAACCAATCATTGTCTTCGTCCTGAGGTCTTGGAAAACACAAGAGGATGGAGAAAAGGTCACTGAGAATTGCAAAGCTTTAGTTATTTGACTAACAGATAAGAGGTTAAAAGGGAAATCTGGAATATACAAAGCAGATGAAAGAGAGAGTGATGAAGTAGGATGAATATCACCCTACCCCATCACTTTGCGAGTAGAATCATTTGCTAAAATAATTTTATTACTAGAAGGTTGAAAATTGGAAAAGATAGAGGATATACCAGATATATGGGCACTTGCACTTGCACATGAATCAATAACCCAAGAAGAGGGTGACTTGGTAACCAAACATGCTGAATTTCATGTATTGCCCAAGGTAGCCGTAGGTGGGGAGGAGGAATTGACAATAAGAGAATTCAACTTCTGAAGGAATTGGTCAAGCTGAGTAGTGTACTCCTCACGATAAACATGGGTGGATGATGTATGAGCAGGAGGAGCTAGAGAGGAAATATTTGTGGAGAGCTAAGACGGGTCATCAAAAGCATGATTGGCCCAAGTTGGCTTCCCCCACTTATCTCAATAAAAATTCCATGTATGTCCATTATAGCCACAGTATGTACAGTTCTACTCGCCACGACTAGCACGACCTCCACGACCATTGGGACAACTACGACCACCACGAAAGCCACGGCCACCATGTCCCCCAGTACGACTACCACGACCATGAGTGCTCTCAGAACATCTACTAGAAACCAATGCTGATGACTCATTGGAACTAGAGAAAGATGCACTTTCCAATGAGGCTTGTTGAAGGCGGGAATAAGCATTAGCTGCACTGGGTAAAGACTCACTCGCCAGAATATGGCTTCTAATAGAATTATACTCTAGGTTCAGACAGGAGAAAAATAGGACTACCTAAAAAACTTCACGTTGGCGTTTTTGAAGTTCCAGATCAATTGTGAGAGGCTGATAGATCTGAAGCTCCTCCCACATACCCCTGAGAGCACTATAATATTCACTAAGAGACCTATCGCCTAGTTTCATGGTAATTATATAATACTAGAAACATTCCTGTCCTGGGAGTACATCTCCTTCACTGCATCCCAGATCTGCTTGGCTGTGTCCAAGAACATAACATTGGAAAAGATTGAGGGCTCCATACATTCTATAACCATGTCATCACCATTGAGTTATCACTCATCCAATCTTCATATAACTTATCATCCTCTTTAGGCTGATCCTCAACCAAGAACTTGGACTTCTTTTCTTTTTCTTTTTTTTGATAAGTGTAATATTATAGAAGGGGAAATCAAGGGGTACAAGATAGCTTGAGAGGTCGAGATGACCATCTCAAAGCAAAAACCAAAGATAGAGAGAAAGCAAAAACAGAAAATACTAATAGCCAGACTAAGCAATATCTCTCTGACAGATAGAGTCCCATCGGAAGACAAAATCCTCAAACATCGAGCCCCGACACTCGTGGAACACTTCTGACCATAAAAACAATAATCCCTTGATGTTGATGATGATATTTGCCACCGTTTCTTCCTTCCCTTCAAAGATCTAAGGTTGCGCTCCTTCCATAAACCCCAACAAATAGCAAAAGGGAGCAAGCGCCATAGAATGCGACCTCTAGTGGACAAAGTTGATGTGATCCAACTGGGAATGAGATGCATCAACGATCTCGGAAAAATCCAAGCCATCCCAAACTCCGCTAGAAAAGATGTCCATACTGCTCTAGCTAGCTAGCAATGGAGGAGGTGATTGACAAATTCCACACTTGGACTTCTTCTTGGCACAAAGAAATACTTTAACAGAATGAGACCATTGCAAGAAATTAGTGTCATTAAGTTTCACTAAAGTGATTTGGGCACCGATGCCATCCGATGTACCCTACACAGGTTTTCCCATCACCAAAGGTAGCCATAACATGGTAAGGAGAATCGCAAGATAATCAACACCACCAACAAAATAAAAACACAATACTGAATGGTATGAGGAATGCTACGAGACCAAGCTATCAGAAACAATGTGAAACTGCAGATTGTTCAACCCCAAGAGACACACCACCAGTCCAATAGGAGAGGAGCAGCACCACAAGGGATGTAGAAACAAAAGAAAACAGCACCTCCACACCATTACAGCCACACTCAAAACAGTCCACCTTCACACAGCCACTAAAGCAAACATGTGGCAAGCACTTCTCATAGCCACGTCATTAAAAACAAAACTTGCTAGAGGTCGAACAGCCATGAACATGGACTAAACCGCATGGGAAGAAGTGCGGCAACAGTAAAACCTAGAACTAGCACACTTTTAAGGGAAAATATCCAGGAAAATACTTGCAAAAATCTCGGCCAGCAACTTCATCACGGTGGCAACATCAAATTGGGTTCATAAGAACCTTTGGCAGCCAAAAAAAAAAAAAGAACCTTTGGCAGTCACAAAAACCCACCACAAACCTCACAAACGAGATTAGGGTTTGAAGATCAGAAAAAAAAATAAAAATAAAAATAAACAAAGGTTTTAGAAGAAAAAAAACGCGGTTTGATTCTACATGGTATCAGAAGTGCTAGGGGTTTGGAGAAGGAGGAGGAGCAATCAGAAGTGCTCTGATACCATGTAGAATTAGTTAGGGGTTTGGAAAAGGAGGAGGAGCATGTTGGGGAGAAATGGAGAAAGACAAACTAGCTTAATAATCTCTAGTTGCCCCCCCTATAAATGGCCCTTACATCTAGCAAACCATAATAACCCTCTAGAAACAATATATAAGAACTCTAACAATCAAGTTAACATATATCTATATTTAAACATTCATAGGATGAATTCCATTTAAAATGGCAAGCTTTGTGGCTGAGATTGACAAAAGGGTATAGACTAACACTATAAATGGAGAAAGACAAACTAGCTTAATAATCTCTAGTTGCCCCCCCTATAAATGGCCCTTACATCTAACACTATGAATGTGTTTTGACACACTAGAAAGTGAAAGGATTACAAACCCTGTTACTTACATAAATTTGAAAAGAGAGTGGACTAAAAGCGATAAACCTCTAGGATAGTCAATTCCAGTAGGAGAAAATTAAGGTCACGCTAATTGAAGGGAAATCGATCTACAGGTGATACAGTTTCCAACCAGTCTTAAAGTCTCAAAGCACCAAATTAAATTTCAGGATTTATATTTGCCACGAATCCAGTTGATACAGTAAAATTGCACTAAATTACAAATTTCAACACTTGAACTTAGTAGTTTGTGTGTTGTGAAAAGTCTTGGGTTATCCGTTTATTGTAATTAAACATGCAATTAAGGGATAAAGGATGCTTCTCGAATGATAAATATGATAAAATTGACTAGTCATTAAAGGAGCATTAATAAAATTTACAAGAAATTTTCTCAACTCTAGAACCATTTTGGATTAAGCTGTCTGGAATATCCCAATTTTTTTTTTTGATCGGTATAAATGGTTTCGAGAGGTGCAACAAGAGGACTTCCCAGGAGGTCAAAATCTCCCAAATTTAAAGGTAAGGAAACACTATTATAAACAAAAAAACATATTCAGTAAACCAGAAAAAGTTATGGCTATGCGTGTGCGTGTGCGTGTGTGTGTGTGTGTATCACAAGTTTAGCGGGTGTAAGAGCATCATTTTAAAGAAAATAAATGATATCCACCTAGCCGAAACAATTTGAGAGAAATTATAAAGTTGGAAGAGTATAAATAAAGCCTCATAGAGTAAAGAATCCAAATTGTAAGGAGTTGTACCTCAGTTAATACATACAAATCACTCTATTATATGTAGATACATATGAATAAGATTTGTAAAGATTTGTAAAGATGGTTGAAAAGGTTGCAGGATGATACAAGGAAAACCAAGTTCATAAAGACAGTTATACTTGAGTGGAAGTATCAGATGTGACTAAATCCAGATATATTAGGGAGGTATTTACGAGGCACTTGATCCCCTCCATGATTGAAAATCAATAGTAGAAGGTATCGGAATAAGTGAAAGAAACTGCAGATAATAAATGTTTACCTCAATTCAGTGTTTAAAGTTGATGACAAAACAAATTGGAATTTATCAGTCATAAAGATAACGGGATCTGATTTTATAGTTATTTTAGGTGGAAGTATTGTTTTAGACTGAGAAATTTGTAATAGTTGGATATAACATCCAAGATATATATTTATTAATTAGTTAGGATAAATCTACACCCGGTGATGGGACCACATATAAATCATGTTGGACAATCTAACTGCACATTGAGTTGTCCATACTGAGGAGACCATTCTCACAAAAAAAAAAGTCCATTCTAACATTCCTAACCTCATGAAAAGTTGAATTTGGAAATTCTGCACCATACAATTAAACCGTTACTTTAGATCAACTTTTCATACAGTTCATAGTGTCATAATCGACTGATTTTTGTAATGATGATCATCGTGGTGAGGAAAAATCAATATATGGTTGGATTGTCTATCATGACTTCATGTAAGGACCCCCCAGTGGGTGTAGTAATCGGATGTAAGAATTGTGTGTGTAAATACACATTTAAATTGGGTTGACATTTTAATCAGTTGTCCAATTAATGCACCATTTAAACTGGTTGAAGTTCACAGATTGATAAAGATTAATTGTAGTAAGTTATAGATATAGATAGATAGATAATTATATATATATATATATAGGTCAGGATCTGGAGACAACAATTTTCACAACATTTTCTACAACAAAAAATTGGCGTGGGCCAATATATAAATTATAAGTTTTGGAATTTGATGATTTTTGGCGAGGACGGGTCTCTATGGCGAGGAGATCATCCTCACAAAAGTTCAAATCATTCTGACATTCATAGACTGGTTTAGAAGTTGAAGAATTATGGACCGTCTATTTTTACTATTAACTTGAAGACTACACTTGATGGGGTAAGAAATTTCAGAATGGGCTGATTTTTTGTAGGAGTGATCTATATGGTGAGGAGATCATCCTCACCAAAAATCAGCTATTGATTCATCTTCCATGTGGGTACGCCAAAATTGTTGTAGAAAATGTTGTGAAAATTGTTGTCTCCCGATCCTGACCCTATATATATAGATAGATAGATAGATAGATAGATAGATAGTGGTGCGTATTATATTGAGTAAAGTCGTTTATACAGATTATGCTTGTTATTACCTACAGGGTAGTGGACCCGTCAATATGGAATTACGTCCAATAAGCATGAGAAACAGTTCCCAAATGAGAACTATAAAAAATTAAAAAAAAAGATTCTTTTATCCAGTGGAGTTATTTATTCACTTATCAATTAAACCATGGTTGATTAAGCTAAATGAAGCTAATTCAGTTAAAGTTGTGATCACTTACTTACAGCAACAAAGCTTGATCATTTATGTGCATATCGATCAATTGATTAAATCTCTTGATATGATTATAGTTGCTCAGAGAGTAATTAACTCTTATAGTGCTTGGGTCAGACGTGATTGGGCATCATACTCGTAAATCTTTGTTCTATGAAACATTCGAGGTGATGGTTATATCACAGTGGTAAGCAAATACACCATAACAACAAGCATAGGAAGTGCATGAAGCGGATCAGATGATCATGCGAATGACTTTATTTATTTATTTAATCGCACTAAGGTTTGTATACTGTCCATACCGCATTAATTATGCCAACGAATGACGATTTAGTAGAATAATGGAACTAGTTTTCAAACCATGTGACAACCTTAGTATCAAATGGTAATGCTCTGATCCATTACTAGTAATGTTCTTATTGTTCTTAGAGATATTAAAGTTGATCTAAACACAAACATCTTGTCATTGTTGGGGGTACATGTTTTTTTTTAAAATAGAGTGGCCATTCAACCTTTGTTTTCAGTTTAATCAGGTGGAGTCGGTTTCAAAATCTTATGGTATACGGTACAGACCAAGTGGGAGAATGTAAGAATTATTTCCATGTATGATCCTACACCAAGTATAGGTCTTAGGATCCGACACCAGCACCCACTTCCATTATAGTGTGATTCCTACAAACATTAGTTTGGATGTGTTTAGCAGGTACAGTCAGGGAATTACCATACTTATATATAAAGCGCACCCCCTATTTACTAACCTAGTGATGAGCTACGATTTTAACAAAACTATTTAAGTAAAATTCCCATCTCATATCTCTCTTTTAGAGCCCCATTGATTCTAGAGCAAAAGTAGGGTGAAGACTCCACTCCCCTGTATGTTTCTCTAAGAATATGTATTCTAGGGTTCACATGTCATCAAGAAAACAAGGACTTTAGCGATCTATAGGTATGTATCATATATTGCGTTGTTTTCTACAACTGGTATGTGAAGGGAATAATCATTTAATTGAATGTTTGGCTTGAGAACCATTTTTACATACAACTTGTGAGCTATTTTTGGGTTAAACAGATGTTAGACCCTACTGTGGATTCGAACCTACAAATCTTTTGAAAAATCACTATTTTAAATCTTCTCTGATCTCTCTTGTTCACCAAGGAGGTAGCCCTATTTTACTTCAACTTCCTTAAATCATAGCGTTAAGTACTCATTATCAAATAGCTTATCAACATAGTTGAAAAGATCAGATGCTCTATAATTTCCTAAAAAAACTTCTAATTCAAGAGTCCAAAACTTCAAACAACAGAGGTTTGTCCCGAGTAGCTGATGCCCTAATTTTTCATTAAATTCACACTGAAATAATCTAATAAAATTTACTCTCTTTTCGAATCTGACACCGGGCAAAACCTAGTGACTACCAGTTGAAGAGAAATTGGAGGCGTTTTTAATGATTCTGCCAGATTTAGTGCTCCCTAACTTTAGGGCAAGTTGTGGTTTCTATGATTTTTTATACAGGAAATAAAAAGATGCAACTCTGTTACCCTTTTCTTTTTTAACAGTTACTGTGAGAGAAATACCATGAAAAAGGAATAACACCTCCGCCACATACCTCACTCGACGCTCATTTTGTATTTCTGATTGACCAAGAGGAAAGCTCCCTTTCTGTCTGCTACTCTCACATGGAATAAAACGGGAAAAAATATAAAAATTAAATTGACAGAAGGTCAGGTGAGAGAGCGTTGACGGATTTATAAAGTCGGACTCCATGGTAAGTCTTAAATATGTCTCATAATACTTTGAGATACAGTGTGCTCTTATTTTGTTCATCTTGCACTGTTTGGTTCCAGCTATAAGTTTATTCTGGATTACTAGTGTTCCATTTTGACAAGTTAAAACTCACCTTGGTCATGAGTTTGCGCCTTTTGTAGGTGCAAAAAATATTTCACACCAACTATTTGGAATAAAGCGTAGATGATGATGACAAAACATGTGAGCCAAACAATGAATAGCTCTTGTTAGGTCGAAAAGAATTGTATTCGTAATTGAAAAAATATACATGTAATGTATCTATCTTTACTATTAATACCGGGGCAGTACGTGCATTGCACGTGAGTAATTAAATGGGCTTCATCAATGTCGATGACGGACTAGTATGAGCCACATGGCACACTCTTAGAGACCATTGACCGTATGGATGTTTGTTCCATTGCTAGCTGAACTTAAATACCAAAATTCAACCTAATTAGTAACTTCTATCTGTTGAATTAGAGTCTTTTCTATGGTTTATTTTTAACTACGGATTTCAAGCATTATTTGGGGTACTCGGATCCAAAGGGTAGAAATGACTAATCAAGGTCATTTTTGGTATGTAGATCTACCTAGGGATGGGCCAAACATCCATACGGTCAGTAGTCTCTAAGAGTATGCCACGTGGCACACACTATCATCCATACAGTTAATGTTTGAAGCATGAGATTGAAAATAAGAATAATGACATTGAAAAGTAATTAATGGTATGTTGGGTACGGGAGAAAAAGAGTTCCAACAGCGAATATTTAGTCAGGTAAATATTATCTTGGCTAAATATTTGCTCATATCAATATTTAACAATGTTTTGTACGTGTATGAGCTAGCTCACTTTAGCTTACTTCATTTTCTTTTAATTTGAGTGGGTCCCACATATCAAAGTAAGTCAAAAATAGGTTGGGTGAGTGCGGGAACCACATATTATGTCAAAGGATAAAAAAAAAATTCATTTTTATCTTTTTTATATATTAAAAAATTAATTTTTATTGAAAATAGTGATTTTCCGATTTATTTTCTCACCAAAGCATAATCGGTATTTTCATGGGGGGGGGGGGGGGGGGGGGGGGGGGGGGGGGGGAGGGCAAATATCAAGGCTAAATATTCGCCGAGGGCGAGTGGCTGCCAAACACAACCGGGCGAATATTTGCGCAGCTAAATATTTTATTTGCCCGCCGCGGTGGACAGGCCCTAAGTGGTAATAATGAGTTGAAAATATAAGTTTGAGATTGGGTAAGTACAGAGATTTAAAAAGAACTTTTTAGTTCTTAGCATAGGAAGGCATTTAATAAGCTCGAGTGAATCCCACATGGATGGCAACCTCAGTTTTGACTTTATAATAGTATAGATAGATAGATAACGGGCACTTTGATTACAACAACGACAACAAAAAAGGATAAAAGGGAACTCTTAAAGGTAAAAGTAGATCCATATTTTGCCACTTTTCCATATGATACTGCGTGTTTGATTGCCAAATGGGAAAATTACAATTTTCTCATAAAGGCGCCTTTTATTTTCTCACATGATAAAGATAAAAAGTGAAAAGTGAGGTGAAAATAGGAAGGATCCAAAAATCTTTCCCTAAACATAAATACCCCCTACCATATGTGGTTGTAGGATGAATTTTTGAGGTGAAAATAGTTATAAATTGATATTTTTCATTAATTTAAGATTCATACAGTTAAATAACCCCTTACCATAAATTAAAATTCTAAGTTTTTATACGTAATTTAGTCTTTCACTCTTCTCATAACTAATTTTGAATACATAATAGATTGCTACTAATAAAGATAACGGACGGGCTCGGGGGACACCCATTTTGAAATTTCTAACCCCATCAAATGTAGTTTTCAAGTTACACGGTAACAATTGACGGCGGTCCATAATTCTTCAGCTTCTAAACCAGTCAATGAATATATCAGAATGATTTGAATTTTTGTGAGGATGATCTCCTCACCATAGAGATCATCCTCACCAAAAATCAGCCATCGATTCATCTTTCTATGTGGGTACGCCAAAATGGGTGTCCCCCGAGCCCAACCCTTTAACCAATTAAGTTTTTCCATCTCATGGTGAGTAAAGACCACCAAGAGATAGTAGTGGCACGTTTCTCTTTTACACAATTAAAAGGTCTAATATGAAGACCCTGAGGCTCTAATTATCGACCATCACATATGTGGGGCCACCTGCTCATCAATCTGGACTGTTAAATTAGTGAGCCATCACTTTCCCTGTTGCATTGCCCAAAAAATCAAAACGAACCTGACAATCCTGTCCTCAGTTTGTAACACCAGTTCCCTGAGACTGTTGTGGAAATTTTTTACCTCAGGCATTGCTTGACCAAAAGGGTTTCAAGTAAATCAAGGGCCGTCCATCTATGCATGGGGAGGGGGGCCCATGTCACTTTTTGGAACACTATTGTCCCACCTCCCCATATATCGTAGACGGTCACTGATTTGTGATGCCATTTGCTTGCGTCAAGCATTGCACGAGGCAAAAAATTTCCATTACAAGCGACTTATCAATCAGGACCCTAATCGAGTGGTTTGGACTTGGAGATCTATGAGCTGGTGTGCTACATGCACACTGTGGGTACGGTTCATTGATCAGGATTCTCGTACACAAGCACGCATGCACGTGAGAGCATCTTGACTGTTTCCATGATCTTAAAAATCTACACCACAATCGCAACCACTCTCCACTGATTTAATAACTACTAAAAACACAAAAGACACTCCTAACAAAATCCATCGAAAAATGAAGATGAAAGTGAAAGTCACCACACTTATCATCCTCCTTACCCTTCTGCTGCCTTGTTCTGTTCATCCGAGCCGAATGTCAAGCATTCCATCACCGGCACCGGTGAGTCGATTCCAGTGTTCTCTTGGTTAAGGACACGTCTCAAAGTCATATTTTTCTAACTTTTTTGTTTTTAAATTTCTTCCAAGGGAAATGGTGCACCAATCATCAATGCGGAGACGGCGATTAGGGGCTCCTCTCCAGCTACTTGTCGTTCAAAGTGTGAACAATGTCAGCCTTGCATACCAGTTGGAATGTTGGTCCGACCCATGAAGTGGGAAGAAAACAAGTATTATCCCCAGGTCTGGAGATGTATGTGCAGAAATAAGCTCTTCCCGCCTTAGTAGGCATGCATTGCTGTTAGTCTTAAGGGTTGTATTAAGCAGTTACATGTACTGTTTTGTAGTATTTTCTTCACAAGAGTTGTATATATGTGGTATATTTAATTTTATTCATATATGTGAAGCAATTCTGTTTTTGATGGGCATACACCAGTGCACCTACTGGACGATCCTAACCATCCAATCTGAACATTTTTTTTGGATATGAACTTGTTTTTCTGTTTATATATCAGATGGTTAGGCTTATCGCTCCAATGGTGGTTCCAAGTTCCATCCTGCTCTGTGTGAACTATAATGTAGTTGGGAGCCCCAAACAATCATAGTTCAAGTTGATATGCCTCGATTCAATCCCATTTTAACTTTTGAGTTTATTTTAGTTCATTCGCATCATATCCCATTTTGGCAGTAGTAAGACAGAAATGTCAAGAAGGATTTTAGAAAAGAATTGATCCTCAGCTTCATTATTTTCAAATTGAATACAAAGAAACATCGCCAGTGATTTCTCCAAGATTTGCAAACTTAGGCAGAGGCACCCAAATCTACAACTGAAGCTGGCTATAGGAGAAACAAGGCCCCTCCCCTAAGGTACAAATGGCAATTGCCGATTAAAAGAATGGTGCCGCAGTGTTCTTTGCTCTCAAAATTTTTCTTACCAATATTTTCCACTTGATCTCATCCTTCTTGTTCTGTTGCTTCAATCTCTCCTTAAAGTTCCTGCAATGGCAGTGTCCTAGTGTTAATTGGATGTTGAAGTTGCATTCTTTTAATTTGTAAGACAGAAACAAGGCAAGCAGTCTCGAGGAAAAAAAATTCTATGAGTTGGATAGTTTAATCATTATCAAGTTAATTACTGGCCCAGTAGATCCGCTTGATGAGACCCATCTACTGGTGGGTCCTACAATGCATTGGGCTCACTAAAACTGGACTTTAGGTCATACCATCATGCCATATGAGAGACAAAAAGAAGAAGAAAAGGATTGATGTGTGCACCTGCATAAGGGAACCCTACACTCATTGGATTCTTCACAGAGGCGAGAATGTAGTTCCAGCAGCTGCCACATTCTCTTGCAATGGATGCAACCACCAGGGACTCTCATCTTGCAACCAGCAAAGTGACGAACAAGCAATTCGAGCCCCTTACATGCCACATAATTGCAAGGTGCCTGGTTCCCTTTCAAAACCTTGTCGTGGGGGCCAATTGTCCGACATCCATCTCTACATATGTGAACAAGGGCTTCCATTGCATCATATAGTTGTAAATATATCTTCCTCTCCTCAATTTTCCTCAGCCTATCTTGTTTCCTCTGAAATCAAATTTAATAAATTACTAGAAATTAGAAACGAGGTGGTGGGGTGGGGGGTTTCTGTCTTGCTAGGGTGAATTAACACGGTGCTTTCTTGAAGAAAAAGCAAATAGACTTACTGAATTGGCTTCCTTCATGGACTCTCTAAGTTCTTTTTCCAGAATGGGGTGGCTTTGCTTCATTGCTCTCCATCCTTCGGTGGCAGAGACGACCTTAAAGCTCTTGAGGATCAAACGATGACAAAAGAGGCTAAGGCGGGGTGCATCGCAGAGTAGTGCAAGCTGGAAGATGTCAATCACATTCTCTGTGGTGAGCAAACCATTCTCCAGCTGCTGCTCACACTGTCGCTTCAATGAGGGAACCACATACACATGCGACAACACCAACAAAGGCAAGACAAATTCGTTCATCTCTTCTTGTTCATAGCTACAAGCAGAACACATCGATAATCATTTTAGTACTAAAAGCACTAACAAAACAACTACTATTAGCTACGAGTAACTACAACTAAGAATTTTCATCGTAGTGTCACAATTTACCAAAGATCAGCTTCTTCTTAGGTGCCCAAGTCTCTCAGAACAGATCAAACTAGTTTGAGATAGGGCACATTGTAAAAACAATCATACTACCCAATCGAAACTTCAATGACTGAATCCATAAAAATGGCATTTAAACATGGTGTGACATGGTTCTCTCAATCACTATCAGACAGGTGATAGACCTGGGATAAAATCCCAGTCCACCATGGACGCTGAATAATTTTTCCATAGTCCCATATTGATGAAGTCAATTTTTAGACCCTCAGAGTATCGAGTACAATTAAATTCTACTTGTCTGATTAGTAAATCTAGATAATATTCGAAGGCACCAAACGATGACATAAAACAGTAAAAAGTGGTCACTGCTAAATGAAAGGAGGAAAATGGTTACCAGGAAGAATACAAGAAGCGAATGAAAACTTGAACTGCCTGAGGTGGGACACCACGAATGGAGATTGATCGTCGATGGCCACGGCTTCTCGACTGCTTTAATGTCCTCTTCAGCACTGGAGAAGCCATGCCCTGTTGGCACGCATACAATGAAAAGATAAGGAAATTCATTTAGGATACATGCCTAAAACACTATTTAGTTGAATTTGTTTCAACTCTCATATTTCAAGGAATAGTTGGACAATCTCGGTCCTGGTACTATATTATACTTATACTACAATTCTTTTTTACTGCACAAGTGGTTGACATTCTGATAAAATCATATTGTCCCATCAAAGACCCCGTACACGCTCATCCAATGGCAATGACTTCTGATCTGAAAGATCTTAAAGATGAGGCCCATCAATTGGATGTCCCGATTATTGTATGCGAGAGACCTCATACGTATACACACACAAGCATTTGTTGCAAGATCCAAGCACTATATAAAATTAGGACCGATAAATGTTGTTATGCAATAAAAATACCAACGCTCGCTGAAACACCATCCCTTTTTCTACATTCAAAATCTAAAGAAACAAATAGTTATATCCATGTCTTAATGACAGTCATATCGCCATGCGAAAAGTAATCAATAGTTGCAGCACATAAAACCATTACAATTTATATATTATCGCTATCTCCGAACAGAAAAAATAAATCCAAGTGTCATATCATATTATTCCTAAAACTTGTAACACGATCAATAGAACAAAAGTAGTTCCCTTCATCATATTTAACTACTATGGAACAAAAGCACTCACGAGAATGCTAGCGTGTGCATGGATGACACTGCCATTATCGGTATTAATAATAACATCTGCTCTATAACCTTCATTAAACAGGCGTTCCCACAAGTCTTTCGTCTCTGTCGCAACGTAGCTATATCCCCTTAACGGGAATCCATCCACCACTAACCCCCTTCGATGATAACGTGTCATCGCTAATCCAGGCAGTGGAGGTGCCTCTGGAGGAACCATATTGGTAACCAGAGCAGAAGACCTTTTAGAGTCCCTCCCTGTCTTTTCCATCAATTTCTAAGCTTCCCTCCTGGCCAAAAAATTTAATTAATGTAATGAGAATATAAATTTCAGAATTAATATATGGCAATTTTGTTATGTGCTCCTTAAATTTTTTCAACATATTTGTGAAGAGATATAGGATAGAAAATAAGAGTTGAAACTCTGATTACCTCTCAGTGTAAGAGATTAAGGCAAATGAAATGTGCCAGATTAAACAGGACATCGTAGTAAGCTAACGGAATGAACCCATACATAGTGCCTGTGCTATCCATGAAGTGCACATACAGTGCCTATTGTCTAATGGGTCCCACCAAGGAATATCCTAGGGCAAAATTTACTCGATCAAATATCATAATCATCAAGCCAGACTCACTCGACCTTCCAAAAAAAAAATGTGATAGATCAGATGGTTACGAGTTACGACCATCCAATCAAATCATTATTCTTTCACCAATTGACTGATCATATCCACATGATTGGGTCTGGGAAAAGAGGACCATATCCTAATTGAGGCATTACTATGCTGATACAAGAGATCTATTACGTGCAGCGTTGTCAAATTTTAACAAGGCAAAAACATGAGGCGAGGCATTAGGACCTCGAGAAGAGTAAGCCATACTCCTATAGGAATGAAGCACAAGCCTCACACTCCCACCTTTTTCAGAAAAAAAGGATACAAATATATGAGATATAGAATAATGAAAGGATTTTATAAAAACGCATATATAAGTGAGGAATTCACAGCTAGGAATGTACTCCATACAGGGCGCATATGCCTTTTGGGGCAAACCTTGAGGCATTTTGGTTACGCTTCGAGGTGTGCATCTGGTATGCCTTCTTAAACACTGGTTGTCACTGTATCATATTCCTCTAAATAACTATTTGTATCAATAACTCACAAGATCATTATGTGAGATTATATGTATAAGAATCAGGATTTTTTTTCTTCTTTTGGTTGTTAAGAAAATTTTGACAATCTATTTTACATGTTCTTGTATTTCCGTGCATCGTGCTTATTTCTCAACATATCATGTATTAATATCTCATCTCAAAATCAATACTCTAGATTTTTTTTTTTAAACTTCATTATCTATTAGGGATTTGAGAGGTTATTGTCTATAGGAACAAGTCAAAGTAGGCAACTTTTTACATCTGTTTTAACAGGATCTGTTTTGAAAGGTAATACTACATTCCGGTATTGAAAGGTATTATTATGTTCTGGTTTGCTACATTGCATGGTTCTTCTAAACAGGCGAAGTACCCATGTTTGACACGTCAAAGTCCGACACAACACAGATTCTTACACGACACTTCCAAATTCTTTCTTGAAAGATACTGACATTTGGCATAGGTTATGAGCTCTACCTATTAAAATTGAAGTATTCTATGCAACAAATATAACATCACATGCATACTCTCATGTCTATAAGAATATGAAATAAATCACGAGATATCATATTACATTATCCACTATCATCCTTTTATTAAATAAAAAAAACACAATTACTCTGTTCACATTATTTAAAGTATACTGTTTGTCCCATATCCAATTTTTTTAAGATTCTCTGAATCAGACTCCCGTGTCGGTGTTGGACTCCGACACCCGGACCCCATATCAATGCAGCATAGCTGGTTTATTATCATTGGCATAGTTTTATTTGCAAAAGAAATGTCAGTAAACTGATTCTGGATTTCATTTTGCAGGATAAATTTATTAATTGGATTACCTTCAAACCGGCATGGTGCGAATCACCAAATTTTTTTCCTTCCTTTTTTTATGTATTAACCACAACTAATGTAACAAGTCTATTCTGCTTTGAGCTTTCAAGATAAAATAATTCCATGTTTTTGTTGTGGAATTCCTTTGTAAATTTTGAGGTGTAGACGGATAAACATTCAAGCCAAGGGGGGTTCGTATTAAGCACCTATTTATGCCACTAATTCTCTAATAAAATGTTTGCAGCTAAAAAAAAATGGAGATCAGTGAAGGGTATTTCCGTCATTTTACAAAAATTGAATCCATTTGTCGATGATGAAGAGTTCAAGATCACTGAAACAAAATAAAGGGGTACCTCCCGAAACTCAGATCAAGAAGAACCACTTCCTTCCTGTTCAACGTTCAGCCTCAGAACCCAAAACACAGCTCTTCTCGGTCGCGCACGCGAATGGAAAGAAGGAAAATGGATGACTTAGAAACGAGGACCTAGCAGTTATCCAGCTGATACGTAAGTAGCAAAGCCACCACCCTCCTTGTACAGCTCCGAAGCCGAAGATATCGGATTCCGGCCGATCCACCGCGTGCCTGCGTCACTGCGTGTTATACTGTTATACAGTCGGATTCGCGCTGTTCACGCGCCTTCTGTATTTACGTCTCACCAACAACCGCAAACCAGAACTTGAACTTATATAAGCGTCTGATATTTTTTTCCTATTTTTATTTGTCGGCCACCAAAGAAGGCCGTACTACGTAGTACTTTTGTTAAGATAAGAACGAAGGAAAGAAACAACGTTTTTGTTGTCTTTTTGTGCTTAATATTATTAGTTGTGATATTAAGCGTCTGATTCGGTAACGGAAGACACGCGGTGCTATGATCACGGTGTAATATGGAAGCCGTCGCTTTGGCGAAGCGATGACCACTTGCTTTTAATTTACTTTTGCGAACAAACTGCCTAACGCGAATCATGATAGAGATAGATGTCGCTAAGCATTGACATCATCTTCTAACTTCCAACACGTGGCACATTCGCGATCCGCAATGTGATCTATCAGATATAAAAGATCAGTCGAGAAGCCAAATCCCGTGGTGCCCACAAATTAGTTGGTGCGTAAAGAGACAAGATAATTTCCCCGAAGGAAAAAAAAAGATGTAACAAGGTATACCTCACGCTTTTTGGCGTGAGGAAGCACGATTTTTGTTATTTACCGCTGCATCTGGGCCCACAACCGCATGGATGTTTAGCCCACCAACGTGGATATACACACAAAAATTACCCCGATTGGTAATCTCTAACCATTAGATTTTAGTACTTTTAAAGGCGTGATTATAGCAGTTGGATTCAACCATTTCTTTAGTACTAAAATCGACTGCTAAAAATCACCGAACAAGATGATTTTTGGTATGAATGTCTAGTAAGATGTGGACTAAACATCCATCCGGTCAGTGGGCCCAGATGGCAGCGGTGAGTAAGAGAAATCGTGCTTCCTCGAGTACAATTTTGATGACAGGGTCCTGTCATCGATGACAGGGTCCTGTCATCGATGACAGGGCGCAATATGAGCCACGTGGTACACTCTTAGAGCACTCTTAACTGTAGGGATGTTTTACCAATCCCTAGGTGGATCTTCAAACGTAAAATCAGCTTGATTAGTGATTTTAAACCTGTAGATCTTTGTACCTCAAATAATAGTCAATAATGCTCAAATTCTCACGTTAAAATCAACCCAAGAAAATAATTCCAATCCAACGCCTAGAAATCACTAATCAGGCTAATTTTTCGTTTGTGGATCCATCTAGGGATCGGCCAAACATACATAAGTGCTCTAAGAGTGTGCCACGTGGCTCATATTGCGCACTGACAGCGGCCTCAATAACGGGACGCTGTCATCAAAGTTTTACTCTGCTTCCTCAAGCCAAAAAAGCGTGAGGTATAATACCTTGTTACATCATCACGATTCACGACCCTTTCCCAAAAAGAAAAGTTCATTGTTTTAGGTAGAGAAGACGGTTCAGAATTGAACACGTAATCGATTTTAATACCACTCGAAGTTGTGTTTTTATTGACTTCTCTATAATGTATGAATACAAAAATCTCATTCAAAATAAAAAATGATGACACAAAAGAATAAAAGAAAAAATAAGAAAATTGCTGTGTTCAACCAGAAATCATTTCTCTACATCAGTCTTCGTCCCCCTTAGCAACTGTAAAGTGTCCAGCTTTCCTCCCCTGCAAACAAAAGCACGTTACTTAGTTTTATTAAATCAAGGCAGCGTTTCAATCCGTCAACTTCCTCACCATGGCAAGTTGACCCAAACCATCTAACCAGTGGCCCACCGCTGCGAACTGACGACAGCCCAAATTACCCCAATTGAATGAGATTAACCATAAGAGGTTTCCTTTTTTCTACACCATCAACTGGATCAAAATTTTAAGCTAGGATATCTCCTAGGTAAGGCTCTCAATTGGATTTTTTTTTAACTGCTGCATGGTAGTTGGTTTGAGGAAGAATGGATCTTTATAATAAATATGTTTTCTTTTACCTGAGATAACATCCGTTTTTGGTTCAGCAATTGAGTCCTAGCCTTATTCAAGACAGAGTTTGGCGACTTGTACAACCTCTGTAAAAGGGTAAAAATACACAGATAAGTACCACCAGTCATGGAGCAAACATATGGAGAGAGACCTACAAGTAAAATCCACAAAAAGATGACATATTTAAAATGAGTATCTAACAAAAACAAGGTTGATCCATCAAAACAAATACCCATAATGAACCGTTCAATCAGTGGCCCCATTTTGATCGGCCAACAATCACACCAATAGGATGTGTTGATGCATAGGTAGACCATATTACTATTAGGTGAAGACCAAAATTAATACCTTAGATGTTTTGTCAGTAAGTACTCCCACAAGAAGCAAACAGCAAATGACATAGTTTGCTGACTCAAATAACCAATTGAAGGTGTGATCACGTGCATAAAGCTAGTCACAAGACTCATACCACCCATCAACCACACTAATAAAGAGCCAATATCAAGAGTCAAGACTCCAAACTTGCATTATCACAGTGCAACCTAGTCAAGCTCAAGGTGGCAAAGATGTAAATTATGAACTAATAGCTTTTACTTGTGTTGATCATGCAGGATGTCCAATTCTTATATAAGAATATGTTGGTCGGATAGAACATGGTGTTAAATCAAAAGCTTAGTCAGAGGATGGAGTGCAAGTGGCAGTAAGAGCAGCAACATGACCAGAAAAATGAAAAAAGTCACAAGTTCCATAAGTGCCAACAGTGGTAGCAGAATATGGTACTTTTACAAAGTGAGAAACTACATGACTCTTGAGTCTTGATCCAAGCCAAGGTCACGGAGGCAGAATATGGTACTTTTACGGAAGTGTCGTTATGGCACAACATATATGGATCTCACATTTCCTTGAATCATCTTCCAGAGAGAGAAGAAGCTAACAAATAGAATCATTTAGAAGCTAAGAGCTAGAATTATTTAGAATGTTTACAAAAGAAGGATGTGTTCCATTATATTGATCCTACTATGTATACTGACATCAGATAATTACATGTAATTACACGCACAATTAAATAACACCTACAATCATTTCGAATGTTTACATAAGAGGGATGTGTTCACATTACATAGATCCTACTACGTATATTGACATCAAATAATTATATGTAATTACACGCAAACTAGGAACAATAAAGCATTATCAGTTAGAGCACTAACATTATCCAGGTAAGTTTCGGGTATGGCTAGTTGGTAATTGGTTTGATAATAATATTACAGTGACCACTTAATTATCATCCATTGAAGTGGACCGTCTTATACATACAACCCAAAGAGGAGTTTTCTTTTTCATCTTTGGCATAATCACATGTTTCAAATTCCTCAGTTCCACAATCATGTTCTGAGAAATGGGTGGAACAATGAATTTTACGCAGGTGAGTGGTGACGAAGTAGGCATGTGTCTGTCGAGGCACTAGGTGGTGCCTGGTGAGCAAAGCTAAAGGCTAAGCATCAAGCAGTGTCTATTTATGAAAAACTAAGTTTAAAGATTAAAGTACAGGCACAAGGTTTTCTTAAAAACGAAATGCAAGAAATAAAAAGACAAAGAAAAGAAAGAGCAAGAAAGTTCCCTTGCTTACTCTACAACTAGATAAATAAATAAAGTTTCAGAGCCTAAAAGGGTGCAATATCAAGAAAGAGCTATAATCTGCAATCAAGGACTGATATGTAGAAGTAAAATACTAAATTGATCTGCATGGATTGAGATCATGGGATCACTGATAACCATGGTCTTTAAATTTGGAACAGGGCAGGGAAAACAAAATAGCAAAGACCATAAATAGATTTAACCTCATAAAAATCCAGAACATGTTATTATAGCAGTCAGGAGCATTGATTCTGTACCTTAAAACCGACGGCTTCACTTCTTACTTCGGGTAGAAAGTAAGAACGAGTAACCTATACTATAAAGACACATTAGACATTGTTTTCACAATCAAGAAAGCTTAAGAAAATGAAAATAAGCCATGATTTTTTTCAATAAGTCTTAACAAACACTTGTTAAGGAAAAAGGAGAAAGATTCTAGAGAGAAAACCACAAAAAATAAATGTGAAAGAAAAAGTAGAAATTGAAAGGAAACCTAGAAGACATGTAAAGTCAATGAAAAACAAAAGTTAAAAAAAATCCAGAACTATGATCAAAGACAGAAAGCATGCTCCAATTCTAAATGATAAATTAAAGAGACAAAATGTAAAGAGAGCGAAAATGGTTATAAAGAGAGGCAAAGCAATAGAACCGGTCATAGGCCGGCTTCATTATTTTTCCAGCAGTTTCAAGTTCATTATGCAAACACCTAATTTAAGGCTCTATCATTCAATGTTAGTTGGGGCAATAATGGAGCTCCACTTTCTTTGAACTCCTTTTAATTTTTTATTTTTGGTTCGGAGCACATCAATGAACTTCTTTAGTTAAAAGTTCGTCTGTTGTTATTTGAACTCACACAGGAAAAGGCATAAAGGTACTAAAGAAGATGGTATTAGTGCCTTTGTTTTCTTTTTATGATTAGAGACATACACTCAAATCACCAATGATTTGAAACAAGAAGGCCTACGAATCACCAATTATTTGAGACATACACTCAAGTCGTCTCGTCCCTTCTACCAGCGATGCGGTCCTGGCCTTAACTGGCCGGGTCGTTTCTCCGGTGCTGTTACTTTGAAGAAATTAGAGTGCTCAAAGCAACCCAAGTCTGGATACATTTGCATGGGATAACATCATAGGATTTCAGTACATTAATGCAATACCCGCCTTTCTATGTCCATAATCTCATTGTTATGAGTAATGACTTATGAGATGGAAAGAAACAGGATTGTAGTCTTCTCTAGAGAAGTCAAATTCTGTATTATGCACAATACATAAAAGTACAATTATAAAATACTAGATATGGACGGTGAACAGAATAATCTGGAGATCTCAGCTAGGAACAATCCTCAGAGTGTTGCCACAATTAGTTAAGTTGCATGACACTGACAGAGTTGCATATATGTCGCAGTAACCACGGCAATTTTTTATATGCATTCTGGTAACTGCTTGCTTAGTGTTTTATGTAAATGGTTTATAAAAGCAAATCTGGGTTAGTTTTAGTTTATTCAAATGCTCTTGGATATATTATGGATGACTAACACAAATTCTATCTGTTGAAGTTAGCATTTGAAAATTTTCAACACTACAAAACCTGAACTGGTTCTCGAGGAAAATTGAGTTGCACATAAATCACATCTTCCAGTCCAAAAAACTGGCAATAAAATAATTAAATGGTTTTTACAAATGGATCACTCTGACTTCTATTTAGTACTCTTTTACCAGTCGGGTGTGAATCACTCACTCTTCCAAGGTCCAAAATAAGTAAACATCAGGAAGCATGATTATTCAACAAAAGAAAATCTCAGCCTGGAAAATTTCAGGTCTTGAAGTTTTAACCATGACAAGGGAGAGTGCAGCACAGCAACAAAAGCAAAATGAAAACATTGATGCATAAGTTACTCTAAAGCTAATGCAAAAATGTTCCATCTAACTCAAAGAATATAGTCCTGAGAGAAAGCAAATGATATTATCAAGAAAATCACCAAAACCAACCTTTTCACTGCTTGATAAATGTTGTTCACAGCATGAAAGAAGTTGTTTTCTCTTTGGGGTGAATTCCAAAAAATCATGAAGTAATTCGTTTTCCTGTTTAAACAAGCACAGAATTCATTCATGAACTATAATCAACAAAAATAAATATACAAGTCACCAATGACAGATAGCAACAATATATCTTGAAGAAAATGAAAGACCCAAGCTATGGGTAAGAAACCCCACCTGCATGTGCTTCACAAACCCACGTGCTAGAAAGCGCTTCAAAAAGTTCACCTGTTGAAAACAGAAATTAGAGAATTGGAAAAAGTGTGGACCTTCACAGCCCAAGAAATAATAATTACAAGAAAAATGAAAATACCTGTATCAATTGAGACCAGGTAGATAAGTTTAGTATATCTCCACCAATCTTTATTGAGGTTTTGGGACGATAACCATCCTGATTCATATGGTTCAAGATCATTATACTGGCCCACATACATAATCAGTAATTATTTATATGGAGAATAAAGCAATACCTCAAGAAATTTTAAAACATCCTGAAACATGTTCTGCTGGCTGCTAGTATCTTTCTTATCTGAACTTCTACAACCTGCTTCCACAGCAAGCTCCCTCACTTGATTTAGGATTTGTCCCTTTAATCTTTGTATGTGCGCAGCACTGTCACTAGAACCCTTATCTTCACTAGAGAACTTCTCTAGAGTTCCTATCTCAAAAATAAGAGCTATTGCTTCACCAGCTGCTATGCGGACAGATCGATCATCCTTGTCTAGTAGATTTGAAAAGTAAGAAATTGACCTGCATCAGTTTGCAAAATCAGTAATTTTTTCCCCAAAATACTGCACACCAAACAAGAAAGCATGGGAGATCAAAACTAAAATTCCACCTACTCTTTCCAAATTTTGGAGTTAACATTCCATCCATCCATGGTTGTAAGAAGAAATGACCAAGCAGATATGGCAGTTGTTAATACCCCCGGTGTAGTTTTAGATGCAACTACCTGAGAAATAAACCAAAACAAAATAAATTTCAATCACCACTATAAAATAAATGACCAAAGAGATGCCTTTCAGTTATCCAAGCAAACGGCATACATACATGCATTAGAACTCGGGGGAATAAATTGCCACATAATTTGCATTGATCTTTCTGTCTCCTCGGGACCATTTCCTCCCACAAAAGTGACAATTGCCAAACAGTCTAGCATCTACAGTAATAAATCCAACTTACTTAGAAAACAACAAACTGTGCATCAGAGTTATTCCCTGGAATAAGAAAAAAGTGGAATTCAATACCTAACTTTCAAATATGATACATACAGAAGATATCTTCAACGTTTCTGATCCAGGTTTTAGAGCTTGAGAAAGTTTGGGAATTGAATCTTCCAATATTTCATGTGCCTCATTATTCCCAAAACCAACAGTAATAGCCAACCATCCTACAACCAAAAAACCAAAATGATAGATGTCCCAAATTAAACATGAGGAAGAAACGAATGTTCTACTTAGAAGGTTTAAAGAGTAACCAATGGCATGAGAAGCTAGATATATCTCTTTTGTGGATCCCCGTTTGATGGAATTGAGGCACTGATACAGTAAAGTAATGCATCTGCAAAACACAATCACAAAAGCCATCAATATAAGAAAAGCTATTATTTAGACATTTGAGTTGGATGTCCGACTCAGATACATGTCTCATGATCCATGTCCGACCCCGTGAGCCGTACCGGACCCAGACGATGAATAAGATACAGGTCGGATCCACACAATTATCATTAAAAATCTCCCTTTGAGTATGCTAAATAGTAGGAGTCCGATCAGATCCAAGGCCCAGATCTGGATCCAATCACTCAGCCAAATATCAAACATGACCTAGATCTGGCTCAAGTCAAAATTCCTTAGGCTCATGCCAACCCAGATTGAATCGAACTCATTTAAAGGATCCAAACTCACTAGAATGGGTATGGTTAGGTTGGATGTAAGGTCTGACCTGCTCCATTTCATGCGTTAAGTGTAGGTGAAATACATAGATTAGCATATCAAAGTATATTGGAAAAAGTTGATTGTGGTCTTCCAAGCTTACTATTTCATCAATCCAAATAGACGAATCCTAGATCTAACACGTAAGATCTTTCAAAAGAAGAGCATCTGTGACATGAATATCTCTGAAAGAGCTAACATCAACTATCATCACCCTCACAAAAATCCAAAAGAAATGTCCAAAAACATAGCAGTTACTTGTTCGCCACGAATTGATGTTGTAACTTGTTCATAAATCCATCTATAATTAACGACAAGGCCTTCTCTCTTGCAGAGCCCTTTATACTAGAAAATCAAAACGATATTCACGGTCAGCTAGAAACACCAATTTCATCAGAAGATAGTAAGTGGTATTAACATAAGTTCAATGCATTCGGAAGAAAAAAAGCTCAGTAAAGTAGATAGTCAACAATAAAGAAAATTACAAAATCACAATATACACAAAAGAATTGCAATTATATGATACTAATTAATCACTATCAGCATAAAGTTCAACACTTAACAAAAAGAATAACATAAGGTTCAAAAAAGTAGATAATTAATTAGTAAAGAACGTTACAAAATTCAGAATATACACATACTCTTTCCTTCAAGTGGATAGAGTTGATTGACTGTGTACCGATGCTTAGTAGATGGGTGTTTTTGGAACAAAAAGGAATCGCAGCTTTGCATGATGGATGTTCTTGGAAAGAAAAAGACTAACTGTGTTTAAGTATAGAATAGCTTGCATACACAGTTCAAACTTTATTACTTTGGAAATAAGACAATATGGTGGGCATCATAAAGGTACAAATGCCAAATTTCCATGTCAAGAATTAATAATTATATCTGGCGAATTGGGATAAAATGAAAAATGCTTTATGACAAATAAAATAACAAATGGTTGTGGGGCCCACATGCAGATGAAGTGAAGATGATGTCCTCACCACGGAGATCTGATGCAAGAAGATGTGAACTAGCCTATATGAGGTGCAAAGATCAGAAATAAATTACCACAAGTAATAAGAAAATATAAAACTACTCTAAAAATTACCACAAATATGTAGATATGGCAGCAAATAATTAACTTAGTTGTTTCAAAGGCTAGATCTCACAACCAAGCAGTGAAAAACCTTCAATTATTGATTGAGCGGCCCGATGGATGTAAGGACCTTCCACTAGTTAGGGTTCAACCAATACTTGTAGATTCACTTTAATTTCTTTTTCCAAGAGATTATAAGTTATTTGAAGTTCAGGAAGGTTTCTGACAAGTATTAGATTTTAACAGGGTTTTAGGAGAAAAGGGAAAACTATGGAAAATTAGGGTTTGAGAAGAGGTTAGGGGTTTCTATGGTTACCGCAGGGATCTTGGAGTGTTTGGGGTTGGAGTAAGGGTTTTGGGATGGTTTAAAGTGTCATAGGGAGAACTGGTGTAGGAAGGTTACTATTCACAATATTATTCATGCGGTACAATTCATGCAGCAATATTCACAGTTGTGTTCAATTGTTAGGGTTTAGAGACGGAAGAGAAATGGTTAGGTTTTCTACGTCAAACTTGATCCAATGTGGGGTCTTCCGCTCCCATAAATCAAGGAGAACTAAAACTGGGGCCCACATAGTCATCAAAATAAAAAACATGGGTATGGGCCCAATTTTCCTCCTACGTTGGTATACTCTAGGTAAGGACGCAATGTCCTCATCAAGATCATTCTCACAAAAAAATCAGCACTTTCTAAAACTTCTAACCCTATCAGATGTGGAGTTAAAGTTAACAGTTAATTCAGAATATTTCAACTTGTAATCCACTTTTCATAAGGCTAGAAATGTCGGAATGGGCTGATATTTTGTGAGATTGATATCCATGCCGAGAAGAATATCCTCACCAAAAGTCTATCACTTTTTTCTAAATAAGTTAACTTCTATCATCATTTCCAATAATCAGTCCACACGACCGTTTGTCATTTTATTATCACCAAAGCATTTGTCATTTTATCCCAACCCATATATGGCTAATCAAAAGAAGCAAGGAACCAACAAAAACAACAACCACAAGTTCAAAATCAGAATGGTCACATTAGGGAAGTCAATTGGACTCGAATACCTAACTACCCAAATACCTTAATTAACTAGGTCAAGTTGGTCCCCTGATATACAAAATTTTGATTCACTGTCCAACCTGATACCTGAAAACCTGATAGACCCACCTCAATTTTGCCGGGCTTGGGCCAATTCTTGACCCAATTAGTATTTAGGGCCAGGTAGGTGTTCAACCAACACAGAATGTCATGGTTTTGAAAACAACTCAAGATGTAACAAGCCTAACTAAGGAAGTTGAAGCTAAAAAATACAACTAAAGTTTGATGAATCTTTTACGAGGATTAATTAACTCGGAGTAATAATTACAATAGTATTCATTAAGCACAACATAATCAATAAGCCTATAATAGCGCATTTAAATAGGGATTGAATCAAATGAAGCTAAGTCCACGTGCATTAGAATAAAAAAGAGAAATACCTCTTCTCAAACAAATCATCTAGACATTTATCCAATGATTTGTTCCCACTGCGGACTTCTTCGGCGTCAAGTGCCAATGTTAAGTCCGACATGTCCATCGATGAACAACTCACACTGTCATCATTGTCTCTTTCAAATAAGGCCGCACTATTATCTTGATTGCCACCTGCATATACATATAATTAACAACAACTAAGAAGAGCCCAGACTCCAGAGTTTAGTCCAAAATGACCCACAAATTTGCTAAAACCAGATGAATATTTAAACAGCCAAACCAACACAGTAACAACTTAAACATATTTAGAAATTTTGAACTTAAAAAATTACTGTGAGAGAGAAGATGAGATAAGGTCTTTAAGCACAATTGAGGTGAGCTAGGATTTTGCAGAAATTGTGATTCAAGTTTCATCATCAAACATAAACTCATTGTTTTAGAAGAAAAAATTAGCCAAAAATAATTATCGAAAAAGAAAAATAATTAACGAAAAACCACAAGCAAAATTTCAATTTTTCTTTGTAAAATCTAAAACCCTAAATTTTGATGAATCAATCAGGAATAACACACAAAAAAATCCCTAACTCAAAATAAAACTAAGACCCTAAAAACTGAAAGATAGCTCATGCTTCCCATAGCTTATTCTTCCTCGTGTTAGGACCAAGCTTAAAAGTGAAAATTGTGATTGTTATTGCAATTTGCAAAGAAAAGCTTATTTAAAGCCATGAAGAATCATGTTGACAGTTTAAATAAGAGGAATGGATAAAATCCTGAGTTGAAGTCGAATTGAAAGAGAAGGTTTAGTTTATGACCAAAGTAAATTGGAAACAGATTTAAAATATTAGTTGCTAATTTTTGCGACTAACTATAAAATGCGTCAGAGGTAATGCACTGATCTTGGTACACAACAAATATCAGCATCGCTTATCTCCTAGATACCAATATACAGCGTTGGAAATTTTAACTTTTAACTGTGTTGCCAAAACCATGAAGTCGTGGTTTACACCTTGTACCACGTGCTTCTACTTCTAAGTTCTCTGGTTGTAACGTTGACTTGGATGTTAGTAGAACTTTGTCGACGGACGTCCATCATCAACATTGATGACGGACCACAGTATGAGCCACGTGGCAGACTTTTAAAAACCACTGACCATATGGATGTTAGGCCCATCCCCACATCTGCATATTAGAAATCATCTTGATTAGTGATTTTAAACCTTCGGATATTTGTACCGCAAATAATGCTCAAATTCCATGGTTACAAATCAACCCATGAAAGCAACTTCAATCCAATGCTTAGAAATCACTAATTAGGCTAATTTTTGGTCTTTAAGTCTAGCTAGGGTTGAACCAAACATCCATACAGTCAACGATCTCTAAGAGTGTGCCACGTAACTCATATTGACATCCATCATCAAAGTTGACGACGGACGTCCGTCAGCAAAGCTCTACTTGAAAGTTAAGGCAATGGCCGGCTCGGTCCCCGCCCGGCATGGTAGACCTTGAGCCCATTTCATAGCCCAAACTGAAGTACCGCCTCATTGAATCGACCAAACCATGCACATGGCGACTGTTTTAGTCTATAAATGGCCTTCTTCAGTCAACATAGAGTACCCAAACATTCCCCCTAAGCAACAAATCCAGGAGGTTGCTCCATGTAAACTTCTTCGTGGGGAGTATCATGCAAGAAAGCATTCTTGACATCAAGCTGATAGAGAGGCCAAGAAAAAGAGGCAGCTACGGCAATCACAACGCAAACAGAAGTACGTTTAGCAACTGGAGAGAAAGTCTCACTATTGTCAATGCCGTAGGACTGAGTATATCCTTTAGCAACCAGGCAGGCCTTTAACCGTTCCACAGACCCATCGGGGAGGAACTTCACCGTGTACATCCAACAACAACCAATGGCATGCTTACCAGGAGGTAAAGGAACAAGATAACAACTATCATTGGAATGAAGAGCCCCCAACCATCACATGATGCCAACTAGAAGAAGAAAGTGCTTCCTGAACAGTAGTAGGAACAGACACAAAAGAGACAAAAGTAGCAAATGCACGCTACGAAGGGGAAAGATGAGCGAAAGACACAAAATCAGAAATATGATGCTGGGTACAAGAACGAGTACCTTTGTGCAAGGCAATAGAAAGGTCAACAGATGGAACCGGAGGATCTGTAGATGTCGAAGTGAAGAGGCGGGCATGTGAGTCAAGAGGCATGAGTGGTCTATGGCGAGCATATGTGCGAAGCGATGGCGCGGTCGGAGCCTGAATATCAACAACAGGAAGCGGGAATGCAGACAGACCCTGAATATCATCAAGAGGAAGCGGATGAGGTGGGGATAAAAATGCATCTATAGAACACTCATCAAAAAAGAAAGAAACATGCTAAAAAAGGTGACATCGAGGCAAACAAACTGTTTGGATGAGAAAGGATCAAAGTAACAATAACCTTTTTGGGTACGAGAGTATCCCAAAAAGATACACTTTATGGCACAGGGGTCTAATTGTCGCTGCCTGGGCCCAAATGCTGAACAAAAGAAACACATCCAAAGATATGAGGAAGAGGAAACAAAGGCCGACCTAGAAAGAGAATAGAATGTGGAGACTTACCATGTAGGATAGACATAGGCATGCGATTAATAAGATAACAGACAGTAAGTACGACATCATTCCAAAAGATCTTGGGAACTTTCCTTTCTTACATAAGAGATTGACTACTTCAAGAACATGGCAAATTTTTCTTTTCGCAACCCCATTTTGTTGAGGGGTGTGAAAACAAGAGGTTTGATGAACAATGTCATGAAAGGTAAGAAATGAACGGAATGGTAATGGATCATATTCTCTCGCATTATCAGAATGAAAAACTTTAATGGATAAATCAAATTTAGTCTTAATATCAGCATAGAATGATTGAAAGATAGAAAACAATTTAGATGTATCACGCGTTAAATATAACCAAGTCATACAAGAGAAATCATCAACAAATAGAAGAAAATATTTAAAGCCATTCCTCAAAGTGACACGAATAGGCCCCCAAATATCAGAATGAACTAATCAAAAGGCCTCGAAACACGAGGAAGAAGTCTACAAGGGAAGGAAACACGATGGTGTTTCCCCAACTGACATGATTCACAATCTAAAATAGACACAGTACTCAAAGATGGAACCATCAATTTAAGAGATTGCAAAGAAGGATGCCCAAGGTAACAGTGCCATTGATGCGATGTAAGAGATGATGTCTGGAGTGCAGTAGTCTCTTGTACAACATCCAGATAATATAAACCACCAGACTCACGCCTTCCACTAATCCTCTTCTTCGTCTCGAGATCCTGAAACACACAAGATGAAGGATAAAATGTAGCAGAACAATTGAGGGACTTGGTGAGTTTACTAACAGACATAAGACTAAGCAGAAATTTTGGAATATATAACAAATGAGATAAAAGTAAAGACGAACTAGTGCGGCAAAACCAAGGCCTGACAATCGAGATGTAGTGTTGTCTGCTAGGATAACACACTGAGAGGATGAAGAAGGCATATAGTGGACAAAAGAAAGCACACCTGGGGTCCCGATCATATGATCGGATACACAAGAATCAATGACCCAAGGAGAAGATGTGCCAAACACCTAAGAAGCAAGGCAGGTAGTACCTGAGTGAGCAAGAATAGCAGAGGAGAAAGCACCAGAGTGTTGTGGTTGGATGAGCTTGGTGTATTCTTCACGCGATAAAGTCATTATATCAGAAGGGGTGGACAACTGTTGATCTGGAATAGCAGCAATCAACCCAGGAGTAGCACTCACAATCTCACCATATGTAACACAATTGGCCTAGTTTGCTGGTTTTCCATGCAAGGTCCAACAATGGTCCACCGTGTGACCATCTTTACCACAGTGAGTACATTTCTGGGGTCCTCCGCGCCCCCGACCACGACCTCCCCCTGAATCACGTCCTTCTCGTCCACTACTACCACGGCCAAAACTACCTCTACCACCAAAAACCATGCCGGTCACTTGTGCCAGAGACCGCTAAAGCAGATTTATTGCCAACAGGCAAGGAAATAAATTTTGCGAAATTATCGAAATATTTCCATTTTCTAAGTTACCGAAAGGAAAGAATACATACATGGAAAGAATACATACATGGAAAGAATGTTAGATTTCATGAAATATTTTCATTCATGTCGAAATATTTCGCGTGAACGGTAACTTTCGATCAATTGACAGTGTAAATATGTATTATTTCGGTCGAAATGTTTCGACATGTATGGAAACATTTCGATCGAAGGTAGGAAACATCCCACTTGAGCTCAAAACCGCCACAAATCCCATATTTGATCCATTTAACCTCTTTTCATATATATATATATATATAAATTTTAAAAGATCAATCCATTGTAGATTTCTTGGTTCACAGATTGATCATGAGGACGAATAGAATCCCATTTTGGAGTTTTTTCAAATTCAAAATATACGTAAATATAAAATTCCTTGCTATCGTTTCTTACTACAAATAGATAGATTATGTGTAAATGTATCAAATCTATGAATCTATGATACATTTACACTAGATTTGTGCACTGAAGATTGTTTAGGGTGAAAATTTTAAATTTCATTAGTTTTTACCTTATACACCCATGATTGTGCATACATTAATCATATGTTGCATAACTTAGCCCATTCTACAAGTTGGTTGGGTTAAATTTTTTCCAAAAAAATATTTAAATATTCAAAAATTAAATAAATATTATGTTAATAGTAAATAACTTTTCTAAAACAATACATAATATTAAGACATTAATATAAACGAATAAGGATTCGTTAATACCTTGATTTATGACTTTTTTTATACTTAACAATTAAATAATTGTTATCTAATTGAATAATACCTTGACTGACTATCAGATACCTACCTTAACATATTACAGACCGGTATGGTCATTCATTTCCACGCTACATATGGTTGTATATTATGGTTTGATAACTTATGAGTGTTTTTATGCTTGTTTTATCATTTCCCAAACTTTCCACAATATTTCCATCATTTCCGCAAAAAATGTATTATTTTCACACTAGTCGAAATATTTCCATATTCGGGTGGTTGAAATAAACCTCGAAATAGAAATTTATTTCCTTGCCAACGGGTACACTAGTATCTGATAAGGAAGCACACTATAGGCGAGTAAAGACCTCCGTCATACTTGGAAGTTCTTTACTCCCTAAAATCTGAACTCGGACTAGCTCATACTCCGGCTTGAGTCCAAACAGAAACCGAGCTACATCAAATTCTTCTTTCTGCTTACGATGTTGGTCTAAATCCAATGTAAGAGGCTGGTAGACATTTAATTCGTTCCGAATACTCTGGGAGGGAGAATAATACTCTGTTAGAGGCTTATTCCCATGTTGTAGTGAAAATAGTCTTCCACCAATTGATAGATGTGGGTGATATTGTTTTCGCCCGAATACATTCTTATTCCCAGATCTCTTTTGCAGTGTTTAAGAACATCGGATTAATATTGATTTTGGGATCCATGTAATTCAACAGCCAAGTCATGATCTGAGCAGTTTCCTGGATCCATTCGGAGTAATTCTTTGCATCAACAACAGGGCAAGACTCAATGAGGTACTTGTCTTTACCTTTGGCGAGTAGAAAGACCTCAACGGATTTAACCCAGGGAACAAAATTACTTCCATTAAGTTTAATGGAAGTCATTTGAACATTGAAAACATCTCCCAACAACATCGTACTAGGTTTAGACTCCGTGAGGACTAACCGAAATAGCTCCCAATACACTTTTGAGGTGCAATAGCATCTAGGCCACAAGACAAGGGATACAGCTACGCCTAAACCACCACAAAAGGATACAACAGTACCTATACTGCGAAATAAGAAGTGCAGAAGCACCTAAACCCCACACAAAATGGTGCGGCAGCACCTAAGTACAAAACTAAAGAAGATGGCAGCACGATAGAGAGAAGCCATGGAGGGAAACCAGTCCTTAAGCATAAAATAACCTTCAAATCATCAACGAACCGAAATGCCTGGAGAAAACGCAGAGGATGTGGGGATCTGAGAAAATTTCACAAACGAACCTTCTTCATCGAGCTTAGTATCTTGCGGCAGCACCACTAAGAAGGGTCCATAGACCTTGCGGCAACTCTAAATCAGCACATACGAGTTGAGACAACAACAGGGGCTGCTGCAGCCTCTACATAGGCCTATGGCAGCCCTATGTCACTAGATAAGATGACACCCTCAAGGTCAAAACAAAGAAAAGAGGAAGAAAGAAGAAAGAGATGGGATTAGGGTTGAGATGAATGGGATTAGGGTTGAATCGGATCTGATACCATGTTGTTAAGTTAGGATTTTAGAGAGAAGAGGGAAGAAGGAAGAGAAAATTGTTGGTGAAAGAAAACAGAAGAGGACCAATCTAATGAGCTTGTTACTCACTAGTGACCTAATATTACAAGGCAAAAGGTAGAAAGGAAAAAAATGCCCCTCATACACAAGGGAAACAATAACCAAACCAACAGTACTTTTATTGAGTTTGTAATGATTTTTACCAAGTGATGAAAGCTCCGTTAGAATTCTGGATGTAGGACATAGGTTCATCTGAATTCTAAACATACAAGTTGCCCTATGATTTTCAAAAACTTAAAAACCCATTATGAATTCTGTTACTGCAATCATTTTTTCTAAGTCCTCTCCTTTTACTACATCAAACTTGCCTACATTCGGGTTATTAAAGCTAGCGCAACTGATTTTCTCTGTCGGCACATTGTATATCTAGCTTGGGAGATATGGAGTATTTTCTTCGAGTCATTTGGTATCTATTGGGTTACTCCCGCAACAGTTTGTGAAGCGTTGAGTAGTTGGACGAATCGTTGCTTTCAGCCTTGTGGTCGAAGACTTTTGAGCCTCCTACCTTTTGCAGTCTGGTGGGGCATTTGGAAGGAGAGAAATAGGAGGGTTTTGGAGGAGAAAGAGGCCTCTATCTTTGCCATCTCTCTGTCTATCAAGGCACTTCTTTTCCTATGGTCCAAGCTCTTTGAGGAATGTATAGGTCTCTCGTTTGAGGACCTTGTGTTTAGATGGGAAACTGTCATGGCTAAGGGCAGCTAGTTTTTTGTTTTTTGTTTTTCAGGAGGTTTTTTCGACCTCCTTCTTTCTTCTTTGCCTTGTATCTTTTTTGCCCTTCTTAATAAATTCTACCTTATCAAAAAAAAAAAAAAAATTGTATATCTAGCATGTGCACAATGCACTTTCACTGTTCTCAAGGATGAAAATTACAATAGACAGCACCTACTGGCATAAAATCGTGTTTAGTTGTGAGCTTGTGGCTTGGTAAAATACATGGTAGCTGATGCGTTATCGTCTGACGTGGCTTGAACGCGTAATGAAATTATCATGAATTTTATTCAGCACGATTTCAGTTTGACTGTTGTTCTGTCCAAGCCTACACTTGTTAGTTGTACAATACAGATTCAGAATTATGCCCCATCTAATATTTTGCTGTTGTGCTGATGTTTTCTTTTGGAAACCAGTAAGTCCAGTCTTCAAAAATCATGAAAAAAAGGATACCTTGTCTTATTTTGGATGAATTTCTAACTAAAGGAAGTAAGGAGATTTTGATACTGAAATATTAGATGATGTGTAATTCTTATCATGAACAAAACAGTTTTCTAAATCTGTTTATTCACGTGGATACTGAAATATGTTGTTACTATTATTTTATGGCAAAAGGTTTTCTGGAGCGACGGTCCAGAATTCTTTCGTAGGAATTGCAGCGACACTCCAGAACATTAGTCTAGACCATCTCCATGATCCAGATTCCAGGCTGATGTTCCTTTATTCACATCATTCCAATACCCTACCATGTGTTGTACTTTCTCCTATGAATTTCAGCCATTGAAAAACAAAAATAAATGGCTACAATTCATAGGGAGATATTTTTAATTTTTAAATAGAAAAAAAACCCAAAAAAAAAAAAAATTTGCCTCGTGGTGAAGTGATAACAGGCTGAAACTTGTTGCTAGTTGCTACATATGGGAATCTGACTGCAATGGTTGAGAATAATATGTTCACCTCACTGAACTCGAAACTTGGCAGGAAAATTCTATGACTATCAAAATTAACGCTTGATATTAGTAATTTAGGCTCAGAAAACGTCACCATTGATAAAATGTATATTCTTTTTTTCCTACTATTGCTAATTTTCTATAGATTACAAAAATAGTCATTAGTTATGAAAGAATTTACTACAGTTAATCAGAAAAGAGGGTTTTGTTTTCTGGATGTATCGTGCAAAGACAAGGGTAACAATTTTTGGTCATTAAAACTTACCGGTGAATCGCATCCTGCTGGAGCGGAGAGTGCCACAGCCACCTGTTAGAGAAGAAGAAGAAGAAAATGGTGAATCGCGCCCAGCCGGAGAGGGAATCGCGTGCTGCTGGAGTGGAGAGTCACTGTGCAGAAGAAGAAGAAGAAGACGACGGTGCCCTGCTGGAAGAAGAGGAAGAAGTAGACGAGGATAACGACTTAGAATTTAGAAACGGATTTTGGATTCTTCTTCGTTGAAAGCGAAGGAAGTGCAATACAAAGAGGAGTAAAAACTCGACGGTCATGGAACTCGACGGTCATGAAAGCCACTGACCCCCATAATATGATCCACGTGGCATACTCTCTTAGACGACGCTGACCGTATGGATGTTTGGCTTTGGCCAAACCCTAAAGCAAAAATCAGCTGATTAGTAATTTTAAACCTTTGGATCTTTGTAGCCTAAATAATGGTCAAGATTCAAGAATACTCAATTTCCTACCGTTAAAGTCAGCCCATGAAAATGACTCCAATCCAACGCTTAGAAATCACTAATCAGGTTGATTTTTTATTTATAGGTCCACCTAGGAATTGGCCAAACATCCATTCATTAAGAATGTGCCATGTTGCTCATATTGTGGGCGGTCAGGGGCTTCCGTGGCCGTCCACCACCGTGGAAACGCTACAAAACATGCTTATAGCTGTTAGAATCCACTATAAGCCAGCTTATTGCTTCTGATTCGCACTCCCAAACGCAGCCTAATTCGATATCACGAATAAGCGGTTTAGCATTTATTCGCGAATGAGGAATTTAGCATCAATTGTTCGTGAATAAACCTAACAATTCGAAAGTATGATATTTGATTCGCTTTTTGAATAATTCACAAATTATTTGGGACTTTAACTATGATTTTAGGTAATAAAAAAAAAAGGACTTGCTAATTAATGTGAAAAGTTGCTACCACCAATTTTTGAAAGGTGGCATTATTTGCACACACCTTTTTTTGAGTGACACCCAACTTTTGGTGTGGGATGGTGTGTGCAAATAAGCTACACACACCGACAAAAATAAAACCCGAGAGAGAAGAAGAAGAAAAGGAGAACCACCATCAGGTACATCTCTCTCTCTCTTTAAAAAAAAAAAAAATTCACGCTATCGGTAACACATGGTGGACATGGCTTTGGCCATATCAGTAGGCATCTGCTCATGTCAACAGCTGCCTACCGATATAGTCAAAGGCATGTCCATCCTATGTTACCGATACGGGCGAAAAAAAAAATTAAGGGAGAGAGAGAGAGAGAGAGAGAGAGAGATATGGAGGAATAATAATAATAATAAGAAGAAAAATAAGAAGAAGAAGAAGAAGAGGAGGAGGAGGAGGAGGCTGCCCGGAGAAGAAGAAGAAGAGGAGGATGCGTGGTGGTGAGTTCCTCTTTGTTCGTTTTTTATTTTATTTTTCAACTTTGGGTACGTGCAAATAAGAGGCGGGTGTCACTCAAAAAAAGGTGTGTGCAAATAACGCCACCCTTTTTGAACCGCACAATTCAGATTCGTGAATTATGCATGAATAGTCCAACAAAGTAATAATTCGCTTATAATTCCAAATCATTAAAACATGCCGCGTTCAATTCAATGTTCCCATTAATTAGTATGCTTCAGAATTATTCACAAATAATTCATGACTCCTGTTTAGACATCAATTATGACTTCTAAGGACAGCAGAAGAATAGTTGGGTCTCAAATCCTTCGATTACCCTATAAAGTGCCAATGGGTACCCGATTGTATCTTAACCCATCTATTTGGATATGGATCTGTCCATTTGAAGTACTGATGAATAACCCGGATATAATTTTTACCACCGCAGACCTTCCCGGTGGTTATTTGAAGTCGGAAGATTAATTTCAACTACAACCTCCACTTTTTTAAGAACCCATATACATAGCTATGTAATTTTTAATTCAGAATATTTTTTTAAAAAATGCAAAATTAAATTAACAGAAAATTGTGAAAAAAAATACAAAATTAAATCTATTTGTAGAAAACAATACTTGTTTTCAAAAATTGAAAAAACGAATACACATAGTCGTTTGAATCGGCGTCAACTTTTTCAAAATATAATACCCAAAATGTCATTTTAGTAGCCGATTGAATTGGTGACAGACTAAGTTTGGCGCCGATTGAATCGGCATCAGATCTAATCTGACGCTGATTCAATCGACGACAGAATTGATTTGGCACCGATTCAATCAGCGTCAGATATTGATTATGGAATTCAACAAAATGAGTTTGGCTCCATTTGCAATGGCACCAAATTAGATTTGACTTCGTTTGAAACGGAGCCAAAATGGTTTTGGCGCCGTTTACAATGGAGCGAAATTAGTTTTGACTCCATTACAAACGGAGTCAAAACGGTGAGGGTAAAAATGGCGTTAGCTTATTAACGTCGATAGAAACGGCTGTGTATTTGTTTTTGTAATTTTTGAAAAAAAAGTATTATTTTCTACAAATAGATTTAATTTCGTATTTTTTTTTTCACAATTTTCTGTTAAATTAATATGTAGAAAATAATACTTGTTTTCAAAAATTATAAAAACGAATACGCATAGCCGTTTGAATCGGCATCAACCTTTTCAAAATTTAATGCCCAAAATACCCATTCATTAAGCTCATAAGGTTGACCTAAAATACCCATACTTCAAAAGCTCATAACTTTCAATTCATAAGTTAGATTAAAATAAAAAATGGCACCCGAGGGTCATGTTGAAAATTAAAGCTTTTTTGTATCTTTGGTCCTCTATTTCGACGGAGTTCCGAGGTTGTATGCTTGACGATTTTGTGTATAGTATTTAGATGGGAAGAGATGCTTTGAGGATCCCTCTCCAGTTAGTTAACGTTTCTTGGTTTGGTTTGGGGGTATCTTGTCTTGAGATCCCGTTGTATCTCTGTTTTGGGTTTCTCCCTCTTTAATATCAAATCCACTTTATCAAAATAAAAAAAAAAATGGCATCATTAGAAAGCTCACAGTTTCTAATGATATCCATTTACTAACCATTTTTATTTCACTATATATTTATATTTAGGGTTGTGCTCCAGTTATCGCCCTAAAATGACAAGCTCCAGTTGCATGACACAATATGAGTCATGTGGCACACTCTTAGATGACTCTGACCGTATGGATGTTTGGCTAATCCCTAGATGGACCTACAAACCAAAAATCAGCCTGATTAGTGATTTCTAGGCATTGGATCTTTGTACCTTAAATACTGCTCAAATTCCTATAATTGTGATTAACCCATGACAATAAGTCCAATCCAATGCCTAGAAATCACTAATCGGGCTGATTTTTGGTTTGTAGGTCCACTTAGGGATTGGACAAACATCCATACGGTCAGAGTCCTCTAAGAGTGTGCCACGTGGCTCATATTGTGTCCTGTAACCGGAGCCTATCATTTTAGGGCGGTAACTGGAGCCTGAGCCTTATATTTGTATTAATTTAAGATTCTTATAATACTCTTTAATATATTTTTATCAACAATGATAAAGTGCATAAGAGTAATTTTGTTGTTTAAACTTTAAATTAACCATTTAAGATTTCCACAAATTTTTCATTATTTTATATGCCCAACTTCATTACTAAAGTAGCACGTGCATCCAAGGTTTAAAGGGGACCGTTATATCGGTATAACGGACTGGGGGGTTACCGTTTTTCCTCTTATAACGAAAAAACTTTCAGGGGCAAAAACGAAAAAAAAATGGGAAAATAACGGAAATAATGGGAATAATGGAAAAAATGGTAAAAGTTGAATTTCAAAAATAGAAAATAACGGAAAAAATGAAATATAACGGAAAGTAATGGAAAAAATGAAAATAACGGCTGTTTTTTTTCACAAAAATTTCCAGAAAATAACGGTCGTTATTTTTTGTTATAATAGAAAAATAATGGCCATTATTTTCGTTATAACGGTCATTTTTTTGGGGCGTTTTAATGGTCCATAACGTAACAGGGTAGGTCCGAATCCATTATAACAGCCGTTATTTTCGTTATAACGGCCGTTTCTTAAACCTTGCGTGCATCATCAGAATTTGTACGTCCTTCCTTGTCAGGCTCACTCATGTCTCTCCTCATCCACGAGAGTAGGAGAAACCATGGTTTTAATAAGGCCGTTTAAACGGTTTTAAACGTAACACCCCAAGCCTATTACCATAAAAAGCGTTAAAACCCGTTTTGAAGCTTTGAATTTAATGGCCATTTTTTCGTGTTAACAGGCATTAAAATGTGAAAAATTTTGTGGAAAAAACGACCATTAAATCCCGTTATTTTTCCATTAAATTCTATTATTTTTCCGTTTTTGAAATTTTCAATTTCAAATTTCGAATTTTGAATTTAAGGCCATTTTTTTTCGTTAAAATCGATTAAAATCGTTAAAATCCGTTAAATTCTATTTTTTTTCTATTTTTCCCCTGGCCGATACAGTCCGTTTTAACGGTAACACCCCCCAGTCCGTTATACCGTTAAAACAGCCTCCTTTAAACCTTGGGAGAAACTATCCAACTTTCTATATATGATTACATTGTCTTGACAATGCAAGACAATGTGCATTAATTAAACTACTCAACCCAAACCCGGTCGAACTGAGCTTGGGCCTGAAATGATCAACCCGAGCCCAATCCATTGGGCTTGATCGGGCTCGGACCTCGGTCTTATTAGTTGGGTTTGAGCGAGTTCTTTTTATGGGCTGATTTGAGAGAATTGAAGTGGGTGTTAGATAGATACGGAAATTATAAAAAATTAAATGTAAATTTGTGAATTTTCTTGCATGTCCAAAATGACAAAAATAAATATAAAATCCAAATCGCAGCTTAGACGTGGTTAATCCAATCTCTAATAGCGCTAGAAAAAATCGAGGGTCTACACCTTGAATTTTCTCCCTTAACGGGCTTAATTAACAAGATCCGGGCTATTTTAAGTCTAAACCAACTGCTGGAACAGGCTTTAATCCGATAAGTGTGGGTCTTGATTGGCAGTATAGTGCCTTCTAAAATGCAGAGTTTTAACTTATCAAAAATAAAAAATAAAAAAATCAGAGTTTTAGACTCCGTTTGACTTTTCTCTTCTTTGAAATGGGCTTCTGCAAGCTGGATCAAGATGGGCTTCTTTTCTTGTTTCTTCTAGAAAACATCTTTCTCTAAATTTTCTTGGAAGTTTTTTTACTTCTCTTCTCTACGACCACGTTTATGCTCTCACCTCTTGTCTATTTACTAGTGGGTGGCCCGTGCCCACGGCACAACAAAGCATTTGTCAAAATCGGGTGAGAGTTAATCTCAGTCATTGATATGAAGCATAGTGGATCTAAGCCACTCTTTTTGGGGCGCGTGAGAGGAAGATATATTTTTGTGGCTTGGAGAATACGAGGGGAAGATCTGACCATTAACATGAGATGAATGGGAAGATCTCTCCTCCATCCTTTACATTTATGAAGCCTTATAAGATAATGGGAGGGATAACTGATGTGTCTTGTTATATAGATACACAAGCTTTAGCTAACTTGGTTGTTTCCAAATGGGTCAACTCATTTTCCAACCGGGTTACCCATTTACCAAGTGGGTCACCTCAAATTTTTTTTTTTGCAACGTATTAATTCCTCTTTTAAAGTCAGTTTTTATGACAGCAACTAATTTCAGAAGCTCTTACGATACCAAAATTGAACCATGGGGTCCACTCGGCTACACAAATAATGAAGTGCCCTTTGATTATTAAGCTGTTTTGCAGGACTTTTTTGTTATCCCCCAAGGGCCCATTGCACAGAACATACTGGGCTGAGAGTAAGCCCATATTTGAAGAGTAAGCCTTTAAATGGGTTTTAAAGTTAGAGCCCAAACCCAGCCTAAACCAGGCTAGGCTTTGAAGTCTGTTGATCAGTATAGCCCATTGACAATGTCAACCTTAAAACATCTCTTGCTAAGACAAGTTTCACTTGTGGCTAAATATTTTCGTGAGAAAATGACGCACCAAACACTACGAAAATCACATTTGCGCGGGCAAAAAATTTATTTTCCCACCAGAATGGTCTACCAAACGCGGCCTAAAATTCCAAGCTAGAAATTATAGTATCACAAGTTTGTAAACTATTAGAAGATCCATCTATATTATTGCTAGAACGACACCGGATTATACCACCAACGGGTCGCATGTGCGACATCTCATCACGGACCGATAAACCATGGCCTTCGTTAGCTTTAGCAATTGGAGAGAATGGGATTGATTGAATGGTTACTATCATCACGGACGATGTTGTTTTGAAGTGATGAGATAGCTTAAACGGGCCCATAAATTGATTGATTTGGATAGAAGAAGAAGCAGCACCAGAGGGGGAGAGAGAGAGAGCCGTACGCACTTTCTATTATAAGCGTATAATAGCACGGTACTACCCATGTCTCCTCTTATCGATTCGATTCCATGCAATTGTCGACTCTACTTGTCTTCGTTGTTATGGGCCAAAAACATGGTCGTAATTTTGTCCCTATGTCGGGGTCGGACTCGGACACCCGGGTCTGAGGAATGCCGATCCCTATCGGGTCGGCACGGCTAGAGACGTTCCCATGTGAGTTCTCTGGTTGGGTGGGTTCGAAGCTGGAAGTTTGAACGAGGTGAAGGTGGTCAAACATCGGGAACCCACCCGTCTCTCTGCATTGGAAGGTAAGGTTGGCAGGGCCGCAGGGGGGGCGCTTTTGTGGAAAAAGATGGCATACGAGTGAGTGTGTGTGTTTGTGTTTGTGGGGTTCTTTTAGTTCAGAAATTTAAGGCACCAACCACAATCATGTAAGACCCCTCCTCTGCTCCCTCCCCACCTTCACTCTCACTCCCTAACTAACTTCTTCCCCTATCTTTATTTTATTATTAAAATATAAAGAGTGGTGGGTCTTTGACATGACAACCTTGGGCCTTAGTCTTTGGAAGTTGGAAGTCTTTTTCTCATTTTTCCTTTCAAAAATATAGTAAGTTGGACAACTTGGGCCTTAAGGGGAAGATGAGGTAGTGAAATGATAATGTTTTTTTTTTCTCTCTCCTGTCTTTGACTAGGGAGAAAATTCTAGAATAGAATTTTGCTGACCACCCACAATATGAGCCACGTGGCATATTTTTAGAGATTTTTGGACATACAGACCCTAAATTAGTGATTTCTAAGGGTTGGATTGGAGTTGTTTTCATGGTTTGATTTTTAACAGTGGAATTTGAGCATTATTGAGTCATTGACCATTATTTGGGGTATAAATACCCAAAGGTTTGAAATCACTAATCAGGTTGATTTTGGTTTGTAGGTCCACCTAGGAATTGGCCAAACATCCATATGGTACAATCGTCCTCTAAGAGTGTGCCACATGGCTCGAACTTTGGAATCCTTTAAAACTTCCTTGAAGGAAGAGAGAGAGAGAGAGAGAGAGAAGGGAGAAAATTCTAAGGTTGGTTGGGGAGGGTCTGACATTTCCCATGTGGGTTAGGCAAAGAGACATGCTTCTTCCTATCTTTTATTGTTCCCAAGCTTCTCATACTGATTTTTATTCAAGTTTGTTGTTTGTGTTTTTTGACTTCTTGTTGCTTCAAGACTTTTTAGGTTTTGAAACTTTGAACAGTCCTCTCTCTCTCTCTCTTCAAGGAAGTTTTGAAGGATTCTAGAGTTAGAAAGAAGGCAGTGATGGGGCTACCACATTATGTAGCAACAAAGAGACCCACCAGCCAGAATCGCCTTAGGGACCACGGCGTCACGCCCGTTACGCATAATAGTAAAATAAGCAATCTTAATAATAACGATAACTATAATAATCAGACCTGGGTTGTATGATCAGGGAATCACGGTCAAAGATGTTGACCGTCTTGGGTTGCCTGATTCTGTGTACAGGGATTCAGTCAAAGCAGCACTCAGCCCTAGCTAGTTAATACATTACATTATTACTTGCAGATTCACTTTCGGTAGCAACTTTGACGGACCAAAAAAACCTCTTGCTTTTCTGCTACAACACATTTTCCTTATAATCATGACTTTTGATGGAACCTTTCACACATAAAGATTACATGCTCACAGACGCTCCCTTCAATCATCGTTCACGTGTGTTCTTAACTTACTACTAGTACTACCATCATAAGTTCTAACTTTTAACTGCTGGCATGCTAATACTGTGGGGCTTGATCACAAAGGTTATGGTTTATTTTTTTTATCTTGATCCAATGGTGGTTATAGGGACAGCAACATACTCTGGTGGGGTTATTTCACACTTTATCATTAAGGAGAGAGGTTGTGGAAACAGGTTTGGTTATTACGTACGTGTCAGCTTCTGGCCGCATTTGCATACCATATTTGCTCTCAGCCTCGGGAAGAAGTCCTCCTTCAGTCTACAAAAGGATGGCTTTGGAGAATCACTTGATATAAATAGCAATAACCATCCAATGGTCTGGAGCCTAGGAAGTACTCTTCCTGAGGCTTAGATCATCATTTTCCATAATATTTCTCCAAACATTATATTTGTAAAGAATCAAAAGATCAACTAGTCTAATATTTAAGCTTTTATTGCCAATATAGAAAATTATTGAGCTCATCTTTGCTCAACAGTAATGCGGTTCAAGCCCATGGTTCAAAATCTTTAGCCTCCCCGGGATGGGACGATCTGGATCAGGATCGACAGGCACCGATCCATGTCGATCAATTTCAGGATCGTCTCGCTAGCTATATTAATTCATTAAGAAACTTCACGTTATCTCGAGCGAGAGGGTGTTGAATCGGACCGATCTGGATGAGGATAAGGATCGGGATCGGTGCCAAGCCTCCGATCCCGAGACTTGGAACCATGTTCAAGCCAGAAGCATATATAGGGCCTATGCATCCGACACATACCCCTGACGACACTTTTTAATCATGAGAAGGTTTTCACGTGAAAAGCCATCACTCCTTCTGTGCCGGAGGTTATCAAGTGAGGGTTGACATGACATTCCAAACCATAAGGACCCTCCTCAAAATTGGTCACATGCAGTATGCAGATGCCATTGTTCAAAACACTCCCAAACCCCCACGTAGCAAACTCTTTCCCCGTAGCAAGTATCGAATATTATAAATGCGTAAAACTTCTGTCACAACAAAGTTGCAAATCACACAATCACAGCCAATGAGTTCTCGGCACGTACACCTCAAAGCAAAAGCACATGGTACGTTGAAAAGCACTTGTGTACGTGCCGAGAACTCATTGGTTTGTGATGATTGTGTGATTTACAATTTGTACGTTGTGATAGAAGTTTTACTCATTATAAAGGGTTTGCCCGAGTAAAACTGGACTGTCATCAAAGCCGATGACAGCCACACAATTTTCCGCACGTACCGAGTGCTTTTTTGCCACGTACGCCCTAATCCGTAATTTTTTTTCATAACAAAAGCTAAACATTTGGGTACGTGGCAATGGTAGCGGATGAATTTTTATATATACTTTGAATTAAAAAAGGAAAAAAAAGTGCTTTTGCCATGTGGCAGAGTATTATTGGGCTAGAGTTGCCGCATGGAGAGAGGGTGAAGGGTGAGATGTAGGGAAGAGATTTGTAGCTGACACTCCAGAACACCGATACCCTGAATAATAGAAAGTTTAAGGAGTGTGGCCATGGTACAAACAAGGATGGCTGTTATGGTCACAGGGTATAGATGGTCCACGAAAGGGATGTATCCTATGGTTATTAATTGGTCGGCCAACTTAAAACTATTTTGGATGATTTTATTTTAATTTCCCAATCTTTTTGTTTCTTGCCTGTTGAAATCGGTGGTAATTAGGTAGCCCACATTTTCGCGTACAGGCTGTTTTATTGACCCCACCAGTCGACTTTTGAGTTCCGATCAAGTTTTCTAGTTTTAAAACACTGGCTTTCAAATATGGGTCAAGATCAGGGGACACAAATTTTGACACAAAATGTGGGTTTCAAGTTAACGGTAAAAAATAGACAGTCCAAATTTGTGTCCCCTCATCCGGACCCTTTACTATGAAAATTAGTGGATTTAGGTGTTTTTCCATGAATTTAAAAACGTCCGTTTTAACGGTAACATCGATCCCTACGCAACCCATTATGTTGTTTAGAAAATGATGTCCAAGTCCGAAGAAATGGGCCTATCAATATAACAGGCGTTATAACGAAAATAATGGTATTTTTTATTCTTAACAAAATTAGAGCAAACAAGGATTAAGAGAACGGCGGTCCCATGGTCTAGCGGTTAGGACATTGGACTCTGAATCCAGTAACCCGAGTTCAAGTCTCGGTGGGACCTCATTTTTTATTTATCAAAAATAAAACAAGGATGAAGAGAGCGTGTATTATATTTTAATAGGAATTTTAGTAACACCCCCTTGAAATATGAAAGTAATTTGTAATATGCCCTTATACTTTTAAACTTTAGGATTAGCCCCCTTGAACTAGTTTAACCATCATTTGACTAACATTAAAATGTGACGTGCTAGTTTAACTATCATTTGACTAACATTAAAATGTGACGTGCATCATGCGCCTGTTAATGCAATTACAATGCTAACGACATGTGACTCAAGTCCGTTTTAATTCAAGTCAACCATTGTTAAACTAAGTCAAGCAGGTACTCCTAATTTATAAAGTATAAGGGAGTATTACACATTACTTTCAAATTTCAGGGGGGTGTTATTAAAATACCGTATTTAATAAGACATCTTACAATCTAATCAACTCTTACCTGACATACATCTCGAGGCACAATCATAATTAAAGGAAATCACCCCAAATTATCATCTAATAGAGCTCTTTATAATCCTCAAGATTCACATCTCACAAAACTGAATGCCATCTAACGGTAGAGAAGTCGTCCTCGAGACAATAGCATCATTTTCCTATCTAATAACATCAAATCCCACTGATTTTTTTAATGGGAGTACATATTTGCACACCTCATTTCCTGTCAGGGTGGACTCAGGGCCGTCTCGATACAAGTTGAGCCTTAAGGCGAAAACTCTATATAAGGCCTTTTTATATTTAATATATTAATATATATGGTATTAATTAAAAATTAAACTCTTTATATATTTATATAAAACAAATCTTGATAATCAAAACCTATTAAAAAATTTTAGATGCAGAGGACTCTCGTGGCCCTACATAGATCATTTTTGGGCTCAATGACCTGAGTGGATGTTCAGTCCACCTATTGGTGGATAAACACACTAAAAATCAGCTTGAATGATGATTTCTAGCCATTGGATTTACTATCCAAAAACCGTGCTTGAATCCAACGGCTAGAATCATGCCCTAAAAAGTACTAAAATCTATGGCTAGAGATAATCAATGTGGTTGATTTTTGGTTTGTATATCCAAAGGGGTAGGCTAAAAATCCATGTTGTTAATTAGTGGGACCTGGGATGGGGGCCTTCTCTCACCAAGGGGCCTTAGGCGACCGCCTTAATGGCCTCAAGGTAGAGCCGGCCCTGGGTGGACTCCTGGTCGGGGCACACTCCAAAAAGAAAAATCTCTCTAGGCCGAGTAAAACTTTGTTGACCAGGGATCACCCACAAATATGAACCACATGGCACATGTTTAGAGGACAGTGACCCGTATGAATTGGATTGGAGTCATTTTCATGGGTTGATCTTAACCGTGGAAATTTGAGCATTAGCAACCATTATTTTGGGTACAAGATCAAAAGGTTTAAAATCACTAATCAGGTTGATATTTGGTTCGTACATCTACCTAAGGATTGGCCAAACATTGATACAGTCTATCCTCTAAAAATGTGCCATGTGGTTCCACCCCGACAGAAAATGGGGTGTTCAAATAGGCGTTCCCTTTTTTTAATTGGGTAGGGCTCAGGGGACACCCATTTTTTGACCCCCATTTTGGCGTACCCACATACAAAAAAATTCAAATCATTCCGATATTCATAGACTGGTTTAGAAGCTGAAGAATTATGGACTGTCAATTTTTACCGTGTAACTTGAAAATCATATTTGATGGGGTTAGAAATTTCAGAATGGGCTGATTTTTTGTTGGGGTGATCTCTAGGGTGAGGAGGTCATCCCCACCAAAAATCAGTCATTGATTCATCTTCTATGTGGGTACGCTAACATAGGTGTCAAAAATGGGGGTCCCCTGAGCCCGACCATTTTTAATTTGCCTAAGAATGTGATTGGTAATTAAGATTCCACTAAGACTTATCTAGGGAATTGATCAAATAATCAATGAATAAAATAGTGGATAAAACTTAATTGTCATAAGTTAAATATTGGAAAACAAATAAGTTAAAAGTTGCTTTAAGTAAACTTAGTGGTCCCACCCAGTAGCCAAACTTTGGAACAAAATGTTTGGATCTTGTGTCCTCTTCAATATTTTCATTAACTCAGTACTGTTTAACTGTTATAGAGAAATACAAGTGCCAGACCTGCCACCCCCACCCACGTCTCCTCTTATCCAAATTCTTCATTAATAGTCTTTTTAATAGGTTTCCATTTCTTTAAGGAATAGATTTCAAGTATTACTGGATAGAAGACCAATTTTAGATGCAGAGGACTCTCGTGACCTTACTTGGTTCACTTTTTGAGTCCACTAAGGCACTAACCGCATGGATGTTTAGCCTATGGTTTAAAGTAATGCTGTTTTAATGGTTTTAATGGTAACGCCCCAGTTCCTTATTGGATATAAACACAAAAAATCAGCCTGATTGATGATTAATGTATGTTAGTGTTAGTACTCAAAAGAATCCATGTGACAAGCTGTAGCTGATGTTTTTTTTTTTTGCGTCAGCTAGTACTTTTTGTTACTCACCTCAGTTATCTGGTCCCACTGACTGCATGGATGTTTGACCCAAGGTTTAAAAAACGGCCGTTATTTTCCGTTACGTTATGGACCGTTAAAACACCCAGAAAATAACGGCCGTTATTTTCTGGAAAGTTTTGTGAAAAAAACGGCTGTTATTTTCTTTATTTTTCCGTTATTTTGAATTTCAGCGCCATATTTTCCGTTATTTTCCCATTTTTTTCTGTTTTTGCCCCTGAGCGTTTTTTTTTTCTCATTATAACGGAAAAAATGGTAACGCCCCCAGTCCGTTATACCGTTATAACGGTCCCCATTAAACCTTGGTTTGGCCCACCCCTTGGTGGGATATACACACCAAAAATCACCCTGGTTGGTAATCTCTACCCATTAGATTTTAGTGCTTTTTAAGGTGTGATTGTAGCCGTATGAATGAGAGATAAGGTGGAGGTTTTGGAGGTAAGCTTTAATATTAACAAGTCCTTTCGGCACATGCTTTGCATGAGCTCTCTACAGAATTAATAAATAATAAATAAATAAAATTGTCCATAAGAAGAATATTGTAGGGAAATTTTAAATATAGAGAATAAACTATTTTGTTTTTAAAATATTTTATTATAAATATTTTATTGCATATTTGAGGGTAGAATTCCGTTTAAAAAGACAGAATTTAGCCTGAGGGGCCTTTTCATGTGGGACGCATAAAAATGCACAATGTTACATACTCTTTTGGGCCCACTGACCCTTTAATGATTAGCCCGCCGCTGCCCACCGATGGACCTACAAACCAACAATCAGTCTGATTGGTGATCTCTAGCCCTTGCATTCTAACGTTTTCCATGGGGTGATTGATCTAGCCGTTTGATTATAGCCTTTAATTTCTTTTGGATAATCATATCGCCATCTATTTGACACATTGCCTTCAAATGTTATTCATATTATAAAAATAAAAATAATACGAACCAGATTTCGAGTTTGGACCCCTAATCAAACCATCCCCGTCCCAAGTTCACATGATCCGTTGACTGATCGAGTCCAAGTTCACGTCCACAAATCATCGCTCCAGGTTAAAAGTCCTCTTCAGGTGTTTGGTCTTCTTTACTTCCACGGTTCCACCATTAGATTACGGTCCTCGGGATTCATTGACAATAGAAAATATTAAGAGTAAACTTTAGGTACCGTCCACTAGATGCATGTTATACAATCCAACTGATTTCACCCAAGGTCCACAACCCCTGTTCCGGATCTCAAGTCTACTCTCTATCTCATAAAAAATCGGCGAGAAACTTCATTTTTAATTAATTTTGTTAAAACATTTTTAAATCCAATTAAAGAAAGCCATTCCTTGGGACGATCTCACAAATTTTGTGCACAAAAACACGCGTTTGTCCAAAATGTCACGCCAAACACATTTTACATAGAAAAAATGTGTGAAAACATCACTAAGTGCATGAACTATGAAAACCAAGAAAAATAAATTATGAAAAATTTAAAAAGATTTAATAGGTCAAATCGTCGGTGAGTACAAGAATCGTTAGGCACGTAGTTCGCGCAAAATCGTGATATTTCTATTGTTCAACTATAAAAAAGAGCACAGTTTATTTGTGACAATTGACTCCGTTTATCGTCGTCGATCGACAATTCCTTTCTGGTTACTTGTTTATGACAAAAAATAATCGAAATATATTTTTTTTGTTTTGAATCTTGCATGAAGATTCTTAGATGGTAAATTTATTCATTGATGTTAATTCATACACTATGCATGAAAATTCTTAGGCGCCCCGAAGAAGTGCCTTATTTATCTTATTTTATTTAAAAAAAATTAAGTCTTTAAGCTAATAGTTATAGCTCTTTTTTTTTTTGTGTTTTTTATTCAATTATTTTTTCTACATTAAATAATTTTTTAGTTTTAGGGCTTGTTTGGTAAACTAATATTTTTAGTACCCAGCCCAGTTCAGTTTAGGGGATAAAAGAACTAGTTCAATGTTACCTCTTTTCAAAAAGCCATCTCTAGCCTTGTTTTAGGATAGATCAGGAAATGCAGCAAAAAAATATGGGCTCGCACGGTTACCGAGCAGAGATCTGAACAAATCCACTTGGATTAACCTGACTGGTCCTATTTTTTGGGTTTCCAAACATGTCCTTAGAATTCATAGACCATGAGTTATGAAATTAGGTTTCCATTCGTCGTTAGGAAATCCAATGGTCACAAAAATATTTTACGATTTTGAGTTGAAGTTAGAAAAAAAAAAATTAGAGAAATTTTTTGACCAACATCTTGGTGTACCCTCATAGAAGATGAATCAATGGCTTATTTTTGGTGAGGAGGATCTCCTCACCGTATAGATAACCCCAACAAAAAATCAGCCCATTCTGAAATTTCTAACCCCGTTAAATGTGGTTTTCAAGTTACATGGTGAAAATTGACGGTCCCTAATTCTTCAACTTCTAAACCAGTCTATGAATATCAGAATGATTTGAATTTTTGTGAGGATGATATCCTCACCATAGAGATCGTCCTCACAAAAAATCAGCCATTGATTCGTCTTCTATGAGGGTACACCAAGGTGTTGGTCAATGGAACCTGACAGATTATAAAATCAACGTGTGAGAATCCAGATGTTAATGAGTAATGACATAAATGCCTACTAGTTATACATAAATCCTCTCAATCCCCCTTTCAATATAAAAGAGGTAGATTTCTTTTACTCTTTACCTTTTTTCGTTATTTCTGTCTTGTGTGTAAGAAACACATTTTTGCCACTTGACAATGATGAAATTAGGATTTATTGAATAATCTTTAGCGATTACATTGACCCTAATCCACAATTTATATAAAGATAGGAAAACATTTAAAGATAGAAACTAATTTTAAGAGATCTAATCTAATATCTTAATTAATATTAGATATACCTGACCTAATCTTGATAACCAAAAGATTTTGTTATGAGATAAACCAATAATGATATGGTCATCACCTGTCTATGAAGTCTATCACTATCGCAACTCAATCATCTTGGAGTTTGTCGAAGCCAGTGGCCCACTAAATTAGGTCAATCATAACTTCTTCTCAAAAGCTATCGAAGATGGAGTTTGCGGCTAAACACTCATTGAAGATATCATGTGTAAATAAACTATGACGAGATTGAAAGGCTTTGATGAGTGTTTAATGAAAGTTTACAAAACGATGTAGTTAAATAGATTTAGTTGTTTTTTAAGAGAAAAGATAGCAAAAAAGAGGGGCCAACTTGAAGATGTACTACCAGGCGGACGATTCTATTGTCACCCGTCAGAATAAAGTGTAGAATCAAGAGCTTATTCTCAAAAGAACAATGGTTCTGATACCATGATCAAATTAGAATTTATTGACTAATCTTTGGTGCTTACATCGATCCTAATCCATGGTTTATATTAAGATAAAAAAATATCTAAAGATAGAAACTAATCTTAAGAAATCTAATATATTAATTGATATTATATATAATCTTACGTAATCTTAACAACCGAATGAATATGTGATGAGATATACCAATAATGATATGTTGCATCTCACACAATTTATTACAATGCTAATACTAATCCAACATATTGAAGTAAAACTTCAATTTTTTTCAATACCCTTGATAAATATTCTACATTAATGAAATCTCCATATGTTTTCATTCTTTTTGACTGGAGAGAACTTGGCCCCTTAAGAACAAGTCTACTTGCTAAGTTGGTAAAGTCTCTCTATGAAGAGAACTTGGTCCTTTTAAAATAAGTCTACTTGCTAATTTGATATTTTGTGAGTATTGAAAGTCTCCCCTTTCAAAAAAAATTTAGAATTTTTGACATACCCCCGCAATTTTAAAAAGCTGACATACCCCCCTATGACTCGGTCCACTGTCATTTGACCAGTGTTGACCCGAGTTGACTACGAAAATTTGTACTAAAGGACGAAAGTGCCCTTCTCTTCAACTTTAGAACCAGGGTTTGAGTTTAGGCCAAAACCCAAACCCCAAATCAAACATGAAAAGAGGAGATTAAAAATAAAAATTAAAAGCCATGTAGGTAAACTTGAGATTTTTTTTTTTTTTTTTCGATTTTTTGATGAATTAAACGAATATTGAGAAGAAAAAAACCTGCCAAAACAAAATAGATAAAACTCATGAAGGATTATTTTAAAATTGAGAGAACCCATCTTTCCAAAATCCGTGTCTCAAAAGCTTAAAATATAAATTGCTTTGTCTTGCTTTTCTTTTATGTTAATGAAAATTTAATGCTGTTTTTTTTTATTAACCTTGGGTTTTAAATTATTGCCAGAGTGGTGGCCGGCTGACCATGAGACTCTGGTGGGATGGTTTACGGTGATGGGCGGCCGACCCATTGGAATCCCTTGGCTGGCCGTCCACCATAGCCGTTTGTGGGGTTTGGGTTTTTTTTCAAACCCTTGTGTCAAAGGTTGAAGACAGGGGCGCTTTTGCCATTTAGTAAAAAAATTGGTAGTCAACTCGGGTCAAATGACCGTGGACCGAGTCATAGGGGGGTATGTCAACTTTTTCAAATTGTGGAGTATGTTAAATTTTAAAGATAACATTGGGGGGTATGTCAAAAATTCCCAAAAAAATTTATTGGAGGCGGAAGGGAATAACAGAAGTGCAACTACCATTCACAATGCAAACCAATGCTGTCACTCAAAAAGCGTGAAGGAAAGTTTTACAACCGACCTTCTTTTGCAATATGAGAGGGATAGGGTGTCCATAAAATGGGCCCCAAACAGGAAATCCCCAAGCCCAAAAACTCACATCGAACCACAGACATCCATAGACTGGTTTTTGTTTAAACCAATCACCATAAAATCACATTACTTGTTGAAAATAATCGAATTGATCAGATGGTTAAGCTCATCCTATCGCCATGATTGGGTGTTTAAGACCATCTATTCAATAGTCAACATCACGCAAATTCGAAGACCATCCAACAGTTTGGACCTAGGGTTAACAATACTACAATATCGTCCTGATTACTATATCATTTTCCTTTGCCTATACATAAAGAAGTTAGTCAATGAAGGAACAAGTCTAGGTAATTAAGATTAGGTAGGTGATTGGTAATTAGGATTCCACTAATAAGACTTTTCTCTAGGGAATTGGATCTTATGGTCATGATTAGCCCTTAAATAATGGATCTAATTTAATTATCTTAAGTTAAATCTTTGAAAACTAATAATTTAACACTTGTTTGAGTAAACTTACTGAACCAACCAGTTGGCAAACTTTATGAACAAAATGTGGGGCCAATCCCTATTAAGGTATGTAGGGACAGCATAAGTTAGTAGATGGAATTCAACTAAGGAATCCACGCCTGAGAGCATTGGTGAAATTAGTAGTACAAATAGGTGAGTCCCTAGAGCCTGTTCCATGTATAAAATGCCAAGTTACCCTTTTTTTTTATGAGTCATGTTGGTTTTGGATCTTGTGTCCTATTCTATTCTAGTTTTCATTAAGCCATTGCTTAAACCTATACAGAAACCAGACCTGCCAGCTGACCCACCCCTACTCTTATCCAAATTCTTAATTAAGGGTGCTTTTAATTGGTTTCCATGTCCTAAGGAATAGATCTCAAAGTACCATTGGGTACAAAGATGCCTTTAGAATTAAGGGATGCCCCAATGCCCTCTTGGTTCGCTGTTTAGAGGTATTCCTCTTCTTGTGGGAGGTCTCGGGTTCGATTCCGAAGTTCGGGTATTCGAGTATAATGCAAGCTTGTCATTAAAATTTTCGGTCGGTAATTAGGCAAAAAGGAAAAATAAAAATTTGATAAATTATAATTTTTTCTTAAATCAATCGATTTCTTTTTAATTCAGTGAATTATTCAGTTAACCCGAGAAGTTCGTCTGCGTTATACGTTTCTTAAAAAAAATGAATAATTTGTATAATATGCGAATTTGGACACTTAACAATTAGGATCCCAGATTTCCCTATTGTTGGACCAGACTGGCTGGTTTAACTGGTGAACCGGTGAACCATCTCCAAAAATGGTCTAGATGGACATTAAATCTTCGTTTTTCCCAAAAAAAAGTGTTTTAAATATTGAAAACCATGTGTAGTATTAAAGGGTATGTTTTAAATCTTCGTTTCTCAAATATTATAGACACAAGTCAACCGGTTGAACCGACCGTCTACTATTCCGATTGGATGACAAGATCCGGGTTTAAAAAACTGGTTCTGTAGGTGATCTACGTCTAGCCCCGTTGGCTTGCCGACTGGCTTTGCGCTTAATAAGCTCCTTGCAAACTAATTGAAGTATAAAATATACGAGAATACTAGTGGTATTGAGGACTCACAGTGTTCCTTAGGTCCACACCTTTGGAACCATGGCATGCATCCCGAGGACCATAGATCTAACGGTCATGATGTGTCATTATGCATCTTCATTTTCACACCAGCAGTCACAATCACAAACTCACAGTATCAGATTGACTAAAATGCCCCTGGAAATGTATACTATGTATGTGTCTGCCGTGTTGTTGGACTTTCAATTAATCACAATTAAGCCCATGGGCTCGTGCCCTAAAAACGAGGGCCCTCACCTTCAAGGCTTCACCTCGTTCCTCATCAGCTTGGAGACTAAAATCTCGCCACATTTGGAAAGAGATTTGGCGACGAGTGCGTCTTGCACTGTGAAACCGCTGAAAACACCACTATATCACATCCCGCTAAATTTGGCGGCACCAAAACAGCAAACCATCGTCACGTCGACCAAAGCCCAGATTTCCTCTCTTTTTCATCCCGGTCAGCCATATTTCCTATCTTACTCGATCGTGGATTTAGCGGTTGAAATAGCCGATTCTGTTTGTAGATTCTCTGTGTTGAGTTGACGATGTATAGAGAAATGGAGGACTCTGAGTCTTCGTTTTCTCTCTCTAGTCTTCTTTGTCGAGAAAGCGAAGCTTGTTTTGATGAAGAGGTCGATGAAGACGTATTTATTAACTCAAACAATTATGCTCTCTCAGAAACCGAAGAAGATGAATATATCGAAATGTTGGTTGAAAGAGAGTGCCGATTCAAGAACAAAAGCCATAAATCTTCGGATGATTGTTTGACGATGACCGAAAACTGGTTCAAATGTGCTCGCTTTGATGCCATCAGATGGATTCTCAAAGTGCGTTTCAATCTATCTTTTCCCTCTTTCTATTTTCACATCTTGTTCTTGTTCTTGTTCTCTCTCTCTTCTTTTTTTTCTTTTTTTTTGGATTTTTGATTGAGTTTTGAGTTGTGGTTTGAATCAGACAAGGGCGTATTTTGGGTTTAGCTTACAAACGGCTTATTTGTCCATGACTTACTTCGATCGCTTCTTATCGAAGCGAACCGTTGATGTAAGCAACTCTTGCTCTGTTTTTTTACGAGAAAATGGTTTCATTCATGGCGATCTCTGTAGTGAATGTTATCGTTGTTGTTGTTAACAGAGTGAGAAATCTTGGGCGATTCGATTACTATCAGTGGCATGTTTATCTTTGGCTGCGAAGATGGAAGAATGTAGAGTCCCAGCCTTATCAGACTTTCGCACAGAAGAATACAACTTCGAAAGCAAGGTGATTCAAAGAATGGAGCTTCTGGTTTTGAACACGTTAGAATGGCGAATGGGTTCGATTACTCCCTTTGCTTATCTCCATTACTTCATCTCCAAATTTAGCAATGAACCTCGACCAAGAGATTTAGTATCGAGAGCTGTTGAACTTATGTTGGAATTAACAAAAGGTAAACAATTTCACTCAATTTTGATTTTGATTTCACATTTATTTCTATTGAAGATGTTTCAATTTTATTTATTTGTTTGTTTTCTTGTAAAACAGAGATGAAATTAACCAATCATCGACCGTCTGCTATAGCTGCGGCCGCAGTCTTAGCGGCATTGGATCGGAAATTGAACAGAAAATCAGTGGAGCTGAAGATGAGTGTGATCTCTTCATGTGGGTCTTTACAAAATGTGAGTCTTTTTCTTCTTTTTTTTCTTCAGTTATACAAATTCATCATATTGAAATTAGAACAAAAACAACAAGAAGAAAAAAGTCTTGATATATGCTTTTTCATTTTCAGGAGCATGTGTTTTCCTGCTATAATCTAATGCAGGAATTAGAGATGGGGAAATTCAAAATACCCAAGTTTGTAATTTCCCCAGATCTATCACCATTTCGCTCAAGCTCAACTGATGTTCTCGAGGATTCTTCCTTCACCTCTGCTCCTGGAACAAAGAGAAGAAGGATTACATTCAATGATAGTGATCAAAATTGTGAAATTTCAATTAAAGAAAACCCATCAACTCTTTGAGGATCTTGAGCTTTTTACTAAGTCTGCATTTCTATTTATTCAATGGGATTATTGGTTGATTGTTTTTCTAAGTTCATGGATATGATTTGGAGTTGATTGAGTGTTCCATTTTCCAATACCCAACAAAGCTTGATCAAGGGACAATAGGTAAGTAAAAAAAAAGAGAATTTGAGGCAAAAAAAGAGGCATTGAAAGACTGTTAATAGTGACTTTGAGTAGTGTTTTATAGGTAAATGCTACTCCTTACCCACTTATTCAATTGTTTTGTTGTATTTATTTCTTTCTTTCTGATAGGATTATATTTATATATTTCTTGCAACCCTACCTTTTGATGGGGGCTTGGGATGCTTCATCTGTCTTTCAAAAAAGGCTGAAAGCAATGAGGAGGAGGAGCTGTTTGTGTGATTTGATGCATCTGTGTTGTATGTTGGCCATCATAAAGTATGTAAAGGGGAATGTGATTGGATTTGTCTGAATGTTGGGGGGGTTGCCTTTGGAGATGGGGCCATGCTTTTGTACTGTAAGCAAAGCTGTGTTGGGACCATGAAAAACCAAAACATTGTTTTGTGGAATCAAAAGGATTTTCCTTTTCTTTTGCTGATTACATGATGAGTTCATTTGGGTGTTCTTATATTTCTTTGATTTGATTGGATCATTTACCATAGTAAATTAGTCATCAAATGGGCCCACCTTTCTCTTCATCCATATTGCTCTGTGTCTATGACATATATGGTGGGTTTGAATGGATGAACTTTATTCACCTTACTGGATTCCTTCTATTTTCCAAAGTTTTGTAATTGAATTCTTATGGGCAGGTTTGTTCGGCTGCTTTTATTTTTTTCAACTCCCAAGACTAGTTATAGTTGTGTATGGTCAAAAACAGGGTAGAATTGTAGAAATGCTTGGTATGTGTCCATGTACAATCACCAACTGGTACCTGGCCTTTGTACAATCACCAGCTGCCTTGTTTGCATGGTCAGAAATGGGTATCTTGACTTGGCAGGAGGAAATCCATCGAGTCAAGTCAACTATACTAGTCTAGTCTCTCTCATAAACACAGTGAAATTTTAAAGCATGCAATGGGTTGGGCTTGGACCATCTAATTGGTGGGCTACCTTTTAAATTGGCCCATACCCTGAAGCCCAATCTGTTTGGAAGATCCCAGCCATTAATAAATGATCAACATTTGAAATAAAAAAATCTATTAAATCTGATTATGATGTGTTTTGGGTGGGCCTCCACCCAATTGGTTTATACCTGTTAGCTACTTCTTTGATCGTGTAATCCATAAAATTTAGGGCTATGGGCCCAACCAATAAAGGCCAAATAAATTGGTCTGTTTACCCACCAAATATATAATAGTAAATTGGACGGTTGGGATCAATGGCCATATATCTACACATTGAATGGTCAACTGACTCCCTTAACAAGTTATTAAAAAAAAAAAAGACAGAAAAAACCTTTGATTTTCTTTTAGTTTTCAGTTTGGCATTGAGATGCAGCCAAAGAGATTTCTTCCGTGTTATTAAGTTGGGCTTATATTGGAACGGAACAGATTTCTTCGCGGGAAATCTTGGGGTAGTTTTGTCATTCTCTAAGGGACGAAGGACGATCCAAACGCTCCATGGTACACATGGTTATTGTTCTTTAGGCTATAAAGAGACAAGACCGATTTAAGGGTTTTTAGCTGAAATACCGAGGACACTTCAAATGGAACTTAAATGGTTTCATGTACTTGGGTCCCTTTCACTTTTCAACTTCAAAATTTTGCTTTTCTACTCTCCCTTTGGTTATCACAATTTTTAGATTTGCCCGTTGTTAAAGTTCCACAGTTGTCACTATTCTTATGTTTACAAAATTGTCTTTTTGGTTTAAGCTTTCCCATTAACAATTAGGCTCAAGCTCCAAGGACTTGGCGTGGATTCCAAGAATCCAACGGTGATTTTGCTTTGGCAAAAAGTGATGCCAGCTCAGCACTATCTACTATTGGATTCTTGAAATCCATGCCTGAGAACACAAGTGGAATGACAAGTCAGAAAAGACGACTCCCCTGAGTCCGTTTAGGAGAACTCTTACCATGATCCCAGATATTTAGCAACCAGTCTGAGGGAGGAAGGTTCCAAACTAACGGTTCAATAAGAGTTTTAGCCTTAAGGGCAATAATATGAGCTACCAAGTTAGTTACACGACCAGAAAAACAAAAAGAAATAACAGAGAAAGAGGATGAGAGAACCAAAATGGATTACTATTCTCATACCTTATAGGATAATAAGAACTTCAACATCTCCGTAGAGTTTACATTGCCCAATGGAAGCAACTAAAGGATGGCCCAAATGGACTATGATTGAACCTCTATATGCAATGTATCTTTAGAGAGATCCGATTTGTTGTGTTAGGTGTCTTGTATTCTGCAAGAAGTATTGTTCTGCAGGGATTATACTATTAGTTAAGCCATAGCTACTACGGGTCTAGCTCCGTGCTAAGCTGGCTGGGGGTTGCAGGGGGGTGACGTGCCCCCTGCCTAGGGATTTGGGGATTCTGCCCCTCGCCTAGATTTTTTTGGTGTCCATATAATTCATACATGTCTATATAGTACGTGTTTGGGTACAACTCATGCAGGAGGTACTTTGGGTATTTCTTTGTATCGGAGATCTATATATTCTCTAAAGGGGCATTAGGGTATGTACTTGTACATTGAGAGAGTGAGACTGAAAGAAAGGAAACTATTGTAACCCTAATTAGTAAGGATAGTGAAAAAGCTCTCTCACTTGTGGACATAGACACATTGTCAATCAACATAAATTTGTTTTGTCTGTGTAATTGATCTTTGGATTCTCTTTACTTTTGTTGATTCGTGAAAGATCGTTTGTCAACGTGATCAATATGGAGGAACTAAGAAATTAATGCAAATGGTTCCCAAGAGACCCAAGGAAGATGAGAAGTGGTGCCATGAGAAGTAAACAAGTGAAGATCAAGCAAAACTTTGATGTCTACCCCTAAAAATGCCACGTCATGTTCTTTTGAGCCCCTTGACCCATGAATGTTTGGCCCACCCCTTGGTGGATCTAGACACCAAAAAACACCTGATTGGTCATCTATGACCATTGTTTTCAAGCAACTTCTATTGGGTGATTTCTAGTTGTTGGATTGGGGGGTACTCAATCAAATTGCTAGGTGCTGAATGCTAGGCATGTGAAGGTATGGTCAATAGTCGCTCCTATTCACGTTGATAGAGGCAAAGTGCCCGCCCCAGCAGAGATCTAGAGTTCTTGAAGAAATGAATTTGATTGAGAATCTATCAGGGAATTCATTTCCAGTTCCCTTGAATGGCTAGAAATAACCAATAAAGCAGATTTGTGGTGTGTAAGCTAAGGGGTGAGACGGGGGCTGAAAATGGATCGTGTTCCGAGGATTAATGTTCATCTAGATCCAATCCAATTGCTTATTGGATCATGTTCTTAGATCCATACTTGATTTGATAAGCTACCAGAAGAAGAAGAAAAAATCCATTGTGATGGTACAATATATAGACTATTTCATCAAAAAGGCCCACCATACTGACTCTCCAATCGGTAGAAAGAACTCCACCTGGTCTCCCTCCCCCTAGTATTTAAAAATCCGGATTGGATCAGTTGATTTAATTGGTGAATAGGAGAACTGGCCCCAAAACGGTCTGGATCAGAATTGACCCGGATTTCTGGTTTTCTTTTGTTAAAAACTCAGAGAAACCCCAGATGGTCCGTCTTTATTGACCAACCGGTTTAACCGATGAACCGGTGATCCGAAAAAGTGGCCAGTCCATGAGTTCAATTACCAAATCGGTTTTAAAAACAAATGCTATATATGGTCATAATAAGATGCAGTGGAAATGGGGCAAGAGGCTCCATCCCATCCCCATGCCTTGATGAAACCGAAGGCTGAGAATGGTGGGGTGTTGACTGAGCCTTGCGGCTGGACTAGAGCCACTAGACCCACAGGATGACCAACTTCCCTGATGCAGATGTCACTCGTGCAGCATAGTGGGTACCTACTGTTTGATGGGTTATCTCTATGAGATTATCTCCGGCCCTACACACCAACTTGACAACAATCTCCTGTAGAAATAATAATAATATGATCATTGAACCAACCATTAGCTCTTATTCCCATTTTTGAAGGAGTTCAAAAAAAAGCTAGAAAATGATCAAGGAAGTTGTCTACATATCGTGTGGTTCAGATCATTTGACTACATTTTCCTTGGAGGATCTCATGGACAGACCTTATTGGTTAACAACTTGTTCCATGAAGTAAATTTAATGACAAGTCATTTTGTGGGTTTTGTTTGTATTCCTCATCTTTATTTCTTGCAAGCCACAGTGTGATATAAGCTTTTGTCCTGGTCTAAGACAGGAATTAATAGTTGCAGCTAACTTGTCCTTTATGTATAATAAACAAAGGTTTTAAATTCTGTTATAACGTTACCACCATCACTTAGCGTTACAGTTATGACGGGGGTCTCAACTGAAGTCAAAAGAGGGTCAGAATATTATTTTTTATTACCGGCTTGTTCTATTGAAATTTTGCATCCATCCAAACAGATCCCAACATAATGCAACCTGTATTAGAACCTGCCATCGAATAAAATTTGTGATCCATGGATTCAATGGTGCAGATTGTTGGGCCTCCAACATGTAGAGATGGTTTATGTGCTTACTTGCGCTCCATTCTGTTGACTACCATTTTACTCTAAAATCTTAACTTGTTAAAGGGCGGTGTAACAATGTATATCAAAGGGTCTAAAGGTCTAACAAAGACGGAGTGCTGACCACACAACACACTCTAATAATACGCCCCTCAGCACTTTTTTGAGACTCGAACCTGCAACCTACTAGGAGCTCCTGATACCATGTTGACTTCTAAAAGCTTACGTTGTTAGAGGGAGTTGTAACAATCTAACAAAGTCGGAGTGTTGACCACATAACACACTCTAATAGCACGCCCCCTCAGCACTTTGCCAATACTCGAACCCACAACCTACTGGGATCTCTACTCTGATACCATGTTGATTACCACTACTCTAAAAGCCTAGGCTATTAGAGGGAGGCGTAACAATGGATATCAAAGGGTCTACGAGTTTAACAGAGGCAGAGTGCTGGCTACACAACACACTCTAGTAATACATTCCACTAATGGAGAAAGAAGAAAATCGCAATTTAAATCCACAACCCATTAAGTTTCAAGTTCATGTTTGGATCGACATTTTTCGACCAAAAAAAGGGTTTTTGCACACGAAAGCTTCTGAAACAAAAATGGCGATCCAACAGGCCCCTAAGTCTTAACCTTATTCCTTGGTTGAATTCATCAACAACAAGCCCTCTTCGATTTGTTGGACATCCCATCCAATCTTGTTCTATATAGTCTATTTAATTTCCCCTTTTAGCTCATATCAAGCTTTATATGTACCTAGGTTGGGTAACGCACGCAACAGCACACATTTTGTCCTAGTGGGCCAAGAGAAATCACGGCCCATCTGTATAGCTAATCCAATCCCATCAAGCAAATGTAATATTTTGGACTCAGACATCTCACTTGGGTAATCCAAGCCTATGCTTGTTTACGCTTCCCTTTTTTAATTTACATGTTATTAACATGCAAATTATCAAGATATATAGGTTGTATTGCATTTGATAATCATGCGCAGCATGATTTTGACAATGGTGAGTACGGTGGAGGGGCATTTAGTGAACTAATAGGTTGCTTACCCCAAAATATAAACTAATAGGTGCTAGGTGAACATCATGTGATACCCAAGTTTTGACTTTAGTGGCCCGCACGTGAGTGATCGTAGGGACCTTTTTGGAAGATTAGTTTCGAGGGGCAAATTTATAAATTTTGGTAACTTAAGGCACAATTAATTAAAAAATCAAAATTTTGAAGTTGTCCATGCAAAATAGATATATAGTTATTAAGGGATTATTTTGAAAACACGGAAGAAATGGCGTAGAAAGTAATTAGGTGGATAGTAAGGAGTTGCATTGAAAATAAGAATGATGACATGAAAAAGTAATTAAGGTTCTGCTTGGTACGCTGTAAACAAATGCAATCGCATACCTTTACAATGCCCCCACAAATTTTGGTGCTTGGTTCCCCACTGCAAAAGAGGGCCACTGTAAATGAATGGGGCGACTCTACATTTCTAAGGTAAAAGTCATGCATTGTAATGCCGACAAAAACCTGTTGAATCACAATGCGGCACCCACACGAACCGAACTCGATTTTTTTTTTTTCTTCTTCTTCTCGTCTGATAACTAGCTCGGAATCCTCGACAAGGGTCCATGTATCGTCGTAGTCGATTCCGTAGTTTGGGATCCTAGCCCAGGCGGGTGAAACCCTAGGATGATGGCTTATCTACACTGTCGGATTGTCAGTTTGAGCAATGATCACAGAAGAAGATGAAAGAGGACAGTCGTCCGTTGAGGTGGTGGCGGGGTCTACCAGGGGGTGAAGAGGGTGGGGAAACTGCGCGATCGACGTCTCCGGCGCCGTCCTCATAGGTACGAAATAGGCTCAGGAAGGTGAGACCGGTGGAAGGATTGGCAATGAAATCGGCATATGTACAGAAAACCACGTCGAGATGGCGGAGAATTGATCCGAGCTGAACTTCACGGTGGGATTTACAGCGGCGATAAGGGCTCCCATTTCGTCGTGGTTGAGGCCGCTGTCGCCATTTCTGTCGAACCGCTCAAAGATCGAACATACCTTATCCTTATCTCTCCTCGTCGCCATTACAGAGACAAAAGAGAGAGAGGGGGGAGGGGGGAGGGGGGAAAGTTGAGGAAAAACATTGAATACCTTTTAATAGTGGAGAAATAAAAGAATTAAAAAAAACCCTTTTAACATTGGAGAAAAAGCAACTATAGTTAACAGCCACCGGGGTGGCACTGAGTAAAACTTTGATGTCAATACTGTCATCGAGGCCAATGACAAGCCGTAATATGAGCCACGTGACACATTTTTAGAGGACTCTGACCATATGGATGGTTTTCCAATCTCTAGGTGAACCTTCAAACCAAATATCAGATTGATTAGTAATTTCAAATCATTGGATCTTTGTACTCAAATAATGGTCAATAACACTAAAATTCCCACCGTTAAAATCAACCCATGAAAATAACTCCAATCCAACGCCTAGAAATCACTAATCGGGCTGAATTTTGGTTTGTAGGTCTACCTAGGGGTTTTTGCCTAAGGCCCTGTCATCATTGTCAGACCACTGGATCAAAAAGCTACCTGGTCAAAAGTTTTCTCAATGGATGCTTGGTCATGGACAACTTATGAACCACGTGGCACGTTCTTAGAGACCACTATCCGTATGGATGTTTGGCCGTCCCTAAGTAGACCTACAGATAAAAAATCAGCTTGAATGGTGATTTCTAGACATTGGATATGAGTACCCCGAATAATGCTGGAATCCACGGCTACCAATCAACCCTGAAAAGGACTCACATCCAACGGCTATAAATCTCTAATCGAGCTGATTTTCGGTCTGTTGCTCCACCTAGGGATGAGCCAAACATCCTTACTGTCACTAGTCTTTACGAGTGTTCAACGTAGCCCACACCATGGTTTAAAATAATACGGTTTAAAGGGTAACACCAAAGTCCGTTATGTTAAAAACTGTTTTGACGCTTAGAAATTAACGGCTGTTAAAATCTTGAAAATTTTGTGGAAAAAAAAACGGCCATTTTTGTTAAAATCCATTATTTTCCATTTTTATTTCAGCGCCATTTTTCCAGTTAAATTCGTTAAAATCTATTTTTCCATTTTTTTTTCCCCTCTCCATTACAATCCGTTTTAACGGTAACACCCCTAATCCGTTTGTATCGTTAAAACGGCCTCTAAACCTTGGCCCAGACAGCTACCACCAAAGGATGTCCATGACTTCCAGTAACATGGCCGCATTTCTATTTGTGCGTCATTTTGAAAAGAGAGATATCAAGGAATAGTATTCCTCAAGATGCGTTTTTCAAAAAGTGGTGGGACCATTATGAACTAGTCCTAATAAGGCAAACACGGTCGTCATTGTCATTGTCATCGTCGTCATCGGTGAAGTCGCAATCGTAGGGATGACTGAATGGGGTTTAGAGCGAGGACACTGATGTTCTTGTGGAGAGGCGTGGAAAATCACTTTAGATCTTTGAATGTTAATCATGGTGCATTAGTTTACATAATTTTTCTCAATTGCTACCAAGCAACCGTAAACTAATGCATCGTAAACCGATGCACAGTAACAGAATGCATTTTCATTCATTTGCAAAATGCATTCATTTACAGCATACCAAGCAGAGCCTAAGTGCGTATCAAGGGACTGTATTGAAAATGTAATAATTGCACGAGATAGGTGAGTATAGTCAACATTAATAAGGCATTTAATGAACTTTTTTTTGTTCTTAGCAAAGAGAGGCATTTAATGAATGAATAGGTGCCTATATTTTTTTTATAGCCAATTAATAGTGAATGTCCTGGTTCAACCCAAGTTTTGGCTTTATTATTGCTTCCAAATCAGGCCTACCATCTCAAGATTCAATTATTTTTAAAGAGACTAATAATAACCTTCACTGCTTTTTGAAAAGGTAAATGTATATATATTGAACATCTCATTCCAAATTTTTTGTCTTTCGATCATTTGTCTCTGGTTTTTAGCATTTTGCTTTTTTCCTTGTCCTTGATTCGTCTTCTTGTTTTTATGTAGTAAAGTACTATCTCACTTTGGATGGAAGAAAGCTATTGATGATGAGATAAAAGCCCTTCTATTGAATGATACATGAGACGTAACCATTTTATCTATTGGAAAGCATGCTGTGGGTTGTTGTTGGGTCTATACATTATGAAGCAAAACTCTGGTGGTTCTGTTAAAATCTTGAAAGTCTAGTTGGTAACCAAGAGATATACTAAGATTTATGGCATCGACTATTCTAAGACTCTCGCTTATGGCTAATTTGAATTCTGTTGGTACAATTATATTATGGACAACTAATATGTCTTAACCAATATTTCAATTAAATGTAAAAAAATCTTTTATTCATGGCAACCTATATGAAGAGGTGTATATGGAGATACCTTTTGATTTTGTTGCTCAAGGGGAATTAACTAAGGTATACAGGTTGAATACGTCTATTATATTTAAAGACTTAAACAATTGCCTAGAGCCTGGTTTGATAAGTTTAGCTAAGTTGTAGTTGCTTATGGGATGAGTAAGAGTTAGACATATATCATTTTATATTCTTAAGACGAGGTGCAAGTAGTATTGTTATTTTTTGTGGTTTATGTGGATGAAATTGTGTCACATGTAGTAATATAAAACGCATTGAGGTTCTAAAAAATCATCTTTGAAAGTATTAATTCATTAAGGATTTGGGTCAATTTCGCTATTTTTTGGTCACTAAGGTTGCAAAATCTAAAAGTGGTATCAACTTATTGCAGAAGTATGTTATAGATCTTCTGAGAGAGCATATTGTTAGGAGTCAACCAGTTGACACTCTCATGGATTCGAATCATAAATTGACTATTTATCAAGGAGAGTACGCCCTTAAATGATCTTGGAGGGTATCAAATATTGATTGAAATGCTTATTTACTTGATAATCACACGTCTTGACATTTATTGTGTTGTTTGTGTCGTCAGTCAATTCTTTCATTATCTTAGAGTTCTGCTTATGGAAGCCGTATTTAGATTCTTTAATATCTAAAAGGAGCTTTTGGACGTGTTATTCATGTTGGTGGCCATATAGATGCAGACTAAGCTAGATATATGTCCTTCATAAAGGAAGTCTAGGATAGGATATTGTACTTTTGTCAATAAAAAATTGGTTTTGAATAGTAAGAAATAGAGTGTTGTTGTTAGATCTAATGCTAAAGTGGAACATCGTATTATGGCTCACATCACTTGTGAGCTATATTGTTGAAGAGTTTGTTGTGTGAGTTCAGAGTACCAATTAAAGAGTGCGTCAAACTCTATTGTGATAATCACGTCGTTATTTAAATAGATAGTAATTGTGTATTCATAGAGGAATAAAACATATAAAAGTTGAGTGCCACTTCACTTGAGAGAAGGCATCTGAGTAATGAGTTTTTATACTGTATGCATCTTCTCAAAATCAGCTTGTTGACATATTCACCAAGGTGTTGGATATGATCACGATGAGAATGATTTGTTTTAAGCTCGACATGAATGATATATCTGCTCCAACTTGAGGGGAGTGTTGGTGTATTTATTCAGTATAGACGTATGTGCAGAGGTATTTCTATCATTTTCTATTCATTTTTTTTGTCTTTTCTTATTATTGTCTCATGGGAGGCATACTTGTAATTTGCGTATCTAACCATAAGCAATTTAGGAGAGATCGTGTACTTTTAACAAAGACGGATTTTCAAGATATTCTAAGAAAAAATCCTCATCTGTTGGGGCGAGCCTAGATTCGTATCAACAAGGCCGGCAATGGTTCCATTGAATGAATTAACTTCTTCCTCCCGAACAAGGGTCAATGGTTCGGGGAAATGCCCATCTCAGTGATGTTCAAAAACATCTTTTTTTTCCTCTTGTTGTTTGTATCAAGGTTTAAAGGAGGCCGTTTTAACGGTTAAACGGACTGGGGGCGTTATCGTTTAAACCGTTTAAACGGATTGAAACGGTTAGGGGCAAAAATGGAAAAAAATAAAATTAAACGGATTTTAATGGAAAAAGTGGCGCTGAAATTCAAAATTTGAAATTTGAAAATTAAAAAATAAAAATAAAATTTAACGGAAATTAAACGGATTTTAACGGAATTAAACGGTTTTAACGACCGTTTTTTTCACAAATTTTTTCAAAATTAAACGGTTGTTTAAATGATTTTAACGGCCGTTAAAACCAAAAAACTGCCGTTTTTTTCAAAATCGATAAAACGGGTTTAAACGGGCTTGGGGTGTTACCGTTTAAACGGCCGTTTTTAAAACCATGGTTGGTATATCAAAACCCGGATAAATCTGCAGCCACTAGGCACTACTTTCTAACATGCCTCTTTCTTTCTTGCCCCATCCACGAATAGGGTGTCAAAAGGTACCCATTACCTGGTTACCGAGGAAGCCGATCTTGTCGTTTGGCTCAAGCAACAACTGGATAGAGAAATACTCTATCCTAGTCGGTCGGGTCTGAATATGCTGCTACGGTGCTACCTTAAGCTGACCCGTCGCCTGTCGGCCGTTAACATAAGGCTATTTTTATGATTTCAAAATATTTAAGTGGGCAGTATTGTCATAGTACAATGCACCATCGGGTTGCTCTACGGGCGCCCACCTCTTTCAGTTGGGCACCAACATTTGATGGGCACCCATGCAAATTAGAGGGCCCCTGTTTGGGCATCCCATTTTGTTGGGCACCCACATTAAACTCCAAAAAAAAGAAAATTTCTGACTTGGGCTACTGGCCGTGGGTGCCATGGTGGCCAAGGTAGTTCAGGGTCGTGGAGGCAAAAAAAAAGAAAGTGCGGGCTTCTGCATATTGTCCATCCATCGGTGGGAGTATGGGGTGCTCCAAACCACTACTCTACCACCACTAACTCCACAACCACCACTACCATCAACTCCACCACCACTCTACCATCATCATCACCACCACTACCACCAAGAAGAGGAAGAGAAAATGAAAAATGGAGAGAGAGAGAGAGAGAGAGAGAGAGAGAGAGAGAGAGAGAGAGAGAGAGAGAGAGAGAGAGAGAGAGAGAGAGAGAGAGAGAGAGAGAGAGAGGCTTAGCTTCGTCGTTTTTGGCACGAATAGAGATAATAAGTGTGGGTGCCCAAACAAAACTGCAAAAGGATGGGAAATGGCAATTTGGTCCTCAAAAATTGATTTATTTTGTAGGTGCCCGGCTTAAAGAGGTGGGTGCCTATAGAGCGACCCTTTATTATTTCTCCACAGGGAATTTTAGTCGCACCCTACAAAATGTGAGGGCACCCGACTTGTTGAGGCTACCCCGGGGGCACCCGAACTATTGAGAACACCCCATAGAACCTGTCATTGGTGCAGCAGGAGGATCAGACCTTTATTGGGTCTGCCCTAGAATATATCTTAGCCAAAAAAATGACCAAATTAAACGATGCTAAGGGGGTCAGATTTGACAGATTATTTCTAATTGGCGGTAAAATTGCCCCTCTCTTTGAGCAACTGGTGGCTAAACGGTGCACAACTGGCATCCCCTGTTATGCATCCGTCCCTCTTTGGGCAGGCTCCAGTGCTCCACTCTGCTCTTTCTCATCACCTTGCCGCCCCCCTTTTCCTTCACACCATGGCTCCTCCTCCCAAAGTAGCAAACCGGTTTCCTCCCATCAACCGGACTGCTGCAACATGCTGCAGCACCACCGATTCTTCTCATCTATCACCACCGTGAGAGAGTTGTAGACCTGCAAATCTTCTCACACCAGCAACTCCGGCAACCACTTGCAGGTCCTCTTCAAGACATGGCCAGCAACGAACCAGAACTGGATCTCCATACATCTTGCCTATTAATGCATTCACGTATTCTCCATCCTCCACCACCTGTGCAAGCTCTCCTCCCCAATCGAATCACCTGTTGCCTCCCTTTGTTGGTTGTGCAAAAGGAAAAGCAGAAACCTGAAAGAGGGTGCGTAAAAAATATGTAAAAGAAAATACCCTAACTTAATAGGGCATTTTCGTAATAAAAAAATTATAAAAAAACCTGACTTTCGGGTGCCCTCACATTTTGTGGGGTGCGACTAAAATTACCCTTTATCCACAAGACAAGACACGTATAATCGGGCGGGAAAGATCCTGTTTGAAATGTGCGGTGTAATAGAACTAGGAAGTACAGGAACGCCTTTTAAAGTTGAAAATGGCGGCCTATGATATTCTCCTCTCTCTACCTCTCAATCTCTGCAAACCCTAGAATTCCAAATTAGAACCAGAGAAATTATAATATACGCTCTCATGGAGAAGAGGCTTCGTTCCTCTCTCAAAACATCCGCAGAAGAATTCCTCTCATCTGCAACGAAAATCGGTTTCAAGGCCGTGAAACCCTCCCTGAAAACCTTAATCTTGCCCATCAGCTCCTCCTCCGAACTCGCTTCATCTCTTCCTCTCGCTCTCCACCAATCCGTCATTCGATCAATCGAATCCTTCAAGCAATTGCTTGAATCGAAGAGCGGTGACTGCCTTCAATCTCCAAGTTCGCTCCGACGAAGCGGCTCCGAAGATCGTCCAGAAAAAGGAAGAACCAAAAGGAATCGAGCGATGAAGACCGTCCTGAATCTAAAATCAATCCCGAAAGGCAAGTTCTTCTCAAGAATCTCGAGATCTACGCTTACATCGCGCTTCTCTGCGTTTCTCATCCGAAGAAGCCTTTTTCGCCGTCAGAGCTCTTACCGTCTGTTCAAGCATTGCATGAAAATCTCATTATATTTGAATCTAATCCGATTTTACAATCTGAGGTTTCTAATTTGTGCGAAAAGTGGTGGAAGGAGCAGTTTCCAGGGAAAGAAACCATAATTTCTCAATCTCTTCCCTTTCTGCTGTCGAGATCATTGACGTTGCGGAAGAAGGTTGAAGTGCGTAGGGTTTATGTGCTCCGTGAGGCGTTTTCTCTGTTTGACTTTGATGATGAGAGCATTGAGGATTTGAAACTTCTGCTGGTCCGTTGCATCATCACGCCTTTGTATTTGAAGATGGAGGAAGGGAGACGTTTTATAGTGTTTTTGTTCGGATTGAGTGGTCAGCTTGTGAAGGAAGCATTGGCAATAATTCGGTCTCAGATCCCTTTTGGGAGGAAGTCCATGCTGGAGGCATATGCAGAAATTATTTTTCGGGCTTGGAAAGTAGGGGAAGGTTGTTCGCGGGATGAAATTGAGAATGGGTTTCTGCAGGGTTTGATTGAGGGAGCAATTCACGCAAATTCGGGACTGTTTGCTGCCTCTATAAGGAGGGTTTTAGGTGGGTTTATCAATCAGCGGATCAATGATGATGTCGAGAAGCTTCTTTTTCGCCTTGCTGAGCCTGTGATATTCCGATCACTGCAGGTATTTGTCTATGTTTTTTGTTTCTCCTTACTGGAACTAGTGTAGTCAAAAGTGTTAAGGGATGCCTAGTTGACAAGGGTCCCTCAGGTGAGGTGACACACTCCTAGGCAATAATTTATTTATTTATTTTATAAGAATTGAAGAAATAAAGTTAATATAGCTAAAAATATTAAAGGAAAAAGAATAAAGCACATAGCCACATAGTACCAAAGTATAGTACTAAAGAACTATATGCAACATAAATACAAAATCTGAAATGGTTAGTGGTTTAGCGTTACATTTAATATTTTAAAAGTTAAATACTTTGGTGAATTTTTTTTTTTTGAAAGGTAAAAGGGAGATATATTAAAGCACTTGGGAGGCCGAGGGAGCCTGCCAAGGCAAGACGAAAAAGGACAAGGGAGGAGAAAAACTAACACAAAAAGCAATCCCGACCCCGGGGTACAATCCAATCCCCACAATTGGCTCAAGCCCTCCTAATCAGAGACGACCAACTGAACACCACATTCTCAAATTTGAGACCCCTCCCCTCAACATACAATTTGACCCAAGCGAAAATAAGACCCCTAATCTCCAGAATGAGAGCTGCTAACGAGGAACATCTCCCTTGAAAGACCTTGTTGTTCTGCTCTCCCCAAATGCCCCAAACTATAGTTAGTGGAACAAGGATCCATAACTTTCTCCCAAGATCCCCAAAAACCTTGTAGCCCCAGGCTAGAAGTAGATCTTTGAATGACATGGGAATAGCCCACCTGAATCCAAACTCTATACAAAACTCGGACCAAATCGCCTAGGCCACTCTGCAATGCAGGAAAAGATGATCACAAGACTCACCACTCTCCAAACACATGGGGCAATGGTCGATCACTCCAATGCCTCTCCTCCACAGTAAGTCCATGGTCTGAACTCTACCTTGGATCACACACCAAGCAAAGAAGTGCACTTTAAAAGGAGTTTTGTTACTCCACATCCTAGCTACTGGGAAGACCTTAGACTCCCGGTCATCAAAAACCTCATAGAAAGAACGCATAGAGAATTTGCCTTTGTTGTCGTGCATCCACCATATGATATCTTCCACTTGGCTAAAAAAGGGAGTATCCCCGACTCTCAGGAGAAGATTTGCCACACTTAATGTTTCTTCATCATTGAGATTCCTCCAAAATTCAAAATCCCAAGCTGGTACAACATCACTTGCAACCTGCATCTCACTAACATGGGCCAATTTCTTTCTAGAGATAGAATAAAGATCATGGAAATCAGACTTTAGCCTGGACTCAACACCATATGTTTTTCTAAAACAACACTTTATTTCCTTTCTTTACTTTGTAAACGACCCCTTCTTCAAATTTCTGCAATCCTCTCATAATCCCCCTCCATACTCTACACCCATATGGGCGTCTAGGCCTCTGTAGTCAAGGCACGCGCCTCAGGCGCAAGACACACCTAAAGCGCCTTAGAATGGTCAAGGCGATGCGCGTTTAGTAAGGCGCGCGCCTCATACCAGGCTCCAGACGCATCAGGCAGGTGTCTCACTAAAATACATGTTTTTTTGTAAAATTTTTGTTCTTTGGCCTATTATATTAAAAATCGGTATGATAGGAGAGATACAATCGAACCTATCTCATTGATGAAAGCAATGAATGACTACTTGGGGAGATGGAAACAGAATGTGGAGTAGCAGAAGATGAAGTGGTGTTTGAGTATGATAGCTTGACATGGAGTGTTTTTGCGAGAGCTGCTGGAGTTGGTGAATCAACATCAAATACTAGATTACAATCAAGGTCAAGAGTAAGAGCAAGGGCTTTAATAAGGGAGCCGGAAGAGGAAGATGCCAATTCGGAGGAGATAGAAGAAGAATATATTGAGGTTAACACATCTGATGATGATGGGATGAAGCTAATGATTATATTTTAAATGATGGCGATGTTAATTAGAACTAATTGTGAGCTATTTGAAATTTTGAACATTTGTTATCTTTTATGTTTTATAGTTTTTTGATTACTTATTTTGTATTTAGATAATGACAATGTTAACTAGAAATGCTTTTGGGTTACTTGAGGTTTTCGACATTTGCTATCTTTTATGTTTTATGGCCTAATGATTACTTATTTTGTTATTTTATGATGTTATTTTTCTTTTTCTTTTTCTTTTTATATTTCTTATATTTATTATAATTTTTAATATTGCGCCTCGCTTCAATCAGGCGCATGCCTCGTCTTGCGCCCCAGGCTCTAAAGGTCCTAGCGCCTTAAGTGCACCTTGCGCCTTTAGCCACCTTGGTCTAGGCAACCTACTAACCTAGCCCGCGCTCTCACCATATCTATCGGAAATCACTCTATGCCACAAGCTATCTCTCTCGGAACCAAAGCGCCATAACCATTTGCCTCTCAATGCTTCGCACATGCCCCTAAGCTTCCTAATACCCAAGCCCCCTTTCTCTCTAGATTTGGTGATGAGCTTCCATCCAACAAGGCACAACTTGCGACCTTCCCCTTTTCCACTCCATAAAATGTTTCCCCATCCTCTTTTCCACACTTGCAGGCATAGTAAAGAGAGACATGTAGTACGATGGCAAACTGGAGAGGGTGCTTTTGATGAGCACCAACCTGCCTAAAACCTCGACCACTAACACAAATAGGAATGGGGATAAAGGATCACCTTGTCTCAAATCCCTAGAACTCTTAAAAAAGCCAGCGTACGAATCATTAACAAGAACAAAAGGTAGGTGTTGAGATGCACTTTCTAATCCAACCCCTCCATTTGCCTCCCAAACTAATCTAATAGTTCAAAACCAACACATAACTGTTCAAACTTCAACAAGTCAAATCTCAAACCCCAAATCCTTGAAGTCATACTACTTAACATGCCAACAACCGTTCATCAAAAAATAAGAGCAAGAGCTTACTTTCTCCTCTTGTTAGGGTTTAGAGAATGATACGTTTGAAAAGTTTATATTTATATATTGTTAAACAACCATTTACCCCAAAAGATCGGTCTATTGGGGAAAGACGAAACAACTATGTATACCAACGGGTTGTCGGGCCAACACAACACGTGCGTGGGAACACACCCTCCGCTAACACTCCCCCTCAGCGGGAATACACTCCGTTGGAACTTGAACCTGTGACCTCCTAGGCCTTAAGGCTCTGATACCATGTTAAACAACCATTTACCCCCAAAGATCGACCTATTGGGGAAAGGTGAAACAACTATGTATACCAACAGGTCGTCGGGTCGACATAACATGTGCGCGGGAAAACACCCTCCGCTAACATATATACCTTTGGATTTTTCTTTTATGTAATTTACATATAACATTGACCTTATGCGTATGAGCTGAGCTAATCCTAATATATAAAGCTCGTATAACATCATATTCGTACATATGGCCTAGGCGAAGATTTTAACACCTTGCGCCTTAGCACTTAGGCATGCCTAGGTGAGTACTTTTGTATTAGCGCCCGTTTAGGCCCTATTTTAAGCGCTAGAGTCCCAACTAGGCGAACTGCTCGCCTAGGCATTTCCTAGGTAAAGTTTTGACTACACTGATTGGAACTGTATTGAACTGGACGCATCTATAACTACAAGGCACATCTCCTTTCATGTTTTGGCATTGTTATTGTTTTCTATTAACAGTGCATATGTGTTGCTCTGGTGAAGTTTTGTTCAATTACAAACCATTAGCCATTGTTTGGTAGATTTTTATGCATGGAAGGTAACTTCCATCTCTTAGGGCCAAAAGGTTCATCTTCGTGATTAAGTGCTTCACATGTTAAATTATCCATTTCGATATCTATCCTATGGTTTGTGTTAGAAAAGCAGTAGAATAACCGCAAGTAGGTTTAGGTTAGGGTAGCACATAAAATCCGTTGTTGTAACCAAGCCAGTAGTAGCCATTTCTTGTTAAAACCCAAACCAATACTCCAAAATTACCTAGGTGAGGAAAGCTAAGGTCATAACCTAGGATCCTAACATTCCACCACGCTTCAAGGCCGACGTCCTTGTTGGCCCACTTTATGGTGGCCTTCTTTCTAGGTACTAGGTACCCCTTTCTTTTTTCCATAAGTCGCCCCTTCCGAGACCGATCACGGTAGGCTACTATGGCAGGGCCCTCCATATCCCATACTATGGTGAGCTCATTTTTTTTGTTTTTACCTCCATAGCCCATACTATGGTGGGCCCTCCGTATCCCATACTATGGCAAGCCCATGTTTTTTTTTTCACCATAGTTGCCTCTCCGGTGACTTGGATCTTGGACGTGGGGTTGGCTTTGATACCAAATGTTAAGACCCAAACCAATATTCCAAAATTACCTAGGTGATAGAGGAGCGGAAAGCTAAGGTCTTAACCTAGGATCCTAACATTTCTTGAGTTGCGTGATTGCAAATTCATCTCTTTCATGGTAGAGGCATATCCTCGTGGGTTCTCCAGTCCGTATTCTTGCTCACTCTCGTTTTATGGTTTTCAGTGAATAGTTCTTTTGTCTTTCCAGACTATTTACATGGCTTCGTTGCATATGTATTGCTTTGGGAAGAGAAGGCTGGTTGAATAGCGTCCTTGGGTGGTTCGAATGTTGCATAATGAAAGATGTTTGAGCATTGCCTCCAAGGAGTTGTGGGAGCTTTTGTTATTATTTACACAGAAGTTTCAATTGCTGACGTGGGCAATTCGAACTTTGTATAACGAAATATGTTTGAACAGTGCATGCATGGAGTTGAGGAAGCTACTCTGATAGTTTACAATGCTTCTTGAGTAGAGTTCCAAACACAGGACTTGTAACTCTGAACAACTGATTGCTTGGTAGCATATTTTCGATGGAGTGAGGACTTTTATGGTGGCTGGCACTTGGCATTAACAGGTGGCCAAGAAACTTTTTGTCAACATGGAATTGTTCAGATTTCTCTCACACCACACCATTGATCTTAAAGAACTACCTCATCATCATTACACTGAGAAGAATTACCCGGTTGATAATCAGTTCGTTCTCAAGGATATTTGTTACCATGTTGTAGCACAACCAGGGTTTGGATGGGGATGTGTAGTTGCTAGATTCATGTAGGGCATGCAACTTGAGATTGTTTCATTCATTGTATTCTTCTAATTGGTGATTGTCTTGCTCATATATTGTTGATGCTTTGTAATGTTAGGATGGTGCATTTAAATTTCCACTGGAAATCAGTTCTTCTCGTCTACTTTTTTTATTTTCCTTTTATTCTGGCAGCTATTTGTTAGCTTAGTTGTTCACTCAAAATTGAGGCTTCATATGAGTTAAGAGTTATAAATTACATCCCTTTATGTACCAAAGTGATTATGTAACAGATGTTGCACCATTTAAACCACAAGAGTCATCTGGTTTCTTCTTTTACTGGCAGGTTGCAAACTCAAATGTTCGTCAAAATGCATTGCATTTACTTTTAGACATGTTCCCTCTTGAAGATCCAGATGCTACAAAAGAAGCTAAAGATATCTTACTTGACAAGCAATTCTTCTTATTGGAGAGATTACTTGTAGATGATTGCCCCGATGTAAGAGTCATTGCTGTTGAAGGTTCTTGTCGCATTCTTCGTCTTTTTTGGGAAATTATTCCTTCTTCAACCATTATAAAGAAAATCACTAAAATTGTTGATGACATGTCACATGATGTATGCAATGAGGTCAGGCTTTCCACATTGAATGGCATTAAATTTTTGCTTGGCAATCCCGAAAGTCATGAAATTCTAAAAGTGCTTCTACCAAGATTGGGGCACCTGTTTCTGGATTCTGTTCTTTCCGTACGAGTGGCTGTTGCGGATCTTCTGCTTGTTCTAAGGGATATTCGGACTTTCCAGTTTCATAAGGTATGGAGTACTCTTTTCAAATCTTCATTTTGTATCAAATGTGTTTACTTGTGATTTGTGAAGGACTTAACTTTTATATGTAAAAACTGTTGCATGTATGAGTTACTATAATTTTGACCACTAATTTTTGGTTTTTTATGTGGTGGTTGATTGTATTTTCTTTTAGGTGGTGGGCATAGATGCATTATTGTGTTCCCTTGCAAATGATCAACCACTTGTTGCTCATAAAATCACAAGGTTGCTTATACCATCCTACTTTCCCTCGAAAGTAAGTCCAGAAGAGGCATGTAAACGTTGTATGACACTTATAAAAAGGTCTCCTATGGCTGGAGCAAGGTTTTGTGAATTTGCTTTATCTGAAGGGTCATCTCCGAAGTCCCTCATGGAACTTGTCAGAGTCTCTCTCAATTTGGCCCTCTCACCTGAGGATCTCAATGCTGATCAGATTGAGGGTTTCTTGGTTTCTGCTGCCAACCTTTGCCAGAGTCTAATGAGTGAGACACCTTGTAAAGTTGCCCTTAAGGAGTTGTTTTCAGGTGAAAAACTGAAGCGCTTGTTTAATGCAGCAGCTACTGGGCGTGCCCAAACTTCTGTCTTCAACATTGCTTCCATAGTCTCTCCCGGTAATGTGACTGGGCTTCTTAAAGAAGGCATGCTTTTAATCAAGAATTGTGGTGGTTTATCTGACAATGTGGAAAGACAAGCAGAAGTAAGGTCTGCTCACAAGTTAATGCTGGCATGCGGTTGGTTTGACAAGATGTTTAGAACTTTAACAAACCTCTTGCAAATAGCTGCCTCTGCGTGCCATATCAAATTTGGCACTGAAATGCCCAAGCAAAGTGTGCCATCCGTAAAACAGAAGAATAGGTTGTCTGGGAAAACCTCAATGAAATTGAGAAATGTCAAAGAAAAATCAACCAGTTGTGGTAGGTCCAATGTTGAGGAAGATTATGTCATTGCTGTAGGGGCAGCATGGCAGATAAAAGAATTGCTTATGTCTGCAGACACTCGGGCTGCTGTGTTAAAGTCTCCACTATTAGAACTGGCATTCTCTTCTTTGAAGGTCATTTCTGAGGTCAGTATTGAACATTGCATGTGTTGCGAATACTTGGACACACTACCAGTTTTAGCATACACTGCTACTGCTTTGCACATGAATCTACAAAATGTTGACGTAACTAGGACAAACAATATTGGCGACAACAAGAATGACAGGATGGATTCCACAACATCATCACTGAAGGTAAGTAATATGTGGTTTGCATTTTTTCTAGTTAAGTTCTTACTTTGGTATTGTGGTATAACTTCAATCTACATAACAAGAACCATGGATTTTAAGTATTGTCCGAGACCGAGTAATAAAATTACCTGTTAGACTTGTCCGAGACAGTGTTATTCTTTTTACACTTTTGCCTTTGCGGTGACAATCTCAAGACTGAGTTGACTTGCCCAAGTCAACTCAGTCTCGGCCCCCAGACAATCCAGGCCTCCAGACCAAGACCTAAAGCCATGCAAAGAATAGCACTTAGCAGATGCACCGTTTTTGTATCATTCATTAGATGCTTTTCAATGATGGGAAACTTGCACAAATTTCTGTTCACCTTTTGAATGTATTTGTAGCACCTGTGTTGACTTGATCCACATGCATATATAGAATTAAATTGATAATAATAAAGTCATATTAGGTTGAATCAGATTTTGAATTGCCCATGTCATAGATATCATATGCATACTATAAACATGCCCTCCTCCCTCACCTCCGTAGTTTTCTTAGCCTTTTTTTCTTAGAGCTCATCTATAAGATGTGATGCTAGGATTTTTCTCGATGCTCAGGATGCTACTCTATTAACGGCTGCTCAGTGGTTGAAGGACCATATGATAGTTTGCTCGACCAAGAAGATGGAACTAGGTTTGAGGTGTGCCTTCATCTCAGTTTTTGGGTGCCAGTGTCACATTCTGACCAAAGGACTGCTGTCATGCTACCTCATGGTCCTAAAGGAATTTACGTGACCTGCATAGTGCATGTCTGGTAATCTCTGGTCCTCTGTTTATTTTGTCATGACGTTTATCATCTTACAGTCCATTTGGTCAGATTGCTGTGATTGGTCGCTCATCACCTTGGACACAAAAGTGTCAATCCTATAAGTGGCACCAATCACATGATGCTGTGGTGGTTGACCTGGGTTAAGCTAGGTTCATTGACATGTGCATGATGCGCCTTAAGATTGAATGGGTGCTCTGTGTATCATTTTATTTGTCAGGCAAAAACTAACTTAATTGTCTGCCACTTGTTGGTCCTTCCTTGTCCTTGCGACTTCCTTATCTAATCGTGTGTTTGGCTACCTAGAAAATTAATCTCTTAGGTTGCCATTACGCTAAGTGGTATCACATGGACATTGCCCATGTGACACGTGGTTCTCTCTTTGTCGCGAAGGCCTTGCAAATTTAGTCACCATTTCTAATGTATGCTCTATTAATTTTAGAATTGAAAATGCAAAGCTTAAATTAAAAAATTGGAGCAAAGATCTTGTTTCCTACAAAAAATTGATTATTCTTTAATACAAAATTGGTAGAGCTTACAAACCTAGCATAAGATCGCTTATCATGTTAATATTAAAGTTTGAAAGTCAATTGCTATGGAAGTTTTGTATGAAGGGTAAGTGTTTGGGGTACTGCAATGAATTTAGTAGTTCAGTTGTCTATCAACTTCAATTACCTTAAAACACAGATTGAGCTGCATGTTGCCAACAAATCAGGGTAAATGAGGCATTGTCATCGCTTGGTTGAAAACACGGCATTAGCTGCATGTTCCCAAGCAATCTAGGTGGAAGCACCACAGTACTACATGCAGTACCTAATACTGCCTCTAGTTTTTGTTTTGTGGAAAAAAATAGTTTTCACCTGCAAAGTAATTCGCTGGTAATACAGTTGGAGGATTTATTTGGTGGCCTGACTCTCTGATTTGAAGTTTGGCAATGTTTTTGGATATTTGGTTGGCCAATTTCCTTTGACCAGTATTAAAGGCAAATCAATTAAGTTTGAGACTAGCGCCAAGTTTGTTTTTCGCTTACCTGTCTTTTAACTTTTTTTTTTTTTTGATAAGTCAGATTTTATTAAAGAGATCGAGAAGATCTCAGTCTTTTAACTTTTTTGTTATCCGTTACTGTCTTTCTATAATTTAAAAGTTTTGTTGACTATTGAATGAACAAATGTTATTCTTCTAACCTTGAAGTTAAAGGAGTGAAGGTTAAATTTTAAAATTGTTAAGAGAGGTTTTTCCTGCATATCTTTGTCTTAGTGCTTTGAATATGAAGTGTACGAGGTGAGGTGATGTCTTAGGTCTGTTTAGAGCTCAATGGGGTTGTTTGTGCCTGCCACTTTCAGACTTCAGCACTTCGCGTGGCAAAATTTATCCTTTTTAACTTTTGCCTCTAGATTGGATACTTTCTAAAACACTCTTTGAACGATTGAATCTTCTTACATCTCATATTCTCATCATCATCATTATCATCTACGCAAAATGCCAAATCTTTGGGGTTGGCAACATCTATTTCCCCATTCTACTCTTTTTAAAGCTATATATTTTATCAAATTACGTGTTTAAATCTTCTCTTACTACCTCAATTCATGTCATTTTTCGGCCTTCCTCTCTCTTTTTTATGGCCAACTTGCACCAAAGAGCTCTATCTTACTAGTGCCATTGTTCTTCTTTGTTGTACATGCCCAAACCATATCAATTGACTATCCCTTATTTTATCCTATATTGGGACTATTCCAAATTTCTGTACTGCATCTTCTTATATCTCCTTGAGCTTATTCTGCCTACTGTTGTTTTGCAGTGGACGGTATTGGATCATTCATTGAATCATCTATTTGGTTGTACAGAGAAGCTATTTGGTGCAACTGACTCTGGAAAGATCTGCAACTCACTTTTCAAATCTAAGCAAGAAGAGGAGAAAATGGCCCAACGTCGGAGATCCAAGCAAGGGGAAGCTCAAACAGATGACTCTAGCCCAACAAATTCTGGTAAGTACCGATGATGAAGAAATTGCAAATGCACAGATTATGCTTAAATACATCACGTTGAGCTTCCATCAAATCATTATATGATGAATAATATTCTTCAGCTTCCAAAGTTTAATGATGCCCAAGTTGTCATTGATAAGGAATGCTACTAAAGCTCCTGTTGATCTGCTAGTAACAGACATTCTTGTAGAACCTTAAATGGTGTCAAAATTGGATGCTTGGTTCAGCATGGGTGGACTGTAAATGTCTGCCGTATTTAACTGAGCTATACACATGGGCACACCTTGAGATGAGTTGGACCCGCAATTCTATTGGTTCCACCTTTGTGAACTCATCGGCCAAGTGCAATCTTTTAGACAGCTGGAGAAGTGGTGGATGATCTTAAAAAAGTTGATTTGATGGTTAGGAATTAGGATAATTTGACTGGCTTGATTTTCGGCCTATGTTACAGCGACATGGCACTTTTAGAGTTTTTTTGCGTGTCCACTTGTCTCAATACAGATACATGTGCTGACATGTCCCATCAGACATCCTAACATGTGTGGCAGTGCCATGCTTTATTTTAACAAAGTTTTTTTTTCTTAAAAATGATTCCTGGAAGAGGGTTGCTGTGTTCCATCTCCATACACTACTTTATTAAGTTGTTAAACATGTATAGTTGTTTAATAAACTTTCCTCTTATAAATGTATGTAAATGTTTTCTTTTACTTTTCATATGTTTATCTTTATTTAAAAAAAATTAAAATATTACATTTGTTTAATTGGGTTGCATTTGGGCTTTTTGAAGATGCTGTGTCAGACAACTTGTATCTGAGTGTGACATTGACACGCGTCTATGTATTGCTATATAGTTTTCAGCCTGAAATTTTCACTGGACTCTTCAAGTGTCTATGGGTGGGTAAAACACAGTTTCATCATACAGATATCTTCTGCTAATGCTGAGGCCAATATTGCTCTCATAAGCTATATAACAATGATGTGGACACTTGTTGACGTCTGATACTGATACGAAAAATTAGATACATTGGCCCTCAAACCCGATACACTGACACATCTGTGCAGTTTATTCCATGTGTTGATATATTTATAAAATGTTTTAGTTAATGTTAAGTTACAATATAGGAAAAATGTATTTAAATAAGCAGATACACATTAAAATCATATAAAAAATAGCTTAGAATATTTCAATAAGTTAAGATTTGTTTGAAACCGTGTGTCCGACATGTGAATCCAACACGGCAAATTTTTAGAAAATGGAGTTTCCTTGTTAAATAGGTATTTGAACATGTGAACGGAGACATCAAATACATATTGGATCAGTACCTTCACAGTCAGTCACAACACAATGATAATATTTAAAGCACTAGCAATTTTGTTTCGAAGAAACTTAAGTCCAGTAACTGATAGGGGAGTTTAATCTAGAGGACACTTGGCACACATGCAGGGGTCATGACTCATCATTTGATGAATCCTCAACTAGGTCAAAATCTAATCTGCTGTATGCTTTTGGGTGGTCGAAGAAGATGAATTACGATAAATGCTCTGAAACAAAGTCAATTGTTGGTGGTGTCAACCCCTGCATGTGCACCATTTGACCTGCCGGGCCCTATACAATTCTCTCCTGTATTGCTTAGTGTACCTAAAGTTTTGTCCTTTTGTTTTAAGACTGATTTTTTGGTTTTTGGGTGTTCATGTAGGTTCCAGTTTCCTTGAACAAAAAAGGATATTCAACATGGTGAAAATGGTCACTGCAGTTCTCAAGTTCACTGTTGATGCCAGTACCATGCAACATGTCTCGCACAATCAAGAGAGGTGCTTACATTTTGCATCGGCATATGTCCAATTCATAATCTCAACTCTTAGAAAACTTTCCCATGATCAAGGGCAGTTCAAGGAAGAAGCTTTTAAAGAAACACTTGTTTGCCTCAAGAGCTCCTTTACGTATGCAGCCAAGTTACTCAATCTAGTCCTCAAAAATACTACCAAGTCTTCACTGCCACTTCCAGAAGCTTCTGATCTAGCCAATGACCTGCTCAATCTGATCATGTCAATTGAATTATACCTGGGATCAAGGCATGCGACATTTCTTGTTGCTGCAGCAAAGCCGTGGCTTTCTGATCTGATCCTGGCATTGGGCTCTGGGCACATCTTGGCTGAGACTTCACAAGAGAGAGATTGTTTAAGTGCATCTGATCAAGTTAAGCTCTGTTTCCCTTCATGGCTCAGAGTTTTAGGGAAGGTTGAGCTTTGTGAACTAAGTGAAGTCAGCCAAGATGAGGAGGTTGATAGCGATCCTGAACTGAATGCATTTACTGTATTTAAGAAACTCATAGAAACAGTAGTTTCATTGTTGAGAAGGAATCCAAAGGTATTGGATGCAGTTGGGGTCATTTTTTTGACTGGCTCAGCAGTTGGACTGGAAAGGGAGGACTATGGGTTGGTCTTGGGATTGGTGCATTTTCTGTGTGTGAAGTTGGTCAGACATGAAGATGGAGAGTGGGATGGGCTTGAAGTGATGTTGGCTTCTTTGCAAGAGCTTTACCCTCAAATAGAGAGAGTTGTTAAGGATCCAAGGATCAGCATGGATGCAAAGCAGAAGATAGAGAGTGCAAGGACATTGCTTGAACCTGTTTGGACAAATTATTTATATGAAAATGGTGGAAGGTCAATGATGGATGAAGAATAACTAGCATATTTATAGTAGAGTTTTCTTCTCTCAAATGTCAGTAACAATGATTTTATTAGAAAACAAAGGCGAAGATTGCTCCACGATGTACAGCAAATTACTTGGGGCTTGACAACCTTGTTAGCTCTTCTAAAACAAACTTCCCGATGTACAGCAAATTCCATTGGGCTTGACAACCTTATTAGCCCTTCTATTATGTGGTTGAATGAAATGTTCAAACCGCTCTTGATTTTGTCTATGCTCACTGCCATTCGAAAGTGCTTCTCTGAGCTACATTATGCTTCCAATAATTTTGGTTCTCCATGTCTCATCAAGGTAATTCCTACACGTTGAAGCTTGAACTCTGGGTTTCAATTTGGCAAATATTGAACATCAGGCTTATGTTATTGACCAACAACCTCTAATCTCTCGAAAGCCCATTGTCCCTTGCTCCATTAATTCGTTTGATCACATGCAAGCCAACAAACCAAAAGAAACTGTCTTTGAATCTTGTCTAAAAAGATCCTATTAAGCTGTTTTTTCCAGTGTGTCCAACAAAGGAAGTTGGCATATTCTTCGATTTTGCTGTTTTAACTAACACATCTCTCGAAGTGCTTGGCCTAGAATATCAAGTGGCTTCAGAGTCCTACCTTTTAGCTTTGGATGAAGGATAATATTAGTGTCACACATTATTGTGCCACTTATACCTGAGAAACTTGGCGACCTTAGGATCTGGTTCTTTTTACGTTATTTTTCCCGGAAAAGTGGAACGGATTCTTTAGGTAATTTATAACTTTCATTCCATGTTTCATGATTTTATTGGTGTTGGAGTTGGACTCTTCAACTGCCCAACTACGAGTGACCTAATAGCAACCCTCTGATAAAAGATAGTTCACACTTCTCCCAGCTTTCCTACAAACGGGGTTTTTTTTTTAGGGTCACAATCAAGAATTTTTTTTCCTCGGGGTTGCTTTCATTGTCACGTGAAAACGCATCGTATGGCACTCTTCCCCCAACCCTTGAATGTTTGCCCATGTAAGAGTTGAAGAAAATTTGTTCCCTTCAACACCTATCCCTTCTTGGTATACCCCCACAATTCCATTCTTCAACCCCTAGTCTAACAATTAAAAAAATTAGAGGAAAAAATTCAGGAGGCAGTCAATGTACTATGTAGCCCATGAAATAAATTTATTTCGGTATATTCACAATCAAATATAGCTGAATAGATATCATTGGAAAGATCTCAGCAAAGAACTTTCTAACAGTAACATTTTTAATACAAAACAACTTATAGATTGTAAGTTGAGTTTTTGTTAAATAGAAAACTTGGGAAGCAGCCCACATTTATTTCTTAATTAAATAAAGTTAACGTACCTTTGGATAAGTTTATGCAACTAACTCAATATTTCATAGTCATGCACGTCATTTCATAAATAAAGTTGATGTTATAATTTTAACCATGGGAAGGTCATTTCACTTTACGTATAGTAATAGATGCTTAGATGACATGTGCAACTTTATCTCAACCATAACTACCTTTAGCTTCAAATAGCAGTTGAACTGTAACTGTTAAGATTTTTGAAGTCCTACTTGGAGACAGATTTGCTTCTGTTTTACATAGAAAGTCATACTTTTGATATATCGGCAATATCAATCACTAGAAGAAACTTGAGGAATATCATCAGAAAGTTTATAAAATAAAAGAACAAGTCAAGTTAACTTGTAGAAACACTAGATATAGACAACATGAATATCACGTTTCTACCTCATCGTAACTCTTAAATCCAATCTAAAAAAAAAATGCTAAAAAAAGTTAGGAGCTTAATCTTCTCGGAATTTCATTTAGATCCCACAGGTATCATCTTGATGGCAGCAGCGATAGGCATGCCTAAGAATCCAATGAAGACACTCAGGAACCACTGCGGTAACGTGAGTGGGGAGGTGTTTGCAAATGTACCAAGAAACTCAATAATTATGATTTGAAAGAGAACAGTGCAAGTGAGCACAACCACAAACACATAGTTCTTCAGTATGCCTTGGAAAACATCTATCTTCTCCATCTCTCTAGAGCTTATCTCATTAAAAACCTGCACAAGTAGATCACCAAATCCAGTGTAAGTTGCAGCAAGGGTAGAAATGGGAAATTCAATACTTGGACAAATCGACTTTGTGACTTGGATCATTAATGATTTTGTGAAACATTTCCACTGGGTTATTTTTAAAGCTGATTTGGGAAATCCAGTTTAACCCAATTGCCTTTCCAAGCCACATGTCAACAAGTGAGGCTCACTTGAGTCAACTCACATGGAGGGCCAAGTCATGCTTTTAACATCCTATTGAGTCAACCTTAAGTTCATTTTTTTTTGACTCTCTACTGGTTTAAAAGCCAGTAAGCACATGTGAAGCATTTGTAAGAAGAATCATTACAAGCATCCCACTCCCTCCAAATTAAGAATAGTTGTCTATTTTGGGGAAGATGGTTCGGATATGCAAGAATGGAATGGCAAAATTAAGCTTGCAGAGATGGACTGTCTGGTCCATTCATGTACTGCATTTATGGTTTGAGCATATTCTGAAAAGATTTCAACAATCACCATTTGTTATAGGCATCTAAAACACCCATGGTTCAAAGTATACGGTATCATTTTGGACGAAACGTGTGTACTTTTGTTCCATAGCAAAACCGAAACATTTCGGTTTCGGACAAAACTTTGAACCATGAAACCACCGGTCAAGATCTACCATCCAAGGAGTATTAAATGAGTGATAAAAGAGTTAGAGGAGTGATAGATATACCTGACAAAAGACGAATGAGTTAAAAATTAGTGTATTCAGAATCAGATCAGATTCAGGGCCATCTAGATGGAATATCACTTTTCCTTCACGCTGGAGATACCATATTACCACAAACTGATAAATAGATTGCCCCAAGATATTCCTCCACATCACGTTGCTGATAAAATTCCCTTTCCTTCCAACAGGCATTCTTTTCATTAATTCGTCATTAGGAGGCTCAGTGGCTAGTGCAAGTGCTCCCAGTGTATCCATGATCATGTTGACCCACAGAAGCTGAACAGCTGTCAGGGGGGCTTTTCCTGAAGCACACATGGCCATCCAAAACAAAAGGGAAGATAGAATACTTTGTGAGAAAAGAACTTCAGAATAAATAGATATGAAATAACCAATATTGTCCTACTGACAATGACAAGTTCAGGTGATTTTCTTTTTACCAGTCAAGCATGCTGAAGAAAAATTAACAATGAGGGCAACCACGTTAACAGTCAGTTGAAACTGTACAAATTTTTGTATGTTAATGTAAACTGAACGTCCCCATTTGGCCACGGTCACGATAGTGGAGAAATTGTCATCTAAGATTATGACATCAGCACTCTCTTTTGCCACCTGCAATCGAGAATAAGATCTCAGTCATAGTATTTGTATCACAAGAAAGCTAATATAACAAGAATTCTCCCCAAGCAAAAAACAATGAGGTGGAATGCAGAGACTGGAAATGGAAGGAACCATATTTTGAAATCCAGCAGATAAGAACGAGATCAATCCATATAATAGAAACATTACCATCCAGTCAGATCAGGAACGACAAGCTCTAGGAATGCAGTAATACCTCTCAAAAACAATAATCTTGGTGACCCAATTTCCATCGGTTGAGAATATGGATATTTAGGATTCTATTTTTTCTGAGAAGTGTAGAATTTATTGAAAACAAACCGAAAGAGAATACAAGCACACACAAAGAGGTCAAGATGACCTACTAAAGGAAAGGCCAACAAGACAAGCAAAAACCCTGCGAGGGGAAAAGCCTAGGAGAAATCTTTAGAACAAACAAGATATGATTCTATTTTTCTCCCTCCACGTTGTCTTAAAAAAGACAAAAAACCCCTAATTGACTTCATCAACCCAACTCGAATTTACAAGTTGAACTAATGAAAAAACAAATAGAAAAGAAGTTTAGAAAACTTCAGCAACTGTTTTGGGTAGTGTTGAAAAATTTTGACCATTTATTTTATGCATTCATCTTATTCTATGTAACAAGGACACTGACACGGGTGTCGGTGTCCAACACGGATACGAGGTGTCCGACACAACAACCTAAAAAATATGATACGGAGACACGTCCGTACATATATTAATTAAAATATATTAATATATATATGAATGCTTGCAATTATTGATAAAATAATAAAAAATAGAAAATAAAGCAGAAAATATTTATTAGTTTATTATTGTATGGAGGATGGAACACACCAACCCGCTTATAAGAATCAATTTTATATTAAGATTTATTAAAACAAGGGGTTACACAGCCATAAGTGTCCAGCTGTGTGTCGGGAAGTGTCGACACGCGTGTCCAGGTGTCGAGGTGTCCGACACGACTAAAACCCTAAAAGCAAGGAAATAAATTTCACGAAATTACCGAAATATTTTCATTTTCTAGGTTACCGACAGGAAAGAATACTTACGTCGAAATAATGTTAAATTTCCCGAAATATTTTCATTCATGTCGAAATATTTCGCGTGACCAGTAAATTTCAATCAACTGACAGTGTAAATATGTATTATTTCGGTCGAAATGTTTCGAAATATACATAAGGATAAAATTTCTTGCTACAAATAAATAGGTTAGGTGTAAATTCATTAAATTTATGAATCTATGATGCATTTACACTAGATTTGTACACGAATTGAAGATTGTTTAGGGTGAAAATTTGGAATTTGGGAAGAACCCCAATTTCATTGGTTTTTACCCTAAACATCTATGATTGTGCATAAATTGATTATATGTTACATAACTTAACCCGTTCTACAAGTTGGTTGGGTTAAAAAAAATTAACCCTAAATTTTTTTTTTCCAATAAAAAATTAAATAAATGTTATAAGTTAATAGTAAATAGGTTTTCTAAAATTACATATAATGTTAAGAAATTAATGTAAGTGAATAAGGATTTGTTAATATATTACTTTATGACTTTTTTATAATTAACAATTAAATAATAGTTATATAATTAAATTAAACCTTGACTAATTAAAGATACTTGCCGCAACATATTACAGATCATTACTGTCATTCATTTCCACACTACATATGGTTGTATATTATGGTTTGAAAGCTTAAAGTGTGTTTTTATGCTTGTTTCATCATTTCTCAAACTTTCCACAATATTTACATCATTTCTATGAAAAATGTATTATTTCCACACTTGTCGAAATAAACCTCGAAACCGAAATTTATTTCCTTGCCTAAAAGTACAGTGTCCTTGTTACATAGATCTTGTTTATTAGTGAAGAATTAGAGAGGTCATTGATTTCATCTATAGAATGGACTTGGTGGACAAGTTTTTTAACTGATTAGAGAGTTTATCCGTTGTAAAAGGAATTTACTGTATTATGCAAAGGAACAAAGAAAGCTTTCAACAACTGGTTGAATTCATAGGGAGAAGTAATTTACTAGTGATCAGTTTTAGCTACTAGATGCAGTTCAGCAGTAATGACCTACATTCAGAGACAATGGTACAAGAGTCAAGACTAATAATTCAACGCGATTGGTTTTGTTCTTAATAGGTTAGTATCAACAAAGAAAATTGCGCTGTGGTTAGTCTCCATCCCTCCTTCGTGCCTGGCTCCCTTCTTACTGAGAGCACAGCTACATGCTGGCACTCAATTAGTAGCGCTGGCACGTCACTCGGCTCCTTGGTTCACTTTTTGTTCTTCTTGTGTTTGTGCATGATACCTCTCCTTGAATGACTCATGATAAAATGAATGGATATGACCTAGCACTTGAATGGACATAAACAGGAGTGTAAACTCATCATCTAAACTTGAAATTCAGGCAATATTTATCAGACAAGAACTTTTCAAGAAAGAAGGTTAAATGAATAGCATGCATGATAGCTCTAAGAGGCAAGGGAGCTTATATGAAACGAATAAAATAAAGCATTGTGATGATACTTGGCCAATACAAATGGCATCCTCCAAATTCAAACATTGTGTATTTTCCAATTCAAAACTTTGTACTGGACAAGTCAGTGCAAGTAAACCAGAACCAATGGTCAATTCATGATTCAGCTGACACTTTCATGCAAAAACTATGCAAGGGCCAAGTCAGTTTGTACCAGCCCCAACGCTAAGGTTACCAAATCAAAACAATTCACGAAAGTAAAACTACATATGAGCTAAGCTAAGCCAGCAAGTCACCCGAAGTCCAATGGTTCTCATTTCCAAAAGACTCACGGAAGGTGGAAAGCAAACTCCATATGAGCCCAGCCAACCCTAGTTCAATGGTTATCAATTCACAATGACTCAGGCAAGTAGATTTACTCTGTACGGGACAATTCAGCCTGAGTCAAATGGTTCTCAATTCACAGCCACTCAGCCAAGTCATAACTGAGTCACCTGACTCATACCAGATAGTGGGCTTGCCTCCAGCTCTGAAGTTTTAAACCTCAATTTTGCATTCCTTCGTGTGCATAGAAATGTCTTGCTCAATTTTGCCGTTGGCAGAAATCCTTTACTTGCAATCAATCAGTAAACCCTTGCAAAAACATAACTGGTTAAATGGATAATCACCTCAGTTCCAGCAATGCCCATTGCCAGTCCAATATCTGCTTCATGAAGTGCTGGAGCATCATTTGTACCATCGCCAGTCACCGCAACAACTTCACCTAAAGTGGTTCTCAAGTGTTTCACCAAGGTATGCTTATCTAATGGTGAAGATCGAGCCATCACCTGGGTACAACAAGAAATACAATTAGTTGATAACCACATAAATTCTTCCGAGAGTAAACTAAATCAAGAATATATCCATAAGCATGTAGGGAGTAACACCTGAATTTTGGGAATCAGTACTTGCAATTCCTCCGAACTCTTCTCCCGAAACACTGGACCTTCAATGGCTATACCCTCATCAGTCAGAATGCCACATTCCCTAGCAATTGCCTTTGCGGTGTTTATGTTGTCTCCTGTAACCATTCTTACAGTAATCCCAGCTGACCTACAAATTGACACAGATTCCTTGACGCCAGGGCGGACAGGATCTTTGATACCTACAATTCCTATACAAGTATATCCTGAAACTGGAATAGGTTCCTTGGCAGAGAATTCATTTCCCATTTCTATATAAGCAAGGCATAGAGTTCGAAGAGCTTCATTAGCAAACTGTTCAATTGTATCCTTGAGGTGGTTGATAGATGCTTCATCAAGAGCAACAACGACGCCATTTGGATCTATAACCTTGTCACATGCATCCAAAATTATTTCTGAAGCACCTTTACAGTGAGCCCGGAAACCTCCTTCAGGAAGCTCTAGCACTACCCCCATTCTTTTCTTCTCAGAATTAAATGGTTCAACTTTTATAAGTTTGGATGCTTGGCGCTCTGCCTGAAACTCTCCACCAAGTGACAAGCCAAACTCCAACAGGGCAGTCTCGGTTGGTGTTCCTAAAATCTCAGATTTTCCATCTTTGTTAACCACAACTTCTCCCCCCGTGTTATTAAATATCGATTGGAGGAGGATTTTCACAGCAACATCAGGGATTTCAGAGCACAAACTAAGAGCATCCTTGGAGCTGTTCACTTCCTTGATATTCCCACAAATGCATGCTTTAACAACGGTCATGTGGTTGGTAGTCAGTGTCCCAGTCTTGTCACTGCAGATGCTCGTGGCAGACCCCATAGTCTCACAAGCCGCAAGATGGCGAACAAGTGCCTTGTCATTCATCATCTTTTTCATGGCAAAGGCAAGACTCAAGGTCACAGCCAAAGGCAACCCCTCTGGGACTGCAACCACAACGATTGTAACTGCAACAGCAAAGTACTCCAACATTTCCAACGCATCGTCTCCAGACCAGCTCCAGTGGGCCCCCTCTTGCAGCTTACGGCTAAACATTCCCTGTACCAAGACTGCGAAGGTCACAACAGCGAAGAACAAGCCTATTTTCCCAATTATGGTTGCCACTCCATTCAGTTTGACCTGCAATGGAGTTTCATCATCTCCTCCTTCACTGAGGGTAGCCAACAACTTACCCCATTGGGTTCTCATCCCAACAGTGGTCACCAGCATCTTGCATGACCCATCTTGGACTTTGGTTCCAGACAACAGAAAAGGATTTTCAGTACTCACCATCACAGGGTCAGACTCTCCTGTCAAACTGGATTCATTTATCAATACAGAGAATCCTGAGACAAACAAACCATCTGCTGGGACCTGGTCTCCGATTGAAAGATGCACAATATCACCAGGAAGTAGATCATATATTGAGATCTTCTGACGGTACCCATTCCTTGTAACCTGAATGATGATCTTCTTCTTCTCCTTGTCCAAATCCTTGAACTGTAGAGATTGTCGATAATCGCTCATTGCAGTGACAAACACAACCAACAGGATGCTTGCAACGATTCCAAGACCGTCATGGGCCCCCTTTGGCCATCCTTCTGTGGTTATCCCAACAATCAGAGACACAAAGGCACACACAGCAAGAATGATGAGAGTCATATCTTGAAAGGCTTCCCACACAAACACCCAGAAACTCCGCACTTGGCTTTCAGTGAATTTATTGATTCCATAAATTTCTTGTCTGCCACTCAATAAATCCGCAAGCCCGTTGGTGGTTGATGTGCAGAGTTTGTTAGCTATACCATCTACCCCACCATGCGCTTCCAGCTTCTTTACATCGTGACCTTCGACAATGGATCCCAACTCATCGGCACAAATCTGAAATCCCGCAGCACTGACTTCCTCGGGTACAGTGTAGTCGCTCAGCGATACACCTGAACACATTCGAGGGAGTCAAAATGAAGAACCATCATCACAGACACCTTGATTTTATTAAATTCAGAAGAACCTTACCTTGGATAAACTGAAATGCAGCTTTCGATACCAAAACTGCAACTCTCAACTTCTCCTACAAGTATGCAAGACAGGAAAGCATCAGCAACCCAAGAAAGCAAGACATATCACTTTTGAGATGTTCCAACTTTGAACTAGTCCAAGAGGATTATTGTCTTTGTGAAAGGCTGCCCCTCTCATAAGAAGAAAACATATACTACAAACTTTAAGATGGTCCATCAATACATTGCATTCTGCTTCAATTGAATTTTAAAATTTTTATAGTGGTTTCCCAATTGCACACAACAGTATTAACTGTCAACTGAACAGTGTAGCTATAACCAACTTCAGTTTCACAGGCATATCTATCTGATCAAGCTAAAAGCCTTTGGAATTCATTTTGTTAATGACATTCTACCACTAGTGATTATGTCTGGGCTTTAAATTTTGGCTGAGTTGGGCGCATCTCAACTAAATTAATCTTAGTTTCAGGTGGTACTGAATTACCAATACATTTTGTTTATAAGAAATTATCAATACAAGTTAATAATGCAGCCAGTTCTGCAGATTACACTTAAAATTTTCCATGAGTCGCAACTCTCATCCAATTAGCTGCCTACTTGTATCAGTTTGTGTAGGAGAATCACTAAGCGCCTGTTTGATTGCCAAGTGGGAAAATTGCATTTGCCTTGTGAAAGCACAACTGTCCCTTGTTAGATAGCCATTTTAAATGTGTATAATTTTCCCTACCAAGCCATTTAAATCTGGATAATTTTCCCTACTAAGCCCGGAATTCATTTCCATCTAGATACGTGAGAATTCATTTCCACCTGAAAATATGCCTTTATTTTCTCACATGATTAAAATATGTGTTCTCAGTTGCAATCAATCAACCATTTAAGGCATTTCCCAGATGTATTTTCTCGGATGAATTTTCTGTCCAATCTAACACGCCCTAACAGATACCATGTCATTAGTCCTTGGATTGTATGAATATAAATTGAGGGCCCTCCATTCCCCCCTGATTACACAATTGCATAATGCATACCGAAGGCACATAAACATCATTACTCTGGACCCATAAATCGAAGGGCCTACCCTCAGAGATCCCTGAACGCTCAGAACCAGCCATCCAAATAATCATAACCATCTGATTGAATGCAATATTGTTAAAGATCATCTGATTGAGTTAACTCTTGGAGTAGGATCGGGTTAAGGCTCTTTAGATAAGCCTCTTTTCCATATGACTTTCATTGACCAGCTGATACATATTTGTTAAAAAAGAAATTTAAGAATCCCTCTTATTGAAAACTTAATTTGATCAGGAAGAAGAACTGAATCTCATCTCATCACAGACTCGGAAGTTTTTTTCAATACATAGTGTATTTTTCTGGGCCCACTTACCGCAAGGATGCTTAGCCCACCCCTTGGTGGATATAAAAGCCAAATATCAGTTTGATTGATGATTTCTAACCGTTGGATTTAGTACCCAAAAAATAAATGCTTGAATTCAATGGCTGGAATCACTCTTTGAAAAGTGATAAAAGCTAATGGCTTGAGATTACCGATCAGGGTGATTTTTGGTGTGTATATTCACCAAGGGATGGGTTAAACATCCATGTGGTCAGTGGGCCCAAAAACATGTGCTACATAGGGCTAGGCAAGACGACTGATCGAAATCTAGCTGGTTCAAAAAAAAAATTCCAGACGGACATTTCCCATCCCCAACTCCACCCCCCAAAAATAAGATCCGATAGGATCCATAACGGAAGAGCAGAGAACAGAAAAGAACAACAATGTTAGGGGCATTGAGAATATGTTTGTTAGGTTTGATAATCTGTTGGGGGCATGAGTAGAGGATTTTCGTTTTTTTGATACTTTACAGGATGCCTTTTTGTATTCTATTTGAGATCTTCTCGACGATCTCCCTTAATAAAGCTTTTGAATTATCAAAAAAAAAAAAAAAAAATCACAAAAATGGCGGAAAAAACAAAAAGGAAAGTAAAAGACCTGATTGCTACGACGCATATCTGCTGCCTCGTTTCGCTTGGAGAGATTGGCGGTGTAACGGAACCTTCGCTTGGGGTTCTTGACGACTCTTCCACAGAAATCCCTCCATCGTTGAAGTGCCTCCGAAGACGAGTTCTTCGGCTTCACTCCTCCGATATTGTCATCCAGATAGCTCTCCATCTCTTATTCTTCTTCTTACTTATTCCAAATAAAAAAAAATTCCTTCTTCTTAGTGGTTCTATTACAGTTTGTAGAAACTCGAAATGTTAGCTCATTCAAATACTACAACAAATCAAGAAGCTGCGTAGAAAATCAATCCTCAGCCCTGCCCCGACAATAACTCAACAAAGCCCTGCAGATCCTTCGAAGAAATTTCCGATTTTAGATTCGCTTTGTTCCTTGCACCTTCGATTACTTTTCTTCGAAAGTCGATAGAAGACGAGACGAAACCAACCCCATGAAATTGTACCGCGTTTGAGTTTCTCTGCTCTCTCTGATTTTGTTTTTTCAGAAGAAGAGGAAGAACAAAACAAAGCAACTTTGGATCCGAAATTTGAGGAAAAACGACTGTGAGTTAAGAACGAAAAAGAAGCAGTTCGTATTTTTCCGATCTTCCTGGAAACAGACCGAGAACCCTGCGTGGGTCAAACTAAAAACATTTTTACATTTTCTCTTCCAGCTTCAGCGATTATCCCCCCAAGCTCGAAGTGTTTCATCTCTAATCTCTCTCTCCCAAATCATCCTTTAAATTTAAACCAGCTTCTTTGATATGTTAACCCTAACTGTGGGCCCCAATAATACATACCATTAGATGAATATTAAGATTCCTACATCCAATGGTTTGAATACATTGACGACGACGACGGTTTAAATTTTAAAATGTTTCTGGCACGACCAATCGACCGACCCCACGTCCTTGCAGTTTGTACTTTGCAATTGCACCGCGTATTGAAGACGCGACGCGAGCGTCCCTCATCAACGTTGATGACGGACCACAGTATGAGCCACGTGGTATGCTATTAGAGATTATTTACCGTATGGATGTTTCTCCCATACCTAAAGGACCTTATGACAAAAACTCCAATTGTTTTGTTCCATATAACATTTGGATCTTAGTAACCACAAATAATGATCAAATCCACGGTAAAAGGTCAACGCGTGAAAAAGACTTCAATCCAACGATTATAATTAGTGATCAGGCTTATTTCTGGTTTCTTGGTCAATCTAGGGATAGACCTAACATCCATACAGTCGTTGGTCTCTGAAAATGTTCCGACGTGGCTCATATTGTGATCCATCATCTCAACGTTGTTGACAGGTCCGTCATCAAAGAGTTTCTCAGAAAACGCGTAAACACCCTTTTGGATGAAGGTGGGAAGGAACCTTCTCCATATCTTCTCAGTGGACCTTGGAATTTTTTTTTCTTTTTTATAAAACCGAATCGGTAGACCTAAAAGACCAAAAATCATAGGTTGAATTGTAGCCGTAGGATTCTAGTATTATTTGAGATACCCAAATCCAATGGCTGTAAATCACCAATCAAGGTGATTTTTTCTATGTAAGTCCATTTAAGGGTGGGAAAAATATCCGTACTAACAATGGTCTCCAATAATGTAACACGTGGCATATATAACCAGTGGTGGAGCGAGGATTTTGCTCAAGCATGGTCAAAGTGGCAAGCGACAGTCAATAATAGTTGATGACATTGGTACCAATTTCTTTTGATAAATCAACTACTGATGTCATCATCGTTGATGACAAACTACATTATAGGTCACGTGGCACACTCTTAGAGACCTGTGATTGTATGGAGGTTTGGCCCATCCCTATGTGGACCTGCTGACCAAAATCTAGCTTGATTAGTGATATCTAACCGTTGAATTAGACATTTTTTCATGAAAAATATTTAACTGTTGGATTTAAACATTATTTGAGGTAATTAGATTCAGAGGTTAGAAATCACTTGGCTGATTTTTTGGTTTGTAGGTGTACGTAACATCCATACGGTAAATGGTCCAGTCTTATGGTTCGTCATTATCTGCATATAACCTTTTTTCTCTAAGTGCTCATTTGACAGCCTATCTTTGTCTCAGTAGAGTCTTTCAGTGGGATGTTTCGGTCCTCTTCCCAGACTATGCCATCTTAAGGTGCTCCTAAATGTAAGGATCTTTTCAACATCCATGAATGATAAATCATAGATCAAACTGCCGAATCAAAATAATTGGGTGCTATCATCACCCCAAGGACGCCTTCGGCATCCAGGGGTCACGGACCGACCATAGAACCCTGTTCATAAGAGTGTTGAACGTAGCAAATACTGTGGTCCACCAAAGAATGGGCCAAACATTGAAGATGAGGGTGGGAAATGTAAGTGTTGCACGTGGCTCAAACTGGAGACCACCTATGGAAGGGCAAACATTCAAATTCGTGGGTGGGCAACTCGCGTGTTATAATTTTTTTCCCAAAGGTCAGAATCCCACCCAACGTTCAAGAGGTTTGGAGTAAATGACCCTCCAGAAAACCTTTTCAATTTTCTCCATCCGAGAAGACCACTAGGTTGGACACGTGTGCCGCCCTTTTCACACTCACAGTCTACTTTACCGCGTGGCACCATCTTAGGTATTACAGTCCATTACTCACCGTATGGATGTTTGACCCCTTCCTAAGTAGACGTACGGACCAAAGATCAGCCTGATAGGCCACAATATGCTGATGCATTTGAACAAACTCAAAAAGGTCAGGATCGGGGGACAACCATTTTTGACACCTATTTTGGCTGACCGTTTAGCGGACCCACGTAGAAGATGAATCAATGGCTGATTTTTGGTCAGGAAGATCTCTATGGTGAGGAGATCATCCTCACAAAAATTCAAATCATTTCGATATTCGTAGACTGGTTGAGAAGTTGAAGAATTATAGACCGTCCATTTTTACTGTGTAACTTGAAAACTACATTTGATTGGGTTAGAAATTTCAGAATGGGCGGATTTTTTGTTGGTGTGATCTATATGATGAGGAGATAATCCTCACCAAAAATCAGCCATTGATTCATCTTCTACGTGGGTAGGCCAAAATGATTGTAAAAAACGGTTGTCAAAAATGCAGATTGTGGCGTGATGTGATTGGCCCTGCTTTAAAAATCCGTGTCAATGCTTGAAAGTTCTCAAGGTTAAAAAGTTGCTTGTTTAAATTTTGAACAGTCCAACAACAAAAATGCGGGCCGCACCATTCACTCCTGTAGTAACGTACACGAAATCTGATTCAAAACAAGATTGCAACTTCTTGGATCGCTTTATCGACCGATTAATGATCACATGGTTCAAGGGTCCATGGACGTTGTCATGGTGCATAGTGGTGTCTTTTTGGGTCTACGGCCAATGAAAAGAGTGGTGATCATACGGTTGGGGATCCATGTGGTGTCCACATTTTGATTGGTGCGGCGCTAATATTTTATCATATTTGAATTTATATTTTAGTAGCTTGAGGTGTGCCCTAGAGTAGAAAACCCCTTTCCCCCGGCTTGTTCGACCCAGGTCTAGCCTGGTGGTAGGCGGAGCCTTGCCCCCAGAAAGCCGCTGGCCTAAAGAAAAAAGAATCAACTTGTGTTACAATGAAGTTCCATGCACAATCATATGCCATAATTCCAATATCACATGGTTTTAAAGCATATTAGTATGATGCATCAACCTTTTTCCTGATTCAGCCAATTCGGGTGGGACCCAGTTTTTGTTAGGTCTATTTAGTGCCTATTAGTGGTTGAGGATTTAGTTGTTTGTTTGCTTAATTAATTAGCCACAGTGGACTGGTTGTTCTACGTCTATCCTCAAAATTAGCTTGGTATCTCTCTTTCCACGTGTATCTTGTGATTGTGGCACACATGGCCATCTAGACATTGGATTGGGTCCGAAACTCTATTCTTTCTACCGGATCAGTTCTGGATTACGATTATGTGAACCAATCTCTTATCGGATCGGGTTCGGATCAAAACTGATCTGAACCCAATCCATTGACAGCCCTAGAGTTCAAGGAGGAAGTGTACTGTTTTTGTCTTACTCGGACATTGCTTCTATAGGGAGCATTTTCCATAAAAATATTTGCAGTTCAAATTGCCTCACCCATTTGGTTGATGAGATGCCTCAACCCTCTATCATGTCGTCCCATTACACTTTCCCTCATCTCCACATGTCACAACATTTTTTTTTTTTTAAAGGTAAAGTGGAAGATTTATTAAAGCACTTAAAAAGGGTGAGAACCTTCCAAGGCAAAGAGAAAGGGGTTGATGCATCTCCTCAACCTAATGTTTGAGGAGAAGAAAACATTGGCATGTGGCAAGTCGCAACCCACACATGTTGACGTGGGGTACCCCGGTCCACTATCCACATCACTTTTGAAATATTTTCTTTTTAATATATGTGGGTCCCACTTCAACTGTGTGGGACAACTCCGCAGTGTAGTTCTGTCCCGTTGTAATAAAGTATTTTCATTATAAAACACACAAAAAATGAAAAAAATAGTCTAGTTTGACAGATTGTTAGCCCCCGTATTGGATTATGTCTTCGGAGGCTTCCGCACCCTGAGATTGACAAAATCCATGGGGTCGCTACATTTAACGTGCTGACTCGAGCATACGGTTAGACTGGTTACACGCCATCAGGCGGTCCACGCATCCAATGGACCCTCAGCCTTCAGAATTAGTCGTAGTCAAGATTTAGAAGCTGATACGCGGAAAAACTTTTGATATTCAAAATTGCTCAACGTCTTGACGTTTTCTACTCCCAAAATGTCCAGTGGAATCCTCTTTAAGGACTAACGACATACGAAGCCCTCCCATTAGTGGATCTAGACACAAAAGAAAAAAACCTAATTAATGATCTCTAGCTGCTGGACTCTAAGTTGTTGTATTGGAGCATCTTTTGGGGTGCTAAAATCCAATGGCTAGAAATTACCAATCCTGCTGATTTTTGGTGTATAGATCTATCAAGAGGTTGACCAAACATCCATGCAAGTTTGTGCCATGTGCCATTTTGACATTTTTGTGTTACCCAGGATATTGTAGCAGCTTTGGTCATTAGAATAATGGATAGTTGTAAATTCGAATCTGTATTCGAATAATTGGATATTATCTAAAAATTTCAGATATTGGATTCGGATAATATTTGATATTCGAATGCTTTTCAGATACAGATTTGATATTGATATATCCAATTTTATAATAATTGATCCACTATATTATATAAATATAACTACATATAATAAAGAAAATAAAATACATATATATATATATACACACACACACACACAAATAGATATTATTTTTATTTAATTTACTTATTGGACGAATTAGATTTATCGAATATCCAATAAGTTAATCGGTTTCGAATTCGAATATTGTTCAGAATAATTGTTAATTATCAAATTGAATTCAGATGTCACATTTTTTATTTTATTTTTTGTGAGCTTCTTATCTCTTTTTATCAAAGGAAAAACCCAAATGAACTTCCTATCTCTTTCTACTGAAAAAAAAAAGTGGACTTCTCTTTATCTTTTTTTTTCCTCATAGAGACTTCCTTACTTTATCGTCAATTTCTTTTGTTTTGCAAAGGAGGTTGAGGGAAACTCTTAAAGGAGAAAAAAGAAAAAGAAAAGAGCATAAGCACCTACATTTTGCTAAACAACAAAGACTTATTGAAATACAACATCTTCGAAAAAAATACCCTTACATTCTATGGAGAATTTTACCTTCTCTACATGATCCTCAATAGTATGTCCAGATAATAAAGGTCGAAGTCTTCATCCTCTGATGAAGTCGCATGTTGGGAGGTGGTTGGACTTACAAAAGACCCTCTGATGCTAAAGTCAGGAAACAAAAGAGATCAATTGTATTATATCCTTAATTTTTATTCATGACTAATTTTAATACTTTTGATTAAATAAGGTTAATTATTTAAATTCATCAACTGTCATAAATTATTAATTTCTTAAATTTATAAGATAATAATATTATATAGATCTTATGGAGTAGTTATTATGTGGTAGGCTCGTTTATATACTCCAATTAGTATACATAATCTGGTATTATCTACTAACAACATTATTGTAATAACCCACAAATAATAAATTTTTATAATTAAATAATGATATTTATTTAAGTGGACACATAGACACGTGACTCTAATAGTTAATATTTTTAAATAATTAAAATAATTATAAATCTAATTTAAAAGTAAAATATTCATAAATAATAAATTTTAAAAATTATGGAGGTCCTTATCCATTTAACTTAAACATGTTACTATTAAGGGAATCCATAAAAGCAAACTACTAAATAAGGATATTTTGATACTTACAGATCTAGAATTAAATAGAAAATCTTTTGAAAACTAAGCTTTATATATATATATATATATATTTAGAAGAAAATTTTCTCCAAATTAATAAAAAATTGTAAAGAATAGTTTTAAGAGACTTGAGTTAAATGTCACACCTTGGTCTATATCGATAAAATCGTTTGAGGTATTATTAGCTTCTACTTTTCGACATCTTCGATTTATTGATCAATCTGCAAAAATAAGTAAATACACTTTTTTTATGATTTTTTCTATTAATTAGTTTTTGTTCCACTCTTTATATATGTATTATACTTGAGTTTATTTATTTATTTTTATAAATATAATATCGTGATATGATTATCTTGATCTTGTTATTCTTAATAAATTATTATAATTTATTAAATGGTTGGATATTAGATTGATTGCATTGCATACATTTTTTAAGTACGTGATTGGTTCAAATGGTTGAAAATTCTTGAGCAATATAGGCCCTAGAGCCATTGTGTGCAAATCTCAAAATTCATGTAAAAGAACTCTTAATTGAGTTGCTATAAGCATTGGAAAAACAATGAGACCCATAATAGATTATTGATTGCATGTACATATTAATTTTATGATCATAATTTATTTTTGAAATACTTGATTTCTTGTTCTATGCTTATACTCAACCCATGCCATCCCAAATAAAGAACAAATAACACTAGAGTTCCCTAGCTTCATTGTAGCGAACATGGTTGGCTCAATTCCCCACTTACACATAACGCAATAATCCACCTTCTTTTAATAAGGATGTCAATAGTCAAAACATAAAAAAAAAAAAGAAAATGAAAAAGGTTACTTTAGATAAGATTTTGGAGCCACAAACTACATACATTAGAAAGAACACTCTTAGAGTAGGTATAAGGGTCAATTAAAAAGAAAAAACAAAATTTGACTAAGAAAGAACACTCTTAGGTATAGGCTTATACTCAACCCATGCCATCCCAAATAGAAAACAAATAACACTAGAGTTCCCTAGCTTCATTGTAGCGAACATGGTTGGCTCAATTCCCCACTTACACATAACGCAATAATCCACCTTATTTTAATAAGGATGTCAATAGTCAAAACATAAAAAAAAAAAAGAAAATGAAAAAGGTTACTTTAGATAAGATTTTGGAGCCACAAACTACATACGTTAGAAAGAACACTCTTAGAGTAGTTATAAGGGTCAATTAAAAAGAAAAAAAATTATAAGAGTATGTTATAAAGTCTGTCTTATGGGTGTGGAATTTGGAAGAGGATTCTAAAGGTAAATGAGAGAGTCTTGGTAGGAATGAGTCTAACATTAGGAGATGGGTCAAGAATCAAATTCTGGGAAGATGTGTGATGTGGCGAATCATGCCTTAAGGTAGCATTCCCTCGTTTGTACTTGCTCTCTCAACAGAAAGGATAATTCATTTTCTCGTTTTGGATCGAGTTTGATTAAGGAGGATCTTGGGACCTTTGTCTAAGGAGAAACATTTTCGTATGGGAAAGTGATCAACTTGACTCTCTATTGGACATGTTGAGGGGTTACATGGTCATACACACAGAGGAGTACAATTTGTATTGAGCCCACTCAAAGTTGGGGTGTTTTTCGGTTAGCTCCTTTTATGACCTCTTACCCCTTACTTCACATTAACACCTATTGTTATGCCCAAATGTTTAGAGATATTTCATTCCTTTGAAAATCTATTTTTTTTCTTGGGTTGCCCATCATCATAAATTGCACATCTTAACAACTTGATCGCTAGAAAATGGATTCTAGTAAATTTTTGTGTACCGTGAACTTAAATGATGAATCCACAAATCAACTTCTGGTGTATTGTGACTATGCCACACGGATGTGGTTATATTTTTTTGGACAAGTGGGGTTTTCAAGGGTAATGCCACAAATTATGGGAGTTTTGCCATGTGGGTGGCCCAAGCTAGCTTTCTCATGTAGAAAGAAAATTCTATGGAAAATGGTGCCTTACACAGTTATCTAGGGCATTTGATTGGAGAGAAATGGAAGAACATCTAGGGGTAAGGAAAACACCATGCAAGAGATTCTCATAAACATTAAAGCACTTCTTTTCTCTTGGGGATCCATCTTTCAGGAGATGAGATGTGTCTTCTTTAGTTATATGGTGTTTAGCGTTGACACATTTATAGGAGAGAGGGTAGTTTCTTTGCTGCTCACTTTGAGACTCTTTCTTTTGTTTTCTTTATTTTTTTCCTTTTCCTTTTCCTTGTACTTTTGTTCCCTTTCTCAATCTTCTCGATCTCCCTTAATACATTTGAGTTATAAAAAAAATATTCATAATGTGGACGAAGATTTGTTCTAAAATATTTTAATGATTAACAACAAATTAATTTATTGATAATTGAATTAGATGATTACATCAAGCATAATCAAGGGTTTAAATAGAAAGTATGATATTGAAATACAAGTAACAACCTGAATCTCTCACAACTAAATATAATCATAATTTAATTTAATTTAATCACGATCAAACGATCATAATCTAATAGTGATTCATATATTTCATGAGATTGTGATATGTTGAATCACAATCAATAATGAGTTTGACAAGGATGAATTATATTAATAAAATGGGGGCTGCTTTTAAGTTATTTGATTTTTGGCATTTTTAATTTGCGACGATAATAACCTCACCATTTTCATATCTCCTGTATAAAAGTAGTTTATCGCCTACCTAACCTAACTTAACCACATAAAGCGGATTTACCTAACAGCACAACGAAATTAATCAATTAAACCTTTGACTAAATAGGACGCAAGTGCTCCCTCTTATGCGACTGCAAGTTTGATGTGCACGTGCACTGCGGACTTACTAGAAGTAACTGATCAAGCTATTTTTGGTCTGTAGATGCACTAAGGGGTGGGCCAAACATCCAATACGGTCAGTGGTCTCTTATAGTATGCCACGTAGCTCATATGGACGTTTGTTAGCTGACAAAGAGGTTCATGACGGAAACCTAAAAACTTCTGTCACAACCCATGATACGAGCCACGTGGCACACTCTTAGTGAACGCTGACTGAATCTCTTATAAATCACTAATCAGGCTGATTTTTGGTTTACAGGTCCACTGAGGGACTGGCCAAAACATCTATACGGTCAGCGTCCACTAAGAGTGTGCCAAGTGACTCAATTTGTGCGTTGTGAGAGAAGTTTTACTTACTGGTCCTGATGTAACAAGGTATACCTAAGGTCTTTTCAAATGCGGAAGCTGAATTTTTGGTAGTCACCGTCGACATCTGGGCCCACTGACCGCATGGATGTTTAGCCCACCCCTTAGTAGATATTCATACAAAAAATCAGCTTGTTTGATGATTATTAGCCGTTGGTTTTAGTACTAAAAACAATCATTGCATTCAACGGCTATAAGAACGCCTTAAAATTTACTAAAAAGTGCTAAAATTCTAATGGTAATAGATTTACCAATCAAGGTGATCTTTTGTGTGTATACTGCATATCCACCGTGGGGTGGGATAAAGTGATAAACATCCATGCGGTCGGTGGGCCCAGATGACAGCAGTGAGTAACAAAAATCGTGCTTCTGCATTTGTAAAAGTTGGAGACATACCTTGTTACATTCTGTGGGTCTAATGCGTTGTACTTCATATTCATAGTTCATAGTGGCTTGCTTTGTACTTCATACTAACAAGGGAAATGATTTTTCCAGTGAGCTTTTTTAGGTGTCTGGTTTTGGGAAGGGACGTCTTTAGAAAATTTTCGCTGGCCCCAGATATGGGACCCCAAGTAAAACATTGCTCCAACGAATCTATTTTTCAAATTTCAAAAAATTGAAATTTGAAATCAAAGTTGAATTTAAAAGTTAAAAGTTAAAACCACCTAACCTGTTCTTCAAATTTTAAAATTGAGGGGGAAGAGATAATTAAAGTTAAATTCAAATTCAAAAACTATTCGTCAAAATTGAAATTAAAGTCAAATTCAAATTCAAATTCAAAACATGTTTTTCAAAGTTCAAAATATGAAATAAAAGATGAATTTCAAAATATTGCCCGCCTTATTGGATCTCTGCGCTTTTCCCTCCCCCTCCTCCATTCATTGAAAAAATAAAAAAAATAAAAACATAAATTTTCTATCCAAAAGAAAAGGATGTTTTGTCACGAAGGTAAAAGATAAACCAAAAGTAAATTGAGACGTGGAGGAGTAAAAGAGGTAGGAGCTAAAAAAGTCTAAAATAATAAAGAAAGATGAATTATAAAAAGGGAAATTAAGAGGAGCATCCATGTGATCAGGCATGGGATCAGGATGGGACCACTATCAAATATCTAGAGAAGAGTGAGCTGTTCATATTTCTATGTATGGGCCTGTCATTGGGACACCCATTGAATAATAAGTTTCTCATACTAACAATTTTCATTCGAAAAGGACTGACGACGCACAGAACACGATCAGAGTGATCTAAATCCTCGGGAGTTGAACCCGTGATACACCCTCACATGACTGATACACGTCCTAATCTCATCGATCAGGACCGTATGTCAGTGGGATATGAATTGCCAACGAATTGATGGAGGATGATAAAACATTGGAAAAAGATGTAACAAGGTATGACTGAAACTGTTCATTTGCGGAAGCGGCATTTTTGGTAGTCACCGCTGCCTTCTGGGCCCACTGACCGCTTAGATGTTTAGGTGGGATATACATACCAAAAATCACCTTGATTGGTAATCTATAACCATTAGATTTTAACACTTTTTAGCACCATTTAAGGTGTTCTTATAGCCGTTGAATACAACCATTTTTTTAGTACTAAAACCAACGGCTAAAAATCATTAAACAAGCTGATTTTCTGTATGAATGTCTATTAAAGGGTGGGCTAAACATCCATGCGGTCAGTGGGCCCAGATGGCAGTGGTGACTACCAAAAATGCCGCTTCCACAAATGAAAAGATCTCAGGTATACCTTGTTACATCACACAATGCAAAATATAGACCACGTGGCACACTCTTAATGGACGCTGGCTGTATGAATGTTTGGCCAGTCCCTCCTCGTTGGACCTATAAACCAAAAATCATCCTGATTAGTGATTTACAACCTTTGGATCTTTGTACCCAAACAACACTCAATAATGCTTGAGTTCTTACCGTTAAAATCAACCTATGAAAATAACTTCAATCCAATCGCTTAGAAATCACTAATCACACTGATTTTTGGATTACAGGTCCACCGACAGACATCCATACGGTCACCGTCCACTAAGAGTGTGCCACATCGCCTGTGATTTGCATTGTGACATAATCAACTGTCAGACGCTGTGACAAGTTTTGCTCGTGGATTTTTAAAGCAGTGAAACAGTGGCCAATTACATGGCTCCACAATCTGCTGTTCAAAAAGCATTTCTGGGTTTGTACAAAAGCACCAGCAGATTGTGTTGCCATGTCATTGACCACTGCTTCGCTGCTACAAACATTTTCTAGGTATCTGAAACCCTTTGTCTCTTATATTGCCACGTAGTACACTCTTCCGGGCCCACTGAATGTTTGGTTAACGGTGGACCACCTACACACCAAAAAGTCAACGTTCTTGGTGCTTTCTACCAGTAGGCTTGGAGCACTTTTTCACCATGGGCTTTATGAACATGTTTATGGCTCGGTTCCAATCCCATAATGAAAATGTGGTCAAACCCAATGGCTAGGAATCACCAATCACACTGATTTTTGGTGTGTGGGTCCACCAAGTTGTGAGGCAAACAGTCGTGGGGCATAGGACCCCAAATAATGTACCACCACGTGGCAATTTGAGGGACTTCTGCATCAAAATTTTGATACAGAAGTCTGTATCATATATATATATATATATTTCCCTTTGAACGTCTCAAAGGGTATGATGATGAAAGGGAAAATTGGTCAAAATGATAACATTATGAAATAATCAACCACTAAGGATAGTTGGCTAAAGATATTGCTGTTAATGATAGCCTTTATTTACATAAATTCTACTTCTAATTCCCACTTTTTTGCTATTTAAACAATTTTTAAAAACAAATTATAGTTTTAAGAAAATTCTTTTTGCTTAAAAAAATCTCAAGGAAAAAATAAAATCCCTGAAAAGGTGTCAACTTGCTCAGTTGGTAAAGTTTGCAGGTGATGATAACATAGACCTGGGTTCAATACTCGCCTTCACCGAGTTACCAATCTCTTTAAAAAATAGACTTACTTATAAAAAAAAATCAATTATTAAAAAAATATATACAATTTAACAAAACAATATTATGGATCATGGTTACCATTTGAACAAAATTACATTTTGGTTTTGACACAAATCATGTTTCATTTTTTTGAAATAATTTAAATAGGAGAAAAAAAAAAAAAAAAAGCAAAATGGGAATTAAAATAAAGATTTGAGAGAAAATGGACTAGCTAACAATTATTTGTGTAAAGCAATCCTTAGTTGCCATATTTTCAATCCACCTTAGTGGTTATTTCTTTCATAAAGTTATTTGTTAGTATCACCTAGCTTAAGACTTAAGCTTTCCGCACCTCTATCATCTAGCTTCCAGGTGATAGAGGTGTGGAAAGCTTAAGTCTTAACCTAGGCGATTGAGGTGCTGAAAACTTAAGTCTTAACCTTTAGATTGATGCATGATTTGAAAAAGACATTGTTGATGATATATAAGCAATATAATTGAAGAAGAGTGGTGGAAAGAAGAGGTTAAGGGGTGTACGTCTTCTTAGATTACTTGGAAGCTAAGGAAGATCAAAGGCAAACATAGAAAGTGAAGCCACCTTCAAAAGCTTTTGAAAGGAACCCTAAAGCAAGAAGAGTCTTTTATGGAGGGAAAAACTCAAAGGAACTTTGGCTAAACGAATGGACATTGGTGAAACAACGTAAGGAAATAAGTTATGCCTTTGTGAATTACTTCTAATCTATTTATAATACAATCAACTCTAGTAAATAATTAAAACTTTGTAGACCTTGTTTTAAATGTCACTGAAGAAGTTAATAAGATCTTTTATGGGATTTTCCTATTCTGCAAGGATTTTGATGATCATTAAGTCACATTGACGAGTCATGTAAATCTACTGTATCTATGTGATTAATCTTTTTCTGTTCTCTCTACTTTTGCTGGTTTATAGAAGGTCGATTTTCAACACAAGGGTTCATCCAAAAAAATGATAATTTGACCACAGAAGCCGCCTTCAAAAGCTTTTTGAAGGAACCCTGAAGCAAGAAGAACCTTTTATGGAGAGAAAAATCAAAATAACTTTGGCTAAAAGATTGAAATTGGTTAAACAACAATAAGGAAACAAGTTATGCCTTTGTGAATTACTTTTTATCTATTTATGATACAAGCAACCCTAGTAAATAATTAAAACTTCGTAGACCTATTTTAAATGTCACGGAAGAAGTTAACAAGATCTTAATGAGATTTTACTATTTATTAAGCTACACTGCAGAACCACGTAAATCTACTGTGTCTGTATGATTAATCTTTTTCCGTTCTCTCTATTTTTTATGGTTAGTGGAAGGTCGATTTTCAACATAAGGACTCATCCCAACATTTGATAATTTGACCAGAGAAGCCCACCTTCAAAAGAGGAACCCTAAAGCAAGAAGAGCCTTTTTATATAGGGAGAAAAATCAAAAAAACTTTGGCTAAAAAATAAAAATTGGTTAAACAACAAGGACATAAGTTATGCTTTTGTGAACCACTTCTAATCTATTTATGATCCAAACAACCCTAAGTAAATAATGAAAACTTTGTAGACTTGTTTTTAAATTTCACTGAAGAAGTTTACAAGATTTTGGTGGGAGAACCAAATCCATATGGAGTTAAAAATGCAGTTTTCCAAATAGGTCAAAATATCCAAGGACTAAAGCCAACAATGGCAGGCCCCCTCCAAATATACAATGATAAATCAATTAAGATGGATCCTAGAGGCCCAAAATCTAGTAAGGTAGGAATTATTTTGGAAAACTACTTGGACGATTCTATTGCAGTCAGGTGCAAAATGAGAAGGCATATAGGTCCAAGAAGATGAACCTGGCGCAGTTCGGGATGGACTTGGCACGAGAACGAGTGGTTCTATGAGACAGAATTATTTAGCAAAATTTTAATATAGAAGTCCCTCATAGTGCCACGTGGCACTCTTTCTAGGCCACTGACCCATGAATGTTTGGCCCACACCTTGGTGTACCTACAAACCAAAAATCAACACGAATGGCGATTTCTATATGTTGGATTTGAGTCATTTTTCATTGTGGGCTTCATGAGCAGGCCTATCTATGAGTTTGTTTCAAGCCCATGATGAAAAAGTACTTAAATCCAATAGATAGAAATCATCAATCATGTTTATTTTTAGTGTGTGGATCTACCAAGTTGTGGGCTAAATATTTATTGGGTCAGTGGCCCCCAAAGAGTGTACCACGTGGCATTTTGAGGGATTTCTATATCATACCTTTCATACCTAATTCATGGTGTCAAAGGCTTTAATAGGTCATCGGAGAACCTCTACCATCGTTTGTGGAGTGCTAGGGAACAAACGAGTATGCCAGAGTGGGCATAGAAAAGGAGTAGTAAAATTTTGATGACAGGGTACAATATGAGCCACGTGGAACACTCTTAGAGGACTTTGACCGCATGGATGTTTTTCCAATCTTTAGGAGGACCTACAAACCAAAAATCAGCTTGATTAGTGATTTCAAACCTTTGGATCTTTGTACCTCAAGTAATGGTCAATAATGCTCAAATTCCCATGATTAAAATCAACCCATGAAAATAATTCCAATCCAACGCCTAAAAATCACTAATCGGGCTGATTTTTGGTTTGTAGCTCCACCTAGGGATTGACCAAACATCCATACAGTCAAAATCCTCTAAGAGTATGCCACGTGGCTCATATACCTCAAATAATGGTCAATAATGCTCAAATTCCCACGATTAAAATCAACCCATCAAAATAATTCCAATCCAACGCCTAAAAATCACTAATCGGGCTGATTTTTGGTTTGTAGGTCCACCTCGGGATTGACCAAACATCCATACAGTCAGAATCCTCTAAGAGTGTGCCACGTGGCTCATATTGCGCCCTGTCACCAAAGTTTTACTCCAAAAAAAATATTCTGAATTCCCAAAAAATGCCATGTCGCACACTCTTTCGGGCCAATGGTTGGCCCATCGCTTCCTCTATGATTATAAAATATATGGGCTAGTGTAAGATACCTAGGATCATCCAGGCCAAGTCCAACAGATCCAGATTCACTTGGTACAAGTACAAATCCCTAGGATCAAATTCTCCAAACAAGTAACTTCCTCCAGAGAATAATGAGAATACTTTTCAAAAAATTTAAATTGAGCATTTTTTTCCATCATGGGCTTGATTTCTAGCTATTGGATTTTGAGCATTTTCATCATGGGCCTGGAGCTCATTAATAGACCTGTATGAGAAGCCCATGATAAAAATGTTCAAATCCATGGCTAGAAATCACCAATCAGGTTGATCTTTGTTGTGCAGGTCCACCAAGGGATATGTCAAACATTCATAGTGGGCCAAAAAAGTGTGCCAGGTGGCATTTTGGGGAGTTACGGGCATACTTTTTGTATACCGATGTGGGCACACTAGATGATGGGCTCGAGTACTAGTAAGCAACGAATTTATTGCTTTTTTTGTTAGAGCGTAGAACACATTTATTGCGTTGCAAAGATGCTATTTTGCTATGGGTCAGGATCAGGTGACACCAATTTTGCCATACCCACGTGGACAATGAATCAATGGCTGATTTTTGGTGAGGATGATCTCCTCACCCTATAGAGGCAACCCCATCAATGAGGGTTTCAAGTTAACGGGAAAAAACAGACGGTCCATAATTCTTCAACTTGTAAATCAGGCTACGAATATATATCAGAATGATTTGAATTTTTGTGGGCGATCTCCCACCATAAAGACCATCATCACAAAAAATAATCCCATTCCAAAACTTCTAATTTATAAATTGAATCCTGTAAAAATTTGTCCCGGGGGGTCCTGATACTTTTGCTATTCCTTTGAAGACAAGAAAAACTTCCTAGAAAACCAACCACACCTTTTTTTAAACCCGAAAAGGATATTGTTGAATCCATTGATAGGGCCTTGTTAAATGAGGAAAATGTGTGGTGAGGCAAATCCAGGGAAGTGTGGTTGAGAGATTGGGACAGGAATACGATTTTGTTTTTTTTCATTTGTCCACCATCATTAAATGGTGTGTACAACACGGTTGGGAATGAGTAGTCCCACATGTGAGTTTGCTTCCTCTGATCGCGTGTTCAAAACTGCTTGGCTTCTTGTTTAACCCAGTTGGTCTGGGCATGCCCCACTCACCTATGCATAATAAAGAGTAAAGCTTTGATGGCGGAGTTCCATCATCAACGAGACTCTAATCCAATGGATAGAAATTACATATCAGGTTGAATTTTGGTATTTAAGTCTACCTAAGGATGGGCCAAACATCCATACGGTCGGTGGTCTCTAAGAATGTCCATGTGTCTCATAATGCGGTCCGGTCTGTTACATCTCATGACACATCTCATGGAAGTGTCATGAGATGTAAATGTACGATAAGGATTAGTCCCTATTGATCCAGGCTTCAGATGAACACAAAATGTTGTTTTTGCAACAATAAAATGATTTATTAATTTTTTTTCGTTAAAGTAGACATCCGATAACAAAGTTAAGTACTTTGTCTCCATCATGTGGTACAAGCATGATGGGAGATTAGATCGAGTTCAAGCTTAGTTGAATCTCGAGGATAGTGTTGTCTCAATTCCTTGCACAAATGGGAAGTTTCAACTATCTTCAAGAAGCATAAATGCACCTCCAAGCTTGATTCGAAATTTTATATATTCCCAAAATAACCTTTTAAACCTAGTCGAATGCCCGCCCTTGAACAAAATCCTGATTCCACCACGGCAGGTGAGCCAATTTTGGGATCATGATCGGGGGGTCTATGTTACCTTGTTGTGGAGTACCCTTTTGCATACCATAAAACTTTGAAATATTATATATACTAGGGGAACACCACATGCGATTTATGTGCACATTACATGTGGCACACTCGTAGAGATCATTGACCATATCGATGTTTGGCCCATCATTAGGTGGGCTTATATGCAAAAGTCAACCTGATTAGTGGTTTTTAAGGATTTGATTGGAATCGTTTTCATGGATTGATTTTTAACCATAGATTTGAAGCATTATTTGGGGTACTCAGATCCAAACGTTTGCAATCACTATTCAGGCTGATATTTGGTGCATAGGTCCACCTAGGAATGGGACAAACATCCATAAGGTCAGTGGTCTCTAGAAGTGCCATTCACGTGGCTTATACTATTGTCCCTCATCGTGGGCGTGCCAAACATCCTGAACTGTGAAAAGACATTTAATGAGGGAAGGTTATACCTTTGACAGTTGAGAGGCCTTTAATTGTGGCACATGGGTGGCAACCCTGGTTGTTGCTTCATGATCCGGGTGCGTGTGTTTGTTGTGGAGTACCCTTTTGCATACCCTAACACTTTGAAATTTTATATATATTCCAAAAACACCATTTTAAATCTTGCAGAATGCACACCCTTGAGCAAAATCCTGGCTCCGCCGATGCAGGTGAGCCAATTTTGAGTTCATGAACTTCCTTACTGGTTAATACAAATAAACAAGGAGGATAAAAATAAAAATTAATGAGATTTTTTCTTTTAGTAGTGTGAGTTGGTAGAAGCCACGACACCTATCTACTTTTTTTTATTGGAATAAAGTATGAGTTAGGCCACGTGGAGATGATCATGATGAACTATCCAATGGTACAGTAAATTATTTCTCCATGGTGATCAAGTTGACCTGTTGAACTTGGAAGGGAGGAAGAATCCTGCAGTTGAGCACTCCTGTCTAGACGTGACCGAGGGCAAGGTGATGAAGTTGACCTGTTGAGCTTGGAAGGGAGGAAGAATCCTGCAGTCCAGCACTCCTGTCTAGACGTGACCGAGGGCAAGTGCAGGAGAGAGCATGAAGGTCGTTTTTTTGCTGACTTTTTACAGGTTAGAGTGTTGTCACTAACGGATATAAAAATATTTAAATTGTTGATGGCGAATCCAACGATTCCAACCCACCAAATCTTTAATCCAAAATAGTTGTATGGACCGGGTTTAGGCAGGCGTGCGAGGACAACCTATCATGAATTGGAAGAACATGGGGTTCTGAATTGACCCCCCCATGTCTTATCTTTTGTTTCTAATCCTTTTGTTAGTTTTTGGGCCATTTCGGATTTCTTGAGAAAAGCCAAGCATCTAGCCCCAACAAGTACAAGACGCACTAAGGAAATGATAGCATGAGACACCTTACCATCTTATCTTGCATCTACCCATTCAAATCATAACAATCCTAACCATCTGATCAATAGGGTTTCTCTCTTAAACATTTGTTAATGCTCTAATCACCCTTCAAATTTCAGTGAATAGTTAGGGATATCTACTGGATTTTCGATTCTATTCTGGGTGACACATGTGACATGACATGAAATTGGTCGGGTTCCCTTGATCCATATTTCGATCCAACTTTATTTTATGTAAAGACTCCAAGTTCCAAGATCCATAAGAATCCAAGACCCTCCAAAGAAACATGATCCGTACATCAATTAAATATGGGCCGGCCAGTTCAGCTTGCCCACCCATTTGGTTGAGGAGATGCCTCAACCCCTTATCATGTTGTGACATGTGGAAGGGAGGGCAAGGTTTACCTAAAGAGTAGGTTACATCTACCGAAAGATAGCTTGAACACAAAGTAATTCTCCCAGTTACCCTTGACCACCCCTCCACGTGCTGATAGATGATTGGGAGTTGAGGCATCTTTTCAATATCAAAGATTGATCAAATACCTAATTAAACTATTTACCTTATTTCAATATCATTTTAGCAAGGATACGATGGAGTCTAATACCCAAGTCAGGATCCAACACGGATGCAGTACTATAAACCGTCACTATTCTAATGATCCATGCATAACCTATAAAAATGGACATGGGTTGAGCGGGTTATGATACGGGCCCACTTTTCATACCTAGTAGATGGAATTGTCTACATTACTAAACATGTGCATGTCACGCCCCGATGGATGAATCTCAAGGCGTGAGCACAGAACAAATTTCAATACATCACGAGAATCAGGAGATCGTCTAATTAATGTCGGATTAATATAAAACCAAACTAAAAATGAACTGAATTAAATAAAATTTAAACCAAAATTACCATTGAGTTCAACCATTTACCTAAGAAACAACTAAAATGTCTCGATGTCTGAATGAAATACATGGTATACAATATTGGTGATGTGGGTACCATAATTTTCACACTTTTACATAAATCCCGAGGACTGATTGGCACATATCTCAAGGTATGCATCCCTCGAGGATGTTCTTTAGGGTGCATCCTTTTTAATATGCACCCGAGTCCCACCATATTATTATCCATTTTACAATGTTTATGTCATGATTATTTTCTATTTATAAACCTTTTCACCTATAGATAATGAGGCATTTTCATCTTCTTTGAAGCCCAAGTACTGTAACAAGAAAAATATAACTGTAACATTAGAAAAGAAATAGTGGATTACTTCCGCCAATGAGGCTGATGACATAGTCGATCGGATTCCGCCGATGAATTTCGCTAAAAAATTGTCTATTTTCTCATTTTTCAAATTCTTTTATGTTTTTTGATCCCTTTTTATTTATTTTGTTGATGTATGTGCGAATCTAACATATTTGGGGTGAGACAAATTTACAATTAACTAAACAACTAACATGCTTTATAAATATATAAAACTATCATGTTAGTTTATGAGAAATTATTTATAGAAAATGATCTTAAAAATATATTGTCAAAGTTGAATGTCGATACGAGGGACAAATTGATCATTCATGCAATGTTTTGGGCAAATTGGTTAATCTTTTTGGAGGCTGGTCGACTCCCTAACACTTGACGACACCTATCCATAGGACCGGTCGACCCGTCTAACATGAGTTTCAAGACTGGTCAACCCGTTTGCACAGATAGAAACTTGTACAGAGAAAACACAACTTGTGAAATTCACTAATAATTCTATGCAGATAAAAAAATACAATTTAAGGTGCATTGAAACCAATACAAGCCATAGATTCAATAAAAAAAATACTAAAAAATGATTAGAAAATATATTTTGAATAGATTTAATGTTCAAAGTAAATCGACATACAAATTAACCAAAAGAGAGAAATCAGAAAACTCAAAGGAAATCCTAATCATAGTTATCTTACATACCAAAATCCTAATCATGTCTTCTAAACGCGACATATTAAACAACAATCAAAACACAAGAGAATAAGATGGTTAATAGTGATTCACTTGCCTAGATGCACTAGCTTGAAGGATAGAGTGAGAAATCCTCCAATAGTCAAGAATTTTTCAAACCCTTACACTAGAGAGAAAATAGAGTTTTCTATTTCTTTTGTAAAATAGAAAGAGATTTTCGTCACTTTAAAAAGAGTATATATTTAAATCCTTAAAAAACTTATTTTTAAGTTAAATATGAGTCAGAAATTGGTCTAAGACCCATAAGTATCAACTAGACTACTAATTGAGTCTTATTCGAATCCTAAAAGTCTCTAAAGTGGCTCTAAAGCTCACCCAATAATCATAACATAAATAAATACAATTCAAACATTATAATAATATAATAGTAAATTATATAAATAAAAATCAACGCATATTACAGTGAAATGTTGACTACTAATGCACCATAGTCTAAATTTACGAACATGTCTGGTTAAAGCATATATATTTGGTCTGCTCTTTGAAGTTCAAAAATCAAATCTTCCAGACCTAGTATACCAATTACCTAAATCTAGGGAAGTTTGAAGATGCAACGCAAGTCCCATCCAACAAAAACCACCTTAGGTGGTCGTGGTGGCATCGACACGCATGCCCCAAAGATGCACACACCTTATCCTCATTTCATGGAAGACTTGCCCCCCCAAAAATAAAATAAAAAAAATTAAACTTAAGGTATTGGTCATAAATACATGCCCCGCGTGGCAAAAAAACCAGCATGATAGGTGATTCCTAAGCATTGGAGTAGAACATTATTTTTCATCATGGGCCAGTTTACTGAACAGGCCTGAACAGGCCCATATATATAGTTAAAAAGCTCAAATCCAACTGTTAGGAATCAACTATCAAGCTAATTTTTGGGGTGTGGATTTTCCAAATATTGATGAGTCAATGTGTCCAAACAGTGGGCCACGTGGTAAGATCTGATTGTGGGAAAAAGCATTTGTGACCAACACCAAAAAAAAAAGAAAAAAAGAAAAAAGAAAAAAAAAAGAAAAGGGGGAAAGAGAAAAGATAAAGAGGAAATGATTATGTCCAATGCCAAAGTAATAATCTCATATCTAATGATAAAAGAGAATGACTGGAAGCCTTTTTTAGGGTGACATGGAATCCAATACAAACAAGGTAAAAAAAAAATGATGAGAAGAACAATTTATCTATCTTACACACCTATTCCTTTCCGACCTAGACCAACTCGAATATCTCTAGATGCTAAGTTTTACAAAGTAAAGAAGAATCAATGAAGCTACATAGATAGGATAAGGCCAATGACTCATCAACCCATTTAAGACCCCATGGAAACTACCTTCCGCAGAACTGTCAAGCTTTTATGAAGGTGCTCAACCCATCCTCTCTCTCTCTCTCTCTATCTAGATGTCGTTGTTTCACAATATGCTAGTGTTGTGGGGGCCCATAATTTACGACTTATCTGCATTGAGGGCAACTTTCTAGGTCATATAGCCTCAGAAGCTCTTATCACACTGATATGAACCCACCAGATAGCCAGTACAGACAGACCAAGTGGCATGAGCATTGCTGTGATGCAACATTGTCTCGTTCACTATTCACCCGGTCCCCATCTCATGTCCTCATCAATAATATTTCTTCTATAAACGGTTTTCAGTCTCGATTAACCAATTCCCATGTTGTAGTCGAGTGATTTTAGGGTCCTTATGAAGGTTGAGCCACATGTCACACTCTTAGAGACTACTGAGCGTTTGGATGTTTGGCCCATTCCTAGCTTGACTTACATACCAAAATTCAACCTGATTAGTAGTTTCTATCTGTTGGATTAGAGTCTTTTCCATAGTTTGTTTTTTTACCGGGGATTTCTAGCACTATTTAGGGTACTTAGATCCAATGGTTAGAAATTACTAATCAGGCTGATTTTTGGTATGTAGGTCTACCTAGGGATGGTCCAAACGTACATAAGGTAAGTGGTCTCTCTAAGAGTGTGCCTCGTAGTTCACACTATCGTCGGTCATCAATGTTGATAGTGGACATCCGTTATCAAAGTTAAGTAGATAAGCGTGGTGTGAAGGGCGTGCCTCAACAACAGTTCTGGAGGTTGTTCTTTGATGCAGACTTCTATATCAAAATTTTGATGCAGAAGCAACGTAGTAGACTCCTTCAGGCTCACTTGCCCCTTGAATGTCTGGCCCACATTATGATAGACCTACATACCAAAAATCAGCGTGATTGGTGATTTCTAGCTGTAGGATCTGAGCACTTATTCTCCTTGGGGTTATGAACAGACCTATGAATTGGATCCAAGCCCATGATGAAAACGTGCTCAAATCCAATGGCTATGAATCACTAATCACACTGATTTTTGGTGTGTAGGTCCACCAAGACGTGGACCAAACATTAAGGGGTCATTGGGCCCGAAAGAGTCTACTACGTGGCAAATTAAGGGACTTCTGCATCAAAATTTTGATACAGAAGTTGGTATCATAGATTTATCCCAGTTTTGGCTTTAAAGTAGTAATAGATAATAGATAATGGAAAAAGTTGTAACAAGGTATGCTTGAAACTTTTTTTTCAAATGCGGAAGCACGATTTTTGTTACTTACCACTGTCATCTGGGCCCACTGACCGCATGGATGTCTATCCCACCCCTTGGTAGATATACACACAAAAAATCACCCTGATTGGTAATCTATAACCATTAGATTTTAGCACGTTTTTAATCCGTTCTTCTAGCCGTTGAATGCACCCATTTTGTTTAGTACTAAAACCGACGGCTAATAATCATCAAACGAGCCGATGTTTGGTATGAATGTCTAATAAGGGGTGGGCTAAACATCCGTGCAGTCAGTGAGCCCAGATGGCAGCGGAGACTACCAAAAATGCCACTTCCGCATTTGAAAAGATTTCAGGTATACCTTGTTACATCAAGACCCATAGAGAATAGATAATTATCCTAACCATCCCATATATATGTCTCGTCAGACAATTGACCAGATTAAAAAACAAGCTGTTAATCGAACGGTTGAAATATGAAAGATCAAGATTTGAAATTGGAGGAGAATCTAATCAGGAACAGCACATGTAAGGGCAAGGACACATACATGCACCAACACGAGAAACACGAATGTCTGATATCCAGAGGTCTGTAATGATTTCAGTTTCTTTCTGGCAACCCATCAAGCACATATTTCAGACTTGTAGCCCTTTATCTACCAAAACAAGAAAGAAAAGAAAAAAACTAAAGCAGTTGGGTTGGACTGCTGAGAGTAGAGATAAGTGGTTGAGTCAGGCTAGCTAGGTCAATCTTTATGGATGTGGGTGCTTGGGGGCAGCTGTCAATTTTGTGGTGGCCAATTATTTGGATGCGGCAACAAGGAAAAGAGGGGACCAACCAGTATTTTTCTTACTAGGAGGGGCCTACCAAAATGAATCAGATTCTTCCGACCCTACTGTCTACACATTTAGATAAAAAGAGGGATTCAACGTCAAGCGTTCATATCATATTATGGCGATTGGTGTTTTCGTAGCGTCCGATCGATCGACATATGTGAGGCACCACCTGACAATCGACACTTGTGTTGGACCACATCAAAAGCTATCTTTTATATACTTATGAATATGTCTTACACCTTAGGTTTTTTTTTTTTTCGATAAGCAAAGTTTATTATTATTTTTCCTCATGATCTATTGTGATTTGCATCAGGAAGGAAGGCTTTGAGAGACGTCGATATCTTCCTTGTGTTGTTCGTGTGGAATCAACGATGTAGACAACCACAATATCTATAGAATTTTTTTTTTTAATGGATAGAAAGAATATGACAAAAAGTCCATAGATCAAATGGTAATTAGGATCAACGTTTAAAAGGGGCCGTTACCGGTTTTTTTCCCTTATAACAACCGTTATAACGGATTGTAACACACTGGACCAAAAAGGCAAAAAGGGAAATGATGAAGAAAAAAATGGATTAAAAATTAAAATTTAGAATTTCAAATTTTCAGTAAAATTTATCATGGAAAATGATGGGCATTTTCTTAACAAATTTTTTTTTTCCATTATTTTCTCAACATTAAAACGGTATGTAACATTACAAGGGGAGGTCCATTTCCGTCATAACGGCCGCATTATGACGGCTGTTTTTTTAAACCATGGTTACGATCATCAGATAAGGTCTATTCTTGCAAGGTGACTCATCAAAAACTTTTTTGTGGGGTAGACTTGGTAAGTCTTTGCTTAGATTGGATGGTTCAGGGTTAGGGGAGAAGCACCTTCCAGGCAGCACCCCCAGCCACCTAATCGGCTTTTAGGGTGTGTTTGATTGGATTGAAAATTTTTCCAAGAAAATACATATGGTAAATGCCTTAAATGGCTGATTGATTGCTACTGAAAACATATATTTCAATCATGAGGGAAAATAAAGGCGCAAGGCGTATTTTCATGTGGAAATGAATTATCACCTATTTGGATGGGAAATGAATTCTGGGCTTAGTAGTGAAAATTATCCAGATTTAAATGGTTCGGTAGGGAAAAAGTACAGAGATTTAAAATGACTATATAACAATGGACAGCTGTGTTTTTCCAAGGAAAATACAATTTTCCCACTTGGCAATCAAACACGCCCTCAATTAACGTGGCCCTACATAGCTCATTTTGTTTGTGTCCACTGACCACATGGATGTTGAGCCCACCCATATGCTAAAAATCAGTTGGATTGATGATTTCTAGCCATTGGATTTTGTACTCAAAAAACATGTTTAAATTTAACGGCTAGGACCACGAGAGTCATCTGCATCAATTGCATCCAAAGTCATCTTCGTCTAAATTTTTTTCCTAATGTATGTACGGGTGATAATCACAGGATCATTACCTTGTAATATTTGAATATAATTGAGAATTAGCTCTTGTAGAAACAAATTCGACTTTTTTTTTATTAAAAAGAAGGAAAATGACCAGAGCTGATCGCCTCAGTGACGTGCGCGCGAGAGAGAGAGGAAATAATAATCAAAGAAAATATGTTAAGGATAATTGGGACCAAAAAGTCTGAAAAAAAAAGTTTGCAATGTTTGTAGAAAGCATAAGCTTGCACCATTTTTGTTAATCACAGCTGCCATATGTGCCCACTGACCGTATAGATGTTTAGCCCACCCCTTGGTAGACATTCATACCAAAAATCGGCTTGTTTGATAATTTTTACGTGTTGGTTTTAGTACTAAAAGAAATGGTTGAATTCAACGGCTAGAATCACGCCTTAAAAAGTACTAAAATCTAATGTCTAGATATTACCGATCATGGTGATTTTTGGTGTGTACTGTGTATATCTACTAAGGGTATAGATAATTGGGACCAAAAACTCTAAAAAAAACAAATTCCTTTAGGCAGAGAGAGAGAATTTGAGTAAAACTTGTATCGCATCGTTCGACAGATTCTTCTGTCACAATGAAAACACATGCCACGTGTCTCAATCTTAGTGGAAGCTGACTGTATGGATGTTTGGCCAGTCCCGCGATGGACCTATAAACAAAAAATCAGCCTGTTTAGTGATTCGCAACCTTTGGATATTTGCACCTAAATAACGCTCAATAATGCTCGAATTCCTACCGTTAAAATCAACCCATGGAAATAACTTCAATCGAATCGCTTAGAATTACTAATCAGGCTGATGTTTGGTTCAGAGGTCCACTGAGGGACTGGCCAAAACATCCATACGGTCATCATCCACTAAGAGTGTACCACGTGGCACGTATTTTTCATTGTGACAGAAGCATCTGTCAGAGCGCTGTGATAGAGGTTTTACTCAGAAAACTTGGTATAGATAAATGGGAATTGGGACCAAAAAGTCTAGAGAAAAAACAAAAGGCTTTGTAGAGATACTTTTGGGAGCAATATAAATACCCCCCACATACGGAGACTTTGAGAAGCACACAAAGTCACCCAACACACACAATCACACACAGACTTTTATATACGGTATCCAAACGAAAAAAAGAAAAAAATTAGGGCCAATACCCCCCACCTCCACCCCCACCCCCACCCACCTCCACCTCCCCTACCTCCAAAATTCCCAACCTCACATCAATCAAACACAAATTTTGTTCACCAATCCCATACATGGGAATCAATCTGGTCGAAGCCCTCAACGTGAGGATCGTCGGTAACGGTGAAAAGATCCTCGTCTTTGCCCACGGCTTCGGCACTGATCAATCAGTTTGGAACCGCATCCTCCCTTTCTTCATTCCACACTACAAAATCATTCTCTATGATCTTGTCTGTGCCGGCAGCGTCAATCCCGATCACTTCGACTTCCTCCGATACACTTCTCTCGACGCTTATGTCGATGACCTCCTTCACATTCTTGATGCTCTCCGCATCGAAAAATGCGCTTATGTTGGTCACTCTGTCTCCGCCATGATCGGTATTCTTGCCTCTATTTGCCGACCTGATCTCTTCACCAAGCTTGTCCTAATTGGTGCCTCACCCAGGTAAATTCACCAACTTTTGATTCATATCATCGCAACAACCGTCGCTTATGTCCAACTTTGTGTTTACAGGTTCTTGAATGACATAGATTACCATGGAGGTTTCGAGCGAGGGGAGATTGAGAGAGTGTTCTCTGCTATGGAGTCCAATTATGAAGCTTGGGTTAACGGTTTTGCACCGTTAGCTGTTGGAGCTGACGGTCCAGCTGCTGTTAGAGAATTCAGCCGGACTTTATTCAATATGAGGCCCGATATATCGCTTTTCGTTTGTCGAACCGTTTTTAATAGCGATTTGAGAGGTTATTTGGGGCTAGTGAAGGTACCTTGTTGTATAATTCAGAGTGCTAAGGATGTATCGGTGCCGGAATCGGTTGCGATGTATCTGAAGACACATTTGGGTGGTAAAAATACTATCGAGAAATTACCGGCAGAAGGACATTTGCCACATCTCAGTGCGCCTGCTGTTCTTGTTCCAGTTCTCCGGCGAGTGCTGTCACGGTGAGTTGAGGGCTACGTGGACCAAACAAGTCGAATAATGCTGGTGATGTCGACACTTGGCGAATAAGTTATGGACAATAGTCCTCGCATTTGGGATTATTATCTTCTTAGATATATAAGGTTAGAAGGATAAGAATCCCCCACGTGACAATCACGTGATGCACCCCTCTTCTTCTTTTTCTTCTTTTGTCCGTTGCTTTCTTTCTTTCTTTTTTTTTTTCTTTTCTCTCTCTCTCTCTCTCTATATATATATATGGTAATAAACATGAAAAAAAAAACAAGTTGATTTTGTTCTCTGTTATATGTATTTCAAATCTATGCTCAGGCCATTCCCCGTTCGCTGTTCGCTGTTCGCTGTTCGCCGCGTTCCCTGATTTAGGGGAGGTAGGTCCTAGTGTTGCATCACCGTTGGATACAAAAAGTTGACCTACGAGCACAAGGATGATCTCAACCATCAAATTATGTTTTAGATTATCTAGAATGATCATCAAATATACTCATTTAATAATATTAATTTATAATTTTTGAGATGTTTTAGGTGGAGCCCAATGAATAGTAGGTTCTGAATTCCTTGTACGTGTGCTGTGACCTGACTTTAAGCCTAAGGACGATAATTTTTTTGTCAACAAAACCCAGACCACATGTGATCCGGAAGAAACAAGTAACGAATTTGGATTGATTTGATCCCATTTCCTTGATAAGATTAGGGTCGAACTGTCTTAAAAGTTAGGTGTAGGCATGCGTGAAGCACGTGACAAAATTATATAAAGAAAATGTTAAAAGAGTACTCCAGAGAGGACCGTATGCGTATTCATCAGCTCCACAGCCTTGGATCGTACATCCTCGTGGTGTCAGATATTTGTAGCCTTTAGATTTTGGATCCAGCAGGAGCTGAGCAGATAGGTCCCACGAATCTCATTGATTGGCTGAAATTAGATTTGTATAGAAACAAAAGTCGTATACGTGTTACACACGCAAAGATAGGTAAGAAGAAAGATGAATTCCAGTTTGTTTTGCATGACTTACAGGTCACGAGTGAAACAAAAGTCGAGTGTCTTTTGTTTCTGTTGTTAAAGATGACGACGATAACCACTCCGAAGCATACTTGGGCCAATCAGAGTGCCGCTCTCTTTCAATGTAGGGACACGTGATAATTTTTGTCCGTGACCGTGATAACATGGTGTAAGGATCAATTTACTATAGTGGGTCAGGGTTTTAGCATCATCCAGATAATGGACAGATTCTTCATCAATCGGGACCATGTAATTGACGGTCCATCTCCTTGTAATAGAATGAGTACAATAAATGGACCACCGACTTTTGCATGCCGTATTCAAGCATTATATTATCTTAGTCCTTTTCATGTTAAAATTCCTATAGAAACCATGTGGTTCCGGGGATCGGCCGATCCCGGGCTGTATCTCCGGGTATAACTTGAGATAAGCAGTGATCCTAAAATGTCAAGACTTGAACTTTTCGCACCTTTATCACCTTTGTGCTTTTGGTGTATTGGTTTGGGTCTTAACATTTGGTATTAGAGCCAACCCCACGTCACGGGTTCAAGTCGCCGGAGAGACGTCATGAGGAAAGAGCTATCTGGGGGCTCGCTCAAAAAAGTGAAAATAGGGGTATCGAAAGAAATGCCAAGGGCTCACTCTAAAAAGTCAGAAAAATAAGAGTACCGGAGTGAAAGCCGCCTGATTCACACTGTCTCGAGCATAGGAGTGGGTCAAACATTCATGGGTCAGTGGCCCGAGAGGATGCGGCACATGGCATTTAGGGATGTCTATGTTAAAAAAAATAAAAAATCATAGAATTTTTTTTACTTAACTTTTAATTTTAAATAAAAAATAATAATTATTTTCGATTTCAACATTCAAAGTTGCCAAATTAGAATGTCAGTGTTGATCAAGTGCAAGATTACGATCACACCTTTGATTTTCATAACATCATTATCAATCTCATCCGTGCGATTCCCGTTGTGAAGGATCATGCAAATTTAAAGACACGTGCACTTTTGCTTATTAAGTATATGGGAATATCTCATATGGCAATATTTTGGTTCTTTTAATAGGTGCGTGAACGTGATGAATGTCGTGTTTTAACGTGAGTCAAACGACCGTTAAACTAGGTCAATGAGGTATTCCCAAGTGGTGTGCATTTTATCTTTTCTTTGGCAAGCAAAGATAGACTTGGGCTTTTTTAACATATAGAGAAGTGGAATACATCATTCAGTGGGTCCCAGCTAAATGAAATTTTGAGGCCATCAAAGGAGCCTAGTGACCGTCGTTCTATTTTTGTCCCTAGATTTAGTCTGATATAGTCCTTGGGAGTCACAACATACAGATCTTGAAGACCATCTAACAGTAATTGGGCCTAATAAGGATGACAACATTACAGTATCAACCTCAAGATAAACCTATCCGTTTCCATTATTAATAAAAATGGTGAATAATTTCTTCTTAAATAAAAAAAATTAGTGAAAATCTAATGAAATTTACTTAGGCCGTGTTTGATTGCACGGAAAATTTTTACGAGAAAATACATCTGGGATATGCCTTAAGTGGCTGATTGATTGCAACTGAGAACACATTTTTCAATCATGTGGGAAAATAAAGGTGTATTTTCAGGTGGAAATGAATTCTCACCTATCTGGATGGAAAATGAATTCTGGGCTTAGTAGGAAAAATTATCCAGATTTTAATGGCTTGTTAGAGAAAATTATACAGATTTATACTGGCTATCTAACAATGGACAGTTGTGTTTTTCCCAAGGAAAATACAATTTTCCCACTTGGTAATCAAACACGGCCTTAGGATAAAAACAATTGATGTCTCTCCTAGAACTGGGACAAAGGAGGAGTGTAATTGTAGGGGATAAAATCGGGATTAATGTCCGATCTCCCATCCTCCCCACAACCAACAATCTTGAGTTCAATAATTAGTAAAACAAATGCAAACCAATTTTATCCCCATAATAACGTTGAGTTGGTAGCCAGTGTAAAACTATCGCCCATAATGCTGTCAATGGATTAGGTTCGGATCGGGTCAGGGTTGATCTAGAAAAAATCCAATAGCTTATCGAAATTGATAGGCCCACCCTGGCAGGTACATTAAGGCCCCTTGGTGAGAGAAGGCCTGCAGCCAACTAACCACATGGATGTTTACCACATTTTTCAGGTCCACTAACCACATGGATGTTTAGCCCAAGGTTTAAAAGAGGCCGTTTTAACGGTTAAACGGACTGGGGGCTTTACCGTTTAAACGGATTGAAACGGTCAGGGGCAAAAATGGAAAAAAATAGGAAAAAATGGAATTAAACGGATTTTAATGATTTTAACCGAAAAAAAAAAGGAAAAAGTGACGCTGAAATTCAAATTTTGAAATTTGAAAATTAAAAGAAAAAACGGAATTAAACGGATTTTAACAGAAATTAAATGGTTTTAACGGCCGTTTTTTTTTTAAAATTAAACGGCTGTTTAAACGATTTTAACGGCCGTTAAAACAAAAAAAAAAACGGCAGTTTTTTTCAAAACAGATAAAACGGGTTTAAATAGAAACGGGCTTGGGGCGTTACCGTTTAAACGGCCGTTTTTAAAACCATGGTTTAGCCCACCCCTTGTTGGATATACAAACCAAAAATCAACCAGATTGATTATCTCTAGGGGTGTCAATTTTACCCGTTTAACCGGAACCAAATCGGAATCAGAAACACAGGTTCCAATTCTACATTTTTGGGAACCGATTAAAAAGTAACCGGAACCAAAACCAAACCGACAATAATGGTTCCGGTTCTAGGTAGCATAATATGGAACCGAAACCGATAAGAATCGGTACCAATAAATAAATACTGTGTAAAAATTCTCATATTCTCAAGATTTGGCTCAATATACCTGGAACCAGAACCGGAACCGACATAAATACATAATCGGTTCCGGTTCCCGATCCATCACTTTGAGAACTGGAACCGTTAAGGAACCGAACCGACAAGAACCGGAACCAATTGTTCCGGTTCTGGCCACCTTAGGAACCGACCCGTTGACACCCCTAGTTATCTCTAGCCGTAGATTTTAGTACTTTTTGGGATTGATTCTATCCACTGGATTCAAGCATATTTTTTGGGTAGTAAATTCATTGGCCATAAATCATCAATTGAGCTGATTTTTAGTGCATTTATCTACCAATATGTGGGCTGAAGTACATAGTGATTGGGCCCAACGAGAGTCCTCTGCATCTAATTTTTTTTTTCCCATAGTATTGTTGTTAAATAAAGATTTTTTTTATTATATAGAGAGTTTAAAGATTTTAATTAATCCCATATATATTAATATATTCAATATTAAAAAAAAGGCCTTATATGGAGTTTTCGCCTTAGGCCTTAAATTGTATCGAGACGGCCCTGCACCCAGGGAAACTAAACCAATATTGACCAGTCCAAACCGCCTCAGTGCAAGCCATCGGATTGGGCGATAATGTATTAAAGATTGGATTCGGAAATAACGATCGGACGTCTTAGATTTTCTATATCCTAGGGCTAACATTAATTAGGTGGTATTATATTTACTTGTCACAGAAGTATGACATCATTGATCAAACTACTGATAATGATGTTAGCCTGCAGTTTCCACCAAACCTGGGGACGAAAAATTGGAGGGGTTCCCTTGTATTTAAGCGCGTGGTCGGCCTTGCAGGCCATCTTACTTAACTAATAAAATGTTTTTGTAATTGAAGTACATTGGATTTGTGCGCTTAACGCCTTCCTTAGGTCTCATTATAGTCTAGCGAAAGCACTCAATGCCCATTGTTTGAAGGGTCATGATCGGGGGACAACCATTTTTTACAACTATTTTTGACAACCATCTTTGGCGGACCCGCATAGTAGATGAATCAATGGCTGATTTTTGGTGAGGATGATCTCCTCACCATACAGATCACCACAACAAAAAATCATCCTATTATGAAATTTCTAACCCCATCAAATGTGGTTTTCAAGTTACACGAAAAAAATAGACGGTCCATAATTCTTCAACTTCTAAACCAGTCTACGAATATCAGAATGATTTGAACTTTTGTGAGGATGATTTCCTCACCATAGAGATCATCCTCACCAAAAATCAACTATTGATTTATCTTCTATGTGGGTCCGCCAAATGGTTGTCAAAAATAGTTGTCAAAAATGGTTGTCCCCTGATCCTCCAGACCCTTGTTTTAAAAGGTCAATTTAGCTGACTTTCCAATCTTCCAGAAACTGCCTTCCAGCCTAACAGAAATGACCAACGAGACATGGTTTTTAATTAAATATTATGATAAATATTTCCTACCATATTCTACTCTGAGTTGTTGAAACTTCAAATCTAAATTTTTAATTAGAAAAAGAAAATAAATAGATTTTACCAATAAAAAATCATTACAATTATAGGGTAAATATTTATCTAAGAAATAAATGAAAAAAAAAATTTGATAAAAGCCACTAAAATATGAAACGTGAGGAAATGCAACAACCCATGAGTTGATAATTAAGAAAAGGAAGAATATAGGATTCATGTTGCCAACCCCCAAATATAATTTAAAAATCATAAGTTATATTAGCTCAATTCGAGAATGCTAGCTAGTATGTAGCAAATTACTACGACATTCAGTTATAGATGATATTGCGTATAGTATCATATTGCAGAGACCATCATCATAAAACGAGTCCATTCCGACATTCCTAACCTCATTAAAAAATTTATTCGAATTTTAAAATTCCAGACCATCAAATTTAACCATTACTTTTTGGATAAACTTTTTATAAGGTTAGTAATGTTAAAATTGATTGATTTTTTGGTGATTATGATTGATGAAGACGACATATTGTGCGTTCGATTGTTTAACATGACCTCCAAGTGGACCCCACAACCAGATGTAAGTTTATCCTAACTCATTATTATAATGTATATGTTATATATATACTTTTATTTTCAATATATATATATATATATATATATATCTTTTTCTTTTTAATAATTCTCAATATATCAAAAGGGTATACATGTCATTAAATATTTTGTAGTTTCATATTACTTTCCTTACATCTCCCTTTGAAGCTATATAAATAAAGGTGGTGTGGCTTTTATCTCAGACACCATAAAATAGTTAGAGAGAGAGAGAGAGAGAGAGAGAGAGATGGAAGGGTTAATTCCATTTATGCTCCACGCCATCAAGAAACAGAAAAAACACAAGAATTATCGTTTTCTATCAGAAGGATCGAGTTGCGGCTACCATTTGTTAACCAGATCAGAGTTTCAGCAGCAACCCACATCTGAGTACCTGGAGCAAAGTTCAGGTCTCAAAGCTGCAGATTCAGTTATTTCTCCATCAAAGAAGAAAGATGCAAAGCTGAGAGGTTCTTCTTAATTATTATCCTCACCAAGCCTCAAACGAGGTTAATGTCTCTCATCTTCCATCAAAAAAGATTCGATAAAAGAAGATATGGAAGATTTGAATCGGTCCACATATTGCAAATTAAAAAACGTTTGCAGGGATAATTATATGTTTTCTTTCTATTGTTATTTTGTTATTTTTCTTGTTTAATTTTTTATAACTCTTGTTAATTAATTGTTACATATTTCTCTTAATTAGCCGAAAGGTAGCCTGGGATGTCAGTGCAGAGACTTCATACATTTGCATGGGAAATCTGGACATGGAGCCCATGTCGCATCCATATACCTAGCTTATTGTATATCATTTTTTCTGCTATAAATTACAAACATTTAAGTTTTTTCTGTTTTTTTTTCCTGTGGGCCGGTTTATGGTTTTTTTCTGTGGGTTTAGGGTTTTAAAGTAGGAAAACAATGAAACAAAACCTACCTCTCTTTTGCCACTTTGTAATTGGGCTTAAACTTGCCACGTGCTTGAAGAGAGAATGATGTGGGCTTAAACTTGCCATGGAAGGAGAATGACGTGGTCCAATAGGTAGAGCTTACCACTCGGGAACACCCTGCAGGACCGAGTCAACCATACTAACTAAGTCATCGGTGAAATTCACCCAAGAATGTTGCAAAAATACGGTAGAGGAAATGTTCGAGTACAATTCAGGGTTGTCATTAAAAAAAAATGCGTTCAAAATTTCGAAATCTACAGAGAGAGAACTAATGGATTTGAAGCGGTGATCCTGGGCCCAATGATATTGCGCCAGGTACACCAGGGTTAACCTGGTGCAATATCATTGCCGCTTCAAAAATTCCCTGGATATTCACACCCGCCGTTTTCGTTCAGAAAACCCACCTACTCACTAAACCCACCTAAAATCGACCCCCCTAACTCTTCACAATAGGAACAGCTGATGACCGATTCTGTGGGCTCGAGGCGCTTCCTTGGCCGTAATTGTGCCAGTACGTTAGTTCGGTTACACCTGGCCATACATCCTCATTTGGTGGTTGACGAGTAACCAGTTCGGCAAATATACAATCAACCGACCACATAAAAATTTTGAAGCAGTGAAGCAGTAGCCAATCACATCGCGCCACAATATCTCCATATCTACCGGGGTCCAGTAATCAGTAGCCCCCAGAAGAATTTCAGGAGCGCTGTACCACATATTCAATACCTCATATGGATAATACATTACTGGAAAAATTCCTCGAGAATTTCCAAAGTTTACTACATTGTTTTTCGATCCATCTCGACGTTTTTAGGATTCAGATCCCGACGCATCAATCGACGATCATGGCAGATAGCGACACCTCTATAGAGTTGGTTCATCAAATTCTTCTCGGTCTTAGGAGGAATGGTGTGTACAGACTGTACAGTTGTGTAGAACCCCCATTTTGGCATACCGGGCGACATAGAAGATGAATCAATGGCTGATTTTTGGTGGGGATGATCTCCTCACCATATAACCCCAACAAAAAATCAGCCCATTCTGAAATTTCGGACCCCACAATATTTCACAACATTAAGAGTATTCCTTGCGAGCGTATCCCACGTCGTGATTTCTTGGAGGGCCATCCATGCAGTTCTTGCATGCTCTTTCGCACTTGAGACGGTACTTTGTGATGGCTACGATCCCTCCTGTTGTTTTCTTTCTCGCTCTGTAAACCTTCATTCCATTCTGTTTCTACTCTCACTTTTTCGAACTTCTCGAATGCGTCGATCCATGGTGGATTGCAGAAGAATAATTTAGAAAAAGAAAGATCTTGAAGCAGGGAACCCATTTTTAATAGCTTAGAGCCTTAGAGGAGGAAATACTCTTAAGGCGTGAATTCCTCTCCGAGATTGTCTTCTACCACGACTAGTGAAAAAAATTAGATGCAGAGGACTTTGGATGGGGCTCTACTGGCTCTACTGGCCCTACACAGCTCATTTCTTTGGGCCCACTAACCACATGGATGTTTAGTCCACCCCTTGGACCTTGGTAGATATACATGTCAAAAATCGGTTTGATTGGTTTTCACTAGCCATGTACTTTAGCATTTTTTTAGGATTGATATTAGCCGTTGGATTCAAGCATGGTTATTGTATATTTTTTCAATCAAGTCCATTTTTGGTACGTATATCAACCAAGGGGAGGACTCAACATCCATGTGGTTAGTGGACCCAAAGAAATGAGCTATGTAGGGCCAGTAGAGCCCTCTGCATCTAAAATTTTTCCCCCCAGCTAGGGCTAGGGTCCTTATTTCATGGGGTACCTTTCTATCTTGGAGATCTTTTAGGAATCCTTGATTGTATATAAGTTCTAAGAGACTTCTAAAAAAGTTAGCTCTCACTCCAAGGTCAAACACGACCTCCTAAGCCTGTGAGAACGCCACGTGGCAATACTTTTCTAGGCCCACTGACCCATGAACGTTTGGCCCACCCTTGGTTTGGGGTTTAAATGGGCCGGGCCTGGCTTTTTTTTGTAAATTTGTGCATATGCCCAGTCTAATACAATTGAAATTAGGCCCAAAAGCTCTCATGGGCCAGGCCGCCAGTATACATCCTTAGGAGTAGAACTTTGCTGATGAGCCATGTGGCAGAGTACTCTTAGATACCACTGACCGTATGGATGTTTTGCCCATCCCTAAGTGGACCTACATACTAAAATTATGTCTGATTAGTGATTTCTAAGCTTTAATTGAAGTGGAGTCATTTTCTTGAGTTGATTTTTAACCGTGAAATTCGAGCATTATTTGGGATGCAAATATCCAAAGTTTTGAAATTACTAATCAGGCTTATTTTTTGTACGTAGGGTCCACCTAGTGATGGGCTAAACATCCATACGGTCACTGGTCTCTAACATCCTGCCACGTGGCTTATACTGTGGTCGTCCATCAGCAAAGTTCTACTCCACCATTAGGTGGACCTATAAACCAAAAATAAACCTGATTGGTCATGAATTCTAGCCAATCAATGTCAGCGTCCATTCAAGATGATTGGGTTATATGAGAAAATTTTCGCTGGCCCCGGAAGTCTCCCCACCCAAAATGTCTGACAAGTACCCCCAATCCCTTAACTCAACCCTGGTTAAGCCCTTGGTTAGTGGTCAAAAAGGGTACTTGTCAGACATTTTGGGAGGGGGACATCAAAGTTTGAAGTCCTCCCGGGCCAGCGAATGTTTTGTCGGGTTATACATCCTATCTGTATCAGATTGTATTACAGGCTGTGTTTGAAATTTTTTTGAAGTGGGTCTCTCTCATTGTGGCATTGTGCATCCTATAAAAACATGCCACGTGGAACACTCTTTGAGATAGATGGCTGACTGTACGGATGTTTGGCCATGTCTAAGCGAGTAAACCTTCGATGACACCTGCAGCCATTATGAGCCACGTGGCACATTCGTAAGAGGACACTAACTGTATGGTTGTTTGACCAATCATTAGGTGGACCTACAAACCAAAAATCAGCCTGATTAGTGATTTAATACCTTTGGATCTTTGTACCCAAATAATGCTCAAATTCAAAGGGTTAATTAAAATCAACCCATGAAAATAACTTCAATCCAACGCTTAGAAATCACTGATCTGTTTATGTTTTTGGAATGATCGAAATTCCACTTGATTGTAGGTCCACCTAATGATTAGCCAAACAACCATACGGTTAGTGTCCTCTTAAGAATGTGCCACGTGTATCATATTGGCTGCAATCAGCAGTGTCGCTGCATGCATGCAGGTGTAATCGATCGATGGAGAAGGTTTTCAACTTCTATATGTCAAAAAGGCGGACTACGAGGATTTATGGGCCCAAGCTTATATAGAAGTTGATTCAAGTCATTATGCTCAACCATCAGATGGAATCAAGTACTAAGTAACTGGTCAACATCGAAATAAAACTTAACCTATGGAATTATGGGATTGGCTCTCTCAAGCCGTGGACATAATCGTTGAATATATTGCACAAATCCAAGAAATCGACGGTGTGCCCTCAAATTTATGTGCTCACACAACCTAAGGCTTTAATGTCCATCTTGCTGTCGCAAAAATAAGTTGGGTTTTAGTCAAAAACATCCTTGACAACGTTCAATAAAGTTTGTGTAGACTTCAGGGTATAGATCAACCCAACAAAAAATCAATGGCTGGTTTTTGGTGAGGATGATCTCCTCACCATATAGATCACCCCAACAAAAAAAACCGCCCATTCCGAAATTTCTAACCCCATCAAATGTGATTTTAAGATACACGATAAAACGGCCCATAATTCTTCAACTTCTACGAATATCGGAATGATTTGAATTTTTGTGAGGTTCCACATATGGAAGCTCTCATGAGCAAAGAGGGAGAAACTCCTAGACTCATTTTGCGGGCCGACTCTAGGAGGTGGATTTTTATAGTAAAGGCAAATTTTCCGTTCAGTCATTTTATGGCACACTTGATAGGGGTGAGTCAGAGGAATTTCCAGTGACCATGGTATGGAGTGGTAGAGCTCCGTCCAAAGTATCGTTTCTAGCGTGGTGTGCAGTCCGGAGAAGCCTTCAAACAATGAATTTCTTGTGGAAGAGAGGGGTAAGAGTAGTGAACCATTGCCCCTTGTGCTTGAAAAGTGAGGAATCAGTTGATCATTTACTATTACACTGCAATAGCGCATGGCTTATCTAGACAAGGTTACTTAAGGAGTTTGGGGTGATATGGGTAGCTCCAAGGTCGATTAAGGAGTTATTTTTTAATTGCAGAGGGAAGGGGCTCGGAGAATTGGGAAGAAGGATGTGGGCATTGACACCATTAATGATTATTTGGGGCTTGTGAAAGGAGAGGAATAACAAGATTTTCGAGAACAAAAGTCTTCATCTGGAGCAGCTGGTGTATTTTTAGGTCAAGTTGTACGAGGAAGGGAGATGCATTTTGTTCGAGGAGTTCGTTTTCAACTGGTCCGATCTGGTTAGAAGAGGGGGGGAGTAGCAGTGGTAGTTTTTCAATTTTTTTGTTTTCTTTTTTGTTTGTTGTCGGTTGATTTCAATCCTATGTATTCTGTTTTGGTTTTTGGTAGGCTTCCTCAGTCTCTAAAAGCCTATATTCAATAATACCCCTTTACTCATCAAAAAAAAAAATTTGTGAGGATGATCTCGTCACCTTAGAGATCATCTCACCAAAAATCAGCCACCATTGATTCATCTTCTATGTGGGTCCGCCAAAATGGTTGTCCACCCGATCCCAACCCCTTTAGTCAAACCTTCAAATCTACTTTTCAACGCATCAAATCCTTAAAGGTGTCAAGAAATATTTTTGCCTTTTTTTTTTTTCAAAAACATTCTTGACAACATTTAATAAAGTTTGTGTCGACTTAAGGGTATTTTAGTCTGTTTATAAAAAAAAAAGGGTATTTGAGTCTTTTAACTTGCATAAATCGTTATAAAGTCTAGAACTACCTCGAGTTGTCACAATTTTCAAATTTACCCCTCCATATCTTCCAAAATTGCTCTTTGGGTTGTCCTATTTCTAAAGTAGCCCCTTTGTATTACGGCTTTTTCAAAAAAAAAAAAAAAAAAAAAATTATTTAATATAATATTAATACACGATGAACATGAAAATTCTCAATTCCACCCCTTGAATTGACCCAACGATCCGGAAAATCTTGTGTTTTTTGTTAGAAAAAAAAAAAAAAACGACAAAAAGACAAAAAGACAAAAGCCCACTTAATTATGTGTTTTTGTTTGCCCTTATTTAGTTGTTGACTTGGTGATCTTAATTACGTTTATCTGTGAACGGGGAAGTCTGAAAGGATCATGAGAAAATGTATACTGTTACTTTACTCCACTTGTGTGCCACCCCTTGGGTGGGTAACCATTTTAACCCTAACGATCGCAATCAATGGTTAAGATTTTCTGATCGGCCTAGATTGACACATCAGATTGGTTAATTGTGCAATAGGGTGGTAAGGGGGGCACAGCAAACTCTGATCGAGTGGCAACTAACGGTATTACCAGGGCCGGCTTAGGCCACTTGGTGAGAGAAGGGCCCCAGCCCAGGTCCCACTAACCACTTGGAGTTTTAGCCCACCACTTATTGGATATACAAACAAAAAATCAACCTGATTGATTATTTCTAGTCATAGATTTTAGTACTTTTTAGGACGTGATTCTAGCCATTGGATACAAGCATATTTTCTTGGTAGTAAATCCAATGGCTAGAAATCATCAATCAAGCTGATTTTTAATAATATAAAAGAGTTTAATCTTTTAATTAATACCATATATTAAAAAAAGGCCTTAACTTGTACTGGACGGCCTGGGTATTACCAACTGTAATAACTGTCCTTGGACCTAAAAAAACAGTCCATTTAATACTTTATTGACTTTAATAGATATTTAAACTTACTATCAGATTCCATGGTCGTTCTTTGCTTTATCTAAAACCTTGACTGTTGACTCCACGGCCGTTGACACACACACACACACACACACACAACCCCCCCCAAGGGACCCACAGTCTCCCACACGTGTGGGTTTCAAAGTGCAGCCTCTTTCCACTTCACAGTCTCCCACGCTTTGTACATATAAAAGCATTAAAAGAAGAAAAGCTTTTTCTGTGGACGGCACTTCATTTTGAGTGTGGCCAATCAAAGACCGCCATCTATACGTACGGGCACACATGCGTGGAAAGAAAAGCTACTAAAAGTGCTTTGGGCCCCACCTGCCATGTACAAATGGGATTTCCTGGTTGGCGAAGCACGTACAGAGAAAAATTATTTGTGAGGCCTCCCCTTGTCAACTTCTCATCATTGTTGTGTGATCTGGGGATTTTTATACAAAACAGTTGACATAATAAACATGTGATATAATAGACAGGGTTATACAGGATCAGGCTCCGGTTACCACCCTAAAATGACAGGCTTGAGCATTGGTGTGTTGTATCAGAGAATACATTGTAATAAATGGTGTGAGATTTACCATATCATTAATAGTGTATCTCATCACAGATTGAAGATTAGAACAATATCTAATATCAAGTAGAATTTTAGATTAGCTAGATTGGTTAAGATTAGTTTCGATCTTTAGATTTTGTTATTTTTATGTAAACCCCCTAATTCACTAGGATCAGTGTAATCATCCAAGCTATTATCAATAAGTTTCAATTTCTATCATGGTATGAGTCATTGTTCTTGTGAGAACAAGCTCCCGATTATGCGCTCTATTCTGGCGGGCGGCATTGCCGTCGTTCGCCTGATAGTCGTGCTCAACCTCAACTTAGAATTCTCCACCATAGCAAACAACTCTCCATGTTGCCTCCACTGTCCATTGGTGCTTCTTCATCGATCACCATTACCCCTTCAACTCGCCATTTTTGGAGTCCGAATCTAAAAAAAATTAATGTCAATCTCAATAAAACCCTCTCTCCACTCTTACCTTCTCCACTTTCTCATTTTCATTCTGTCTTCTTCAGCAACAACGCCATCGGTGGAAAAACCACTTCTCACTCTGTCCGCGCTCACCTCTACGACAGATCGAGGGTAGGCTCCCATAACTACTGTCGGACTGATATGGGCCCTGCAAACTCTGGTCGGTTGCCTCAATCTCGACCGCTATAACCCGATGTCCCATTGAGTTGTGCTCTGAACGACCACCGTGAGAAACCTCTTATAATTCTTGCTCGTTGCACAATCCCAACTCATAAAACTCCTTTTCCTATTTTGGTCGACTGAAACCACTGACCTTCTTCAACCAAGAGAAGGATAAGAAAAGAAAACGAGGTTTGTTTTCATGTGCTTCTCTCATAAGCCCAAGTCCATTTGCTCAAACTTAGTAAGTTGAGCTCATAAAAGAAAGTATACTTTCTATTAAGACTCTTAAAAGGTCCAAGTCTATGAGGTCCATAGTGGTCCGCACCATTCTTCTTGGCTCAAAGTATGTCTACATCATGTGAAGTCCAGAAAATGACCATTAAATCCATTAATGGTAAGTCCCAAAAAGAGGTATGCACCCTTCTTGTGGGGTCCAGAGGAGGACAACATATTTCATTGCTTAAGGACTCATAGAGCTCAAGCCTGTGAGGCAAACATGCACATGCATGCCTACATACATCTTGGCCCTCATTGGGCCCCTTCTCTCCGAATTACAATTTCATGGGTTTCAATCTATCTTAAACTGAAGATTTCTTCTTCTCAACGACATGATCTCACCTGGTTTCATGCTGGCATCTCCCTTCACGGACAATCACGGTGGGAAGTCCTGATCAAGGCAATTCAATCATCTTAGAAAACTAAATAGGACGATGACAATTCAATCTTGAAGGCTCTCAATTTCAACAAATTCATGGCTACTGTTGATTGTCGATCTCCGTGAGTTTGAGGGAGTATTAGAGAATACATTGTAATAAGTTGTATGAGATGCACCATATCATTATTTGTGTCTCATCACAAATTTTTCCAATTGTCATGATTAGGAAGATTTGAATAATATCTAAGATTAATTAGAATATTATATTGGATTGATTAAGATTAGTTTCAATCTTTAGATTTTGTTACTTTTATATAAACCCCAAATAAGGTTCAATGTAATCGCATCCAAGCTATTATCAGTAAGATCCAATTTTAATCATGCTGGTCTATCAAGTGGTGGGCAATCATTCATTAGTCATTTGTGCCAAGTGAAGTGTATTTATGTGCCTCAGCCCCGCATGAAAAATTTTCCTCTGGATAAAATTTTCGCCTCGCTTCATCTAAGACTCCGTATGGTTGTCGTGAATAAGTTTTCTAGAAATGATTTTTGCATACAAACGTCAGAAAACTTTTTGTGTCAACACTTTCTAACAAACAAGTCATTTTTCTATAAAACCTTTTATTCATCACTATACAAAGTCTAAATAGGGCGTCACAGCTTTTCAAGCAGTAGAAAGGCTTATAACCACATGATCTTCCATAAAAGGTTTAAAGGAGGCCGTTTTAACGGTTACACGGACTGGGGGCATTACCGTTTAAATGGCTTGAAACGGCCAGGGGCAAAAAATGAAAAAAAAAATAGAATTAAATGGGTTTTAACGAAAAAAAAAAACGGAAAAAATGGCACTGAAATTCAAATTTTGAAATTTGAAAATTAAAAAAAAAACGGAATTAAACAGATTTAACGACCGTTTTTTTCACAAAATTTTTCAGAATTAAATGGCTGTTTAAACGATTTTAACGGAAACGGGCTTGGAGCGTTACCGTTTAAATGGCCGTTAAAACTGTTTAAAGGGCCGTTTTTAAAACCATTCTTCCATAAACCATTATTAAATTTCTAGAACTACCCATTGAGTTGTCACAATTTTAAAATTCACCTCTCCATATCTTCCAAAATTGTTCTTTGGGTTTTTGAATTTCCAAAGTAGCCCCTTATATAATCACTGTTTCAAAAACAAAAACAAAATAAAAAAAACACCTCCGTAAATTCAACGATTAGGCGGAAAAGTTCAATTAATTTCTCAACAAATTCAAACCTCCAAGCCATATCAATCAATTTTCGAAGGTAGTTCCAGAAAAAGCTCAATTCCACTCCTTGAATTGACCCAATGATCCCGAAAATCTTGACAAATATCTATCCACAAAGACAAAAGCCCACTTGATTATGTTTTTTCGTTTATTTAGTTGTTGACTTGGTGATCTTACTTTGATCTGTGAACAGGGAAGTCTGTACTCCACTTGTGCGCCACCCTTAGGGTGACCATTTAACCCTAACGATCGCAATTAAATGGTTAAGATTATCTAATCGAGATAAAAAAAAAAAAAAGGTATGCCAAGTATGATAACTGTCCCACCAATTGCACGGTCTAGATTGATGCATCAGTTTGGTTAATTGTCCAATAGGGTGGTAAGGGTACAACAAAGTCTGATCCAGGGACAAAATAATGTTTACCTTTTACTAAATGGGGGAACGAGTAAAACTTCGGGATGCTGACCGTATGGATGTTTGGCCAATGCCTAGGTAGACCTACAAACCCAAAATCAGCCTGATTATTGATTTTAAACTTTTGGATCCTTGTACCCCATATAATGGTCAATAATGCTCAAATTTCCACAGTTAATATCAACCTATGAGAATGACTCCAATCCAACGCTTAGAAATCACTAATCAAGTTGATTTCGGATTGTAGGTCCACCTAGGGATTGGGCAAACATCCATACAGTCGGTGTCCTCTAAAAATGTGCCATGTGGCTCATATTGTTGGCGGTCAGCGGCCGTCGTCAGTATCTCATTCCATGGTCGTTGTTTTCCTAAAACCTTGATTCCAACCCAATGGACCGAAATCCGTTTGAAGCATCTTCAGTCCCCCCCCCGCGCCCGGACTCCCAAACGAGTGGGTTTCAAAGTGCAGTCTCTTTCCACTTAAACACGCGAGTCCAAACAATTACAGGGAGTGGGGGATGTTGTCGATCACCGTACATTGAGAACAGATCGGAAGGACAATATTTCTTTTGTCGCATTATCAGATGGAACTCTTCAATGGACCCCCACTGTCATATGCACTCGTAGATCTGGACCATTGAAATTCGCGGTCCCCCCCCCCCCCCCCCCCCCCAACTTCAAAGTTTTGAAGTCTTCCCCTCTCAAAATGCCAGGTGGTGCACTCTTTCGGGCCCACTGATCATGAATGCCTGCCCACCTCTTGGTGGACCTACGCGCCAAAATCAGCTTGATTGGTGATATTTAGCGGTGTGATGTATAATTTATTACGTAAAAAACCTAATCCAACGGCCAGAAATGACCCCATTAAATGTTATAAACTAGAACCAAGCTTATGATAAGCCAAACTTAGCTTGCAGAAATTAAGGGGACAGGCGTATTTTTCCACGCTGACAGGTCGTGTTTAAGTCGTGTGACAGATGTCACAATTTTGTGGTAAAGAATCTCTTGATTCGTGCTTGGACATATAAAAGAAGAAAAGCTTCGTGTGTGGACGATACTTCATTTGGAGTGTGGACAATCAAGGGCCGCCACATGCGTGGAAAGAAAAGTACTAAAACTACTGTGGGCCCCACTTGCCATGTATAGATGAGGTGTCCTCGTTGGCGACGCTTGTTCACAAAGAAAAAAGTGAGGACTCCCATGTCCACTTCTTCATTACAGCGCGCAATATGAGCCACGTGGCTAATTCTTAGAGGACTCTGATCGTATGGATGTTTGGCCAATTCCTATGTGGACCTACAAACCAATAGTCTGCCCAATTAGTGATTTCTAGGCGTTGGATTGGAATTCTTTTCTTGGGTTGATATTAACCGTGGAATTTGAGCACTATTGACCATTATTTGAGGTACAAAGATCCAAAGGTTTGAAATCACTAATCAAGCTGATTTATGAATTGTAGGTCCACCTAGGCATTGTGAAAACATCCATACGCTCTTCCGCCACTAAGCGCGCTAAAGGCCCTGTCATCAAAGTTTTACTGGTTGCGACTTAAATGAGCACGTGCCGCGTGTAAATTTAAAAACTTCTGTAAAGAAAATTTGGAGGGGAATTTTTTCCTGTGGGGCTGTGTTTCGGCCAACAAACCAATGAATGTTGGCCCATCCCTTGATGGATCTACACGCCAACAATCATCCTAATAGATGCAATACAGCTCTAGTATCTACTCATTTGGATCAAAGTAAGAAAAAAAATACTTGAATCCAACGGGTAGAAATCACGTCATGGAAAATACTCAAATCCGATGGCTAGAGATCACCAATCAGGCTGATATTTGGTGTGTAGGTCCATCAAGGGTGGGCCAATCAGTCATTGGTCGGTCGTGTCAAGTTGAGCGTTTTTATGTGCCCACAGCCCCCACATGAAAAATTCCCCTAAAGCGTAATATTTCAGGCTGTCTAGTGAAGCTAGGAACCACACAATCTAATCCGCATCTGAAGAAGAAAGTCGTAAAAAGGAAAATCTAATCTTTGACTAAAATTGTAACTGATTGAATCGGGAAGCACGGAGAACGAAGAATTTGTGGGGAAGGAAAGACTCAAAAGTCTGTTATTCACGCTTACAACGGTAATAACGGCTGTTGTTATGGCTAGCAAGGCGTAACAAACTTTTTAGGGAAAATTACTTTTAAGTCCATATTTTCATAAACACAGACAATTAAATCTCATCTACAAAACTATGAACACCTTAGTTTAACCGTCAACCAATTAAGGCATTTTTTAAGGTTACCATCCAATTTTCTCTGAAATGCACATACTACTCTCCAGCTAATGTCAGTTTGAATTGATAATCTCTGTTTGATTTGAGGTTTGACTGACGCACGGTACCGTACGTCAGTCAGCTACAACAAAGTTTAGTTCAGTTCTTTCCCTCCATTTCTTTCTCTACAGCCTTTTCCCCAATTTCATTCATTTACTGTTCTTTCCCTCTATTTCTTTCATCTACAAATCTTTGCAACTCGTCTATGCTCCATGCAAGGTGAAGAAGATGATGGGGATGCTAATTTAAAAGATTTTCTTTCCGTCATCAATTTCGTAGCACCTCGATTCTCTACCTCTCTTTGCAACTTGTTTATGCGCTATTGAAGATGAATTAAATAAGGCGACTTCAGTTTTAAAGTTCAGTTAAGAAAGAAGAAGGCGAAGGAAGAAGGATGAATGAGAAGAAGATGGTTACCACTTTTATTTTCTTTATGCAAGAATTTTCTCTCAAATTTTAGTAATAATATTCAGAAAACTGGTTGAACCAGTACCATTTTCATGATGTATGTCTCTGTTTTTAAATTTGAGTATTGAGCTCAACTTATTTGAACCGTTAACATAGTTAGACTATAATGAAAAGATGATGGGAATATGCATTTCAACGAAAAGGGGACCCATGTAACAATGGCGAAATGAACAATTTTTTTTAAAAAAGAACTACTCAACTTGGTTGAACCAGTGTCATTTCCATAAAGTCGGTAGTTTCTAATTTGAATATTGAACTCAACTTGATTAAATTAATAATATATTGAAACAATGATGAAGAGATGATGAGAAAATATATCTCAACAAAGATATAGATCTTCGTAACAATGGTGAAACGAAAAAAATTATTTCAAAAAAACTGCTCAACTTAGTTGAACCAGTATCATTTTCATGATGTCTGTCTCTGTTTTCAATTTGAATATTGAACTCAACTTAGTTGAAGTATTAACATAGTTACACTATAATGAAGAGATGATGAGAAAATGCATCTCAACGAAGAAGAACTCCTGTAACAATAGTAAAACGAACAAATTATTTTTTCAAAAGAATCGTTCAACTTGATTGAACCCGTACCATTTTCACCAAATTGGTTGAATTAATACCATTTTCATAATGTCTGTCTCTGTTTCCAATTTGAGTATTGAGCTCAACTTAGTTAAACCACTAACACAGTTAGACTATAATGAAGGGATGATGGGAAAACACATCTCAACGAAGAACCCTTATAACAATGGCAAAACGAATTTTTTTTCTTCAAAAGAACCTCTCAACTTGGCTAAACCAATACCATTTTCATGAAGTTGATATTTTATTTTCAGTTTGAGCACTAAACCTTAAAACCTACAAGCAAAGCTTCGTCTCTCTGATTGTTTTTATTTTATAAGACATGTTTGAAATTCCGTTTTACTTTCAATACCTTATCTATTCCTCTACTACCATTTTCGTTAAATCAGTATTTAATTTCAAGTTTGAGTATTAAGCTCAAACTGGTTGAAACACCATTTTCAGTGAAGTGGTTGAACTAGTAACAATGGTGAAACGGATGTCAAAAGTATTTCAAAGGGATTAAGTCTTCAAGCGCCGAGGAATTTAACCATTATCAATCAAGGATAAGAGCATTGCCATCTTTTCATTCCGACTTTAAACAGATTTAACAGAAAAAGTAACCAAAGAATACTTATTGGTCAATCCTTTGATAAAGCAATATCAATTAGTACCGAAAATTTTCCTACGACTTATAGTCGAATTGTACGTACACTACGGACTTTATAATACTTTTCGCAACTTCTTTAGATGTAACAAGGTATACCTCACGCTTTTACAACCTTTTTCAATTATTTACCATTAAATTTGGTGTAACCATATATACTCTCAATTAAAATGCAGATACAAAAATAATAACGTCACACGTTTAACCAAAAAAGCGCCATTGCCAATAAGATTGCGCCACATGTACAGAGGACACTTGGAGAGTAGTCTATGACCCAAAGAAATATTACAAGCTCCACCAGTAAACAAGTAAGCAACACATCTCCAAAAATCGAACGGTTTATCTCACAGTACCACACACAAAATGAAACGGTCCAAAAAACGATAACAAAACCAATACCATAAAAAAAAGAAAAGTAAAGGAGGAGCAAACACCGTAAGTCGTTATCACCATTCACCAATTTTACAAACTCTGTTAACTATTCACAATTTTTTTTTCGCTTTCACTAGTGATTGATCTGTGGAAGAAGACTGTAGGAGTTTCTTTGGTTTTCCAATTGGACGTGTGGGACCCTTTAATCTGACACATCTGACGTCTAGGCTGCATTGCTGCCAGATCTCGGTTTCCTCAGAAGATCAATGAGTGCCTCTGCCTGTGCGGACGATACGATCAAAATGATTAAAGCCGCCATGAGGGCAAAAGCAAAAAAAAATCTTCGGTAAACTTTCAAAATCAAACTAGTCAACGGAAAACTGGAAGTAAATAACGGAAAACCTGGAAGAAATACCGGAAACTATACCCACCTTCTGTTTAGCCACAGTCGTGCCGGACTGTGACAAAGCGACCAACGGTGGTAACGCTCCTTCGCGGGCTACCATAGTCCGACACGCCAAGCTATCCTCGCAGATCTGCAATAAAATTGCGGCTGCGATCTCTTTCTGCCGCTGTGATCCGACCTCCACAATCTCGACCAGTACCGGAATACCGCCTTCCTCAACTACAGCGGTTCTCCCCTCCGGAATCGAGACAAGGATATTTAAGACGAAAGCCGCTTTATCCACCATACCAGCCTCGAAATCCGCCATTAATTCCACTAATGGTTTCATGATCCCGGCTTGAACGGCTCTGATTTTATTCTCGTTCACCGAACAGAGCAAATAAAGCGCCGTTGATGCGTCTTTTTTCCCGCGAAAACCACCGCTCTCCAATAAGTTTACCAGAAGCGGAATCGCTCCTGAGCGTCCGATCGCCATCTTGTTCTCCTCGACCTGAGAGAGGCGCAGCAGAGCACACGCAGCGTTCTCCTTCGCCGTCGCTGTTCCGTTCTTGAGAGCTCTCACGAGCGGTTTAATCGCTCCCGAGTTGGCGATCAAATCCTTGTTTTCGTCGCATAAAGAGAGGTTTAAAATTGCTGTAACGCCGTACTCTTGAAGCTGAGAATCTGAAGAGGAAATGAGAGAAACAAGAGGTCTTACAGCACCCTGTCTGGCGATCTTGAGGCGATTTTCTGGCTTGTTCTTCGCGAGGAGGCGAATCTCCATGGCCGCTTGTTTCTGTACGTCAATCGAACAGGACTCGAGATCGGAGACAAGCTGTCGGATCAAATCGTCGGAATTCTCAGAAGCACAAGCAATCAGGAGACATCGGCTCTGCGAAGAAGCCGTCGAGAACTCTCCAGATCTATCGCTGTTGCAGTCGCTGAAGGCCGAGGACGAATTATCGACGTTGCTCAGGTCGCCGAAGCTCCGTCTTATGTAGGTGTAGCTCGCCGGAATCCCCGTCTCCATAACCGGAAATTAGCAACTGCATCAACGACTGCTCTCCGGAAAATCCAGTATCGTCACTTCTCCGGCTAAGATGAAGTTGAAAGTGTTGATGATGAAAACGACCCAAACTACATCTGTTTCCTTTCCTCTCTTGCTTCGCTTCTCTTGCACAGGATCTCAAATTCTCAATTCGAAAGAGAACAAAAAAAAGAGAGAAAACCTGACCACGCGTCGGGGTTTGAGCAACGCAACGTGCATATGTGCTCACGGTGCAGAATCTCACTTGATTGAGCACGTGTGAAGGTATCTTTACAAGCGTGCAGGAGAAGGTTCCGCAGTTCGAGAAAAGTCGAAGCTGGGCTCCAGAAAAAGAGAGAAGTTTATACTTTATAGAGTTTGTAACGTAACGTAACGTTACGTAACGACCCACCCCGATATTTCGATATTGACAAAAGAAACCCCGAAACGACAAATATGTTTGGTGGTTTAAGTAAGGAAAGGAGTTGTTGGTATGACAACAAATCCACTAATTTGGAGTAGCCAGCATAAGCATAGAACATTGACCTAAAGATTATAATATAATGTGTGTGTCTGTGGAGAAAGAGGAGATGCTCCAGCATACATGGTAGAGAATGATCTTAAAAGTTGCCAGGTGTCACGTATAGAGAGGTTGAAAGCGACTTTGAAACATCCAATCAATGTCCCCATACATGTCTCGATCCGGTCCACGATAGAGCCATTAAAAATGGCGGTGACACGAATACACTCGTTGAACACGTGATAGAGGGCACCGCTCACGTGCGGGAGACTTGTTCGCCCCATCCTTATGGGTCTTTGCTATACTAGTTTAGGTTCCCCCTTAACCCGCGGATAGCCGTTTCGTGGTTATTAGAAAAATTCGGATAGTACTCGTGTGACGTGTCCTTTTTTATTTTCATAGAATAGAATGTACCTCGTGCTCCATGGTTGCAAGCGACTTTAACGTAGGATACATTTTTCCCAATGAAAAATTGCCACATGGGCCCAATAATTTTAAGATAAGGGACCCCTTATTCCATCCCTAATCATGAATTAAGAAAACACAGGTGGAGGCGGTACCACAATTAGGGGTGTTATGGGCTTTTAGGCCTGGCCCTAATGGTCCCGGACTCGGCTACATTCATTTGACGGATGAGCTGGTGTGGGTGTCATTTATGACCGATAGATAAATAGGCTAGGATTGGGCTTAATGGTTCACACAAATTACCTTAGGCCCGGTGAGATCCAACCTGTTATATCTCTTAATGGACGGGTCTGGGCCTAAGATGTGGTGTTTGTAATTGGGCTGGGTCAGACATTGGCCGAGCTAGTTAATTATATCTTGAGCTGGGCTGAGGCAGAGGTAGGCCCGACCTACACCTGCCCGTTAACACCCATACCACAATACCGTAGACACTGGATGAACATTGAAAATGAGAAATGCGTGTTATCTATTCATGAAAATTTGTAAAAATAAAATTAAAAATTATCAAAAAATCATTAAAATTCATAAAAAAAAAATTAAAAGAATAGAAAATTTGTAAAATCTTTGTATTATGTTTAAATAAAACACATGTATAAAACTCCAATACGGATCAACCAATCAGGCTGGTACTACCTGAAATCGTGTGACATGGAACAACATGTTCCCAATCAATTAAAAATCTATATAACAAAACAGGCCGGTTGTCCCTCACATAGCTAGCGGCTGAGATCTATTGCATACAAATGGTTGTGATTCGTTTGTTTAAAAAAATTGGCTTTTTGTATTTTTTCGCACCCATTTTTGCCGCTCCTTTTGTTTTCGCTTACCTCACCTAATAGGTTCCTCTGTCGGCTTTTCAAATGGTCATTCTCTCTCTCTCTCTCTCTCACACACACACACACACAAGCACACCGAAGAAGGCTCTCACGGTGGTGGTGACCGTCTCCCTCATCGGGCCACTATTGTCACACCTCTCTCTCTCGACGAAGCAAACCGCTCTCTCTGTCTCCCTGGGTTTGATCTTTTGGGGAATTCATTTCTTTCACCTAACTTTTCTGGAGTTTGATCTTTATTAGGGTTTTTTTTTTAATTTCAGTTCAGCCTTTCTTGTACTATAATGTGATCGTTTGTTTCTGGGTTTGGGGGTTGATTTTGATTTTGTTTTTCAGCAAAGAATGCTGTCGAAGAAGCCGCTTTTGTAGGGTTTGAGAGTGTTGAGAAGAGGTTGCTATCTCAGCGGCAAAAACGGTAGCAGCAGTACCAGGCATTGACGAATCCAAAAGCAGCCATGGCCAAAGGTTATGCTCCTTTTGCTTCTCCCCACAAACATCCCCAGGAGGCTGACCAACCCTTTTCGGGTTTATTGTCCAACTCCGATCCAATGGCTCCCACCTCTTCCTCACCATCAAAACCACCACCCCCCCTAAGATCTTCAACGCCGCCGCATCTCTCCGTCTAAGGTCAGTTTCATTCAATCTGATGGTGAAGCGGGGTTTGATTCTCGCGACTCTGTCAAGCGTGAAGAATAGAAACGTTGCTCATTAAACAACTTTCTTCTCCTTTTTTTTTTCCTCTCTCTCTCTCTCTCTCTCTCTCTCTCTCTCTCTCAGGTTGGGGATTGGGTTTTCATGGTGGATCTTATGGTTTATTTGACTCAGATTGGTGCTTTTAGGGTTTACTTTCTTATCGATCTCTTAATTATTATTATTTGGTTGAAAATCAACCTCAGATTGCAGTAAAAGCCCAATGTATTAAGGATTCCTGTTATTTTCTGTGATCGGTGACCAAAAGCATCGAGTTTTGAAATGTTTCAAAGTGCTATAGATGCATGGTTGCATTTCTCAGCCATTCACAATTCTTAGTGTACATGAGATAACAATTTTTACCTGTTCTTTGTTTCAATGACTTTAGTTTTGGAGAGATATCTTTGGGATTAAATTATCCACTTTAGATTAAGTTTGATTTGACATGGTGAATGAAGAATCTCATTGATATAATAAGAAATAAGTCTTTTCCGGCTTTGCACTTTAGGCTTGACCAAATTGGGTTGGCTTCGACTTCCAAACTTTGTCATCTATTTTTAGTTTCATTCTACTTTGTGTTGTAGAGTTGATGATTCAGCTCTTAATGTTTAACTCCTGAATCATAGTCAATATGTTGGAGTTGTGCCATTATCAAATCATGATATCTTAAATAAATTGGAAAAGGGAAAGTTAGTTTTAAAATTTAGAAGGCATTAACACTGCAAATGATCATATAACCTCAAGGTAGTAATGTGTATGATATTTTAAATAGGACGGGAGAAGTTGTCCTTATGTGTGGTATACATGTGGTACACATGGATTCAAATGCACACTTTTTTATTGGATTGGTTCTTACCTCGGAGATATTCAATCTTAAATTTATTCATGGTTATTTTCCATACATTTTTTGACTGATGTTCGGAAGGATGCCATAAATTGGGTTATGATCATTTTTTGGACTAAGAAATCTCTTAGGTCCCAATGCACTTGCATGTGTGCAGTGTGTATGGAATAGTTTTTGAATGAGGGGTCCTTACTACACGATGGATTAGACTCAGACCTGAGTCCCACTGGTTAGTGCCCTTATTCAGAATCTATCTTTTTTTTGGGTGGTATTATTTAGTATATTCAGAGTTGTATACTTACTTTTTTATATCTAATAGTTTGTGATATTCATGTAGGTTATTTGATACATTAGTAAAAGCTTTAGGGAGAGATGATGGAACTGGAAAATTCAATAGGCAGAGGCACTACAAATCACATACCAATTTTGCATGTTTTCTCTCATTCCATTTCTCCCAGATGTGGCTTAGTTTTTAACTTTTTAAGTTCTCTACTTCCGTTGTTTTGCTCCATACTTGAGAATTAGCATTTGTTGTAAAAAAAAGAAGCTAGGGTCCCATTTTCAGTTAGGCTAAGTGATGGGATACTTTCTTTTAGTTAGGATGAGTATGGGATACTATCATAATGTTTTAACATATGGGCACCTTAGTCGTTTTGGATTGGGGATTCATCAGGTTTTGAGGATTTTTGGAGTTTGAGATCTTGCATTCACGAGATCCCAAGAAGCCATTACTACATCAGCTCGCCAATGCCTTTCCATAAAGCAATCGTCGATATGGATGGACAGTAGCACCACTGATCAATGCAAATAGATTGAGAAAGTTGTTGGAGGTGCATTGGAGTTATCCTGACTGACTGGATCCTGTGTGTATGAGGTACATAGGCCTACAAGTCCAGAAGATATTTCAGATCATTTCATATTCATTGGATCCAATCATTATTACTATTGATGAAACAAGTTTACTGAACTAGGGCCTCAATTCCATGAAGAATTGCAGCGTCGTCGTCTTCCTATATCTATGGTGATCAATGTTGAATATTCTCAATTCAAGCTGCTATTTCATTTTCTTTTTTTTTCTCCTTGGTATGATAAGTTCTATACCTAGGTCTTGATAATTATGTTTGAACATTGACTTTTAGTATAAGTTTATATAAGTTAAAACAACATTAGAAAGGCGTTTCCATTACATCAATAAATCGCATATTGTGGTTCTTAGGTTGGGAGGAGATATGCTTTGTTAGAATTTCTTTTGCTTAATATAACAATTAATTATTTTGTGGCTATTGGAACGATTTAGATTGTTCTGTATCATTAAGAACACAATTTAGTCTGTTATGTATTTTTCAGTATTTTTGCTAGAGAGAGGCGATCTACCTTTTTGAATTTTTATAACTTTTCTTTTAAACATTTTTTGTCTTTAATTAGGATTTTTTTTTTTTAGTTCATTCAGTCATTCTTTCATTTTAATGTTTTAAGGCATTCCTTTTGAGTTTAGAGGCCTGTGTAGAATGGTGGATATCTGGATTTTTATCCATTTTGGGAAAATAGGGGCTCTTGGCTTTCGATTTTCAAGTATTGTTTTTGAATTTTGAAAGGGGTTGATGGGATTTTGATTCTTGAGTGATTTGGTCTTGAATGAAAAAGAATGGCTCCTAGGTGACTTGTCATGTTGATGTATCCAAATGTTGGGTTGATTTACTTTAACTCGGATACGCATATTTACCTTTAAACTTAAAAACATATTTTAGGTTGGTGCGATTTACAACACATTTACTCTTGAAGTTAAAACATATTTTAAGTTGGTGTGATTTACGTGTACACACATTTATCTTTGAACTTAAAACATTTTTTATGTTGGTGTGATTTGTCGTACACATTTGCGCTTTGTCGGGGAGTGCCATAGGCACAGGTAAAAACTAGTATTATAAAATTTATAAAACTCATAAAAATTAATAAATATTATTATAATTTATAAATAAACATAATTTTTTTATAAAATTGATAAAAACTATCAAATATGGAAAACACATCATTTATTCAGTAAATTTATTTAAAAAGTAAGAAATCCATAAAAAGTCATTAAAATTAATAAGATTGAAAAAATAAGAATGTACAAACTTTATATAATGCTTAAATAAAACATGTATATGACCAAAAGACAATCGGTTACATGCCCATATGTATTAAAAATAATTTTTTTAAATAAAAAAATACATCAGGAAAGAGGAAGATCAATAAAATGAATAATACACAAAATTACATAAAGTATGTATGAAAAATTATATATATTCTTATTTTATCAAAAGTATAAAAAAAAAATAAGGAACATAAAATTCAACCATGATACTAACAAAATCAATAACATGAATGACAAAAATCTACCCATTTGCTTATGCATGTATGAAAAAAAAATATATATTTTGTAAAAACATCTCTTTCAAAAAGATGATATTTTGTCTATTATATATTCTCTGCAACTTATATCAAAATAACCTTAGTATTTTATTATCATATAAAATACTATTATTTGTTTGTGTTATATTTTCATCATTTATGTCATGGGTCAGGTTCGGGGGACAACAATTTCACACAACATTTTTTACAACAAAAATTGGCGCGGACCAATTTATAAATTAGAAGTATTGAAATGGGATGATTTTTGGCGAGGACAATCTCTATGGTGAGGAGATCATCGTCACAAAAGTTCAGATCATTCTGATATTCGTAGACTGGTTTACAAGTTGAAGAATTATTGACCGTTTATTTTTAACCTTAACTTGAAAATCACATTTGATGGGGTTAGAAATTTAAGAAATGCCTGATTTTTTTGTAGGGGTGATCTATATGGTGAGGAGATCATCCTCACCAAAAACCAACCATTGATTCATCTTCCATGTAGGTACGGCAAAATTGTTATCAAAAACGCTGTATGAAATTGTTATCCCCTGATCCTGACCCGTATGTCATGTGTGTATACTAGTGGGTGACCCGTGCCCACAGCACTCCTCGATAAAGTGTTTGTCAAAATTGGGTGTTAGTGGCTGAGATCCACCGTACAGTTGGGAGATAAGATCTCGGCCCTTCTTTATGAAGCCTATCAGAGGGGGAGACAACCACAGTGTTTTGTTCTATAGACCAGTGGGTGTCCCGTGCCATCAGCACTCCCCGACAAAGAATTTGCCAAAATCAGGTGAGTGGAGGAGATCCACCGTCAATTTGGGGGAGGATTAGATCTCGGCCCTTCTTTGTTGATGCTTATAAGAGGAGTATAAGTAGGGAGACAACCAATGTGTTTTGTTATATAGAATAGTAAATGGCCCATGCCCACGGCACTCTCCGACAAAAGTGTTTGCAAAATTGGGTCCCTTCGACACTCAAACGGTATAACGGACTGGGGTGTTATCGTTTTTTCCGTTATAACGGCTGTTATAACATATTGTAACGCACAGAGGGAGAAATGAGAAAATAACATAAATAACAAAAAATAATGGTATTGAAATTTAAATTTTGAATAAATTGAGGTCAAATGAGACGGATTGATCAAGTAGCTGAAATCTAACTGTCAACATTAGATCGATGGATTTGATCTCAACCGCTCTTTATCTAACCGTCCACATTAGATGGATGGATAAGATAAGAGAATACAACTGAGTTGTCTTGATATATGGGTGGGTAGCCTGTGACCAAGGCACTTTCCGACAAAGTGTTTGTCAAAATCGAGTGGCAGTTAATCTCAGCCATCGATATGAAGCGTAGTGGATCTCAGCCACTCATTATTGAAGCCATATAAGATAAGAGGGGTATAAGAAAACCATTAAATTTTCATTAAATTCTTTTTTTTTTTCTAATTTTTAACTTTTAAATTTCAATTTTAAATTTTGAATTTCAGCACCACTTTTTTCCATTAAAATCATTAAAATCTGTTAAAATCTATATTTTTCCATTTTTGCCCCTAGGAGTTTCAATCCGTTTTAACGGCCATTTTAAAAGTAACACTCCTCTCGAGGCATAAAAAGTGGGGCTCCTGAGCCTGACCCTTGGGCTATATGTAAATCCAACCCATTTCATTCCTTATATGTAGGTAAATAGTAGGTGACCCGTGCCCACGGCACTCATCGACAAAGCGTTTGTCAAAATTGGGTGTAAGTGGCTGAGATCCACTGTCCATTTGGTGTGATAAGATCTTAGCCATCCTTTATGAAGCCGTATAAGTGGAGGAGACAACCGTCCTGTTTTGTTATATAGACTAGTGGATGCCCCGTGCCATCGGCACTCCTTGACAAAGAATTTGCCAAAATCAAGTAAGTGGCAGAGATCCACCATCCATTTGGGGGAGGATTAGATCTCGGCCCTTCTTTGTTGATGCTTATAAGTAAGGAGACAACCAATGTGTTTTGTTATATAGAATAGTAAATGGCCCATGCCCACGGCACTATCCGACAAAAGCGTTTGCAAAAATTGGATGCCTTCAGCACTCAAACAGTATAACAGACTGGGGCGTTACCGTTTTTCCATTATAACGACTATTATAACGGATTGTAACGCACAGAGAGAGAATTGGGAAAATAACAAAAAATAACTGTGTTGAAATTTAAATTTTGAATAAATTGAGGTCAAATGAGGCAGATTGAGTGGCTGAAATCTAACCGTCCACATTAGATCGATGGATTTGATCTCAACCACTCTTTATCTAACCGTCCACATTAGATGGATGGATAAGATAAGAAAATACAACTGAGTTGTCTTGATATATGCATGGGTGGCCCGTACCCGCGGCACTTTCCAACAAAGTGTTTGTCAAAATCGGGTGGGAGTTAATCTCAGCCATCGATATGAAGCATAGTGGATCTCAGCCACTCATTATTGAAGCCATATAAGATAAGAGAGGTATAAGAAAACTATTAAATTTCTGTTAAATTCTATTTTTTTTTTTTAAATTTCAATTTTTGAATTTTAAATTTTAAATTTTGAATTTCAGCACTACTTTTTTCCATTAAAATCATTAAAATCCATTCATTTTTACCCCTGGGCGTTTCGATGTTTTAACAGTAACACCCCTCTCGAAGCGTAAAAAGTGGGGCTCCTGAGCCTGATTGGGCTATATGTAAATCCAACCCATTTCATTCCTTATATGTAGGTAAATAGTAGGTGACCCATCCCCACGGCACTCATCGACAAAGCGTTCGTCAAAATTAGGTGTGAGTGGTTGAGATCCACCGTCTATTTGGTGTGATAAGATCTCGACCATCCTTTATGAAGCTGGATAAGAGGGGGAGACAACCGTCCTGTTTTGTTATATAGATAACATCGTAAATCTTTGAATTTTACCTATTTAAGGTAAAAGAAAACTTAGATGCACTACAACAAAACTGACCTTTGATGGCGTTCAAAAAACGCTATAAATGTATTTTATAGTGTTCACCGAATGCCATAACAAACGCTGTAAAAGGCTATGCCATGCTTTTCGGAGTTCAACGATGGCGTTCATTGAACGCCATAATATAGATTTTGAACGCCATTATAATGATTGCTCTTCGTTGTTATTGCGTAATATTATGGTGATATTTAACGCTATCATTTTATTTTTATTTTTTGAAAACAATGGAATTTTTGGAACGCCATCTTTTTATTTTATTTTTATTTTTTTTTAAATAGTGCATACTTAATATTAATGAATTAAAATTTCCTGTGAAAACATGCACATTCTAATCATATTGCCTATGCATGTTTCATCAAACAAACGCCCCATTCACATTTCATACAATAAAAAATGATTCTATTATCAAAAGACAAACACAATACTAAAATATAAATTTAACAATTTTATTCAAGTGCTAAATATTACAAGCTATACAAAATTTTAAGTATACAATGAACACAAGAACTCCCCCACTATCCTCTCCCATGAAAATACAAAAGATGATCCAATGATTATTTTCCCAGCCCAAAAAAAAGAAAATAAAAGTTAAAAAGATGTCGTCACCATGGTCTCTATTTCGTAATATGTAATGTGTAACTTTGCATCGATTCCTTTATTGAAGAAGACGTGAACCTAATAGGAAAATTTTAACCAAACAGTGATATAAGTGATTGAGGGATTACCTAAACAAAATTTGCATTGTAGGTGTTATAAGTCATTGAGGGATTACCTAATCAATAGCAACACTACCTGAGAGTTTGTAATTCTTTTACGCTTTTTTTTTTTTATAGTCCTGTCCCACAACATGTATAACCAAATATACATCATTATGATATCCAGATCAATAACGATAGATACAAAAGGAGATTAAACACTTTACACATTCTACAACATTAAACATAATGGTATCCTTTAAGATAAGCATTGGTTGAGAAGACCAATTAGGTTGACATATAAGATATAGGTTGGTTCGTTGTCAAAAGGATAGTTATGTTGTTGGACTCTTGAGTTCATGTCCAATCAACCTTTTTCTTGCAAGTTAATTTGACATAAAGGTTCTGGGGTTACCAAGACATATTACTTGTCTTGTACATATAAACACTTGCTGAGTTTTTTTCCCAAAAACTTGTCTTGGATTTTAATAAATCAAACAGTTTTGTCATTGGAGGATTTTTTTCAAGTTACTTATTATTAACTTTAACTTTCAGTGCAAAAAGATATAACTCAATGGTGGAACACCATTCAAGTTGCCAACCTCCTATAGTTGGAATAAAGTACTATTAATGATGAACTTTAAATGCAGCAATTCAATGTGCCTAAGTTTGAAAAGTTAATATATATATATATATGCTGTTAAAGCTATACTACTAGTACCGGAAAATAAAGTATTTTCCAAATGTTATTTTCAAAATATTAGGTTATTTCCGCCTTCTATCTTATATTACCAGTTGTTAACTTGTTATTGACTATTAACTATTAACATTGCTAATAATTGGAACCAGGATTAAAATAATGTTATTGGAATACGGTTTGTTCGGAGCTAGAACCCAATCAATTTACTAAGTTTGATGAGGCTCAAACGAGTCTTTGAGATTCATATGCTATTTTGTTAAGTGTGAAAATTTCGATAAAAATGAAAATATGTATGTCTATTCAGGAATTAAGTTATTGTCGTAATTGAGGGGAGGTCTTTGTTCTTTTTCAAGAATTGAAGACTATCCAAGAGATTTTTTAGGAGAGATGTACTTGGAATTTGAAGAGATGGGATTTTTAACAAAGGAGATTTTGACAGCAATTGCTTAATGTTCAACATATTTGTCTACCTACAAAAGAGTGAGGCAACATGTTATTGTTGATACTAGCTACTTAATAGATATAATAGAGTTGATTCTTATGTTACAGTTCAACATAAGTTAACATTTTTTAGTGACAAAAAAAAAAATTGTTCAACAGCATAACATTCTAAAGCAGCAAACATACATGTTGAAACAACATGTGAGAACACAAAAATGAAGAAAAAGAAACAATGGCCCGCTCACATACATTGGAAGGAGGGGAGCATGACAATTTGAATCTTGGAAGAGGTGTCTGTGGGTGCCGTATTTTTCAGCAAGTCAAAATTGGACACGTATCTCTGGCTTAGCACGTGCGGTTTCGAATACACGACGCGTGTTAGAAGACAGCACGCGAGAGTTAATGCGCTGGAATCATCATCAAGAGCTATAAACTGCCTATCGTGTCACACGATTTCCATTACTTGGAAATGCCACGTGTCAGGATTGTATTATCGACACATGGAAGTGATGCTAACAGAGAATATTAACGTCTCAGCCTTTAATATGTCGGGAAGTATTCTATCTTGCCCGACATATTGATGAGTCTCATCCCACCGAGATCAACTGGATAGACGGGATCTTTTACAATCTCATCCCGGGAACTCAAGGTTCTCATCCCGGGAAACTCAAGTATATAATCCCGGGAACTCCAAACATGTCATCCCGGGAACTCATCCTGGCAACTCAAAGTATATATTCCCGGGAACTCTAAACATGTCATCCCGGGACATCCTCCCGGCATGGTCACATTATTGGCTGGATGCATTTATCCCGACAAGGTCATCAGACTTACTTGACGGGATCTATTTCAATATCATCCCGTCAAAGCCAGATAATGTCAAATGACTTACGTGGCAGGATCTCTTACGTACGAGGTAAGTATTCTGAATACCATCGATTTCTTAACTGATGAATATTGGCCACGTGGCAGCTAGTTGAACTATCACGAATTCGACATCACCTTATCTGAATATTTGACACGAAGGATGCCACCTCAGTGTCATTTCAGTTATTTCAGGTATAACCGAATCAATGAAGTCAAGATATAACCATAAGATTCTGTTTTATAACAGAATTTATCCGAGTCATCATTGACTGATAACGACTAGACACGTGGAAGGTGAGTCACGCCCAGTTCTAAGGGTATAAATATGAGACCCTCAGGACTGAGAAGGGGATCTTGCTCTCCAGATCCAGATAGCCTAAACTCTGAAACCTTTTTACTATTTTCTTGAAACTTGTTACATTTCCTAAGCTGACTTGAGCGTCGGAGCCTTGTCAACAGGTACAACCAAATCTCATCTGGAGATCATCCTATCCTTCGCAGAGGAGAAAGTAGTTTCATCCTGGAGCATCAGAGTCGTCCGATCATCACCATAATCCGAATCGTCTGACCTCGAAGATTGTGTGGGTTAGATCAGATATTTTTCCCCCACATCTTTTGGCGCCGTCTGTGGGAAACGACTAGAAGTTTTCCGTTCTAAGAGATATTCGATTCGAACAATGGTGGATACCAGACGCACAGGTCTCAGGAGTGGAAGAGAGAAGAATCCGACTAGCGATCTCAGAGATGCTATTACGGAGGGCAGAAGAGCGAGAGAATTGGACAATCAGCAGAAGATGATTACCCAATTGCGCGAAGAGAATGAGGAGTTGAAGCAGCGGATGACTGCTGAACGAACCGGTGGCTATATATCTGGTATAGCCGGGCATAGTCACCATGAGAAAAGTCATTTCCATTCGGACAGATCAAATTCAGAGGAATCTGTCTTACGAAATCCACGTAGTAGACGTGGAGATTCCCATATTCCGCTTCCAGAGAAGCGTCATAAAGCCGAGTCTTCCTGCCAGCGAAGCTCGGATCATATTCAGCCAGAAACCAGGAAGCAGATAGCTGATCTGGTAGCTGAGATGATGGGAAAGAAAGAAACATTGGCTGATAAAATGACAGCAATGGCAACGAGAATTCCTAGAGATTCTCCTTTTACAGAAGAGATACAGGGATACCGTGCCCCAAAATCTTTTTCTTATCCTAAATTTTCGATATTCATAGGAGAGACAGATCCTGTGAATCACGTACTTCGCTTCAGAAAAGCGATGACGATGTGGGAGTTTCAAGACGAACTCCTCTGCAGGATGTTCCCTTCCACTTTAAGCGACGATGCGTTGATCTGGTTTAACCAGATAGCCCCCCGAACCATTTCTGACTTCACCAAGTTAAGTACTCTCTTCATCACTCGATATTCTTGCAACAGATTACATAAGAACGATGTCGATGTGCTATTTAATGTACATTGTGATCAGAAAGAAACCTTGCGAGATTTTACAAAGAGATTCCGTACTCTCATGACCACAGTGGAAGACTGTGATGATAAGCATGCCGTTACAGCCTTTCGCAAGGCATTATCCACGAGTTCTGGACTATACATGTCTCTAACGAAGAATAGGCCAGTGAGTATGGAAGCCCTGTTTCTTCGAGTAGAGAAATACTCTAAACTTGAGGACGACACACTCCAGCGAGGCCAAGGAGTGGCTATATCTGTGAATGAGGTGAAGAAGGCCCCGACCTCCAGCAAAATTTCGAAGGGAAAGCAAAAAGCTGTAGCTGAGATTATCATGACGGCAGAGATTCCCGTGAAGGTACCAGAGAAGTCGGGGAGCACTGGACAGTATCCCCGTCGAGAGAGAAGGATTTTTACATCCTTGAACAAGACCATTAGTCAGATATTTGATCTGATTAAAAACGAGAAGTATCTCCAATATCCCCGACCAATGAGGCCGGATTTGAAGGGAGATAGAGATATGAATCTGTTCTGTGCCTTCCACCAAGAAGCAGGGCACATAACCAATAAATGCTGGGCGCTGAAACATAAGATTGAGGACCTGATTAACCAAGGCTTTTTGCAACAGTTTATTGCCAGCACGACTGGGGCAGTAGCTGGAGCCGAGGTTCTCAAGAAGGATAAGAACCCCGTTAAACAGCAAGAGCGTGGGTTGGTAATTGATGTGATACACGGGGGAGGACGGCAACTATCCCGTGGAGAGACGGAGAGGGTGGACAGGATTAAAATCAGGAAGGTTGAACACCTGAATGAGATCTTGCACTTATCAATGGGACCTAGAATCACAGATCCCGTGGAGATGATGGAGAGCACTGACGCAGCGATTTTCTTCTCCGACAGAGATCTCGTGGGAGTAGATCATCCACATTCAGATGCGCTAGTGCTCACTTTGCCTGTGGGTAATTATGAGGTGAAGCGTCTGTTGATTGATCCTGGGAGCTCGGCAGAGATTTTATTTGCAGAGGCTTATCGGAAGATGGGTTTTAACCCGTCAGATCTCATCCAGAGCAATGTTCCTCTGGTCGGATTCAATGGCCAGAGAGAATATGCAATGGGAAAGATAATTCTGCCAGTAAAGACGGGACCGATCACGTCTATGGTCGAATTTCTTATTCTAGATACACCATCCCCCTACAACGGCATCTTGGGGAGAGGCTGGATACATGAAGTCAAGGGGGTACCGTCTACTTATCATCAATTGTTCCGATTCCCGACTGCTCACGGGATTATGGAGCTCAAGGGAGATCAGGCCATCTCGGCAAAATGCTATGCCATGGCCCTGAAATCGAAGCAGGTCCCAGTCCGGAAGGATCATCATGGAGGGGGAACTTCATCCGTAGTTACGGAAAAATAGCAATTAGAGCGCATCCCGGCAAGTCTGGAGCAGACTGCGCTGACCCGGGAAGGTGATATTGAGCAAGGGACAAGTCCCACAGTTGAGGAGACTGATCAAGTTAACCTCGGTAGTGAGGAAAACCCAAAGTGTACTTATATCGGGGCTGGATTATCTGTGGAAGAAAAAATATCCTTCACTGATTTTCTCAAATCTTATATGGATGTTTTCGCATGGTCATTTAACGATATGCCGGGTATTTCTCCCGACATTTCCTGCCACCATCTACAGGTAAATAGAGATCATTTACCTGTGAAACAGAGACCTCGGAGGATTGCTCCAGAGAAGCAGCAGGCAGTCCAGGAAGAGATTGATAAACTCCTGGAGGCCGGATTCATCCGCGAAGTCAACAATGCACAATGGTTAGCCAACATAGTGGCTGTTCCGAAGAAGAATGGGAAGATCAGAGTCTGCATAGACTTCACACACTTGAATAAAGCCTGCCCTAAAGATCCATATCCTTTGCCGAGGATTGATCAACTGGTTGACGCAACCTCGGGATATGAGATCTTATCTTTCATGGATGGGTATTCGGGTTATAATCAGATCCCTCTGTATGAGCCAGATCAGGAGATGACAGCCTTCACGACTGATAGGGGCGTCTTTTGTTACAGAGTGATGCCTTTTGGTCTCAAGAATGCGGGAGCCACTTACCAACGTCTCGTTAATAAAATGTTCCATGATATGATTGGCGTGACGATGGAGGTGTATATAGACGATATGATGTTTAAAACAAGGACCCGGGAATTACATCTGGGAGATCTCGGGAAAACGTTTGATCGTCTTCGAGAGTATCAAATGAAACTCAATCCTGCCAAGTGCGTCTTTGGAGTGACCTCAGGGAAATTTCTAGGTTATCTCATTACGAGGCGAGGAATTGAAGCTAATCCCGAACAGATCAGGGCTTTGGCAGATATGCCTTCACCAAAGAACAGGAAGGAAGTCCAAAAGCTTGCCGGGAGGATAGCAGCATTGAATCGCTTCATAGCGAGATCGTCAGATAGATGCAGACCTTTATTCAGGCTCTTGAAGAAGAATGGAAGATTTGACTGGACTGAAGAGTGTGATGAAGCCTTTCAAAAGCTCAAACATTATCTCTCACAACCTCCGATTCTTTCTAAACCTGATCAAGGGGAGCCTCTGGGTCTTTATTTGGCTACCACAGATGAATCCATTAGCGCCGTTCTCTTCCGTGAGCTCGATCGGGAAGAACGACCAGTATATTTCACCAGTAAGACTTTGATTGGGGCAGAAACGAGATATGCCACAATCGAGAAAGCTGCTTTGGCTTTGATTTATGCTTCGAGACGTCTTAAACCCTACTTTGAAGGCAGGACTATTACGGTTTACACAGAGCATCCTTTGAAATCTATACTCGGTAAGATCGATTTGTCAGAGAGAATGGCTAAATGGGCCATTTATTTGGCTCAATACGACATTCAGTTCTCACCAAGAACATCTGAGAAGGGACATGCCTTGGCAGGGTTTTTGGCCGACTTCCCAGTTCAAGATGTGGCAGACACTGGGGGCGAGGACAGAGAAGTTCTTCCACTTCCCGAGATGCCAGAGATGTTGAATCCCAAGACGGGATGGAGATTGTTTACTGATGGATCAGCCAATGAGAACGGATCAGGTGTAGGAGTCGTTCTGGTCACACCTGAGAATACTAGATTGGAAAAATCTGTTAAATTCGGGTTCGTGGCATCCAATAACGAAGCAGAATATGAAGCAATGATTTCGGGACTCCAGACAGCACTTGATCTCGGGATAACAGACATTACCGCTTATACTGATTCACAGCTGGTCGTCAGTCAGTTTGCTGGGACATATCTAGCCCGAGATGAGAGGATGGCAGCTTATTTAGATATTGTTCAACATTTGGCTGAGCGATTTGGTAACATAAAAATTCATCAGTTACCAAGGATGGAAAATCGGCATGCTGATGCTTTGGCCTATTTATCTACTATGATGGGAGGGGCTGAATCAAGAACTATATCCGTGGACTATCAGGAATTTCCGAGTATTCATTCACCTGTTGAAGTTTATCTGGCCCCGGTGGAGGTTGATCATGAGCCAAGTTGGATGGACGATTTTCGAAGGTATTTACAACATGGAGAACTCCCTTCTGGGAGAGATGCTGCAAAGAGAATTCAGAGGCTTGGGAGAAGGTATATCATGGTAGGCCAAGATCTCTACAGGAAATCAGCATCAGGTCCTCTCCTTAAATGTCTTACCCCCAGAGAATCTCAGCAAGTTCTTCTTGAGATACACGCGGGAGAATGTGGAAATCACTCGGGGGCGAGGACCTTGGCACATAAAGCTCTCAGCCAAGGTTATTTTTGGCCCTACATGCAGAAAGATGCCAAGTTGCTGGTGAAAAAATGTGAGAAGTGTCAGAAATATTCTCCATTGATAAAGGTTCCCGCCGAAGAGCTGCATCCTGTATTCAGTCCATGGCCATTTGCGAGATGGGGACTAGATATAATGGGACCATTCCCGACAGCCCCAGGGAATGTGAGGTTCTTATTGGTGGCCACGGATTACTTCACAAAGTGGATCGAGGCAGTGCCGTTAGTTCAGGTACAGTCTTCGCATGTGAAGAGGTTCTTATGGGAGAATATCATCTGCCGGTTCGGCATTCCAGAAGAGATAGTCACAGATAACGGAACCCAGTTTGATTCCACCGAGGTGAAAGCTCTGTGTCAGGCTTTGAATATAAAGAAAAGACTATCTGCCCCAAGATACCCCCAGAGTAACGGACTTGCCGAGAGAGCAAATCGAGTTATACTCGAAAACTTGAAGAAGAGGTTAGATCGAGCAAAGGGAAAATGGGCGGAAGAATTGTCAGGAGTACTCTGGGCATATCGAACTACCCCGAGAAGAACTACAGGGGAATCTCCATTTTCTCTGGCTTATGGATCAGAGGCAGTAATCCCTACAGAAGTTGTTATCCCGACATCTCGGACTCAGGCTGTCAATACTGGGCAGAATGAAGGAATATTGGCTCGGGACAATGACTTGCTAGAAGAGCGTCGGGAGCAGGCAGTTGTGAGATTGGCTAATTATCAGCAAACTATCAAACGGTCATATGATCGCCGCGTCAGACGCAGGACCTTCAAAGTTGGAGATTTGGTACTGAGAAAAGTATTTGATAATACAAGGGAGCCCGGGAGTGGCAAATTGGGTGCCAATTGGGAAGGTCCTTATCTTGTTGACAGGATTGGGCAGAACGGAGCTTATTACTTGAAGACACAAGACGGAGATGTATTTGAAAGACCGTGGAACGCATTTACTATGCGGATTTTCTATCAATAAAGATGATTCCAAGTTTCTCATACAAGAAGCATCATCGTCGAATACAAAGTCCTAAGTCGGGAGTTACAAACCGGAAGGCCGGGATGATCTAAAATTCTAAGTCTTGCGACTGGAATTGAGGAGATTCACGTCGAATACAAAGTCCTAAGCCGGGAGTTACAAACCAGAAGGCCGGGATGATCTAAAATTCTAAGTCATGCGACTGGAATTGAGGAGATTCACGTCGAATACAAAGTCCTAAGCCGGGAGTTACAAACCGGAAGGCCGGGATGATCTAAAATTCTAAGTCATGCGACTGGAATTGAGGAGAATCACGTCGATTACAAAGTCCTAAGCCGGGAGTTACAAACCGGAAGGCCGGGATGATCTAAAATTCTAAGTCATGCGACTGGAATTGAGGAGAATCACGTCGATTACAAAGTCCTAAGCCGGGAGTTACAAACCGGAAGGCCGGGATGATCTAAAATTCTAAGTCATGCGACTGGAATTGAGGAGAATCACGTCGATTACAAAGTCCTAGCCGGGAGCCTTGGATTCTTATCAATCTTGGCTTCTTGCCTTGATAAGAGTCCAAGTATACAAACCGGAAGGCCGGGATGATCTAAAATTCTAAGTCATGCGACTGGAATTGAGGAGAATCACGTCGATTACAAAGTCCTAGCCGGGAGCCTTGGATTCTTATCAATCTTGGCTTCTTGCCTTGATAAGAGTCCAAGTATACAAACCGGAAGGCCGGGATGATCTAAAGATTCTTAGTCATGCGACTAGAATTAATGAGATTCTCGTCATTTATAAAATCCAAGTGAGATTAATTGACCATGAAATCCTAGCCGGGATAATACAGGTTGATTCCCGACAAACCTATATTCCTGACTAGGATTATTGAATTTTAACACATTGAATTCATATTTTGATAAGTATTCAGTTCATGCAATAACAGAAAAAGTATTCTATTATATTGAAAAGCCTTAAACGGCATTTACAATTGTAAACCCAAGGGGTTAGTTACAAAAATCATGGAAGTGTCACATCCTGCCCGCCGACCGGCTGAGTGACAGGATTTACTGTGACATCCCCTCCTGGAGTCACCATGTCTGTCTGAGAAAAGGCTGGAACAACTTCAGGTGCCGGGATGGTTGGAGATGGTCTCGGGGAACTTCTGTTGAAATTATTGTCCCGACAAGTGGTTCAGGCTGAACTATATTTTCAATAGGATCTTCATCTCCTTCTTCTTCCATCATGGCTTCACATTTGGCGAAGCCTTCCCGGTATCCCTTGTCGTAAGATTCTTGTTGGAGGGCATCAGATGCCTGTTTGGTTTCATCCCTCTCAACGGTCATCTTTTCCAGATCTTTTTGCAGGCGACTGGCTCCCTCCTTGAATTTTGCATACTCCGCCTTGACTTTAATCAAGTTATCTTCAGCTTTTTTCTTTGAAGCAAGAGCTTCAAGAGCCAATTTTCTCTCCATTTCAGCCTTGGTCTTTGAAACTTCGGCAAAGAGAGTGGCTGCTTGAATTTGCTCCTCGGCCAGTTGAAGTTTAGCTTCGGATGCACTTGATTTTTCGACAAGGGCAGTATAATTTTGGAGGAGATCACCAAGATAATCCCTCAGACCTACGTAGGCATGGATGCTCTGCAGACAGAAGGAACTGTTAGAATATATTGGAAGAATTCATCAGAGAAAGCAGTACAAAAAAAAAAAAAAAAAAAGTAAATTCTTACCTCCAGGAGGGAACGACTGAGAACTTCACAGGGCACTTTTGAGGAAGGCATGTCAATATAACGCAACCTGTCCCGTGGAAGACAGATTCGTTCGATTAACGTCGAAGCCACCCCAGCGTCAGCAATGGAGCTTTGCTCCGAGATGGGCTGCCCATTTGGCAAGCAACCAGCATTCATGATGTATGGTTCCACGCCATCGAAATCCCGTAGACCTGCAATGGGGTTATCTTGTCGCCACAATTCTTTCAGTGTAACCCATGTATCAATTAAATCAAATGCTGTACCAGACGGGAATGAAGGAGAACGAATGTGCTCACCAATTGAATGACTGGGCCCGGCAGCGTCTGTTGGACGAGAGGTTGATGGAGGGGTAGATATTGGTTGAAGCTCTGGAGAAGGAAGGAATCCAGGAGGAGACCGCGTAATGGCGATCGAAGGAGAAGCAGTAGGTATGGCAGCTACCGAAGGAGAATCTGGGGCCTCAGAAGGCTGAGTCGATGAGGAACCACAAGCCACCGCAATAGTTACTATACCCTCCCGAGTCAGTGATGCCTCTAATTCAGGAGCTAGTCCCTTGATCAGTTTTCTTTTCTTCCTTGGCACCAAAGCTGGGACAGCAAAGGTATCATTCCTCATCTCGGCCATTCTACCCTCCATCTGCAAAGGAGGTAACAAGTTAGATGATCACATAAGAATATGAGTTAGACATCAGCTATAGAAGAATATACCTCTGCCTCTTCCAACCGGACAAGTTCCCGGGCAAAATCATTCAGAGGTTCTTGTCGACCATCTGGATGTCTGAAGAATTCGGCCACGGGATAAGGAGCAGCCGTGACCCGACTTGTTGGGGGATTTACATGGGCTGGCGTGCTATGAGTTTGGTGAGGTCTCTTTATTAAGGGGATGTCGGGACTTATATCCTCCTCTTCCCGAGACACTTCATCCCTTGCAGTAATCTCCACAGCAGGACGCTTACGCGAATAGTCGGGAGCCGTTATCCGCAGGTCCCGTGAGATGACAGGAGTGGGAGCTGAGGATCTTTTATTTTTATCAATTAGCCCCGCCAGGGACCATTGCTTTACTACCTTGGGGATTTTCCTCAAGATATATTTGACCTTGTCCTCTATATCCTGAGGATATTTCCATGGACGTCTGGTATAGTCTACAGCAGAGAAGAGAGGAAATTGATCAATAGACTGATTAACTGAATCTAAAGGAGATTGACGGGATATAAAGAGGAGCTTACCCGACAAGTTAAAGCTTGTGCGGACTCTATGGCTGCTGGAGCTCCCCTCCACACGCTCGTCAAATTCCCAAGATCCAGTCACCAGCAGAGGATCAGAGTGCTATCCCTTATGACTATCGGGCAGGCTCTCAACTATCTTCTGATTTTTATTCCGGGCAGCTACCGACCAGAACATATCGGTATCGAAGGAGTCTGGGCATCTCCTCAAAATGTACAGATAATCGATCTCGGAGAGACCGATCTGGTATTTACTCGTAGAGTTGAAATACTCTATCCTATTCATCAGACGCCAGAAATTTCCTTGCATCTGGCCGGGAGCCCGGTCGAAGAACCAGAGGACTTCCCTCACTAAAGGAGTCAGAGGTAGGGTTAACCCGAACTTCAATTGAAGCCGAGTGATGCTTATTTCGCCAGGGTTGGTATTTTCTCCATGACGAGAACTGATATTAACAAAAACAGAAGAAGGAATGGCAAATTCTTTTCTCAAACCTACAATATAAGGGTCATTCCCATAAGTTGGGACCCTGACGATTACTTGAGGAATTATTGGTTCCTCCCTATATACATCTACTTCTCTATCCAACGAATCAGAGGATAATTGCTCCTCTACATCAACATTGGTTTCTACTGGTTCTCTGGGAACCATTTCTTCGGTATCTTCGAGAACCCTTTTACCCCTAGCCATTTGAAGAAGAAGATGAAGAGGAAAATGAAAGTATACGAGAAGGGATGACAGATGAGAGAAAAGTACCGTTACAGTCTGGAAGCAGCGAACAGAGGAGATACAGGTGAAGAACAGCTTGAGCTTGAAGCTTGAAGTATTGCAGAGCACTGACCAGAGCGAAGAAATGGAAGAAAGCGGTGAATAAACCTTTTATAGGCAAAGATCTGGTTATATCAAACCAACAGTTTGGCAATATCAAATCTCGGGCGCCAAAACTCAAAAGATTGGTTACTCGACGGTTCGGTTACCTATTCCCTCGAGTACTGTACCCATCAATCATTCCATTCGACGACATACATTGGGCAGCACGTTGCTACGGACACGTATCATGTATACAGCAAACAGTAAACGCAGTATTAAATGCGGAGGAAAATGATCGATTGGTTATTACATGATCCAACGGCTAAGAAACAGATATGAAACGTGGATGGCCAAGATCTTTTTCAGAAGATACGACGGTCATTTATCGATCTTCTCAAAAAGGGGGGCGATGTGGGTGCCGTATTTTTCAGCAAGTCAAAATTGGACACGTATCTCTGGCTTAGCACGTGCGGTTTCGAATACACGACGCGTGTTAGAAGACAGCACGCGAGAGTTAATGCGCTGGAATCATCATCAAGAGCTATAAACTGCCTATCGTGTCACACGATTTCCATTACTTGGAAATGCCACGTGTCAGGATTGTATTATCGACACATGGAAGTGATGCTAACAGAGAATATTAACGTCTCAGCCTTTAATATGTCGGGAAGTATTCTATCTTGCCCGACATATTGATGAGTCTCATCCCACCGAGATCAACTGGATAGACGGGATCTTTTACAATCTCATCCCGGGAACTCAAGGTTCTCATCCCGGGAAACTCAAGTATATAATCCCGGGAACTCCAAACATGTCATCCCGGGAACTCATCCTGGCAACTCAAAGTATATATTCCCGGGAACTCTAAACATGTCATCCCGGGACATCCTCCCGGCATGGTCACATTATTGGCTGGATGCATTTATCCCGACAAGGTCATCAGACTTACTTGACGGGATCTATTTCAATATCATCCCGTCAAAGCCAGATAATGTCAAATGACTTACGTGGCAGGATCTCTTACGTACGAGGTAAGTATTCTGAATACCATCGATTTCTTAACTGATGAATATTGGCCACGTGGCAGCTAGTTGAACTATCACGAATTCGACATCACCTTATCTGAATATTTGACACGAAGGATGCCACCTCAGTGTCATTTCAGTTATTTCAGGTATAACCGAATCAATGAAGTCAAGATATAACCATAAGATTCTATTTTATAACAGAATTTATCCGAGTCATCATTGACTGATAACGACTAGACACGTGGAAGGTGAGTCACGCCCAGTTCTAAGGGTATAAATATGAGACCCTCAGGACTGAGAAGGGGATCTTGCTCTCCAGATCCAGATAGCCTAAACTCTGAAACCTTTTTACTATTTTCTTGAAACCTGTTACATTTCCTAAGCTGACTTGAGCGTCGGAGCCTTGTCAACAGGTACAACCAAATCTCATCTGGAGATCATCCTATCCTTCGCAGAGGAGAAAGCAGTTTCATCCTGGAGCATCAGAGTCGTCCGATCATCACCATAATCCGAATCGTCTGACCTCGAAGATTGTGTGGGTTAGATCAGATATTTTTCCCCCACAGTGTCCAAATTTGAAATTTACTTACTGGGTCAGTTAAAGAATCAAAAACCGGAGGTGAGAATTCAAATATGAGTTTTTTACTACTTATTAAGTAATCAATTATGTAAGCAACCCACTAATGGTTGCAAAACACATGGGACAGCCACTAAACCTACAACTAGTAAGAAAACCCACACACCTTTGTAAAAGAAAAGAAAGTGAGAATAGAAAAAGCTGAAGAACCCACACACAAGAGAAGGTAAGAGCTCACCTAGTAAAAGAAAAGAAAAACAGACAAATGAGAAATGAATGTGCAGTCATAGATGAATCCAAGAAGAACAAATGCCTTAAAAATAATCAACCTCATCAATCCACCTGCCACACTACTAAAGTCCTTTTGACTCTATAACTTCCACACCCTCTTCAAATGAAAATGGGATAGAATATTGCATTGATCGTCTTGCAACTGACAGTGAAATTGAAGAATAGAAATATATTGATCATACAAGATTCAAGTCCATGATGGTAAGGTAAAGATCACTTCAAGATATAAAGATCTTTCCTTCCTCGAGCCAGCCTTAGAGCCTTTTAATAAATTAGATGGAGGAAAAACAGCGAATTGGAACCCAATAAAACAGAGGTCCCTATTATTAAAAAAAAAAAGATAAAATATAGGTCACATCCTCTAGCATATTCAATAAAAGACATTAAGGAAAGAAACAGTACAAGATAAATTAGGATTAGGATTCAATTACGACCAAATTAGTTCCTATAGTTGTCAAACTGTCCATAAAAAATGTTGCTTTATAAACATATGCTTGGCTTGCCAATTAAGATTTTTCTTCAGATCAATAAGTAGCAATTCTAAGCAAAAGGGAGTGTTTGGTTATAGTATCAAATCCAAGTACTGAAAATTTAAACAATTCCAAAAATAAGAAAAACCAATTTCCATTACTTCAACTTCATCCATAGAAATCTATAACAGTTTTGGAAGTGCAAATTCACCAACCTATTATAATGTTAACTCACCAATCAGGCTGAATTTTGGTTCGTAGGTCCCAAAAAATAAACCATGATACTTTGCTCCCATGAAAATCACCAATCAGTAGGACCACATAGGGATGGGCTATGAGCCGAACAATCAGGCTGTGGTGTTTAGGCGTTGGATGTCAAAAATCACCACCTGATTGTTTGTTGAAGGCCCACAAAAATTCAGCCTGATTTGTGATAGAGAAGATGGATATTGGAACTAAAATGTAATATGAAATTTCACCAAATATTGCTCAAACACTAAAAATAACTTTCTGAAATTGCTCAAACAACCTGAAATTTACCCTGATCAAGAAATAATAGGACATCAAATTATCTTTGTGTAAATCAAATTACATGAACACCACAAAGGTTTTCACAATCTTGATGTTTGAAAATTCTTTGAGAGAAGTTTGGGAGCCTCGACTGACCATTGACATTCGAAAGATTGTATTTCAAAAAACTCTCATACTTATCAATCACCTCAGATTAGTATGTGATTCTAAGGTGCAAAATTCATGATGACTATCAAATGCTAAACAAACCCAATAATATCCAAGATACGAATGCGAAAGATCATTGTTTGACTAACGTATCGAAAAAGAAGTTAAAATGTTTCAAGTGAAAATAATTAATATCTAAGTGAAAAAAATAAAGGATACTGCTTACATAAAAAAGAAAGAAACATAGATAGTAATTGAATCACACCATGTAATTAAATCAAACCAATTTCCCAAGTAATTAACCCATGTAAATGCTAAAACTTAGGAGTTTCAAAACTTCTCCTATCTTTTAGGATTCTAGCTACAAATTGATCGAAATGAACAAAATTAATAGAAAATGAAGGAATAAACTACATAGGTGATGGAACACATACCTAAAGGGAATGGGTCCTTCAACCCTTCTTCCTCTCTCAATTATGCATTAAAAAAAAAGAACAACCCAACCCCTGCATGTGCACCATATGCACTTGTTACCAAAAAGAAGGAAAATCTATATAATTATAAGCATGATAAGCATGATAGAACCAAAAGTCGCCAATCAGCCAAAATTTCGGTCTGTTTGACCCACCTAGGGATGGCCCAAAAATCAGCCTGATTGGTGGTTTCTAGGCGAGACTGACATTTAAAAACCACCAAATCCAAGGGTTGAAACAAATCATGCTGAATTTTGGTTTGTAGTTCCACCTAGGGATGGGCAAAAAATCAGCATCATCACAAAAGGACCTAGATTCAGCATCATTATCATCACAAAATGAAGGAACATGAAAAAGTGAAAAAGGTAAAAGAGAAGAGGAGGAGAGGACCTGAATTCATGGTTGATGGAGTGAAGAGTGCATACCACACTTCCAGAAGTGAAAGAAGTTCTCACAGCCCCCAACCTTTATAGAGATTTCAAGATTCAAATCAGATTACAAATTTACTCAAAATATATAAATGGCATAAATCAAAACCTACAAAATTGGAAAAAAAAAAACTTGCCATGGACTACTTGCTAACGTGCAAGCTCCAGTCATTACAATGAAACTGTCCTTTCTCAGTCTGAAAGGATAGCAAACAACTGTAGTTAGCATCAAATCTAGTGAAACCAGATTGTTGTCCAAAGCAACCCAATCAGTTTCTGAATCACTCAATCAAAGAACTTATTTTTCAGCTACGTTGGTGTACCCCAAAACTATTTGTGTGCTAGTACGCCAATTGAATTGATACATCTATACCTTATCCCAACATGTACCCTATTTCAGAATGTATAACACCAAATAGAACAAAATCACGAAATGGGATACATGATGCTGGTTGGACTCTTTCAAAAAGCAAGAACGTAAAGTTACAAACCTTGAACAACTTCTGAAAATGAAAACCCAATATTTTTTTATAAAGCTTTTTTAATGTTCACTCCATTGATATAGATCGATTTTAATGGTTCAGTCAATCAGAAGAAAAAAAAACCTTCTCAATGTTCTGTATCAGTGTTTACTCCATTGCCCAGGGTCAGACCTTTAGACTCTTTTCTATTAGCCCATCGATTTTAATGTTCGCTATCACTATTTACTCCAATGTTACAGATCAATTTTTTTAATATTTAATTTTTTTAATGTTTAATTTTTTTTTATGTTCACTACCTTTCTTGAATATCTCCATTACTCTTGAACCACTATAAATTAGCCTGATTAGTGATTTCTAAATCAAAAGTGTGACACTCTAGGTATTCTATATATGCCAGCAAATGTAGCACAGATAAGTGAAGAAGAGCTAAAGTATAACCCATACAAATAGAAACCCAGATCAAGAAATCAATAGCCACCCTCTAACTCCCCATAATGAAACCCTAAAGCTTAAAACCCACTTCATTTCTGGCACCATATACCCAAGACGAAACCCTAGATCTTAAGACCTCCTAATGAAACCCCTAAAGCTTAAAACCCCCACACAAAACCCTAAAGCTTAAAACCCCCAATACAAAATCCTAAAACTTAAACAGAGAGAGAGAGAGAGAGAGAGAGAAGAGAGAGAGAGAGAGAGAGAGAGAGAGAGAGAGAGAGAGAGACCTTAGCAAGGAGTTGAAGTCGCAACGATGAGGAGATGCAGCGCCCACGAGCAAGCGAGATCGAGAGAGAGATGAAGAGAGTGAAAGAGACGATTTGCAACTGCATTGACAAAGAGTTCCAACGCGATCGCGATTGTGAGCAAGAGAGATCTAAAGAGATACAGAGGAGAGAGAGAGAGGGAGTTGATCTATAGTAACGATGAAGAGTTGCAGTCTCAGGCGAGATAAATGGAGAAGAGAGTGAGAGAGTTGTTTTGCGGGGAATAAGATAGATTGGATCGGGAATGGTATATAAAAAAATTATTGGCGTTCTAAAAATGGATGCCGTCAAGTATATTTTTTTGGACCCAAGTTTTAAGTTGTATGGCTTAAAATTATTTATTAATGGTGTTTAGAACGCGAACACCGAATAAATTAGAAATTTATGACGTTTTTATCTAAATACCATTAATTTAATGCCATTATAGGTGTTATTTGTTGTAGTGATGACAGGGCCTGTCATCTAAGATGAGCCATGTGGAACAATCTTAGAGAACTCTGACCGTATGGATATTTGGACAATCATTAATTAGGTAGACCTACAAACCAAAAATCATCCCGATTTGTGATTTATAGGCGTTGGATTGAAATTGTTTTCATGGGTGGGTTGATTTTAACCATGGGAAATTTGAGCATTATTGACCATTATTTGAGGTACAAAGATCCAAAGGTTTGAAATCACAAATCAAGCTGATTTTGTTCATGTTTATGTCGGTACGCGGTGAGAGGACCTTTTGTTCATATTCATTATGGTGTAAGTGTTCTCCTATAGGTGGTTGGAGTGCACTATGACCAATTTTGTTGTGCTAAGACACATGCACGTTAGCATTTCCCTCCATGAGATGGTCTTAAAACACAAAAGGTTCATGCTTCCTCATTCATCATCTTTCGTCGTTAGGCTGTGGGCCACACTTGGCTCTTAGCCATCTTGTGGATACTACCGCCTCCTTTCGAGTAAAACTTCTGTCACAACAAAGTTGCAAATCACACAATCACAGCCAATGAGTTCTCGGCACGTACACCTCAAAGCAAAAGCACATGGTACGTTGCCAAAGCACTTGTGTACGTGCCGAGAACTTATTGGCTTGTGATTGTGTGATTTACAGTTTGTTGTGATAGAAGTTTTACTCCCTCCTTTCTATTGTTCGCAGACGCGCGCAGTTCACTATCGAAACTCCAGAGAAATAATGGTTTAATAGGCACTTTTTAATTTTATAAGATGATCGAAATGCCCTCCACTGCCAGCGTTAGTATCTTAGAATGGACTCCGTCCGTCGTAGGATCATTACTGAACGCATGTACGAAGCAACGTTCTCTTAACATTGGCCGTTCGATCCACGCTAAGATTCTCAAACGGGACTCTTGGTGGGGACATGATTTATACGTGCAGAACCACCTAATCAATCTATACGCAAAATGCGAGAAACTAGAATTGGCGCAGCGCCTGTTCGACGAAATGCCGATTAGAAACACAGTTACTTGGACCGCGCTCTTGTCGGGCTACGATCAGTGCGGAAGGGGCGACAGGGCTCTCGAGATTTTCTCGCTCATGGTATCTGAAGACTCCGCTTCTCCTCCTAACCAATTCACGTACGCCAGCACCATCACCACTTGCGCCAAGCAAGAACACCTGACCCAAGGCATACAGGTTTTGTCACAAACCCACCTACCTGCTCATCTTCGCCTATTAATATGTGTCTTACCTACTTTATTGGTTATTTTTCTACTATCAGCTTCACTCCCATGCACTTCAGAGAGGCTTCCTTTCCCACGTCCTGGTCTCCAACGTTCTCATCTCTCTCTACATGGCCTGCGGATGGGTCACCGAAGCCGAGCTGGTTTTTCGTGAAATTATCGAACCAGACCATGTTTCATGGAATTCACTTGTCTCGGGTCTCTCACAGAACGGCCTCTCACGAGCTGCACTGGAGAGTTTCCAAAGTATGAGAGAGTCGGAAGAGAGAATAACTTCTTTTGCTCTCTCTGCTGCGATCGCTGCCTGTTTGGAGGATGAAGCAGATGGGAAAAGACTCCATGGACTTGCAGCTAAAATGTGTTTGGATTCAGAGAGTTTCACAGGCTGCGCGATCATCCGAATGTACTCACAGTTCAAGAACATGGAAGACGCGTATGAGATTTTTGAAGAGTTGAGTTTCAAAGATGTCGCTTCTTGGAACTCTTTGATCGAAGGGTATGCTAGAAGTGATCTAGGAGAGAAAGGTCTTCAAGTTTTTGGTGCTTTCATGGGATCTGGAGTGGAACTAGATGAAATTACCATGACTACGATTATCGGGATCTGTACCAATCTAGTATTGCTCGAGTATGGTAAGCAGCTTCACTCCTTAAGCGTAAAAATTGGTCTTGATAGAAGAATTCGCGTTGAGAACTCCAGGATTGATATGTACTCCAAGTGTGGAAGTCTAGAAGATGGGATTAAGGTCTTTAGATTCATGGAAGAGAGAAGTCTTGTTTCATGGACAGCGATGATGGGAGGAATGGCCCACCATGGAAGAGCGAAAGAGGTTATCCAACTGTTTGAAGAGATGAAGACAGACGGGCTGAAGCCTAATAAGGTCACTTACACCTGTGTTTTATCCGCGTGTAGCCATGGTGGGCTTGTGGATCTTGGGAAGAGCGTGTTTGACACGATGGAGATCGAACCTGAGACTGACCATTTAGTCTGCATGGTGCACATGTTAGCTGGAGGAGGGAGATTTGAGGAAGCTGAGGAGTTCATTCGAAGATCTCCGGTAGATCACAAAGAATTGTTATGGCAGACCTTTCTAGTTGCTTGTAAAAATTTGGGAGAGTGGGAAAGAGGGGTGAAAGTTGTGGAGAAGATTATGAAGGCAGATCTGCCTTCTGAGTCGCTTACTTTGGTGCTCTTGTCAAATGTGTTTGCTGCCGCAGGGAGGTGGGAGGAGGCTGGAAAGCTGAGGGAAGAGATGAGGGAGAGAAGAATGAAGAAGGAACCTGGGTGCAGCTGGATTGAAGTCGATAATAAGATTCAGGTCTTTGGGATGAACAAACAGTAAGGGGTTGCATTTTCACTTAGAAGAATTACAAGATTCAATTTCAATATATCTCCTAAAATGCAGATTTCTTTACTAGTGAAGTCTCCATATGTTTTTGGACACGGTTCTAAAGAAACGGGCGATTGTTATAAACACTAGGGGTAACCGCACATGGGATGCACGTGCACCTTAGGAAATCCTCACCTGAAGCACATGAGTGATTGTAAGGGTGTCTTTGGAAGAAGTGGCACGCTATTAGAGACCACTGCTGTGTGGATGTTTGGCCCATCCCTAGGTGGACCTACTTACAAAAAATTAGCTTGATTAGTAATTTTTAAGCATTCGATTGGAGTGATTTTAATGGGTTGATTTTTAACCGTAGATCTTGAGCATTATTTTGGGTACAATGATACAAAGGTTAAAGAGTGCACGGGTCCAGCTGCAGCATGAGAGAATGCCAGGTGTATACACTTTGGAGGGACAATCCATTTCAATACCATTAGTGCCGACCCAATCCATCATATAGAGTTTACAGAGATGTAGAGGGACATTTTTTTTGCATCTGAGAGAATTTCTGAACTTGTATTTCTCTTTAGTAGGGAGAACGGAAAGGAAAAAAGAATAAAGGAAGAGTTTCCTAATTTTATTTCTTTCATAATTCTCTAATTAATTCTTCTCCTAAAAAATTTCTCATTCTTAACTAATTTACCAGGGTTGGGACCTGAACAACAAAACTTGTTCTTCCGGTTGCCTGGTCTATATGTATCCACGTGTCACTCTTTAATGCCGCAACTAGGCAATGGATGACTAGTTCAGCTAGACTAAAGATTAATCCGAGGCTAAAATGGATTAATTTAGCTGATTTTTGGAATGACATGGGAAGTACTTAAGAGGTCATTAAAGGGTTGTATTGAAAAAAAGAATTATAGCATGGAATGTAAATTTGTGTTCATGAAGAGGCATTTAATGAAGTTTTGGTAAAAAAAATACTTATTTAATGAATTAGTTACATTGAAGGGGCAGGTAAACAATGGAATTAATAGAGTAGAACTCTGATAATGGCGTCCCTCATCAATATAAGCCGTGTGGCACATTCTTAGAGACCACTGACCATATATATGGATCTTTGGCCCATCCCTAAGTGGATCTACATAGCAAAATTCAGCCTTATTAATAATCTCTCTCCATTGGATTAGAGTCTTATTCATGATTTATCTTTAACGTTGATTTCGAGCATTAGTTAGGGTACTCATATCCAGAGGTTAGAAATCAATAATCAGGTTGATATTTGGTATATATGTACGATCAGTGGCCTATAAGAATATTCCATGTAGCTCACAATGTGGTTTGTCATAAATATAATTTTGTTTAAATAGACTTAGCTGACATGAAGTGGCATTTAAAGATTTTTTTTTGTAGAGTACATTTAACGAACTTATAGTGGTGTGTGTCTTTATTGACACACTAAAAATTAAAAAACCTTACTAAGTGAATAAAAATAAAAGCAGCAAAATAGGGGCATTTTCGAAATTATAAAAATTTTGTTCGTAGCACAAGAATGCTCGTCGCTCTTTGATAAGTAGAATAGATGTGGTTCACTCATTTTTTGGAGATCTATCTCCTTGAGTTGAGGACTTCAAAATTTAAAGTCTCCAAACGCCCAAAAATGTCACACCCAACATGGCAGCTCAGCTCAAATGGTTGGTGTGTATCCACCTCTTTCGGGAGGTCGTGGGGTCAAACCCACACTGGTAGATTTCCTCCTTTGAGCAGTGTGCCAGGAGTAGAAATCTCCTTTACCGGCTTGACTGGGTTCAGGTTTCACCTGACTTCATCCGTGATGGTAACTACAAAAAAAAACTCCCAAAAATGTCATGGGGAGCTCACTTTAGGACCTACTGACCTCATAGATGTTTGGTCCACCTCTTGGTGGACCTACATACCAAATATCAGCTTGACTGATGATTCGTAACTGTTATATATTAGCATATTTAATTAAAAACAATGTCCAAATCCAACAGCTAAAAATTATGTTATTAAAATGCTAATTCAACGGCTAGAAATCACCGACTAAAGTGATTTTTGATGTGTACATCTATCATGAAGTGACCCAAACATCCAAAAGGTCAGTGGGCCCTAAAGCATACTCCAACTTGGACTTCAAACTTTGAAGTCCCCGGGGTACATCATACTCGGACTTAAGTAGGTACGAATAATTACATAGGGCCCCGCTCTACACTAGGGGAACATTGGCTTAGCTTCTAAGCCAAAGAAAACTTTGCCTCACACAATGCTTTATTAGAAGGGCGCCATGCAGATCAAGGGCCGTACATCAAAACATGGACAGATGGGACCGACATGATTTGGCAGGAAAATATTCCCAAGGATGCTGTGGGGTCCATCGTCCCATCTATTGATCGACGGCCCCTTATTTCCCTTTTAAGTCGAGCATTGGATGAGATTAATTTTCCCTCTAGAGACAACTTATGATGTGCTGGTTTGGTCTGCCTAAACTGGGGCCCTCCATCAATACAGAAGGGACGGAGATGATTTGGCAGGAAAATATTCTAAAGGATGCTGTGGGATCCACCTTCCCATGTATTGATGGACGGCCCATGATTTCCCTTCTAATTCAAGCATTGCTTGAGATAAAAAATTTCCCTGGAACGACAACTTATGATGCGCTGGTTTCGGTCTGCCTAAACCGACTTGCAACCTACCAAACCAAACAGCAAATGGAAGTTCTTCAGTAAAAACCACATGGCTTTTAAAAATGAGTCGGGCTCAGGGGACCCCCATTTTTCTGACCCCTCTTGGTGTTTGTGTGCTCGGACGTGATTTCAAGAATCCACCGCCGAGCCAGCACCAATTTTTTCACTTTTGGAGGCTCTGACAACCACCGTTGGATGCGTGAAATCCTTGGCCGAGCGCGCGAACACCTAGAGGGGTCAGAAAAAGGGGGTCCTCTGAGCCTTTAAATATTGAAACAGACGAACGAAATTATCAGTAGACTTTTGCTACGACTCTCTGAGAAACGATAATACCACAAACCAACTAATTAGAGTAAAAGGCCACCACTCTGAACAAAACAAACACATCAGACATTGCTGCCAATGGAATTTCTAAGAACTGATAACTCGAAAGCAATTGCTTTGCTACAAAGCCAAGAGTGCTTCAACCTTCGCAATCGGATCCTCTTCATTCTTCGGAGTCGGACTCCTATTAGCCTCATCAAACAGGTCATGCTTCCACTTCTCCACACGGAAACTGTTTGGGCGATTCTGGTTTCTGTCCTCATGCCTTCCACTGAATCTGTCTCTTCCCCTAGAGCCACTGCCACTGCCACCGCCAAACCTCTCTCTTGCAAGAAAACCACCCTTCTGTGTTTCTCTCCCGTGCGGTGGCGCCCGATCTCCTGTGAATGGTCTCTCGGGTCTGTCCAAATCATGGGGGTACCGGCCCCCTCTCTCCTCCCTTCTTGCATTTCCGAGAACGGATCGGTCAAGACGGCTAGGCCTACCAGACTCTGTTGTTATGCCTGCAACATTTCCCGACTCTGACTCTAGCTTCTTCTCCCTAAATGCCGGTCTTTTCCTTGCAGGGGGTGGTGCATCTGCCTCCAACTCGAAGAACCCATCATGATGCCAAACGTTGCTGTCGTCACCCCGAGCTTGAGTCCCCTCATCTCTTTGCTGCAAGTTGTGCACAGTTGTCCTGTCACCTCTGGCCCTGTCACTGAATCGATCCTTTGGATCACCCCCCCATCCACGCTCTATGCAGAGGAAAGGCATAATAAGGCAAACAAAAAAATGAAACAGAATGATGGGGCATGCCCACGGTCATTAAATCATAATGACACCAGTTTTCCAACTGAATGAATGGTACAGGTGCTCACTGATCTGGACTGACCAAATGATGTGCCATCTCTATCATTTCACATGGCCCAAAAAATCACTTCAATCAGTTGAACCTAATTCTTCAACAAATATACTTTTTGGACCAACTACCATAACTTCAGTGACCATTCAAAAGTAGGCAATTTGAATGGATGGTTAGGGATAGCAGTCAGGAAATTTTCATGCCACTGACAATCAAAGAGGTGGCTCCTCAATTGGATGGTCTGGATTGATAAGCGCATGCACCATGCATAAAATAGAGATGTAATTGGTTCTCTTGAGAAGAGAGAAGAAAATGAGCCCACACTATCGGGTGATAGATAAAAGAATGATGAAACACACACCTGTAGTAGCTCTACGACCAAAGCTTCGACCACCTTGCCCAGCACTGCTACGCTCATCGTGCTGTATATAAGACATGCATAGGCAGGCCTAAAATTGTTACACACAGGGAGGGGGCACTCGAAGGCACGGGTTCGAACAAGAATCCCGCTACATCAGCCCAGAAAAATAAACAGGTTTCTTTGCATTGAATAAGAACTAAGTAATAAAACTTAATGTAAGTAGAGCACACTGAAGTGAACTTAGTTGGCAAAAGAATCAAATGAGTCAATTGATATGGCAATATGAGTCATACAATATTTTGGACAGGAAAATCCAGATGTAGAAATGAAGAGGTGATTTAGACTTAAATATTCATACTATTATACCTGAATAAGAACTAAGTAATCAAACTTAATGCAAGTAGAGCAGACACGGAAGTGAATTTAGTTGGCAAAAGAGTCAAATGAGTCAATTGATATGGCAATGTGAGTCATTTCCAATTTTTTGAGCAGGAAAATCCAGATGTAGAAATGAAGAGGTGATTTGGAATTAAACATACATACTATTATACCTGAATTTACAGGATATTATAGCTATAGTAATAGATAAAGAAACTGATTTTTTTTCGGCTGACTTTCTCATCTACCAGGATTTGACCTAAGTTGCAAATGCAATACGTGATAATCTCAATATGTGTACCATCTCCTTTTCTTTAGACTTATTTCTAACTACCTCGTATTTCTCTGTGAGTTAATGAATTTATCTATTTCCCAGAATTTTATACAGTATTTTTCTAGAAATGTCATGACTGCAGCATCAACAGCATTATCTCTCGCATAGTCACATAAGTTAAGAGACTCAGTTGCATGAAGCAGGAGTGAAAGTACGTATTTTTTTTTATTAGTAATAAGTACGACTAAAAAGGGGGAAAACCCCACAAAATAAATCCTAGGCGAACCTCAAGAGGAGATTCTACCAACTCAAGCTATATACAAATCAACTGGTCTCAAGAGGAGATTCTACCAATTGAAGCTATATAAAATCAACTGGGACCAGGCTGTCCCAAAAGCATTTCCTATCTGAACACAAAACATCAAAAAAAACACCCTCTAAACTCTGGAAAGGACCAAAGATACAAGTATGTTTTGACCCTCAACACAACTCTGATATCTTCTTCTTTCCCTTCAAAGATACGGGAGTTCTTCTCTTTCCAAATAGCCCACATGACGGCAAACGGAAGGATACGCCATAGATATCTGCCTCTTCCTCTAAAGACTTCCAAAGAAATACCTAGGACTATGAAAATTACATGCTCCGGCACCACAAAGTCAACACCAAACAGAGAAAAGAAAGCTTGCCAAATGGCAAAGGAGAATGGGTGATCAACCGATTCAGCACTAGTTTGCACAAGGAGCACCTACGCAACAACAAACCGATCTGCACAAGTCTCGACAATTTCACGCCGGGCGGCTAAAACCCTACATGAAAGCTCAACTAAAGAGAGAGCACCCTCAACTTTAAACTCAAAATTTCATTAGTCAAATCAACTCCATCTTTACATCAATGAGAACCATACTTAAAGATTTTGCTAACCTACTTTCCTACAAAACTAAAACTCTAATAGATTTTTTTTTTTATCGGTAAAAGAAATATATTAAGAATAGGGCTGAGAAGGCCCTAGGCGACACAGCCACAACAAAAGGAAAGAAAAGCTCCGAGGAGCGACAACACACCAAGCCCCAAAACAAAACCCCGCCAAAACTCTATTACGAAACCAAACGGTCACAGCGAAAGACGAAGTCTTCAAATCTAAAAGGCTTAAGCTCAGAAGTGGCCGACCCCCAATAGAACAACGAAGCTTTAATATTCATGATGATCTCATCCCTATTGGCCTCCTTCCCTTCGAAGATACGACGGTTTCTTTCTTTTCATAACTCCCACCAGATAGCAAAAGGAACCAACCTCCATAGCCTGTTACCACTAGGAGAGAAAGCCTTAGAAGACCAACCGCTAAAAGTGTCAAAAACCGAAAGAGGAAAGACCCAGGGAACCCCAAAGAGCTGAAGGAAACTCTCCCAAATCTCCCTAGATTCGTGACAATGGATGAGCATATGGTTTTTAGTCTCCTCCTCCATAAAACTCTAATAGATAATTTTAATTTAATCCTATCTTCTTTCTCCCCTTGTAAGCCCGCCTCTTTTGTTTAGAGGTTTGATTCAGTGTGACATAGATGCGTTATAGCATGCATATTCTTGCATCAGTCCCCCGAGTTTAAAAGAACTAGACTTCAAGTTTAGGCAATTCTGGTTTTGCCTCCTCAAAATTGTGCCTTTCTGGAAATTTGACTGTTGTAGACCGGGGCATGGTTGTTGAAGTCGATGATTCTCTTCCATCTTCTTTTCCACTATCTGATACACTATGTTCGTTCCGAAGTTTATGGAAGACGAAGTCACAACAATTGGGCTTGTCCACAAAATGTTTGATGTTCCATATTTGCCTTCTTGTTGTGGCTTGGCAGCGGTTCAACAAATTTGCCTTCTTTGATCTACTTTCGATCTTCATTTTCAACTGGATTTTTAGCAAGAAGACATCCCATAAAACAAATTTTACATCAATCCTTTATAAGAATATAAGCATGCATACGAGAATCTAGTATGGCACCTCTTTCTTCAATCCATGGTTAACCCAAAAGAATGTAGCATTGCTTCATAGGGGTAACCGCACAACATACACATTCGTAGTATTCTGGCCTAAAATCAAAGTACACCTTAATTCCTCCATATAGACTTGGGAATGAGACTTGATGGTACTAACGTCTTAGTCGAATTTCCAAAAATACAATTTTCAGTGCTATTTGAATTAATCTCGAGTATAATAATCTTTTCTCCAACTTGGCATCTTATTCTAAACTCCACTTTTTGTAATCGAACCTGATAATTTTGGTTGATTGTTTGCACAGCTGATTGAATGGCATTCGGGTAGCGTCAATGGGTTGTAACGAAGCTTTTTTCGGCGTGTTACTCTTGCCAATGGCACTCCATGAATTATTGATTCTGCTGCCTCAAACCTTTTAGCTAACACCCCAAGTGTGTTTTCTTCCCTCAGTCCATTTTACTCTACCCGACACGTTACTCTTGCCAATGGCACTACATCTAAAGTGCCTAGCATTAGTATTGCATATCTTCATTCCTCTTTCATTATCTTTTGTCTTACACATACCTAATTTTCTTTTAACTTAATATCTATAGGTAAACTCACCAAATCTCTTAATTGTTCTGTTACCTTCTATCCTCCCTTCTATGTCTTTCAAGATCTAAAGACGAAGAAGAGGATTGGTGGAGGGCATGATGTTATCCGCACAACTTGCTATCTCATTAACCGGATGCCTACGTCCGTTCTCAATAGTAAAACACATTTCTCAGTTTCGTTTCCAGATATTTCCCTATTCTCCCTTCCCCCTCATATTTTTTGTTGTGTTTTGTTATCGTTTAGGTCCAAGGGAGATAAACTTGATCCTCGTTCTATTTAGTGTCTTTTGGGGATACTCTCGTACCCAAAAAGGATATATGTCACCTTTTTCCGCCAACTCTGTAGTTTGCAGGGACGAAATCCAGCAGCCAATTGCTGGCTTGAATAATTAGCCCGGCAAAAGACTCCACCAAGGGAGGATTGGAGGAAAGTAACCTACCATGAGGATTGGCAATAGAACACGTTTCCCGCCTAGTAGACAATTAAGCAGGAGGGAGGGCTAGGGTGAGGAAGGGGAGGTATGTTCCTTTCTTTTCAGATGAGAGTCATCAAGTGGATAATGAGGGGTTCTCTATTCTTCTTCCTATAATTGTTCTTCTTTTTCTTGATACATCTGACTCTACACTTCGTATTTCTGATTTACTCGTTCTAATTCTAATTAGCAAGTCTATGTTCGACGGTACCATCTCACACATCCATCAGTTGTTGTCTCCAAACCGTCAACTGTTCATGTACCTCTATCTTTTCCATGTCTACAGACCATCTCCCTCACCAGATCCTCCCATTGTCTTTATAATGGTAAACATATGTGCACGTCGCACCCTTTTTCTCATTTTGTTTCTCTTACTCATTTATCTACTTTTCATACGTTTATCACCTCTTTCCTTCATGTTGATTCTTACTAATCTTCAGGATGCTGTCACATTTTGGTTGGAGGAATGCAGGATGAAATGGATGTTTTTCATCACAATGGTACTAGGGACCTTACCTCTCTCCCTTCTGGTAAGCAGGCTGTGGTTTGTCGCTAGGTGTATACCATCAAACATCTTCCTAATGGATTTGTGGACAAGCCTAAAGCTCGTCTTGTTTTCAAAGGTTATTCTCAAACATATGGCATTGACTATGCTGAGAGGTTTTTTCAGTTCATGCCATCATCTCTCTTGCCGCTAATGCACAAAGGCCCATATACCAATTAGCCATCAAAAATATATTCCTTAATGGTACCTTGGATGAGTAGCTTTATATGGAGCAACCACCATGATTTGTTGTGTGTAGATTACGAAAGGCTATATATGGGTTAAAACAATCGCCTCAGGCTTGGTTTAGCAAATTCAATGAAGTTGTACTTCACTTTGGTTTGAGAAGATGTCAATCAGACAACTATATTTTATCGAAGTTCTAAGGTTGGGAAGATCGTTTTGGTTATCTATGTTGATAACATCGTGATTACAGGTAGTAACGTCAAGGGTATAGAGAATTTGCAATAGTTTCTTCACGTACACTTTCACACTAAGGACCTTGGACATCTACCATACTTTCTGGGTATTGAAATTGTATGGTTAAAGGCTGGAATAAATTTTGTCTCAAGGAAAGTATGTTTTGGATTTACTTGAGGAGTCTAGTTTACTGGGAACTAAACAAGTAGGCACTACGATGGTTCCTAATATGAAGCTTATTGTTGATCAATGAGAATTATTTGATAATCCTGGAAGGTATCGAAAACTGGTGGGCAACCTTAATTACCTCACCATCACTAAACCGGATATTCTTTCATTGTTATTGTAGTATGTCAAATTATGCAAGAGCCTCGGGTCCCACATTGGGATGTTGTGATTCATGTTCTGCGATATCTTAAAGGAGCTCTTGATCGTGGTTTGTTATACTAGACGCATGACCATATACGTATTCAGGGCTATGCAAATGCTGATTGGGCTGGCTCATCGTCTGATAAGAGGTGTAGCACAGGATATTGCACATTACTTGGATGGAACCTTGTGTCATAACGGAGTAAGAAACAAAGTGTGGTAACTCGGTCTAACGCATAAGTTGAGTATCGTGCTATGGCTCACACTACTTATGAGTTAACATGGTCGAGGAATTTTTTCATGAGATAAGTTTGCAGTTGATCTCCCTATTCCTCTGTTTTTTGATAATCAAGCGGATATCCATATTGCTTCTAATCTATTTTTCATGAGGACCAAGCACATTGAAGTCGATTGCAACTTCATCAGAGAGAATGTTGAAAATGGGGACATTTCTACTCCATATGTGAAGTCAGAACATCGGTTAGCTGATGTATTTACCAACGCACTGAATCGCACGAAGAACAATTTCTTAGTATATATGATATATATGCTCCAGCTTGAGGAGGAGTGTTAATGTTACATAGTGATATTTCTACACTTTTACCTTTATTACAGCATTAGTATATAAAATAATTATGATCGACTAGTGTGAGTTCAAGACATTAGTTCAACTTCCTCTTCTCTCTCTCTATTCTTGTCCTTCCTCTTCCCATCTCAAAACCCTAATTTACTTTACACGATCCAAAAATTAGCCAAATGAGGTCCCCTTTGAATTGATAAAACATTTTATACTGTCCATTTGACTTAACATCAATGAGCCCGATCGATGATCAGATTTTCTCAATGCTCATGTATCATATCTGATCATCAATCAATATCACCAAATGTTGAAATATGATTCTCCTAAGCTCTAATCTGGTCCGTCCATTCTTTCTGCCTTGATTTGTTCGATCCAATGGTGAATCTTCCTTGGGAAATGTGCCGGTGCCTTCCTTTAGCCTTAGATGATCCTTGATTAGCCCAAATGTCCTTAAATGACATTAGATGCTCTGCATCAAGTTCACCTCTTATAAAGTTCCAACAACCCAAGTTACTAATTGCTCATAAATCATAATGACGGGGATAAATCTTCCTGCAGTAAATTCTACAAATATCTGTACCATTGGACTAATTGCAGAAGCCAAGTACTATATAAGGATTTCCATAATACTGGCAGGGACCAACATTAAAACAAAAACTTTTAGCAAAACCAGAGAGAGATACAGCTTGCAGATCAATTAACCAGTGTACAAGCATGCTGAAACAGTACACAATGGAAAGAATGTGTGCTAGCAAGTACTGGTACTGAATATTCAGAATAGACACAAAACCTGAAAATAAGATCGAGATCGGGGGACTTCAGTTGGATCAGAAGACAGTTTGGTGTCATCGAGCGCTCCATTGGTCTTCTTGTTCAATTCACTCTTTGCAGCATCGGGTTCTTTAGACTCGGGTTCTAGTGGAGCCTCAAGTGGCAAGGCATCCTGCAACCGCCTACGGTGCTTTTGATCCTGATCTGTACGGTCCACAATCTCCAAATTATGACTGCTGGATGATGTTCTCTCTGTTGCTGGTTTCCCATCTCTCCTTGGTCTCTTTGGACTATGACCAAAGTAATAACAAATATGAGCCATGTTAGAGATGGAAAGCATTTTTATCACTTATCATACATTATTTATGAAGAGGGAAAGGTTAAGAACTCTTATACCATGACTTTAAACCATGCCCCTGATCCCAAGTTGAACATTGAAGATTGAATAAACATTCATGTATGTTACAAAAAGGCACTAAGAACTACCAAGTAACACGCTTTCACACAAAAAAGGGAAAATCTCAAAGGATAAAAAATTGTTGCATTAAGTTAGAATATTCATCATTTTTCTTGGGGTTAATATCTAAGCAATAAATATAACGAAGAAAGAGAAGAAACAAATAAAGAACCCATAGGGGTTAAAGATATTTCTTAGTGACTGGAAATAATGGTTAATGTTCTGTGATAACGAAGAGAAAAAATTATTTAGGCATAGTTTATATGGTACCAATAATTTTTAAACCTTTTTTTTTATAATTGTAGAATTTATTGAGGGTGAAACGCCAAAAGGAAATACAAAGGCAGCCAAAGAGGTTGAAATGACCTAAAAACAAATCCATGACACAAGCAAAACAGGAAAAGACGAAGGACAGGACTAATCCCTCTCTCTCCTACAAAGGAGATCACAACGAAATACAAAATCCTCGAAGAAGATACCGCGACATTCGATAAAGATTTTGGACCAAAGAAACATAAACCCCTTAATATTGAGTATTAGACTCGCCACCTCCTCCTCCTTCTCTTCAATAATTCTAGAGTTTCTCTCCTTCCAGATTCCCCAACAAATAGCAAAGGGTATATAGCACCAAAGATCAAATGGATATTTTTGTGAGATTCCGGTGTTCACAAAACCTTTTTGCACTCAGAGAAATTGCTTCCCTAATTTTTCATCTTTTAGTAGATTTATCTTGCTTATCAAAATAAGATAATCAGAACACTATATACCCTTTGCAAGAAAGGCACTAAGAACTACCAAGTAACACGCTTTCACACTATATATCTTCCACACAAAGTAAATGAAAATTTCGATATTTAAAGAAAACAGAGTTTCTTTACCAATTTCAAACATAATTGCAAGAATATTTTTTTTATGAGTAAAATGATATATATTAAAAGGGGCTGAGACAGCCCCAAAAGGAGAAAAAACATCAACAAAGGGCCCCCAAAGCAAAAGCCCATAAAAGAAGGGGCCCAACAAAACGCAAAAAAGGCAAAGAGCTACAACACTGAACGCTCCCACCGGAAAACATAGTCCTCAAATATGTATCCTTGCAACTCAAAAATAACATAGCCCCAATGGTATAAGGTGGCCTTAATATTCATGACAATTTCCTCTAATTGGGCCTCTTTGTCTTCAAACGTACGCCGATTACTTTCCTTCCAAATCTCCCAGCAAATGGCATAAGGGACGAGCTTCCACAACATACGACCAGTCGGAGAGAAAGCCTTGGAATGCCATCCAACAAAAGTGTCAAGCACAGAACTAAGAAAGACCCAAGAGGTCACGAAGAGACAAAGAAAGCGATCCCAAATCTTCTTCGACACACAGCAGTGGATAAGCAAATGGTTGGTAGTTTCCTCATAATTGCAAGAATATGAAGATTAAAAACTCAGCAATAGAACTTAATAAAATATCTCTGACGTATAGTTTCATATTTCAGTAGTGATAATAATTAATTAAGAATGCTCAATAAAACAACCACGGCGATTACCCAAACCCCCTTAAACCCTCTCTCAAAAAAAAGGTTACTCAAGCCCATCCCTTACACAGCAAAGTTTGCATCCATGCACATAGAAGAAGTCCAACTCTTTATGCAAGGAATGACACTCAAAATCTCATCCAAATAATAAATTGCCAAAATGGGACCAAAATATTATTGATCCAGCTGACTACATTTCACGGAAATCAACTTGGATAGCAAGACGAGCCCAACATTTGTACTTGCAAAATATATGTCATTCTCTCTCTGTTATGAAAAGTATTATTTTTCTTTTGATAAGTATTTATTTCGGTCATTGTTTAACTACAGCACCTCGAGTTCTGCTGTCAAAATGCCACAAAACGATACTTACTCGACCAGCACATCATACAACGAGAACATCACATACTTTGACACCCACACACACAACTTTCTATGAATTGATGATTCTCCCCAAAGTTAATTGGAAAAATGGATTTCGCTCTTTTTCATATTATTTCAATTTTCCCTGGAAAAAGAACCTCTTCCTATCTCACCCTCAATCTTTTGTGCGTCTGAATCGTGTCAATACATACTTACACGGTGGATCTCAATGAACAATGCTCTCTGTTTTTCACTCTTAATTTTATGTATTTTGCCTTCCAAACAATTTTTTTTTAATTTCTGTGTATTTCTTTCTTCTTTTCTTTCTTAATTTTGTGTAATTTTTCCATCAATATGAATCCTTGTTTGTGTGCATTTCTTATCTATTTTTGTGGGTCTTAATCTGACACCCATATCAGTGTCCTACAAAAAACAGGGAGAACAGAAATCCTAATTCGACATATTTTCCCTCCAAAATACGGAATCAAAATCCTTCGAGCTTGAATCTCATATATAAAAGAGGAGAAGAGAAGAGAGACCTGCGTTCCTTTTCAAGCTTGGATTGGAGGCGTTTGGTTTCGGATTCCCGACCCTCCCGACGAGACATTATTATCAGCTCTCCCGCTCGCTCGCTCGCTCGCTCTTCGTCTTGCTTCTTCTTCTCCAGAAATGAAAGCTGAACAGAACTAGGGCTCCTCTTTCGTCACACTGGATGATATTATATACTATATGAAGACTATGATAGTATGATGCACTCTTAATACCTACCTGCGATCAATTCCCACAAAATCCCGGGTGTAATGGGCCGGGCTGGCCTGATGAGTTTCTATTCGCCGTCCTAATAGTACTGGGCTTGGTCTGAATTAATACCCCCAATGGGCCACAATGTCTATAGAAAATGTGCAGGACGGACATGGGCTTAACTCCTAACAAAATTATCTTAGGCCTGGCCCAAAATGTCCATCCAGATTCCAGAGATGTTCGAAGTTCGAATTTTAGAACAAGATGGCTTCCAAACAATGCAGTTTCTCTCTTGTTTCCTCTCCTCACCGGAAGATATGTTACATTCTTCCCATGGGCATTGGGGAAAATCTACATCTATTAATGGTCTGAGCTTGGGCTCAGAACAAGTTGGTCCAACCTTTGGCCTAGCTATGTCTTTCTCGTGGTGGGAACAGAACAACGGGGAAAGACTGGCCGACCTGCCCAGGGCTCGAGGGCGAGCCATACGAGGGTGAATCAAAAGGCTTCCATTTCCGTTCTTGGTTTGGGGGCTTTTGGACCCCTCACGATCTTATTCGTATAAGGGAAGGGGGGAGGAGTCTAAATCAACGGGTAACACCCCTAGTGGTACGGGATTGATGATCTTCACCACCTGATCAAACCTATGACTATCTGATGATGAATACATTGTGAGGGCACCCCGACCTGTTGAAAGCACCCCACAAAATTTGCTTCAATTTGTTTAATTTATGCAACTTCATGCAAGCGTTCAGGGACCCACGTGACACACTCTTAGAGGACTCTAACCTTATGGATGATTGGCCAATCCCTAAGTGGATCTACAAACCAAAAATTAGCTTAACTAGTGATTTCTAGGCGTTGGATTTGAGTTATTATCATGGGTTGGTTTTAACCGTGAAAATTTGAGCATTACTGACGAATATTTGAGGTACAAAGATCCAAAGGTTTGAAATCACAAATCAAGCTGATTTTTAGTTTGTAAGTCCAAGGATTGGAAAAGGGACAGGATATTGGCACCCCGCGTTTTCGCTCATCACACATCACACCCAACCACCGCCAAAAAAAAAACAAAGAAAAAGAAGAAAAACAAAGGAGAAGAAGGAGGAGGAGGAGACCACGGCAGGTACCTCTCTCCTCTCTCTCTCTCAATTCTGGGCTGCCTTGGCAGCTGCCACACTCAACCGGCTGCTGCCGAGGCAGCCCGGAATTGGGGGAGGGGGGAGCAAGAGAGAGAAAGAGAGGGGGAGAGAGGGAGAGGTACCTGCTGCGGTGGTAGCAGCGTCATCCTCCTCATCTTCTTCTTCTCAATTTTATTTTTCGAGTTTTTTGTTTTTTTTTAATAGGGTGTAATGAGTGAAAAAGGAGGGAGGGGTTTTTATGGGGTTTAGTGAGTGAAAACGCAGGTGCCAATATCCCGTCCCATTGAAAAAACATCAATACTGTCAAAGTCCTCTAGGAGTGCCACGTGGCTCATACTACATGTTGCCATCAAAATTATTTATTTGTCAACATAATTGTCAAATCGATTACAAAAAAAAAAAAAAAATTGTCGAATAAATGTTGAGCTTGGGTGCACAATTCATGGTACCCTTACAATTCAAGGGGTGCGACTAAAAATTTGCATATAATTATTGGCCTTTCTTCCTTGAAAATAAAAATAAATAAATAGTATAGTGGTTATGCTGTACAGGAATTATCATGGTAGAAAGTATAAACTACTTGTGTTGGATATGGGCCAGTCACTTCACCGCACTTATGTTGGTAGAAATTCTACTTGTGTTGGTAGAAACTTAGCCCGCTAAAATTTGATGGTCCAAACCCACCATCCTTGTTCTATCAAAAGATTCAACGTCAAGCATGCTATCACGATGGTCGAGCCCTAGTCCAGACATTGCACATTCAATCGGTAATAATCCTATCAAGCTAAGGTTGTCAACAATGTAAATTCCGATTTGGGTGACAATATACCGAGATCTACACCTTATTACGTGTATGGGTGACAATATACCAAGTTCCAAAATCCCATACCTTATTATTTGTATCAGATTTGGGTCCTATTGGTTCAACTCCAATTGACTTCTTCAAATTTTGACTTAAAAAATGAATCTTCTTCAAATTTGATGATGAAAACACCATTCAAAAAGTGTTGAACTCCAACCAGCCCATATTCAAAAAAATATCTTAAAGTCAAAGGGACACAAAACATATTTAATTTTTTTTTGTAAGGATTACTAAAAGGAGAAAGATTTAAATTCAAAAAAGCAAAAAAGTAGATATTTATATTTAAAGTCAAAGAATAAAGATCTTTACATTTTTAGCCACAAATAGAGATAGAGGGGCTGGCTTCAAATTTGGAGTAGGATATAGCGACTGTTGAAGTTGGATTTCAAAAGGCATCTCTATGTTTGAAGATATAGAGACCCGTTGAAGTTGCTCTTTAATTAGTTCTACAGCTGACCAAATAAATTCTCAATTTCATACCCAGGTATTGTCTGTTGTACTAAAAATGTATATTTGGATTAAAGTCATAGAGTAATTTGAGCATAGAAATAAATAAATAAATAAAATTTATCTACGGGGCGGGGTAAACATCCAAGCGATTAGTGGGTCCCAAAAACGAGGTATGTGGGCACAAGACCCATCTGCATCGATTGCATCCAAAGTCCTTTGCATCTAAATTTTTTCCGTAGTGCCATTGTCCACATCATACCCTATGTTCTAAAGCTCGAAACTCGGATTTGGCTCGGAAGTCCATCGGGTTGAGTCACCTCGATGACCCAGGAGTCGACTCGGTGAGTCGTTAACTTAATTATTATGTGTTAAATACATAAAAAATAATATTTATTAAGAAAATTTTCAAAAAATAAAATATAAGAAAAAAATATTAAAAAATTTAAAACTTCAGGAAAAAAATAATTTGAGTTTCGAGTTGACTAGGCCTTTAAATGGTTGACTTGGATGAGTTTTGAGTCGACTCAGTAGAGTTTCCGAGTCAACTCGACTGGGCTAGCAAATCCGAGTTTGTAGGCCAATTCGACTCGAATTACCATCGCTGAGTCCCGAGTGAACCTGGCGAGTTTTAAAACATAGATCATACCTAGTACATACCCTGGGTTTTGTTTCTCCCTTATTAATCGGAGCCATTGATTTTCAATAATTTTAATAAATAAAAGCAAAAGTTACATGCATATTAATGCCACGTGGTGACTTGGTATTGGACAAAAACTTTGCACATTGTATGCTGAGATGTGCATCCACCTTAGCCGCCATGTGTAAGTCCCCCCTCCCCAATCTGCACCTAGCACATGGAATTCATGAGGTGGGAGACTGCACAATTAACAACCATTGATCCATGTCTATCATATAGATGTAGTCAACTCTCACATCATTTGGTAAAGGCTACTTTTTTGTAGAGAAATGATGAACCATCTGATCATAATCAGACGGCTAACCAATTTTTATCCCCACTAAACGTAGAATGCTTCGCAGCAATTACTTCCTAGCTTCCCCTAGCAACTGATCTGAAAAAAACAGTACGCAATGGTATAGGGAAGTGATACAACCAGGCGCTTGTACCACGTTGTAATGAATTTAATGCGCATGACTAAGTAAAAAACTCGCCTGACCATATCACATTCCTAATTTAGTACTATAAACCCCAGCTCTTGCATTTTCGTGGCAAGCAGGAACCAGAAAGAAGAAACCCTCATTTCATTACCTCTTCTCTTCTTGGGGTTTCAGAAACCCTTCTTTTCCTTCCATCTCTCTCTCTCTCTGCAAACATGAACAAGGGACCGGGGCTCTTCTCCGACGTCGGGAAGAAAGCCAAAGGTAATTATATATGTAAATGCTATCTCTCTCTCTCCGTCTCTTTTCTCTGTAATTCTTGTTTATAATTTAACTTAATGTTCTGGATTGATTTGAAGATCTGCTCACGAAGGACTACAGCTACGATCAGAAATTCTCCATCGCTAGTTACAGCGCTGCTGGAGCGGTATGAACAGATTCTCTTCCGATATTGATTTGTTTCTTCTTTTAACAGTTCTGATCAGTTCAAGCTCTTTACTTTATGAATTTTTTTGGATGTAAACCTGTTATATTTGCATTATTTTTTATGCAATTGGTTATGTTGAATGCGTGTTATCTTCTCATAGAACTTTCGGATTATAAAGTGATTTTTTGTTTCATATAGGATTTCAGCGTGCGGCATTTTTATTTATTTATCCGTATTCGTGTTTTTCTACCAGTAGGAATGTATGGTTGATCGATTTGGTAGGTCTATAATTCACAGAAGAATGCAAATTAATGAATTGCTTGATTGAAATCTCGGATTAGACCAGAGTTTCTTGGAATGGGCTGCAGCATCTATTTTTTTTTCTGGTAAAATAGCATAGATCTGAATAATTTTTTATTTTTTTGGTAGGCTTTGTGATATTCATTCTAATAAGCATAGGCAAAACTTGATATTTCTTTTTGAAGTATCTGGATTTGTTTGTTCTTGAAACCATATTGGGGAAATTTTTTGGTTAACAAAGTGGTTGGAATACGTATATATATGTCATTATAGGTGGATTATAATTAGTAAAGATGCCTGAAGACATTATAGAAAAAAGTGGGGGCATGTTATGGAAAATGGTTGCAAAATGTGGATCACTTCTTACATATGTAACAGAGACACAGCATTTTTACTTGTCTTGCACATTGAAAAGTTCTAGACTGTCCATTTCACTGTTAAATTGAACTCCACATTTGATAGGGTTAGAATTTTCAAAAAGGGCTGTTTTTTGCGAGGATATTCCCCATTGTGAGGAGATCATCCTCACAAAAAATCAGCCTTCAACTCATCTGTGTGTGTGTATAATGTATATATAGGGTTGGGTTATTTGACACAACTATCTGGGGCCCACACGGAGATGAACAAAAGGCTTATTTTTGGTGAGGATGATAAACTCAACATGGGAATCATCCTCATAGCAAAAAATAGCCCATTCTGTCATTTTTAGCCCTATGTATATATAATAATACATGTGTGTACACAGTTGCATATATGCATACATGGAATTAAGTTATTGATGGTTAAGGGGGGTGTTTGTTAAAACTTAATTTCAGCACATAAGATTGAATATCTGCCCCTTTTCAGCGATTTTCGAAACTTCAGACTGTTTGTTAACCATAGAAATTAAGTGCATAATTTCAGTATCACTAAAAAATCACATCCCACCCCCACTTTATGAATCCAGTGCATAATTTCAGTATCACTAAAAATTCAGCGATTTTTTAAGTCATCCCACCTCCACTTTATGAATTCAGTGGTTTTCACTTAATGTGGTAAGTGATGACATCTTTAAAAAGATTCTAAGATTCTTTCAAAAATACCCAATATGTCCTTGTATTCAAAGCTTTCTCTACCGAAAACTTATATACATGCCCAATAAACATTTGAGATACCCAATATGCCCTTGCCCTAATTTTCAGACATAAGGACTTTTCAGTTAAATTACCGAATGGTCTGAATTTACAAAAATCACTGAAAAATTAGTACTTTAAGCTTTTGGCCCAAAAATTAATTGTCAGTGCTGAAATTAAGTTTTAAAAAACAGGCCCTAAGTGAAATTTAGTTAGAGAACGCACATTTAATACAGGAGAAAAGAGTATAACTACAACATATTACTATTGTGGTTGGATTACTATGTTGATTATATCTTTAGTTAAGAAAATTGAAACAAACATCATCATCATCATCATCACCATGAGTCTTATCTTAACAATATGGGGTTGACTGCAAGAATTGTATACCCCCGTTCGATTCCATTTAAAGCTATTAGAGAAGTATGTTCAAATTTGCTCTCAATACCTTAATCTACATCATATTTAGTGTACCCTTTACCTTTTTAGAACCTTTAGCATACATTCCTTCTCACTGTTGCTGTTAACAGTTTTCATTTTACACGACCAAACCATCTTAATAAACTTTTCCTTATTTATCACTTGTTGGGGCTACTTCTAATTTTCACGAACGTATACAATTTTGATTTTGTCTTTCCTAGTTTTTCCGCTCATCCATCTCAATATTCTCATTATGGTTACGCTCATTCTATGAACATCGCGTTTCTTGATCATCCAACACTTTGATCCATAAAGCATAGCTAGTCTTAACACTGTCTTATAAAATTTTCCTTTTAGTTTGGTTGTTATGTGTTGATCACGTAGCACTTCGGAAGCACATCTCCAGGTTAGCAACCCAGCTCTAATTCAATTTGCAACATCTTTCTCAATTCTCCACTCCTTCTAAATAACAGAATTAAGGTAACGAAAATGGTCATTCTGGGATATCTCCTGGCCATCAATTTTAACTAGAGGATCATCTCTTATGCTTATCTATATTAAAGTTGCACGCCATATACTCTGTCTTGGTCTGACTTATTTTAAAGCCTTTGGTCTCTAAATCATCCCTTTGGAGTTCTAGTTTTGCATTGACCCCTATCTAGTCTCATCAACTAACTACAAATAGCATAAGGCTTATTTAGAATTACGAGAAAACATTTGTAACTTCCTTGATTTTTCTTGTCGTGACCTATGTTACCTAGACGTGACAAGGACACAAGACTAACATGATGTTGAGACGCGATACACACTTAAATTGAAGTAATCGATACAGATATGACACTCATTTTGAAGTATCGAGGTAGCATAGGTTGTGACTAGCTGTCATGATAACCGGTAGAGGAATATATTGTAGCATAGTAGCAAATATCAATCCCTACTATCAAGATGATGTTGGTGTATGGTGTTAAATGTAAAACAATTGGAGATTGCTGCATCCCAATCTGAGAAGACGTGGTAGGTGGCTTCAAGAGCGTTATGTGAAGAAACAGATTGGTGGAAAAATGTTGCACTCATGGTGGTCTTATAAGTAACGGAAAACAAAAAATAAGAAAAAAGAAGGGAAATTTGAAGGAAAAGAAGTTTTTGTAGGGTGTTGAGAACATATTGATTGATGTTAGTTGAACTCGCCCACTTTTAATGATTGTGAGAGAGGGAAGAAGTTGAAAGAAAGAAAGAAAGAAAAGGGAGGAGGAGGAAATCGGGGTGGAAGAAGAGGCAATATTGCCACGTGGCACTCTTTGTGCCCATTGACTCAATGTTTTCCCCACTTTTGGAGGAATCCACATAGCAAAAATCAGCCTGATAGATGATTCCTAGCTGTTGTTTTCAGCATTCTGTCATGGGCTTCTTGAATAGATCTATGGGTGAAAACATTTGCTTCAAGCTCATGATGAAACATGCTCAAAATCCAATGGCTAGTAATCTCTTTTCAGATTAGTTTTTGGGATGTAGGTTCATCCAAGTGCCGGGCCTAACATTAATGGGTCAATGGGCCCAAAGAGTGTCACGTGGTGAAATTTTGTGTGACCAACACGCGAAACAAGTCTTTGTGACCAACACCTCAAGTTTCCTCATGACAAATATTAGTGTTTTTTATTTGGGCTTTGTAAATTGGCCCATGGGTGAAAATCGTTGGGTCCAAGCCCATGATGAAAGATGTTGAAATCCAATGGCTAGGAATCACCAATCAGACCGATATTTGCAGTGTATGTGTGCCAAGAGGTAGGCCAAACATGAGTCTTCAAGGGCAAAGTGGACGAGGTGGTTCATATCATCCTCAACAGTAAGGGTTTGACTCACAAGTGGTCTAAAGTGTTAAGAGAGTGTAGAGGCTCTTTTTCAAAGACTTCATTTCTAGATGGGGATCTCATCTCTTGTAGAGAAGGTCAATAGGCTGTGCTTTTTCTTCTTCTTTGTAGTTGGTATTTCTCCTTTGCAAGTTATCTGGACCTCTCAGGTGGTTGGTTGTATTCTCTTGGCTTTCGCTCTCTTAATAAATTATTTATCGATTAAAAAAAGAGGTGGGCTACGCATCCATTTGGTCAATGGGCCCAAAAGTGTGTTATGTTGCAAGATTTGGATTCACACATACGAGGGAGCTGTATTTGTGACCAACACCTTAGATTTCCTCATACAAAATTTCTCCATGTTGAATTAAACCTCCTTGAATTAATTCTAAATTTTAACTGACTGTAGTGTAGAGTGAAGCCATGGCATTTGGTTTTATGGTTTCATTTTTATATAAAAAAAAGGGAAAACTATATTTTTGGGAAGATATCACTTTTGGTTGTGTGGAACCCTTTTGGGGGATCTTAGATCACCTAGGCCTTGGATGGAATAATGTCATTTGAGAGTTTCAAACTTCATTCCTTACTGTTTAGCTTGATAAGGAAGAAACGAATTGAATATGGACGATTTTTTACGGTTTTTAGAATGTGAAAAGAGGATTGTGTTGATATGGTCGCAAATTATGCATGGGTTTTGCTTGAGGAAATTCGAGAAAATATTTTGGAGAAATGAAGGAATCTTGAGGTAGCAAGAGAAAGGGAGAAGGGAAAAAAGAAAGTTCAGGTGGGTCATAGATGTGTTTATGAGCTCTTTTTTTGTCCCCTTTTTATGCTTTGCTTTATTTTGTTTTGATCCTTTTAAGCGTGTAGATGTAGGAGCTATTGCTAGCTCATCAGTTGTAGCCCATCTGAAGGCCTTAAACCAGTCTGTTTGGTGGCCTAGTTCATACAAGTTCTTGCAAGAATCCTTGTTTGCTTGATGTTTATTTTAGGAATTAAAATTTATACTTATTAGTTGCTTATTGTAGAAGGACTAGTTTTAGTTGTATTCTAAAAGAATTCTAGATATTTTTATTTTGAGCTTGACTTAGAATTTGGAAAGATTTGGGGTTGCTTACTTTAGAAATACCCCATATACTCTTTATTTCATAGTCTGGAGTGTTGAATAAAGGGTTTAGTTTTTGTGAGGTGTGAAGCCTTGCACAGTGGTGAGATTCCATCCACAAACAGGTTAGACTCTGGTTCCCTATTTTTATCTCTCCTCTTTTTTCATATGATTCTTCTTGTTTTCTTAAAATTTTCATCCATCAAGTCGGAAATCACTCTAAGAGACTTCAGTCATGGTTTGAAAAAATGGCTATAACATTGTTATAGCGGTAATTCTTCAACCCTGTTACGTAATTTGACTAAGAACTTTATATGTTTTCTGTTAATAAGTAAATTAAAAGATAAAAGGGGAGAAACTCCAACCTATTACAAGAGAAAAGGGCAGGAATAGAGGAAAAGGAGTTCTCGAATTGAGAACCAACCCCAAGAGGTTACAAGAAAATCCCTAGGAATGATCACAAATGTAAGACCCCAGGTAGAAATAAAATTCATGTAAGAGATCCCCTTGAATTCCTTGAGAATCGAACACCAAAAAAATGTCTTTGCTTCAACCTTTTTGATAATGCACTCTCCGGTTTCATATTTATCTTAAAAAATTCCCCTGTTCCTTTTTTTCCACATACTCCAACAGATAGCCAAAGGAAGGATTCTCCAAATAATTCGGCCCCAATTTTTGGACTGGATGCTGCGCCAACCATAAGTAAGATTGAGCAGCTTGCTCGAGATGACAACAAATACCAGTGATTCGGAGAAGTGATGCCAAACCCGTGTAGTTAATGTACAGTGAAGGAGAAGATGGTACATTGTTTCCATGCTAACATATTTAATGGTTATAACGGCGTTATTTTCAAAAATAACGACAGTTTATCGTTATTTAAGCTTTTATTACGTTTAGCTTAAAAATGAACTAGAGTGAAATAAAAAAAAAATACTGTTTGACCCACAATTATGTTTGTAATGGTAACATTACCTACTCTTTATGCTGTTATAACTGTCCATTTTATAACTTGACTTCAGTTTGCCTTCGTTGACATTAGTTTAAGGCAAAGCTACTCATCTTGCATTTGTTTTGGTATCATATCCAGCCAGCCAGCTAGGTTTTTGCTTCTTGTGTAAGGCTGTCAACAGATATTATTCTAATAATTGAATATAAGCATATCCGAATTTGAATCCGAAAAAAATCTGGTATCCAAATTTGATTCGAAATTTGACGGATGTTCCGAATCAATATTTGAATTCGAATTTGATTAGCTTAGTGAATATCCGATTAGAAAATTGAATTCGAAACCCACAATTAACGAAAATTTCCAATTTTCATCTTCCATCATACATGTTTATCTAATCGAAATTTCACCACAAAATTAGGAAAATCTCCAAAATCTAACCTAAGTACGCACAAAAAATTGATGAAAACCCATTTCTACAAAGACCCGAACCGTTTGTGCAACCAAAACGAATCGATCACCAAAAAAGTGAAAAAAAACACATACTTAGATCAAAATGGCTTGAATAAAATAGATTCACCACTTTGATCAGGAGAAATTTTGCAAAAATAAGCTGATCGTTCACTTGAATATGACCTTTTCGCCTAAAAATCCAACAATTTGTCGATCTTCTTTGATTTTTTTCCTTTTTTTTTACCGTAATAGACGAAGAGCTAGGGTTTCCTCGGTTTCACCGAAAGGTAGAGTCGCGGTCCTTGTGGAGAGAGAGAGGGAGGGGAGGGTTAGGGTTTCTAAGAGGAAGAAGGGCCAATCGAGTCGTCAAGAGAATAGAGAGTGAGTTAGGGCTTTTGCCTTTTGTGATTTTTTTAAGGTGAAAGGACTAAAAAGTCCCTAAAGGTAAAGGAAAAATACATATATCAGATCGGATATTGATATATCCGAATCCGTATCTGAAAACTATTCGAATATCAGAAAATATCAAAATCCAAATCTGATATCTGAAAATTTTGAATCTTATTCGATTTTTCAAATACGGATTCGAATTCGGATTGGAATTTTTGACTATCCATTGACAACCTACTCTTGTCCATTTTGGTGAAGTTATTTTCCACTTACAGATCCCTAGGCGTTGCTAATTTTTCCTTTGGAAATTGTTGCGGACATCATCCCTTCAAAAGCCAACCTGCATTCTAGAATCCTAACTATCGAAGAAAAATGTCCTAGATGTGATCATCGGGAGTCGAGCATACATTCTTTATTCATTTGCTCGGATAGCACAGCTGCGCAAGGATATGGTTTGCCTCGCCTCTTTCTATGTGATGGGCAGATAAAAGGGAGGAAGAAATTGGGGAAATCTTGCTTAAGACGTTAGAGAATGATGGTACATCTGAGGGAAAAGATTTTGCTTTGGAGTATTTCTGTATCTTACTTTGGCAGATTTGGAAACAAAGGCGAGAAAACCGTCACAACTTATTCAAACAATCCCATCTTATTTTGTCCACAAACAAGAAGTAGAAAAACCTCCCCCGTCCTCGGTTTCAACTTGGATACCTCAGTGTCTGGGTTTTCTCAAGTTAAATACTGGCGCTGCATGGTCTTCGCTAGATAAATTAGCAGGTTTGGGCTTCATAATTCGAAATGAACTTCATGAATGTATTTTGGCAGGAGGAATCCAGGCTCGAGCTCACTCATCTGAAGAAGCCAAAGCTCTAGCTATTCGGTGGGTCTTACAAAGGGTGATCCATCAAGGTTTTTTGAAGCTGGAGATAGAGCTAGATGCTCAAAGTTTGGTGTTGTCTCTTCAATAGGGACCGACAACGTTTGGATGGTTTTCTTCAACATGCTGTGTAGATATTCTAAAACTTACCACTTATATCTCTTCTTTCAAAAATTTGTATACCCTGAGGGGTTTAAATACCGTTGCTCATGTTACAACAACAAAGGCCAAATCTTGGTCTTCTGCTCTAGAGAGGTCTCATACTCTCCCACCCTGGCTTAGTCAAGCCATCGAATGGGATCAGAGTATTGACCACTCCTGATGTATTTTGTTTGATCTTTTTATTACAAGCTTGCTTACAAACAAAAAATCGGGTACTCAAATAGCTCAGTTGAATCCTTTTATGGTGAATTTTTTTTGGGATCTAATTTTTAATTGAATCCTTTTGGGTTTGATTTATAGATGCTAGGGGTTTTCCCTAGTCATAGATCTTCACCGGGTGATCTTTCCGCTGTGAAATTTATTCACCATGGTGGGTGATGTCATTGCCCTTCAATTTTCACCATGAGTGTTGGTGTCATTGTTAGAATTCATTCACCGTAGAAGATCTCTAATTGCAAGTTTGAGTCCACTCACCATGTGTCTCCCTCCCTTTTCATCACAGCTTGGTGTAACAAGCCATGGATCAAGCTCATTTGTTAGGCCACCAGTTCAGGCCAATCTATCAAGCCCAGAAGCTCAGGCACTGAAAGCAAACTAGCCAAATATGGAACTACATGTATTGTCGCAGAAAAATAGATAATATCGATATTGATTCATATAGTGGTGAGAATTATATTTCTGAATGCACGGTGGATAAACCGACCCACTTAAGAAGAGCATGCCCAAGTTTATATAGAGGATTCTTCTTGTGTTTTTCTTTTTGGCAAAGCATTCATATTGTGTCTGCAATGCGCTCACCTTAATGGAGTGGTGTCATACTCTTTCGGGAAACATGCGCATGTTTTATTGGAGGACAATCGGCGGGAAGCCTCCAACATCCACTCTTATCCAAGTCCAAGCTACAAAAGAAGAGTCTCAAGGAGCTAATTCCATCCATGCTCCCTGAATGGTGAAAGATGTAAGGAGGTGGTGATGAAATCAGATCCTGTATAGGATATACATGCTGAAATTTTGAGGATTTCTATCAATCAACTCATAGCGAAGATGGAGGTTGAAAATCTGAAAATCTACTGTTGATTTTGCATGTGAGCAATCAAAAGTCAAGGATATCTTGATCACTCCCATTGCCCTTGGAAGTCTGACATCAAAAGTTGAGAATGACAATATATATTGATTTCAAAGGATTCTGATGTACCTCGCAACTTTATTCGAGTAAAAAACTGCACATGTGCCTTATCAAAAAAAAACTGCACATGTGATTGGTTTTAATTGCATGATTTATCATGCAACTCATAAATATATCAGATGCATAAAGGAGTACAAGTATTCTAACTCATCTGATGAAAGGGTCGATTGTAGTACGTGAGACAAAATCGAGGTTGAGTTTTTTACCCAAGCGGGAGGGTTTGATGTAGGAGCAATTGCCAGCCCAACTGCAGGTCTATTTGAAGGGCCACAGCTAGTATTCTTGATGGTCCAATCCATACAACTTGTGTTTGGAATTTAGATGCTTACTATACAGTAAGTATTAAAGAAGAATCTTTCTATTCTGAGTTTGAGTAGAATTAGGAAAGGTTTCGGGTTTCTATCTCTATAGTGGTCTTTATTTCATAGTCTTGGAGACTTGAATGAAGAGTTCATGTTTGTTTGCGTGCTGAGATAGATGCTATTTGCAAGGTGTGAAAAGCCTTGCAGTGTGAGGAGTGATTCTTCACAGGGTAGTGAGACACCATCCATGAACTGAGAGGACCTCCAGTTCCTTTTGTTTTTTAATCTCTCTTGCTCTTCTCTTTGACTGTTCTATTTCTGTATTTTTTATACTATTTTTTAAAGTTTTATCCATTAAGCTCGAAATCATGTTCGAGAGACTTCAGTTCTCTTCCGCCAACAACAATTTTGGAACAAGGCTGCTCATCCGGCATAACATGTGTGAACACAACAATTATTACCCCCCGTCAACAACAACAGGCGGCAAATAAGGGGAAGTGAGAAAATGGGGATCTTGGTTTTGATGAATAGACTATATGGTAATGGTTGACTAGCGGTTGCCATCTTAGTTATCCATGAGGTAACATGGGAAAACCAAGAAAAGAGTTACCCGAAAACTGATACACATGGTTTCTCAAAATAATAAAATTTGGGATATCATGGCTGCTAAAGAGGAAAACTAAGGGCCACCAAAATGATATGGTTTCTCTAAATTTGTGAAGTCAGAGATGTTAAAGAGGTGAAAAATTAGGGACCAACAACCTATTTACTTGGATTATAGTGTTTCAACTGTTGTAAATGTGTGTTTGTTTGTTCTTCCCTTATAAGGGCAGTTTTGTCCTTTTTGCTGTTTTATTTTGTGTTGTACTCATTAAGGGTATTTTTGGGAATCTCCTATTGTTAATATACATGAGAATATGGTGTGAGCGATAGAGAGAACTCTCACAACTCTTTTCCTCCTCCTCTCTTCTCTTCTTTTATCTTCTTCCATTAACCCTTTATTTCCATAAAATAACTTGGTATCAGAGCAGGGGAGATCTAGATCTACACGTTGAGAGTCTAAAGCGAAGGACTGCTGACATCATTATCCATACGACTGATGTCAGCAGTCATACGGCCACACGTCACTCTCATGGGTTAGAGCTTCTTGCTCCCGATAGAGCTTGATTTTAGGAATCTTTTGAGCCATGTCTCACATTTTTTGGTGAAGCATCCATGATTCTGTGACCTTTCTTGTGAAATCCATAATTTTTTTTGAGATAAATCTGGGTCTGAGATTTCTAAAGTTTGCGATTAGTTGAGATGGCTTGTGGATGTTAAATAGACAGTGGGTGGATTGTTTTGTATGAAGGAACACATCAGAAGTGGTTTGGATCAATTCCATGGAGTATTGAGTCCTCCATGGGGGTTCCTTTCATCATCTTTTATCGCCTATACTGGTACGGACCGCGCATATGTGCTATTTTCTCAGATTTCCTGCATCCTTCTACCTTCATTTTGCTGTTTGGCAGTCCTGGTTTTGAGGTATAAAGCCTACCTTGAAGGGTTTACTTTGTGGAACTGTGGCTAGTGTGTGCTCACGACGTGTTTGTTAAAAAATGTCTGAAGTTGAGCAAGGTTTTGGAAGCACTAGTTCTCGAACTATGGAGACATCATTTCATCCTACAACTGATATCCTGACACCTCAAATTACTACGATCAAGCTTGATGGTTCAACTTATCTAGCTTGGGCCCAATCCATGAAGCTTTTCATCACTAGCAAAGGAAGAATTGGCTACTTGGATGGAGCTATCAAGCAACCTCCCTCTACATATTCTTCCTATGACAAGTGGGTGATTGAGAACTCCTATGTCATGATGTGGTTGCTTCACTCTATGCAACTAGAGATTAGTGGAAATTTCTTGTTCCTGAAAACTGCCAAGGAAGTATGGGATGCGGTTGCTACTGATTCCGATTTGTCTATTGCATTACGCATAGGCAAATGAGCTTGTATTGCTCTCTCATTTTTTCTCTTACCAGGACCTTTCTTCTTCATAGCAGGCGGCCTTCGTTGCTTCTCTTTCCTCTACGTCTGTTCCCCATTTTGTACTTGAGGCTTTGGATATGCTTGAGCAGCGTGAGGCTATGCACCAGGAGGCGTGCTCTTGAGAAGAATGGCACATCGGACTTAGTTCCTTTACTTGAAGGGAAGCGTACTGTTGGCTGTAAGTAGGTGTATACGGTGAAGTACAAGGCCGATGGTACTATAGAGTAATACTAGGCTCGTTTGGTTGCCAAGGGTTTTACTCAACACCATGGTGTTGACTACTCAGACATATGGCCTTGTTGCTAAACTCAATTCAGTTCGGGTGCTTCTCTCTATTGTTGTCAAATCTTAATTGGCCTCTGTTTCAGTTAGATGTGAAGAATGCTTTCCTCCATGGAAATTTGGTGGAGTAAGTATATATGGATCCGCCTCTTGGTTTTCAACTTAAGGAGGAGATCAACAAAGTGTGTAAGTTGAAAAAGAAAATTTAGGGCAAGCCAAGAGGGTCATACGTTTGTTGGATCACATCGATGATATAGTGGTAACAGGAGATGAACTGCACTTCATAGAGCATGTTAAGCAAAAGATGAGTGAGTCCTTTGAGATTGAGGACCTGGGTTCTCTTCGATACTTTCTTGGAATTGAATTGCTCGATCTGCTAAGGGCTTCTTCATTTCTCAGAGAAAGTGTACTCTCGATCTTCTCAGTGATACTGGGATCTCGCCCTGCTTCATCTCCTATGCATCAAAACCACTCTCTCCATTCTTTTACAAGGGACCTTATATTTGACTTAGGACTATATCAGATATTAGTCGGGAAGTCGATTCACTTGACCATCGCTAGACTAGATATTACTCATGACGTGAGTGTTGTCAGTCAGTTCATGCACGCTCCTCGAGTTCCTCATTTAGAAGATGTGCACTAGATTCTTCAATATTTGAAGTCATGTCCGTGTGCGTGGTATTATGTATTCTTGGAATGTTCACATAGATACTGTTGGGTATACAGATGTTGATTGGGCTGGTTCTACCACTGATAGGAGATTTACTACAGGTTTCTAAACTTTTCCAGTGGGAAAAGTGGTCACTTGGAGGAGCAAGAAACAATCAGTTGTTTCTCGCCCAAGTGCTGAGGTTGAATACAAAGCTATGGCTAAAGAGAATTTGAGCTTCTTTGGTTGAGAACCCTTATGATTGAACTGGTTTTTTCTCTCACTTCTCCTATGCCTCTTCACTGTGATAATCGAGTAGCTATTCATATAGCCTCCAACTCAGTCTATCATGAGAGGACCAAGTATATAGAAGTTGATTTCCACTTTGTTCGTGAGAAGACTGTGTCTAGGCTAATTTCTACTCAATATACTCGTTTTCTAATCAGTCAACTGATGCGTTTACTAAAGCTCTTGGGCCTTCTGCTTTAGGTGAAGCTATTAACAAGTTGGGCATAAATGATATCCATACACCAACTTGGTTGGAGGGGGGTGTTGGGCAATAATAATTGTTATAAAATAAAAGCTGGGAGAGAGGGGGGCCGCAACTCGCAAGTATGCCTTACTCATCTCTTCTCTCAAAACCCTAACTTAACCTTAATCTAATCTCAATTATGGTGTGTTGGATGGTGCTGCTATTCATTGTTTCATGTGCCTTACTGGTAAACTTGACTTTATGAGACTTTTTTTTCGAAGCATCCTTGCATCTGTTTTTAGTGTAAACTTGTCCATTGTCCATTTTCTTTTTTAATTCTCAATCAAGATATAACTGAGTTTTTGCACATTTTTCTTTAACTTCTAATGCAACTGTCATGCCCTGGATTCGGACCCGAATGCCTGAAAAATGACCCATTTGCCCAAGATCCAGGGTGTGATAAAATAAAAATAAAAATAAAATACTTCGAAATAATTTATAAAAATGACCATAATTCATAATAGATCAAAATAAAGATCTTTTGTAAAGACGTTTTGGCTAAAACTTCTGTTTGATATGCTTTTTAAATTAACTTTTCAGAATTTTAGTGGATAGGCGTAAAATTTTCCAAAAATATAATTTCAATAAAAAATTATTTTATTAATTCTCTATTAATGAAAAATCATTATAAGCATCTTTTGTGAAGGCACTTTGCCCAAAAATATCATTTATTATTTTATTTTAACAAATTTTCACTCTCAACTGGCCCTATTGAGTTTTGTTGAAAAAGAACAGAATTTGATTTATGGCAGAAACACTACATGTGAGTCAGATTATACATTTTATTGAAACGCAATAATAAAACAAAAGTACTAAATCAATCAATTCGAGTTTAAAATAGATCAATAAAGTCAAGATTCAGTTTATTACAATCATAAAACCAAAATAAATAAATAAACTTGGTGTCTTCAATGAACGCTTCAATATTCTTTGGTATACCGTCTTTTAGTCCATCGTTTCTTCCATTCCCAAATAATGTGAAAAATATTATCGGTTGAACCGTGAGCTTATGAAAGTCCAATAAGATTTAATCACTACATCATATCAATGACAGTTCTATCAATCAATTATTCTTACGCAGAGTATAAGTATGGAACAAGAATAACAAGTATTTCAAAGTAAACTATGATCCAAAATTAATATGTACATGTAACCAATAACCCACCATGGGTCTCCTTCTCCTTCCCACACCGGGAGCAGTTCACTCAAGAACTCTTCTGCAGGGGTTTAGGGCTTTGGACCCAAAGGCTCTAGGCCTTTCTTGCTTAAAAATTTTCAACCATTGGGATCAATCCCACACTTCAAAAATGTATGCAATTCAATATCTAACCATTCAATAGACCTCCAAAATTCCAATACATTCGAGTGCAATACATATACAAAGAGTATAACCCAAATTAATTAATCGAAAAATCATAGAAGAGTGTACTTACCTTAATGAAGAGTTGATCTAACTCTTGATCAATGTTGAAGATCCACGATTCTTAATCATATGAGAGAAACTAAGATAAAAAACTCTATCCCACATGAACTTAGAGAATCGGCTAATTTTTTTTTAACTTTTCTCTTTTGAAAAAAAAATGTTTTCTCCTCTTAAAGAGGCTCTCAACGATTTTCGGAATCCCGAAAGCCTTATACCTTTACTCCTATTTATAGTTTTTTAAAACCCTCAACTTTCTTACATATCTGATGTGGGACGAACCTTCTTAACAATTAATTAATAGTAATTTTCGTCACTTTAAAAGGGGTAAATTTATCAACCTATTAAAAGTCTTATTTTAGGTTAATTATGAGTCAAAAATAGGCCTAAGACCCATAGGTATCAACTAGGCTTTAATTAGAGTCATTTGTAGACTCAAAAAGTCTATAAATTTGCCCTAAAGGCCTACTTCAATAATTATAATTCAACAAACATACAAATAAACATTAATATCCAATATAAATAAATAAATTGTCATAATGTTTTTTTTTAAATACACTGAAAAATGTTCAGGGTGTTACAGCAAAAGTAGTTCCTTAGGGTATTTTCATCTTCTACATCTGATGTGGGACTCAAAAGTAGTTCCTTAGGGTATTTTCATCTTCTACATATACCAAATTTGTTTAGGGAGAATGCAGTTTTCACATGTAGAAATTTTGATGTGTCCTCAGATACCACTATTCAACTACCCAGTTGAGTTCCAACGGGGCTACCAATGATGGCCAAGGGGATGTGGTCACTTGTAGAAGTGTTTTTTTAAAGCTTATTGGAGCCTGCAGAGGGTATTTTGAGCAGGACTAAAGAAAATCTCTAAACCTCCATATGGTCATTTGTGTTTATTAATCATGAAAATGATCGTAACAACATTATAATCATTCAATATTTGACCGAGATTTCTGTAAGTCTAATATGTACAAATAGTTAAATGACATTAGTTGATTTCTTCAAAAGCTCTTACACCATTTCCATCCGCTTTGGCATCCTTACTTTGTTTACTCATGCTTAGTTTTATCTGTTTTCTTTTTTCCATGTAGCTTTTTTTTAGTACTTATAAATTGAAGTGTATATATATATGTACTTCACATTTTTCTTCATTCTGATAGTTGTGGTTTCCGTCTCATGCTTCCTTTCCAGAGCCACTGGATTATGATTGGTTTATCTTTTTCTAATCTCTACTTGTCTTTTATATCTCTGTATCAACACAGAGCAGCAACTGAATGATCTCTGCTTTATTTTCAGGCCCTTACTTCAACTGCAGTGAAGAAGGGAGGACTCTCTACAGGCGATGTTGCAGTCCAATACAAATACAAGAACACTCTCATCAATGTCAAAGTTGATACAGAATCAAATGTGTGTTGCCTTCTTCTTTTCTTTTTTCCCTCAAAAATATTAAACTGCAAATTCTCTTGTTTCTAATAATAAGCACCTCCCACTTTATCTCCAACCTAGCAGATTTCAACAACTCTCACTTTCACAGAGATTCTGCCATCCACAAAGACGATCGCTTCATTCAAGCTGCCTGATTACAACTCTGGCAAGGTACCAAGTTCATTGTCTTTTATGCTGGGCAATGTCATAATCATAATTTTAACTAGAAACTTTCAGACACCTGTATCTTTTTATTTCTATTGCAGGTGGAGGTGCAGTACTTTCATGACCATGCAACTTTGACTACAGCTGTTGGCCTGAACCAGTCCCCCGCAGTAGATCTTTCAGCAACCATTGGCACCCCTAGCTTTGCGTTTGGTGCAGAGGCAAGTTATGAGACCACTTCGGGTACTTTTACAAAGTATAATGCTGGCATAAGCGTGACAAATCCAGAGTACAATGCTTCCATTATTCTGTAAGGCCCCCCCATTTCTAGCAAGGATGACAACAACACTAGTAATAGTACTCAAATTTGAGGGAAGTGAAAGGGGAAGAGCTGCATTTCCTTCTAACACATTTACTCTCTTGTTTTCTTTCTTTTCTAGGGGTGATAAGGGAGATAGCCTGAGGGCTTCATATGTGCACCATCTGGATCAGCTGAAGAGGAGTGCAGGAGTGGCTGAAATCACCAGAAGGTTCTCCACTGATGAGAACACGTTCACAGTTGGAGGTTCATATGGGCTTGATCCTCTGACAGCGGTGAAGGCGAGACTCAACAACCATGGAAAGCTTGGGGCCCTCCTGCAGCATGAGCTCAAACCCAAATCAATCCTGACAATATCTGGCGAGTTTGACACCAAAGCCTTGGACAAGAATCCCAGGTTTGGGTTGGCCCTTGCTCTCAAGCCTTGAACGGTTTCTCAATTAGTGTCAAGGATGATACAACTGCTGGGGTTCATTTATCCTCTTTGTTTTTGTTGCTGGCATTCGAAAGGAAATGGGAAATAAATATTTCCACAGATATATTCTTTTTCTAGGTTTCTGATGACTGTGGATTAATTGATTGGATGCTTAGGCTCTATACTGGTCTTTCCTTTTCTGGAGGCATTTTGATAGAATGCATTTGTAATACTTTTTTTTTCCTTTCAGAGAAGATTTGCCTTTGGCTTGCCTGAGACACCGTTCATTGTTCATTTGTCTCATTGATATCATTGTTATGATGACCATATGATTAATATTATTGTTATGAGCCCCATATGGATCAGCCATCGAAAATTACAAGGGCCACTTCGGATGCACCCCAATACACTGCAACGTCTCAATTTGTGCTTACAGAATTTTCAGTTACCATGCGTTTGGAAGGCACTCACTTCACCGGCTACTTGATGCCATAGTTCATCTTTCCAAATACCTTTTGCTAGGCATTTTGAGAACAAACTGGCCGTATCGAAAGTGAGTACAAGGGTAACTCTGGAAGTTTGGTCTCACCTGTTTTTTGTAGATTCCGCAACGTGTAAATTTGGGATGAGGTTAGGTCGGTGATGCCAGAAAATATGAATATAGAGCTTTCTCATGGTAAAGCGTGTTGATCTAGGAAAGACTAGAAAACTTGGTGCAGGTGCTGTGGCTTGTAAGGCCTTGGCTTTTTTGGCTGACATGGAATTTCTCTGTAGGGAAACCAGGTCTGACTGTGATTCGGTGAGGTTAATTTCACTTAAGGAACATATAAAGAATGCTGGAAGAAAAACGTGGACATTTTCTTTTCCTCAAATGTTTTGGACAAAAACTTATCAGATCCAGATTTTGAAGCAGAGTAAAACCAACATTCACACACACAATAGTACAAGTAGGCCATCATTTGGCGCAAAGACAAAGTGCAATCTGATATTGGTGACACATCTCCCTCTCTCTTTACAACGGAGGAAAGAAAGAACAGGTTGCCCAACTCAGCTCTTAAGCAGTCCGAGCCATGAATCTCCTGGGGGAGCTATTGCTCTTCGAAGTACCTTCCCCCAGTTTAGTTTAAAAGCACTATGAACAGTGTTTGATGCAGATAAACCCCACTAACCATACTGAATTAAACCAAAATTACTCATTTAACATTGGAACTCAATCCACAAGAATAGTCAGTTCCGTGCTTTAAACCTTCTGCCCCATTTTATCAGAAGCTCTTCGATGTCAGCATCCATTCGAGTTCCCTTGCCTCCCCAAACCAACATATGGGATAGGTCTTCCATGGACGAACCAGTCACTTCGTGCACCGCCTTGAACCCAATTCTCGTGTAGAACCTAACAAGCTGAGACCCCATAACGCATTTATTTCTGGAAAACAATTTGTTTGAACAGACTAAAAAGTTAAAAAAAACACACAAAAAGAGAAGAGAAGCCAAGAACCTTGGTGTGGTAAAGATCAGAGTCATTGATGGCAAGAAGCTCAGCTGTCCTGCAACCACAGTCGTACCCGTAACGAATTGCAACGGCTCCAACGAACACGCCAATACCGAATATCGATCTCTCCATGCTCAGCGTCTCCCTTAGCAATCTAATGGAGTCTAAATGAAGAATTCTCCCTCCCAACCAGACCCTTATAAGTCCGTCTGCCCTCCCAAGCTCTCTCTTTGTTTCCAAACTACTGACTGTAATTTTGAAAAAGGGTCCCAGTGTTTGGAGCTGAAGGTCAAGGTTCTGTGATTTTGAGGAATCCATGATTTCAGACATGGTTGGTATGCTTGTTTCTCTGTCATTCCTCTCATCTTGATTACTGTTTTTGTTGTTGTTGTTAGTGAGAGAATTCAAATGGGTCTTTGCTGTAATTGGATTGAGAGGTGGTGTTGAAGAGAGGAGTGAGATTTGGGAAATTGGGTTGTTGAGAGAAGAAGTAGAAGTGATGTGGGATCTCAACGGTATTATTGGATTTGAAACAGAGATTCCGGAAATTGGGACGGCGACCACAATTGTCATTTTTGTTTTTCTGTGCAGGTTTGGCTTTCCTTGTGGCAAAACCCAAATAACAGAACTGCTAGGGATTAGATTATTGGAGTTTGGAGATGGGATGATGTGTGGTCTTTAGTATTATAGACGGGAAATTATTGTCCATGAGCTCAATATCGAAAACGTGGCACGTTAGACAGTTGATCATTCAAGAGGACCCACCTTGTAGATCTCTTTGATGAAATATCAACCCGATCGGATGATGATAACGACCTACTTCTAAAAGTGAAGATGAGCGGCTAAGCCTTTGAGGTACAATTGATGCCAAAGTGTGGGGTATAGCGAACCACTTGGATCCATGGATGATGGTCCGGGGTTCAGGGCCGGATCTGTGTGCCGATCCCAACCCAACTCGGGATTGGTGATTGGATTGGCCACCGTCAATCCTGATCCGGATCAGTCTGATGCAACACCGTCTCGGCCTGTCTTGTTCGAGATGACGTTAAGACTTCGTGGAATCGAAATGAAATGGATCAGTGCCTGTCGATCTGGATCCGGATCACCCAATCCAGAACGGGATCCGTCAAGACTTCGAACCATGATGAAGCCTCCTGTAACTGTAGGGGACTCGAGATCGGAATATCCTTTTTGAACCTTGCTTGGATAACATTATTGAGAAGGGTAGTTTTTGGATTGTGATAGGCCCAGTAATATTAGGGGCGTTTGGATGGACCCAAACGCCATCCAAAAGATCCTTGCATCAGTAAGCTGGTTCGAAGTCTCGGGATTAGACTCTGGATCGGTGGCCGCCGATCCTGGTCCGGATCGCCCCAATCTGAATAATCTTGACAAGAAAACCTCAATATCGTTCAGATCGGTGGGGATCATTGGATTCAACCATGTTTTATGGGTAGAAAATCCAACGGCTATAAATCACCAATCAATCGACTTTTGGGGGTTTTCATCCTATAAATGGGTGGGCTAAACATCCATGTGGTCAGTGGGCGCAAACAAATGAACTATAAAAGGCCACGCGCCCACGAGCAGGGCCGTCTCTACCTCAAGGACATTAAGGTGGTCGCCTAAGGCTGGTGACCGATCCAATATTAGAGGCAGACAGACTGCGACTTTTACCATGACCACACAAAGTTGTATATGTTTTATTTTTCACCTTGTTTAATTTATCTAAACTTTATTATATTTTATTCAGGTCAATGCGGACCCGTCGTAGAATTCTTGTCTACGAGTTCCCATTGGCCGGTCGTTTGTATGTTCTTCAACATCTTCCTCTTTGTTAAAGTTTGCTTCTAAAGCAATCTTGTGTTCGTTATAACGGAAAATTAAAGGCCGTTATTTTCTGGGCCTTTTAACGGTACATAACACTAACGGGGGAGGTCCTAATCTGTTATGACGGCCGTTATTTTCGTTATAATGGCCGTTTTTTAAACCATGCTTATAATAACTGCATTTGGGTAAGTTAAAACTCAGCTTATAACCTTATGGAAAGTAGTTTTTCTAAGATTTAAGTTAATTTTTGAGTTAAGTAGAAGTCATTGAAATTCCGCTTATTGCTTATGCTGGGAAGCACTTGTAAAAATGCACCTGTTCAAATTGAAACTTAAGTAAAACTCTTTAAATACCTAAAATACCCTTCTATTCCTTCAATACAAATTATAACACTGTAACAGACTCCTAAGTCCTAACGTTATCATTATGTCCCTTAAATCAGTCACAATTGAATAAAAAAAACTAAGAATACTGTTATTTTTAAAATAATCTTTTTTAATAGTAAAATAACGTTTTTCTCTCTAGACGACAGTTGTTATTTCCGTTATAATCCCGTTTTTTCAGTTGTGGGCATTATTTTATATTATTTCCGTTATAAACGGCTGGTTACAATGTTATTTTAAACCATTGTTTTATCATGTACTGAGTGTCACTAAGTAGTGCGGCTTTCTTGGTTGTCCTGCATTCATTGACAAAAAAATTTGGTTCTAGTTCTCGGTCGTTGCAGCGTTGCGAGACGCTCGAAAACATGCAACATGTCACTCTCTCTTTCTGACCCATGAATGATTGACCCGCAAAATTAGTTTGATTGGTGATTTCTACCCGTTAGATTTGAGTATTTTTTTTTTTGTTACATATATTGAATGACTAGAAATCACCAATCAAGCTGATTTTCTGTATGTAAGTCCATCCAAGGGTAGGCCAATCATTCATAGGTCAGTGACCTGAAACAGTTTGCCACGTGGTGTGTTTTCAAGTGCCCCACAATGTTGCAAGGAGAGATAACGCCAGCAAAAAAGAATTTCATTCATTGACCCTTCCAAAAGCTAAAAGGTTGGGCGCATGACTACACCTCAGGAAGCGCAGGTCCTGAGTTTGAATCCCCTCCCCTCGGGACCAACCACCAGAACCACCAGCTGGGCTTGCCCAGGCGTTTAAATGACACGAAGTAGGCGGTGGTCTTACCCGTGTGTCCACGGGGACTTAGTCGGATGATCTAAGAGGCACCTGATACCAAAAACAAATGGCTTCCGGCGTACCGTGCCTCGGGTGCACGTGTGGAAGGGGTCACTGCATGTTTAATACATTTATTGAACCTGACCATGTCACTTGGCTATCAAAATTGGCAAAATATCTGCACATTTATTACCCAATTCTTTAAGAAACCTTACTTGTTTATGCACGTTAGTAGATTTGACTTTATTCAAGTGGAAGGAATATACTATTTAGTCCATATGAGCAGATTTGACTTTGTTACCACCGCTCCACAAACAAACAAAGTGGGCATTTTCGTTGAACTTTAAAATGGGGCTTGGAAATAAATTTCAGTTGACTAATGTAGATAACGATACCTTCCTTCAAAAAACGGCCGTTATAACAAAAATAACGGTCGCCCCAACACCGTTAATGCCCAAAACCAAAAAAATTGGCTTAACATTATAACAGCCGTTGTATTTTCGAATATGACATCCAAATTATACTCGAACTTCTCCTGTACTGTATTTTAATTTCCACATGCGCTGACTTGCTTTGACCATTTCTTTAATCAAATGTGACCCGTTATAACGGACAATCGGTAACATTAATAGTCTGTTATGATGTGATAACGGGACTAGTCCATTTTGATGAATATGGGTATTGATGACATTGGCAAAAGAGGCACAAAACATCATTTTTGGGCCACGTCTTCGAGGGATTGTGACCATGGTTCAAAATCTCGCGATCAAGGGCGCCAATCCCGATCCAGTTCACTCAAATATCGGTCAGATCGGTTGCTTCCGATCCCAATCCGGATCGGCCGACCCAGAACAGGATCGGCCGAGACTTCGAACTATAGTGGTAACTCCAAAAGTCAAACCTATAGTAGGAGCACGACTTTAATTGTTAAACTAAAGGTTCATATGGACCGGGCAATCTGGATTGGGATCGGGATCGGATCCCACCGATCCAATCCAAACCATATCTGTCTCGCCTGAGTTCTCTGTTTTCTGAGTTGACCGATCCCACCGATCCGGAGACTTTCATCCTTGGTTAAACTTGACCGCGGTAGACTGAGAAGGCCGGGGAGTCCAAAATTCCAAATATGTTTTGTCTACTGCATTTGGGTGGTTTTCCATCCAGACCTGGCCCACTGATTGAATATTCAAGATCCCTATCTTTTTTTTTTTTTTTGATAAGCTTCAAGATCCCTATCTTCGTGAATGGGTGTCATGGTATGAGATGATGTCATCATGTTTTTGGATCAATCATCTTCTAGCTTTTCAAAACTGGATAGACAGTGATGTAATTTGTGTTGAGATATGATTTAAGTCGTAGATTTAACGGAAAATTGCATAAAAGAAAACAAACTTTAATTTATTTACAAAAAAGAATACAACTTTTCGCAAATCCCAAAAAAAAAACGAAACGCCCTTTCAAAGGGTGTTTCGTCTGCTGTCAGTCCAATCAGTCACCGACTGACTAACGAATGACTGATGGCTGACACGTCTGACAAACGCCCTTTTAAAGGGCGTTTATTCCTGAGAAATTTTAAAAAACATCCCATAATTCCTCAACTTCTAAACCAATCTACGAATATCGGAATGATCTGAATTTTTGTGAGGATGATCTCCTCACCGTAGAGATCATCCTCACCAAAAATTAGCCATTGATTCATCTTCTGGGTACGCCAAAATGGGTGTAGAAATTGGGGTATCAAAAAACGCCCTTTAAAAGGGCGTTTGTCAGTAAAAAACGCCCTTTTAAAGGGCGTTTTCTACTGACACACGCCCATTTGACAGATTGTTAGAGATCTGACAGATGTTTTTTAAAAAGGCGTCTATTACTGAAAAACGCCCTTTAAAATGACGTTTTTTACTGACAAACGCCCTTTAAAGGGGTGTTTTTTGATAAACATGTGCCACGTAATGAAACGCCCTTTGAAAGGGCGTTTCGTTTTCTTTTTTGGGATTTGCGAAAAGTTGTATTCTTTTTTGTAAATAGATTAAAGTTTATTTTCTTTTTAGAAATTTTCCGTAGATTTAATTCTAATGTTTGAGAATATGACCACCCATCTCCACTACTTACACAAGTACCCCTGACGGGCCACCAGGTGTACTTGTCACGTGGAAGGTTCTAGACTGCTAGCGCCAGAGATAACCGAGGTTTAAAAGGGGCTGTTATAATGATATAACACTATAAGGGACTGGGGGCGTTACTGGTATTTCCGTTATACCGGATTGTGATGCACAGAGGCAAAAATGGAAAAATTGGAAAACAGTAAATAACGAGAATAACAGGAAAAAACAGATCTAGAATTCAAAATTTCAATAAAATTTATAATGAAAAAAACCTGAAAAATAACGCGCATTTTTTAACAAATTTTTGAACAACCGTTATTTTCAAGAAAAATAGTCGTTATAATGAAAATAATGGCCGTTATTTTCTGAGCATTAAAACAATTCGTAACATAGCAGGAGAAGTCCGTTTCCGTTATAACGGCCGTTTTTTAAAACTTGGTGATAACCATATAAAGGAGAGGGCATGACGCAAAGTCTCTTGAATTACTTGGCGGGCTAGAAAATAAGAGTAAGTCTCTTCCATCCAATGTTTTTCGCCCATGGGTTTGTTCAAGAAACCCATGATTAAAAAAAGATCAAATCCAATGGTTAGGAATCACCTTTCAGGCTGATTTTTGAAGTTTATGGAATATTTAGCAAGTGGTGGGTCAAACATTCATGGAGTTAGTGGGCCTGAAAAATCTGCTAGTGACAATATTTGTGTGACCAACACGCAATCCCTTTGTACACGGAACAATGCCTAAAATTATCCTGGCTATCCAAAAGCTTAGGCGGTTAGAGGGAGGCGTAACAATGTATATGAAAAAGGGTCTACTGGTTTAGTAGAGGCGGAATGCAGGCCACACAGCCAAACACACCGCCCTCGTCACTGTCACTTTACAGGAATCAAACCTGTAATCTACTGGACCTCCTGCTCTGATACCACGTTGACAACCACTTTTCTCCAAATGCTGAAGCTGTCGGGGGTGTAACAATGTATATCAAAGGATCGACGGGTTTAAACTTTAAAGCGGAGTGTTTGCCACAGAGCCAAACAACACAGTCCGACAACAATATCGGATGTGCGTGTTACGGTATGAATTGTGAAGAATCTACACAACAAATGTGCAAATCTAAAAGAACAGAATCTGAATCTTTTAATGTCTAGCAATTTTCTTTTATTTATACACACGAGAAAAGTAGACTAGCTGCAGAAACCAACTTAAAAAAAAAAACAAAAAAAATGAAAAGTCCAACCCGAGAAGACGAACAATCACCCGATCATACAATCAAGATTCAAGACGCAAGAGAAGAGTTTTCAAACCGAAGCGTACAGATCTGGAACAAAGGAAAACCACCTAAACCCACAGCTCCACTTGTCGGGTAAGGAAGGGCATTTGGGAAGCCAGTGCCAGGTCTGCCGGGACACCTTGTAGTAGAGCACTTCAGGCCACGTGTAGCAACACACGCACACCATCCCCTCATGACTGAAGCAGTAGACGTGCTCGTAATTGTGGTAACACACCGACATGAACTTCCGGCACATCATCTCCGGTAACCTCCCTACCTCCACCCAATCTTCTCCTTCTCCTACCAATTCCCACAACCTCAAGCTCCTCGATATCCCATGCGTCCCGATTCCCCCAACCATATATAGCTTCCCTTCCCTATTGTTAACCAATCGGAGAAACGTAAGCTCCTCCGGCAACTCCTCGATCGGTCTCCTCCACTTTCCAGTCTCCAATTCAAATCCCAGGATAGAGAAAGGCTCCGGAGTCGTGAAATACAAATATCCATTAAAGAAAACACCTTCTTGGTGAGGATTCTCTCTACGAATCGGGTCGGAAGCCAAGAATTGGGTCCACGAATGGACGCTCGAGTCGTAAACAAAAGCCAAATTCGATGAAGACCCAGAAGAGGCGAAGAAGATCTTGTATCCATGTAACGAAGAAATAAGAGATACCGACTCGAAAGCGAAGGGGTAAACTGGGAATTCGATGAGTCGTGAAGATCTGGCAAGGAGATTGCAAACAAGGAAAGAAGATGAGTTGGGGAGGGAGAAACAGAGGAGGCCGTTGGAGGCGGAGAGGAGGTGGGCAGATCCGTAGGATAAGGGGAGAGATAAGGAGAGAGCTAACATGCGCCAATGGCTCAGGATAGAGTCGTAGAGTGGGAAGTGGTGGTGAAATTGTGGGTGTGAAAGTAGAAGAAAAGAAGAGAAGGGTCGGGAACTTTGTCTGGGAGAAGATGAAGAAGAAGAGGAATGCTTAGAGATGAAAGATGGAGAGAAGATGAGAGAATCGAAGAATTTACAGGTGGAGCGGAGATTCAAGAAGGTTTTGAGAGGGAGGAGAGCCAATACATGTTCGAGAAGCTCTTCCGGTAATTGGCTCCATATTTGGGGCTCCATTACCGGTGAAACAGCGGCGGGAGTCACAGAGGGCTTCACCATGGTAGGCTTCTCTATTGCATCTGAAACCTGCAGGGCTATTGCATCTGAAACCTGCAGGGACTATTGCTAAGTAGTTCCCTTAAATGCTTTATCATCTGAAATCTGGACCACTAGGCCACTTAACGCCGATAGAAAACCGGGCGCTAGGCCAGCTGGGTATAAACTCCCAAGTGGACCAACTACCTCAGACTTTAACTTTCTTTCTTAATTAAAGGAAATTCTTATCCAACAAGGAAAGGAAAAAGATGTAGCAAGGTGATGTCGGGTACAAAGTAAATTGACTAAATTCTTTTGTATTACATCCACTTCTTACATCCGGTGGTGGAGCCCACATAGAGATCATGTTGGACAATCCAACGGCTCCCTACATTGTTCTCTTCATTGATCATCGTCACCAAAAATCAATTAATTCTGACATCATTGACTTTATTAAAGGTTGGGGGACCTACAATTGTTGATTTCTACCGATTGGATTTGAACACTAAATCATTATGGGCTTCATGATCAGGCCTATGGGTTGGTTCCAAGCCCATGATGAAAAGTGATAAATTTAACAGCTAGAAATCACAATCACGCTGATTTTTGGTGTGTAGTTCACCAAGATGTGGGCCGAAAGAGCGTGGCAACTTGAAGGACGTATCCATCGATTTTTTTATTAAGAAGTATGTTTCGTACAGTTTTCCTTTGCGGTCATGGTTAAGAGGTTTTCCATTTTCAAGAATGGAGTGTGTATCCGGAGAACATTACTTCTTCTCATGCCACGATTATATGCTTTTATATATTAATCAAGGGTCAGGATCGGGAGACAACCATTTTGGCGGACCCACATAGAAGATGAATCAATGGCTGTTTTTGGTGAGGATGATCTCCTCATCATATAGATCACCCTGCAAAAAAAAATCAGCCCATTCTGAATTTTTTAACCCCATCAAATGTGGTTTTCAAGTTACCCGGAAAAAATAGACGGTCCATAATTCTTCAACTTCTAAACCAGTCTACGAATATCAGAATGATTTGAATTTTAGTGAGAATGATCTCCTCACCATAGAGATCATCCTCACCAAAAATCAGCCATTGATTCATCTTCTATGTGGGTCTGCCAATTGCCAAATGATTTTCCCTTGATCCCGACCCATTAATCAAATACAAAACCTAACATTCATCTATACTACTTATAACCAACGATCTATGTTAACAAGTATGGGGCGGTATCAGGGGACCCTCTTTTTCCGGACCCCTCTTGTGCTCGGCCACTGTGGTTGTTAGAGCCTAGCTGGCATCACTTTTTCACTTTTTGAGGCGCTGACAACCACCGTTGGATTCGTGAAATCCACAGCCAAGCGTGCGAACACCAAGAACACCGAGAGGGGTCAGAAAAAGGGGGTACCCAGAGCCTGAGCCAATAAATATAATTAACTTCATTTAGACATTTTTTTTTGCTTATCCTATTATCTATATCAATTACTATATTAAAGCCAAACTTGGGTTGGCACACGACATTCACCTAGGCACGGCTTATCAAAAAAATTAAAAAATAGTTGGACTAACCTACAGATAATTTGGACAAAAATATGTGCAATTGAGGCCACTAACAGTAGGATTCAAGAGATCCACAGTTCACAAGGCAACAACCATTTTACGCTTTGCAGTGATTACATCTTAAACCGTGTATCTCTCGAATCTAGTGGTCAATGGCCTCAACTACACTTTTTTGTCTGGTTATCCATGGAGTAGCATTTGTCAAAGAATAAATAGGCACTTATTAATTCGTTAAACGCCCTTTTCTGCACACAAAACAAAGAATTTTGTTATCTTTGAAATTTGACATTCCCCTTACAATTTGAAAAAATTGACATACCCCCTATGACTGGGTCCACTGTCATTTGACCAGTGCTGATCCGAGTTGACTACCAAATATTTTATTAAATGACAGAAATGCCCATGTCTTCAAATTTTGAACAAGGGTTTGGGCCAAAACCATAACCCCAAATCAAATGGCTATAGTGGGTTGGCCAGCCATCACCGGCGACCAACCCACCGAAGTCATATGGCGGCCTCCCTAGATGATAAAAAATGACCCAATACAATTCGTGTTTTTTATGGATTAGAGATTATGGTTTCTATTTTTAATTTTTCCTGTTAAGTGCTCTGGAGAGCTATTTTAGCCTCTCTTTGATAAGGAAGCAATGTTGTGCCTTAAATGTTACTGATTTCACTACTTTTTAAGAAGCCCACCAAATGGGTCTCCCAATCAACCCTAAAGCGACGGTTCAGCAAATTGGTCACCAGTGGGTTAGTCGCCGGTGATGGGCGACCAACCACTATAGCCGTTTGATTTGGGGTTAGGGTTTTAGCCCGAACCCCTGTTCAAAATTTGAAGACATGGGCATTTCCGTCATTTAAGTCACCCATTCTCATGTCAACCTAAGTTATGGTTTTAAAATAGTACTTGATTTTCACTACAGCCCCTTGATAAATACTTAATTACTTTTCAATATCATTCTTCTTATTTTTAATACCATTTAATTACTTATTGTCATTATTTCAATATTTCTTTACTTAATAATAATTTTAATTACTTTCTATATCATTTCTTTTATATCTCCAAAACAACTCATTTAACTACATATCTAATTTTATTTAACTACATATCTAATTTTTCAGACAACTTCAGAATTTTTATTTTTTAATTGTTTCTTGAATTACCACAATTTACATTTTCACCTCTCTAAACCAATCTTCCATCTTCCAAAGTGCCCTTTGGGCTTCAAACTTTCTTATTTTGTTACTTCTTCCAAAATGCCGTATCAATAAAGGTCGATAATTTCTAAATTTACAACTCTTGGTCACCTGTAGTTGGACATTTAAAGCGTCCAATTATTAATGGGAGTTTCTCTTAGGAAACTATCCCTTTTTTGAAAAATTATACGCACAAAAGATATAGGGAAAACCGACATGGTCTCTGGTGTTGGACGCATTTTTTGTCCAATAATTATCCTTCAAAAAAGAAGCATTGACTTCCCTCTTGCTTGTTTCCATCCATCCATCCATCCATCCATCAACCAAGAACTTGTCAATATCAAACACGTTATGATCATGAACCAATTGGCAGCTCTACTTATAGAATGCAAATTTGTGAAGGGTCCAATATCTATTTTGAAATTATATCAAACACGAATGATATGACTTAACAGCCCACGAATCTACAAACCCAAACTTTTTTTTATCTTAACAACAGCTCAATAATGCAGAGATGGCCCTGATTAGTGATTACCAAATCCACTAAGAATGTTTACTGATGCTTTATGAAGATAAATATGCTAACGTAGAATCATGAATTTTTTTCAGTCAGAAGAACAGAGAAACCAAGCTCATTAGCTCCCAAAACATATTAAGCGCATCACCAAGACCTATTAGGGATAGAGATCTTGGTTCTGAAATCCTAAATCTGTATACAGAAAATCCAAATGTACCTTGCATGAGCAAATAGACAATAAACGAGGAAACATACCAGCAAATTGAGCTTTGATTTTATGCAGTGTAGGGTAAAATTAATAAGATAAAGCAACAGAAAACCAAGTGGTACCTTTGAGGGGCCATAAGAGATTGGGAGAACAATGCTAGATTAACAGAGAACTATTAGAAAGACCTAAAATAGCAAGTTGATTGGAACATTGTCAATTTCTGATAAATCTTCACGGAACAATTTAGGAAACGAAACCAGGAGATATGTTGAAATGGGAGGAAAAACGCAAAAGAATTGGTTTTATATAATATAAGGAATGACTGCAAAATAAACCTTTTTAAACGATATAAACGTGTGGTTATAGAGAACAGAATGAAATGATTCTACAGTCCATGCACATACACTTGCTGGTCGATGTAATTTGAGAAGTTGCAAAAATCTTATTCGGTGATTCTCAATCTCCCATTTAACTAGAGCATACATAAAGATGGATGCATTGAACAGAAAGACACAGTTCTATAGTCCATACTCATGCACTCCCATGTTGACACAATTCGACAAGCAGTGACATTCTTATTCAACATTTCCCATTCAACTAGTTCTACACTTCTAAATAGTTGACTCTGACACCAAGTTGGTGATCTTCAGTACGAATTTTCATAAAAACAACCCAATGATTGGCTAGCAATCATGGCAAAATCTAGAATATGGAAAGTAAAATTACTTGTCCGCAAGAACGGAGATAGTCTGGGCTCTAGAGTATGTCAAGAATCTCACCGTAAGGGGATGGGGCCTACGAATGCATTAACAAGCAGAAACTCATCTCTTCACTAATCAAATCAAGCTAGAACAACCAGAGAAAATATTCCAAGCCTCATCCATGTGGAGTGAATCCCCAGACACCCAAACATCCTAAAAACTTCAAGTTCGTCACTTCACCTACCTTTCCCAATGTTTCTTCTAGGCATTAACCTAGCATTTCTAATTGTTGCCAGCAAAATGAGTCACAGATAGCAATTATGCAACCAGTAAATTTTCAAATAAACACAAGGCCCATCAAGAGAACCCTTGCACTCCATCATGATGACAATAACCTTATAGGGGTATAGTTTGATAATAGGCTTGTTTGGAATAGAATTTTTCTTCTACCCACTTTGCCAAGGCATCTTCATACGACTCACAATATACCCTTTCAACACTATAATTCTACACACATTAGTTTTAACGAGCTTATTGACTCATTCAAATAACTTTTAGGATAAAAGTCTCCCACATCCTAAGCCATCTTCATGAGTACGTGATAATTTCATACCAATTCTAGCACTAGTCTATCCTTCAACCACCACCATGAATCCGTGCATTGCAATAGAACATGGCCAAAGAGAGGTTATGGGTGAGATTGGGTGCAGTGCACCCTTCTGACTCCAAATAATGAATAATGTATGTGATGGTGGTGGAATAGCATTTGTCTCTAAAGTGAAAGCCTTGAAAGACGATCATTAACCCTTATGGCCTGACGGAGGGATTACCCGAAAGACACGAGTGTCAACAAGATCCCAAGATGGCAACAGGGATCATAAACCCATTTACATTAAGTGCAATTGATTCAGAATGAAAGATCACAGGGAGATGAGTTAGGGTGCAACCTAACAACTATAAGATGAGTCTCAATCAGCTGATATGAATAAGGATACAAGAAAATTGCTCATTAACCCAATAGAAAGACCCGATGTGAAGGATCACTCGAAGGAACCACAAACATGCTTGGAAGAGACAAGATATAAAGAGCCACAAAGATCTACATATAGAAAACAATTGTACCGTAGCTATGTAACAAGGACACTCCATTTTCTAAGAATATGCCATGTTGCAACACCATTCTGTTTTCAGCTATTATTTTATATGATTTTAAGGTATATTAACTTACCTAAATACATTCTTTCTATATTGTACACTTAACATAAACTGAAGTGTTTTGAAAAATATCTCTTTTAATATATGGGAGAACTCGTGCGGAAGTGTCAGCGAATCAGGTTTGTGAGGCTCAACATGTCTTGACACCATGTATCAATGTCGGACATGACACTTCGTTTCAGTTTTGTTATCCCAATACAATAAGAAGAAATTTTTTTCATAAGTAATACTAAGACGAATTGATCAATAAAAAAACATTTCAGATATTCATGATCTAAAGGCTGAGCAATTTCTTTCAACCAATACAACTCAAGAGGTTGATTCTGGTGTCCCATAAATTATGGCTCCAAATAAACACATTAACTTGGCATTCCGATACATCAACTCAATGCATTCATATAAAGAGTAAGATTGATGCTTCCACTTTTAGACATGATGCTTAACCAACTTGATTGTTTCTTTACATACCCAAATTATTCGATTATTCTTAATACTTGAAACAGGGAATGTAGTTTGGCGGAAAGCATCACTAGGTCATCTCAACTCTTAGAAGGGTAAAAAACTATATTGCATTCATATATGTAAGGGTGTCGGAGTCCAACACGGTTGCGGAGTGTCAGATGAGCAAATCTTAAAAAATAAGATTCGGGGTACTTGGCAGAATACTTAAATAATGTGAAACAAAGCAATTGTATTTATTTATATAATAAGGATAATAGTGGATCTTGTGATAGGACTCTTATGGTTTATTTCATATTCTTATAGACATGCGAGTTTATATACACACACACCACACACTCGACAAGTTATGTGATATCATATTTGTTGCATAGAAAACTTCAATCCTACTCGAGAAAAAGCTCATAGCCTATGCCAAATGTCTGTAAGAAAGAATTTGGAAGTGTCGCACCAGAATGTGTCTTGTTGGACTAACAATTTCAAACACAGGTACTTCAACCGTTTAGAAGAACCCATGCAATGTAGGCAAAAGACAAAGTATATCTCTATATTTTCAAAAAAAATTGCCCATTATCAAAACAATGTCATAGACAATCAATTTTCTAATATCCATGTGGTACAATGAATTAGCCTCCCTAAGGGAATGTACAAAAAAGAACTTTTTTCTGAATGCCTTAATTAAGTAAAAGACTTCCCGTGAAGCCTTAGGCAAGAAAAAACCCAAACATAAAGTTGTAGAATATCAAATTCCCAACCAGCCAGAGATCAAAAGGAATATATAAACTGTCTATAAACATCTCGATAAATTATCATTCTAGAAAATGTCAATCCTCGTCTTAGTGCCCAACATAAATGCCCTATGAGAAATTCACCCTAAAGCACAAGGTGGTTCTCTCTATTAAGCAAGAATACAAACCACCAACAAAAATGAGATGTGCCTAATCCTGAGCAGCAATCAATTCAATCTCACTGTGCAATCATTTACAAGTGATCATGCCAAGTCTCTAATGTGCCTAGAGACCAAAATTAGCTCTTTCAAAGTTGCCTATGCATAATTTTCAAAAACATCAATTTAATTCCCTAGTAATCTAGGTAGGAAATATGACTTCCCTTCTTATGCAAACCACAAAATGGAAATCTGATGCCAACAAGAAACTATAGAACATTTATGTCAAATACCCTCAGCAAAGATTAAAAAGAAAGTATACACATTAGAAGAAAATGAAGAGTTGCCCACAGGAATATGGTTTGAAGGATGAGGAATTAAAAGGCAAAACTTGTTCTCGTATGTTCATCATTTACTCGTCAATGGACCGACAAGCTTGACCATACAGCTCCACATCAGATAACTACAAACAATGCAATTGCTTCTTAAGTGGTTTGATGGGGATGGTAGAAAAGCTCAAGCAAAGCACCCATGAACTCCTCACAGATACTCACTAAGTCCATGCAGTGCCACAGCATGGATTAATGGAGTTGACGAGGCATGTATGATTGCAGTTTATAACCATTCATTTAAGATGCAAAATTATTCTACGCAAACTTCTTTGAAGCTGCCAAAAAAGAAAAAAAATGTAAACAAAACCACTCACATTTCCCATTAACAAACCATGAAATCGAAATGCGACAACTACCCAATTCGCTAAACCAAATCTATCATCCGAAAATCGAATAACATTCCATAAACAACACAAAATCCCAATTCAAAAAACTTAAAATAAGATTCAATCCAAGTATTTTATATCTATTCCGCAAAACATAAGAGAAGTTAAAAACCGATTGTATTTTTTCTTCCTCTCCCAAAAAAAAGGAGCCTAGAACTGGATAACCTGGATCGACTCATCAATCGACGCTCTGCATGATATCCTCGGCCGTGAACTTGGTTCCCTTGTCCTTATCGGCAGCGGCCCTACCCTTGGCCTTCCGATCAAGAAGCGACTTGCGATCCTTGTCCAGCCTGAGCTTGGTGATGACGACCTTCGATGGGTTAACGCCGACGTTGACGGTCGATCCGTTAACTTTCTCTCTGGTGATCCTCTCGATGTGGATCACCCACTTACGACGGTAGACCTGGACGACCTTCCCTTCTCGGCCCTTGTAAGTCCCACGAACGACCTGAACCTCGTCGTCTCTGCGGACCGGGACCGACCGAACGTTGTATTTGCTGCGAAGATCGGATGAGAGAGGAGCGCTCATGAGGACGCGTCGGACACTCGAGGGCGCCGTGAAGTGGGCTTTCCGGTTCTTCCTTCTCGAGCTGGAAACCCTAGGGTTGTACTTCATCTTTGCTTCTCTCTCACTCTCTCTCTCTCTCTCTCTGTAAAGAGAGTGCGATGAGGCGCTAGGGTTTGTACTTATACACGTTTTGAATGTATGTAACATACACGTAATATGTTTGTGCGTGCAACGTTTTTCTGTTCCATCTTCGGACATGCGATTGATCCTGACCGTCCACTGATGGATGGTGCATAGCCTAAAACGGACCAAACTGGGATATATCCTATCCTATGGATTACTGGTTGATTGAATTGACGGCTTAGATCAAAGGACATGGGGTATTGATCGTCGGTAAGAGTTTTTACGCATACACCAGAAGTACCCGGAGAGAGAGCCAAACTTCTTGTTTAGGGAGATGCAATCACAGCCCAAAATTGCGCCCATTGATTGATCCTAGCCTCAATTTGAGTCTTTTCCATCCTGGGTCTAGAATCTAGACTTAGATTTGAAAATATGGATCAAAATTGGGTCAAGGCCCACGGAGCAAAAAAAATTAAATTCCAATGGCTAGAAATAAGGGTGTACATTAGGGCCCAGTAAAAGACTCCAGATCACCCCAATGAGTGCCACATAGGGGTGGCAATTTTACCCATTTAACCGGAACCGAAAACACCGGTTCCATTTCCACATTTTTGGGAACCGATTAAAAAGTAACAGGAACCGGAACCGACAATAACGGCTCCATTTCTGGGTAGCCTAATATGGAACCGAAACCGATTAGAACCGGTACCAATAAATAAATATAGTGTAAATATTATCATATTCTCAAGATTTGGCCCAATATACCCGGAACCAGAACCGACATAAATACATAATCGGTTCCGGTTCCGGATCCATCACTTTGAGAACCGGAACCGTTAAGGAACCGAACCTAAGAACCGGAACTGATTGTAGTCACCTTAGGAACCGAACCTGAAACCAACCCGTTGACACCCCTAGTGCCACATAAGAGAAATTTGACTAGTTTAGGGGTCTCCGAAATACATGATGCCTAGGCTACCTTTCCCATGCATGGCACCCCTAATTAGCAATTTCTCGTTTAACGTGCGCTTAATATGAATACTTGATGTATTTTTAATAGAATGTATTATACAATTGTATTATTCAGGGATTTGGTAAATTTTGCATATTAATACCCCATATTAGGTGTGTATTATTCCCGAATTATTGAAAACCTATATCTATATGTGAAAAATAAAAAACTATTATTTTTACTCTTTTTAATACTTTATCTTATTTTATTTTATTCTTTGTCAAAATTTCAAATGTATTTTTGAACGACAAAACCGAATTATACTTGAACTTTTCCCATATTGCAAACTAGAGTCCCACGATTCAATTGAGCCCATCTAAAAGCTATATAGCAAGCAAGCAATCTGATCGGGTCATGATAATTAATGCTTATTTTCTTATTTAATTGTTATTATTATCTTAAGAATTATCCTCATTATCTCACATAAAATTCTCTATTTATTTAAAATATCACATTCTCATGCATGTCCCATGCAAAATCTCTCTTAGCTTCTCATTACGCGTATCTCAATAATTTCAAGATAACCAACAAATTTTGGTACATCATACATATGGTCCTAAGTGCCTTCATCATCCAACTTGGAGCATCTTTAGGAGGATCAATTGGAGATCATCTTATCGATCCATGTAACATTTATGGAGCATGATCAAGATGGAGATGAAAGGGACGAGTCAAGAACGAGAATGCCCAATGTAATAAATAATAGGCATTGTCTTATCTCAAGCCCATAGCATGCATCTTTCTAGTTTTCTTTCCACCTACCCTCTTATACTTTTTGCACATCTCTTTCCCCCATGTGTACCACTCACTTCGAGCTTAACCTTGAGCACTCTTTTGGTTAAATTTGAATTTCTTGTACCATTTTGGTAACAAGAGCATGAGCTCTCCTTTGACCACTTTCCACCTCACATCTACCTCTTATCTCCACTTATCACTCCTCTACATTATCTTCCACATCACCACCTTCAATCTTCTATATAAGATCACTTTAAGCTTATGAGAATGTCATAATTTCTCTTATGAGCCTTCTTGAGAGAGCAAAAGAATTCTAAACTAGTCTTTTCTCTCTTCTTATTTTTCTTTTCATTTTCTCTTTTTTGCTTAATTTTCATGGTTATCCACACCATAGTTGGCTAAACCCTTAGCTAGGTCTATAGATGAAGCAGTTTTCATCTCCCTTTTGTGGCTTATTTAGTGTAAATTCATTTTATGAGAGCTTTATTGTAGAGATCCTCTCCACACTTTAATGATGTTTTGTGCTCCATTCATGTTGTATGTCATGTATACTCCATAGTTGAACATCAAAACATTAATGAAGATTTGAGGTATTTCATTTACTTATTCTCATGAGTCTTTTTTGTGTTTTCTTTTTATCTGTTATGTCATACATTATAGATGCTTAGGAACTCACATACTGCACTCACACACTAGAATGTTTTAATTTTGATATTTTGATTTAGAAATGCTTTAGTGGGAAGATCATTTTTTACTTCATCTTTGTGCTTTAAAAACAAAATCTTCAAAAAAAAAGTCATCTACAATCTTAGAACATCGTCGACCACAAGAATATCGATCCCTTTATGTTCAAAATGATTGCTTGCATTTCTTGATTTTTTCTCTCGAAAGTTCTCTACTTTCTTTCTTTCCAAATACACCAAATTATCACACACTACTCTTCTTTCCATTTCTTTTCTCCCCACTTGTAGTAACACTTACACTTGTTATTCACTCACAATCCTTGTGGTTCGACCATGGGAATCTCATGATTTTAAAGCTAACTACAACTTAATATCCCTAGTGATACTCACTTTCAATTTGTTACACATATACTTTGTTGTCTAGTGAGAACATTGTTGCATCCATATCATATTATGTTTGAGAGATACATTGTTGTATTCTCTACGGGTGTGCACAATCAAAGTTGTAACATGTCACTTCCATCATCTTTTTGCATTGTATACTATTTTTTTGTTGGCATCCAAAATGATTGGTAAGCATAGATGCTTACGGCCATCCTACGATGGGACCCATGTCAGTCCTACAATGTACATGTACACCAAGCATGTTTGTATGAAGAAGGTGGACCATCCCTATGGTATATGTCTTGTGTACATGGATTCTTTTTTAGTTTGGCTGATAAAATTGGTCTCTTGATGGTTGGGTCGGGGTAGGGCTAAATATAACAAGCTTAACTATATTTTAAGCCCAGGCTAAAGCTTAATATCTGGGATGGCCCAACCTATGCACACCCCTATTTGATACCAAAAACAAGTCCAAGTTGTAAAATTCGATAAAACCCCAAACCAAACTCTAGCTAATTTTAATTGGGAATTAAGTTTTTCAGTGGACTTCTTTGCTTTTACCTCTTCCCGTCAACTCTTTCCACGTTTGAGTAAAATACCCTCTAACAAAATTGTGTTTTAAGAGCATCTAACAATGCTCTCTATTTTTTCTTACTTTTAGCAAAAAGTAGCGAATGTTATTTGAGGGTAGGGAGCTGTTGGGTCATTACTCCAATAGACTCTTTACTTTTTAATTCATCACAATTTTTTATAATATTTTATTTTTTACCCAAAAAAAATTCCTCTCATTTTTTCCTTATATTTTTTCTTCTATTTTCCTCCACTTATTTTTTTTTTTTATAAATACAACAAATTTCCTCTCTCATTTTCACACATCTCTCAACTACATTATCCCACCTTCTATGATACAATCGTATAATCAATATGCTTTTTGACGACTTCGACTTCAACATTGGGAATTAGAGATTTTCTTGGATATTAGAGAAATATTATTGGAGAGATGCGTCAAGAGAGGGAGAAACATGTTGGGAGAGAAATATTCTATTTATTTGGAATCTAAAAGATGTCGGGTTTTTTTGAAAAAGAAAAAAAACGATGAAGAGAGAACCACATGGATTAGAGAGAAAGGTAGTCTCATGCGTTAGCTTTAAATATAGATATAGGTGTGGCCCTAGATGAAATGGGATACAAACCAAGGTGGGTGTAGCTAACCCCAAGTGTAAAGTCTTGCAATAAATTACCAATTGTTTAAGATGAATATTGTTTGATAATATGCAATGAAGATCTTTGAAAGCATCTTGGTGAAGGCCAAAGGCTCGAAGAGCGGGAGATAGAAAAGATTCAAATGAGCGAGCTTTAATGGAGGATGTGGCCCTAGATAAAATGGGATACAAGACAAGGTGGGTGTAGCTAACTCCAAGTAGTTGAGATAAAGCTTTAATAATGACTATTAAACTTTAAAAGGATACAATAAATTACCAATAAATGCTTTCAATTGTCCATGAAGGTAAGAGAGGGAAATAGAAAATTTTGAATAAGCGAGCTTTAATGGAGGACATGGCCCTTCATAAAATGGGATACAAAGCAAGGTTGAGTCGTGCCACCAAACAAAAATATGTACGGTTGAGGCCTTTGATCATTAGATTCAAGAGATCCACGGTCCACGAGACAACTATCTTACTCTTTGCAGTTGTTACTTGGTGAACGGGAGATCTCTTGAATCCATTGGTCAATGGCCTCAACGGACATATTTTTGTCCAGTTATCCGTGGGGTGGCATTTTCCAACAAGGTTGGTGTAGCCACGTTGCAAGTAGTTGAGATAAAGCTCTAATAATGACAATAGCTCTTTTAGTTGGAGGGCGGGCACACAATGACATAAATTACCCCAAGAGAAACTCTACAAATCCAACTGCTAGAGATCACCAATCAATTTGATTTTTGTTGCGTAGGTCCATCTAGGAGTGGGCCAATCATTCATGGGTCAGTGGGCCCGAAAGAGTGTGTTGTGCAGGGCATTTTCAAGCCCCCCATAATAAAGATACTCAAACATATTGGATAGTAATTGTCATGGTTTGAAATCTCAGGATCGGAGGCCGGATGGGTCCGATCAAAAATGGAATCGGCCCATCTCACCCGAGACAAAGTGAGCCTCCTTGGGGAAACAGTAATCTCGAGGCGAGACAATCTATTTTTGGATCGGATCACTCCAGAACGGGATCGGCTGAGACTTCGAACCACGGTGGTTGTTGAGTCGCAAAAAAGGAAATAGGTTTTCCAATGATTTTTTTACCGCTTCCGATTAACATTTGACAGTGTTTGACGAAAATGCCCCTATAGGAAAATCGCCTTTACCTGTCTTTAAAAATGAAATCTGAAGTGAGAAGGACAGTTTTGTCAAATGTTGACAAGAAAATGTAAAAAGTTCACTGGAAAAATTATTTCCCAAGTATATTATAAAAGATATGCTCATTATTTACTCCACTCCTCGACTTGGAAATATTGAATATAATGCTAGCAAGATGGGCAGAAGATTGGTAAGTTTCCATCTTTTAGGGTTCAGGGTTTAGGGTAAGGAATGTTGTGCCAGTTTGGGATGCCCTTACCTTCATAAATGAGGCACACCCTCTTACGGAGAAGACAACTTTGCACTTATAACTATATTTTTTGTCAATGCAACAAGGACAACTTTTTCTTTAGAAAGGTAAACTTCCTTAGGAGGGGGAAAAAGTCTTATTAACCTCCACCCTAATAAGGAGCCTCTTGAAAAATTCGTGTACACTTAACTAGGATTTTCTCTACTTAATCACTTGGATAATCTTGCTACTAAATGTGACAACATAGCTTCTCGGCACGGCACGTGGATTCTTGAAATCCGCGCCCAAGAACATTAGTAACCTTATTAGTTCACTTTTGTTGGTCCAGGGACCCTAAGTGCTGAGGGGGGATGTGAAAGTGACAAGGTGAAAAAATAAAATCGAGAAAATATGTGCCAAACTTGGTGCAACTCATGCACCTTGATACTAATAAATTCTTGTGAATCGCGAGCAAGCGCGACTACCCAAGTGAATAGCTGTCGTCTTTGAAATGTTATGCGATCGACATGGTAATTTTAGGTATTCAACTGGTAATCATTGTTCTTTATTCTCAGATGTTATTTTTATTGATCGCATTGCAAGTACGAAATTGTAGATGCATTCGCATAATAGAGATTCGATTCACAGCGAATTCAATAACAATGCTAGGAACCATACTTGCATGTTTCGGTAAGTTTGGACGGGGCTGACATTCGAAAAGCGAAATTGCCAAAAAATGAACTCAATGAACTCCCCCTTATTCAAAAATTTCAAGGTGGGGCTCACATGATTTGAAAAGGGACGATTTTTTTTTTTTTTTAATCGAGGAAGAAATGAAGTTTAAAGTACCCCATAAGGAAAGCAATGTTTTTTTCTTTTAGGCTTGGTGTGATGATCAAAAAAAAGATTTGTATGTCAGAAAGTGTTGATCTATAAAAAGTTTTATGACATTTTAGGCTCTGTACAGCGATCAAAAAAGAATTTGCACGTCACAAAGTTTTGAAACGGAAAAAGTTTTACGACATTTATATACAAAAATCATTTTTAGAAAACTTATTCGTGGCAACCATACAGAGTCTTAATTTACGAGGACGGTCAGTGTCTTGAATTAGAGATTAGATGGCTAATTAATTATGATTAATACAACGGGAATATATGATTTTTCTTTCTTTATTTTAGTGTCATTTTATCTCTCATAATATATTTTGATTATTCATAATAAGAATGTGATTAAGAAGAAAATAAATTTTTGAAGCAGTGGCCAATTACATCGTGCCACAACCCGCTGATGCTTTTTAACAGCGGGTTGTGGCGCGATGTGATTGGCCACTGCTTCAAAAATCCACTGGTTTAAAAATTTTCTTGTGATTAAGAGGGGTGATTTAAAATTATGGTGTTGTTGCATATCCAAAAATGGAAAAATTTTAGATGCAGAGGACTTTCGATGCAGAGGGGTCTCGTGGCCCTACATGGCTCATTTTTTGGGACCCACTAACTGCATGGATGAGTACCCCACCCCTTGGTGGATATTTGTACCAAAAATCAGCTTGTTTGATAATTTCTAGCCGTTGGATTAAGTGCCCAACAATATGCAAAAAAAATGCTTGAATCCAATGACTATAATGAATCCTAAAAAAGTGCTATAATCTTTGGCTAGAGAAAATCAATGAGACTGATTTTCGGTATGTATATCCACCAAGGGGTGGGGTAAACATCCATGCGGTTAGTGGACCCTAAAAATGAGCCATGTAAGGCCACGAGACCCCTCTGCATCGACTGCATCCAAAGTCCTCTGCATCTAAAATTTTTCCTCCGAAAATCCAACAAATACTCCACCCAAAATCTTAAAAGATTTAAATTGGAAGAATGGCAAAAGGGAAGTGAAGGCAGCATTTATGTTTCCTCACATGGGAGCAATCAATTCCCCACCAATTTAACCAGGACCTCTCAACCCAAACCCTAAAGTCAATAACAAGAATTAAAAAAAAAAAATTGGGAAAACCGTGATTTCCAAGGAGAGGGGAAGCAAATGAGGGGTTGGGAAAATCTAGGAGTGGTGGAGACTATCTACGAGGAAGAACATGAAGACTCTTCTTCCAGCTCCCCTTTTCTTTCACCCACTCTCACCACTCCCCCTACACCATTTCATACTACAGTAGAAAAATGGTAAATGTTTCCATTTCTCCTTCTTTTTTTTTTTAATTTTACGTTTTATTTGTGATTCTCTATTTCCATTTTCTCTCTTTTTGATCATATTGTTATATTTTCTCTTTTTTTTCTATGTTCTTCCCAGGTCGCTAGCTACAGGACTCGAAACCGACGTCTTGATATATGCTCAAGGCCGATGTTTTCGCCTCCACAAGGTATTTCTCTTGATTTTTCATTTTTATTTCTTGGGTAGGTAAGATCAATGCAGGCAAGAACAAGCTTGTAAGAAATTAGTTCTCTTTATTTTTCTTAGTTTTTTATTTTTGTTACCGTCTTGTTGCATGATATAAAATAACTTATGCTTTTAAAAAAAAAATTATGTCAATAAAATTAACATAAAAACCTAGAATCCTTAAAGATTTAAAATAAAAAATCATTATTTTTGTTAAAAAAAAATAATTTATATTTTTCTGTCTATCTCTTAATAGAATCGAATGATGAAATAAGATTCATGTTGCCGACCCAAATAGTTGGGATAAGGCGTAATGGCCTAGAGGGAAGGTAGAGCAATATAAGCTCAAATTACTGAATTTTAGTTTTGATCTCCGTGAGGGACTGTCGTGGGTGCCCATATCGATCCATAGCAACTTCGTGACTAAATTGTATTAAGAATGCCGTGGTGCCCATGTCAATCGATGGCGACTTTTACTTCTCTGAAAAAAAAAGGAAAAAAAAAAAAGATCGATAGCGACTTCAAGACTGAATTGTATTAAGGATACTGTTTGGGCACATATGATGTGAATAATTTTGGAGAAATTCCAACTCACTCAAGACGAGAAGTGACCGAAAAGGCGTCACGCAGAACAAGGGCCACTCATCTATACATGATGGGGTGAGGCCCATGGGATTTGACATGGAAATATTGCAAATAATGTTATGGACCCCACCTCCCATGAATAGGTAAGTGGCTTCGGTTTTGTTTTGTGCGACTCTTTTCGGTCAAGCAGTGCGTGAGGCAAAATTTCCTCAATATTTTCGGATAATTTTTCCATATCCATATGACATTAATCTTTTAAGAAGTGTTTGGTTTCACGTTTCAAGTTGTCCAGCACAATTTTAACAGGAACAATGTCTTAGAGCAACCCCAACTGATCTCTATATCTTCAAATTTAAAGGGTCTTTTTTCCAAAATCCAACTCCAACCAGTTTTCAATTTTCTCTAAATTTTTATTTTTGTCGTTTTCCTTCCATTCAACTTTCTTTGAATACATCGTTTATCTTTTAAAAATTTTCAAAACAACTCCCAACTTATTTTAAATTCTTTTTATGTCCTTTTGATAAAGATAAAAATTTTAAATCAACCCACCAACAAATTTTTAATATTTTGTGTCCTTTTGAAAAAATTCTATTAAATCAATCCACCAGGAATTTTAAAATATCATTTGTGTCTCTTTAGAAAAAATATTTTTAATTCAACCCACCTTTACTTTTTTATTTTTTACCAAATTTTCCCCGTATAACCTTGTAACCAAACACAGGTTACAAAAGGAAGGAGTAATAGTTTTCGATATTTAGGGTCTGTTTGGTACGTGAGAAAAAGAGTTCCGACAGTGAATATTTAGCCAGGCGAATATTATCTTGGCTAAATATTTACTCATATCAATATTTAACAATGTTAGGTACATGTATGAGCTAGCTCACTTCAACTTCATTTTCTTTCAATTCAAGTGGGTCCCACATATCAAAGTAAGTCAAAAATAGGTTGGGCGAGTGCGGGAACCACATATTATGTCAAAGGATAAAAAATAATTATTTTTATATATTAAAAAATTAATTTTTATTGAAAATAGTAATTTCGGAAGAGAAAATAAACGGCATGAAAATATATTATATTAAAAATTTTCTCACCAAGGCATAATCGGCGTGAAAATATTTACACAGGGAGGGGGGGTGATCAAATGTTTTCCCGCCGCAGAGGGCAAATATGTGGGCCCGGCTAAATATTCGCCGAGGGCGAGTGGCTGCCAAACGCAGCCCGGTGAATATTAGTGCGTTACAAACAGGCCCTCAATTGCATAATCAAGGGACATTTATTTTCCCGTCTCTCTTTTCCATAGGATCCTCTGACGTCGAGAAGTGGCTATCTGAAACGGCATCTGACGGAATCATCCGACATAACACTCTCTCCGCCGTTAAACATAACGGCAGAAACGTTCTCCTCCGTAGCAGACTTCTGCTACGGCTCCCACGTCGTTGTAACACCGTTCAACGTTGCGGCTCTTAGGATCGCGGCAGAATTGCTGGAAATGACGGAGGAAAACGGTGACGGAAACGGGAACCTACTGCTTAAAACGGAGAACTATTTCTGTCAGGCGCTCACTGTTAACCGTGAGTACGCGGAGATCATTCTTCGTTCGTGCTTGGCTTTGCTTCCAGAGGCTGAGGAGATGGCGTTTCTGCCGAGCAGATGCATCGAAGCGTTGGGTTTAATGGACGGCGTTGACAGTTGGGTTGACGACGTTATGTCGTTGGCAGCTGAAGAATTTCGAATGATCACCAATTCCATGCACGGGCGATTTACTCGGAACCACGATCTTCTCTATCGACTCGTCGACCTATATCTTAAGGTAGAGAGATTGATTTTTTATACCTTTACTTCAAGAATTACGTTTCCCACCCCTCGTATTCAAGATGAAATATACGGGCCCACTGACCCATTAATATTAATTTACTCACCTCTTGGTGGACTTACAGACCAAAAATCAGCTTGATTGATGCTTTCAAGCCATTGGATTTGAGCATTTTCATGGGATGATTTAGCCATGGATTTGAGAATTTTTTTGGGAACAAAGATCAACGGCTATAAATCACCAATCAGATTATTTTTAACATATAAGTGCACCAAGAGATCAACTAAACATCCATACGTCAATGGACGACGCGGAAGAGCATGGCACATGATGAACGGGTAGTTCTACGGCAACCACGCCTTTAAGCTGGGTGCATCGGAACCAAACAGACAATAACGGTTCCGATTTTGGGTAGCCTAATATGGGACCGAAACCGATAAGAATCGGAACCGAACCAATAAGAACCGTTACCAATAAATAAATATAGTGTAAAAATTCTCATATTCTCAAGATTTGACCTAATATATCCAGAACTGACATAAATACATAATTGGTTCTGGTTCCGAATCCATCACTTTGAGAACCAGAACCGTTAAGGAACCGAACCGATAAGAACCAGAACCGATTCTTCTAGTTTTGGCCACCTTAGGAATTGAACCGGAACCGACCTGTTGACACCCTTACTCTCTAACTAACAACATAAAAAAAATTCAAACTGTAGGGTCGGTACGCAACCAAGAGGGGTGTTTTTGTCAGACAAAAAAAGTGGGTGCGCAGCTTAAAGACGTAGGTGCTCATAGAGTAGGGGTGTCAACGGATCGGTTCCGGTTCGGTTCCTAAGGTACGCGGAACCAAAACTGCTATTGTCGGTTCCGGTTGTCAAAATGATGGATCCGGAACCGACTACTTGGTTCTTCTCTGTTTTGGTTCCGGTTCCGGGTATGTTGGTACAGATCTTGATAAAATTACAATGTTAAAACTATTTATATATCGGTTCCGGTTCTTATCAGTTTCAGGTCAAAATCTAACTACCTGGAACCGGAACCATTAGTTTCGGTTTTTAATCGGTTCCCAAAAGTGTGAAACCGGAACCGGTGTTTTCAGTTCCGTTCCGGTTCAGTTTCGGTTAAATCGGGTAAAATTGACACACGTACCAAATTTACCCTTATTTCCTATAAGAATGACTGAATCTCATTTGTCTTTTTCGGACACAGGAACGAAGCGGCAAAATAACAGAAGAGCAGAGAGCTCGAATCTGTGGCTCAATAGATTGTAACAAGCTGTCACCCCACCTCCTCATGCACGCAGTACAGAACCATAGAATGCCATTAAGATTCATCGTCCGAGCCATGTTGGTGGAGCAGCTTAACACCCGTCGCTCCATCTTCTTCACCACTGCTGCTGACAGGCCTCAGCCTCACAATGACGAAGCCATCACACTTGGCGCAATCCTTGAACGAGACACAGCGCTCCGTCAAGTGGCCCAACTCAAGGCAACAATGGAGACCACGACCTCGAAAATTAGAAGCTTAGAGTGGGATCTCATTGACATGAAGAAGCAGTTGCATGAATCAGAGAAGAGGAGAGAGATGTTGGAAGCGCGTCGGTCAGCGAGCTTTCGTTTTAGCTCAGAGAGTAGGGTTGATATGGGAGAGAGAGGTTCAATTTTTTCTCAGTGTCTTCGTTTCAGCGATAAAGAAGAGAGGGGAAGAGGAGGAGGGTATTCGTTTTCGGAGAAATCTTCTGAGGAGAATGTGATGAAGAGGGAGAAGAGATTCGGGTGGAGGTTGATGAACGGATTAAAAAGCGCATTTCGGATGTCATCGTCCAAATCAAAACCAGACTCTGAGAGTCAGGTGGGTGGAGATAGAGAGGGAGATGGAGTTGTGACGACAAAGGTTCTGCAGTCCCACCGTCGTAATCGCTCGCTCGTGTAAACCTAGAATTTTTTTTTTCTAATTAAGGTTTTTCGTTCTGAATTCAATTTTATTTATATTCACAATAGGAAAAAGATGTAACAAGGTATGCCTGAAACTGTTCATTTGCGGAAGCGGCATTTATGGTAGTCACCGCTGCCATCGGGGCCCACTGACCGCTTGGATGTTTATCTCACCCCTTGGTGCATATACATACCAAAAATCACCTTGATTGGTAATCTATAACCATTAGATTTTAACACTTTTTAGCACCATTAGATTTTAACACTTTTTAGCACCATTTAACGGGTTCTTATAGCCGTTGAATACAACCATCTTTTAAGTACTAAAACCAACTGCTAAAAATTATTAAACAAGCTGATTTTTTGTATGAATGTCTATTAAAGGGTGGGCTAAACATCCATGCGGTCAGTGGACCCAGATGGCAGTGGTGACTACCAAAAATGCCACTTCCGCAAATGAAAAGATCTCAGGTATACCTTGTTACATCACGACCCTTAACAATATATAACGGTTTTTTCGACAGATTTGCCGTACAAAGCTGATAGTGTTGAGCTTCACCAAAATATACATATATATATATATATATATATATAGTTGAGAAAATTTTTGATCCACGTGGCAAACTCTTAGAGATCAATGACCGTATGGATGTTCGAAACATCCCTAAGCGGACCTGCAGAGCAAAAATCAGCCTGATTCGTTTGTTCTAACCATTGCATTTGAATCTTTTTCTACCCTAGGATTCGAGAATTATTTTGGGTACTGAGATCCAACGCCTAGAAAACACCAATCAGGCTGAGTTTTGGTCTGCAGGTCCCCCTAGGAATGTTTCAAAAATCCGTATGGTCATTGATCCCCAAGAGTGCCATGTGACGTTTTGAGCTGCGCGGCCCAAGTCCGGATCAAAATACGCCAAGTTCAAAAAATTTCTCCTGATAGTTTCTCATGCAAGTTGAGATGTCAAAAGGTATTTTGGTCATTATACACTTAAGCAGGGATGCCATTGGGAGTGTAAATGGGTCGGGCTGGCCCCATTGGCTAATCGGCCCTGCGTAATGGTCCTGGGCTTGGATTACAGTTTATAGACTTAATGGGCCGAATCTGGGTATCATTTTGAAGCTCGATAGATAAATGGATTGGGATTGGGCTTAATGTTTAACAAAATTGAGCCTGAAACTAAAGGCCAAGCCTATCATATCTATTAATGGGCCTGGCTTGTGCCTAAAATGCGGTACTTGCAATGACCAGACCGGACCGGACTGGACTTGAGCCTGATTAATTGTATCTCAATCCAGATGCTAAATGCAGCCTTGTCACAGTAAAGGAAGAATATACATGGCCCTTGTTCAACTACAAGAAGAAACAATGGGTTAAGCCTGGATCAGCATAATCCACAGCTTTCGAAGGCTAACAAGATGAACAGGGAATATGATTTTTTTTGCTTTTTGCAGAAACATAACATGATAACATAAATAAGGAACTTTTATTATCAGAGGTCTAAATCAATATCCAAATATGCTGTTGCCGAAAACATATGCTACAGAAGTTCATGGTACACAAGACTTGAGAATTGTGAAGGGCCGGAGATAAGAAATGCGAATATTTGACCTTTGACCAATATATACAGAACTGGTTAAAAGAATATCAAGTTAAAAGTTCTGATTACTCTTAACGAAGAACAGATCAATGGGAAGATGCTTGCCGTCTTTTGGAGAAGTTTTATGCTTCTTTCGTCTGCTTTCTCTGGTAATCTGTGCCTTCTGGATAGACCTGGAAAAGAGATAAAAAATAAAACAACTTCAGAATTAATGATGAGAAAGAAAACGGAAAGAGAATAAAGGCAAATGCAACAACCTATATCTGGGTACTGACACTCGAGGTATAAAGATTCAAACAAGTCATGTAATTGTTTAATTCAACTTGATTTACACATCAAGTCGAATCACTTAGAAGGATGCAAGTTGGTAAGAGTCATATCGTACTTTAGTCACCGAAGTTTCAAGCTGGATGAACTACACACAAACTCCTTTGTAATCCTTGGTTGGTCATGACATCCTAGCTCCAATACCAGGAAGGAGCCTTTTTTTTTTCTTTTTTCTTTTTTACTGTGAAATTTCAACCCATAGATTCTAAAGTCCTGTTTTCAGCATTTATTCTTTAATTCGGACATATTTCATGAAACAATCTGAAACCAATTTTGATATTTAATAAAATGATTTTGAAGCAGGGCATCATTTAAAAACATGATAAAAAGCATCCAAGACCAAAAGAACAGAATACCAACAACTGTTTCGTTTCCCCCGTCTGTTGACCTTTTTCAGATCTTCCGTACAAGTTAGGAGCAGTTTTACACTCTAGGACACACTACTAGGTATATATGGCATGTGAGGATGCATTTATCTGCATGTGCACGTGAACAGGAAACCCACGTGTAGTGTGGGAAACAATGTGGTACCTCTGCCTCTGCATATGATCTCTTGAGTTCTGCTCAGTTTCCTCCTTCTGAAGCATTTCCGCAAGATGATAGTCAGAATGTTCTTGCCTCTCCTCAACAAAGCTCAGAGGGAGTTCAACTCCACATAGCGAACACTTATAGTCATCCACCCACAAAGACTGTTCTTTCTGACTGGATGACAATACTGCCTTTTCGTCAGAGTGGTTGGCTTCCTTGTTCATTCCCTCCGCGTAATTAGTCTTGGACTGTCCAGAGAAAGAAAAAGATTCCACTTCCACCATTTGCAGCCCATCAGCTTCATGAGATTGTACAATATAACCCGCAGAGTCAGGACTAGCCACCTGGAGATAGAGCAAAATCTAGATGCCTCTTCAAACTGCAATTAGTAAAACCAACTCAACTAAAAGGAAACTAGAGAATTGCTCATTGGAATATCAAAATTTTGAACATATTCTACAAAAGCCAAGGTACCCGAACATTTGACCAACGATATATTGGTATATGTTGTGACATGTCGATGTGGGTTGGGGTGGGGTAAAGATTGGATAGAGGGACCCATCATTTGATGGGTACTAAGTACTAACTGCCTACTAGAAGATATAGTAAGCAAAAATCAACCCGACCGGATGATTCCAATCCCGGTACACTTTTCCTATGGTTGGGTTAATTTTTGGTGTAGAGCTCCTAGGGGGGACTCCAGCAACGGTGGCTGTCTCCACATGCATGTTTGCCACATGTACCACTACACCATTGGAAGATTGTCCTTCAGTCAGTATACATTCAAAGAGTACCTTAGATCGCCTCGCTATTTATTCAGAAGCAAGGTTTCAAGACACAATCCTACGACTGAACTAGGGGAGATCGGAAACCGAGATGAGACGGCCAAGACCAAGACCGAGATGAGACGGCTGAGGCACACTTGTCTCGGCAATGATCTTAAACCCTGTTTACAAGAAGTAAGAAGTCATCAATTATTAAACAATTTGAACCCTGTGAATGATTGGAGTTGCTGTTTATCACCATCACCAATTTGTCAATCCAAGTTATCAAGACATTGAGGTTCAAGGTTTGGGCTGAACTATAGAAAAAGGTGTGTGTGGACTGAACTATTTGACAAATAAAAAAGGCTTGGCATGAGCTACACACCTTGGCAAGGCACTTGTTGTTTAGAGTTGTTCGGGTTTCCTCCTTTTCATCAGCATCGTTGCTCAGAATGTCATGCATGTGTTCAAGATCGGATACTTGGTTGGAATCAGACAGATTCCCAGAATAATATTTATGATTGGCCTCTGAGAGACAGGTCCTGTGGGCATCCATAGGAAGACCAATTTCTGTGTCAAACAGAAGGTGGTTATCACTAATGTCTGAGCCCAGGGAACTGTTACTACTCGTAGCGTTTGGAGAACCATCTCCTATGATAACAAAGTTTGTGAGCGTCTTTTGCATTGGATCAGCAGGACCAAGTTTGTCATCATTGAAGTGAGACATACGCAAGCCTGCCAAAACAAATTCATATTTCACATATTCTATAATATGCTACAAAGTATACAAACAATGTAACATTTATCTACCAAATATATGCCACGTTTTTATCAACGATGACCAGGGTTGAATATCATGGTAATTAAAAGCATTGTGGAGCCACCTCACACTTGAAGACTGAACCTTTACATAGGATTTCAGTCTTAAAGTTTCAACCTGGTATCTCCCCCTTAGTTTGCCAATAAATAAGCAGCCATCAATATAAGATTGAAGTTTTGCCAAAACACAAAAAAAATTATATTGAGGAAATGTTATAGCTACAAGCTGGCAACCATAGAAACCTCCAGACCACTTTAGAATCCACAGCGATTGCTAAATCAAAAACAAAACAACCAAGTAAAAGCTCTTATTTCTGATCATGATAATATCAATACTGTGAGAAGAGAAGAGATATTTCTCCGACGTATCACTCTCGGCCAAATTTTCATTTTAAGGCCTTCGACACAATAAGATACTCCAAAGATTACCAACTTTTAACCCATTAAGCCACAGATCAGAAAATACTCTCTTGCGATTTTCCCCATAAAAGCTTCAAAAGTCTTCAAAACTCTAGAAAAACTGTAGCAGTTTTTGCAGGTCATGTGCCACTTCCCTAAATTCGCCAAAATCCAAACCTCCTACTCCATAAGTGACCTAGCAAACTCCAGACTGTCCATTTTATGTCTATCTCTTCCTTGCACTTCATAAATTACAAAGAATGTCACCAGAAGATGTCAATAGACAATTAAGAATAAAATTTGCTTCACAAACATAAATATATAATCACATGGCCAACATATTGATGAAGCTGCTAGTCATCCTTATTCAGATTGGTTCTCATGACCACATTCAAATGGAATCAGAACTCATTGAGCACCATTCTGCTGTTGCAGCTTACAAAATTTAATAATCAACTCCTCCTCTCTTATTATTGGAAGAGGTTCTTTACCTACCTTTCAGTTGTGTGCTAGTTCACATCTCTCTCCCTCCCCCTGTTCCTATTCTTGTAAAGAAATAATCTTGGTTGTAAAAAAACATATGTGTAAGGGTATTATTAAAGTTAAAATGTAAAAATAAAAGTAAAAGCAGGAAGCATGCGTCTCAGGAGCAGACTTAAATTAACAACATTCATTGGACTTGGGACACCAAGGCATCAATAAACATAACATGAAAATAGCCTCCCTACCAATCAGTCTCAAAGAAAGAGGAAGCTCAGCCTTTAGCAACTTGCAAGCATGGTTCAAGATATCCTCACTTGAATAAATACACTTATGCAAAGACACAGCTCTAGTTCGAACCTGCAGATTGCAGATTTATAAATACACTTGAGAAATTAAAACATCTTAATACTGAGACATTATCAAAATAGAGCAAGGAGAGTCTGTAAGAGAAACATAATGAACGTGTCACCAAGTAACGTCTTGAACTTGTGAGACTTCATATCCAGCAATATACTATTAAGTATAGAGGAAAGTCACCAGATTGGCCAGGGAAGTAAAGAACAAATGGTACCTCAAAAGATGCTGTTTTCAATTTTAGTGTCAATGTTCGGCCATAGAGGCCTTCTTTTTGCATGTCATTCGATAACATCTCTGCAATATCCGCTGCAAACAAAAATTTTAGGAGGATCATTTGTTGAAGAAACCTTCAAAATTCCTTGGTTCTAAGTATGGAAGAGGAAATATGAATGGCAACTAAGTATGACAATTCATGCCAAGCACCAAGGTAACATCAACGCCCATATTAGTTAGGAAAATTTTAAGCCAAACTAACACACACACTGCATTTATGAATCTGTACCCGGAATCAACACAAAATATTGCTACAGCATTCCACTTCTTGCACTTTGAAGTGACTTCATAACTTCCCATAAAAAGTAAAATTAGCAGATAGATTGCTTAACTTATTAAAAAAAAGATAGAGATAGATTGCTTATAGATGGGAAACCCAATATGTACCAGAGTAGAAAGAAACGTGGAGTTGCTCATGCTGGGAATGGAGGGTAATGACGACTTAGGACACCTTAGTATCCTGCTAATAGCTACCAATGTGGAAGTCAGGCCAAGTACATAAACTAGGTTATAACCGACATGTATGGTCTCTTGCTTAGATCAAGAGAATTTTGTTTGAGAAGTGGGGAATCACCGTATTGTAAATTTGATTAAGAGTCGTTGGATTGCTTTTAGGGGAGTTTCTATCCATATGTGGACATAGAGTGTATTTATAACTCTCGGCAACATCTATGGTAGACTCTTAGAGATTGATCCAAGGCCCCTAAACCAAGAGAAGTTAGAGGTAGTGAGATTGAGAATGGAGGAAGGTGGACCAGAAGATCCCTAGATTAATGCCTGTTTTAGATGGAGGTATGTTATTCAGTCTTAGTGGAAATCGAAGAGGAATAGAAAAACGAAAGTCAATCTTAGAAGAGTAATAGAGATGAAAGAGGCCATCTATGACAAAGAAAGTGGACGTGTGTCACAGAGAGAAGGCAAAAATTTGTTGTGCATTATATCCCCTTCCATGTGGCTCCATTATTGCAAGACACGTACCCTACCAGGGTGTTTGACTATCCCCAAACCCCTAACCCGACTAGCAACCACAGTTCAAGAGGCAAGATGTCATAACACCTACCACCATCTTCAGATAAGGTGCAATGCCAAATGTATTTGGATGAGTGGCTAAAGCATCAGCCGTGATAAAGTAGAAAAGACACTTCTAAGCATGTGGAGGTTGCTCGTTACAAAAGGGAATACCAATGGCCCCAAATTCTCGAGAAGAGTGTGTTGTGATGATTTGGGTTTCAATCATGTTCATTCACCATAGTCATTTGTTTTCCAAGTTAAAATGCCACAACAAACATCAAAGCATAATTCCGGAGACTTGTTTTCCTCCTCCACACAAACCCTTGTGAGAATGTCATGAAGGAGGATTGTGGAATCAAACAACTTGAGATAAATAGAGAAAAACTACAAAGAAAACAGAAGAACGAAATTAAGGAAAAGGGAACGAAATTACCCTAAGTCATGGTTCAAAGTATCGGGCGATACCGAAACATTTCACTTGTATCATTTCGGTATTGCCCTAGAGCGTGACAAGCTTGGCTACACGAAGTTTCGTCCGAAACCGAACGATACTTCATCTTATGTATAAATTTGCACTAACATTTCGTTTCGGTTTCACAAAGATTCGTCTGAAACCAAACCATACTTCCGATACGTTTCAGTATCACCCATGAATGATATCGAAACGATACCGTGTACTTTGAACAATGCCCAAAGTTGCATCAATTCCATCTATTGCAATGCACAAGTCACCTAAAACCAGAAAATTCTCTGAATTTTATTGCAATTACAAGATTGATTTGCTGGAATTTGGAAAATGACCTTTTCCTCTCCATGAAATCCACTCACCTCATAAAACCCTCAAAATTAACTCTCAAATCCATAACTCTCTAATCACCAAAACTAGTTTATAACTAACTTTCACAAAAGTCTTCTCACATGGTGTTACCCTCCTATTTATAAAAGTAGAAACCACTAGCTAACTTATAACTTCCAGTAATTACAAATAAACCCCTCACAAAAAATTACAAAGAAGCCCCTCAACTTACAAAAGTACAAAGAAGCTCTTTGCAGCAAATTTAAAAAGAAAATGTTATTGACTCTCAAAATGAAGAAAAATAAAAGAAAAAACAATCAAGAGTGTCCACACATTGTTGCCTCTTGGTGAGTACATCAAAATATTATCACAATGCGTCATTTAACCCATCCTGATGGGACTAGACCACAAAATACCTATAACAAAGGGGAACGGAAGAATCTTTGAAATAATTTGTTAAGCACCTCTGGTGTTTGCAAGAAGATTGCTCATTGGGCTCTCCTGTCTAAAGACTTTTTGGGAGTTAGCTTTAGTAATATCTTAAGGGATTATAAGACGATAGAGTGGTCCTCTCCCCTAACTCTCAACATCGTTGTTGGTGGAGTCCTCAAGGAGAACACCATCAAGCTTAATTTTGATGGAAACTCAGTTATTTACGAGTAAGGAGGGAGAATTATCTGTCTTTTTTGGTCCCACAGGAGAATGTGACTCAGTTAAATTTAAAACCTTCTCCTTTCTCCGAGGCCTTAAAATATCTGGGACATTGCATGTTTGTAGAATTGTGGTGAAAAGTGATTCCACCAATGTGATTTCTTGGCAACAGGGAAAAGAAGAAGCTTGTGGAGATTATCCTATATTGTTAAGGAAATTCGCAAATTGGTCTTGAACATGAACATCGCGCTTTCTTTAGTTTTGAGGGCAGCAAACGACAAGGCAAATTTCTTAGCTAAGGAGAGAATTGGTTCGGAGAGTATTTTGTGGGAAGGAGATACCAGTGTGACCTCTCTTTCCTTTTCTTTTTTTTCGTTCTTTCCTTCATGTTTCTCCTCTCCTCTCCTCTCCTCTCCTCTCTTTTGTGATCTATCTCTCCTTTTCTTAAGTTTACTCCACTGTCAATCAAAAGAAAAAGAAAAATTATTATTAAACTTATTCCTACAATGATCCAAACTATGTAGACAAGACGGAGATTCTCATCAAACTCTAGCAGAGATGCAATTACTAGAAAAGCAAGCGAAACAACATCTGGCAGATGGATTTATTATTTTCGGAGCTAGAGAGAGTTCAAGAAAACACTTTACAACTTAATTTTTAGCTAATGAGAGACTTTACTACTTCTGAAGTAAGATAGCTAAATAATCCATTTGATTACCGAATGGTATGGTTGAAGAAATGGTTTCCAAAAGGAACAACTAGAAGTAGAGAGATCAGTAAGGAGTTTGAAGTGGTCAAGCGAGGTAGAAGTTTCCTGAGGGCTGTGATACCTGGACCCTTCATGTTACCCACAATATCCATGCCGACACAACATGGATACAGTTACAAGATCTGGGTCGGAATCTTCAAACCCGTGTGTGAGAAGAAGAAGAATGTTATAATATTACAAAACTTAAAATATTACTGTTGTAGTATTAAAATATTACTGTCATAAATTAAAAATATTAATAAAGTAACTATGTAGCTGTGTCCAAGTACCCAAAAAATTGGGGGTTGAGCAAGTCCAACACTTGGACACATACCCACATGGGCCACATCTGACACCCATACCCAGACAACATAGCCTGAGGGTAGATTCAAACAATGGTTGTTCGTTAGAGGGGATGTGTTTGGGGTATACAGATTCATGAAGGTTAGCCTCATTATGCTTGATTCTTAATCATATTTAATAAAGCTAAATTTGAATCCTGAAACAAGCCACTGGTTCCAAACTATTTCCAGTAGTGAAGCTATCAAGTACTGCAAGACAAAAGATTGTTTTGAGTAATTTTAGAATTTGTTCTAGTTAGTCTGATATCCATACAAATCCTCAGAAAAATTGAGAACACGATCAAAATTTGAGCATAAACATGAACAATAATGAATGGAATGGAATGGAATGGAATTAAGTATCTAGCATGGCCCATATTTAATAGAGTTGAAGTGAGAGTAATTTTCCTAAACCAAAAGCATCAAATAACAGCATGTGCCTCGAACTACAAAATTGTTTACCTAATTTTTGATAAAGTAATGCCTCGTCTTCAGTGGCTGAAAATGTTCTCTCGCTACTTATACTTTTTCTCAACCTATCCTGAGGAGCTTTGGTTTTCCCCAAGCCCAGACCCACTGAGAGAAAAAAGTCTGCAATAAAATGGCAAGATACTGTCTTAGGTGGGCATTAAGATAAAACTGGCATAAATTTGTGAGCAACATGATTATGGATTTGTAAACAAAATGTAAAAGAACAGCAGACATAGGCAATTCAATCTTTCCATGCCATCAAATACATGTTTTATTTCTACTAGAGAAGCAAAGGATTAAAGTTAAAAACTTGCCAAGAAAACAGTCATGAGACCTCAAACAACAAAATTTTGTTGGGATTTGGATAAGAGTTTGTGATAAGCAGATCCCATTTACCAAATAACAACTCTCATTGATAAGCCTCCACCCTTGAGAAGCTGTTGGATCCTTTGTTTCTTGTTCTTGTGGGGTTTTCCCATTGTTAATATATATATATATATATAAGACTCGTGTAGGGAATTGATCCCCATTATTTGAAGCTGAAATTGGCAAGCAGAGAAAATAAAATACTGAATTACCTAATCATGGTACTCCATGAGAAAACTTCAATTAATGGAAGCAGTATATGAGGTTCTATAGAAAATTCAGAATCGTATTTGAAAGAGAGAAAAATACAAAATGGGAAACACAATGTCCTCAAATACTGGACTGTCATATGACATTTCTGTAAATCCAACCTCTAAAAGTCCACAAGTAGCTCAACTTTGAATTCTGAACTCAAATTAGAATTAAAAAAAGAACACTCAGTTGTACCAACTGAATAAGCACAATACTTCTATACAATTTGCAATGATTGCATAATATAAACATCAATTTTACTGATGGAAGGAAAACAAAGAGAAGGAAGATTATAACCAAGAGAAGCTCTGGTTTCTTCACAGAACTTTTCCAGTTGCAAAATCTATATTCACGCGTATGCTGGCTTTCCCAGCTTCCTACATTTGCCAGTCCCAAATGCCTTCAGGCTCCATCGACTTGGTTAGGTGAAGCCTGACAGATGCCTGTTCACCATTAGTCATTAAAATGTAACCATTTGTAGCTGAACCCTGACCTTGTTGATAGTGAGTTCACTAGTTTTGCCTCTAAATCATGATTCCGCACTCAGATTTTCTCAACTTCAGTAATGCAGTTGCATGTCTCTTCATCTTGAGTTCGCAAGATGTACTAGTTGTCAACTAGAAAAGGTCAATCGACTTTCACTACAGATGAAAAAATAAAATAGCTTATTGTCCATTGAGTTAATTCCTTCAGTGTGGCCCCTTGCCTATTCCTTCTGCACTGGATTTTGTTCATTGAAAACTAAAATCATCTTGTTGTGGATGGTTTTCACGAAACACAATTAGGAAGTGTATATAATAATTAATAAACAATTCAAGGCACTCGGTGAAGTACTTTTAAATGAAAATTAGACAAATCAGTGCCTTAGGAGTGGAAAGTCACTTTCATTACAGCCCTACCATATCTCTATGAGGACAAAATTGCCAACAAACTATCTTCTCTTATATTCCAAATCAGAATGGAACTTCCAAAAAAACCAAGCTACTGAACTGCTCTATTGATATTGTATATAACAAGCATCCCCAACAAACTTGTAAACTGAGGCCTTTAATGAGCTTATTTATACTCATGACCTCCAGCACATAAATCGTAAAGGGACTTATCTTCAAATGAAAGTCTTAAAAGCATCTTCCATCTCTCAACACATCTTTTCTCACCATTTCCATCATTCAGTACCTAATTCCAACTCCTGTGCAAGTCTTCTTCAATAAAGCAAAACTCCTGACAAACCACTGCCCATGAAATGCCAAAAACTCCTTTGTTACTCTTAAGGGCATATCCTTTTATAATTAAGAGCCTTTTTTTATCCCATATTCCAAGTTTGAAAGTCCTTAAGAAAAGAAAAGGTAAGGTAGAGATAAATGTAATTTACAGAAAACTTAATCTGTGAATCCCACTATAGACTACTCTACTATTACCAACATAAGCAATCAAATCACTACCTCTACAAATTCAAAAAAATCAGCTGATCATGGGGAAGCTGAACAAGCAAAGGCTAAAACTTGCTCATCATATTAACTCTTAACAAAAACGCCTATGGTGCAAATTCACCACAGCAGCCTGGGTAATTGTAATAAGTCAACAACAACAGCCTTGTTTCAATTCCAAAGAGAACGAGTAAAATTCTCAGAAATCTGTCCAACTGAGGAACACAATCAAACTGAATTCTTAAATTAATCTCAACCGTTTGATTTGGGTCTTGAGATTTTTAGACCATATAGGAAAAAATAGCAATATATAGGACTTTCAAATGAGTAAAAACTCCAACTACAAGTTTCCTAACAAAAGAAAGCAGAAAAAAGAAAGTACAGCAGAATGGATAGATTGATTTGCTTGACCAGTCATACTTTTCCTATTAGACTTCGTCCAAAGATACTTTTAAGGGGCACAACTTCATGCATAAAACAGCCCAGAAAGATTTCCTACGTGCGAGATTCATGGGCCAATAAAGGGTAGCAGGATCCCTATATTGGGGCTTCTATTGCTACCTTTGGTTAGGTAATTAAAACTCCTTTCCTTTCTTCTCTTGGCCATCCCTTTTCGACTTTTGTTGGGTCCCATGGGACCACTCTCCAGCAATTAAATCAGCCCGATCAAGGTCATTTTCACCTTTTTAATAAGGTCCTAGAATGCATCAGTTTGGTATCAAAGCGAGTTCTTTCCTTGGGCTGGAAAGCATGTTGTGTGGCAAAGGTTGGGTGGATTCGCAATGGCTATGGAATATCTTCGAGCACTTCAACAGAGAATTGTGGAATACTAAGAATCGAAGGCAACACATACTTTAATACTTTCTATTTATGCTTAGAACAAGAAATCATGAATTTGAGTCACCAACAATCTTCGAAGAATATTGTGGGATCAATTTTCTGATATAAAGGGTAAAACCAACCCTAAACCTCAAATGTCCGACTAACAGCTCGATTGGCTTGAGCTAGAGAGTTGGCTAGCCAACTCGGGTTAGGGAGGCGTGGTGAGAGAGAGAGAGAGAGACGAGGCTTCCACTTCATATGGATTTTTTTTGAATCCCTTCCTCAATGGATGAAGCCACTATTTATAGTGAAGGGTGGAGGCTTGAGACCTTGCATCTTCGAATGCCTTGTAATGATGGCGGTATGGTAGCCTATAAGGGTAGGCCTACACCCTATGGCATGTGCAGGAAGCTACAGTCTTCTCATCTCTAATCATTTCCATTTCAGGTAATCTCTGATACCAACCTGCGCAAACATGGGAGATCCCATCAGTAGCAAGTATGGAACATCCCATCGGTCAAGGGTTAGGTAAAGACCCTTGGGAATGATGCCAACTGATCGAGATGAACCAACTCCTTCGCCCAAGTTGGTTCTTCTCGGACAGTCGGCTCTCCCCTCCTCCAAACCAACCTCTGAGTCGGGTCAGGTAAGTCGGCGACGTGGATATGGTTCTCGGCTCGGCTCACCTGTCCCATAGCGGTGACTCGAGCATGTTATTTGCTTGAATGATATTGCCCTTGCTGTATGGATCTCGAGGGACACATGGACGACTAAGATGGTGGTCATTTTTTTGGCACTTACAAATATTTGGAGGATGAGAATTCAATCGTTGTTGAAAGCCCCATTCTTGAGTTATCAGTTTTAAATAATAACAAAGTGATCAATGAATTGCTTGTGACAGTCATGGATGAAGAAATTTTTGATCTAATGAATGGAAAGGTGAAGAAATAAGATCTAAAATACAATATTGAGTCAACAGATGAAGCCTAAAAAGACGGATGAAACTGAAAATTATTTTCTTTGTTGATTTATGTTGATCTAATTTTACAGAATTTTCCAAAGGATTATATATGAGGTCTACGTACCCAGTTATTCTTCGAAACAAACCTTTAGAAACCAAAGGGTGCTATTGAAAATCAAACCAAACAATTGCATAGCAAGCATTGGAGACCCATCCAAAGAAACGTGTTAGAATGAACTCGAAGGCAAGCTCCTTCTCAATCAATGGAGAATGATGCAATTCAACTATTAAACTTAAACAAATAATGTAGTTGACGATCAAAGAACATAGGCCAACTGAAACCTTGATGTATAGATGTCAGGAGAAGGGGTCCGAGATCTTCAAATCCTATAGAAGAATAAGGCATTCAACTTCTACATGTCCTAAATTTTTTGCTCAAGTATCTGATCGAGAAACGATCAAGTGCATTGGAAAACTCTTTCCAATCTATAATAATCATCTCACAACTTTGTCAAGATTTCATCATTTTGGCTCTCAAAATAGTGTTTGAAGTCTAATGTAGGGTTAATGACATGATTTAGGGGTAGTTTAGTCACTATAAACATTATGTTTTTATGGTAGTTTAGATGGATGGCTGCAATTTGTTACTTAGGCCTTATGTTAACTTTTAGGGCTTTATGTTCACAAGTAGATGTTACGAGAGCATTCTTAAGAGACACTTGAATACTGAATAAAGATTTGTCTTTACACTTTTTAGGTCCTTTGCAAACTTTTGGGTTGCTTGGATTAGTACCTTGCAAGAGGTTTACCCAGATTTCCTTTGAGAAATCCCGGCTCCAACAATGATCTAAACTCTTATCTCTTACTTGCCCTACCATTCTTCAAGCTGCACAACAGGGATGGCTTTCCCTTTGCATAAGTTTAATTTTTCTTCTCAAATACCACCAAAAGCATCCCTTTGATTGGCGCATCTAAACCCTCAAACAAGATCAACGGTCCATGTAGCTAGCTAGCTAACACTGTCAAATGTGGATCACATTCATGAATTGAGCTCCTAATTGAACATTGCATATTCTCATGCTTAGGAGTTTATAGAGTCATGCTTAGGAGTTTATAGAGTTAGCCAGTTTGTTAGCTAGAGCCTAGGGAAGGACTCAAGAGACAAACACTGTTTATTCTAAATGTTATGCTATATCGAGATTTATTCTTTTATGTTTCCTAAGATATGGTTCATTATGATTAGCACACATCCTTAGATGCATATCAGGCTAGCCAATGAAAAAGGGGCCCAAACCATGGCAGAATGTCTCATTGTGTCTCGGCCAAGGGGTCTCATTCTAGCAAGGTACCTAGATGATACATGGGGAATGTGTCGTCTTATACCAAAATCCTATTTTAAGTTAAAAACCTTGTTTTAATGGTACAGTCTTTTATAACATACATAAAAAATGAACATATCATAAGCTTAATTAAGCATAAAAAACATTTTATGAGTATATATATTAGTATCTGTCTGCATTGAGACGTATTTTTTCTTAATGTCTCGTTCTATCAGCTTATGAGATGGGGATCGAGACCGAGATTTTAAACCCAAGTTCAAAGCCTTTCCTAAAGTGCTTCTAAAAGGGGTGACAATGGGCCAAGAAGAAAATCAGTGAAGTGATGTCACGATGACCTCATCCTCGTGACTGTAATACTTGTGGATGGGTCCGCATATCTAAGCCGGACATGATGTTGGAGGGGCTATTTGCATGGGTTTTTTAATAACTATATGAGAGAAGGCCTATGATTTAGATTGACCACTCTTTCTATTTCTTTTATTCTTATGCTTGGATTAGTTTACGAAACTTAGTTAGACAAACTCAAGGGCAGAAATTAAAAGAAAATGGATTGTTGAGATTACCTAGTTTTTCAGTGGGGTGGGGGTGGGGGTGGGGGTGGGGGTGGGGGAGAGGGATATTAGGGTTCTAGAGGGACTAATTCCTCAGTTTTTTGGTTATTGGGAGAAATCACTAAAGGGGAAAAGTAGTTGCTGGAGATTTTCTGTGGAAATTCAGATTAGTTCTCTTAATTTGCTCCTGCATTTAATCAATTTATTTTGGTCGTTCTTGCTTTTATTCTGCATCAAATTATATTGAGAAAAAAAATCTTCAAAGCTCAGATTCTATTTTAGGCACCTACCAAAAGATAATGAGTTTCCTTGGCACATTCTTAGAAGTGTTTATCAAAGAATGTAAAAAGTACAGAAAAAGGTTACTAACTGAAAAGTCCACCAGAAGCATCAAATTAAACAAGTGGTTCCCATTGTATAGAGTTCGAGGCAGTATATAATCTAGTAAACATAAGATCAAATGTTTCTACATTCTTCAAACAATTTCATAGGTGGATCCATATTTAGTGAAGAATAGAGGAAAAAACAGTAGAAAGGGATGATGAGCAAACAAACCTGTTGAAGAACATGAAAACAGTGCACAGAGGAAAGCACTCTTTTGCAGCATCTCCTCACATGTATTGATTCCAAGAACATCCCTCAACATATGTTCAGTGACCTTACCAATGCCCCCAATCTGTATCCAAACTTATTTAAGCAGTGGATAGAACTTAAAACATATAAGATAGACTATTTGGCAGAAACAAAGTTTATGAGATAAACCAATTGAAACAGATCCAACTAGATTACAGAACACCTTAAGCTTTGCGGGAATATATTTCTAATCCGAACGAGAACAATATTACGGTCAATAACCAAACCCCTAATATAAAATGGCTTGCACCTTTCCTCACAGGACAAAAAGAATGAAAATAATGAAACACGGATAAAAGAGAACATAATGTAAAGTAACAAGAAAATGCATAAACTTTAATCAAGGATCTGAGAAGACAAAAGCAACACAGTGAAACACGTAGAGCTCCACATTTTACGACAGTTCTTCCACTAGAAGAGAAAAGAAGAAGAAAAAATTGGAAGCATTACAAAAATTGAATAAACAAATCAGCCGTGAAAGAAAGTAGAAGCGTTCTAGGAGGAGGAAAGCCCAGAAGCAATCTTCTTGTCTCATGTACCTAGCTAGCACACCAAATTCTTTATAATTTGGAACAGGGTCTAGAACATGGTTTTAAGTCTCCATGTCGGGATCGTTAAGGGCCGAGACCAAGTTGACTAGCTCGATCTGGACCTAAGTCAAGGCGAAACAAAGCTGAGGCAAAGAAAACCCCTCCAGAAATTCTGAAAAATTCTAGAGAATCAGAAAACTAAAAAAGCTTAAAGAACTACAATGTTTTGTGAAAAATATATATACACTAAATCTACACAATCTGCACTAAATCGCATCTCACTGGTCTCGTCATTGGTCTTCGTGGTACATGACTGAACAATCTCCATCGACTTTCCTTTATTTTATCCCCTGTTGGGGCAACTACTAGATCCCCTTGGACATGCTCATTCCTAGTTCTGTACTTCATAGTCTTCCACTCATCCATCTCAACATCCTCATTTCAGTTTACACGTTCCACTCGATGATATCAACGGCAGAAAAAAGATATTTTATATCTCAAATAAAAGATAGTTGTATTTGGAAATTGATTTTCAATGATTTCCTTATTTTTGGTAATACATTTCAAGTTATTTATTAGGAAGAATGCTTCCACGTTTCCTAACTGTTTCGGAAATAATTTATGAGGAGACAGGTGAAAGACCGAAAAGTATTTTTCAGTATCTATAGTCCTAGTAGTGTAGCTAAAGCTCACATCATAGCAGACCTGAAAGTTCTGATAAATGCAACCCAAGATATCAACCAAATGGAGCAATCTTCTGGATGCATGAAATTATGAAAAGGTGTCTAAATGCATTAGCAACAAAAAAAACTTTCATGACCGGAAAAAAAAAGTTACAAACTTCAACAATGATTGCAAACTAGCAATGCAAAATCAGCCATAAGTACATAAGAAGATACCAGAAATACCTTCCGTATAGGGAGTGATGATATAAATATCATGACAGCCAGCCGGTCATTTGGCAAAACAAACTGTCCATTCGGCTTGTTTATGTCGGAGCAAACCTAGAATAGATATGGAAGAGAATTTCAAAGTTTAGAAAGGAGAAACACTGTTTGAAAAAGGACTGTTACCATCAACGCAATCAGATCAAACCATGTCAACTGAATCACCTACGAGCAAAAGACGGCAAAAATGGGAATTACACTAGAAACAATAAAATTTTGAGAGATGCAAAGAGTACAGCTAGACATCTTTCCGTCCATTCTCGTCTAAAATGAAATCCATCCAGGAGAAAGGCAAATTTTGTTGCAAATCAAGGTATGCCTTCAGTCATTTAATCATGTTAAGATTGAAGCCAAATCTAGCAGGTTTAAGTTTTCAAAATTATGGTTGGGATGTCCCTGAAGACTGTCTATACATCCTTCAACTTTGGCATCCAAATTACCCTTTTACTCTAAAAGTTCCAATAATATATATGGTCAAGAGAAAGTTCTGGTTTATGCATGTTGCCAGTATACTGAATGTCTACAGTGAAGGAGAACCTTTGCAGCATCCTCCACAAATAGGATCAAAGATTTCATGGAATAAATGTCGAGAAGGATGAAAATCAGGTCGCAGAGAGACCAACCTATATAAAAGGGGAAGCTTCAGTGAAGAATAAGAGTTATAGCCACCAAACCTATAAAATTTGGTCCCATGAGCTCAGCTAGCGAGCATGATAAATTGCGACAATGCTTCAATAAGCCATGTAAAATGGCTTATCACTGCTAGACATTTCATTTTGACTGGATTCAGTGTTCTTTTGTATTTATGGTCAATGAGGAAAGTGAAGCAGCTAACAAACAGATCTTCAGCTGCTCAAAATGAATAGTATGAGTGAAAGTGACTCTTTACAAGCATAATTGGGAATTGGATGATTTGATGATTTTAACCCGCTTAACTTTGTGTAAGCTTTCGTTCACATAATGATCGAATGGCAGTTCTGATCAAAAGTCGTCTCTACTTGGATACTTCAAATGACAATGCAGACGTTATGGCCGCTCGCCACATATACACAAATTAAAGGGAAAAAAAATACGATGCCCCACAGCAGTGTCAAAGCAGCATTCTCCCACCAATTGCCACTGAAGCAGATTCATCACCTACACTGCTACACCACATAAACACATCCTGTAATGACCCTAATGTTCATTATCCTCGGCAGCCACCATGAAAGCTTCATAGTTAATCTGTCCCACCTTTATCCCTTTAATGTTTTCCCTCTAGTGCAGGAAGGAGATAAGTATTACTCTAGAAGCTTGACATTGAAACTGCTTCTTCCAGATGACACTGACAGGATACCAAAGGCCAGCTTGCCTCAGTCGTAGCGATAAAAATTTCCACATCAGAATAAAATTTCTAGTGGATTTCTCTCTAAAATTATTCCGAATAAGCACAATATGTTTGTGTGTTTATCATCCAACATATTTAATTATATTAACAAGATATCCAGAAAAACCTTAGCAAGCAAGCGATTTGGCGCAACTCCAGCACTACATGTAAGACCAGTCTCCTCGTAAATAGATGCCCTGAGTTCTTCAGCAATCTTCACAAAGGCAAAAAAACAAAATAAGGGCTTGTAAGATAGTACGGACAATCATTTCAAGACAATAAAGCACGGTCAAAATTATCTCTAACAGGAGCAATAGCCGGGCAATTACTTATATCATGCATAAACTTACTTCTCCACTGGTAATGCCCCTTTCTTTGCAGACCTCGGTTATATCGAGGTATGCTTCATCCAAACTAGATGCAATGAAGTTGGGATCGTACTTCTGGAAAACTAAGAAAAAGAAAAGTATAAGTCAAATAAGTAATAAAATGATACCTTTGAGCTACGTTTTAAAAACTCCGCTAAAGGCACAACGGCTAACCTTTTCTGGTTAAGTCACTGGAATAAATATATTTCTTGAAATCTGTGGGAACAAAAATCAAGTCTGGGCATAATTTACGTGCGATAAAACCAGGCATTGCAGCACGAACCCCAAATCTCCGAGCCTAAACATTCAGAGTTGTCATATCATGCTGTCAATAGAAGTTGGACAATTAAGTATGCTAACAGCCTGTTATTTTTTAAATGGTAATGTAAACTCAAAAGCAAGTTTATTAGTATCCAAAACAACATATGAAAGTTCAGTAGGATCAGTTTCAAATCTATTTTCTTCTTGGAACTTACAGTTAGCAATTCACACCTCATAATTAGCCGTGGAGATCATAGACATGCTGCCAACAGCCATTGGTTTGCCCTTCAACGATGGATTTTCTAAGGTCTCAACAGCAGCATAGAACGCATCCATATCAACATGTAACCAAATCTTTGACAAGTCACGTTCTGCTTCCAGCTCTAAAATTCTTTTATCAGCAACCTGGAAAATAGCATAAGCTATTAACAAATAGAAGAACATATACAATGTCTGAAGCTTGGGAACAAGTTCATTTGGAGCAGCATGTCATTAAAAAGACAAACGAAGTGGATGACTGAAAAGAAGTTCTCATGCTGTTTGTTAGTAAACATTGGAAAGGAAGAGTCGAACACACGCATTCATGGCTGCAGGGAAATATACAGCAAAAACATATAAGTTTATATCACGTGGTAAGGTATGTGATCTCCACATCCAGAACAATTATATATTATGAGGAATGAGCATGAACTGGAACACCTCCAAGATCAATGAAGGCAGATACCCATAAGAGGAACCAGTCACTCTCATACCTAAGTTCTTCACATCCATGGAGTGTAACGTATGCAAAATTGGTGATCATCTTGGTGATGAAATGGTTAATTACTTCATTATCATTTGTGCAGATAAGTTTAGCCATGGATGAAAAAACGGTTCAATCGTGAAAACAACTCCTCTAGAGTTTGTTCTCTCACTTGCAGATTGAACAGCTACCAGTTGCAATTCACAGCTGCAAAGCGAATCATGTCATTAATATAGCATAAATTGAGCCTTGTGACCAAGGCATATAAACAAAAAAGAGGGTTTGTGATCTCTTAATATCCAATTTCACATCTACCAGTACATTGGTTGCCCTTGTTGCATTTTCTTGACATGAAAACACACACGCATGCGCACACAGAACTACAGAAGTGTACAAAACTTTCACGACATTGACATATCTTTTTTCATTTGCTTTCTTGATTTGTATCTTTTCTACAGCACTGATTTTGCAATTGTAAACAACTCTGCGGACAGTGAAGATGACAAGAAACTATTGATACCGATAACCAAAATCACTTGATCGCACAAGTAGATTACTATATAAATATTGAGTAATTTACTCGGCATGACCAAAACAAGTAGACAAGTATGTAAAATATGAATATCTTTGAGCATACCATCTGATAATGAGATATATCCATGGCTGTGAGCTTTGCAAGTTGAGCACGCATACTCTCTAATTTTTGTTTTACAAATGCATCCTTGCGTTCCTCGTTCTCGAAATATTTTGATCCTTTGCTCATCTCATAGACTACCCTTTGCACTTTCTCCTTGTCAACTCCATCCATTCCTAAAACATCACAAGCTAACAATATTTGAGTAAAACGCAAATGGGTTCCTTTCGAGTAAAAGCAACCCTAGCAACCAATATTACTAATTGCCGAGGATCGGCAAATCTTTTAGACCAAAAAAGAAAGAGTGGTTTTAGACCTAGGTTTTGAAATGATCTGTTACGCCTAAAATTTGTGGGAAATTTAAAAATAACGGGCATCTGTGTTGTTGGGCCATGACTGACTCATAAAATCTTGAACCGATCGAGAGTTTCTGCAATACTTTGACTCATAAAATCTTGAACCGATCGAGAGTTTCGTCGACAGAAGTAGAAAATCGCCTAAGAAGAAAATATAGGGTAGGATGGTACCTGCTTTGGCGTTTGTGTATGCCGTATGGTAAGACTGCCATGGCCGAGCCGCTCCGTCCTCCGTCTCGCCCATCTCCGTGTCGCTCTCTTGACTGCTCAATTATGGAGGGACGACGTTTTAAAGGGACACAAATGTTTCTTACCCCCGCCAAAAATGAAGCTTCAACTTTCATCTTAAGCAAACAATGGCTTCTCCTGTAAGGCACGCGTTACAAAAAAAAAAGAGTCCGTCTAGAGCTGCGCGCATTTCTTACATCCGCTTCTTACACCCGAGGTTGGGGCCCACGTGGAGATCATGTTGGACAATCCAACCGTACATTGAGTTGTCCTTGCCATGATGATATCATTGCCAAAAGGAAAAAGATGTAACAAGGTATGCCTGAAACTGTTCATTTGCGGAAGCGGCATTTTTGATAGTCACCGCTGCCATCTGGGCCCACTGACCGCTTGGATGTTTATCTGATCCCTTGGTGGATATACATACCAAAAATCACCTTGATTGGTAATCTATAACCATTAGATTTTAATACTTTTTAGCACCATTTAAGGCATTCTAATAGCCGTTGAATACAACCATCTTTTGAGTACTAAAACCAACGGCTAAAAATCATTAAACAAGCTGATTTTTTGTAGGAATGTCTATTAAAGGGTGGGTTAAACATCTATGCAGTCAGTGGGCCCAGATGGAAGTAGTGACTACCAAAAATGCCGCTTCCGCAAATGAAAAGATCTCAGGTATACCTTGTTACATCACGACCCTTGCCAAAAATCAGTCCACTTCGACATTGCTAACCATATAAAAAATTGACCGAAAATAATGATTTAATTGGATGGTCTGGATTTTTTAAATTAAAGTCATATTTTTATGAGGTTAAGAATGTCAAAATGTCCTATTTTTTGTGAGAAGGGTAACCATAGTATGAAAAACTCATTGTGCGGTTGGATTGTCCAACATGATCTCCATGTGGGCCCCAACCTCTGGTGTAAGAAGTGGACGTAAGAAATGGGTGTAGCTCTAGACGGACTCATTAAAAAATGAGAAGTGCTTGCACAGGTGCAACCCCTTTGTCTCTTGTAGGTGGCATCTGTGCAACCACAAAGAGTTGCTTGCTAGCGTTCCTCTTAAAAAGTACTAGGGGACGCAAGTGCACCACCTAGAGAATGTCTGGCCCGGTAGACCCACATGCAAAACTAAGCTTGATTTGATTAGAGTCATTTTCATGGGTTGATTTTTAGCTTTAGATTTTGAGTATTATTGTGGGTACAAAGATCCAAAGGTTTAAGATCATTGTATGACCTAGGAAATAATTAGGGGTTCATCTAGGGTAGTGTTGAAGCTTAGGGAGATAGCTCATTAATTTTGTATGTGGAGGACAGTTAAACAAAAGAGTAGAACTTTGATGATGAAATTTAAAGGAAAACTAAAAAAAACTAAATAAGACCAAAATGATATATTTAATAGTGGTATATAATATATAGACAATGTATCTCATGTCACTCCGGGTTTGTGTAAAATGCAAACTTACTGGACTCTTTAAGATATCTTTTTATCATGAACTATGCATAATTGTGACTTTAATTTAGACAAATTTGTTTTGATATTCAGAGGCTACCTACTTGGCGTTGCTAATAAGTTTTCAATGTGCATTGACAGATAGTGGATCTCTATTAGGGGTATCCGTTGAGCTCCCTTTGCCAAATTTTGAAGCCACACTCCTCCCAGGCAAGCCCTTCATCACCTAGTCACACAAAAAGATACAATAGAAATTGAAAAGAAAGAGCGTTTAACTAAAATTCCAATTCCTTGAGATCACAAAATCTTGACCCCAAAAAACATGCTTGGCCCATGCTTTAGCACGAACGAAAAAATAAAATTAAATATTAATAGCCATGTAAAATTAGCGAAGAAATAGTAAATAAAAATAAATTAATAACAATGTAAAATTATTATAAATGTGAGATGTGCAAAGAAAAAATAGTGAAACATGAGCAATGAGCAATTAAACTATTATATTCTCTGCAACTTTGAGAGAAAAAAAATTCAAATGTTTAGCAAATCCAAGCGAAAGCAAAAAAATTTCATACTTATTATTGAAATATACTATGCGAATGACTAATGTGACCAGATCAAAATTCAAAACACTGGTAATCAAACTAATTAATTAAAAAAAGTAAAATTCTAAAAACTAATCAATTAAATAATAGCTCAAAGGTTGAACTTTGGTGTTTGAAGATATTTTTTAAACCTTTGATCTTATTTTTATTTTCGTTATTTTATTTTTCCAGTTATGAAATAATAAAATAAAAACAATTAATTGAATAGTTAAGAACCTCATTGGTATTAATTAAATTTGAAAATATTATTTTTGTACATGTCGTGATTGTATAGAGCTCGTCTACACTTACTCTCCATGTGGTTAACACTTCAAGCAATACTTAACACAATACGTTATGCAAGTTAAGGATGGTCAATGAATGACATTTAAGCCTCATGATATTTTTTCTAAATTCTCTTTTAAAAAAATGTGGGTTTCACTTCTGTATATCTTGATCCATGTCTATATTTTTGACTCTCTTTGGGTCATCATGGACCTAGACACTTAAAAATAGTTTGATTAGTTATTTCAAACCATTGGATTTGAGTATTTTCTACATAAGTGGCATATAGCCCCATGGCACTTTTTCCCAACTCTCCTCTAAAAAATGTGGGTTCCACTTCTTTATGTATATTGACTGATGTCCATGTTTTTCGTGACTTCCTTTGGGTCTTCAATTTTTCGTTATAACGGCCATTTTTTAAACCATGTAGACTACCACGTGTACACAGTCGTTACTGGTGTTGCATTGGGAATAGTAAGCACAAACTCTGTGGGCTTCTTGGGTTCCGGTGACCAACTTTTTTACCAACACTTCGGTGTACCCTCATAGAAGATGTATCAATGGCTGATTTTTTATGAGGATGATCTCCTCACCATCATATAGATAACCCCAACAAAAAATCAGCCCATTCTAATTTCTAACCCCATCAAGTGGTTTTCAAGTTACATGGTAAAAATCGACGGTCAATAATTATTCAACTTTTAAACCAGTCTATGAATATCAGAATGATTTGAATTTTTGTGAGGATGATCTCCTCACCATAGAGATCATCTTCACCAAAAATCAGCCACTGATTCATCTTCTATGAGGGTACACCAAAGTGTTAGTAAAAAATGTTGGTCACCGGAACCCGACCCAATGGAGAATACTACTTTTTTTTTGTCAAATGTGTAAAATAGAGTAAACATTTTCTACATTAGTATTTGTTAATTTTTTATTTTTTATATCGTTAGCCTGAGATCCAAGATTCTAAAGTATGAAATCATGACCCAAAAATACTTTACCACGACCTTAGCAAACTGTCATAAGTTGGTCAATAGTTGGTGGGTTAAGACGAAGGCGTCCCGTTCGTGCATCAAGACTCACAAACCTTACGAACTTAGCAAAGTCATGACACCTTCTATTTAAAGAACCCCATTCAATATATTGAATGAGCCTATAGCTAAGAGGTCTTATTTGTCCAAGTTTCTGAATCATACAATCTTTGCAGACTTCAAGACTATCACATAACGATTTTGTAGCTTCGTCTTTAGGAACTATTGATTGTAATGTGTTAAATCTATCTACTTTTCATAACGATCTTGTTACCATCATTGATGAAGACACCTCGGGGCATGTGTACAACCGTATGCAATCTTGCTCTTAAAGGTCAGGTAGGGGTCTGCCTAACCCAGCTTAATTCTCAAACAAAAAAACTATCCCCAAATCCATGGTGGTGAAGCCATGCCATGAAACAACATACTTTATGATTGTTTACATCCATGCATATAAAAAAATTGGGGGTGCTACTGTTAAAACCGTTAAAACAGATTGTAATGGATAGGCATAAATGGGAGAAATAGTAAAAAAAATGGAATTTAACGAATTTTAACAAAATTTTATTAGAAAAAATGGCTCTTATAATCAAAATTTAAAATTTGGAAATTGAATTTCAAAATTTCAAAAGTGAAATTTAAGGAAAATGAAAGCCACTTTTTCAACAAAATTTCCATATTTTAACAGACGTTAAATCCGTTTAAATGGCATTATTTTAAAGTATGGTCCTTGTAACTGTGAGACATCAATCTGTTGGATACAAAGACGACACTTCAGTTTTAAAAATCAACTGTAGTGACTTAATCTCTTCTACTATGAACTTTTTAATAACTCTTCTTTATGTTTAGCAAGGTACTAAAATGTCAGCCAGAACTTTAGGAGTGTTTCCACGTGGTACTTTAGGAGAGGAAACATAGACATATGGAGGAACAACTTCATGTAGGATGAATGCATTGCCTATGGATATATTTGTGCCAAGTGAGAGGAGTGTGATCACTTCAGGAGGAGGAATAGTCAGATATTTAGAATTATAGATCATGTTGGGCTGGCTGGGGCCGTATAATTTTGTCTTCCCATAAACCTTGTTATAATAGCACCACTAGGAATACTTAGCGTCAGGACTTAAGATGACTTTTCAATGAAGGTGATGATTGATTTCCATCCCAATCCGTTAAGTTGAAATAATGATTATCGACCTTAAATATTCTTTGTTGGAGCCACACCCACTCAATTGATAACCATCCATGTAGTACGTGCATACAATTCTTCAGGTTAGTGTGGATGAGAGTGGCTGATATGGCACAAAGAGAAGATCCATTTTAGACAGAAAGTTTTTAAAAAGTCTAAAACATCCTTAACTATTTTAATTAAATAGATTAAAGTGTGAATGGTGTTTTTTGAACAGATTAAAAAGTTGGAATCAATTCAGATAGTTAATGCCTAACTAAAACATCCTTAATTATTTTAATTAAATAGATTAAAGTGTGAATGGTGTTTTTGGAATAGATTAAAAAGTTGGAATCAATTCAGTTAATACCCACTTAATGTTTTGAAAAAAGCTAAATAGGAGAGGAAGTGACACAGACAAAACGTGAGAGAGAAGGTTAAGTTGCTAACCTTTTGTGTAGGGGTATATTTGGAAAAAAAAAGTAAAAAAAAGATGGATGTGAAGGGTAGATTCGGTAAAATAGGGAAAAAATCAGGGAAAAAATAGGGAAAAAAGTTTTTTCAGAATACCGACATTTAGAAGTAGTATAGATAACTTTTCAATTTGAAGTGAAGAAGAAAAAAAATAATGAAGAGGAAAACAAAATAGAAGTTGTTAGCTCGAAATCCAATTATGAAATATTTGGTTGCAATAAATACAATAAAGTAATGATTAGTAATACATTGATTTCTATCACTTATTTCTAATCCCAGTCCAGTATTTCATTTAAATATCTTGTATGGTTGCCCTACACTAGACCCGTTTCTATTTCTATTCTCCCTCTATTAATTCGAGCCTGGACCCGAGTTTTGTTGGGGTTGAATCCCATTGCGAGATACTAGATCTCTACCCACATCATTCACATTCTCCGTATTTAATCTTGAACAAAATATAATTCTCAAATCTCTACGATGTCTACGAGATAAAATATTTACAGGAACAAGCAAATCATAATGATTTTCATCTCCAACACAACTCCCCTTTCATGTCTTGCAATGGATTCATCAAAAATCATTAGGGTAATTTATGTAAAACTAATGAGTGATACCCCTACACTTTGCAATAGTCGTGTTACTCCAGTTGACCAAATCGAGGCATTGTTGAATAATAGAGCTGGACATGTGACTGTTACTTTAATAAGTAAATACCTAAATTACCCTTTACTTTGTTAAATACCCAATATACTCTTTAATCGTCTAAGACAGGAAAAAACGAAGACGACGGAGATGTTCAGCAAAAAGCCATGTTGTAGATGGGGTTGGACCAGTGGCTACAGTGGTGTTTGATTGCCATGAGAAAAAGAGACAAAGAGATAGGGGATGGAGGGCTATGAAAAAGATGAGGATGGTTTGAAGAAATAAAATAAAAAACAGAGCAATAGTTTTGTCATCTCGTATTAGATTTTACCAAAATCAACAATTAGCAGAGGCAAGTCTAAATTTTATGTCCCTCTCCCTTACTAGAACCGCCACCACCATCACTACTAACCCCATCTGTCACTGTCACTCACCACCACCACCATCATCGTAATCTAGATACCCATAAAGCAACAAACAACAAAGCGGATGTTGCAAAGAAGACAGCCTGAGATGGATGGGAACCCCAACCATGCTAGCAAGAACCACGTCAAAGAATGAGGTAACCTCATCGACCATTTGGCACTTTAAACTCAATTCTAGCATTCTTGGCCCTTCAACTCGCCAACTTCTTTCAACAAAATGAATTTGACCTTTTTATCCTTCGATTCGTAGACACATAATCAGGAGCTTTCGTCTTTTTTTTTAATCCCTCACCAATAGGCTTTCTATGACCTTCAACATAGGGAATGCATATCAAAATGATTGCTAAGGCCACTTTTAGCAAAGAATTCCTGGTAAAAAGTTTAACTAACTAGCTCCTTTTTCAGTGTTTGGCCGACAAACAAGAAAATCCAATCTTTTGGCCATTGTCTTCAACCCCCATTTGCAATTCTACTCTCTTAAACCTAGAAACACAACAGTGCCGTCGATGCCATTGAATCCAAACCTCCATATGTGAAGGAAGCCAGGACTCCCATCGTCCAAGTACTCAGCCATCCGCAACCTTAAAAATAACAGAGATGAACCAAAAACATACAAAAATCCCAAATGGTTTTTGAAGGCATAGTGACAGAGGTTGAAACATGATAGATGGGGTTGAAGAAGAACAATGAGAGACACAAAAGCTAAAAAATCAAGAATGTCTTTTGTTTGGTTGCACAGCAAGATGTAAAGAGGTGCAACACCTTTGGCGGCATCCACATGTAATGAAACAGAGGTTTCCTAAAGACAAAGACATCTATCAGTTAGGTTTTTGAAATAAGGTGAGACGATAAATCTAGGATTCGAAGAGTAGGGAGAGATTAAAACTAGAGGTGAATTCAAATGACAAAGTTCTTATAAATTTGGCGGAAAACGGCGGTATTGCTTGCTAGTTCGAAGAGAATCGGTGAAAGGTTGCTTTTTGTTCCAACCCCCTGGTTAGATCGAAGAGAACGACTGAGGTTATATGTGGTGCTCGTACGAAGGAGAGATGATTCATAAATCTGAGCTTAGAGAGAGAGAGAGAGTTAGTGGCAGTTAGTGGTTACTTGCAAAGATAAAAAGAGAGAAGAGGGCAAAATAGTTTCTTTATATTAATTATGACGGGCACGATTACCTTTTAACGACGCTGACTTGGTCAAAGGGGGTATTGCAATAGTTGGGTAGTTCAAGGGGGTAACACGAATTAATTTTAAATCTCGCGAGGATAATACTAAATTGCCCAAATCACATGATCAACATTTATTTCTAAGCTGCAATGAGACAGTGTTGAGGTTCCTTAGGTGGGGAAAACATTCGCTGGTCCCGGGTCCTTCATGAAATTATACCGGTCCGTTCTCTTTAACTAATATACCTAGAAGGGGGGGTTGATTAGGTATTTAAAATTATTTATGCCTACACAGTTTTACTAGTCTATGGTAAGGGACTAAAATCGCATACCTTAGTTATTTGATAAAAGATTATCACAACAGACTTAAATCGAATATACCTCCGTGGTATATTTTCTTTTTGTCGTTTGATCTAATCAGAATAGATTGCGGAATATAAACAAACAATCGCACAAGACATGAGATTTTTACGTGAAAACCTTAGCCAAGGAAAAACCATGGGACCACGTCCAGATGAAAAGTATCGTTAACTGAAAAGTTAAACGAAACAAAGGTTACCTACACAGCACCATTGCAAATACAACTTCTAACCTTAGCCAAGGCTTATTGCCGATGCGTCCACGTCATCTGAATCAACGCTACGAATCCACGTGCCCTTCCAGCCAAAAAGCCTTGTCGCTTGTTTAGTTTGGTATACCCCAAACCTACTGTAGATCGGCCCCTCCGATCTTAATTCTCAACATTCCTGCCTTTGCAAAAGGTAAATGATTCACACACCCTGAACCCTAAGTTGCTCAAATGGTGTTGAGTCACATTAGTACACTCAGGCTACTAGGTCAAATATAGAAGTGGAAGACCTAAGCTGAGAAAAAGATCAAGCACTTGGCTTTGATCAAGAAGAGAACAAGCTCATAAGATGTGAATGGAAAACAAGTTTCTTGCTTTTCGAATGGACATTCTAATAAATAAAATATTTTCTTCTCTCTCTTGAAGATTGAGTCACTCTGTATCTTTGTGTGTGTTTAGAAAATGCATATAAGGGTTGTATTTATAGAATTTCAAGACCCTGAGTTGTGCAGAACGTGGGATAGTGGAACCAAGAATTTTGGATCTGATAAGGACCAATTCTGTGCATGGTCCAATCGACTGGGCTCAATAAGATTTCTGTTCCGAAGGCTCCAATCGATTACACAAAGGTCTCCAATCGATTTGACTCAAATAAGTTTCTATCCCAAAGGCTCCAATCAATTTTACAGAGTCTCCAATCGATTTGACTCAAATAAGTATTTATCCCGAAGACTCCAATCGATTTCACAGAGTCTCCAATCGATTGGGCTGAAATAAGTTTCTACCTCGTAGCTTCCATTCGATTTCACAGTCTCCAATCGATTGGGCTATGTCCAATCGATTGAGGATAAGTGTCTAATATCGGTTGAACTATCCCATTAGTCAATTTTATTGACTTAGACTCGGGTCAGTCCAATGACTAAGTTTGACCAATATATTTTGTTCATTTTAACCAATTCCTATGGCCACTAAGTCACTTGCCTTCCTAATTGAGCGTACACGATCGTTAACTGACAAATCGATAGTTACTCAGATGACTCCTGTCGTCGAACCGTCTGATTTTTATTGTCTTTGTCTTTTAGTCTTCACGTAGTTGGCGAAGTATGCGTACCACGATATCTCCACGTTACACTTGTGCTCGTAGGAACGGTTACAAGAATGTTTTTATGTCAAACAGAATCTTTGCCAAATTGAATATGAAAATATTCTTTACAATCTCCCCCTTTGACAATTCTGTGACAAAAAACATTTAATCATATAGAGGTAAAAAATAGAAAATACAATCTCACCCTCTTACATGATTCACTCACTATCTCACACTCTCTCGGAGATAATCGAACAGATATAATGGTATGGCTTTTTATCTATTCCATGCACATTCTACCAACAATACATACCATGTAATATAATCGACAATCAGTAAATCATTAAAATATAGTGAGTTAATTATGCACATCACAAATAGAGAAATTGGAAAAATAATGAAAAAATTTTCTCCCCCTATCTCATGCATCAACTTATTTTTACCTCTATGATTTTCTCTCCCCCTTTTTGTCACAGATTGACAGAGGTATAGAAATATAAGCAAATAATAAGTATGCAATGAATATCATCATGAAGAACAAGTGCATATATACATACAAATCATAATACATACTGATTTATACCCTGTAACATAAGTAGAGTATAACCATACACAATCTGAGTTTATCGGTATACAATAATAACAAAATAAGATAAACACCCGATAACTCTCAAGAAGTCTCTCTCTGGGAGTCTATGTCGATGGACCAGTACCATCCTGCTGATTAGGACCATGAGCTGGTAGATGTTGTCCAAAGCCCATCATGGTAAACTGATACTCCATATAACGCTGCATATCATACATGGAGCCTGACATCCTCTCATGACCCTCCTCTAAACAGCAAAAACTCTGAGCCGTCCGCTCCTCATACGATGTGAGTCGCTGGTTGAATCCCACCATCTGATGATGAAGAGACTCAAAGGAGTAAGAGGCAGACATCTCTGGAGGCTAGACAAATGATGGATGTGGCTCTGGAGGATGCATCTCAGTATCTGTCTACTGGCCGCCTAGCTCGGTATCATCTCCCAAGTCCTCATCGAACATATCGTCAAAATGTGGAGGTACATCAGTCACTCTCCGAACCTGAGACATGATCTTCTTGATAGTCGAAGGTCCAATAGGCCCCATGGGAGAGCAGACCTCCTTCGGTAGCTCGAATCGGTACATCCAGGTGAAGTATAATAGAGCTCACCAGTAGAGAAAATTGAAGACACAGATGGTTAGCCAACTGGCTACCCACTCTAACCATGGCTCTAAATATGAACCTCAGAAGGTCAATGACAAATCCAGTGCCAAGATGATAAAGAAGCTAAAGACGATCAATGCTCACCTGTGCCCCATGGCCTAGTGGATCACTGTTGTACCCATAGATGAGGTGCAACAAACGATACTCAGGGAGAAGAGAGGTAAGAGAATAAAAGTACTGCAATCAAATAACTGCCCTATGAGAGTCTCGACAAGGTGACTCTAGCAGTCGTCATCTCACGAGTCCTAAGAATGTACTCATATGAGGTAGAAGGACGAGGTATGTCCAACAAGGTAGAAATCAGATCAGGTATAATAGTCAGGTGAGCCTAGAGACATAAGTCTGAAAAGATATCTCACTCGGGTCATCACACTGAATAGAATGCATGTTAGCATAGAAGGGTTTAACCAAGACAGGGTAAAATGGAATGGTCAACCGAGTGATAGGAACCCACTCGCGAGATACGAACAACGAATGAACCATAGTACCCAAGATAGTGCTAAATTCAACTACTCGCTCAGTAGTGAATTTTCAACTAGAGAAATGCTCAAAACGATCTCTAGCAGAATCTAAAATGAACGGGGAGGTGGGAGCACTTACCGAAGAATATCGGTATGACCGGAACCACCCCGGGAATGAGCTCTCCTAGGTTATCTGGATGATTCACCCCGCTCTGAGTGCCGCGAACTACTGAGTCAACCACCTCATTTTGCGCGAGATTGGGTCCGTTGAACTAGGGGTTCTTCATCAGTACTTTCCTCTTCTGAGATGACAATAGCTCTTCTATGATGAGGATTTGTCTCCATAAGCACCAAAAATGGAAGAAAATACCAACGTAACTCCATTTTTACACAAAATCTTTCCAAAATCCCAACGAAGAGGATGAAGTAGAAAACTGGGAAATCGAGATAATCGCTCTACAAAACCTTATGAAAATAGTAGATCGGGCACCTGCGATCGATTGGGAGAAATCTGGGAGGCGATCGGATCGATTGGGGTTGAAAATGACCCATTTTGGGTTTTATAAAATCGAACGCTGCATTGTCAATCGATTAGATTGGTCCGAGAAGAAAAAAATTTTAAAATTTTAAAAATCAATAGACTCATTTTTCAGGACCCCCAAATAAATCTTTTCAAGCCAAAAATTATTTTTTAAACTTCTCAAGAAAGATAATACGCCAAAAAATGTTAGAATTCAATTCATGAAGTTAATCTTGATAAGCACTAAACACTGATTCTTATTGAAGAAAATTTACTAACACTTAGTTCAATCTTTTGCTTCATCAGAAATATTAATTCTTTTAGACATTAGCACAAGTCACAAATCACTAGTAATCATAGATTTAAATATCAACAGTAATATCATCAAGTGTAAGTGATCTGAGTCCATCTGTGGTACCGGATAAGATTTAGTAATAATTTCTCATAAATATCAGAATCTTGAGGTATCCTGTATCCGATCATAAAATCCTCATTAGATTTATTAAGGAATCTCACTTACGCTCATGTATACGGGTATTTGCTGATGGATAAGATTTTTTATAGCAAATTGACTGTCTTTTACACTATTTTTATTCACTTTGAATATAGGTAGCTTTCACTCTCTATGTAGGTAGCCATTTTCTGCAGCAATGAGAATTAGATTTTAATTTCAAATAGGGCCATACAGATGGCTTTCACTCTAATTTTATTGAAGGTAGTTGTTTCCTTAGAATAATAACTCTCATTGGAAAGCCAACAGTCGATTATAGTGCAGTTTTAAAATCAATTGAAGGCAGGAACACTACTAATTTGAAGTTATAATCAATAGAGGTTTATTCCTAATTCTAATAATACAAGATCTCACCTTTATCAAATCCATTCTCACAAAAATAATCAGTGTGCATGTGAATGTGAGATATACTATTTCAATAATCTTCTAATGCACACTAGTAAAAATTGACCAATCATAATAATTAAAAGATATAATACACAGATTATCAAAATTTTACTAACAGTTAAGTTCTTTTTCTTGGAATGTTTTAGAAATTACTACTCATCAAAATCGTATAATCAAATAATAATTTTAACATTCTTCTGTACAATTGATCTTTTGATTTTCTGAAATATTTTCAATGTTTATTCTTCAAAATGAAGCAAAATCAAAAACAAAAATAAAAAAATATCCCTAAAAAATATAAGAATGAAGAACACGAGGGGATAGAGAGCCCGCTGCTCAGAAATAGGACATCGTCGAACATTTCTCCTTCAGAGAATCATTCCTAACCCACACAGATGTGATTTTGGTGGACGGATCAAATCTCTTAGGATCTCTCATCTTTTGAGTTACAGAACTCTGAGGTTGTTTGAATTTCTCAAGGGACTCAATCTCCTTGATTAATACTCTAGACCTTTCTAGTAAATCTTTCATCTTCCTTGATAGCAAATCCAAATAATTTATCTCATAATGTGTTTTCATAAGAAATCTCTGACTTTTCACATTCTGAATGGTATTCACTACTTTTTCTAGAGGATTTTGATGTCCTCTTCTCAACTTGTGACAGTCTCTAATCACATGACCCATATTTTTGCAGTACTTGCACTGACTATTGCTTTTGACAATTTTGATTAGGTCATTGATATGAGTGGGAATAGCTTGAGCTTTAACAAAAATCATCTTGGAGAAAGACCATTTTTCTTGATTATTTTTGTAACCCAAACCCTGTTTGTCTCTATAGACTTTTCCCACACGAAGAATCTCATCAAGCTTTGCAGAGCTGGATGAGAATCCTGACACATCCCTTTTTGATTTAAGAAGCTTATTTTCCAAGGATTCCTTACGTGTCATGCAAGTTTCGAATTCACATTCTAGTGACTTGTTCCTTTTCAGCAGAGTCTCATTCTCTTATTCTAAATCAATAATTAACACTTTTAATTTTTCAATGTCAATTAATAAGGTTGCCTTTTCAGAGTCAAGACTTTTAACTTTGTCAGATAAAACTTTGTTAGCCTTAATGAATTTTATCAATTCCTCGTACAGTTCTTTCACACCAACTACCGAGTCATCCGAGTCCCCATTGTAAGAGTCTTCCGAGCTCTCATCATCACTATTCTTGGAATCTCCATGAGATTCATAAGGACTATTAAAACGAGCAACAAATGCTGTATACTTATCAGCCTTTTCATTGCTATCTGAATGATCTTCTGATTCTTCATCCCATGTGGCATTGAATGCTTTTGCCTTGCCCTTGTATTCTTCTTTGTTTGGGCACACATTTGCAAAGTGACCAAAATCCTTACATTTAAAACATCGGGGTTTGCGTGAGCGGCTTTCCTTAGGGTTCATTTCACTTCTGCTACCTCTCTCATGAGGTCTGACATGTTCCTTCGATTTATCAAACATTTTATTGTTCTTAACTCTATTATTTTTAGAACGAAAAAACTTTTTGAATTTTTTCACAAATAATGCCATTTCGACTTCAAAGTCAACATCCGATTCAGAATCTTGAGCTTCAGAACCTTTAAGGGCAATACCTTTTGATTTCTTCGGTTGTCTAAAATTCATCTCATAAGTTTGTAGAGACCCAACTAGCTCATCAACTTTGAGAGAGTCAACATCTTTGCTCTCCTCAATAGTAGTGACCTTAGCCTGAAATCTATCAGGTAAGGATCTCAAAATTTTTGAACAACTTTGGATTCAAGAATGACCTCACCCAAGTTGTGTGTAGAGTTCACAATATCACTGAGTTGGGCATAGAACTCAGTGAAAGTATAATTCTCCTCCATTCTCATGAATTCGAACTTAGAAGTCAACATTTGAAGTTTGAAGATTTTAACAGCTGACGTTCCTTCATGTGTGACTTTAAGAATGTCCCATGCTTCTTTAGCCAAGGAACAAGTAGAGATTCTTCGAAACTCATTCTTATCAACTGCATTAAAAATCATTTGCTATTAGGACAACAACAATCTATGTCCTCTTTGGTCCAGTCATTTTTAGGTTTAAGAAATGTTTTATCTCCTACTTCCATTGTGGCTGGTGACCAACTATCCACTACAGACATCCAGACTCTTTCATCAATAGACTTTAGAAAAGCTCTCATCTTAGCCTTCGAATAAGCATAGTCTTCCCCATCAAACAATAGAGGTCTAGATATATTTCCACATTCTCTTTGCATTTTTACAAATTAACGAAAATGGACTGGTTTCTCAGGAATCTAAATTCATGTGATTAAACCTTAAATAGAAATACTCGCTCTGATACCAATTGAAATTTCATCGGTCATTTCTCTTTAACTCAATAAACCTAAAAGGGGGGTTGATTAGGTATTTAAAATTATTTATACCTATACAGTTTTACTGTTCTATGGTAAGGGAATAAAATTGCATGCCTTAGTTATTTGATAAAAGATTATAACAACCGACTCAAATCGAATATACTTCTGTGGTATATTTTCTTTTTGTCGTTTGATCTAATCATAATAGATTACGGAATACAAACAAATAATTGCACAAGACAAAAGATTTTACGTGGAAACCTTAGCCAAGGAAAAACCACGGGACCACGTCAAGACGAAAAGTATCACTAACTGAAAAGTTAAACGAAACAAAGGTTACCTACACAGTATCGTTGTAAATACAGCTTCCAACCTTAGTCAATGCCTACTGCCGATGCGTCTACGCCATCTGAATCAACGCTACGAATCCACGCGTGCCCTTTCAGCCAAGAAGCCTTGTCCGCTTGTTCAGTTTGATACACCCCAAACCAACTGTCGATCGTCTCCTCCGATCTTAATTCTCAACACTCTCACTTTTGTAGAAGGCGAAGGATTCAGTACACCCTGAACCCTAGGTTGCTCAAATGGTGTTGAGTCACATTGGTATACTCAGGCTACTAGGTCAAATATAGAAGTGGAAGACCTAAGCTGAGAAAAAGATCAAGCACTTGGCTTTGATAAAGAAGAGAACAAGTTCACAAGATGTGAATGGAAAATAAGTTTCTTGCTCTTCGAATGGACAGTCTAAAAAATAAAATATTTTTTTCTCTCTTTTGAAGATTGAGTCACTCTGTGTCCCTGTGTATGTTTAGAGAAGGCATATAAGGGTTGTATTTATAGAATTCCAAGACCCTGAATCATGCAGAACGTGAGATAATGGAACCAAGAATTTCAGATCTGATAAGGACCAATTCTGTGCATGGTCCAATCGATTGGGGATAAGTGTCCAATCGATTGGGCTCAATAAGATTTTTGTTCCGAAGGCTCCAATCGATTACACAAAGGTCTCCAATCGATTTGACTCAAATAAGTTTCTGTCCCAAAGACTCCAATCAATTTTACAGAGTCTCCGATCGATTTGATTCAAATAAGTTTTTGTCCCGAAGACTCCAATTGATTTCACAGAGTCTCCAATCGATTGGGCTGAAATAAGTTTCTGCCTCGTAGCTTCCAATTGATTTCATAGAGTCTCCAATCGATTGGGCTATGTCCAATCGATTGGAGATAAGTGTCCAATCGATTGGACTATCCCATTAGTCAATTTTATTCACTTAGACTCGAGTCAGTCAAATGATTAAGTTTAACCAATATATTTTGTTCATTTTAATCAATTCTTATGGCCACTAAGTCACTTACCTTCCTAATCGAGCGTACACGATTGTTAACTGACAAATCGGCAGTTACTCAGATAACTCTTGTCGTCGACCATCTGATTCTTACTGTCTCTGTCTTTTAGTCTTCACGTAGTTGGCGAAGTATGCGTACCACGACATCTCCACACTACACTTGTGCTCGTAGGAACAGTTACAAGAATGTTTTTATGTCAAACGAAATCTTTGCCAAATTGAATATGAAAATATTTTTTACACTTCAAACTTTGAAGGTCCTCTCCCAAAATGTTTGACACGTACCCTTTGTAAACCACCCTAACCAACTAACCAAGGGGTTAACGTTGGTTGGGTTTAGGCCTTGAAGTACGTGTCAGACATTTTGGTAGGGGACCTTCAAAGTTTGAAGGACCCGGGACCAAGCCTAGATGCTGGGTCGACCGAGGGACTGGCCAAACATCCATACGGTCAGCGTCCACTAAGAGTGTGCCACGTTTACTCCTACGTTGCTCTATCCAATATCACTTCTGGACCATGATGGGTAATGCGGTCGAGTTACCTGCACTTGTCTGGTTCGATCATTTAGCGGTTCTTCGTAATAGACAGAAATGTAAATAAAAATGGAACTTTTATTGACACCTCAATAATTTTCAAGGGCACCCCATATTTTTCTCTCAAATATGAGGAGCCTTTGATAGCCCCTTACTAAATCCTATTATGAGAGCACCCTTGTCTTGCTCATCCTACAACTGCTCATCTCCTCCTTTACCCCATCCTTACCCCTGAAGGGCGGTAACACCATCTACGACCTTAGAATCGTCGGAGATCACTCGAGATCGTCGGAGAAACGCCAAAGAATCACCTTTGACAGCTACAATGTAAAAAAAATGATTGAAAGAGTAGAAAATCTAAAAAACGAAGTGAAAAACTCACTTAAATTGACTAGATGTGTGGAAAAATCAACTCAAGTGGAAGAGAACATTCCACAAACATTTTCTTCACTGGTAATAGAGCTAACTTCGCCATTATCGGTATCTTTGCCCTGTTTTTTGCATATTGTTTAAGTGTCTGCAACTCATTGTGTCGGTTTCTCGACACTGAAGCCATGTCAGTTGAATTCTACTGAAAAGAAATGACTTATGGAAATGTTGTTCCGAAAGATGCCTTTCTAGTGGATGATGACTGAGCTCTTTGTTGTTGTAGAGGCTTACATGCCCTTTTTTGTTGTCGAGGCATGCGTGCCCTTTTTGTTGTCGTGGATGTAAAGAATATTTTCTTAGTTTATGTTTGGCAAAGATTCGTGTGACATAAAAACATTCATGTAACCGTTCCTACGAGCACCAGTGTAGTGTAAAGATATCGTGGTACACATATTTCATCGACTATGTGAAGACTAGAAGACAGATACAGCAAGAATCAGATGGTTGACGATAGGAGTCATCTGAGTAACTGCCCATTTGTCGATTATAGATTGTGTACGCTCGCTTAGGAAGGTAAGTGACTTAGTGGCCATAGGAATAGGATTAAATGAATAAAATATAATGGTCAAACCTAGTCATTGGCAGACCCGAGTCTTAGTCAAAATTATTGACTTTTAGGAGAGTCCAATTCGATTGGAGGTCTTTGTAAAATCGATTGGAGCCTACATGACAGAACATGATCAAAGCCTAATCGATTGGACACATCTGTAAAATCAATTGGAGTCTACGAGACATAAACTTATATAAGTCCGATCGATTGGACTATGAACAATCGATTGGATTTACGAAGGATCCGTACAAGGCCAATCGATTGGACCCAAAACCCTAATCGATTAGACTTTGCCCAATCGATTAGACTCAGAGTACAATCAATTGGACTTCACGCGGATTTAGTTTTTCTCAGATCCGAAATTTTAGTTCCTACTATCCCACGTTCTACAAGGCTCAGGGTTACGAATTCTATAAATATAACCCTTCTATACCTTATCAAAATACACATATACACATATACACTTCTACACTTCAATGGAGAGAAGAAAATATTTATTTATTAGAGTGTCCATTCGAAGAGTAAGAAGCTTTTTATTCCATAAACATCTTGTGAGCTTGTTCATCTTCTTGATCAAAGTCAAGTGCTTGATCAATTACTCAGCTTAGGTCTTCCACTTAGATATTTGACCTAGTAGCCTGAGTGTACCAGTGTGACTCAACACTATTGAGCAACCTAGGGTTCTGGGTGTACTGAATCCTTCACCTTCGGCAAAGGCTGGAGTGTTGAGAATTAAGATCGGAGTGGCCGATCGACAGTAGGTTTGGGGTGTACCAAACTGAATTAGCGGACAATGCTTCTTGGCTAGGAGGGCGCGCATTGACTCGTAGCATTGATTCAGAGGACGTGGACGCATTGGCAGTAAGCCTTGGCTAAGGTTGGAAGCTCTATTTACAACGGTACTGCCTAGGTAATATTTGTTTCGTTTAACTTTCTAGTTAGTGATATTTTCCGTCTGGGCATGGTCCCATGGTTTTCCTTGGTTAAAGTTTTCACGTAAAAATCTTTTGTCTTGTGTGATTATTTTTTTGTATTCTCCTATTCGTATTGATTAGAACAAATGACGAAAAGAAAATATATATACCACGGAGGTATATTCAATTTGAATCGGTCATGAGAATCCTTTATCAAACAACTAAGGCATGCAATTTTCTCCCATACCATAGACCAGTAAAACTGTTTAGAAATATTTAATTTTAAATACCTAATCAACCCCCTTCTAGGTATTTTTGATTAAAGAGAATGGATCGGGGGTTATTTCAGTGGAGGCCTATGAGCCCTTTTTGGTTGTGGAGGCCTACGACCCCTTTTTGTTGTGGTTTTTGGTCTTCAAGCCTTGTAATTATTTCAAAGTCACTTAAAATGAATATAAATTAAGAAAGCAAAAAAAGAAGTGCAGATATTGTACCAATATAGTTGTCTCTCTCGGTGTCATACAACCTTAGAACAATGTAGGCTCTATCGGTCTTATCCAACTAACACATGCGAGACAGTCTGTCGGATCCAACCGACATTTGTTTCTTCATATCGGTGGCATGCAACTGACACTAAGAAAACTCGGGTTCTAGGAGAAGGATATAGAAATGATGTCAGTTATATACTATCGACACTCTCTATCGGTCTCATCCAACCAATATATGTGAGGCAGAGTCAGTTGGATTCAACTGACATTTGTCTGTTAATATTAGTGGGATCCAACCGATCTAAAAAAACCTAGTGAATCTGTTTGTGATCACAATATACATGGAACATTTAACAAAAAAAGATTATGATCACCATGCATTGAACAATTAACAAAAAAAAGATTATGATCACCATACATTAAATAATTAACAAAAAAAATTATGATCATCATACATGAAACAATTAACAAAAAAATGGATCTCAAGCCTCAATAACGTTATGGCACTTGTGGCTCAAAAAAGGCTCACAAGCCTCAATGAGTTTATGGCATGTATGCCTCAAAAAAGGCATACAAGCCTTTAAGTACAATTATAATTTTTCTTTTTTCTTTCTTTCTCTTATCATTTTCCATGCCATTTCCCTTTTTCTTGCGCTGCAACTTTTTTTTGCTTCTCTTCTTGTTGACGACTTCTCTTGGGCTTCACTAAATGCGCTTTCTATGCGATGCTGTGGGAGCGTGTCATTTTTTTGGTGCATCTGGAGGGAGTGGCTCGGTAGGATTTCTTCCTATTATTGTAACCTAATAAGGCGAACAACCATTGTCATGTTAGAAATAGAAAAAAAGAACTAAATCAAATTTTATTAACAGAAGAAGGTTGGATCCAACTAAAGTCGTCGTCAAAATTTCGATTAGATCTAACTAATAATAAGTAGTTGAGTTTTTCTTAATGTCGGTTGGATCCAACCAAAGTTGTCATCATAATTTCGGTTGGATCTAACTAATGAATTATGAGTTTTTCTTAATGTAGGTTAGATCTAACCAAACTTGTCATAGTAATGTCGGTCAAATCCAACCAAATCCTTTGAGTCATTTTATCAAATACCACAACTTCATTTTTTGACCTACCATTTTTACTTCCCTTCTTCGGCGTGGATTCAGAGAATCCAATGGTAGTTTTGCTTTGGCTAAAAAAGTACATGCCATCTCAGCGCTATCACCATCGTTGGATTCTTAGAATCCACGCCGAAGAAAAGAAGTGAAAATGATTGTAAAAAAGAAAAAAAATCGAAATAAGAGAATGTTTGAAAAAAAATTCACAAAAAATTCAATAAACAATTAGTTTTGAATTTATAAATGATAAAACTCAAGAAAACTAAAAAAAAAATAAAAATGGAGAATGGTTGTATGGAATAAGAGAAATCAAACTTAAAAAAGAAAAGAAAATAACTTAAAACTCAATGGAATGGCAACCAGATGGCATAGTATTGCTGGAAAGGTTTCGCAGGACGTTGTAATGTTGCTAGAGAACGTTGCCGGTGCTGACGACGGAGAAGAAAGGATAGAGAAACAGTCAGGAGGAAGAAAAACCAAACACTAAGTTTTTTACTCTTTGTTAATGAATAGGTGGGGTGCCTTTAAGCAATAGGGTGCCCACTGATTGTTTTTAAAATGGGTTGGGGCCTTATAACTTGGGTGCCCTTGGTAAGATTTGGGGTGTCAATAAAATTTACCAAATAGAAAACATCCCCTCGGAAAAGCCTCATGGCCTAGTGGTCAATAATGACATTTGTGGAATCTCTCGATTCAATGGGCCCACTGACACGTGAATGTTGGTCCACCACTAGACCTACACACCAAAATTTACCTTGATTGGTGATTCATCACTCCCATGGAATCTCTCGAATCCAACAATTATCGATCCCCAATCAGGTTGATTTTTAGTTCGTATGTTCATCACAGGTGGATCAATCATTCATGGGTGAGTGGCCCCGAAAGGGTCACGTGCTGACTTTTCAAGCGCCCCGCCATGCCCCCCAATGAGAGAGAAACTGCGGCAAAATTTGTTTACATGAACTCAAAAGTCTCCACCTACTCTCTCTCTCTAGATCTGCGCTTCTCTACTTCAAAATTTATGTAATTCTCGGGAAGGAATCCATCTAGGTTTATTTTTGAAGATCCGCAAAGGTTTCTTTCTGCTTTAAATTTCAGTTCGGGCACTAAATTTTTTTACTTCTTTTTGGTGGGAGGAACTAAAATTTTGGAGATTATTACAGGTAAAAAACTCTCATTTTTGCTCGTCGGAATTCTTCTCTGATTTTTAGTGTAGATCTGAACCTGTAATTTAAGCTTTCAATGCAATTCGAGCAATTGCATCTCTGATTCTTCTCTGAACCGAGTTCTTACTTGACGATGGAGTTCGTATATACATGTACAAACTCATGATCAATTTTGAAGTCCACTGAGTAGCTTCATCCGAGTACTGAGTTGCATTTTATAAATAATTGAGGGAGACTCAGCTCACCTAACCTCTGAATCGATTCAAACTAATCCGAGTCAATGATTAATTTACCTTCCTTTTTAATAAAAAATGTAGTATACATATTCAGTTCAAAAGTGAGTCGACTCAGCTGAGTTTATGTGCAACTTTCCGAGTTTTAGAACAACGGTGAGTCTGGTGACAATGTAGGAGCTTTAATGCTTTTGAGATATGTGCATTTTGTCGCAGAAAATCTGGACAATGGCTGCAAAGAAGCCCGGTTTGATTGCTTTATTTGATGTTGATGGGACACTTACAGCTCCAAGAAAGGTATTATGGCTTTATATATATATATATATATTTGACACTGTAAGTTCGATTTCAACGTTTATATCGGTGCATTGCTTCCCTTTTATCTATTCTGATTGGATCAACTTTCACTTACTGTTATAGAAATTATATCTACTCACAACTACATTTGTAAATTTTAATTAAATAGATCCACCACTTAATTTCCTAGCAATAGATTCCTTTACACGGCCTGTTTCTTGGACTCAATTTGAATCTTTCCCAGAGGCGTGGTGGGTCAATACAGTTGAGGCTTTGATGGACTCAGACATCTCAAACCGGTCTATGTAAAACTCAGCTAGTTTCAATGGGTGTTTTCTTTATTTTTCTGGATAAGTTGGGATTTAACCTATGATCTCAGTCGTAGTCACAGTGCGGAACATTAACCAATTGTGGTACAGTCTCAAGCCCTAAACTCAGCTAGTTTTGATAGGTTATGGTAAGCAATAGACAAGTAGAAGTGTTAGAAGTATATGTTTGTGTTTCTGACACAGTTAATTGATTATTTAACACAAAGGAAAAAATTAGAGAAATACTTAATATCAAGGACTTGCAGTCTGAATATAAAGCAATACTCACTTGCAGAAGAAATAATGCAACTGAATACAGGAAAGAGATAATATCAAAAGAGAGCACTTATCGGTTTAGTAGGCAGATAGGCCGAGGCATGTGTTGGACGCGCTGTCATAAGGTAGATTTTGTCCCTTCACTTGTACTGTGATGCTGTCCATTCACTGGACGTCTAAATAGCCTGACCGAAGATGGGTAGCAGTCTAAGACCTTCCATGCTTACGAATTCAACATTGGAATACCCTTCTATAGCAAAGTGATGAAAATATTCTTAGTGAAAAAAGTACGAAAGAAAGAAGTGTCTACCGATAGCTCTCTCGCAGAGAGAAGACACCCTTCAATATAGAGCTCCATTGAGAGCCGTCTATCCATAATAAATCACCCTAAGGGCTAAATGGTCCAAACTCCAAATTCATTTATAAAAAAAAAAGGTCCAAATTCCAAATTTTAAAGGAATTTCGACAAAAAAGATAGCTCATTAGAGCCAAAATCCTAAAGCCCGTTTGGACCTATGGCGTGCTCTGTGCTCGACCCGACCTGGCTTGGTGGGCCTTGGCATGGCACGCGTATATGGTATCACATATGCTCTACTGCTAGAACTTTACTAAGGCTTTTCCCAAGTAATATAGATATGCCACTCAAACTTTGTCCCTCTCCACTACGGACTAAAGATTCTACAAAAAAAAAAAAAAACACAAGTGAGGAGAAACTTTCAAAGTTAGCCCCCCAAAAATTTCACTCAAAAAATTGAAAGTTTCTATAGCTCAAAGAAGTGGGATTTTTAAAACATGTGTTAAAAGCACAAGTATCTTAGGTTCAAACATCTCTAGGTGCAAAAGAAACTTTAAATAGCAATCCCCCACATGAATGAAATTTAAAAATTGTGGGTATAATTGGAAATGCCGTGCTTCGATAAAGGAGTCTTTTGGACTTGAACCTTTATTTAGTGTAAGCCTATTGGGTTTACTAATTGTTCAATGAACATGATATTTTGAACTATTCAACTTTATAATGTAAATTGAGACAGCAAACTACACAAAATTTCTTCGGTTCACTGTCAAATTCATGAGCTTAATCCCAATATTCATGAGTGTTCCAAAGAATCAACCTAAATTCTCAACAAAAGTGGCTTTACTTGTGAATCTATCAAGAATGCCCTCCTGCACCCCACTTGATATCCAAGCTATTGACTCATTAAGAGTTTTAAAAAGTCAACCTTTTCATTATACATGTAGCACTATCTACACCATAGGTATGAGAGGGAGACAAGTCTCCAAATATAGTGTTTTTCACTAATCACTCACAACTAGTTTTTCCATTGAACCTAGATCTTGGGATCTCTATTCATATAGATTGGGTTTCCGTTACGGTGATTTATCAAACAATAGGCTTTAAGCCCATCCCCCTTGATGTCCTATAAATATCTCCCTGGTTAGTTCTTTTGTCAACAGATACATTAGATTTTGTTTTTATTTAATAAAATCAATTGTTATAATTCCATTAGAGAGCAATTGTTTTACAAAGTTGTGTCTTTGACGAATATGTTTGGATTTGCAATTGTAAGATTGTTTATAGCCTTTGCAATTGCAATGTGACTGTCATAGTGAATAGAAATGGCAGGCATTGGTTTAGCCGTTTAGGCCACGGTAGAATGTCCACCAAAAAATTCGTCATCCATTTGGCTTCCTCTTTAGATTTGTTTAAAGCGATAAATCCGATTCCTCAGCGAATCGAGCTATAAACGTTTGCTTAGTAGAATTCTAAGATACTATAACTCGTTAACTTGGATCCTCGGACCATTGCTATACTCTTCACAATTGGAAATTCGCACAAAATGTAAACCGTAATCTAATGTGTATCCCAAATATCTCAACACTCTAAAAAGTGCATCTAAATGATCATGTCATGGGTTACAGGTGTACCTACTTAGCCTACCTATAATTCAAAATGTACATTAAAATACCAATTATTCTTAAATATTCAAGTTAAGAAATGCTATCTCCCTTGTTTTTCAAGTTACAGTTGTGATCAAAAGAAGTTCTAGTTGGATTTAAATCACATTGATTAAATTTTTAACACTTTTTCTACATACTTGAGCTTCCCACAATGATCACACTTGAGCTTGTCTTTGTTATCTGAAATGGGTCCTTCCCGTCCACTCATCTTGCGAGGACCACTCTTACCTCCCCTAATGGTTTAGGAGGAAGGGACAAATGCAAGTTGATCGGGCACAAATGTGCGGCCATAGTGACTTTACGGCTTTCTTCACATAGCACAAGTGAATAAACCTCACTGATAGATGGGAGCTCCCCTTTACTTAGAATTTGTACCCTGATCAACTCATAATCAAAGTTCAAGCCTTCAAGAAATCGATTACTCGATCCTCCTCAATGAGCTTGCAATGAATACTGGCATCCTTCATACACCGTCATTGAACAACTCGGTTGTGGTCAAGTTCTTCCCGTTTACCTTGGAGAGACGAAAAATAGGCAGCTAAGGTCTTGTCTCCTTGACTGAGAGATTGGGGCAGTTGATAAACCATGGCGATATTGTGACGTTGAGAATAGGTATGAGCAACAATGTCCCACACACCTTGGCTGTCTCCAAAAACAAAATGCTCGACTAATGCTAGCTTAAATGGGGTTGAAAAGCCATGAGATAACAATGGACTTTCACAATCCCATTTCTCAAAGAGAGGTTCATCATGTTATGGTGCTTGAATCTTCTTATTTATGTAACCAACCTTTCCTCTACCATGTATATATCGTTTGGTGGATTGAGATTATTCCAAATAGTTTCTCATTTAACTTGACTGTAGTGATTTGCAAGTTAGGGTGGTCCCCTTGGCTACCCATTAGAGACAATCCTAGTGAGGTCACTTCCGAGCCTCCCAAAGACGACATCCGTACTCGAAATCTTCAACTATGGGTGCAACCGCTCCAAAGAAGTAGTAGACTACAAGAATCAAGCACCCAAAGGGAAACTAACCATGCACAAGCTAAGCTCGAGTAGCTAGGGCAGCCAAAAATGGCAAAAAAAAAATAGGGGTATTGTTCATGGGTACTATTCACAGAAGTATTGTTGACGGGTACTGTTAATAGGGATAAATCTTCGTCGGTCGCTTAAAACTCCACAAAATGAACCACGGCTGGATTCTTCGAACTCCAATTTTTGCCGCGAACTAGACCCTACCAGCCAAACATGACAAATTACTCTCCTTTGGAGCTGGGAAGAGAGAAACTCGAAATTGAATTTTCTATGATTTCCTCAGAAAATCCCATATTTGATGCCATAAATCATGCCAAAAATCTCACAAAAATTACGATAATTCTTCTAAGAATACCATTCATTAATTAACATGGATGAAGCTTCGAAAGATGTAGAGTTTGGAGGGGTTGTACGAATGTCTACACGATTCGTTCGACTAAAGGAGAGCTACGCAGGTGTGACTGTTTATAGCTGGGTTTTCCTTCTTAAACCTACTCTGAAACCAAGTACGAAGACAAAGAAAAGAAGGAGAAGAAGAACAAAAAGAAGGAAAGGAAGAGCAAGGAGGAAGAGGAAAGAAGAGAAAGATGGGGGGTATCGGAGTTAGAGTATTAAGATCTTCTTCTAAGCTCTTTTATGATAAATTTTTTTTACAATACCAAGTATGTCCCATATAAGTAAATGACCATGTACATGGGAACTAAAACATTTCTCAACAATACCCATTTTGTAAAACAAACAGAAGAGAGCACTTATCAGTTTAGTAGACAGATAGGCTGTGGCACGCGTTGGACGTGCTGTCCTAAGGTAGATTTCGTCTTTACACTTGTATTGTGATGCTATAAGAGTAGAATTTTAGGGTTTCAGGAAGAGAGGAGAAGAAGAGAGAAAAAGAAGAAGAGAGAAAAAGAAGAAGGGAAAGGGTTGGAGAGTTTAATCTACCAACGTCCCACAATATTATTTATATTACTAGGTCAAAACAATTACACCCACATTAATATCTCCACCCACCATATATCTTATATTATATTCTCCCTCATACTGACAACACTCCCCCTCAAGTTGGTGCATGAATATCGATCATGCTTAACTTGTCCAAACAAGCCCGAAATTGAGCAACCGCAACACCTTTGGTGAGAACATTGGCCACTTGTTCTGACGTAGGCACGAATGGTGTACAGATTACTGCCGAAGTAACTTTCTCGCGAATGAAATGTCTATCCACTTCGATGTGCTTTGTTCTATCATGTTGCACGGGATTATGTGCAATGCTTATGGCCGCCTTGTTGTCACAATATAACGACATAGATCCTTCAATCGGGAAACCTAGCTCCCTAAGTAAAATTTTGAGCCATAGTAGCTCACACAGACCATGGGCCATAGATCGGAATTCGGCTTTCGCACTTGACCGAGGTACCACTTGCTGCTTCTTGCTCCTCCAGGTTACTAGATTGCCTCCCACAAATGTGCAATAGCCTGAAGTAGGTCAGTCTATCATCTTGGGCACCAGCCCGATCTGCATCAGTAAAGCCTTCAACCCTCGTATGCCCATGACGACGAAATAACAATCCCTTCCCTGGGGATGACTTCAAGTATCTCAAGATACGGTTAGTAGCTTCCAAGTGCGGTGTGCGAGGCGCGTGCATGTCCTGGCTTACCACACTCACGGCATATGCAATATCCGGTCGTGTGTGAGCTAGGTAGATGAGGCGTCCCACGAGTCTCTGAAAGCTACCCACATCCTCAAGGAGTTCTCCTGATTGACCATCTAGCCGATGGTTTGCTTCAATCGGGGTATCAACAGGTCGTGCCCCCAACATGCCTGTATCCTGAAGTAAATCCAATACATATTTCCTCTGGCATATGTATATCCCCTCATTCGATCTTGCAACCTCAATGCCCAAGAAGTACTTTAAGGTGCCTAGATCCTTAATTTCAAATTCAGTTGCCAAGAAGCTCTTAAGTCTGGAAATTTCTGTTGCACAGTTCCCTGTGACAATAATGTCGTCCACATACACAATTAGGATAGTCGTAGTCCCCCCTACTCGTCTGATAAAGAGTGTGTGGTCTGCCTGACCCTGGTTGTATCCCAATTGTTTAACTGCTCCACTGAATCTTTCAAACCATGCTCTTGGTGACTGTTTCAAACCATACAGAGTTTTCTTCAACTTACACACTCTCTGCATGTCATCAGACACCCGGAACCCCGGAGGGGGGAGCATATAAACTTCTTCCTTCAAGTCACCATGGAGGAATGCATTCTTAACATCGAGCTGTAGTAGCGGCCAGGACTGACTTGCTGCGAGTGAGAGAATAACCCGAATAGAGTTTAGTTTGGCTACAGGAGCGAATGTCTCATTGTAGTCAATACCATATGTCTGAGAATAGCCCTTAGCCACCAGCCGTGCCTTGTATCTATCCACAGATCCATCCGGTTTGCATTTCACTGTATAGACCCACTTACATCCAACCGGCTTCTTGCCCTGTGGTAACCGAACCAGTTCCCATGTGTTATTTTTTTCCAGTGCGTTCATTTCCTCAACCATCGCCTCCTTCCATCTGGGTTGTGCTAGAGCCTCTGTGACAGAAGAAGGAAGAGTAACAGAGGACAGAGAGGTAACAAAAGATTTGTAGGATGGTGATAAGTTATCATAGGAAACAAAATTAGCAATAGGGTGTTGAGTACAGGATCTCTTTCCTTTCCGAAGAGCAATAGGAAGATCAGAACTACTATCACATAAAGAAGGGGAAACCAAAGGGGAACCAAATGAGGAATTACCTGGATCCAGTGAGGAGGAGTCTTGACCTTGACATTCAGGAATGGTCTTTGTCTCCCTTACTCTACGACGAGTATAGACTTGCAGCTCCCCCTGCTTGCTAGTGTCTCTGTCATGCATAATAGTATCAATAACTGGATCATCTAATGTCACGGGCAAAGCAGGGGTCACATGCCGTTCCTCACACCAACTACTCTCCCCCTGAGGATCGGCAGGGCTAGCAGCGGAAAAAAAAGAAGCCGATTCTAGAAAAGTGACATCCATAGTAACAAACCTCCTTCGTGTGGGAGGATGATAGCATTTATACCCCTTCGAGCTTGAGGAGTACCCTAAGAACACACATTTAAGTGCTTTAGGGTCCAACTTTGTCCGATGAGGGCCAAGGATATGGACGTAACAAATACAGCCAAAGATTTTCGGAGGAACCGCAAATGGAGGACTAGAGGGACGAAGGAACTGAAAAGGAGTGTGGAACTGAAGAGACCGAGACGGCATACGGTTGATGAGAAAGGCGGCAAGAAGCACGGCATCAGACCAATAAGTTTTGGGAACATTGTACCACAAAAGGAGAGAACGAACCACTTCCAGTAGATGTCGATTTTTTCTTTCGGCCACCCCATTTTGTTGCGGGGTGAACACACATGAATTTTGATGCTCAATACCATGCTCTGCCAAGTACAACTTCAACCTCCCATACATGTACTCCCCCCCTTGATCAGATCGGAGAACTTTTATACACTTTCCAAACTGGGTAAGGATTAGTTTGTGGAAGTTCTGGAAGATAGAAAACACTTCATCTTTAGATTTCATAACAAATATCCATGTGCACCTAGAGAAATCATCCACAAACGAGACAAAGTAGCGATAACCAAAAATGGAAGTAACCGGGGACGGGCCCCAAACATCAGAATGAATCAAATCAAAAATAGCATTGCTTTTATTACCCTATGGTGGGAAAACAGAACGAGTGTGTTTGGACAGAGCACACACTTCACAATAAAGTTCAGACAGCGATACAGACTGAAACAATGCAGGAAATAAGAGACATAAATATGGAAAAGACACATGACCAAGACGAGCATGCCAAGACAGTAGCTGCTCCTTATTGAAACTATTATTATGACTACGAGACTGCAACGCTGCTGGAACTGTGGGAGACGCATCTAGGAGATAGAGACCATTCACTTCACGTCCAGTGCCAATCGTCCTCCTCGTGACCAAGTCCTGAAACACATAATGAGAAGGAAAGAAAGTGACACAACAATTCAGGGTTTTTGTGAGAGAGCTAACAGAAAGCAGGTTAGTATCAAACTTGGGAACATGAAGGACAGAGGATAAAGAAATCTCAGATGTGGCTATGACACGACCTTTCCCAGAGACAGAGGAAAGGGTGCCATCTGCGATGCGGACTTTATCAGCCCCAGAACCCACAGAATAGGAAGAAAATAAGGTAGACATACCCGTCATATGCTCTGAAGCCCCCGAATCAATAATCCAGGGTGAGGAAGAAGTAGAGGCGGAAACATGATGGGCAGAACTGATGGTACCTGACTGGGCAAATGCAGAAGTGGCCGAAGGTCCATCCAAGTGGGCCATAAAGCGCCGTATATTCTCGAGCTCCTCTCGAGAAATAGTAACTGGTGGTGTGTCCGAGGAAGGGGATGGATCTGTAGGAGTATCCATAGCAACGCTGTGGGCAGTGGGAGGTGCGCGTGACGACGGCAGGGACGACTGCGGGGGTCGTCCAACAATATTCAAACATTTTTCTTTACTATGGCCCTTCTTGCCACACCCCTCACACATATGAAGACTCCAACATTTATCTTGACTGTGGCCTTTCTTGCCACAATGAGCACAAGTAGGTGGAGGACCTTTAGGGCGATGCTGTGGTGGTTTCTGTGATGATGAAACTGCAGCCAGGGCAGACTTTTCATGTTTGGGAAGATGAGACATGACATCTCTGCGACTTTCTTCACTTTGAACATAGGCGTATACTTGGTTAAGCGAGGGTAAATCATCTTTACTGAGCAACTGGACACGGGCTAACTCGAAATCAGCATTCAAGCCAGCAAGGAACTCATATATCCTGTTCTGATCCACCAACGTGCGATATGCCTTACCATCTGTGGTACAGGCAGGGGTAAAAACTTGATAATAATCAAGCTCCTCCCACATGCTACGAAGCTTAGCAAAATACTCGGCCAAAGGCAAGTCTCCTTGACGAAGAGTGGCAATGCTCTGGCGCAACTGATACACACGAGCAACATTCTTTTGCTGGGAATAGGTCTGAGATGCAGAGTCCCAGATCTCCTTTGCAGTAGTATGAAATAGGAATCCTCGACTGATGTGGGGCTCCATAGAGTTAAGAAGCCACGACATAACGGTCAAATTGCCCGATTCCCATTTCTCAAACTCGGGGTCATCCTCTTTAGGGGCCACTAGACGGCCAGTAAGATATCCTTGTTTTCCACGGCCACCAATAAACATCTTGGCAGTCCTAGACCATTCCAAATAATTTTTTCCAGCTAGCTTGATAGTGGTGATCTGCAACACAGGGTTTTCATATGGAGTAGGGGCTGAAACTGGGGGGCCGGTAGGCCTGGAGACCACATCTGAGGCTCCGGATGCATCTGACGTCGGCATAGCTGCGTCACAAACAACAAATAACAAGCAAATAATAGAAAAAGACCACCCAATAAACAGCTACCAGGATCTGAGACAAACCGGAGGCACAACGGAGATCGAAACGAGTCAAACGACTCAAGCCACGCTAACCAAGAGATCACGGAGTGATGGGATCATCCCAAAGTTCCAACAAAGCATCCAAGAAAGGATTAAAGGCATAGGGGAGCCAACCAACAGTGATTGAGGGTGTTCGTGATGCCCAATAAGGGCAAAAAAGTCGCCGGCGGTAATAATAGGGGGGAGAAATCGATCCCTCAGCCTCAATACTCCACCAAACTTGAAATAAATGGCATAGGCCTGTAGGTAATAATGGGAGGGACCAAAACGAAGCAGCAATCGAAGCCAAGAAGCTTTGAAAGAGGTCGCAAATCACCACGAACTGAAACGAGCCTGTTTTTCAATATTTTAGAATATCAGCCATAACATGCTCAAAAAATGTCCAAAAAATTCCCAAAAAATCACCAAAATTCCTAGAAAAATGTCATCTACTGGAAGGTGAAGGTTTTGGAGATCTTGAGCACCCTGTCCATACAGTTGATGACGTCAACGATGACGTCAGCAATGTTGATCACCCCTTGAAGGTCTGAGGCGTGAGGAGATTCACCCCTGAAGTTTTTGTGCGGATTCGATTCGCTATGCTCTGATACCAAGTAGAATTTTAGGGTTTTAGGAAGAGAGGAGAAGAAGAGAGAAAAAGAAGAAGGGAAAGGGTTGGAGAGTTTAATCTACCAACGTCCCACAATATTATTTATATTACTAGGTCAAAACAATTACACCCACATTAATATCTCCACCCACCATATATCTTATATTATATTCTCCCTCATACTGACAACAATAAGTTCCCCGTATGTCCACCCTTAAGATTCATCAGCTTGACCGAAGATAGGCAACACTCCAAGACTTTTCGCCTTCACTAATTCAATAGTTTTATACCCCTTTCAAAATATAACAAAGTAATGAAAATATTCTTGTACGGAAGAAAGAAGTGTATATTGATAGCTCTCTTTATATGGTCTGTGTGTTTGCAAAAAAGAAGACACTCCTCAATATATAGAGCTCTAATAGAGAGCCGTTTTGCCCTAATAACTCACATTAAGGGATAAATGGACCAATAACATTCACATAATTAAATAAAAATGGTAAACTAAATAAAATAAAGAAAATGATAAAAAATGTTTCCAATATTCAATAAGAAGAGAGTGACAAATTTCAAAGGAATTTTGACTGAGAAGATAGTTCATCAGAGCCCAAAGCCCATTCGGGCTTGCGATCCACGCCTGCACTCTCACCCGACCCGACCCGAAATAGCGTGGCGTGCTAGCGTGCGCATGCGGTATCATATATGCTTTACTACTGAAACTTTACCAAGGCTTCTCCCAAGTGACATTTATATGTCACTCAAACTCAGTCCCTCTCCTATGTGGGACTAAAGATTCTACAAAACAAAACACGAGTGAGAAGAAACTCTTAAAGTTTTCCCTCCAAAAATGTCTTTTAAAAAATTTAAAGTTTCTAAAGTTTGAAGAAGTGAGATTTTGAAGCACACGTGTTAAAAACATTATGTCTTATGTTCAAACCTCCCTAGGTACAGACGAAACTTTAAATAACAAGGAGTACTCTTTTAGCTTATTAATACACATGTACCTAATAAAAAAGGATGACTTACGAATTTTTATAGGACGGATACTATTTGCTATCCGGTAGTTAAGTTAGGTCAATTGTGGGTCAAATTTGTTGGAGTAGTCTCTGTAAATTATGCTACTTTGGTTTGTGCTAGTTCTATATCTTATAAACTTGTACCACTACAGGTATCGACTCCAAAGATGTTAGAGTTCATGAGGAACCTTCGGAAGGTATTTTATTGCTGCTATCATTCATTTCGCCGTAGAAAAGAGAGTAATTTTGATACTCAGATCTTTCTTTCCAAATTTGATATTTTTTTTATTAAAGAAAAATTAGCACGACCAAACACATCCCTTCCAAATGCTAACAGTTTTGTCTACCATCAGGTTGTTGCAGTTGGTGTTGTTGGAGGATCTGATCTTGTTAAGATATCGGAGCAGCTTGGGAAGACAGGTATGTTCTGACTAGCCCTTGGCTTTTTGCATGTAAAGGAAAGTAATCTGAAGGAACTTATAAAATCTGGATGCTGTTAGTTGCCTCAACATGCTCTACAATTTTTTTTTGCTAGTTAAGAAAAATTTATATTAAAATAAAAATGGACAGTACAATTACACAAGACAGGGTGAGGGACTGCATCACCATGAGATCAAACATCCCAACTAGGTTGGCACCCTAGATCTCATCAATCATTTGCACATCTCACCACAGAATTCAACCAACAAATCTATAATAGGATTTCATAGGGTCCTCAACACAAGTGAGGAAGCTCGGTCTATGGTCCCACCATTGTCTATGTCCAATGGAAGAGAACATTCCACATTTGCTGTTTTGTCATCACTAAAGTTAGTCTCCCTCCATGTGGAGCTTATGAGTATCCACTCGATTTTTGTACAGACAGTGTCCCACATCCCTTGATATACCATTTGACTTCAAATTTGAAGCTTTATTTCTCGTGTGAAAAAGGATGTAGTTTGTTCTACATTATGAACCTTGATAATGTCTGCAATTGGTGTAGTTTTCCTTTCTATTAATATTGTTCCTGTTTAAAGATTGGAATCTTTTGAAAGTATCATGGATGATGTTTATCAATTTCTTGTGATAAAGATATAAGGGAAGAAGAAGAAGCAAAATGACCAAATGTGTTTGCAGAAAGGATCTTTTTTGTACTATTAGCTTTTCTCCCATGGCCTTTGCTTTTGTTGACAATGTGTGCTTGGAAGACCTATTTTGATGGAAAATGGGTACTATATGCTTATGCTGTAAAGATCTTTCGCTTTATTTGCTTTCATACCATGTAACAAGGGCACAATACTTTTAGGGTTTCTGTTATGTCGAAAAGTATTGATACAAATATACACATGTCGATACGTCTTGACACACATTTTGACACATTTGTGTCATCCCTTATTTGAATGATTTTTTTTATTAAAAATGATTTTTAAAAGAGGGCTCGTGTGTTTCATCCTCCATACAATACTTTATTAAGTTGTTAAACACTGCTATAGTTAAACAGTGCTATAGTTGTTTGGTAGTCTTTTCTTTTATAAATCTATCTGTATCTATGATGATATTGGACAGCTCCATAGCATATGGAAATATTTTCTTTTACTTTTCATATATTTTTTCCTTATTTTCATTTTAGAAAAATTTCTGGTTGAATAACTAAAACATCATATTATATACATGTGTATGATGTGTCTGCGTTCAGGCTTCTTAAAGGCGTTGTGTCAGGCACCGCACATATGTGTCACCATGTCATTGTTAGCTAGCTTTCATATAGATGAGCCCCTCCTTATTAACTGGAAGAAAGACAGAACCTCAACGCAACAAAATGTGCATTTCACCGTTATTACATTAATCGGATCATAAAGCGCGCGCTTTAGAAATATTGCAATAATAAATGTACAAATTTGAAAATCTAAGAAAAGAAAAGAAAAGAAAAGGGAGCTTCTTGGGTTTGAGTTTTCAGACAGAAAATGTCTATCCTTAAGAACAATATCTTGGCACATGTCTCATGTACAGTGGGTAAGGAACCACCTATGAATGGGCTCCACCTAGAAGATTTCGTAAGTCAAAATCAGCATGTTCTGCTATTTTTGACCATTTGATCTGTTGATTTGTCTTTTGGATCTTTCCTAGATTTTCTTCACCATCTAAAAGAATAGAGCAAAATTTAATGGTTGAGGTAATTCAACCATATTGACTTTGGTCCATATATCTCGTAGGTGGGACCCATTAATTGTTAGATCCTGGTCCTCTGCATATCAGACACAGGTCCATGTATTGTGCTTAAGGACCCTTGTTTAGAGTATGATAATTCAGTCTCTAGATTTCCTAAATGAAAAAGAAAAATAGTTTCAATTCATCCATATTCAAACGTTCTGCATCTTATTTTCTTCAACATGCCATACAGGAATAGCCATATAGAATACTAACTAGCCTGAAACTCTATACATTCAACCTTTTAGTGAATTGTGCCATGTAGGATTTTTGTCAGATATAATTAGAGTTGAATTGCTAATCAATTTAGTTTTGAACTGTAGGACCTTTAACAATGTTATATTCTACCTTTGTATGAGTTCAAATGTGGTCTCCACTTCATATTTATGTCATAGTACTTGTGCACAGGGAAATTACTGTTCCATAAGTCATATTTCTTGAAAAATCTTCAGGTAAGGTAACAACTATTTCATTGCAAGGTATAACATCTCTGAACCATTTCTTGCCCCTGCAGTTACTGATGATTATGATTACGTCTTTTCTGAAAATGGTCTTGTGGCTCACAAAGATGGGAAGCTTATTGGCACCCAGGTATATTTTCTTTCAAATATTTCACCAAATTAATTCTATTAGACAACCTCTTTAGTGGGAAGTTTAGAGCTAATTGAGGTGTGTTATATGGGATTGGGATCACATTGATTGTGATTGCATTTTATAGCCTGTGCCAGCCAAGCATTATTAATTATGTTTATAAACCATTAATGAAGAAGAGTAACGAATGTTATTTTAGTCGACCACTGAATAGAAATATAACCTGGGACAGGTTTTGGTGTGCTTCAGCGAACCTGTTAGTATTCTTGAGGCTTTGATGAGAATTTGTGTTAACGTATCTGTATTCATATTGACTCTAGCAAGCTACCATCCAGTTACATTACCTTTTGAGTTGTGTACCCACACAGTACCATATTAGACACATCTTTCCCATAGATGATACTGTGTGGCCATTGTGTAGTGAAGAAGAAACATTAGATCATCTTCTCTTACACTGTAACTTTACACGTTGTGTTTGGTTCAACCGTTTAAGTCTCACTGGTCTATTAGATTGGAGCAAGTCAGCAATCTTTCCATCTCACAGTGGGTTCAAAGTTGGCTAGATTTACCTATCTTTCTCATCTTGATAAGGACGAAATGGGGAGCCATGGCTGCTACCATTGCTTGTACAATATGGAAAGAGCACGTTGTTTAGCAGTGTTTGAAGGAGTCAAAAAATCACCTTAATGGGTACTTCACCGAGTTTATTCTTCAATCTCTCCTCCAAAACACATGAACTCCAACCATCTTGGAAACTCGACCAATAAATCCAAAGTAGACAAAGACACATCATGGACTGTTTCACAGGAAGGTGGGGTCAAGATAAATTCAGATGCTTCCTTCATAGTTGGTCTAGGAGCAGCAAGTACAGGAATAATTGCAAGAAATACACGAACTACTAGCATTAAAGCCTCCTCAGCTGAAGAAATAGAAGCTAATGCATTCAGGGAAGGGGCGCAACTTGCATGAGAATTGGAACTATCCCACATCGTGCTTGAAGGAGACGCAGAAGCAGTTATATATATATATGCGCAACTTGCATGAGAATTGGAACTATCCCACATCGTGCTTGAAGGAGACGCAGAAGCAGTTATATATATATATAATGTAATTAATTTTTTATGTTGGGGTTTTGTGTAGTGGAAGTCAGATATACATCTCAGTCCTGTGACAAAGCATCTCATATATAGCAGAATAGGCTCTTGAGAGTCGAGGCTTATGGTCATGACTGACTATCCTCCTAACTGGCTTTGCACAATTTTGCTCTCTGACTCTCGTTACCTTAACCACAAGGAGGGGGATGCCGAAGGCAGGGCTAGTGACTGTAGTGAAGTCGCAACAAGGTAGCCGTACTGGAAGGTGTGACTGGATCACCTCCTTTTCAAGGAGAGCTAATGCTTGTTGGGTATTTTGGTTTGACACTGCTTCTCTGCGGATGAAATGGGGAGCCTAGTTCTTCATTGGCCCTATTTGCCAATCTATGCTAGCATAGCCTTGCGCCAATGGATAGCTTTGCAAAACGGATAAACATGAATGATGGAAATGGAAATAATTGTCCCTTTCATGATGGAAGTTTGGTTTTTGTATTTGGATAAACATGCTATAATGTTTTTAGGTAATGTTGTAACCAACTTTCATGGTAGATTATCCCTCTTAAGTAAAGCTTGGAGTTCTCAAGCAACACAACCAACTTCAATTATTTATTGTTACATGTTTTTTTTCTTGAATCTGATAACTTTAATTGTTAATGAGGTCATGGACTCATGGGTTTCTCTTTGTACCACCAGAGCTTGAAGTCATCCCTTGGAGAAGAAAAACTCAAGGTGAGACCTTTCTCCTACTACCTGCTACTACTATTAACAGTATTTGTAACTTGAGTGACTCTAACTTACCTGTCCATTACAAACTAATGTCATTTTACGCATGCAAGTTCACACACAAGGGTTGAGACATTATTAGATGGGTCTCACATGGAGATTTTCCGTGCCAAAACTGAACATTCAGATGATCATAACAATCTATCCAATCTACCTACATAATCTTTTGGATGGTTCAAAAGTGTGGTGAATATTCCTAAAACAACTTATAGAAAGCTTGTATGGTCATCCAGTTGGGTCAGTTTTTGGCGTGAGAGATCTCTTGGTCAATCGGTTGGTACCTGTTGAATGGTGGGTCGTATCTACTGATCAAGAAAACAACTGGTGGGTCTCATCTACTTCCTGTGAACCCCCTTTACAGATACACCTAGGGTCTACGTGAATCTTACTTGGATTTCCTCTTTGTTAAGGAGTTGTCACAGATTGGTAACGTTTGTGCAGGAATTTATTAATTTTACACTTCATTATATTGCTGACTTGGATATCCCAATAAAAAGGTTAGTGAAAACTGAGGCACATTTCTTTTTGAATGTTAAATAAAACATAATGTAAAGATCCTTTTTCTTTTAATTGCTTCTCTAGGGGAACATTCATAGAGTTCCGAAGTGGGATGCTTAACGTATCACCAATTGGACAAAACTGCAGTCAAGAAGAACGGGATGAGTTTGAAAAGTATGACAAGGTTCACTTCCTTTCTTGCTGGTGAATAAAATGAAATTATGTCTTTATACTATAATCCCTTTCGCCAGATACTCGAATATTTCCTGAAAAAATAAAATTTTCAGGTCCACAACATACGCTCGAAAATGATCTCTGTGCTTCGACAAAAGTTTGCGCACCTCAACCTGACATTCTCCATTGGAGGACAGATAAGCTTTGATGTGAGTGAGCCATAATCTCTGTATACACATTGATGTTTCTCACACACTCAGTTAAATGAAATATAGAAGGGAAGAGATGAGTGGTTGAACTAATTTTCTGGCTTAATGCTTGTAACAGGTATTCCCTCAAGGTTGGGACAAGACATATTGCTTGAAATACCTTGATGATTTTCATGAAATCCACTTCTTTGGGGACAAAACTTACAAGGTAACCTTTTTTATTTCTTTATTTCTTTTTTTTTTTTTTTTAATTTTCTACTGGCTTCATCACTTTTGAACCTACTTTCCCTTGCATCACATTCCCCTACTCCGAAGCATTACTTGCCCATTACCCTTGATTGGTGATTCCTTTTCCCACAAGCAATTCGTATATCAGTCATTTGTTCATAAGCTTTATTTCTTTTGGTTGGGCACATAGTCACATACCTCAGTTGGAAATTACCGGATTCAACTTGCGTGCACTTTTCCTTTATCAGCGGGTCAGTTTTACTTTAAGCTTAGGCCCTTTGAAAAAGCAGTACTTTCGGTGGGGTAGTTCTATCTTCACAATCTTGAAATTGCGTGCAATTTTACCTATCTAAAAGAAATGTACTTAGTAAATTTTCTTCATAATTTATTTAGTTAACTATATTTTCTCTTCACCAAAAACAGACTATTCACGTATTCCTTAGATCTAAACAAACTTGATTTTTTGTTTGAGCAGGGAGGAAATGATTATGAGATTTATGAATCAGAGCGAACAGTGGGCCACACAGGTATCTCTAATCCATACCATGTAATGAATAGTTGATTTAAGAATGCTCTGACATTTGCTATTCCACAAGAAGAGTAGCCTAGCCCCACGGGTGGCTGAGGAGGCATCTTAACTGTGAGGGACTTTTTATTTTCTTTAATCCTAGACCTAGAATTCTTAGTGTTTCTAGAACAGATTACTTGGAACAGTCTACCAAAGCCAGAACCATGACCAAGAAAAATTCAATATTGTTCTGGTGGTCAAAGTCATGAACAGGAGCTGCTAAGTTTGATTCAGGCTCAATACTGAACCAATAAGCACTCCTTGAATGTTGAAAAAACTTTTAAGTATTGGACAAGCAAAAAGACCTTCAATGGATGCCACGTTTATTCATGAATCTCATCATTTACTTTAAAAAGAAAACAGAAAAAATAAAGAAATTGACATGTAGGTAGGTAAACCAACATTGTCCATGCACTGATTGTTTGTTTAGATGTGTTTAGTATAGACCTATGTAACAATGACACGGATGTGTCGGTGTCCGAGTCCGACACTGATACGGGGTGTCTGACATGGCACCTTTAAGGAGCCTGAAACATGGACACGTCCTTGCACATTTATTGTGATTAATATTTTAGTTATGTTTAAACCAACAATTATTTTTTAAAACTAAAAATTAGCAATATATATATATATATATAGATATGGGCTGGGATAGAATGACTAATGGAATTCTTACTAATGGACGTGGGGCCCACATGCAGATGAGTTAAGGGATGATTTTTGGTGATGGTGATCTCCTCATCATGGAGATCACCCTCACAAATCAGTAATTTTTAAAACTCCTAACCCTACCAAATACGGACCTAAATTTAACGGTGAAAATGGATGGTCCAAAATGTTTCAATTTTCAATCTACTTTTCACAAGGCTACAAGTGTTGGAAATGGCTGATTTATTGTGTGGTTGATATCCACATTGAGAAGAATGTTATCACCAAAAATCATCCCTTAACTCATCCGCATGTCGGCCCCACGTCCATTAATAAGAATATTAGTAAGAATTCCATTAGTCATTCTATCCCAGCCCTATATAATAACTATAATTTTTTTTATTCAATAAACCTGGTTTCTTTAATAGGATACAATTATCATAATCATACATCATGCAGTCATGCTACATATCACACCATGTCAAATGACACTACTAAATGCAGTATTCATCTAGCAAACAAAAACTAATGGTATCAATGAAGCAAATTATTAAGATAATACCATATCGTTTTTGTGAACTGGGTAGTGCAAAATTTAAAAAACTGGAGCTAACCATATCACTGAATTGTGTAAATATGGTTTTGAATGTTCGAAACCCGTAGACCCTAAAGAAATCTTCTGGTTCAGAATATTCAGCTGTAGCATCGATGGCTCAAGTTCTTTTGGGATTTTCTTTCCTATTTGCTACATTAGGTCCTTTATCGTTATTTCCTATTAGGATGTTGCACTGATTTGAGTTATATGCTCATTCTATTTTACAGTCACCAGCCCTGAGGACACTGCAGAACAGTGTACATTTCTCTTCCTTGCCTAGCAAATTGGAGGTTCTAAGCTTTCAGCAGCCTATTATGTGCTCAAATTATTTGTCATTGTAGTTTCTAAGTTAGCAAAATTTAATTTTTTTAAGCAATCAATCTTAAATCTGTAACGATTCACACACAAAAAAGGATCAAATTTGATGGGGAGATCTTATTTCTTCCATATTTATATCCGAAAAGAAAAACGATTAATGAGCGAAAAATGATTAACTAGCGAATTGAATGGGGAGATATTAATTTCGTCCACATTTGTATTCAAGGGAAGGATTACATAGACTGCCATTTTTACCCTCTCATTACTCACTATAAAGCATCACATTCTCATGTAAAATGCTTGAAGAAAAGGACTTGCAATTCAGCGCTTCTAGTGGACAAGCTCAAACGGCGCATCATTATGCAACCTGGCTACGTGCTGGTGCATTCACCCGGCCGAAAAAAGAAAAGAAAAAAAAGATGATTATAGGAAGAAGAGAGAAGTTTGAACAGCTCAATGTGGTCCCTGATTTTTCAAGTCAATGACATGCAGTCTGAAACTACCTGTTTCAAGCCGTGAACTATACTATCATACAGTGGTGGAGCCAGGATTTTGTCCCGGAGTGGGGGCAAGGCGGCAAGCGACCGTCGAAGTGGGCAGATGGGCCCACTGACCGTTTGGATATTTATCCCATCCTTTGGGTACTAAAAATCTGCATTTTTTGATGATTTTTAGCTGCCGGTACCCAATGTTTTTGAATCCAACAGCTAGAATCATGCCTTAAAAAGTACTAATATCTAAGGGCTAGAGATTGTCTATCAGGGTGATTTTTGGTGTGAATATGGGCTAAACATCCATGCGGTCAGTGGGCCCATAGAGCAGCTGTGTGTGTGTGTGTGTGTGTGTGTGTGTGGGGGGGGGGGGGGGGGGGGGGGGGGGGGGGGGTGGGGGGGTGGGGGGGGGTGGGGGGGGGTGGGGGGGGGGGGGGTCAACAAGGTCCGCAGTTTGATATTTCTAGCTTTTTACAACAAAAATATTTCTCGATTTTTTAAAGTAACCAAGTTTGCAACAAAGACTCACCAGTCACCAGGCCTTGCATTTACGGTTTAGGCTTGACCCACTAATTTAGGTCTAGGTCGGCTCTTGGACCATCGTATCAGGCCCAACCCAAGTCAACTTAGCAGGGGCCCATCTGCAAGTGGACACATCACGTTTATCCCCATTCATATTTTAATTAGGAAAAGTGTTTTGTTTTAATGAAGGTTACATATATTTTGTCCATCACACTTTACCTTATACATGATCCACTTGAGAATCAATCTGAACCATTCAGTTTGTTGGTAGCCCATTATACATACAAATCAGCGAAATATCCGATCTATTGACTTTCTTCGAGCAATTAAACTACTTTTTCTTAATCATCCAAGATTTAAATGCTCAATGGATCAATTAATATAGCAGGATACGATTTTTGGGCAACCAAAAGTGGTCCACCAATTGAACGGCCCAGATAAATTCAGAAGTCAACTATATGTACAGAAGGAGACAGGCAGGCTTTGGGAGCTTTAGGCCGTGTGACGTCGAGTTTTGCAGGACATGTTACGTGTGAATTCATCCAAAGTTACCGAGTTGCATGAAATCAAGTTCTCATGAAGTAATGATTCAGTGTGTATGTACTAAATTAAAATAATCCATGTGCCCACAACACGTGGACCTAAGAATTGGCATATGCGTGTACGTGGAAATGGGGGCCCACAGGATATGCTGAGCATTGATTATTTGGGGCCCCACGGACAAATCTAAGTATGCAACTGTTTATACGTACTAAAAAGTTAAAAGTATGCAAACATTGTCAGTACTGTTTGTCCCTTGAAAAATGTGTTATAAATTACAAACACGTTTTTCAAGGAGCATTCAATGGTGGATACAATGTTTGCATACTTTTTAAGTATGCAAAGAATGCATATTAGATTTGTCCGGGCCCAACTGGTATTTGGGACGCACTTGACATGGATTACATGATACTTGGTGCCCGGATAAGTACTGTTTTGTGGGGCCTACTTGGTATCATGGATTCATGTCATTCAAAAATACATGGATCACATGATGTGAGACCACGCGAGTGAGCTACGTGTCTATTTTGAAAGTCCTTGTAGTATACATAGAAAAAAATTTCTTGGGAAAATGCACCTGATAAGGTTATTTGATTGCACCAGAGAAATTATGCAATCTATATAACAAAACCGGACGGTTGTCTCCCCCCCTTATCCGGCTTCATAAAGGATGGCCGAGATCTTATCACACCAAATGGAAGGTGGATCTCAGCACTCACACCCAATTTTGACAAATGCTTTGTCGATGAGTGCCGTGGGCATGGGTCACCTACTATTTACCTACATATAAGGAATAAAATGGGTTGGCTTTACATATAGCCCAAGGGTTAGGTTCAGTAGCCCCACTTTTTATGCCTCGAGAGGGGTGTTACCGTTAAAACGGATTGAAGCGGCCAGGGGCACAAAAAGGAAAAAATAGTTTTTAATGGATTTTAACGGAAAAAAAGTGGTGCTAAAATTCAAAATTTAAAATTGAAAAAAAAAAGAATTTAACTGAAATTTAATGGTTTTCTTATACCCCTCTTATCTTATATGGCTTCAATAATGAGTGGCTGAGATCCACTATGCTTCATATCGATGGCTGAGATTAACTCTCACCCGATTTTGACAAACACTTTGTCGGAAAGTGCCGCGGCAACGGGCCACCCACGCATATATCAAGACAACTCAGTTGTATTCTCTTATTTTATCCATCCATCTAATGTGGACGGTTAGATAAAGAGTTGTTGAGATCAAATCCATCGATCTAATGTAGACGATTAGATTTAAGCCACTTAATCCACCTCATTTGACCTCACTTTATTCAAACTTTTAAATTTCAACACCGTTATTTTTTGTTATTTCTGTTATTTTTCCATTTCTCTCTCTGTGCGTTACAATCCGTTATAACAGCTGTGATAATGGAAAAAACGGTAACGCCCCAGTACGTTATACCGTTTGAGTGCCGAAGGCACCCAATTTTTGCGAACGCTTTTGTCGGAGAGTGCCGTGGGCATGGGCCATTTACTATTCTATATAACAAAACACATTGGTTGTCTCCCTACTTATACCTCCTCTTATAAGCATCAACAAAGAAGGGCTGAGATCTAATCCTCCCCGAAATGGACCGTGGTTCTCCGCCACTCATCTGATTTTGGCAAATTTTTTGTCGAGGAGTGCCGATGGCACGAGGCACCCACTAGTTTTCAATAAAATAAGGGTGGATTTTCATGGAAACGAATTCTCACCTTTGTGGAACAGAAATGAATTCCAGGCTTAGATGGGAAAATCTCAATTTCTCCGGAGACTTTTCCAAATTTAAAATAATTATCAAATAAGGGAAAATTATATTTTCCTGAGAAAATACGATTTTCCCATAGTCGTGCTATGTGTCGACTACTACTAAACACATTAAAACCATTATCGTGCAGCATTCATTTTGCGGTAGTTTGGAGTAGTGCACGTTATCAAGTTGCTTCATTTCACACAAAACAAACAAGTCCTTAGTTGTATACAAGTAAATGAAATTAATTATAAATGGTTATGAAAGAAAAAATAAGGAAATTATTTATGTTTTCTTTAAATACTAACTTTCTAAATTAGAAAAATCTCCATAATCCAAGCTAAGTCTTGGTAATCACTTGCAGAAATTAGTGAATTCCATTATTCCAACCAAATTTAGAGTAATAAATAAAAGAATTTTTTTATGAATTTAGCTCTCTCTCTCTCTCTCTATATATATATATATACTGCCATGGTTCATCGTTCAAACCATCCTCTCTCTCTCTCGCTCTCTCTCTAGCTCTGGCTCTTCTGCCACTGTAAGTGTTCTTCAATGGCATTTTTTGTTTTCTCTATCTCTATTTTTTCATGCATGGATACTTGGTTTTTGATTGAGTGGTTCAAATGGGTTTCAGGATATCGGGTTGATATCGTTTGATGATGAAGGTTTTTGAAGGAAACCATCTGCTTCTGCTGCTATGCTCTCTTCTTTTAGCAGGTTTGTATCTGTATAAATCTAAGAAGATTAGTTCTGGAGATGAGTATTTGGTTATATTTTATTCGGTTACTGGTGTTAATGTGCATTGCTTATAACCTCCAGGAGTGTATTTGGTCAATTAACAAAATTTAAGGGGTCTATAGCAAATTATGAGCAATTTAAGACCTTTTTCATAATTTTTTTAAACAAATTTAGGCATATTTTTTATTTTTCTAACAAACAAAGAAAAAATAAAAAAAATTCGAAAATAATTAAAAATTTAAAAATAGAGGGATGTGGCCCCACCACTCATATATATATGTGTCACCTTGGTGATAAGCTATTGGATCGATCTGTTCCTAATCTACCTTTATCCGATCTCATAACGACCTGATCCAATATTATTAGTGAAAGATATATAATACTTTATAGAAATAATATTATTTTTAATATATTTATTAATGAAATGTGTTATAATAAAATCTTTTACCATTTGTTATTTGACTTACGAATTTGCAGTTTTATTTATTTAAAATCAAATTTAACAAGTTTATTGATTAGATCAACTCGATGTTAGGTCACCCCGATAAATTCTGATAGTTTGTCGGACTGGGATCAGCCGAGACTTCGAACCATGGTGTCAATGTTTACCCGATTACCCAATTGCCCCGCACATACAGATAAGATTATTAGGGTTAGGGTTCCCTGGCTTACATTTTTATTTTTTATTTTTACAATATCGGGTTTGATACCCAATTCATCTAACCCGTTTTGGTCGTGTTCCTGTCCATTTTTAAACCGGCCAGTAATTATGTGGGTATGTATATACTGGTAACAGACCCGAGACCGACCCGCTGACCGCTCAACCGAATAATTATAAATAGCAAGCACCTTTAGTAGTTATTTGTACTCTACGTCAGATCGTTAGAATTGTTTGTTCAGTTTAAATTTTGGGTTTATGGTCTCATAAGACAGAATTTTACCTTGTAACTTTACATTAGAGGGTGTTTGCTTCCAATGTTCACTCTACTCGAATTGACTTATTTCGTTTGTTTGGCTTGCTGGAATTAACTGGGTGTGGCTTAATCAGGCTTGAAATCTTACATATAATTATGTCGTTTGATCGATGCAGGGAGTGCAATTGACGCTTTATCGTATGATTATTCAGCAAGCATCGAGGCAACTAACTTTAATTCTCCAACTTGCAACTTGCTTTAGCGCGTAATCAAGCATACATTGTGTTTTGTAACGTTTTTATGGTCTTATACAGTGTTTGGCAGAACCTCAAAAACCTCAATATGAGGGAGGGATCATTGTTAATCCGGAATTCAGCCATGGTTTCAAAGGATGGTCGACATTTGGTGGCGCGAAGATTGAAAAGAGGGAATCAGAGGGAGGCAACAGCTTCATCGTTGCTCACACTAGAAATCAACCATATGATAGTTTCTCACAGAAGCTGTACTTGCAGAAGGGAAAGCTCTACACTTTCTCTGGTAATTGGTCTATTAAGTGTAAATTCAATCCGGCTGGTTTAGCCAAACAAAGTCCTAAGTCCAAAACCTTAATAAGATCTGGTGTTGTTCTAGCTTGGATACAGGTGAGTGAAGGAAATGTGCCAGTGAAGGCTGTCTTCAAAACAACTAGTGGTTTTAAACATGCGGGTGCAGTTGTTGCTGAGTCTGGCTGCTGGTCCATGCTTAAAGGTGGCCTAACCGTGGACTCATCCGGGCCTGCTGAAGTTTACTTCGAGGTACTTAATTCGTTCTTATTGCTGTACGTAGATCACACCATGGTTTAAAAAAACGGCTGTTATAAGGAAAATAATGGCCGTTCTAACGGATTCGTACCTACCTCGTTACGTTGTGTACCATTAAAACGCTCCGAAAATAAGGGACGTTATTTTTGTTATAACGGCTATTTTTTTTTTTTAAATAACGGCCATTATAACGAAAATAATGATTTTTACATGTGGAGATTTGGGTGGAGTTCTTTGAAAATAAGCTTTTTTGGTATGTGAGAAAAAGAGTTCCAACGGCGAATATTTAGAAAGACGGATATTTTCTTGGCCAAATATTTGTGCATATCAATATTTAGCAATGTTTGGTATATGTATTATCTAGGTTACTTCATTTTCTTTCAATTTGTGTGAGTCCCACGTATCAAAGTAAGTCAAATATGGGTTAGGTAAGTGTGGGACCCACGTATTAGGTCACAAGATCCAAATCATCTCATTTTTATTGAAAATAGTAATTTTTCGACTAGTAAAATTTTCCCACCAAGCTTATTCTCCATGTGCAAATATTTACTCAAGAGGGAAGGGATTAAATATTTTCCTGTCGCGGCAGGCAAATTTATGGGCCCAACTAAATATCTGGCCAATCTGTGCAAAACCCGCCTGGTCGAATATTAGCGTACGCAAATATTTTATTTTCCTGCCGCCGTGGCCTACCAAACATGTCATAAGTTTACATTTGAATGGTTTTTTCACAATATTCTCTCACATTTTCAGAGCAAAAACACAAGTGTGGAGATTTGGGTAGACAGTGTCTCATTACAACCATTCACCAACGAGCAATGGACATCTCACCAAGATCAAAGTATTCAGAAGGTAAAATGGATAAAAAGGACTATCGATAACGCATTTTTTCTTCTATATAACATCAAATTGATTCATAAATGGAGTGTAATCGTGCAGACGCGTAAGAGGAAGGTGATATTCCATGCCGTTGATGCCGAAGGCAAAACACTAGCTGGTGCAAAAGTCTCCATTAAGCAAAACAAGCTGAGCTTCCCATTTGGATCAGCCATAACTCGCGCCATCCTGAACAATAATGCCTATCAGAACTGGTTCACTTCCAGGTTCACCGTGACCACCTTTGAGAATGAGATGAAGTGGTACAGCACTGAATACTCCCAGGGTAGGGAAGACTACTCGGTCGCCGACGCCATGCTCCAATTTGCCAAACAGCATGGCATTGCTGTCCGAGGCCACAATATCTTCTGGGATGATCCAAAGTACCAACCTTCGTGGGTAAATTTGCTTCAGCCCGATCAACTCAGAGCGGCAGCCGAGAAAAGGATCACCTCCGTCGTCTCGAGGTACTCTGGACAGCTTATTGCTTGGGATGTTGTTAATGAAAACCTACATTTTTCATTCTTTGAGGATAAGCTTGGGGTGAATGCTTCAGCAACTTTCTACCAGAGAGCACATCAGCTTGACTCTAGGACAACCATGTTCATGAACGAGTATAATACAATAGAAGAGAGTGGAGACGGGAAATCATCGCCCGCCGTGTATGTTCGGAAATTGAGAGATATTCAGTCCTTCCCCGGGAACGATGGGCCGATGGCGATCGGGCTCGAGGGCCATTTCAATACTCCCAACATTCCTTACATAAGAGCTTCCCTTGATACTCTTGCTGCTACAAATTTGCCTCTATGGCTCACAGAACTGGATGTTGCAAGCAACTCAAATCAGGTACTCGTCTCTCAAAATATATTGAAACTGGATTTTAAGATCATCATCGTCCGTTGTGCTTATCTCAAATGTTTGGTGTTGGCAACAAGAATCCTATTTCGTCATTCAACTCTATTTAGAGATATATCTTTTGTCAAGACTAGGGTGTTTAGATCTTTTATTACTACCTCAATCCACGTCATTTTTAGCCTTCTTTTTGCCCTCTTGAATCTTTCAAATTGACCTAAATTACTGTTTCTCACTGATGCCGTTGTTGGTCTTCAATGTACACGCACAAACCACATGAGTCGTAGGGAAAAATATTTGATGTGGTATACCCATGCATCTGAATTTGCACATGTGGGGATAGGGTTGCAACTTTGGCGGGCTCAACCCGATGTTGGGCTCGGGTTGGGTTGGTCCTTTCAGTATTTGGGTTGGGTTCAGATCTGGATTTTGACAATCTGATCAAAATCGGGTTGAGCTTGGGCTGAGGCTTTGGGAACTCGACTCAATTGAGCCTGAAAAATTTTTATATGTATTTTCTTATTAAAAATTAATATAAAAAATTTTACCAACCTTTCCTAACAATAAAAAAAAAACTTGAGTAATTTACCAACCCTATCGGGTTGGGCTTGGGCTCACGACCTTGAAGATGGGTTGAACTCGGGTTGACCCCAAACGTGACCCAACCCACCCGAGTTGCAGCCCTACGTATGGTAGACCATGGGTCCTAACTTTAAGATCTCCGTAATCAAGAATAGACCAGCTGGTTGTATCTTCACCTTTCATCGCAGGTTGATTAGGAGCATAGGTGGGAGTCTCAGACCACTCGAATGGTGGACCCTTTCCTTCTATACATATGCCATATGACTGCATTTTATGGACTGTATTAAGAATTCATAAGACTAAGGCCCTGTTCGTAAGCAAATATTTGATAATCAAATGTTTACAATTACAAAAATTTGTTGGAAAAATATTTGTATGCCGGGAATGGGAGAGATGTTGGGGGAGACAAGGGATGTGAAATAGTCATTTAATTTGCCTACTGTTTGCAGCCACTTTTTGGCAAAAAAATGATTGGGTCTAATGCAAATATTTGTTGGATTTTGCACCACCAAACACACGCAAATGCTACAAACATTTGTTTCTTTGATGAATTGACTATTTTTTTTTTGTGTGTATAGGCACAATACTTGGAGGCGATCCTGAGGGAGGCACACTCTCACCCTGCCATCAAGGGAATCGTCTTGTGGGCAGCATGGCATCCAGAGGGGTGTTACAAAATGTGTTTGACGGACAACAATTTCAAGAACCTCCCGACCGGTGACGTTGTTGACAAGCTGATAAATGAGTGGTCGCCAAGAAATTCGGTTGGCACAACAAACAGTGATGGCTTCTTTGAAACTTGGCTCTTCCATGGGGATTACGATGTGACGATAACTCACCCGTCTATGAATTCCTCATCGGCCCAGAGCTTCACTACAGGAACTTCACAGGAAACAACACTCCATGTCCAAGTCCATGCATGAGACTCATTCTTGTTTCAATAGAAAATATCGTTTTAGAAAAAAAATTTCGCCAATTAAATAAACTTTTTTTGTGCTGTTATTTAGATCTGTTCCAACAAATTTTTTTTTTTCTCTTTATATAATAAATTACCTGGCCCATGAATATATCTACAAGCCCAGGCCTAGTATGTTCTAACTAAACCTGGCCCATGAATATATCTACAAGCCTAGGCCTGCCAAGTTTCTCAACTAATTGTGCTGTTGCGTTAACTATAAAAAAGGCCCATAGGACTAACGGCGAGCTTGTCAGGCCCGAGCCCATCCCAATTACTTATCGGGCCATAAATCAAGCTCAGACCCTGCCCGGCTCACATGACCTACCCAAGCCTGGCCCATTTTCGCGCCTGCTCACCTGTGTCTAATGGAGTGCTGAAGTTTGGAACTCCGTGCACTGTTAGGATTCCTTTTGAATGGAAAACGGTAAGCCATAGATCTGTGGACAGTGCCCCATCCAAGGTGTGTCCACATTTGAAAGGTCCAGATTGATTTGCAGGTGGACGTGGGGCCATTTGTATTGTATAGGGATGAGAAGTCAAATTTTGTGTTCCCAACTACGTGATGCCCACTTGGTGGTTCGTCTTGTGGTAATGAATGGACCACCGTTTGTGTTGCTGTACAATTGGTCGGTCATCTCATCTATATAGACTGATTGAACAGTGGGCCAGCCCTTGAATTAAGGGCTGTTCTTTGATGCAGACTTCTGTATCAAATTTTGATGAAGAAGCTAGTCCCTCAAATTGAAACTTAGTAGACTCGTTCGGGCCCACTTGCCCCCTGAATGATTCCCTACACAACAAAAAATCAGCGTGATTGGTGATTTCTAACCATAGGATTTGAGCACTATCAATGCTAACCATCGGATCAATCTCATTCTGTTGATCGATTAATAAATGACTACAAATCATCAAGAGCTACCATTTCGATGGGCCCCTCCTTGGTCAAATTAAGATGAACCTAGCCCATCAAAACAGTGAAGATTGGAATATACGAGTCATATTATTGAATTGACTCGGTGAGTTCAACGATGACTCAATACCGACTTTGATTTGTAACAGGATAGGTTTTGGAATCTTGGTTTGTTATCAGCTTTTTCATCCATATTCTCATAAGTTGGTTTTCACTTTTTTCTTGTTTCAGATTCTATTCAAGTTAATTTGATTCATTTTAATCACCAGATTCTTCAACAGAAAAACCATTAATCACTTCCTCAAGCCTGACCCATTTTAGTAACACCTCTGAAATTCGTAATTAATTAGTAATCCCTCCCTTATATTTTCAAACTTTGGGATTACACCCCTTGACCTAGTTTAACAGTGGTTGACTTAAGTTAAAATGGACTTGAATCACAAGTTGTTAGCATTGTACTTGCAATATTATGGTCCTTTCATAGGCACATGATGCATATCATGTTTTTAACGTTAGTCAAATAATGGTTAACTTAGGTCAAGGGGAGTAATCCTAAAGTTCGAAAGTATAAGGGGGTATTACTAATTACTTTCAAATTTCAGGGGTTTCCTAAAATACCCTAAACTTTAAATAGTATTGCTTATTAGTGTTTTTGATCGATTAATAAATAATAATAATAATAATATTGAATCCATGACAAATAATTTGCATATGTATATATCCTTTTTAACATAATTTAATTATCTCACACATGCTTCCTAAGCTTTCCAAACCATAGGGCTTCCTTAAAACACCACTCCATCGCTCTCTCGCATGCTCTGGCCCCGCTTTGTGCTATTAAGGATTAGATTTTAACCGCCGTCATGTAATGAAACTTTTCATGGCCTGATGCACACTTTTCTGTTATTTTGTTACAAATGGAAGTGATTGATCGACAATTAAGAATTTAAGATATCAAGTTGGAGTTATTTGGGCCATGACCCAATGATCAGACGTTCTGAATCCGTTGTGACTAGAGAGACAAGGTCCCACAATCGGTGCTGAAGAGCTAATCCCCTTGCTTAAGTTTTTCATTCCCTAGTAGACATGATTCTGATACTTGAGCAGTAATGAGTTGTACTGTGTCTCGACTCGGTTCGGGCTATTTTTCTTTAAGAAAAGACTTTAACCAACACAAAAATTAATTAATCCCTAACCAAACTCATTGTAGCTTAACAAATTTTCAAACAATAATCTGTTCAAACTTTTTTTTTTTTTGGAAAATAAGAACAAAGATAAGCATTTGCTTTCTAATTCTTTCTTTCATCTATAGTGTGTTTCTTCAAATACCAGATTCCCTAATTCAGAAACCTTTTGTCACATCTTAATTTACTTGAAGAATTTGGGTTTGTTTCTTTGTTAATTTTCTTCTTTTATCAAAATTTGTTTTCTTATACTACTTCTATATAAATCGTCTTCTCCGAAGACTGCTCGTAAGAAGGTATCAAGAACAAAACCAAATTACAGAGATCCAACATTGAGGTTTTATCTTTAATTGTTTTATGATTCTTTAATGGCTTCTTTTTTGTTTACTTGCTCTAATCGTTTTTTACTTATTGTCATTGTTTTTGTACTTGTTTTCGTAACATATTCAATATTACTTGATTTCAGGGAAGGACTTGTTGACACCAGATGAAGAATTTAAGAGAAAATCACATCTTATTGCTCTTATGCATTCTGTTGTTTGCAGGTTTCTGATCTCCTAATGCGTCAGAATTATATCCAATTTCACCCCTTTTCAATTTTTTTTTCCCTATACTTTGTTCATTAAGGGTTAATAAAAATAATTTTAATTTTCAAAGCAGTGTTGAGATGCCGTTTTAAGAAAATATGTTATGGAATAATTCTTTAATATATAGAAAGATACTCTGACTAAATACTAGGCAATATCTTATTCATGATGAAGATGGTTTCAAGAGAACCATATTAGTGAATGAAATGGCATTTTTTTTTTTAAATCACTGTTATCCAATTTTTTTTGTTGAAGGCTAATGAATTATTTCCATATCCAAAGGTTTATGTTGAGGTGTTATTATATTATATCTCTGTGCCTATGACAGTAGTGTCCTTTTTAAAATACTGGCAAGAAGATGCATACTATGACCTGGGCCAAAAAAACACATCTTCACCAATGTACATGCAAATCCTCAAACAACCCCAGACAAATTATTTAAAATAAAAATAAAAAAAAATCATTAAGACTTTTAAATACCCCTCTTCACTTTGGACTTATAATATAGAAACAAAAGTGTTTCTATGATAATAATTTCTGAGAGAGAGTTTCTACCCAGAAAAAGAAAAAAAGGAGCATAATATCCTAGAATATGTTTTATTCTCTTTAAATAAATCCCACTGATTTATGGTGTACCATTCATAAATAGAACAATAGGCACTAGAGTTTCTATATGCAAATACAACAAATATCACAAGTTTTTCTCTAAGTCTCTCTATTGGATTGATGCAGGGCATAAGATTGAGGCTTTCTCCTATGACTACTCTGTGAGCACAAAGGCAAGAAAAGAAAATCATGTTCCAGATTTTCCTAATCATAAGTGCCTAAACTCCTAGAATCTTAATTCTTCTTTCAGACTTTATATGACCACAATTCATTAAGTTCTGCTCATACAAGTGTGCAAAAAAAAATAAAAACCCAAAACATCGTATTTGTAACAGCGACATGTTTACGTTACTGTTTATTCAATACTAATCCCCTCTCCTTGTCCTCATTTAGTGCTTGGTTGAGCCTGAAACACCTCAATATGGAGGAGGGATCATAGTTAATCCTGAATTTAATGATGGTTTAGATGGATGGGATGTCTTTGGGCAAGGGATGATGGAAGAAAGAATATCAGAGGCAGGGAACAGGTTTGTGGTGGCACATAGCAGAACTCAGTCACTAGATAGTTTCTCACAGAAACTTCACCTGGAGGAAGAAAAGCTCTATGCTTTTTCAGGTAATCCTTTGTCATTATTCTTTTCTGTTATACTTACATTGCTATAAAACTTACATTGCCATATCAAATCTTTTTCAGCTTGGGTACAGATCAGTGAAAAGACTGAGACAGTGGCTGCTGTATTTAGGACCCCTCAGGGTCAACTGGTAGGTGGCGGAGCAGTAACAGCTAAGTATGGCTGCTGGTCTATGCTCAAAGGAGGCATATATGTGAATTTCTCAAGCCCAGCTGAGCTCTATTTTCAGGTGAAGCGCACAACAATTCACCAATTCTTTAATTTGTTATTCAATAACTTAACAGTATCAAACTTGACAGGGAACATGAATAATTGGTGACTGGTGACTAAAGCCTGTTTGCTAAATAGTTATGGATTTTCAAAATAACATTTATAAGGGAAAATCTATTGATAATCTTAATGTTATAGGCCGCAATTATGGTCTGTAAATTAAATCATTGTTTTTAAATGTGGAGGCTTGGGACGAGGTGCTTCAATGGCCTAAAGTGCAAGGTACAATGTATTTAATATAAAAGAAAGAAACCTTAGAAAAAACTATGAGAAAACGCTAATCTAACTCATAAGAGGATTTTTTTTATTGATTTTATTTGATGTAGAACAAATTATTATTATTGAACTAAGGGTCAAGGAAAAAGAACTTTATAAGGTGTGATAACCTAAAATTATCACCACAAGCATATGCTCGTGAGGCTCATGCCTTTGACATGAGGCATTAAAAAATACGTAAGAAACTTGATGTGTAAATCTTTTTTAAAGCCTCGGTAGATCAGGTGTATGCTTCACATGCTTTTACGGTTTTCAATAAAGATATTTAGGGAAGCCTCGCCTAAGGCGAGCCTTGAGGCATAAGCTTCAAATGCATTTTAAAACACTGAATGGAATTGAGATCCCTAGGCCAAAAGACTGACTGAACTTGCAATGTTTTTGTTCCTCTATAGAAGCTTCAGAATCCTTGGAAGCATAACTGCGATTTACTTATGATTAGTGAAGGTTTAGTCGTCATCATCATCTATGCTTTATCCCAACTATTTCGGGTCGGCAATTAGTGAAAGTTTAGTGTTTTTCGTATTTCAGTCGAGACTAGTGCAGACATTTTACTTCAAATTTCTCTATTATTTGGTTTAGCTGGTTTTTTGTCTCACTTTTTCAGAGTAAGAGTACAGCAGTGGAGATATGGGTCGACAGCGTCTCATTACAACCATTTACTAAGGAGCAATGGAGAACCCACCAAACTGAAAGCATTGAGAAGGTAACTGTAAAATTACTAAAAACATACCAGAAAGAACTGTGCAATTTGTGTAGATGAAGCATCCAATCTTGCACCACATGAAAGCTGTTCCATCGAACCACCTGCATCACAGCATCAACTTCTGAAGTTTCTCCTGCCAATTTATCTGGTACTTTCGGAATGACCTTGTTTAGTAGTACTAAAAATGGTTAAAAATCTCGTTTTGTCTCGGCCGAGACGTCTAATTCCGGTAATGTACCGAGACGATATAGGTGCCAAGAGCCTAATTTAAGTACTAAAACTTTATTTTCATGGTATATGTGTCTTTTAAAAACACATATATATGCTAAAAAACACATTTGTAGCCAAATTAAGCGTTAGAAAATGGTTTAATCATATCGAGACATACTGTTTTTTCCATTGTCTCGTTTCGACTCGGTCGAGATGTCTCATTCCGTCAGCGTACCAACACAACCAGATGAAACAATATTTTAAACCTTGGTACCAGATAAGTTAACAAGAACAGCTCCCCAGCTTCAAATATAGTCCACAAGCGGCAAATTAAAAATCACGAGGGTGGACTTGTAGTTTCAACACCTACAGCTATTTCCCTCATATCTCTGCTCTCAGATGCCTCAAATCTCTGGTGAATCAAATGCATTTTAAAAACCCAAAACCATTCCACATGGTGGAAGCTCAATGGTGCATGCAGGACTAAACCAGTTTCTTATTCCACTGCAAAGACTGTGGACTCAATTGCAACAACCTCTTTGTATTGATGTTGCAAGTTACCAAGGTGCTCACCATCACCCTCAAACCTAACATTCTACCCTTCTTTACTATCTGGTGAACCAACTACGTAGTTCAACAACATTCTACCCTCTTTGTATTGATGTTGCAAGCAAATAACATCTAACAAAGACCGATCTTTTATAAGATTTATGATGCCAGGTCAGTTCAATCCACGCAGGTTCGTAAGAGGAATGTGAGATTCCAAGCAACTGATGCTGATGGGACTACATTAGCAGGTGCACGAGTATCCATCAAGCAAACTAAGTCAGGCTTCCCATTTGGTTGTGCAATGAACAAAATCATCCTCAGAAGCACTAGTTATCAGAACTGGTTTGCCTCAAGATTCACAGTTACCACCTTCGGCAATGAGATGAAGTGGTACGGCACTGAGAAACAGCCAGGCCAAGAAAACTATACTGTCGCTGATGCCATGGTAACATTTGCTAAAGCAAACAGCATTTCCATCAGGGGCCACAACATCTTCTGGGACAACCCAAAGTACCAGCCTTGGTGGGTTAAATACCTTTCCCCCGAGGAATTAAGCAAAGCAGCAGCACAAAGAATAAATTCAGTGGTTTCTAGATACACAGGGCAACTTATTGCCTGGGATGTTGTTAATGAGAATCTGCATTTCTCCTTCTTCGAGGATAAACTTGGGCCAAACGCCTCTGCAGCTTTCTTTTCCAGAGCTCACCAGCTCGATCCAATGACAACCATGTTCATGAATGAGTTCAATACACTTGAATACAGTGGGGATAGGTTGGCAAGCCCAGATAAATACCTTCAGAAGATTAGGGAGATTCAAGCCTTTCCAGGGAATAAAGACTTACTGGTAGGGATTGGGTTGCAGTCCCATTTTGGTTCTGGCCAACCAAACATCCCTTACATGAGAGCTTCCATGGATGTGCTAGGTGCAACAGGATTGCCTCTATGGCTTACAGAAGTGGATGTTGCAAAAGACCCAAATCAGGTATTTACACTTCCTAGAAAGCTTTGTTAATAATCTATTAAGGCTTGGTTTCCTGACTAAGAGATTAAGGTTGCTTCCTCTTTTCACTGAGACAGGCCCAGTACTTGGAGGAGATACTTAGGGAGGGGTACTGTCACCCTGCTGTTCAAGGGATTGTCATTTGGTCTGGCCCACAGATAGATGGTTGTAAAACGATGTGTCTAACAGACTACAATTTCAAAAATACACCAATAGGAGATATTGTGGATAAGCTGATTGGTGAGTGGAAATCTGGGATGTCGGTAACCATAACAGATAGTGACGGATATTTTGAAACTTCGCTTTTTCATGGAGATTACAATGTAACTGTCACACACCCAGTGACGAACTCTTCCGTGACTATAGATTTCAAAGTGGCAAAAGATATCCCAGAAGAGACTGTCCATGTTCAGATCCATGCATGAGATATACCAGTTTGTGTGTATTCAATAAAATAATAAATAAGTAATCTTCCTTCTACTGCTTTAAGCTTTTATGCGACTAGTCTATATATTTTTAGATTAGACCAGACCATTCATGAAACTAATATCATCATCATCATCATCATCATCATCATAAGCATTTTCCCAACGGCGTGGAGTCGGCTTCGCGAATCCTGTTCGTCCATTCCATCTTGTCTAAAAGCCATCTTTTCCGTTAAGGCAAGATAAGAAACTAATATTATAATAATGCAAAAAAAAAGCAGCACATAAGAAACTCATAAAATTTTATTTTTGTTTTGCACAAGAGAAGAAAATTTGTACCTGAACTGCTGGGCAGGTTCAATTGCTGCCCATGTATTGCGAAAGTCCAATGAGGGTGACTCCATTTGGCACTCTGGAAGAGAACACACCTGACTACTTGGCCAATTCTACGAGCTACATTTGAAGTTCTTTTCTGCCTCTTGAGAGTACTCCATTCCATTAAAGTGATATGGGTGGAGCTACTGCAATACCCTTCTGCACCATATCATCCACTACCAACCCACTCTCCAGAAAGCTAATTCAACTTGGCTATCACCTGCTCAATCTTGTCCTCCTTGCGGAGCTCTCCAATAACCAAATTGTATGTGAAAACACTAGGAAAAATCTCTTTCTCCTTTATCTAGTCCCAAAGCTTCAAAGCCCCATCAACATCTTTATCCTTTAAGTACCCCATGATGCAAGTACCATGGTTAACCTCACCAGGGTCATAATCCTTCCTCAAGACACCATGAAGCAACTTGTAGGCCTTGTCGAGATTTTTTCTCTACAGAGAGTGTGAAGAATGGCATTGAGGCAATGGCATTCCATTTTTCCTCCAACTTCCCTTCCTTACACAACCCTTTAAACATTTACTACGGGTTCACGCCCTTTTTCACCCATTTCGTCGAACAACTTGAAGGCCTACAAAAACAAACTGCTCCTCCACTTGAAACACCCATCCATCAAGCAACGTGTTATAAGTACCACATCGGGCAACATTTCCATATTATTCATATCATCGCGAAGCCTAAAAGACTGTGTGATGGTGATGGTGACAAAAGAAATGTGAAGAGACGGTCCCCAACTTCGTAAAATATCAGAAGACTAATGGTCATTCTGTAATCCAGGGTCCAGCAAATGCTTCACATGGAAAGCTGAACGTTGCTTTTATTTCAGACACTCCACCATTCCTTTGGGAAATTTAAGCACCGAAGAACAAGAAAAGGGATTGATTTAGAGATGGCTTTAGTAACTCTTCTCAAGTTACTGTGGAAAAGCTTTGATGTTCTTGTCTGGTATGCTTCTACTAGAAAGAAAATTCAAAAGAATGACAAATAATTTCTTTTTCATAAATCTTTTGTAGAAAAAAATGAATTTTCAGGTAATTTGATGAAGATAATCTAACTGTACAATGCATTATCCTTGTCATGTTGATCATCATTACCAAAAATATATCGTTCAATTGGATGCCCAAATTTTTTCAATTCAAGTCAACTTTTCCAATTCGAAGTAACATCAGTGAAATGCTTAAAGCGTATGCAGGGATATCCAGCTACCTGAATCGAGAAGAATATGAAGGAATTGCTCTCGCCAGAGGCATTGCTGTCGTGAGAGACCATAATAATCATAGAGGAGGTCAAGGATACTCTTGAATTTTTGCGAAGGGGAGAAGGAAACATTGACTGGTGGGTTTGCTCCCTCATGGAGGACCTAAAAGAGTATCCCTGCGTTTTTTTATGGCTCAGGCTCCGAGGACCCCCTTTTCTGATCCCTCTCGGTGTTTGTGCGCTCGGCCGTGAATTTCATGAATCCAACGGTGGTTGTCAGCGCCACAAAAGCGTTAAAAGTGATGCCAGCTCGTCGCTGACAACAACCGTAAGATTCTTGAAATCCACGGCCGAGCACACGAACACCAAGAGGGGTCAGAAAAAAGGGTCGCCTGAGCCCGACCCTTTCTTTTTTAGGGTCGAGCTCCGTTGACAGATCTAAAATGACAGGGACACAATATAAGCCACGTGGAATACTATTACAGGACTCTGACTGTATGGATGTTTGTCCTATCCCATGGTGGACCTACAAACCCAAAATCAGCCTGATTAGTCATTTATAGGCTTTGGATTGGACTTATTTTCATGGGCTGATCTCAACTGTGGGAATTTGAGCAGTATTTGAGGTACAAAGATGCAACACTTATAAATCACTAATCAGGCTGATTTTTGGTTTGTGGGTCCACCATAGAACAGGACAAACATCTGTACGGTCAGAGTCCTGTAACAGTGTGCCACCTGGCTTATATTGTGTCCCTGTCATTTTAGATCTGTCAACGGAGCCGACCCTTTTTTTTTAATAGCTGCAACCTTTTTGAATCCTTAGATCTTGTTTTTGGGAACCAACTAAAAACAAAATAACGGTTTTGGTTCTGGGTAACTTGATATTAGAACCAAACCGATAGAAATCAGAACCGATATATAAATATAATGTTAAATACATGATTATAGTGTTAAAAATGGAACTGATATACCCGGAACCAGAATCAACTGAACCAAACAATCTGTTCTGGTTCCAGATCCATCATTTTGAGATCCGGAACAGATAAGAACTGACAATATTGGTTCCAGTTCTGGCTAACTTAGGAACCGAATCAGAACTGACCCTTTGACATCCTATTTCCAACTGCCTATTCAATTTTGTCGTTTTCCTCGTGGCGGATTTTTGGGAGTACTTCCATCAGACCTTCCACCCCTGATGTCCACCCCAAAAATGCAACGCGGCACTTTTATGGGCCTGCTGGTTCCATGAATGTTTGACCCGCCGATTAATGAACCTACACCAAAAATCAATCTGATTAGTAACTTCTAGCCATTTGATTTAAATACCCAAAAAAATTGCTCGAATCCAACTGGTAGAATCACTCGTGAAAATGCTTAAATCCAACGTCCATAAATCAGTAATCAGGTTTTTTTTGGTGTGTATGTCCAACGGGTGGATTAAAGATTCTTTGAGTCCGTGGGCAGTTAACAGTACCGGTAAAACAGACCCACACATTCACATTATACAGTCCGACGGGTGCAGGTGGTGGGTCCATCCTTTACTTTTGTAGTGGTTGCGGTGCAATTTTACGACAGTATCAAATCCCGTCTTAAAACAATTACACCATTAAAAAAAAAAACGAAAGCTTCTAACACAGAAATATCAAGACCCAATACTAATATCATCAAGAAGATTAGAACATATACAAAGACGTAGAACTAATAAAAAAGAGATGACAGAACTTTTCAGTTCCTCATTGTTAGAAACCAGAATGCAAGGACCGTGATAACAGATCTAGCAGTAGAACTTACAGCATCGAAAATGGCCGAAAATCTCCTCTTGCAGAGCTAAAGTAGTCGAAATACAGAGACCCAACTCATAAAAAGTTAGCAACAACATCCCCATCTATTAAGAACCCAATCCACCTTCTCTTAAGATCTGAGAAAAGCTTTCCAAACCCTTTTTTTTGAATCTCCTTCACATCAAGGAAGATGATGCTTCTTCTTCATCTTCAAAGTCCAAAACCCAGGTCTTAGAATCCAACCTCAGACCTAAGAAACTGAAGCACATAATTTATAAGGGACCCATTAATCAAAGCAAGTCTTTGTAGCTATGCTTTGGATACAAACAAAAGGAAGTTTGTTGCTTCCTTAGATACTGATATCATCGCAATGCCTGGACTCATCTTGGTCAAATTGCAGACTAAAGTCTATTTTCTGTAACACTTGCATTAGTTCTTGTTTAGCCAGCTTACAGGAATTTACAGTGCTGGCACCTTTCACGGCTAGAGCTAGGGCTATGTGAGCTAATTCACTATATCGCGAAGTCAATGATGGGTGAAGATCAACGTGTACTAATTTTCTGCCCTCTTCAACTACAACACCGGCTGTTGCATCTTTGGTCCATCTATGCAAATAGTATTGGGTTGGGATATCAGCCAACTGCTTGATATGTAATATTTTAAGCGCATGTGCACATAAAATCCCTGTAAACTCAAACATTTTGCAGCTACAATTCACAGTATTGTCTGAAGAGTCAAATGTAACTGTGCGACCACCTGTACCACCATAGGATGTTACCCTGTATGTGCACATTGTTCCATTTTCACCATCAGATTCTTGAAACAAATTCAAACATTCCTGTATCTGCTCTTGGAAAAGCTTAAAGATTGTCCCCGTGTATTTTTTTGCTGCTGCTTGTTCAACAGTCCATCTTGACTTCAAGACTGGTGTCGTTCTCCTAGATATGTAATCTTCAAATATTTCTTTGTCACGCCTATCTGACACCGCATCCTCATATTTAGTCACAAACTCCCATAAAGACATGGTATTCTTGAAATACATCTTGAAGTAGTTGTTCATACTTTTACTTCTTTGGATAGTTGTGATACCTGCACAGAAGTGCTCCCTTCCATATACAAGAGCCCATTTCTCGCGCACTTGATATGATCTTTCCAACCATTCATTCCCTACCAAATTGTACTTCTCAAGCAATGTGTTCCAATCTGATTGAAACTCTTCCTCTGTATCATTGTTGTATATGCATTTCTCGAAGTTCATCGCAAAAGAAGTAAACTTTTCGAAAACATGAGAGAGGTGCTTTGTAGCATTTTGATAAATATGCCATAAACAAAGACGGTGATGCGTATTTGGCAACACCTGTCTAATTGCATTGGCAATAGTTGGGGCCTGGTCGGTGAAGATTGTCTTTGGCTGTTTTCCATTCATCGTTTTCAAAAAGGTTTCAAACAACCATATAAATGATTCTGTAGTCTCATCAAACAACAAAGCACAACCAAAGAGAATAGACTGTCCATTATGGTTCACCCCAACAAACGGTGCATACGGCTTGTCGTACCCATTCATCTTATATGTTGTATCAAAGCACACGACATCACCGAAGAAACTGTAGTCCATCCTTGACCTAGCATCACACCAGAAACAACTGCCCAATTGGTTGTCCTCATCCATTTGTATTGAATAGAAAAAAGATGGATTCTTTGTTTGCATGTGCATGAAATAGTTCGATAAAACCTGTGCATCTCCCTTCTTTAAAATCTCGCTACGCTTTCTAAGCACGTAATTATTGCAATCCCTTCGTGTAAAATTGAGGTTTTGAGACCCTCCATCTTCAGCACGTGAGAAAATACTGGTGGATCTTATCCCTGCAGTGTGCTTACTATCGATTACACCATCCTGAGAATTCTTAGTCTTACGCTGCGACCTCAACGTATGCACTTCAGATTGCTTTGCTAGCTCATGGTTATGTTCTGCTATAAACTGTACCACTACATAATTCCCATCACCCTGTAATCGGATATCCATGCATGCCTTACAACCAGTTCGTGTATGTGGCCGCGGATTCTTCGGCTTAGTTGGTCGATGTTCATATCGGGCACCTTCTTTAGAACAACAAAGTACCCTTTTCAATACTGCCCTATTTTTACGTGAAAATGATGTTGTTTTAATCCTTACACTGAACCCCATAGATCTAGCATAAGCATTGTAAAGATTGTAAGCTTGATCCACTGATTGGAAGACCATACCAACAATAGGTGCCTCACCCCAAAGAACCTTTTCAATTTGGGATTCCAATGCCAATGGAATATCCTCTTCCGTTCGCATTTCTCCCTGCAAGGTATCTGGAACTTCATGCTCACCCCCCAAATCTAACTGCTCACATGATTGCTCACTACTTACATTTTGGCTATCCATCCTGAAAAGATAGGAGAACCATTGCTTGCCAAATTAGTAAACCATATCTTATAAAAAAGATGAAAAATTAATGCTTGAAAGCAATTCTAGGTTAGAGTGACTAATTTCACAATATATTTATCTAAATTATTGTATCTACTTTAAGTTAAATTATAAGGCAGAGAGATTTGCAGGAGAAATTCAAAGACAGAACGAACAGTTCATTCAACTGAGAAGCAACATATAAAACCGGGTATATCCCAGCCAACCAACAAGATTCACTTATTTGCTAGGTTCATTATTTCAAGGAAGTCCAGGATGTTTCCTCAATAATTCAATGATACTCAACAGATTATCATATCCCATAAAAAAGAAGAAAAAGAAAAATCATATCCCATCAGATCATATTGAGGGAGTCACAATCAACTATCCACCAAACAGCAATCCTACACCCTTTTCATAAGAAGCTAATAATCCATCTTCAATCTTGCTGCTCAAGTCTGTCTCCCCAAGAAGATCCGTAGAGGGAAGTATGAACAACGTTAATGATTCACTACAAGTGCCTCTCAGACCCAATTATAGTGTATCTTGAAAGAGTAAGCCAACTGCTGACCCAAAAAAAGTTGAACCTCACGTGGTAAATCCAATAACATCCAATTAACTGTAGAGGGCCACCCAAGGAACCCTCCACCATTATCTCCAGCCATTCCCAAACAAGGTAGGTACAGGCATGCCTCTTGCTAAAATCTCATATTGAACCCAAATAGATGGCATCCCTATCACGAAACTAAAATAGAACCTTCTCCAAGGTTATGGAATCAAACCTTGTACCCATCAAAAAACAGCACAGGGTCCACAACAAATCAGAAGAGAACCAAAGGATTGGTGAGGTATTAGGAAGACGTCTACCTAGTCCAAAAAGTAACTCAAAGTTTGCTCGCCTAGAAATTTTGCTTCACCAAAACCTCCCAAATCTGAATCAAACAAGCCTGACAAGCTCAAAAGGTGAATATAGTAATTGTTTATGAACAAATTATCTTTTTAGGATCCAAACCGACATATACTATCCTTATAACAGTTCTCTTTTCCCTTCGTTGACATTTTCTAGGTTAGATCACTATATGATACCTATGCTTGGTGACTTAATACTGCTGAATTGGCATTCTCAGAAGAAAATGCAGATTGATGGGATTGAACTCAAATGCACATGGTTGGGAACTTGGGACTAAGAAAAACTTCCATTGATTATGACCTCAACAAAAAATACCCGTTTGAGACTTATTAATGCAGGTTCTAAAAATCCTTTAGCACTAAACTGCTCCCTGTGATCAATCAAACTAACTATCAACATAACCAAAGGCCCCGTGCCCAATGTTACCTGATGTCCTCATTGTAGGGGAGGTTGTAGGTTCAATCCAACTCACAAAGGTATTAGCTACTACTGGGTTTAGCAGCTAGTATGCCTTGTTTAATGAGAAAATTAAACTAGTATGCCTCGTGGCGCATGCAGGTGGTGAAAAGGTGAATTACATGGCGCATGCAGGTGATGAAAAAGTGAATTACATGGCGTATGCAGGTGGTGCTTGACATGGTGCATGCAGTAGGTGACATGAGGATGGCATGGGTCCTAGGATGGGTTGAGACTTGTGTCTGTGGACACGTGCAGCGGTGGCTTGTCCGCCAAATACTTTAATGTGAACTATTTTGGTCCGCCTTAACCAATATGCACTCCCTGGTTTCGGTCCGCCTCAACCGACCTGTACTCCCTACATAGGATTCACCTTGGATCAAAAGAATAAAAAAGCCAACTATATAAGCTAATTTTCCCTTAGGACCATATACAATCAATATCAGAAAACAAATGAACACAGGTTCTTACCCTCCTCTATGATTATAGTTAGGCCGTGGCCTTCGAGGTTCCTCTGTTGTTTTGTGTTCTTAGGGGTTCTCTACATATCACTTATCAAAAAAAAAAATTTAATAATGAAAAGATAGCCCCTGATTTCAAGAGCTTATTCAAACTGTTCTATGAGAAATATTGGGTCTTCTCAAAAATTAAAACTAAAATAAAGAATCCCAACAACCAGCCTCACCAAGCGAGGAAAAGACAGAAAATAGTGAGAATATGGAAAAAATGGAAATTGGTTTACCTCAACTTACACAGTCTTTCTACTAACAGAGAAAAAAAAAAAAAAAAAGCTAGAATTTCTTATCAAAATCCAGCGTAATAGGACTACCACACAAATGGGTCTTCCCCAAAACTAACAGAACTCTCAAGAACTAGCAAAAACGATGAACCTGCAATATTGTGGGGGTGAAATGTTTAGTTCATAAATTTCCATTATCCATAAGTAGTGCCATTCAACCTACAATTTTCATGATCAAGAATTGTATGGGTGCATCACAGTTACACAAATAAAAAATCTCAGCCATAAATTCTCAAAAAAGATTCTGATAAGTAAAATCTCAAAAAAAGAATTCGAAAAATATAAAAACACATGAGAGACTAATATAACCTGAAAACAATCCCAGAAGCTCCTCTCAACGTATCTGAGATTTGATCGAAGAATGCTCAAAAATGTTTGCTTTCGTTTCGATTGCTTGATTAAAAGCAATGCAGAGAAAAAGAAAGGTAAGAAAGAGAAAAAGCGAAACCCTAATCACTGGCCGTCGTCGATGTCGGAAGCGGCGAGGTGAGGACGAGCGCCGCTGAAGCGGAGGGTTTTGGTGTCGCAGGGGAAAGGGGCGACGGGCGTGGCAAAGAGGTCTCGAGGGTGGGTTATGGTTCTCAACAGAAAGCGCGGGTGTGTTGCTTCGCAGCAAAAATGGGCTCGAAATGAGTGCACGAGCCAGAAAAAACGGAGGAGCCCTAAGTGCAGTCCGGTTTTGCTTACGGACGCTCAACCACGTCCTATTAGCCACGTGGCACATATTTAGAGACCAATGACCGTAAGGATGTTTTGGCCCATCCCCAAATAGAACAGACAAAAAGGGTCGTGATCGGGGGCGTTTGGCAACACAAAAATAAGTACTTATTAACTTTTATACGCCAAAAAGTTAAAAAGTTAGTTTGGATGTGTTTCATATTTTAACTTGTAAAAACTTAAAAGTTAACTTAAAACCGAAGCTAAAATTTTTAGCTTTAACTTCTAAGAGAAACAACTTCTCAAAAATTAGAACACCTCCCAACATTTTGATTTCTCTGACTTTTTTTAGAAGTAATAAATCAACTTGTCACTTCTATTACAAGTAGAAATGCTTTTACTTCTTGTTCCCAAATGCCCCAACGAGGTATACCTGAGATCTTTTCGTTTGGGGAAGCGGCATCTTTGGTAGTCACTAGACTCACCACTGCCATCTGGGCCCACTGATTGCATAGATGTTTAGCCCACCCCTTAATAGACATTCATAAAAAAAATCAGCTTATTTAATGATTTTGAGCCATTCGTTTTAGTACTCCAAAAATAGTTGCATTCAACGGCTATGAGAACGTCTTAAAAAGTGCTAAAAAGTATTAAAATCTAATGGTTATAGATTACCAATCAAGGTGGTTTTGGGTCTGTATATCCACCAAGGGGTGGGATAAACATCCATGCGGTCAATGGGCTCAGATTGCAGCGGTGACTGCCGCTTCCGCAAATGAAACAGTTTCAGACATACCTTGTTACATCTTTTTCTCAGAAGAAACTAGCCTGATAGAGTATTTCTATCTGTTTGAATGCTTAACCCATGAAAAACTAAAACCAACGGTTAGAAGTCATCCATACTTTCAGTGGTCTCTAAGAATGTGCCACGTGGCATGTGAACTGACGTGGGGCCGTGAGTTAAACTGGAGTCCAAAGTGCAGTTTTCTAATTGGAAAGCTTGTGCGTAACTATATAGTAGTATCGTCATCTCTAGTCTGAGACCGTCGATGATCTTCGAGATTACAAGATGCGAAATTCGAGGACTATCAGCTATCTGGACTTGGAGACGTGGCAGCACTTTGCCAATTGTCCTCGCGGCTGTTCCTCTTGCCACGTCGTTAGAGAGAGGGTTCGGTCAGACATTCAACAGCTTTACTATTACTAAAACGAGTCCATTTTTATAACTTGCTCTCAAATCTCAATGAATCACTACAGACTGTACAATTGACACGTATTTATGACAACTCATGTTTTAAAATTTTGAAATTTAAACTTTTTAAAAAAACAGTTTGTAACTTTGTCAGGTTTGTCATCCGTTGTCATCGGTACTCGTCTGTTTACAGGCTTTAGCGATTCAGACGAGTAAAACTTGTGTCGGTCACAGCACTCAATACAAGCCACATGGCACACGATCAGAGGGCGCTGACCGTATGGTTGTTTGGCCAGTCCCTCGGTGGACCTACGAACCAAAAATTAGCCTTTGGAGTTTTGCACCCGAATAACGCTCAATAATGCACAAACTCCTACCGTTAAAATCAACCCATGAAAATAACTTCAATCGAATCGCTTAGAAATCACGAATCAAGCTGATTTTTTGTGTACCCGGTCCACCTAGGGACTGGCCAAACATCCATACGGCCATCGTCCTATAATAATATGCCACGTGGCTCGTATTGAGTGTTGTGACTGGCTTCCGTCACAACATCTTGTGACACAAGTTTTACTCGACTCAGATGGCTTAGCCACGTGGCATATTTTAGAGGACAATGAACTTATAATCCCCAGGTGGACCTACAAACCTAAAATCAGCCTGATTAGTGATTTCAAACCTTTCCATCTTGTATCCCAAATAACGCTTAGATTTCCATGGTTAAAATCAACTAATGAAAATGACTCCAATCTAATGCTTAGAGATTACTAATCAGGTTGATTTTTGGTTTGCAGGTCCACCTAGGGATTGGCCAGACATCCATACGATCAGCGTCCGATAAAAATGTGCCACATGGCTCATATTGTGGGCGGTCACGGCTTACTTTGGCGGTCGTTGGTCTGCCAAGTTTCACTCCTTATGTATAAACTCCTCAGCATCCTTTTAATGGAAAAATCGTGAGTAGAGTAGAACTTTGCTCACTGACCGCGGTATGAGTCACATGGCACACTTCAGAGACCGCTGACGTTGTGATTGTTTGGCCCATCCCTAGGTGGACCTACATACAAAAAATCCTCCTGATTAGGTATTTCAAACTTTTGGAGCTTTGTACCATGGCTTAAAATACGGCTGTTATAATGGATTCGGACCTCCCCCGTTATGTTATGTACCGATTAAAACGCTCAAAAAATATCAGCCATTATTTTTTGGGAAAAAAATGTGAGAAAAAACGCCATTATTTTTCGTTTTTGAAATTCAGTGCTATTTTCCGTTTTTGCCCCCGAACGTTACAATTCGTCACAACGGCTGTTATAACGGAAAAAATGGTAACACCCCAGTCCGTTATACCGTTATTATGCTCCCCTTTTAAACCTTTCTTTGTACCTCAAATAACCCCAAATAATGCTCAAATTACACGGTTAAAATCCACCCATGAAAGCGATTCCAATGAACGGTTAGAATTAATTAAGTTGATTTTTGGAATGTAGGCCATCTAATGATGGGCCAAACATCCATAGGTCAATTTTTCGTATGTAGGTCCACCTAATGATAGGCCAAACATCCATAGGTCAGTGGTCAGTCAGAATAGTTGTACCTGTACCGGGGTAGAAATTAGTGTAAAGTGGAGTAAAACTTCTGTCACAATGGGATTGCAAATCACACAAACACAGCCAATGAGTTCTCGGCACGTACACCTAAAAGCAAAAGCAATGGGTACGTTACAAAGTACTTGTGTACGTGCCGAGAACTCATTGGCTTGTGATTGTGTGATTTACAATTTCGTGTGATAGAAGTTTTACTCTGTAAAGTGGGTCCAGAATAGCTGGAAGCCTGGAACTATTATTATCAGAGAAAAGATGTAACGAGGTAGAACACACGCCAAAGCCATTTTGTTACTCTGGGCCCATTGACCGCATGGGTGTTTAGCCCACCAAAATTAACTTTGATCGGTAATCTCTAGCCATTAGATTTTAGCACTTTTAAAGCGTCTCTTATCTGTCGAATTAAACCATTTTTGGGTGCTAAATCCAACTGCTAGAAATCATCAAACAAGCTGATTTTTGGTTTGAATGTCTACCAAGGGTTGGGCTAAAAATCCATGCGGCAAGTGGGCCCATTGGGCAGAGGTGAGTAACAAAAATCACTAAAGCTGATATCTTGGCATCAGGTCTACCTTGTTAGACTCTTATTATTATGATATATAATATCATGGTCGGGCTCTGGTTGGGTGGGGTTGCCCAAGGCCTCAGCCCACGTCTAACCCGAGTTTTGATTGGATAATAGTGTCTGCGGGCCCAACCCAATCCAACCCTTGTAAAAGTGAGCTGATCAGGCTCAGGTTGCGATTACCCAAGTTGCAGCCCTACCTCTACCTGTGACTTTCACTTTCCCTTTCAACATGTGCGCTTGAAAGAGGAAGAATTCTTTTTGATACGGGAAGATTGCTTCAAATGTTTGATACATCCGTCCTCAAAATATGCCACATGGAACACTCTTTTGGGCCCACTGCCTCCATTAAATTTAATCCCATCTTGATGGATCTATACACCAAAAATCAGCCCGATCAGTGATTCTTAGTTGGTGGATTTGAGCATTTATTATAATGGGCTTTTTAACCCATCCAGAGGCCTGTTCATGAAGCCCGTGATGAAAAATGATTAAATCCCACGGCTAGAAATCCTTGATTTTTTTAGTGCGAGGCCCATGTAGGAGTGGGTCTATTGTAGTGGATCCAATTCGAATTCGGTTGAGATTCCGATCATTTTATTATAGATTCAGCTCGGGTTGTAATTGGCTTTTGGCCTGGGATCCTTATTGAATGTGTAGTTTATAGGGGATTCGACCTCAGCTCGGCATTGCTGAGGTGGCGCTCTCTCCATTTTTTTTTCAACATTTTTTCCGAAAATACCCTCCATATTTTTTTCAACATTTTTTCCAAAAATGTCCCTACACTCAACTTTATCTCTCCTCTATTTACTCATTCTCATAACTATACATCTCCTTAAATCCCTCATCAATTCTTAATTTCCCTACCAATAAAGATGTGTTCTCTTTCTTATTTTAATAAATCTCTCCTTAAATCCCTCATCAATTCTTAATTTCCCTACCAATAAAAACATATTCTCTTTCTTATTTTAATAAATCTATCCCTATTTACCATAAATAAAATTTTCCACCTTCTTTCAATTCTCAATATATCTTTCTCTTTCTTAAATAGAAAACCTCTCATACTATGTAATACCTCTCATACCATAAATAAAAAATCTATATATATATATATATATATATATATACTAAAGCTCGGCACTGCTGAGGTGACGTTCTTTACATCTTTTTTACATCGTTTTTTTTAAAAAATACTCATATTCATTCTCTCAACCAAAATTAATGTTACCTTTTGAAAACTTTCCTTCTCCAAAACGTCTTCTTTTGGACTCTTCCTTCTCCAAACCGTTTCTTCTTTCAACCAAGATTGTCTCTTCTTCTCCTTAAACTCCTCTTCAGTCTTTACAACTTCTTCTTTCCCTAAAACTTTCCTTTACATATTCTATTTCCAAAACGTCGCACCATTCTCTAATTATTTCCTAAAATCTCTCCATCAGCTTTTAAAACATCGCACCATTCCCCAATTATTTCCTAAAATCTCTCCATCAATTTTTAAAAACGTCTCTATAAATATTATTTGATTTCCTTCCAAAACATTACGTCTCATTCTCACGTGCCTACAAAATAAATCATCTTTTATCTATTCTCTACTCTCCATCCAACGCATCCACTAAGATTAGATTATCTGGTGAGGGAAGATTTGAAAATCGCCATTAAATGCGGTACGAACGTTGATTTTGCATAGAGAAGGATGATGAAATTTGGGATTGGGAGCTTCAAAAAACCTACGTCCCATTCTCATCGTCGTCGAAAGAAATCCTTTTTATCTATTCCCTACTCTCCACCGACGAATCCACTAAGATTGGATTATCTGGTGCAGGATGCTCTGAAAATTGCCATTAAAACTGAGCGTTAATGCAGTAGAGGAGGATAAAGTTTAGGATTGAGATAACAATGTACAAAAATTGTTGGCGCTGCAAGCATCGTGTTTCTTCTACTAAGCAATAATTAGATGTATGGGTTTTCTTGGTTAGATTATGAATATTGTCACTTATGCTATTATTGGGCATGTCAAAAAAAATATTTCAATAGGTAAATTATTTTAACAGTGCCCGTGCTTTAGCACGGGCTATTGATTACTAGTATGTATTTATGCGTTGGATATGGATCCCTTTCTACAGATCTTGGTTCAGATACGGATCAGGGGATACGGATGCTTGAATCCAACGGCTAAAATTGCCTCCTGAAAAATGATCAAATCCAATGGCTAGAAATCACGAATCAGCCTATTTTTGGTGTGTAGATCCACAAAAGGGTGGGCCAAACATCAATGGAGTCAGTGGGCCAAAAAGAGGATGCCACATGGCATTTTAAGAGAGGCTGGTGGATCAAACTTTTGTCTTCCGAGGGGAAGCAAACTTTTTTGGGTGGCGATGTATCAAACGTTTGGTTTGAACTAGCATCATTTTTTTGTAACTCACCGCTGCCATCTGGGCTCACTGACCCGCATGTATGTTTAGCCCACCACATGGTGGATATACTTACGAAAAATCACCATGATTGTTAAATTCTAGCCATTAGCTTTTAGTACTTTTTAAGACGTGATTCTAGCCGTTGGATTCAACCATTTTTTGAGAACTAAAACCAACGGCTAAAAATCATCAAACAAGGTGATTTTTGGTATCGATGTCTACCTAGGGGTGGATTAAACATCCATGCGGTCAGTGGACTCAGATGGCAGCGGTGAATTACAAATAACCGTGCTAGCTCAGCTTGTTACTCTTTTTGACCGTATGGATGCTTTTCCAATCCCTATGTGGACCTACAAACCAAAAATCAGCTTGATTAGTGATTTCAAGCTTTTGGATCTTTGTACCTAAAATAATGGTCAATAATGCTCAAATTCCCACGGTTAAAATTAACCTATGAAAATAATTCTGGGCTGATTTTTGGTTTATAGGTCCACCTAGGGATTGACCAAACATCCATACGGTCAGAGTCCTCTAAGAGTGCTACGTGGCTCATATTGTGGGCGTAACTTTGCTGAGCGGCAGTGGTCACCAAAGTTCTACTCCAACTATAATATGGATGTAGTGGGCCCGGACTGCCGGTACAGTGTAACTGCCCACATTTTTAAAAGGAGATATTTCAGAAGTGGTGTGGACCCCACCTTCGCATGTGGTTTTTGTTAATGCTACCTCACCCTTAATCGCTCTGGGACCGCCAAAGTCCTCTATTGTTAATGGCTAGACCACACAGTGCAGCAGGAGTAAAACTTTGATGACAGGGTTCAATTTGAGCCACGTGGCATACTCTTAGAGGACTCTAACCATGTATGGATATTTGGCCAATCCTTAGGTTAACCTAGGGACCAAAAATCAGCATGATTACAGATTTCAAACCTTTGGATCTTTGTAGCCCAAATAATGGTCAATAATTCTCAATTCCACGATTATAAATCAACCCATAAAAACGACTCCAATCCAACGCTTAGAAATCACTAATCAATAATCAAGCTAATTTTTGGTCTGTATGTCCATATAGGGCTGGGCCAAATATTCAGAAGGTCAGAAATCTCTAAGAATATGCCACGTGGCTCATAATATGGCGGACAGCAAAATTCTACTCTTATAGTTGTGGGTCCAACCCTTTACTTTTCTAGACTTCTAGTGGTGGTTGCAGACTTGCAGTGCAAAATGGCGACACAGTATCAAATGCTGCCTTGGAATAACAAAAAAGAACAAAGCCAACATAGATCAAAGCTTCTAACCCAAGAAATATCGAGAGATTCGAGACCCGAAACTTAAAAAAATACTAAACTGCTCTGTATTTCATGAATAACAGATAAGTTTACCAAGTAGAAAAATCATAGAAGTTCTCATCTCCTCCTCATTCTAAGAAAATAGAACGCAAGGGAAGTGATCATAGATCTCGTAGTAGAACTTACTGCTTCAAAAATGGCCGAAAATCTCCTCTCTTGCAGAGCCCAAATAGTCGAAACGAAGAGCCCCAACCCATGAAAAATTAGCAAAAACATCCCCATCTATTTAAGAACCCAACCCACCTTCTCTTGAGATCTGAGAAAATCTTTCAGAACCCTTTCTTCGAATCTGCACATCAAAAAAGTTGACTCTTCTTCAGAACCCACAAACCTCAGACCTAATTAACTGAAAGCTCATCATGTCTTTGCAACACTTGTTAGGATCGGAGGAGAAGAAGAAAAAAACATGCTCCGGTTGCATAAAGATAAAAGGAAGATCGTTGCTTCCGGAGATGCTGAAAGCTCAACCGTTTTAGTCCTATATAGTATATACATGTGATTGAGCTGGGACCCACTATTTGATGGGTCCCATCTAGAGAGAGAGATCTCGTTAAATAGTTAAAAAAATTGAGTAGAACTTTGCTGACCGACTACAGTATGAACCACGTGGCATAGTTTTAGAGATTTCTGACCGTATGGTAGTTTGGCCCAATCCTAGATGGACACACAGACCAAAAATTAGCCTGATTAGTGAGTTTTAAGCGTTGGATTGGAGTCGTTCTCAGGGATTGATTTTAAGCCGTCGAATTTGAGCATGATTGAACATTATTTGGGGTACAAAGATCCAAAGGTTTTAAATCTTTAATCAGGCTGATTTTTGGTTTGCAGATCCACCTAGGGATTGGCCAAACATTCACACGGTCAGAGTCCTCTAAGAGTGTGCAACGTGGCTCATATTGTGTCCTGTAACGGGAGCCTGTCATTTTAGGGCTGTCATTGGAGCCCGACCCATATCTATATATATGGACGAATTTTGCTCCTCCGGTGGATTACCAAAGTTTAATCCACCAGCCCTCAAAACGAGCAAGACTTGCCCGACCACCCGTGGTCAGGTAGCTACCTAACCACTCACAATATAAGCCACGCGGAAATTTATTAGAGGACACTGACCGTATAGATGTTTGGCCAATCCCTAGGTGGCCTACAAACCCAAAATCAACCTGATCAGTGATTTCTAAGCGTTAGTTGAAGTCATTTTCGTTGGTTGATCTGAGCCGTAGAAATTTGAGCATTATTTACCATTATTTCCGTATAAAGATCCAACGGTTTTGAAATCACTAATCAGGCTGATTTTTGGTTTGTAGGTCTACTTACAGATTGGTCAAACATCTATACGGTCAGTGTCCTCTAATAAATTTCCACGTTGCTTATATTGTAGGTGGTCGGGCAAGTCTTGCTCCCTCAAAACTGCCCGCGGTGGTGCACTTGGTTAGAGTAAAACTTCAATCACACGAAATTGTAAATCACACAATCACAAGCCAATGAGTTCTCGGCACGTACACAAGTGCTTTTGCAACGTACCCATTGCTTTTGCTTTTTAGGTGTACGTGCCGAGAACTCATTGACTGTGTTTGTGTGATTTGCAATCCCATTGTGACAGAAGTTTTACTCCACTTGGTTACCACGTCAGTTTTGCACCGGTGAAATATGTTCGGAGGAAAATTCCTTATGTCTGGCCGTCCGGGCTAGGCCAAGTGTTGCTCAAGAATTCCCAGTTGTACTACACGGAGATCATTTTTGGGTCTCAGACCGCCCTATTGGTGGATAAACACACTTAAAATCAGATTGATCGATGAGTTCTAGCCATTGGATTTATTACCCAAAAAGACATGTTTGAATCCAACGTCTAGAATCATGTCCTAATTCTATGGCTAGAGTCAATCAATCAGGTTGATTTTTGGGGTGAGCTAAAAATCCATGTGGTTAGTGGGACCTGGGCTGGGGTGTACACCAAATAGACTATTTTTGCTTCCTTTGTTAAAAACACGTCACTTCCTCCTTGATTGTCGAAACAAGAAGACGTGTCGAGTTTGTGAGGAAGGGACTGTAACTTGAAGAGATGGAAAATGACACGCCAAACAAAGGAAGATTCTATAATTTTGCACGTACTTTAATTAAGTTGAAAGTCAAATCGTGAATCTTTTAAGTACTTCAGTGGGACAAGCGTTGATGTGTCAACCCATCTAGAGGGAGTAAAACTCCTGTCACAATCGGATTGCAAATCACACAATCACAGCCAATGAGTTCTCGGCACGTACACCTAAAAGCAAAGCACATGGTACGTTGCAAAAAGCACTTGTGTACGTGCCCAGAACTCATTGGCTTGTGATTGTGTGATTTACACGATAGAAGTTTGACGGGAAAAAATTCGTTGGTTCCGGGGTCCTTCAAACTTTGAAGGCCCCCTCCCAAAATGTCTGACACGTACCCTATGCGAACCACCTTAACTAACCAAGGGTTTAACATGGGTTAGGTTTAGGCCTTACGTACGAGTCAGACACTTCGGGAGGGGAACTAGAGCGACGACACACATTCCTCACTCTATTCTTACATCCGGTGGTGGGGCCCACATAGAGATCATGTTGGACAATATATTCCTTAATCCAACTATAATCTCTCGAGGTTAGGAAAGACAATTTATGCTCCTAAACCAGCGGTTGGGGTCTCAAAACTGAACTTGCAAAATCAGAAGGTTGAGCCATTAAAGACAGCCATGTCTGGTGGTGGGGCCCACATTCTACATGGTGCGCATGGATCATACTTCTATAAATATAAATACAAAATTAAGCCTTGACTACGACATCAGCAACAGCCATTAATCGCATTCATCTTGAATCATATTTACAGACTCTGCAACATGTAGGGCACAAGTAGTACACAGAAGACCACCTACAAAAGTTGAGAAATTTGACACTCTTGTCAATTAACTCCAACCAGTTAACAAAATTGAAGACCACTTCCCAGGACACCACCCTAACATTTTAAGCTTAGAGCTTTGACAATTCCTTCCACCTCGACATCCATCTCCTTCGGTTTTTTCAGACCATCCAATGCCCCACCAAAAGAGTCCAACTTCCTCACTGCTCCAATGCTTTACGCATCGAAATCCTGAAGCAAAAAATAATTAATTCATAAAATTTGGACCGCAGGCAACCATGTGACTGGTATTGTCATCAATAAACCGAGACCCGATTTCAGCAACTGCCTATTAGTTCTGAACTTTCACAAGCACTATATAGTTCCTAGACTTTCACAACTAGTTGAATCAGCCTAATGATCATACAGGAACCAGCAGCAAAAGCAATATTAAAACAGGTGAGAATGTTATATGAGGAATATTACTAACTTTTCAGAATTAAGAATTTCATTCTTCAGATGCTGAGCCCATGATTCTCTTATGGCAATTTTTTGCACTTTTCACGACGTCCTGCAAAACCCAACACCATTCAATGATTTGTGCTTTCACCAGTAGACATTAAAATTATCTCAAACTTCCATGCTCAAAGTTAAATATCCAATGCTACAGCTTGACTCTAAATACTAAGATGAGAAACTAAAGGAAATAGAATTACTAAAGAACCATGAGTTTATGAATTCAAAAATCAAGATATATCTTGGATGACTGAGAATCGTACACAGGGAGAAGCTATCGCACAAGGTAGGGTGACTTGGTGAGCAATTCAGGCAGAGTTGAAAGTATACTTTGTGGGCAAGACTGTTACGATCCTAAAGGTTAAGACTTAAACTTCCCGCACCTCTATCACCTAGGTGCTTTTGGTGTATTGGTGGGGTCTTAACATTTGGTACCAGAGCCAACCCCACATCATAGGTTCAAGTCATGGGAGGGGCGACCTGAGGAAAGGGATACTTCGGGGCTAGCTCAAAAAAAAGAGAAAATAGGGGTACCGGAAAAAAATGCCGGGGGCTCGCTCACAAAAAAGTGAGAAAATAGGGGTACCGGAGTGAAAGCCGCCTTAGAGTGGGCGTGGACTTTGGCCTTCGAAGCGTGGTGGCATGTTACGATCCTAAAGGTTAAGACTTAAACTTCCCGCACCTCTATCACCTAGCTGCTTTTGGTGTATTGGTTGGATCTTAACAAAGATTGGTTGGGCAGGTAAGTTTGTCAGCACGAAACAAGGTCCTGGAGGTTGCAATATCTTCGGGTAGTATTGCAGTTGTTTAGAAGGAAGCCTACTGAACAGAATCAGATTTATGCAAGGATAGAGAACGGGCATCCCAAACGAGGAGGTGACGACAAGAAACCACCATAACTGAAATATTGTAAAGCAAGCCCAGGTGCTATCAACTTTTGGAGTCTTGCAATCTGAAATCTCAGATCTGAAACTGTGGGAGGCTTGCAATCTGAAAACTGAAATTTTACTCCAATCACACTAAAATTGTTGGAGTCTTCCAACCTGAACTCTCAGATCTGAAATGTGTATTACAATACACTGAGGTACCAGAACTGCTAAAGACATGCAGAATTGGATCTGTTGCTCAGGCTAGCAGATAACTGATCAAACAATTACTAAGTGAAAATTGAGAGACCAATTTGTGAATCTCCAGAGACACTAATCAATTTCTAATACAATACTGGCCTTCAGTGCAATTATCAGTCTGATGAATAGCCTTCGATGGAGTTGTTAATCCCAAAGCACAAGTGATGAAAGTTGCACAGCTTTCTTTAATGTTGTATGTTGTTCCTCCTACCTGCCCAGAGTTAATATATGCAGTGACGAATCAATATGCTTTAAGATTGGAAACAAATTAATGTTGCAAACATAAAATTGTAGAGTGTAAACCACTTCAGATGAAATAGCTGATGCAGCAAACATCAAAATTACCTACGTCCCATTAGGAAAGAAACAGTTCACATCAAGCTATCAGAAGTAGATGTGGGACTCTATTGCATTGAGGATTGCATCTACAATTTAGGTGCGGGAGACTGTTGAGTCAGAAGGTTAATGAAGTCCGATACAACACGGAACACATTGTATCTAGATATGCTTTTATTTAATTAGTTTTTCCGAGTTAGTTCATAAGAGAAGTTCTTACCTGGCTTGATTTGTGCTATCAGTAGCATAATTTGATGTCGCTTGGTTTACAGGTCCCTACATAATTGGGGTTGTTAAATTCACACTTGTTCCAACGTGACAACTAAATAATGCATTACATTTGGACCATGTTGAGAAATACCTGAGTGTAACTATATGGGTAAACAGATGGAATGAGTGGCATGGTTGAAGGCCCAACTGGGTGGGAAAAGATACCATCGATACCAGAAGCCCTTGGGAATCCATACTGTGTGGCCTATAAAGACATAATTATCAACACATATGTGACCTATAAAGACATAATAATCAACACCAAATGTAGCTTATAAATACATTGGGTGCATGTTCGAGGAGGAAACCTGAGTGTACTGCGGCATGTTCGAGGGTCTAAGTGGATAAAATGGGAGCTTTGGGATGCCGGATGTCAATGGCGGTTCATTAGGTGTTTCAGTCCCTACAACTGACTCAAGATCACTTTGTCCTTTGGTACCTAAATAAGAATAAATAACTAAATTAAAAGACGAGCCGAAAAACCCAAAAAAAAAGAGGATTTAATACATTTGAGTACTTACCAATTCTTCTTTTCCTTGGTCTCTTACGAGGTGGATCTTGTAGTGTTTTAGCCATACCTGCTTGGCCAGCAACACCCGCTACATCCACGTTGACATCATTCTCAATCCTGAAACCGGCGTCCCTGGACTCATCTTGGTCCAATTGCAAACTGAAGTCTATTTTTCGTAACACTTGCATTAGTTCTAGTTTAGCCAGTGTACAAGAATTTACAGTGCTAGCACCCTTCACGGCTAGAGCTAGGGCTATATTAGCTAACTCACTATATCGTGAAGTCAATGATGGGTGACGATCAACTTGTACTAATTTTCTACTCTCGTCAACTACAACACCAGCTGTTGCATTTTGGGTCCATCGATGCAAATAGTATTGGGATGGGATATCAGGCAACTGCTTACTATGTAATATTTTAAGTGCATGTGCACACAAAATCCCTGTAAACTCGAACATTTTGCAGCTACACTTCACTGTGTTGTCTGAGGAGTCAAATGTAACTTTGCGACCACCCTTACCACCATAAGACGTTACCTTGTATGTGAACATTGTTCCATCTTCACCCTCTTGTTCTTGAAACAAATTCAAACACTCTTGTATCTGCTCTTGGAAAAGCTTAAAGACTGTTCTCGTGTACCTTTTTGCTGCTTCTTGTTCTACACTCCATCTTGACTTCAAAGTTGGTGTTGTTCTCCTAGATAAATAATCTTCAAATATTTCTTTGTCACGCCTATCTGACACAGCATCCTCATATTTAGCCAAAAACTCTCCTAAAGACATGTTATTTTTCAAATACTTCTTGAAGTAGCTGTTCACACTTTCACTTCTTTGGATAGTTGTGATACCTGCAGAGAAGTGTTCTCGCCCATATACGAGGGCCCATTTCTCGCGCACTTGATATATCCTTTCCAACCACTCATTCTCTACCAAATTATACTTCACAAACAACGTATCCCAATCAGATTGAAACCCTTCCTCTGTATCATTGTTGTATATGCAATTCTTGAAGTCAGTAGCAAAAGAAGTGAACTTCTCAAAAACATGAGAGAGGTGCTTGTTGGCATTTTGATAAATATGCCACAAACAAAAACGGTGATATGAATTTGGGAACACCTGCCTAATTGCATTGGAAATAGTTGGGGCCAGGTCAGTAAAGATTGCCTTCGGTTCTTTTCCTTTCATTGCTTTCAAAAAAGTTTCAAACAACCATACAAATGATTCTGTGGTCTCGTCAAACAACAAAGCACAACCAAAGAGGACAGACTGTTCATGATGGTTAACCCCAACAAATGGTGCATATGGCTTGTTGTACTCATTTGTCTTATATGTTGTATCAAAGCATACGGCATCACCAAAGAAACTGTAGTCCATCCTTGACCTAGCATCACACCAGAAACAACTGCCCAATTGGTTATCCTTATCCATTCTTATTGAATAAAAGAAAGATGGATTCTCTGTTTGCATGTGCATGAAATGGTTCAACAGAACCTGAACATCTACCGTCTTTAATATCTCGCCATGCTTTCTTTGTGTGTAATTATCACAATCCATTCGCATAAAGTTGAGATTTTGAGACCCACCAGCTTCTGCATGCATATAAATATCAGTGGATCTTATACCCACAGTGTGCATACTGTCAATTACACCAGTCTGGGAATTCACAATCTTATGTTGTGGCTGGGAATTCTTAATCTTACGCTGTGACCTAACCGTATGCACTTCCGGTTGCTTTCCCATCTCATGGTTATGTTCAGCTAAAAACTGTACAACTGCATACTTCCCATCACTCTGTAATCGTATAACAATGCATGCTTTACAACCGGTTCGTGTAGGTGGCCTCGGATTCTTTGCAACCCCTCGTGGATGTTCTACACGGAAACCTTCTTTAGTACAACAAAGCATTCTCTTCAATATTGTCCTATGTTTTTTACGTGAAAACATTGTGTTGTTTATCCGTATACTGAACCCCACACATCTAGCGTAAGCATTGTAGAAAGCGTAAGCTTGATCCACTGATTGGAAGACCATACCAAGAATAGGTGCCTCACCCCAAGGAAGCTTTTCAATTCGAGATTCCAATGCCACTGGAATATCCTCTCCTGTTTGCACTTCTACCTGCAAGGTATCTTGGATTTTTGGCTCACCCTCCAAATCTAATTGCTCACGTGATTGCAATGCCACTGGAATATCCCCTCCTGTTTTCGCTTCTACCTGCAAGGTATCTTGGACTTCATGCTCACCCTCTAAATCTAACTGCTCGCATGATTTCTTACTACTTACATTTTGGTTATCCATCCTGTGAAAATAAGAAAAACCATTGTTTGCCAAAATAGTAAACCAAATCTTAATGATAAAAGAAAATGTAAAGCTTGAAATGTATTCTAGTTAGAGTTGCTAATTTCACAATACATTTAGCTAAAATATTATGTCTAATACAAGTTAAAAATTATAAGGAAGAGTGAGATCAATTTGCAGAAATATCAATATAAAGAATGAACAGTTCATTCAACTGAGACACAACATACAAAACTTGCATTTCCAATTTACATATAGATCTCAGATAACAAACAAGATTTGCTTATTTACTGGGTTCATCATTTGCACTTAATCAATTGAGCCAAGGAATAGTTCAGAGAAACTCAACAAGCTATCATATCCCACGAAATGAAAAAGAAAAAGAAAAAGAAAGAAAAATCAAATCCCATCAGATAACGTTGAGGGAGTCACCATCAGCAATTCACCACAAAGCAATCTACACCCTTTCATGCAAATAATCAATCTTCAATCTTACTGCTCAAGTCTATCTGTCCAATAGGATCCATAAAGGGATGTACGAACATCACTATTAATTCGCCAAAATTGCCTCTTTGATCCCATTATAACGTATCTTGAAAGATTAATCCCACAGCAGACCAAAAAAGAAAGAACCTCAAGTGGTATATTCCAACCACGTCCAATTAACTGTAGAGGGCCACTCATCTATCCAAAAAAACAGTAGAGGGCCACTAAAAGAGACCATCCACCTTTATCTCCAGCCATTCAACCCCAAACAAGGTAGGCACAGGCATACTTCTTGTTAAACTCCCATATTGAACCCAAATAGGAAGTACTCCTTACATGAAGCTAAAATAGAGAACACATACAGAAATTAACTCACTTTGCGATCTGAAGAGCCTATCAATTCGAAAGTGCAAAGACTATCTTAAGTAGAGTACTACAGACCAAATACTGCATTGTAACCTTCTCCAAGGTCACGGGTTCAATTCTTGTACCTTTCAAAAAAACAGCACAAGGTCCACAACAGCTCACAAGAGAACCAAAGGATTTGTGAGCTATTAGGAAGATGTCTACCTAGTCGTGAAGTTTATTCAAATCTTTCTTAACCTAAAAATCTCGGTTCACCAAAACCTCCCAAATCTGAAGCATACAAACCTAATAAGCTCAAAAGGTGAATAAAAAGAGTAGCAGCAAATATTAATTGTTTCTCAATAAATCGTCTTCTTAGGATCCAAACAGATGGTGCTATCCTTATAACATTTTCTTCCTTTGTTTAAATTTCTAGGTTAGATCACTATTATAATGATGCTTATACATAATGATTTAATACAGATGAATTGACATTCTCAGTCATTGTGGACTGATGGGATTGAACTCAAATGCACATGGCTGGGACTAAGAAAAACTTCCAATTGATTACTTATCAAAAAACAAAAACTTCCATTGATTACTTACGCAAATAAAAAACTTCCATTGATTATGAGCTTCACAGAAAAAAAAACCCATTTGAGCTTTTTTACTGCAGGTTCCAAAAATCTACAACACTACACTGCTGATTGTGATCAATCAAACAAATTAGCAATATAACGTAGTTTCTTTAGAACTATGTTAGCTAAATTTCCCCTTAGAACTATATACAATCAATATCAGGTCAACAAATGCAGGTTATAATAAACGAACACAGGTTTTTTTCCTCCCACCCAAATTTCTAAAAAAAAAGAATACCCTGAATGTCAATAGCTTATTTAACCCTCTATACAGTCTCAAAATCAATCACATTAAAATTCTACGTCTTATAAAAAAAACTAAAACCAAAATAGAAGAATCCCAATTACCAGCCTAGACTAACCAAGCGGGAAATAGACAGAAAATAGTGAGATTTTGGGGGAAATGTTGTGGGATGAAATGTTGGCGCCAGTTAGCCAAGAAAAATCTCAACCATAACATCTCAAAGAGAGAGAGAGAGAGAGAGCAATCTAACCTGAAAAAAATCCCAGAAACTCCACCAATCTCCGGCACTTACAACAAACGAAGAGATTAATATTGCTCCTCTCAACCGATCTGAGACCCGAACGAAAAATGCACACAATGTATCCTTTCGTTTCAAATGATTAAAAGCAAAGCGGGGAAAGAGGGAAGAAAAACCCTAATTATTGCCGATCGCTGTCGTCGGCCGCGAGGGGAGGACGAGCGCCGGCGAAGCGAAGCGGATGGTTTTGGTTTCGCAGGGGCAGGGGGAGTGGCCAAGAGGTATCGACTCGAAACACGGGGGTAACGCTTCGCAGCAAAAATGGTTTCGGAAATGACCAAAGAGGGCGATGAAGCCAAAGAATGTGAGAAAACCCTAGGTGCACATCGTCTAATTACGAACTTTTTATTTTTTTGGTAAAAATGGAGATTCGCTTTTGATCAAATACATCTCTTCACTATCGGATACACCTTGAAAACCGTGTTTTTACTGCTTTCAAGAAATAAATTTCAAATTTTTAAATCACATTTTTCCCAGGTGCATCTGAGTCATCTGACGTTGCAGACGTCGATGAGCACTTTTGCTCAACACGTCGTCGAGCAAAGGTACGGTCGACCGCATAGCCACTTGACAAGATCAGTCTAGGACCAGTTTGTTCGAGTAGAGCTTTGCTGACCGCCACCGACCAGCAAAGTTACTTACCGCCCACAATATAAGCCACGTGGCAATTTCTTAGAGGACACTGACCGTATAGATGTCTGGCCAATCCCTAGGTGGACCTATAACCCAAAATCAACATGATCAGTGATTTCTAAGAGTTTGTTAAACTGTTTCATGGTCGATTCTAACCATTGTAATTTGAGCTTTATTTTCCATTATTTGGGTACAAAGATCCAAAGGTTTGAAATCACTAATCGGGCTCCTCGAAATCTTCACACGGAGCAACAGTATGTCGAATACCAGATCAACCAGATCGGATTTTTGGTTTGTACGTCCACTTAGGGATTGACCAAACATCCAGAGGTCAGGGTCCTCTAAAAGGGACAAATCTAGTATGTAACCATTGCATACTTAAAGTATGCAAACATTGTAACCACGATTGACTGCTCATTGAAAAACGTGTTTTTAATTTATAAAATATTTTTTTTGAAAACATTGAAATAACACAGTTTTCAAGGGACATCCAACAGTACTGACAATGTTTGAATACTTTTAAGTATGCAAATGGTTGCATACTAGATTTGTCCCTCTAAGACTGTACCATATGGCTCATATTATGGGTGGTCAGGGCTTCCCTAACTGTGGATGGTCATGCAAGTTTTACTTGTTTGTTCGATTAGAGCTTTGCTGACCACTGCCAATCAGCAAAGTTACCCACCTCTCACAATAAGAGGCACTTGGCATTTTCCGTAGAGATTTCTGAGCTTGGCCCAACCATAGATACACATCCAGACCAAAATTAGTCTGGTTAGTGATTTCTAAGCGTTGGATTGGAGTTGTTTTCATGGGTTGATTTTTTAACCGTGGAATGAGCATTACCGCCAATTATTTGGGGTACAAAGATCTGAAGGTTTGAAATCACCGATCAGGCTGATTTTTGGTCTCTAGGTCCATATAGGAATTGGCCAAAAAGTCGGTGTCCTTTAAAAGTATGCCATGTGGCTCATATTGTGGGCGGAAAGCAAAATTTGTTCTAACCTGCATTTGGTAGCGAGAGTAAAACTTTACTAACAGCCCACAGTCAGCGAAGTCAATGACAGCCCACAATACTGTATGGATGTTTGGCCAATCCCTAGGTGGACACGCAAACCAAAAGTCAGCTTGATTAGCAAATTCGGACCTTTGGATCCTAGTACCCCAAATAATAGTCAATAAAGCACAAAATTCCCATGGTAAAATTAAAACCCATGAAAATGACTTCAATACAACTGTTATAGGTCACTAATTAGGTTGATTTTTGGTTTTGGTCAAACATCCACACGGTCAGTGTCATCTAAGAATGTGCCATGGCTCATTTTGTAGGATGTCATCAGCGTAGCAAAGTAGACCCGGTTGGAAAAATCCGGGTTGAAAAACCTAAAAATGTGACTATTGAGGTCACTTTGGGCATAAATAAAAGTGGGACCCATTTATCTTTTGAAGTGGGTCCATGTTGATTTTTCATCTCCTTGGTATGAAGAATAATGTGGTTAAATTATTTAACCAAGACACTTTATAGGTGAATGAAAAATTGACTCCAAACTACCCTACTTATAATATGTACAAGTGAGTAAAGTTTGTGAAAAACTTTAATCCCACATTGTAAACAACAGATTGGAATGCAACTTATATATAGAAGTTGTTCCATAGAGACTTGTAAGCACAAATAGAATAGTTGGTAGGCTCGCGCGCACACGGGGGCCCATGAGAATAAAAGGCTTTTAAAATGATTTGGATCTTGAGATCTGAAATTCTTTAATGCGCGTCCGCTGGCGGCGTGCGTCCTGCACGTGTCACGCGCGTAAGGGGTGCTTTAAACAATTTTTGTGCTTTAAACTATTCCTTCTCCTCTTTCAAAAAACATAGAATTTTAATGCTTTAAACAATTTATCTAAATTTAATAAGTTTTCTTAGAGTACGAACACAGTTCCGGTTCACTAGACGTGTGGATTAAATGCTATTTCCGCACGTTGAAATCGTTGTATCATGGGAGACAGACGTCTAGAGACCTTAAACACTGCAATAAGGGGACGAATATGTCTTAAGGCTATTGTGTACAACACAAGCCTCGATCTACCAAATAACAGTGAGTTTTACTTTGATTCATTCTTTTATTTTATTCTCTTCTTCTATTCTTCTATTTTCTGTGAATATATCATACAAATAACAATTTTAAGACAAATTCTCTTATTTTCATCTGTGTAATTCAAGTTCCACAGAATCAGAAAAGATGAATCATCCATTGAGCAACCGAGAGAAACCTGAAGGGTTTAATGGTTCGATTTCAAGAGGTGGCCAAATAATGAGTACCCCAAATAATGCTCAACTTCGACTGTTATAAATAAATCCACGAAAAAAATCCTAATCTATTGATTAAAAAATCACTAATCAAGTTGATTTTTGATTTGTGAATTCGCCTAAGTATGTGCCAAACATCCAGACGATTAGTGATCTCTAAGAGTGTACCTGAAGTAGAACGGATAGCAGAACAGTAAATGGATCGATTCGAGGCAAAGAAGTCCAATCAGAAGCCCAAAACGTAAAAGCCCATAGTAAATGGGCCTCAAAAATCCAAAACTCCGAATTGGGTGAATCATATATGCAAATCCAAGCTCTCGCAAGATCTACAGAATTGAAATAATAAACTCTTTTAACTCTTGTGATTTAAGCCAAATTTCATCGTTCAAGGGGTCAAATTGCCATTTGAAGGTTAAAGTTAATATTTTTTTATTAATTTCGTAATTTTAAGGTTAAAATGAAGGTTTTGGTCGAATTTGCATTTCTATTTTAAATAAGTTTAGGATTTCAAAGAAGTTTCTATTTTTAGTAGTTTTTAGAGTTTTAGTTGCTTTCTATTTTTTTAGTGAGTTTGTCCTACAAAAATATATTGATTGTTCTTGATATTCGCTCAAAAGTGCTATTTTAAGTAATTATCCTTTTAGTGTTATCACACCTTCCTACGTAAAACTATATTATTTATCCACTTTTCTATGTAAGAGTCTCTTCCATTGCGTAGAACATATTTTTTCTAGACAAAATGGGTTATTTGCATGAATTAAACACATTATCAGAAGTCTAGATATTAAGCAATTTTGATTAAGTTTCATTACGCGATTTTTCTATTGCAGGAGCACTAATTGGACAAGTCTGATGGAATGCGAACCCACAACTAACTGCCAGAGTATAGGACCGAAGTTTAAGAACCAAAGAGCGGATGATAGGAAGTTATAGGCCAATTGTTGGGAGAGCCAGAGAGTCGAAAAAGCGAAAAAGAAGATTGAGAGAGAAAGAGAGCCAAGCACCCTGAGAAGAGATTAATGAGAATAAAGCTCAATCAACTAACACAAGATGGGGATTTGACCATTTGGTAAAGCTTGCAGAAGACCAAGTCAAAAACCAGTGTTCAAGACCCTCCGCTAGCATTCTCTTTATTTTGTAATATTTTCTCTTTCCTTTCTCTAAACCTTGAGTTCCACATCCAACGGTCATCCTTCGTTCTCTCACTCTCCATAATACATCTCACCTAGCCATCCGGCCATTCGATCAATCAATCATCCATCCGATCCGTCATCTCTCATCCTTACCATTGAATCGCGCATTTTGATCTACTCCCATCATATCATTCTCTCTCATAGGACCCATGGAGATACATGGTGATTTTAGCATGCATGAGTCCATCTAGGTGTCGCCAAAGTGGATGATCCAGATTACAAAATTAGTTGGATGGTGGATCACATAGGACTATATGGTGGATATTTTTCATTTCCAGAATTATTAAAGAAAAGATTTTACAAAATGAAAAACTCATATGGCTTTGCATTTTTAAATGGGAATTTGAAAAAAAAATGAAGATTTAAAATGTTGGAAAGATGGCTTTATTTGGAATGGATTCACAAAGAAAAGAAATAGAAGAATTCTTTTAAGGGAAGTAATTCATTTTAGGAAAGGGAATTTTTTCTCTCTAAAAAGAGAAAGTGGCGATTAATTCAACGGAGAGGTCAACAAGCATACCTACAAATGCCACCTCCACCATGAGAGCCGCCCCTCCAGTGCTTTGGCGAACCCCTTGCTGTCAATCCAAGCTCTCTCCTCCACCATCTCGCCAAGAAGCCGTCTACCTTATCTTCTTGTTCAAGAACAAGGGTAGCAAAGAAAAAAAAAAGAATAGAAGAAGAGGAGAAGAAGAATAGAGGAGGCCGTCTTCTTCCTCCACGTTCTCACCCACCGACTGGTTTGGAGCTGTCCATGGTGCTGGCTGAACGAGCAACACCACAGTCTTGCTCTCTTGCAGGTTCGGTCTGCAACACATCTCCTTCACCACTGGTGAGCCACCTGCTCGTTCCACCAGGTAGTTTCTATTGGGTGCAACCAGCAACCCCACCTGCCACTCTACCAACCATTGGAGATAATCTCCAAGCTGGTGCTCCAACAGACCGTGCATTCATCCACCAGTCATCACTTTCGTTGCTGCCCTTCAAAGTCAATCACCATTACCATGGGCACCATCTTGCCATCATCGCAGATCTCTAGTCTTCCCTAATGAGCACATGACCTACAACTTCACCATCTCTTTAGACGGTGGGTCACCTCCACAACCACCACACCACACCACGGGCACCTCCTTGCACAACCACTTGGCAGTACACTCTCCTCATTGGTCCGACCCCCATCCACTTGGACATGCAACCCTTGGCCCCCTTCAATGCCGATTCTTCATCTCTAGGAAAGTCTAAAATGGTGGGGTTTTCTCTCTCTCTTTGTCTAGTCTTCTCTTCATTTTCTCTTCCTAGAATAATCTCTCTCTCTCTCTCTCTCTCTAGACCTTTCTAACTCTCTACCACTTCTCTTTCTATTACTCTTTTATTGGCCTTTTTTAGTTATTTTTCAAGTTTCGTTTGATTAATTGTAAGGATCCTTTAAGAATTAATAAAGTTGTTGTTTTGATTCCTTTGTTTCATTTGTTTTTATGTTCTCGTTGTTTGGGAAAAAATTCTCTCTCTAAAATCAAAAGCATGTTTAAACTCGAGCTCCACCTTTCTCACCCCATCATCAATTTTGCAGCATTTTCCGCTATTTTGTGTTCTAAACTTGCAAGAACTAACCCTGAGTGTGGATGCGACATCCGACACGAGCCACTGTACAATCCTGAGATTTTTGCAGGATTTGAGTGAACAAAGAATCGGATATTTACAAATATTGTTGAAATCTAGAGTTTTCGATCCGACGACACGGAAAAACCCTACTTTCAGTTCTTTTCTCCTAGTGGATTCAAGGTTTTTCTTCGGTTGAAGACGGTGATCTTCTTCTTTGGACGATTTAATGATTAACTACCATGAAGCTTATAATGTGATCCATCATCAAAGATTTGTTCTCTGACCAACCTACGTACCAAAAATCAGCCTGATTGGTGATTCTAGCAGCTCTGGGATTGAATATTCCAAAAAAATGAGTAAATTTTAGTGCTAAAAAGAACCCATGAAAAGACTCAAATTAAACAGCTGTTCTTTGGTCTACAAGTCCAAATCGTTGGGCAACTCTACAACTTAAAAAGGGCCAGGCTGAGCGGACACATATTTTCACACACAATTTCACACAAAAGAAATGACTGGGGGCCAATATATAAAGGGTCGGGCTTAGGGGACCCCCATTTTTCTGACTTTCTTGGTGTTCGTGTGCTATGGCTCGACTGTGGATTTCAAGAATCCAAGGTTGGTTGTCAGAGCCAAGCTGGAATCACTTTTTTCACTTTTGGGGGGCACCGATAACCAGCCGAGTGCACGAACACCAAGAGAGGTAAAAAAAAGGAGGTCCTCGGAGCTTGAGCCATATATAAATTAGAAGTTTTGGAATGTGATGCTTTTTGGTGAGGATGGTCTCTATCGTGAGGATGTAATACCCTGAACTTTTGCCAGGGGGTATTCTAGTAAATTTTAAAATTTTGGACGTCTTTGTCATTTCGAGTTTTTACCTTCAGTCGCATTTTCTTCTATACATATTTTACATAAATTGTCTATGATCACAATACACGACATGCACTCCATAATAAATTACGAACACATGTGGACTTCTAAAATGCCATGATTCAACAATATCAACCCTGAATTAGACAACTTCATAATCGATAGGACCCATGTATGATCGGAGACGAATCATTAGAGACTTAACCATCTTGGTGCCAATTGAACGATTACTGGATAATTAGAATATGCCACTAGGACAACCTAGACGTATTACCACTCATATTGTATAAATTAGGGTGCTGACTTGGCGCATGGCTTTAGCACACATGACCCTCCACGTTGTACACATTGTAAGGAGGAGGATCCTCAAACTTAATCACTATCATAACTACAAGGAATAAAACATAGAATTAGGGAGGTAACCAAATCAGAAATATCTAAGGTGAGTCGATAAGATACTACACCGTATGTGAGGCTGGGTACATACACACCATAGTACGTCACAAATTCCATGCACTAATCAAGGAGAACCTGCTGGATACCTTTTGTAAACAATCTGTGAGAAAGGAAAGACCAATACACACCCAAATCAATTAGAATGGAGAATCCTACCAAAACATATCCCTTTTTAAATCATGCCACTTATGCATTTTTGAAATAAAATTACTAACTGAGTTACTAAATATCTAACCATAAGGGAAACTCCCATTTTGAATTATACTAAGATTAGAAAGTTAACGACAAGGATTAAACTTGTGAGACTAAATTACAAAGTTGACTGCTACCTACATAATAAAGAGGGGAGGGAACCTAACATCTAAGGTTTTTTTTTTTGTGGGGAGAAAATAATATCACAAAGGAGAAAAAGGAGGAGGAATAACGAAGGTTGGGAACCAACGAGTGTGAAGGGAGATTCAGCCAACTCCATCGCATACCGTCATCGTCGAACGATAGGAAACACACACCACATTAGGTAGGTGTTCTTAATCATGATTGTAGTATAAATTAATCCTTACTGATTTTTGGTATGCATGTTAATGGTGCGATTGACTCCCTATAGTATGATCTCTGTATGATTTCGTTGTTATTTTCTGTGGATGCATATGAGGATAGTGATGTCATTATTTAATGTGAATATGTATGATCGATGAACATGATGTTGTTATTTCAAGCGGATATTTATATATACATATATGTAATGAGCATGATGACATGGTTGGTCCAATACTTAAATACCGTGCAGGGATTCCCTTGGTGGGACTATTACCCTTGGTGGGATATTACCCTTGGTGGGCAAGGATTAGAAATCGTCATTTCATGTATGAAATTTCATGATAATGCAAACCTGTTGGGTAAACATCCTTGTTGCCATGTCTAACAAAAATGTCCAGGAGAGGATAATCTATCATACCATCATTATTTGGAACACGTATACTATATTACTGGGCCCATGGCTCACGGTGTTGTACCGATCTGCTATTACAGATTTTGTCGAGCCAAACGGAGAGGATGAAATGATCGGGGATGATAACTTGGAGCACGGCGGGTTCACCGAGGAAGCATGACTATTAGCGTGATTAACATTGAAGTTTCTTTTACTCAGTTTGCAAGTTGACATAAGTTTTGTATGGAATGACTTGATGAGGACCATGTTATTATTTATGAGATGTTTGAAGCTTGGGGATGAATTTCTGTTTATGTTTTATGCTATTACATGAGAAATCATTGTGGGTGAGTTAATATCTATTTGATCCGCATGATAACTATCCATAGTATCAAACCCACACGATGAATCAGGTACGCCTGATAAGTATCGAGCCCGAAAAGTTGAGGGGTCGACTAACACATGGACCATGACTCCGGATACGGAGTAGTGGTCTAGAGTCGGGCCGGTAACCCCATGCCACTATCGCATGAGACACCATTTGATTAGTACTTGTGCTGGATCCAAGAATGGGTGGACCCACGTGTTGGGTGTACAATAGAATATAATGCAATAGAATGAAGGGGTTAAGTGATAAGTAATATATCCTCTGATTGGGCAGACCATTTTCTTTGAATGAACAAATGTACATAGAGTATTGTTTGATGAATTATGGACATGCATGTTGACAGATCTGGCCTTAGGATCAGTGGGATTAAAATGAGGTGTGGACTCTTCTATGTGTCACGGTTACACTAGACAAATGAGGAGGTTGGGGCAGAATGGTAACCAACGTCTCCTCAGAAATTCATGAGGATTAGTCGGCTAAATCCCCTGTCATGCCAGTGTGATACACAGTAATTAAGGACTGGACCTTATGAACGTTGTGCTATGCGACATGTTAGACTACTGCCGTTTGAATGGCACTTGAAACCATGGGAAATGTCGAGGAGGTCGGGTTCATACGGGTACATGGGTGGACTGTGCAGTGGTACACTCACCTGTTGGGCATCACGTTAATGGCCAGAGATGTACCGCAACCATGGGTAGAGGCGTGAGTTAGCCTATGACTGCACCGTTCGTAAAACCCTTGCAAATTTAATTGGTTATATGCCTGACTTTTCTGAAATGATAATCGAGTTGTGTCCGCGTTAGATAAGAGTGAGTCGGCATTTATAAAATATTGCCGTTAACGCTTTGGGTCGTGAATTCCATTACACACAGATGTCGAGTACCGAATCCCTCAATAGGCCTCATGCTTACCGCTTTGTGCCACGCTCGGGCGCATGGAGACGTTTGGAATGCTTGACTATATATATCTATTAGTAATGAGTTTTGCTTCCGCTTTTATTCGAGAGGAACTATTAAGAGCTTTATGAATATTGAAAAGTTGATGATTTAATTATAGCTGACTTATATTTTGTCGTTTTTGTGAGAAATTGAAAGAAACTCATCCTTTTATTCATGACTTGAAATTTGGTTACGGGTTGACCCGCGTAATATGGGTCGGCCTAAGTACCCAGAATTTGGGTTGTGACAGAGGACATCACCCTCACAAAAATTCAAATCATTCTGATATTCATAGCATAGCTTACAAGTCCAAGAATTATGGACCGTCTATTTTTCACCGTTAACTTGAAACCCACATTTGATGGTGTCAGAAATTTCAGAATGGGCTGATTTTTTGTAGGGGTGATCTATTTGGTGAGGAGATCATCCTCACCAAAACCCAGCTATTGATTCATCTTCCATGTGGGTACACCAAAATTGTGTGTGACAATATGTGCCAGCTTAGCCTGACCCACTAAAAAAACCCCTTCAATCCAAACTTTGTCAGTTACACTTGCACTATATCCCCGATGCTGGTCCACCACAAGCATATAATGTCCATTGGTGCAGGTAATGAGGCCAGACCTAATACTTTGAGTAAGACTTGCATGACCATCTGTGGTCAGGTAGCTACGTGGCAATTTATTAGAGGATACTGATCGTATAGATGTTTGGCCAATTCCCAGGTGGACCTACAAACCCGAAATCAACCAGATCATTGATTTATAAGCCTTAGTTGAAGTCATTTTCCTTGGTTGATTTTAACTGTAGGACTTTGAGCATTATTTACCATTATTTCCGTACAAAGATCTTAACGTTTGAAATCACTAATCAGGCTGATTTTTGGTTTGCAGGTCCACTGACGGATTGGTCAAACATCGAGTAAAACTTCTATCACAAGAAATTGTAAATCACACAATCACACGCCAATGAGTTCTTGGCACGTACACAAGTGCTTTTGCAATCGTACCATGTGCTTTGGCTTTTAGGTGTACATGCCGAGAACTCATTGGCTGTGATTGTGTGATTTGCAATCCAATTGTGACACAAGTTTTACACGTCAAACATCTATACGGTAAGTGTCCTCTAATAAATTTCCGCGTGGCTTATATTGTGGGCGGTGAGGCAAGCAGGCCGGGCTTAACCATTAGGCAGATGAGGCGGTTGTCTAAGGCCCCCGGACAGGTAAGGCCCCCAAATTTCAGAAATTTTCAAGTGTTTTTAATATTTTTTTATAAAAAGGCCCCACCTGTCCATTTACGTCAGGCCCCTCCATCACACAAGACTATGCTACAGCCAGACAAATCTAGTCTGCAATTGTTTTCAGACTGAGTATGTAAACATGTATCCACCATTGAATTCTCCTTGAAAAGCGTGTTTTCAATTTATAATTTTTTTTTTGAAAACATTGAAATGACTCAAGGGACATCTTCTCACTTAGGTTTAGGGGTATTTCAGGAAAAAAAAAGAGCCTCATTTAAAGTTTTCGCCTAAGGCCTCAACTTGTATTAAGACAGCCCTGCAGGCAAGTCTTGCTCTAAAAATTAAAATTTTATAGCAGTTGCAGTGCAAATTGACAACGCAGTATCAAATGCTGCCTTAGCAATAAATTAAAGAGATTATCCATAGATCTAAGCTTCTACGACAAGAAGTGAATGCCAGCAGTATCATCCACCGTTGGATTCTCGGAATCCACGGCCGAGAGCCCGACTCCCAAGAGGAGTCAGAAAAGGGTATCCTCCGACTTGGAGACTGAACAAATTTTAAATTGCTTTGTATTTCATCAAGAACCGATAAGCTTACCCAAAAAAATAAAATCAAGAACACATACAAAGAAGTAGAAAAATAAAAGAAAGATCTCATCTCCTCATCATTGTTAGAAAACAGAACGCTAGGGCAGCGATTACATATCTGGAAATAGAACTTACAGCGTCAAAAATGGCTGAAAATCTCCTCTCTTGCAGACCCCAAATAGTCGGAACACAGCGACCCAACCCATCAAGAAACAGCAACAACATCCCTATCTATTTAAGAAATAAGAATCCAACCCACCTGAGAAAAGCTTTCAGAACCCTTTTTCTTCAAATCCCCTTCACATTCTTCGAACTTCAAAGTTCAAAATACAGTTCTTAGAAACCAACCTCAGACTCAGACCTAACAAGGGGACCCATTATTCAAAAACAAGTCTTCGTAGCCATGCTTCGGTTGCTAATAGAAGGACGTTCGTTGCTTCCGCGATGCTTCCTTTGTCACTGTCAAGCATTTTATCGGACAAATCTAGTATGCAACAGTTTTGAATACTTAAAAGTATGCAAACATTGTATTTACCATTGAATGATCCTTGAAAAACGTGTTTTTAATTTATAAAATATTTTTTGAAAACGTTGAAATAACACATTTTTCAAGGGACATCCAACAGTACTGACAATGTTTACATACTTTTAAGTCTGTAAAGAGTTGCTTACTAGATTTGTCCATTTTATCTGTTATGACGTCAGATCCTGAAAGTTATAGTGCTATACATCAACCTGAGTACTCCCACCAGTACATATGATTTAGGTGGGACCCGATGGATCCCATCTAAGGAGATCCCATACCGAATGAATGGAGTGTGAGCGAAGCCGATCACAGCCCAAAGTACGAGCCACGTGGTACACTCTTGGTGGATGCTGACCGTATGGATGTTTTGTCAATTGGTGGACCTACAAACTAAAAATAAACCTGATCAGTAATTTCTAAGCGTTGGATTGAAGTTATTTTCATGGGTTGATGTTAACTGTACCTGATCAATAATTTCTAAGCGTTGGATTGAAGTTATTTTCGTGGGTTGATGTTAACTGTAGGAATTTGAGCATTATAGAGCGTTATTTGGGTGCAAAGATCCAAAGGTTGTAAATCACTAATCAGGCTGATTTTTGTTTGCAAGTCCAGCAAGGGACTGGCCAAACATCTATATGGTCAGCGCTCTCTAAGAGTGTGCCACATAGCTCGTATTATGAGCTGTTATCGGCTTCCCTGGTTTACTCGAATGGCTGTGATAAAATCGGTTGGTCGTGTTAATTTGATCCATTTGGTTTTATGCATAAAGGTTATTAATAAACACGAGTAAAACTTCTGTCACACGATGTTGTGACAACCGAAGCCACAATACGAGCCACATGACACACTATTAGAGGGCGCGGACCTGGATGTTTGGCCAGTCCCTCGGTGGACCTGCCAGTGCACCATGATTGCAGATGTGAGGTTACCTTAAATTTTTTGGTATTTTAGTAACACCCCCCTAAAATTGGAAAGTAATTATTAATACCCCCTTATACTTTCAAACTTTAGGATTACTCCCCTTTATCACTTAAGTTAAACAGGACTTGAATCACTTGCCGTTAGCATTGTGGTCGCTATATTATGGTCCTTTCATAGGTGCGTTAACAGGCGCATGATGCATGTCACGGTTTAACTTGGGGGTAATCCTAAAGTTCGAAAGTATAAGGGGGTACTACTAAATACTTTCAAATTTCAGGGGTTGTTACTAAAATACCTTACAATTTCCTCTTATTAAATAAGATTCGAAAATAACAGTCAAATCCAAATGGGATATCCATTATAACCTTGAAATTTTTTTTTTTGTCTTTTTGAAAAAAATTAATAATAATATTGACCTTTTTTACTCAACGTGACTGATGTGAGCCTCCGTTATAACAGTCTGTTATAACAGGCCATTTAATAGAGCAATCACTCTATTTAGATTGTCTTGAAGCTACATGCTAACTTTGGCAATTACTAGTCTCAAAAAAAAAAATGGCAGCTATATTTCTCTTACAAATTCAGGTTTTTTCAGTTGTTTACTTCCAGTTGCGGGGTGTTAATAATGGGGAATCGAGGTTGTACACCAATATACACGCACTCAGTGGCAGAGCAGGATTTTGTTCGCAGGTTGGCAAGACAGCAAGCGATGGTCAACCAACAATGTCAATAACTGTTGGTGATATTTTTAAAGAAGGAATTGCCTCTACATAGAAAGGGGGGCAATTAAAGCCCATCAACTTTTTAATTATTCTCTGCTGCTCAAGAAGTAAATATTTGACGACTAACGTAAAACAGACCAAAGTATGAGCCATGTGGCACACTCTTAGAGACCTGACCGAATGGATGTTTAGGCCATACCTAGGTGGACTTACAGACCAAAAATCAGCCGGAGTAATGATTTCGAACCGTTGGATTGGAATCTTTTCCGTGGAGTATTTTTAACAGTTGGATTCGAGCATTATATGGGTTACTCAGGTCCAAAAGTTAGAAATCGATAATGAGGCTGATTTGGGTATGAAAGTCCACCTAGGGATGGGTCAAAAATCCATACATTCAGTGGTCTCTAAGAGTGTTGCACGTGGCCCATATTGTGGTCACCACCTATGGATGGGCCAAACATTCAACCCCACTGGCTCTGCCACTGCTGACTGCACCGACTAGTGTACTGGGTGGCATGCACACGTGCAATATACAAAGAAAAAGATAAAAAACTGTTTTAGCAAAAAAGAGATGGTACAAGTATTTCAAGGGCTGATTACAAAAAAAAAAAAAAGTATTTCAAGGGCGTGTTTGATGAACAAGTGGGAAAATTGCATTTTCCTTCGAAAACACAAATGTCCATTGTCCCTACCAAGCCATTTAAATCTGGATAATTTTCCCTACTATGCCCGGAATCCATTTCGCATCAAGATAGGTGAGAATTCATTTCCACCTGCATATGCATTTATTTTCTAACATGATTGAAAAATGTGTTTGCAGTTGCAATCAATCAACCATTTATGTCATTTCCCAGATGTATTTTCTCAGGAAAATTTTTTGTGCAATCAAACATGCCCAAGTTTTTCTTTTTTTCTGACAAGGTTAGTTGGGTATCCAGATTCCAGAATGGATCATGATCTTAAGAGCACCTCCAACACAACCCAACCCAACCCTACCCTACCCTTTCCCTTACCTAAAAATTTAAAAGCTCTCCAACAGTCAACCCTAAACTCCACCCTTCCCTAAACATAAAAACAAAGAGAAAGGAGAAGGTGGAACACTTTTTTAGAATCTCACCCAAAATCCTACACTAACTTTAGGGTAGGATTAGAGATGGAATTTTATGTTTTCCACCCTATTTTAGGAAAGGGAATGGACTTTAGGGTAGGGTTGGAGATGCTCTAACCATAGCAGTACATGGAACAACAAACTTAGGCCACTTGAAAGTGCAAGTTCCATGAAATTTTTTTTCTATAAAAACAATAGGAGTAGAAAAACACTAAAAATGATGAGAACAAAAGATCGATGAGTGAGAAGTTCAGGTTTAATACAAATTTAGTCCAAAATACGGAATAAAAAAATGCATAAATAATAAATATACATACACATACCCAATATTATTATACCAAAACTATCCTCTTTTTTTGTGATCAGTACCAAACATCGTTAATTCAGCGTAGAACAACTTGCAAGTAACATGACTTCAAAGTCATGAGAGTTTCAAAGTTGCGTGCACCCATGGTAGAATTCATGAACCATCCATCCTACAATGTCTGGGAATTAATAGATAATTTGAGAAATTAGACATTCCACATCTTCCTTACTTCCAAGATGAAGCTTTTCCTGTGATTCCTATTGCCCACAAAAGAGAATTGACTTCAGGGCCATGTGAACATCAAAGGCTTCGCCATTGTCTGGTCCAACAAAAGGGATCTGGGCCCAGCAATGAGAAACCCCCGCTCACCATCCATAAAAGCTTCTGCCTTGGGATGAAAGCAAATAAAGTCGAATATATGTTCTAGTGGAACAACAGGTTTATTTACTCCCCTGTCAAATCTGACTATGCTACGACCGATGCCCCATCATTCGCTGCAGTCATCCCACTATATCTTTTAGGAGTGCCAAGTGATGATGATCAAAGCATGCACTTATAAAAATTTAAAAAAAAAGACGAAAATTATGAACAAAGCATACAATTATTTGAGGCAATATTACTTTTGTGAACATTACTCTCTGTATATGCATGTATGGAAAATCTAGGGTATAAGGAGTCCAATTGATGGGCCATATCTTGGGTGGGCCATGCAGCTCAAAAATCACAGTCAAGATGCGATCCTAACCATTTGATAAATCATATTAATTTGGTTTGGCAATAAAATCACACCAAAAATGTGCCACTGGCTTGATGGGTTGGATTGTCCGAACAATGTAGCTTTCTGGGGTATAAGCAACCAAGAGGTGACACATCAATTAGATGGACTGAATTACTGATCTTGCATGTGAACAAGTAAAGAGCTACATCATTCCATATTCTTGGTTCTACTAACAAGCTTGAGAACTTACTTGCATTTCTCTAGCAATAGAAGGTAGCCATTTCTCCCCCCTAATCCTTCTTAGTTCTGCAACTCTTTCTTCTCTCTTTTGGCTGCTGCTTTTGCTGCAGCATCTTTAGCTTCAAATCTAGCCAATGATTTCTGACATGCTCCTCTTGCTGCAGCCATTATATGTATACCATCAACAGCAACAGACTGGAGTTGGCGTTTAAACTGTAACCACCCATCATACCAGTTAGGCAAAATCAATTAAAAAAAAGGACAAGAGAATGATAGCAAACACAATAAGCAGAGAAGAATCCCAGAAAGGATGAACCTTCTTTGATTTCTCATCAATCTTTTCTCCGGGAAGAATCCTTGGTCTCTTTCTTGGTTGCTGAAATTCATCTGATAAAAGGCAAATTAACATCAATTCCTTGTCTATACGTCTGCACTGGTAAATGAGAAACTATATAGTGCTACCTACACCAAGGAGGATGGTGGTGCTAGATACCATAGTACCATGCACAATGGTCCACTGACCCTTCAATCCAGATCCTTCCGTTGGTGGGACGGGTCACAGGTCCAAAATCATCCGACCAGGAAATGTAAAATTGTTTGAGTAGGATAGGATCATCAAATTTGGAATAATTTCTGGGCTATGGCCCCTCCAAGAGACATGCACTGACTGGACTATCTGGTTTGTTGAGCAGGTCAACCATCTTTAAAGTCTATGGCACCCGGCACCACCAGTTTTTACTAGTAGAAAGTAAAATAGCTGAATTTGATGAGACACACGTACCAATAGGATCAAATACTATCCCTGGAGGGGCTTGTCTAAACAATCGGATTCCGCCTTCATTGACAAGGGGATCATCATCCAATACAGGGATGGGATCCCTCACCATTTCCAAGCTCTTGTCTAAGAGGTCTTCTAAAAGCCTGTGTGCCTGTTATGAAGTTTATTAAGGATTGGATTTACCACACAAATCCACAAGCAGTAGAAACATCAAGAATCTAGAAATGGCTCCTTATGATCTGGAAAGAAATTCAATAAGGCACTTCAAGGTTGCCCTGAATAAGTTTTCTAGAAATGATTATTGCATATAAATGTCATAAAACTAAAACATTTTCGGATCTCTGATATACAAATCCTTTTCTAGAAAAGTTTTTATTGATCACTACACATGGCCTATGAACAAAACTTTTTCTACTTCTATAGGATCCATGGATTTAAAGGAGGTTCTGCTATCAGTCTACAAGGCTGGACCTTCAGTATTTTTCATCGCAAACAAAAATGAAGAATGCTTAGACCAGAATCTATATATCTTGCCCACCTCCTCCAGCATAGCTAACCATCTAATCCATGATTGCCAGGCAAAAATGTGGCAAAGGTCCATGCAACTGGATGCTTAGGATCATTGAATAGGGTCAACTGTTGGGCTAGATGATCTCCCAGGTGGGATCCATCCAATCGTGGATCCCAATCCCTTCGCTTGTGAAGATGGAGGTTGGATGTGCAGATGTGTTCTGGTCAGCATAGCAAATTAGCAATACCCAAACCTTCAAAAGTTTGCATAATTGTTGTCCATTTTGCTCTCCTATCACTGGGAAGAAAGGTTCTCTCTTTGGTTAGACATGGGTGCAAGGAGTCAAGGACTGTCATTTGTTGTCCATTGATGTCCAAGTCATTGGTAGACCACCGTGTAAATGGATTAATGTATTCAATGTAATACACTAGTTTGGACTGAATTTGTGTTTCATGAAAGAGAACTATAACTCTCTGTAGTCAAGGCGCGCCTCAGGCACAAGGCACACCTAAAGCGCCTTAAAACGGTTAAGGCGAGGTGCGTTTAGTAAGGCGCGCGCCTCAAACCAGGCTCCAGGCACGCGCCTCACTAACATACATGTTTTTTTATAAAATTTTTGTTCTTTGGCCTATTATATTAAACATCAGTATGATAGGAAAGATACAATTGAACCTATCTCATTGAAAAACATTGATGAAAGCAATGAACGACTACTTGGGGAGACGGAAACAAAATGTGGAGTAACAGAAGATGAATTGGTGTTTGAGGATGATAGCTTGACATGGAGTGTTGTTGCGAGAGCTGCTGGAGTTGGTGAATCAACATCAAATACTAGATCACAATCAAGGTCAAGAGTAAGAGCAAGGGCTTTAATAAGGGAGCTAGAAAAGGAAAAGGCCAATTCGGAGGAGATAGAAGAAGAATAATATATTGAGGCTAACACATCTGATGATGATGGAATGAAGCTAATGATTATATGTTAAATGATGGAGATGTTAACTACAACTAATTGTGGGCTATTTGAAATTTTGAACATTTGCTATCTTTTATATTTAATGGCTTTTTGATTACTTGTTTTGTATTTAGATAATGACAATATTAACTAGAATTGCTTTTGGGTTACTTGAGATTTTCGACATTTACTATCTTTAATGTTTTATGGCCTAATGATTACTTATTTTGTTATTTTATGATGTTATTTTTCTTTATTTTTTTTATATTTCTTATATTTATTATAATTTTTTAATATTGCGCTTCGCTTCAATCAGGCGCGTGTCTCGCCTTGCGCCTTGCGCCTTGTGCCTCAGGCACTAGAGGTCTTAGCGCCTTAAGTGCACCTTGCGCCTTTAACTACCTTACTATAACTCTAATTAATTGAATAGTTCTACCACTCGTTCAAAACAATTCCTTGCACTTGTTAGTTGCTGTTTTCATAATTAAAACTTCAGAGCTTCAGTGAAAGGTTATACTTCCTAAAGTCCTGAGAATTGCTCGAAAGGAATGCATTGGATTACAGAACACCCTATGATTCATTAAAATTGATCTTGGCTTCCAAGAAAAACATGCACGATCCCGTCCCCATCTTCACCTTTCTACTGCTAGCTTGCAGCCAACAAATTTAAAAGATCTACAGGCCTTTTTAAGAAGTCATGTTGCTGCAACCCATATCTAAGTGTTACACCCTCCATGGACCAAACTAGGTATCATGTGTCAACTCGTGTGTACTGAAAAAAATAAACAACCAATCAACCTGTCTAGTCCGATACAACTATGCTAAGTCCATGTGATATAAACAAACAAACAAACATACATACATATAAATCAAATCTTAACCCAAATGATTTGGATCTTAGATTTGAATATCAGTAGACAAGCGTCCTATGATTTGCTGTGTGAATCTTCCGATTCGAATGAGATTCACGATTTGAATCTTATGATTTGAGCAAAAACTCAGGGCACATTTGCAATGACTCTTATGTTTGTACTTTTGGTTTTTCCTAAACCTTAAACACCACAAGAAAGAAAATCAATGAGTGTTTGAACTAATTAAACAAATTTATAACATGTTTCTTGCTGTCTTTCCATACAGACCTAAGTCCATTTTAATATAGCCCCACCACCAACTATGAGTCATTTTTTAGTCGACTTTCTTTTATTCCTCTTTAGTATTTTAAGTTGTAAGAGCCCTTAAAGATTAAAAAGAAGTTGATATCAAAGAACTCCTAAGTGGTTTGGGTTAGGGACAATAAATGGAACAAGATTTTTGTACAAGTAATCTACACCTAAAGGGAATCATTTATAGTCTATTTTTTCTACCTTGAGATATGGTTTTGATTTTTACTTTCTTTTTTGAGAAAGAAATATTTTGTTTATGTATCCATGAGTTTAAAACAGTCTATAATGCAGGAGCAATTTCACACCGGGCTCGAGTGGGGCAGTCTACGTAAATGGGGCACACTCTGGGTGGGATGGCCCGTGTGAAATGGGACCCACGAAGGAGGGTTCAACCGCGGCCTAGATTTGGGCTATGAGATAAAGGGATTTAATCTCACACTACCAACAATCGCAATTTTTGGGGAGTATTGGTTAAATGTCATGCATCAGTCTATATAGTGCACATCGAGGATTGTCAGATAAATTGTTGCGGTTATTTAAAATTGTTTATACAAAACCTTGTCAATATTATGCAGAAGTTAGGTGTGGACCCCAAATAGGCGTGGCATGTCAAATAAGGCATTCACACACACACACACACACATGAAGAGTAAAATTCGAAAAAAGAAATAATGAATACAATAAGAGCTGAGAAGTTTCTTTCTTGAATATCATGGGTAATAACCTCGAGGGATGGGTGGAGATGGCCAGGACCTCGCTTCAGGTCATCAAAGGTCCTGAGTTCGAATCCCCCTGGGGCCACCCCTTGGGATATTTCCTAGTAGACCTGGAACGTGTGGAAGGGGTAATATACATGCTTCGTGGGACTTAGTCGGGTGCTCTAAGAGACCCAAATACCCATGGCATCATAAAAATATCATGGGTAATATCTTTCATGTGTTGGTACTACTTGAGATCCATAAAGTTTTTGTTAAATTTCCTTTTTTTTTTCTTTTGACATAGGTGGTTTCCTATTTTTTCCATTTGACTTGATTTTTGTAATGAAAACCCAAGTTCACCTAGACAACTCGTGTTGACTAAATCAATTTCGATATTTGTAGCGTCATCGTGCCAAAAACTCCCAAATCCAGTAAGCCTGCGCCACATTTCAGTGAAAAAGGAAACCTTGCAAACCGATTCCTTCTTTTATTTTTCCAATATATTATGTTATTTTAAAATTTTACTCTCTCGCCCTTCCCCCCTCTGTCTCTCTCTCTCTCTTAACATGCATAGGTCAACGAGCATGGCCATTCTTCTTGGCAACTTGGCACTGTTAGAGACCTAAGCTTGCCTCAAACCAGATAACGAAAGCGTAAGTCTCGTCCAGTCACCGTCAATGAGGTCTTTAACCTGCCGAAGGGAGTCTTATCATCAATGGCGCTAAGTAACATCTCCACTTCTCTCACCACCAAGAGCTTTGAATTTGACGAAGAAACAAGGAATTTCATAGTTGACACTAGGAAAAGAGTGAATTTGAAGGTTAACGTTAACAATTTCAACACTTTTTTAGGGTAAAGACCACAATTAATATGGACAAAAAAAGATTGGAAGGACGAAAAGAAGAGAGTGAGTAATATGAGGGGTGGAGGTGATGGTTCGTGGCGGTGGTGTGCCAACATAGTTGGCAATGAGTGGTTGTGGTAATAGTAGGAAGAAGGGTCAGCATTAAAAAGGGAAGAAAAAATAAGGGAAGAATCCTTGTTAGAAATTTGGAGTATTATTGCATATTATACAACTTTTATGTATTTTTTCCAAGACGTATAATACAAGCATATGCTTCAAAGATATGAAAAAATATGTTTTTAACACATACACTAAATTAGTGTTTTTGAGTATGATGTATCTTTGTATAATACAACTCAATAGTCAATACTACAACTTTGTCAAAGATGAAAAAATGAAAACCTGAGATGTCTCCTCAAACCTTCACTTCCTTTTCCTCCCCCTCCCCCTCCCCCCACCCAAACACCCCTCTTGCAGTCTCATCCCCACCCCACACACATCTATGGAACGACTCTAGATTTTAACAAATCACAATCTCAATAGCTATAGAGGGAGAGAAGGAAGGAGATACATTTGTTAGAGAGATCTTTGATGGACCTAGGGTGCCAAGATTCTCTGTGATACCCTCACAGACAATGTTATATGGAGTGCTTCACCAATCACTTTTAAAGCGCATTTGTTGAATATATCCTTGCTCAATATGACTTCTAAATCTGCATTATTTTCACCAATCTGTTGAAATACAAACCATCTAAATATTCCAAAGAAAGAAAAAACATTACTGTTATCATTGCATACTTACATTTGCCTTCCGTTATGCTTTGTGAACAATTTAGCAGCCAATAATTTCTTATATGGGCATGGAACTACATTCAAAATCATGAAACTCACCACTAAATATAGAGAAATTCCGTCTAATTGAACCACGGGCTAGCTAAAACCAGTGTCTCAAATGTAATATCTTTGTGTGGATCAACAAACAGGGAATTTACTACAATCATTTTAACATGATTTATCCTCTGGGTATCTAACATCAGGGAAAAATATGAATTGAGCAAATAAGAGCAAGGGTATGTGTTAAGAATAAACTTGGAATCGAAGCAACGATGGCCCAAAACTGCTATTTGGTTTTGTCTCCCATAAAGAAAAAGAAACAAAGAATGAGAAGCTCAATCAACCACTGACCTTGATTTGGTAGAGCTTGACATTTTGGGGTTTCTGGTCCTTCTCTCGATCTCCTTCGGTTGTTCGTGTCGGGTCGCCGATGGGTTTTGTTGAATGGTTGGAGTTAGTAGCAAACCCGTTTGTGACGGGGTCGCTGAAGCCCGTAGCGACGGAATCGATTGCTGCTTTCCATTCAGCATCTCCGTCTTCCTCCCCACTGCTGCTGCTGCTGCTTCTTGAACCTCCACCCATCACCAATCCCAACTCTTCTTCTTCTTCCTTTGTGAGTTTGTCTCTCTCTCTCTCTCTCTGCAAGGTCGAATCTACTCTCTTGGAGCGAAAACTGGTGGCTGGTTACATAAAAGCCCATTTTTGTTGGGTTGTACATGGGCCGTGCAGGACCTAAGACCCGAGTTCGACCTAAGGATCTGGGCCTAGGGCCGATCCAAATACCTTCAACCAAGCCCAGGTAAGTATTATTGGGTAAGCACTTAATATAAGTATTATTGCAAATTTTATAAGCACTTAATATAAGTGTTAGATCTACATTATTTCGGTCAGATAATGGCCCCGTCCGATATAATTTAATGAAATGTATATCATTATATAGTATTAATATTATTATTTTATTGTATATAATTAATTTAGTGTGTGATATCTATGAATTTATTTTAATCTTTTACCATATGTTATTTGACTTTAAAATTTGCAATTTTTTTAAAATCAAATTTAATATTTTTATTGATCGAATCGACATGATGTTAGGTCGCCTCGATCTATCGGATAAGCTCCAAGAGCTTATCAAATCAGGTATGGACCTAAGAGCCATGATCCGATAAACAAAAATAAAAAAAAATGATCCGATAAACAGATTAAATTTGATTAAACCGAATCCAAAAGGATGGGCCTGAACCCGACTAATCGGATCAGGGTCCATCGGCTGGTTAGACAATTGGGTAATTCCTTTGCAACGTTTGGTTTGGGCTTGGCTCCATTATTAACGGGCCTTATAATGGGCCCGAGCTTGACTCACGAGTTAGTCTTGACTCTTGGACTATTGAGTTCGTTATGTTAACGGGAGAAAGACCTGTAGGCTGGATGAGGTACAAAACCCTAGTTCCTGAGTAATCCTGAGAAGAACAAGCTCAACAAATCGAGTAAATCCAGAAACCCTAGTTTCTTTGTTCTTCACCCCTGCAGGAGAGAAAATGGGGAAGAAACAGCACAGTAAAGATCGGATGTTCATAACGAAGACTGAGTGGGCGACCGAATGGGGCGGTGCCAAATCCAAAGAAGTCGGTACGCCATTCAAGCGTCTCCCCTTCTATTGCTGCGCGTACGTTCTCTCTCTATATCTCGTCACAAACCCTAAAAACCCTAATTGTTCGTCGTCGCTGTTCAATTCGATTCATTATTAATAGCCTTTATGAGTATTTCTGATTTAATCTCATTTGCCTTGTGTGTGTGGTAATTTGGATCTTAGGCTCACATTTACTCCGTTTGAGGATGCAGCGTGCACGATCGATGGCAGCGTTTTCGATTTGATGTGGGTATCTCTGTGAATTCTTAGGTCTATGGTTTAATGATTTTTATTTTTTAAAATTTCAATTTTGTTTGAAATGTTAAGAGTTTGATTTGAATTTGGGTGCAGGAGTATAACCCCGTACATCAAGAAATATGGAAAACATCCTGTTACCGGAGCTCCCCTCAAGCAAGAGGATCTCATCCCACTTACCTTTCACAAGAACTCTGAAGGTTGGGTCTCTCTTCAAATTTTCTTTCCCCTCATGGTGGTTTAAAATTCGTTTTTTTTAGAGATTTTATATTACATGTAATTCATAATTTAGTCATTTATAGAAACTATAATACTAGGTTCGATTCCATAGCTCAATTGGACTGAGCTCTGTGTTGCAACCCTGAAAAGGAAAGGAAAAAAAGTGAGAGTGATAGGATAGGGCTCTATTAGTTATAATTTGCATCTTTTCCATGTTTTGCTGGAGGTTCCTTATCCTCTGTTTTCTCAGTGTTCTTGCTAGCTCTCAAGTGTGGGCAAGCTGAATCAGATTATTTCCTCTCAAGACCGATTTTACTTAAGTTACATTTAGAAAGTTTGTTGGAAGTTTCCAAATCATATTGCTTGTTCCAAAATACCGATACAAGGGTTGCAGTGGTGCTGCAGAAAAACTTCTACATGTGTTAGTAGCATACTTGCAGTAGTGTCAGATAGCTTTTGAAGAGAATCTCAGAGATCTCTCTATGAGGTGGGGTTAGGGGTGGAAGAAAGGAAGAAATTCCTCCTAAAGTGTTTGGTGGATGTGTTGCTAAAGATTGGAGGTGCATTATGATAAAAGATATTGGAACTTTCAACCTTTATTTTTTCAAACAGGTTGTGGTAGACTTGTCCTTAGATTTGGGTCTTAGGGCTATAATTCTCAAAGATAAAAATGCCACTAAAGGTCTATTGAATTCTGACCTTGGGGAGTACTAGTCAACTCTTGGATGGTTAGAGTTAGGTGTTACTTTATTTTATTTCTATCATCCGGTGCATGTTTTTGGTGGTAAAGAGGCAAGCTTGTAGATCTATATTTTGCTTAGATAGGAGACTTTGATTTCTTAGTAGTCACACTCAATGTTGCATGGATTCTTCTAAATGGGCAAAGTACTAGTGTCTGAATCCGACACGACACCTATTTTGGTGCGATACTTCCAAATTATGTTTCGTTTCTTTCCTTGCAAGATACTAATTAATAATTGTCATAGGTTATGAGTTCTACCTTTTACAACTGAAGTTTTCCACGCAACAAATATAACATTACACATATGCATTCTCGTCTATAAGTATATGATAGAATCGTAAAATATCCTATTACATTATCCACTATTATCCTTATTGTTATGTAAAAAATTACTTTGTTTCACTATTTAAGATATAGTGCCAAGTCAACGAATTAGACACTGCACGTGTGTTGGACTCTTAACACCCTTATCTGTATCGATGCAACATAGGTCTCAATATACTATTGGGATGGTAAATAATCTAGATCAATATGAACATGTTTTTCCAGTATTAGAGGAGTCGTTGGGGATGATAAGGAGGGGATTAGAAAGCTTTCTCTGATCCAATTGGAGCTCCAACATTGACAAAGCTGAGATTAAGTCACTTTGTGAGGTCTTCAAAATTTTAAAGAATTCTTTTGATTGTTTAGTGGTAGATGGTTATTCGGTGAATACTGTTTTGTAAGCATTTGAAGGGAAAGGACTATAGAGATTGACAAATGTTGTCGATAATACTTTTTAGCTTGGTGTTGTTATATCTCAGCGAGTCAGTGGTATTCGATCATATATGTCATTTTCTGATTGTTTAATGATTAGGATTCCTACCTTTATTCACATCCGATATTTGCAAGGAAATGGAATGACTGCTTTTTTTTCTTTCTTTCTTTTCTTTTCTTCCTTTGGGAATCATCAGATCCTTAGGTTGTCATTCATGTGTAGGTCAATGTAGTTGACAAGTGGTACTTTACTTTCTTCAGCATCATTATTCTTTCTTAGGCTGTTAAGTATTTGCCTACATGTAGAACTTTCTCATTTGCTTGTTTCTAGTTGTGGAGCCCCATCTTTTGGATTTCTTTAACTTAATCTTGATGATTAAGCTACATTCAATTTTAGTTAAATTCAACTTGACCTTGATGGAATTGATATCATGGATGCAGTGTAATAAGGACACTTCATTTTCTAAGAATTTGTCGTGTCGGACACCGTGTCATACTCACGTCAAAATCACGTTGGCATAGAGAAATCTTTAATTTATTCAAATATTTAGTTTTCCACTATATATATTGTTTATATCAATTTGATGTTTATCAGCTTATTTAAATACATTAATATATTGTATATTATATACTTGGTATTTTAAAAAATACATCTCTCAACATATTGAATCAATAAACTATACAGATGTGTCAATGTAGTGAGTTTGTGGGGGTCAATGTGTCTGTCACTTTGTGTCAGTGTCGGACACCGACAAACGTGTCTGTCTTTGTTAGATAGCTTGGTTGCCAATGAATGTATTGATTCTAGGGTGAGGGAGGGGAAGGGTGGCATTGTGTGCAAAATAGATATGGAGAAAGCTATGACATCGTGTGCTGGAAGTTTCTGGATTACGTGCTGGGTAGATGGGTTTTGGGTGGAGGTGGAGAAGGTGGATGTGGGTGTGTATTTCTTCAACTACCTTTCATTTTCTAGTGAATGGTTCCCCTACGGGCTTTTTCAACAGATTGAGGGATTGAGACAAGGAGATCCTTGATCTCCATTTCTGTTTATCGTGGTGGTGGAAGTGTTGGGCAGATCGATTAGTACAGCATTGTAGGGCGGTATAGTGGAAGGGTTTTGAGCTAGTACTCATGGTCTTTCTGTTTCTCATCTGCAGTTGGCTGATGACACGGTTGTCTTTGTCCAAGCCTCCCATCATCAACTGAGGTATTCGTTGCTTTCCAAGATACTTTGAAGTAGTTTCTAGGTTGTGGATAAATCTGGCCAAGAGTGAAGTGTTAGGTGTGGGTGAGGTGTTGGATTTGGGCAATTTGGCAAGGAGTTTGGCTTCTAGGTTTGGTAGTTTGCATACCTCCTATCTTGGGCTTCCTTTGAGTGCTAAATACAAGATCAAAGCCATATGGGATCCTGTAGTGTAGAGGTTTAGTAGGAGACTAGCGGGTTGGAAGAAGAGGTATCTATCGAATGAGGGAGAGTCACTCTCATTAAGAGTACTCTTTTTAGCCTTCCAATTCACTTCCTCTCTTTGTTTACCATCCCGTCTAATGTAGAAGCTTATGAGGAACTTCTTGTGGCAAAGGAAGTTCATTTGGTGGAATGGACCAAAATTTGCAAGCCTAAAAGAGGTAGGAGGTTTGGGTTTTCGCTTCTTCAAAGATATGAATGTGGCACTTCTGGGAAAATAGCTATGGCGGTTCGAGTAGGAAGGGAAGAGCTTATGGTGGGAAGTTATTGGGAGCAAATATGGAGAGATGCATGATGGGTCGGTGGGAAATCTAGGCATTCTATCAATTGGTATGAGTTTGTGGAATGGCATTATGAAGATCCAAGAAAGCTTTAGTCAGAGTATTCTTTATAAAGTGGGAATGAGTGATAATAGTTTGGTTTTGGGAAGATAGGTGGTGTGGGGAAGAATCTCTGAAAGATAAGTTTTCCACTTTATATCACATCTCAGATCTCCATAGGGTTAAGATTCAGGATTGTGTAGAGGAAAGAGAGGGCGATGTTGTATGGAGATTTGGTTTTCGAAGAAACTCGAATGATTGGGAGGTGGATAGCCTTGGATCATTCTTGACTAGTGTTGGTGATGGTCTGGGTCTCATCTTCAGTGGAGGATCAAAGATTATGGAAATGGGATCCCAAAGGTTTGTTCTCTGTTGAGATCGTTTCATTCGCACATTAGACCGGAATGGCAACAGACTTTTCCTAGGATTTGGTTTTGGGGGCTCCTATCCTGCCTGAGGTGTCTTTCTTTGTTTGGAAGACGGTTTTGGACAAAATCCTTATGGTGGATCACTTGAATAATAGGGGTATGATTTTGCCAAATAGGTGCTCTTTATTCAAGTCCTGCACATAAACAATTGATTATCTGATGATTCATTGCCCTTTCTCTTCTGTTATTTGGCAAGCTTTCTTTAGTTTGTTTGAGATAGATTTTGTGGTGCTAGAGTAAGTGAGCAGCCTAGTCCAAGGAACCTCGTTGGAAGTCTTTAAAGGGAGAGGTAGATATCTTTGGTGCATCCTTCATTTTGTAGTCAAGTAGGCTATTTGGAAAGAGAGGAATTCCCGTATCTTTGATGGGAATGAAGAAGACTCCTAAAGTCTTGTTGAGGGTAAAAGTTTATTTGTATTTTGGTTCGCCCTCTCTTTGGAGTTTAGAGGTTGCTTTTTTGATGATTTTGCATCTGCTCCCATTTGATCGTATAGTTCTTTTGTAGTGAGGTCCTTCTCTGGAGGTCCTCCTTTGTTGTGTTCAGTGGGGTTTTCCCCTTTTTAATGGATCTTATTACTTATTAAAAAAGGCATGCATTCAACTTTTTCTCTCCCTGTCTCATCAATGGAGAAGAAGAAGAAGATATATTATATTTTTTACTACTTATATAGTTTAAGGGATAGCCTATCCTTCCCTCTCTTCCATACTCTCTTTGCGACCAAAAAGGAGCCTTCAGGAGCTTTGTTTTTGACAGGAGCAACAAGATGTGATCATCATCATTTTTCACTAGCTTGGGACTGCCGTGGCTCGTTTGCTGCTTCTCTATGTGTAAACATGAGCTCGTCTTTTTTCATGCGAACAAGTGTACAACAAGGACTGCTGTTGACATTCATGTCCAACCATTCAATTCCTCATTTTTTTGGATTATATTATTTGAAACAATCTTAAATTCATGAATTAAGGAAAACATTGGAATATTTTTTTGTTATTTGGATTTCAGTGCGTATTATCAATTTAGTAAATAAAACTAAATTCTGCCTGTTGCTAGGCACCTTTGACTACACTGCTTACATATGTGCATCGCTATGCTAGGTTGTAGACAAATACACCTTTGACTACAGTGTATTGTCTGCTTTATTAGTCTAAATTTAGTACTTTGTATATAATTGACAACAAATAAAGATGTCTATCTTTTTAATGATAATAGCTTGTAGATTTCAATTTCAAGAGTAAATACTGGTGGGTTTAAAACCTTATACATCCAGTAGTGTTTTTTTTTTGGTTGAACCTCTGTCTCAATGAATGTTCCCTATTTCATTAATTCACTCATGTTTTTTATCAATATGTCATATGTGATTGATTTTTTTTTTTTTTTTTTATCAATCAATGTGGGAATGGTAATGTGCCAGATTTTTCATCTTTTGTGTTTTGGAGTCGTAAGAGCCTTTGACGTACTATTATTGGTACAATAATTGCTACATCTGTTCTTGTTGTCACTGTAGGAGAATACAATTGCCCGGTTCTGAACAAAGTCTTTACGGAATTTACACATATAGTAGCGGTGAAAACTACAGGGAATGTGTTCTGTTATGAGGTTTGTTACTTCTTTTGACAATCATTGCTGGTATCCTTTTCTACTAAGTTTTCTTTATGTAGCTTCATTCCCTACAGATTAGCATTGTTTGCATTTCTTGTGAAGGCAATTAAAGAACTGAACCTGAAAACTAAAAACTGGAAGGAACTCCTCACAGATGAACCATTCACCAGGGAAGACCTGATAACAATTCAGGTAAGCAGTATAATTAAAATGTCCTTGTCAGTTTGTTGAAAGTTTAATATAATCTTCAATACCAGGACTCTTACAACTCTTTTCTCTGTTGGTTTTTCATTCATAGAATCCAAATGCACTTGATAGCAAAGTCCTTGTGGAGTTTGATCACATTAAAAACAGTTTGAAACTTGATGATGAAGGTGAACTATAAAATAACACACTTTCTAAGGTCAGCAATGGAATTTCGTATGTTCTCTTTTCATGATTATGTCTTTTACCTTGGCCAGAATTAAGGAGAATGGGTTCAGATCCAACCTATAACATAAACGTATCTGGGGATATTAAGCAAATGCTGCAGGAGCTTGGAACTGAGAAGGGGAGGGAAACTGCATTGCATGGCGGAGGTGGTAGCAAAGCACAAAATGAAAGAGCTGCAGCCCTTGCTACCATTTTATCCGCAAGGTCTCGTATTAAAGAGGATTCCAAATCAAGCACAAATGGAGAGGTTAAAGCCACTCAGTCATACAGTATTGTAGATGCTGCATCTGCTTCGGTACATGGAAGAAGCGCGGCGGCAGCCAAAGCTGCGTCAAATGATAAGACTGCTGCTCGCATAGCTATGCACATGGCAGGGGAACGCGCCCCTGTGAATGCAAAAATGGTTAATTTTCCTACTAAGTTGTCCCCTCTCCAATTATTTTTGTGACACCACCGAAAGCATTTTTTTTTATGTTTCTTATTGCATGTATTTTGTTAGTTATCTTCATTATCACAAGTCTTATTCTCGGGAGTTCTTTTAATTAGGGGAATTCTCGGGATATTTAAATTTATTTTTTGGGTTTTATTTTGAGAATCTCAGGAAATTTGAGAGTGAAAATTAGAGTATATTTTGAAAATGAAAATATACATATTGTAAACTTATAAACATCAAAATTTTTTAAAATCTCGCGTTGTTTTTGTGAGTTTTGTTTGAGAAAAAAAAATTGAATTCTTGTGAGATACCTAATATCTCAACAGAGATTGAAGTTCTATCCTATTTAGCAAATCTATGAACTATCATGAGTGAAAATAAAATAGACTTTTTTGACAGCCTAAAAATTCTCATTGGAAGGTATTGGGAATGTTTTCAGGTAAAAAGTCGTTTCACTACTGGCGCTGCTTCGCGATCCTTCACCTCTACCTCTTATGATCCCGTTACCAAAAATGAATTTGAATATGTCAAAGTAGAGAAAAATCCCAAGAAAAAAGGCTACATTCAGTTGCATACGACACATGGTGATTTGAACATAGAGCTGCACTGTGACATAACTCCCAGGACATGCGAAAACTTCATCACGCTCTGTGAACGTGGCTACTATAATGGAATAGCTTTCCATCGAAACATTAGGTATCTGCATCATTTCAAAGCGTACATGTTTGTTAAATCTATTTTCATCGTCTTTATAATATTTCTAATATCGAAGAGGTCATATTGTCCACCTTATGTAGGAATTTCATGATTCAAGGTGGCGACCCCACTGGCACTGGAAGAGGGGGCGAGTCTATTTGGGGAAAGCCTTTCAAAGATGAACTTAACTCAAAATTACTTCACTCAGGGAGGGGCATCGTCAGTATGGCAAATAGTGGTCCCCATACAAATGGTTCCCAGTTTTTCATCATGTACAAGTCTGCAAAACATCTGGACTTCAAACATACTGTTTTTGGTGGAGTTGTAGGTGGTTTGACTACCCTTGCAGTGATGGAAAAGGTTCCTGTTGATGATGATGACCGACCTTTGGTGAGTAATGATCTTCAGCCTATTTTTCATAATCTTGAGTAGAGATTCATCAAAAGTTAAATCATTTATAGCACTAAATATTTTATGGGAAGTTCCTTTTTATGATGTTTAAGCTTGGGATTGAACCTGCAATCTCATGGTTGAGATGCAGTACGTCAACCAACTGAGCTAGAACTTGAGCCTAACAATAACTTTCATACTAGATGGAAAATTTAATCTTTATACTATATCCAGTCTTTCCAGAAACAAGTAGGCATTTGCTTTTATGTTATCTAAGCTTCTATAAACAATAATCACCATTATTTTTGGTTGGCGTTTCATTTCATATTATGATTTTGAGATAAAGAAGTTAAGGGGACAGGCTTTCTGGAGCTACTCTCCAGATCTCTTCTCAGAAGTGACAGGATTTTCTTTACACATGGCAGCTTGAGGGGGGGGGGGGGGTAATAATCCCATTATTTTTTGTTGGCTTTCCATTTTAATATTATGATTTTGAGATATAGAAATTAAGGGGTCAGGCTTTCTGGATCTCACTCCAGAACTTTTCTCGGAAGTGACAGGATTTTCTTTACACGTGGCAGCTGAGGTGGTGGGCCCAAAGGGGCCTACGCTTCTTTCCCCCTCGGCATCTTCCCACACGGCATGTTTCCTCCCTGGCATGGCGAGAAGAGGAATTTTTCTCTTTTGCATTTTTTCTATTTGACATTTTTTTAATTCAATGGCTACAATCCATATGGGAAAAGTACAATACATGTAGCATGGGCACTATCCTTGTGGGCGATATAGAGGGTCATCTACCAGATGGACTGTCTGGATTGCTATGCCACCTTCTAGATGTAAAAAAAACCGAACTACAGTGAAGGTTCTGGATTTTCGCTCTAGAATATCTATTCACCAAAATTAAACATGTGATGCATCTGACTTCTTTTTTACTGACTATTTTATTAGAGTATGCTGGTGCAAAGCGGACAATTGGGGTTTAATGTAGTTGGGTTTGTTTCCAGTAGGATTTCCAGTTCATTCAGCAATATTCTTATGGTCCATTTTGAACTTGACTGTTGCACCTTATTGTTTTATTTATTTTTTGATAAGTGCACCTTATTGTTTCATGAGCCAATCTGATGAGGACCAAGAAGGCATGAGTTAGAAGAAAAAGGAACCTTTTTGGGGATTTTGTGAGAAGAGATTAATTGAGGATTTTCTTGTTCGTTTAACGATATTTTGGATTTTGAGATTTTTTTTGTAATGGGTGGTTTATATCTTTTAGGCAGCATTGATCTTAGGTTTAAGTCTTTAGTATAAAATCCCTCATGGTGCCAAAGAAGGGAGAGCTTTTTGGGATTTTAGAAAGAAGAGAAGATTGTAGAGAGTAGAGGTTTTTTCCTCCTCCCTCCATTGTAAGGGCTTGGGTTGGAGCCAAGCTCTCCAATCTCCGGACGCGTTATTTGGTATCAGAAGATTGCTGGACGTCACTATTTCTTCTGGGATGGATAGCCGTCATTGACGGTGGATCATGGTATACGGAGCTTCTTCCTTCTCTAGGCACTACCTACCCTGCACCTTTCATTTGGGGAACTAAAGCCCCCTCTAAAGTTGCTTTCTTCCTCTGGGTAGCCTCCTTAGACAAGATATTGACGGTGGATCATTTGATAGCTCGCAAAGTTATCGTTATAGACTTTTGTACAATGTGCAAGCGTAGCGGGGAATCCGTCAATTATCTTCTGCTACAATGTGACTTGACTAGGGTCGTTTGGTCATCTTTTTTTGCGTAGTTCGGCATTGAGTGGATCCTTCCTGCTTCCGTTTTAAATCTAAATTCGAGCTGGGTCATAAAGGCTTTTTCTACTAGGGGGCGCATTATTTGGAAGTTGCTTCCCTTTGCCATTTCTTGGGGGCTATGGAAGGAACGAAACCTCAGGATGTTTGAAGGCAAGGAAGAATTTGAGGCGAATATCATTATCAATATCAAAGGACATCTGTTCTTTTGGTCCATAGTTTTTTCGGAATGTCGGGGTTTATTTTTGAGGACTTTGTCTTTCGATGGGATCTCATTGTTAACAGACATTCCGTGACTTGTAGTTTTTTTTTTGGGGGGGTGTGCCCTTTTGCTTTGAGAAGGTTTCCTCAACCTTCTAGGCCGTTTTGTACCTCTTTCTTCTCCTTCTCAATAAAGTTATACTTATTAAAAAAAAATCATCCTATTTGAAGGACATTTTCGGACAATCGTTTACCATCGGTTGGGGGTATATTTCTCGGTTGTTTTGGCCCTTTACTTGGTCGCATTCAACACTGATTTTTTTAGTGGAAAGAGACCTTGAAGATGAAGACAGTTGGAGGATGATAGAGGAGAAATATAGATGGAATCACAATTTTGGAGAAGACAAACAAGCCATCTAAACAGCCATTTAGTTCATCTCTCCCATCATTTTCTTGCACCAAACTCACTGCCAGAGTATCTCCACCCACCGACGGCAAATCCAACACCGACCTAACGGATGACTGTGACCCGCCATGGAACTGATTTGGCACAAGGGTTTGTTGCAAAACCCTCCCCTATCTATGGTGGTGGTTGAAGAAGAAGACCCCAATTTTGGGCCTTTTTGCAAGTAAAACTTGGTCCACTATCTAGGCCCATCTGCAACTAAGCCCAAGAATAAACCCAACTGCCACTAGATGTGCGTTCACCACAGGATTCAAAGGGCTAAGCTCGCCATGGGAGGCACAAACAAGAAAAGAAAAAAAAAGGAAAAAAAGAAGAAGAAAATGGAGAAATAAAAAAGGGGAGAGAGTGAGGCAATAATACGTGTGGGATTGTGGAGGATGTTATTCATAGAATTAGAACGGGGTGGCTAAAGTGGAGATGTGCTTCTGGAGTGCTTTGTGATCGATTTGTGCCAATCAAAAAAAGGAAAATTCTATAACACGACAATAAAACCTGCAATGTATTATGGAATATAATGTTGGGCAATCAAGAAACATGTTCATAAAATAAGTATAGCTGAGATGAGGATGTATGGTAAGATAAGGAAAGACAAAATTAGAAATGAACACATTCGTGAAAATATTAGAGTAGCTTAACAAGTGACAAAATGAGGGAAAGTCTATTGAGATGGTTGGGTCATGTACAAGGAAGACCAATGACATCACTAGTGAGGAGGAATGTGCGAAGTTGAAGGGGGCCTAAAAGGGCGAGGGGAAGGCCAAATCGGACGTGGATTTTGAGAGGAAATTTTAAGAAACTTGCTTTAATGGAAAACATGGTTTTAGAAAGGATTGAATGGAAGAACATGATTCGTGCAGCCAACCCCATACTGTTGGGAAAAGGCTTTATGATGATGATGATTATGATGGAGAGAGTGAGGTAGGTGTTCGGCCCTCTCTCACCACCACCTCTAATCTTTTTATTAAAAAATGAAGAGAGAAAATGGTTTGGCATACGGACTCCCCCCAACTACTATTAATTAAAAAATAGAGTTAAAAAAGAAAAAGAAAAGTGGAAGAGCTTTCCCACTGCCACTACAACATATGCACTACTAGTATATAAGGCGTTCACTTTAAAGTTGTGTGTACTTGGATCGTTTTGTTGCCAATTCAAATCTGATTACGCAATCTATTTACCCACTCGCTTGGAAGATTGTTCCATGCCCTCGTAAATAGTAATATACATCTTGATCAAATGTTTCTTAGAGCAACTTAATATAGTGTGTAGTGAGTGCAAGCTTGATATTTGCTCCAATGGTCACGAAGCGAGACAAATCCATTCGTACTGTGCACGAAGGATGCAACTGGCTGTGTGAGCTAGCGTTAGAGCTTCAAAGAAGTGTGGATCAACTAGCATGTACTAGTGAGTAAAGCACCATGAAAACGATTCGAATCAGCAGGCGATTGTTGAGGATCAACGATGGGTCAAGGGAAAATAGATCCACTGACATTGACTCTAATGGAGTATAGAGTACTTTGACCTCGTGTCTAGAAATTGTAGCGTTGGGTGGTATCCAAGCTCTTGAAGTCGAAACTGACGTGAGCAAGCCCAAAATTGAACTTCAAATTGACCAAAGGTCTCCAATCAAAGACTCACCTTGGAAGATGATTGGCAGGCTGAAATTTTCAAAGAGAAGATCCCAATAATGATCATGTTATTATATTTTTTTTTTGATTGGTATGATCATGTTATTATATCACCCAATCATGATCCATCAGAAATGAAAATTGATGAGCCCAACCTCTGAGGTTGTCATTGAGCCTCTCCATTATTATTTCATTGGTATTGGTGCGGTCTTGGAGCTGGAAAGGCATCTTGCACAAATAGTTGTTGCACTCTCTCAGCGTCCTCAATCATATAATCACATTACGTCGTTTGCTACCATGTTGATCTTGGTACCTCCTCGGCAATCGCTATCCAAGAGCTTTGTTGGTTCATTCATTCAAGCCTCGTACAACTTGCCTTTCATCCAGCAATTGTCAATTTTAGTTTGACTTCAGCACGAAGGCTGTCGACTTGCCCTTGGTAGTCCACGGTATCTTTCACTAGCTTGTGGACACCAAAACTAGAGCTGTTAGTCACCTCGCTCTAACCAAGTCCAACAATAACTTGCTGGAGTCAAGTTTCTGCAGGCCAAGGAGACTGATGTGGACCACAAAGACATGTTTGAAGAAAAGAAAACCTTTTGGGGGATTTTGAAGAATAGATTAATTGTAGATTTTTTTGTCAGTTTAAGGATGAGTTTTTATGTAATGAGTGCTTTAGATCTTTTGGGGGAAGATCAATGGCTGGCATTGAAGCCTTCATGTTGTCAACGAAGGAACAATTTTTCTTTTTCTTTTTTTGGATTTTAGAAGGAAGATAAGATTGTAGAGAGTTGAGGTTTCTTCTTCTTCTTCTTTTTCTTTTTTTGGATTTTAGAAAGAAGATAAGATTGTAGAGAGTAGAGGTTTCTTCTTCTTCCCTCCATTGTAAGGGCTTGGTTTGGAGCCAAGCTCCCCACCCTTAGGTTGAAGCAAGCTCCCCAGTCCCTGGGCATGCGATAGAATGCTGTCAAAACCTCCATCCGAGTAACAAGTCCCATTTGTGTTAGCCAATGAGTATCCCGAAACATTTACCGTCATATTTATTTGGAGTTTATGGTTAAATATAGACTTTATTTCCTTAATCCACTTGCAGAAACTTGAATCACCTCCTCTCTGACAACCTCCCCACAAAGTAACAGACTTGGAAACTGGTATTGATATGAGTCCTGAGGGGGAATTTTCAACTCCTTTGGTGGATGGTCCAACCTAACTTTTCATTTTCTTTGCATCGGAAGGCCCAGGAATGTGGCTGAGCCTCCCTTGATTTCTTAACTCTTTGGAGAAAATTGAAGTGAAATGCGTGACAGTAAAGTGTCCTCAAAATTCTTTATCAGTAACTAATCACTCTTCATCTTGTAGGAAGGGTGCTTTCTTCCCTAGTCTTGTATTTGTCCTATGTTTTCTATCCTAGGATATGTGGATAGTTCAACTTGCTTAGCGTAACCCTTTCAATTCAATACAATAGCGGTATTGGTACTGGGCACTGCTGCATGATACTTGTCAAACACAATTTTCTCTTATTTTCTTATGTTAATAATGATTTTCTTATCTTTTTGTCATTATAAATCAATAAGTAATATTTATTGTACAGAATATTAACCTAATGGTCGGGCTCCATGGACCGGCCTTTTTTGACCGGCTCCCGTTACAATACACAATATGAGCCACGTGGATCACTCTTAGAGGACTCTGACCGTATGGATGTTTGGCCAATCCCTAGGTGGACCTACAAACCAAAAATCAGCCTGATTCGTGATTTCTAGGCGTTGGATTGGACTTATTTTCATGGGTTGATCTCAACTTTGGGAATTTGAGGTACAAAGATCCAAAGGTTTGAAATCACTAATCAAGCTGATTTTTGGTTTGTAGGTCCACCTAGGGATTGGCCAAACATCCATATGGTCAGAGTCCTCTAAGAGTGTTCCACGTGGCTCATATTGTGCCCTGTAACAGGAGCAAGTCAAAAAACGGCCGGTCCCTGGAGCCCGACCCTTAAACCTAAAGACATTAGAATTTTTAGAAATTCTATCAGAATTTGGCATGCTGCAACGACTAGTAAAATTAAAATCATGGTATCAATAACATCTTATCCATATTCTTTTCTTGGATTTTGAGCAGTAACATCTTATCCCATTTTCTGGTATTCATCTGTATCCTTATTCCTATAGAATAGAATCTGACTATTACTAATTTTATTTGCTTCTTGGCACCCCTGTTATTTAGTGTCCAAGGGCTTTTTAGTCAAGTTGGAACTGATATGTGACCTTACTGTTGCAACATAGAGCAGCATCCAAATAAGCTACAAGCTCAATCCAATCATCATAGTCCAAGTAACTAGGATTGTCTTAAATGTTTCCACATTTGAGCAGCATGAGTCCTACGCTACATTGAGGTTGTAAGTTCAATCCCAGCTTATCCATCACAAAGGGTGGAAACAGAGGGAAATAGAAAATAGAAAATAAAATAATAAGAGCCCTATGCTATGTTGGTCCCTTGCACTAGTTTTCTTTTCTTTGTTTGCAGGTCAGTTGCTTTCCCTTTTGGTCTTTCTATCAATAAGAGTTTGTGCTATCTGCTTCTCTTTGCGTGACTCATTCACATCTAGTTCAAGTGGTTTATCCCCAACCAGTATCAAATTACCTCGTCCCCATGCCCCGTTTTATATTGTTTTTTGTTTCTCAATAAATCTCTACTATGCACTCATGCAGGAAGAAATAAAGATAACAAGTGTCACGGTATTTGTCAATCCATACACAGAACCGGAGGAAGAAGAGGAAGAGAAGAACAAAGATGAGAAGAATACCGGTAATGAGGAGAATGTAAGTTTCATGCCCCCTCAGCCGCATAGTGGCATATTTTATAAAATCTTTCAACTGATGATTGATTTTGGTCTTTTTTTTTGTTACATTTAAGGATAAGGTGGGTTCGTGGTATAGCAATCCAGGCATAGGAACGACGGAATCTATAGCTGTGGGTGGTGGAGTAGGCAAGTATCTGAAAGCAAAAACCACCAAAACTGAAGGTGCTGCTGCTGACACTGCTCCAGAAGCGAAAGGCGTAGCCAAGAAAAGGAAATTAGGTGCTTCAACAGTGGAATATAAGAACTTCTCTGGCTGGTAAGAGTTTCCCAATGTTTTGTAATATAGCAGGGAAAAATGTTAGTAGAGGTGCTAGGCCAATGCTGTGTTTTGGGCATCGTTCCAGAGAGAATTAAGCATTTGGAGCGACGTGATTTTGTTCACTTTTAGAGTCAATGGTATTCGTTTCTTATGTTTTAAATTGTATATTATTTGTAAATACATGCATCAATCTGTAATGCTTCATTTCTGCCCGTCTCAATATTTTTTTTTTCTATTGGCATGTCCTCTATGATGATCATTTTCTTCTGGAAAAAAAAAAAATACGACCATCTGATGCTTCTAGAAAATTTTATCTAGATAGCAGTTAAAGAGACCAGATGGGTGACAGAGTAATCGACTTTTTTGACCAGATGACATCTCTGTACATTCTTTCAGGGACATGATTTTTTTTTTTTCCAATTAGAAAGAAAAACATAAATGTTCTTTAAACCATCTCTCACAAATTCTATCACAGGGACCCATTGTTTAAAAATAGCCGCCCTAATGGTAACGCCTGCTATTTCATTCGAAATTAATGCCCAAATCCGAAAAAGAGGCTTAGCTTCTTAATGGAAATAGCAGCTATAATTTTTGACCAAAAAAAGTTATTTAACCCTTATTGAGGTTATTTTGAAAGAAATAATATTCTGAAATCTAAACCTTTTTTGATCAATAAACCTTGCTTCACCCACTTGTTTGAGGTTTCTCAAAACCCACACATATTGTGATACATGGCGGTCTCTTTAAGAAGAAAAAAAAAGGGAAAGTGGGGAACCTCTTTAACAGGTTGCCTGTTTCTTTCCCTCCACATTTGGTAAGATAATTGGGGATTGAGCTTTCTCCTGAACAAATGCGGTGAGGCAAGCCCAACTGTTTTTTGACTTCAGCTGTGATCCATTATAATGGTTATACCGTTATAACATAATAATGGACCATATAAAACCTTGCACATGAAAACGGAATGTTAATTAGATCTCATCAAGTAGAGGACATATAAGATGCTCCCTAGACCCCATATCATACTTTTGATCCCCATTTCCCATGATTGATGAGCACCACTTTGATCTCCCGCAAGCCCAAACAACCGAAAAGGTTTAAATTCTCGATTGCATTATCTACACAAAACCTGGAAGGTCCACATAAAGTGGTCTTTGGTCCACCAAATGAAGGGTCTAGAATTCCAGATCAATGGGTTTAATGGGCTAAGTAGGAGTTGTATTGGGGGTGGAAGGATGTGTGGGGAGGATCATATATTTTCATCTTTAACTTTTAAAACGTTTTATGAAGTGCCACGTGAGCACCACATTGGTGCTGTTTCCGAACCATGTGGCGTGGAAAAGAAAATTGTTCTCCCCATGATATCGAGGCAATAGAGATTGCAAAATGGCAAATCTTTTGGGCCCACTGATTCATGAATGTTTGGCCCACCCCTTGGTGGACTTATACATGAGAAACCATGCTGATTGGTGATTAATAGCATTCATTAATATAAGTATCAAAAAAAAAAAAAAACTAGAATCCTATGGCTAGAAATCACCCCATGAAAAACACTTGAATTGAATGTTGGTATAATTCGCGAATCAATACGATAATATCGATAGGGTATAGAATTTGAATCGAACAAAACATTGATCTGTAGAAGGAGAAAACACATACCCGGATTCACAAACTCCTTTGTTATTAATGATTGTTGTTTGTATGTGGATAGGTAGCTCTACCCCAACTCTCTTATGTTTTGGTGATGGGAGTCTCTATCTCTATAATAGATCTGTATGTGTACAGCCACCAGTGGTGGAGCCATACAACCTTAATAGTTTAAAGAGAAAAAGATTTTTTTTACTCTACAATCCCCTATTGCCCACCCTGGAACAAAATTTGTACAATAACCCTCTTTCAAATTAAAAAAAATATTATATATGCCCACCACCCTTGATCAAAATCCTGGCTACGACTGCCACCTATATATAAGAGAATGGAAATTGTTTCTCCTCACATCAAAGAGAATCGATTTTTTAGATGGATATAACTTCTTGAGTTATGATAGGGTACATCATTAATCCATCATACTTGATATTAGATCTGACATATACCACACATGTGGTCCCAATATATATCCTCATTATTATTAAACAGTCCACAATCTAATTATTTTATGTAAAACAATATATGTGATATATTTAATAGAAAATAATAATATGATAAATTTTCCAACAATGGAAGGTAAGAAATAACCAATCAAACTAATTTTTGGTCTGTAGGCACCCTCCTAATTGTAAAGTTCGGATACACCAAAAGTTCGACTATAATTTGATTTTAAGCTTAAGGAATTTGAACAATAATGCAGCCAAAAATTCGAGGAATGGCAAAAGTTTGTAACTGTATTTATTTGTGTTTAATTCGTTTATGATCCAAAAGTTCGATGTTAAAAATTCTCAAGCAAAATAAAAAGGTGTGAATGAGATAGAAGAGATTAAAGTTTAGGACTGTTGATGGGTCCCACTTACTCAACTAATAAATAGATGATTAATCTGAGTTTGTATTGAGCTGCATGTTGTAGTTAAATTTGAAATTAAAAGTGAAATGTGAACTATGGGAGAGATTATATTTGTAGGTTTGGCTAATGTGGTGTGGCTGTGTGGGTCCAACGAGAAGAGAGAGAGAGAGAACCCGGTCGGCAGCCGACGACAATGTAGATTAGAGTTATAACTTGCAAGTAGAGCCATGTAGTGGGAGTTGTGGATTACACAGAGGGAGGTGGGATGGGACCATTAGTGTTTTTTTTTTTACTTTAATCCTTTTTTTCGTTGTTTTTCGATCCAAATGAATCCGCCAAATTAATTGCTAAAAAGTTGTATTCGTGTTCAATTTGTGAACCCTTATAAAATTGTGAATTACTCACATTTTTTATTTGTTTATCTGTACAATATGGATACCACCTAAAAATGTTTAATTCGCGAACTTAACAACTAGGATCCCACCAAGGGTTGGGCTAAACATTCATGGGTCAGAGGGCTCGAACGAGTTGCCATTTGGCATTCTTTCAGGTTAAGGAGATCGAGTTTGATCGCTTAGTGAGAGAGCAATAATTTTCATCAACAAACTTGTCACAAAAAACTAATTAATTAAAATAAAAGACCGACTTAGGAAAAGTAGGAAGTGGGCCGAGGACCTAAAAAAAACTCATTCAAAAGTCACCACTGATACCAATAAGTCCTCTAAAAAAACATGATTCCATGAAAGCATATCTGTCTCATCACCACCCAAGTCTTCTAAATACTTAATTCCTTATAATTAAAACATGACCCCTCCATCAGGTTTGAAAAAAAAAACACATATTGCCACTTGCCATGTCAATACTAATCCAAAAATAAATAATTTTTTGTTCTTGTTGAGGCAATCACGTCTCATCCATAAACTAGTTTTATTAATCCTATCTTCCAAACATCCCCTAATTTAAGCGCTAAAAGTCTTACTTGCTTAACATCAGAAAACGTTTTTTTTTTTTCTCTTCTAATTTTTTTTTGATAAGTACAAAAAGGTTTTGAAAGAAAATATAATTATTGTCAAAAGGAATGTGTCTTCGCATAATTCTTGGGAGGAGATGATGGAGTTAAAAGGAGTCAAGACAAGACAAACAAGCCGTCCCCTCAATGTTTTTGGCTGACCAAAATGCCCTGATCAAGACAATCTTGATGTTGGGGTTGCCCTGGATTGAAAGATGGGCAAAGTCATTTCCTGACTACCATGATAGCATCAAGGAACAACGTTGAATACCCAACTCCCAACAAGGGAGACGAGTCCAAACATGCAATTTTCCATAATGATTGAAGAAAGGATACCAAGAACAAGAGAAAAAAAAAAAAAAAAAGGTCTCTTTGCACATGATACACACACATGCTCTTTAGACCTACAGTTTCACTAAAATAACCTCTAATGGAGATGATCCAATGTGAAATACCCATTTTGAAATATGGTGAAAAACATTCTCAAATCCATCCAATCAAGCTGTTATCGGTTCTAAACTTAACAATCGTTTGATCGTAAATTCGATGATTGTGCAAGTTACAAACCCAACTTAAATCAATCGATCGATTGATCATGCAAACTTGGTAAGGCCCCACCCTTATGAACTGGGTTTAAGGGTTGAAGGAGCTTAAGACTACCCTAGAGAAGAGGACCTATCTTTGTATGGTGTGTGTTAATAGAGTGTTATATGGAGTGGGGAAAGTGAAGAGCATGCCCTTGATTGTGGAGAAGGGTAGTCGTAGGAATTAGTATACAAAAGTAATAAAAATATTTTTATATGGTTAGGGTTTATGTTGTATAAAAAAAGGAAAAAAGTGTGGAATTTTGGCAGAGTTTGGAGAGGGATTAGGAGGCAAGGAATGTGAAGGGTGTGTTGGGGTGGTGGTGGGTTTGATGATGATGATGCACGCCGGCAGCTTTTCTGACTTTCTCTCTCTCCTCTCCCCACAAAACCCAATTGGCACGCCTGCTCCCACTCAACTCTCTCTCTCTCTCTCTCTCTCTCTCTCTCTCTCTTGATCATCTCAAGCCTTGTTATCTTTTCTCACTCCTGTCAGACACAATTCCATTTCTAAAAACCAGGTACTCCATCCCACCTTCTAAGTTTAACAGAAAGACCCACATCAGTCGTCAGTCAGTCCCCTCATAAATTGAAAAAGAACTCAAGGAATAACTAGAAAAGAAAACCCCCACTCATCCCTCATCGATTACCCCAAAAGAAAAAAATAAATACTTTACTTAGATTCCTCTCTCTCTCTCTCTCTTTCTCTATCTCTCTCTAACCCAGCTAAAATCCAACCTCAAGATCTCTCTTTAATCACTCCTTTCCCATTTCTCTCTTAAAAACACAAAAGACCCATATCTCCTATCCAAAACCAAAAGTTTCTTTCTTACAAGTTCTCTAGTCTACATGGTTTATTGATGGATACCTTGTTTAGACTAGTTAGTCTTCAATCTGACCAGTCCTACAATTCAAGTAGAACCTCTACCAGCTCTAGATCTTCTAAACAAAACCATCATCACCACCACCAACAAGAAGAAGAAGAAGAAGAATGCGGCAACTTTTTCATGGATGAAGACGACTTCTCTTCTTCTTCTTCTAAACATTTCTTCTCTTATCACCCTTCCCCCACCACCACCCCCACCGCTACTACTAACACTACAACCACCCCCACCGAATTCTCCTTCTCCCAAGCTCCTGACCTCAACCTCGAATTCGCTTCATCCACATCCGGTAAGTGGGCATCCGACATCCTTATTGAAACGGCACGTGCGATTGCCGATAAGAACAGCGCACGTGTCCAACAACTCATGTGGATGCTCAATGAACTTAGCTCTCCTTATGGCGATACCGATCAGAAGCTCGCTTCATACTTCCTTCAGGCTTTGTTTTCTCGCATAACTGACTCTGGTGAGCGATGCTATCGGACTTTAACAGCTGCATCAGAGAAGACATGCTCGTTCGAATCGACAAGGAAGATGGTCTTGAAATTCCAAGAGGTAAGCCCATGGACTACTTTTGGTCATGTAGCTTCCAATGGTGCAATTTTGGAGGCTTTTGAAGGGGAAAGCAAGTTACATATAGTAGATATTAGCAACACGTATTGCACCCAATGGCCTACTTTGCTTGAAGCCTTGGCGACGCGTACTGATGAAACACCGCATCTCCGTCTAACTACCGTGGTGGTCAACAAGGGCGTAGCTGGAGCTGGAACTGGTGGTGTTGCAGCGGTGCAAAAGGTCATGAAAGAGATCGGAAATCGGATGGAGAAGTTCGCGCGTCTCATGGGTGTACCGTTTAAATTCAATGTAGTGCACCATGCTGGTGATTTGTCTGACTTGAACTTGGCTGAATTGGATATTAGAGATGATGAAGCACTTGCTGTCAACTGTATCGGAACGTTACATTCAGTCTCAGCGGTTGGTAATCGTCGTGATGTTGTCGTGTCGGCGTTTAGGAGGTTACAGCCGAAGATCGTAACGGTTGTTGAAGATGAAGCTGACTTGGATGTTGGGGTTGATGGGTTTGACTTTGTCAAAGGTTTTCAAGAGTGTTTGAGGTGGTTCAGGCTTTACTTTGAGTCGTTTGATGAGAGCTTCTCGCGTACGAGTAACGAACGATTGATGCTCGAGCGAGCAGCTGGGCGAGCGCTCGTTGACTTAGTAGCGTGTCCACCTTCAGAGTCTGTGGAGCGGAGAGAATCGGCTGCGCGTTGGTCACATCGTGTACTCGCAGCCGGGTTTAGCCCTGTTGGGTATAGCGATGATGTGTCTGATGACGTGCGTGCGCTCCTACGCCGGTACAAGGAAGGATGGTCGATGACACAAGGCTCCGACGCTGGAATTTTCTTGGCGTGGAAGGATCAGCCTGTCGTGTGGGCTTCTGCGTGGAAGCCTTGAGGATGGGAGATGAGTTCACACGTGCATGGGTGGTGGTATTGGCACGTGCATGGCATGGAATTGTTGGTAAGTTGGCACAAGGGAGAGAGAGAGAGGATGGAATTGCTTGAATTGAATACAAATGAAGAAATACGTTATTGTGAATTGTTGCCATTTTTTTTTTTTTTTGGGTAATTGTTATTAGGAGATAAATTAATATGGTATAGTGTTGTTCACCATAGTGTTAGGTGGTGCTTTAATCCGATAGCGTACACGTGTCCTATTGATGAATCAAAAGAGAGAGTTGAATCGGTTGGGTGATTGATTTAAGCCGTCCAATCTTTGATGATACAATTAGAGTTTCGTAAAAAGCACCACCTATCAGGTGGTTAACATGGCTTGATCTTGGAGTTCTATTTTAGTTGTAACCCATCCTAAATGAACTTGAATTGTTTTGTGATCACATGGTCCGGGGTGCATGTGGTGCCCAACAGCTGGCACATTTTGATTGTTGGACACTTCGGGCTGCTAAAAGACTGTAGTTAAAGTGACTACTGCACAACCCAAGGTGTCCAACACCAATCAAAATGTGCCAACTGGTGGGCACCACAAGCACCCCGGACCATGTGATCTCTAGCCTACATGGTTACTTAGTTAAATTAACCTTTTTTTTGTGATAAACTTTTGTCAATGTGAGCATGGACGTCAAAATTTTATCAGAAAGATATGATTTTTTTTTTTTTTTACCCAAATCAAATACCCTTTTTAGGCGAGTAATCGGGTTCACGACAATTGAAAATGGTGTTTTCTTGTTTCGAGATCCTTTTATCTTTGCTTTGAATCATTGGGTTTTAAGACATTTCTTCCCTGGTTAATTTGACTAATTAACCTTTTCTCGATCCATATGAACAGTTCATCAAGTTTTTTTTATCAGAAAGATATGATTTTTTTTTTTTTTTTTTTTTCAATTCAAATATCTTTTTTAGGTGGGTAATCAGGTTCAAGATTTCTTTGGGGGGAGAGTAATGAGAGGTTGAAGAGTTCAAATCAAATAAGGTTGGGGGTAGGTGGTGAGGTGATATAAGCTTAAAGGGTATTAAAAATTGAAAGGGGGTTTAAGGGGTCGTTGTCTAATGAGGATCCATGGGAATCTTAGGACGGCCATGAGTTGGGTTGTGTTTGGGGAATCTAACAAAAGAGGGTTCAGTCATTAGTGGCCTGCACGCTTTGATAATGTGGGTCTTACCCTTTTGTCTGTCTATCTTCCAAAGGGTTGTGAGTCTTTATACCTTTTCAGGGCCCCACCACCACCACCACCTCCTCCTCCATGGTTCCATCACCACCCACCCCACAACATTTTGCGAGGTGCCGCTTTTGGCCCACTTGGACACTTAGTGGGAACTTCTTTTTAGGGTTCCCCATCTTAATCTTTGACTAGACTTGCCCCCCTTAACCCCACCCACCTTCTCTCTCTCTTGTTGTGCTGACTTGGTCCTGCACTTTCTTTTTTTTAGCTTTGCTGGCAAATCACACAATCACAAGCCAATGAGTTCTTGGCACGTACGAGGAGCAAAAGCACATGGTAGGTTGCAAAAACACTTGGGTGCGTGCCGAGAATTCATTGGCTTGTGATTGTGTGATTTGCAATCCGTTGTGATAGAAGTTTTACTCGCTTTGATGTTATGTTTGTACGTGAAATTGTAACGTGGACGTGTACGTGTTGCTTTTTTTTTTTGGGTGGGGTTTACTGAACAATGAGGTCAATTTAGATGACTTTTGGACAGTCATCATTACTTATTTTTTTAAAAAATTGGTGAACTTATCATTTAAGTTAGAATTAGGTTAGGGCCTGCGTTCTCTTGACTAAACTAATAATTAATAATAATAATAATGATAATAACAATTATTATTATTATAAGGCTCAGGCTCCCTTTACAGGACACAATATGAGCCACATGGCACATTCTTAGATGACTCTGACCGTATGGATGTTTGGCCAATCCCCAAGTGGACCTACAAACAAAAAAACAGTCTGATTAGTGATACATAGGCGTTGGATTGGACTTATTTTCATGGGTTGATCTCAACTGTGGGAATTTGAGCAGTATTTGATCCAACGCCTAGAAATCACTAATCAGGCTGATTTTTGGTTTATAGGTCCAACTAGAGATTGACGACCAAACATCCATACGGTCAGAGTCCTTTAAGAGTGTGCCACGTGGCTCATATTGTGTCCTGTAACGGGAGCCTGTCATTTTCGGGCCCCACCCTTATTTTAATAGACAAACTTGACAACAATTTTTTTGTGAAAGATGCTTGTGGCCGGGTATAAGTATATGCAGATGTAAATTTGTAATTTAATGTTTTAAATTATTTTTGTTATTTGGGCTTATGCTAAATTATACGCGTCATGCCCATAGTTAGCAATTCAGCATTCGGCAGAGATTTGGAACGGGAAAAGTTTGAGTTTATATAATTCGGTTTCAGGATATAAAAATCCGGTAATTGTTGAATTATTATATTCGTTTAGCCTTAAAAACCTGAATTTTACCAATTTTTCATTTTATATGGCAGGTTAATATATTTTTATTAAAAAATACAAAATTCGTGTATTAAACGCGAATAATACACGGTTTATCGTTTAATCTTAAAAAAAATTAATTTTATTTTATACGGCCATATTAAACAAATAATACGCGAATTTAATAACTAGGGTCCAGCCAAGACCAAAATGAAAAAAAAAAAAAAAAAAATCAAAATCAGTTCTAAACATTTGAAGGGTGGGGGGACCAAAATTGGTAAAGATGGTGCAGCTTGGTGAGGGTAGGTAAGGGATGGAGATTTGAGTTAGGTTTAAGGGGATCAGAAAAAGATGTTATCTTGTATTCTGGCTTTATTAAAGTGGGCGTTGGTTACATTTTTTTTGTTGCCCCACGTCACGTATTGGGTTGGAGTCAGTAGGTAAGTGACGCATACCGCCAAGATTTAAAATTCCTAGTTTAAGTCGGAGATATTTAAAATTTGGGATCAGCTAACTCTGCATCTAGCCAGATATGCCACGTGGCATACTCTTTCGGGAACAGACCTTTGGCCCACTCCTTGGTGGACCTACACAACAAATATCAGCCTGAGTGCTGGTTTCTAGCCGTTTGATTCGAGAATTTTTCATCATGGGCTTGTTCATGAACCCATGATGAAAAAAATGCTGGAATCCAACAGCTAGAAATCGCCAATCAAGTTAGTTTTTGGTGTGTAGGTCCACCAAGGGGTGGGAGAAACATTCAAGATTCGGTGGGCCCAAAATAGTTGCTAAATGGCAGTTTTAAGTGGGTTACCTGGTAGGAGCAAATTTGTTTCCCAGCTAGCCAACACCGAGTTTCCTGGCTTAAAGTGGTTTGTACAGAAAGGAGAAGCTCTATTACCAAGAACTCAAGAAGTTAAAAGAGGAATATGTAGCAAGCTAGGAGGCTTGGTGTTGACCTTATCAAACAAAACATTCAAATCAACGACCCGCCTGTTTTTTTCTATTTTTTAGTCAAATTTTTTTCACTAATCAGGCTGATATTTGGTTTAATTTGTAGGCCCACTTAGGGATTGGCCAAACATCCATACGGTCAGAGTCCTTTTTTCAGACCATCAAAGAGAATAGGGTCGGGCTGGGGCGACACCCATTTTTGACCCCCATTTTAACGTACCCACGTAGAAGATGAATCAATGGCTCATTTTTGGTGGGGATGATCTCCTCACCATATAGTTCACCCCAACTAAAAATCAGCCAATTCTGAAATTTCTAATCCCATCAAATGTGGTTTTCGAGTTACACGATAAAAATGGATGGTCCATAATTCTTCAGCTTCTAAACCAGTCTATGAATATCAGAATGATTTGAATTTTTGTAAGGATGATGTCCTCACCATAGTGATCATCCTTACCAAAAATCAGCCATTGATTCATCTTCTATGTGGATACGCCAAAATGGGTGTCAAAATGGGGGTAAAAAATGGGTGTCCCCAGAGCCCGACCCAAAAGAATTATTATGGATCAGACAGTTATTAGGGTATTTTCTAGGTGCATTACAAGCGCATGATGCATGTCATGTTTTAATATAAGTCAAATGACAGATAAACTAGGTCAAAGGGTATTCCTAAATTTGAAAAATATAGGGGCATTACTATTTACTTTCAAATTTTAGGGAGGTGTTACAAAAATTCCCATACTTAGGTGGGACCCATTGGACAGTGGGTCCCATTCCCCCTGCATGCGTGCCGCATATGCTGTATCAATCGTCGGATCCAGAAGTCCATTTGCAATTTTGCATCATTTGCCTGTTTTAAAGCTATTCCGTAGACTATCTTGCACGCATCTCGATTTTAATTTTGCTACGGCAAAGGAAAAGGATATGATAGTGCCGGAAATATTATATTTTAATACTATAGTGCTCTCCACCGTACACATGGTTCAGATGACTGTTTATACGGACTGTCGGATCAGACCGCATGAAGTATATGTAGCCCACATCCACAGATTGGTCAGTTGCTCCCCAGATATCCGTCTGGTCTACTTTTGGATGGTCAATAGAATCTGATTCGTGCACAGAGAATCCTATCATTCATGCCCCACCTAGATATGAAAAATCTATTATACAGATCCCCAAAATGCCACGTGGCGCATTGTTTCATGTCCATGGATCCGCGAATGTTTGGTCCATCCCTTGGTGGACCTACACAACAGAAAGCAACCATTGGATTTGAGCTTTTTATCATAGGCTTCATGAATTGGCTCCAAGCTCATGATTAAAGATGTTCAAATGGCTAGGCTGATTGTTGGTGTGTAGGTCCACCAAGGTATGGATAAAAAATTCATAGGGTCAATGGGCCCAAAAGAGTGAGCCACGTGTCATATTGGGGAACCTGTATACAATTTTGTATACCCACCTTGCTTTGATCAAATGGGCCAAGAAGCTGTACTTGGTTTTCCCTTTATTAGCAGTTTACAAGTCCTTAATAAACAAGATGTTTGTTGAAGTCATTCCTAGACATACCATGTTAAACAACCATTTACCCCAAAAGATCGACCTGTTAAGGAAAGGCGAAAGCAACTATGTATACAAACGGGTCATCTGGCCAACACAATACATGCTCGGGAACACATCATCCACTAACACTCCCCTCAGCGGGAATACACTCCGCTGGAGACTTGAACCCGCAACCTCCTAGACCTTTAAAGCTCTGATACCATATTAAACAACTATTTACCCCAAAAGATCAACCTGTTAGGGAAAGGCGAAACAACTATGTATAGACAAATGGGTCGTCGGGCCAACACAATACGTGCTCGGGAACACATCCATCTGCTAACATACCATGATGTGCACATGCCCATTGATCTAAACCATCTGATCGACAGAAACTGGTAGGAACCATTGTCCTAAGCGCCAATAAAATTGAAAAGGGACAGTGATTGGATGGTCATTGTGATTCTTGGGTTACTATGCTTATCGAATGTTGCTGGTTGATGGTCTGACATGCATGAACGGTTAATGATCCCCATCTAACAGAGTTAGAGGTGTCGGATCGATAATCTGTCTGGATTGATGAGTTCATATGCCCTGTTTATAGTAGAATTTAGATTTAATGTTTGTTCAAGTCATCAAACATCTTGATTATTCTAATGTTGTTATTAACAAGAAGATTTTAATCAAATGGGTGATCTATCTCAACAAACATTCACCCCCTCAAAAAGAATATGAACATGACTACCTCTCAGCAATACGTAAAACCTACATTTAACAACATTTGCTGCTGTGGGAGAAGAAGATTGCTAAGGTTACAGAACCCAAACATCAGAAAATGCAGAGAAAGAATAATCAGACCTCACATTTTATGATACAAAAAACTCATAAAAATCTCTACCACCTCTGCCTGTTCCTCCATCCATCTGGTAGCCTCCATCTTCTGTGCCAATATATGGACACTCTAGACCATAATGGAAACCCGAAATTGTACTCCAGAGGCTCATCGGCCGCTCCACCCATGGTTAAAGGCAACCATACATATCTTGAGTCCTTCAACTCTGCGGGGTTCCACCGGTCTGCCATGAAAATAAAGGAACCTGGAAGCCCTGGCAGCGGAAGTACATATGTGCTCTGAGCGAAGAACGTAGTGAGTCTGAATATCTTATTCCCTCCTATACAAGGGTCGCCCATTGTCTCCCATGGACCCATAATCGATTCAGCTGCATGGGCAAGTGCCTCGTTCGGTGCCCACCCCGTGCAACCTGACGTGATCATGTAATAAGTTCCCTGGTACTTGAACAGAGCAGGGGCTTCCCTGTGTCGTCCCACCAGAATCCTTCTCATCACACGGGTGACATCAAGATAATCATCCGTGAGCGGTCCAATGTGAAGTTCACTATTGTCTTCTGAGGAGTAGATTAGATAGGCCACACCGTCGTCGTCTTTGAAGATGGTCATGTCCCTGCTGTCAAACCCATGAGGCAGTTTGCTGTAGAGGTACTCAAAGGGCCCTGTGGGGTAGTTACTGACAGCAACACCCACAGAGGCTCTGGTGTAATTAGCATCATCGATATGCATCCACATTACATACTTTCCTGTCTTGTCATTGTATATCACCTTGGGCCTCTCAAGCACGTTGAGTTTATGGAGGTCGTGAGTCAGATCTGTTTCTTCTCCTGTCAGCACAATACCCTCGTTCTTCCATGTCCACAAGTCCTTGGAAGAGTAGCAACTGACTCCAATTATGTCAACCTGAGGGGCAGTAAAGGAAGGTAATTAACAGTTCACAGTGAAATAATAGAGAGAAGACTTGTAACTAATGTACACAAGAATGAGTAAACTTCTAGCTTATCCATGAACTAAGGATAAATGGTTAAATAAATAATAGTCTTGCTATCTCAACACACTCAATCCCTCCGAATTTTGTATTCCAGTGGCTCCAATCCTGTTATAGATGTATCATCTTGCATATCTCCAATCATGTTAAGAAGGGCCCATTCCCTTCTCTGTGAGAAACAGAACAGCAACAAATCTCTTCTTTTCTGCATACCATTTATTCTGTACTCTCCAATACGAGGGAAAATCGTTGCTGAGTGAGCTTAGGTCTGAGGTCAGTGAGTTGTCACTACCAAGACCAAGATAACTGAATCCTAGAGGTAGATGCCATTGACCAAGAGGATACTTCCAAGAGGACAACACATCCAACATGTGCCTCACTATAAATTGATAAGTCATTCATCTTCCCTTAATTATTTTGTTACAGATTTCGGACTTGTTTGCTTAGGATTTGCTATCATTCTGGTTTGCTCTTGAACTCATCTTCATATATCTACTATTTTTGACAATATGCTAATCCTTTAAAAAACCAATAGATACATTGGAGAATACAACGAAGCTCTCTTGATGGATTAACATTTGAGAGTGCAGATGTCAAGGCTGCTTCTTACGAACTCTCAGTAATGCTCGAAGCCCTTGATAAGCAGGGATTAGCACACGATATCTAATGTGCTGCCTATTTTAATGGACCTACTCAGGTGAAAACGTGAGACTTATATCATGACCCTTTACATGATAAAAACAAGGTTTAATCCTCTTCATCACTAGTACATCAGATTATTTAATGTTATCTAACCCTAGGTTTAAGGGAAATTCACCTATGGAATGCATTTACTTTTTGCCTATTAATTTGTCTATTGATCTTTTCTAAATGTGTCTTTTGCTGTGTATTAGTGAGGGAAAGATAATACCTTCCACATCAAATAATTAAGAGGGCTTTTAAATTTGAGAATGCTCACTTAAGTGTACTTGTGTGGGTCACATCTAAGTATGTGCAAATATGTGAACTAACTCATGCATATGCACTAAGACGTGCCTGTTTCATTCTTTGTCTTGATGAACCAATTGAATGATTGGACAAATCAAGCGGTAGGCTCGTCATTTGATGGATGAGAGCCGTTGGATTTGTGATTATTGAATATCAAAATCTACCACTAGATTGACGATAATCAACATCAAGATCTTAACAATTAAATTATGTGTAATGATGACCAATTGAGATCAAAATCCAACAATCTAATTTATGACCATTTCGAGTAATATTTCAACCATTGCATTGGTTTTGGTGGTTTGGGTAATGGTTTTTGCCTTCCATTAGCCTCAAACAAAAGACACAATACATAATTAAACATGAAGAACTGTGGTCACTGCTGAGCCCTGTGGTTACTGACGTTCTTCTTCTTCTTCTTTGTTGCTTGTGAAGAACTTCTTCTTCTTTCTCTAAGATTTGCTTGAAGGAGTGAAAGCCAAAAAAACGAAGAGGGAGAAGGGAGAGAAAGAGAAGGGAAACTTTTCTCTAATCAAAAAGAAGAAGAGGAAAAAATAGAGGGTGGAGGCCGTGATCAAATAAAAAAATGAAGAGTTTTCCTTATAGGGTTTTCAAAAGCTGTAAGTTTCTCAAAAGTTGTATGTTTTTTGTTCTTTTACAAACTTTTGCATTTGATTGGATTGCCTACTGGCTACTACACCTACATCATTGGCGAGATTCATGGCATATTTTCAATATCTTTGAAATTTCCTATATGAGTTTCGATTTCGATGTAACCCGAAACCGAAATTTCATACATTTCAACGCTGCTGATGGGGGATCTTGAGGTGGATCAATACTTCCTTACTGACATCTCTGAGTATACACCAACAATGGTTTAATGGGAGGAGATAGAACAACTGGAGGAACAATAGAGAGGGATTGTATACATAATCAAAAACGGGATCTTGAAACTGCCTTCCTTCAACATAGTAAAATGGAGTAGCCTTGAGGAAGGTAACATCATCATACAAATTTTTTTCAATGTAGGGACTATAACAATGATACCCTTTTGTATCTTAGAATAATAAATAAAAAATGTATTTTATGGCTCAAGCATCAAGTTTATCATTCCCTCTCCCAAGTTTGTGAGCAATGCATACACACTCAAATATCCTAAGAGGTCAGGAAAAACAATCATCTTTCAGAAACAAGGTGTTAAAGGGAGATTTCCTATTCAAAACAAAGGATGTCATTCTATTGACGAGGTAACATACAGTAAGAACAACATCACCCAAAATGCTTAGCCGCATTCATTTGGATCAACGAAGCCCAAGCTACTTCAAGGACATGTCTATTTAGTTGAAATATAAATCCTAGAAGTATGAGAGAATAGGAGTAGAAGAGAAGAATGGGAGAGAAAATAGTGGGGTGCGATTTCCCCTTCTTTGTTATTTTTATCTTTGTGTAATACATGTGGACCCAATAACTTAAACACAATAAAATAGAAAATAACAACTAAGGACACTAAAAATAAAGAAATAACAATAAATGACAAATATGTTAACACTCCCCCTAAAGCTGGTGCAAAGATATCACACATGCCCAGCTTGCCAATAAGAGAATAAAAAACAACTCGGCTGACTGCCTTGGTGAGATCATCACCCAACTGTTGAATCGTAGGAACGAAGGTGGTGCATATCGCGCCAGAGGTGACTTTCTCCTTGATGAAGTAACAATCAACTTCAATATGTTTGGTGCAATCACGTTGAACCTAATTATGGGCAATGTCAATCGCTGCCTTGTTACACAAGGGCATCGGGGTCGATGGAGAACATCCTAACTCATGAAATAACAAACGTAACCAAAGCACTTCACATATACCATGGGTCATCGGTCGAAACTCAGCTTCAGCACTTGAACGAGCAACAATAGACTGCTTCTTCCCTCGCCAAGTGACCAAATTACCATCCACCATCGTGCAATAACCAAAAGTAGAATGTCTATCATGAACATATCTGGCCCAATTGGCATTATTCCAGGCCTCCATACATGTATGGCAATGTCGTCAAAAAATGAGACCCTTCCCCGGACATCCTTAAAATAGCGGAGAACTCGTACAGCAGCCCGCGCGAGGGGCATGCATGAATTAACTGATGACACTTACCGCATATGCAATGTTTGGTCTCGTGAGAGACAAGTAGATCAGTTTACCCACTCAACAGTGAAATCAACAGACATCCACCAAAGATTTGTCATTGTTGTCACTCAATCTGTGATTGCGCTCCATAGGAGTGTCAACTGGTTTTGTTCCAAGTTTACCTGCCTCCTGAAGTAAATCTAACATATACCTGCGTTGTGAGATAAAAATACTTATCTTGGACCTTGTTACCTTAGTGCCCAAAAAATACTTGAGATGGTCGAGATCTTTGACTTCAAACCATTGACCAAGGTCTCATGATAATCGATCCCATAGGTTTGTATATGGCCTTTGGCAACTCGTCTGGCTTTGTACCTGTCAATGGAGCCATATGACTTGTATATCACTGTGAACACCCACTTACAACCAGCAGATTTCTTCCCCTTTGGTAGTGGTATCAATTCCCAAGTTTTATTCTTGTTTAGCGCCTTATTTCTTCAGCCATAACTTGCTTCCCATGTGGATTGGATAAGGCCTCTATTGGTGTCCCTATTTTATTCATACACACAAGCAATATAAAGACTATTTACCCCTAATTACAGCCTTATCATCCTACATTAGAGAACCTTACTCTCTTCTATACTTGGGTTCTTATAGACCCTTTGTTAGACATGTTTCTAGCCTTACTCTCATTTACTAGACTTTACGGTCGGTTACATAGCCACTAGCTAGTTACGCGTTTCGGAATACGAATAGTCAGCTGCGCTCATCAAGCTAAACCTAGATCAGATGGTCCATCTAGCACCACATGGTCACATCTGCAAAAGATATCAAGCGACCCCAATAGAGACTTCATTACGTGCGAAGTGCAAAGTGCGCCCTCAAACGCCCGTTGTGCCACCACATAGGCATACATATGTGCACAGGGTTTGCGTGGTTGGGGATGTTTGATCCCCTAGACCTTTGGCAAAACCTCCTCTCGTGAGAAGTCACATGACCACTGTGCCAACTCACTTATTTGTGTTAATGCTCAACCAAGTAACCTTCGCTCTTGTTGCCACCATGGCTCTATACTCTGCTTATGCGCTCAATCTGAAAATATTTCTTTGTTTTTTGCCACTCCATTATTTCAGGTTCTTCCCCAAAAGACACGAAACCCTGTAGTGGATCGTCTATTGTCTAGACAACAAGCCCAATCCGCATCTGGGTAGGATAATAGGTCATCTTCAGCTTTTGGGCTGAGGAAGAAAGTCACTTGCCTCCGAATCAAATCTTAGGGATCAGCATATCTCTCTAGCCGGTTAAGGGAAACCTGACTTTGAATAGGCTTGGTTCGGAATGAAACTTAAGTTCAAAACTAAACAAAGGTACCAATGCGCTAGTTTGTAATTTGCCTTCGAACCTGGGTAACTCCCCTATTGTCATCGCGTTGGATGAGTCGACTCCACCACCACCCCCATCAAAGCCAGCCCAAATTTAACATGTTTCTAAGTTTTCAAATCTTTCTAAATCTGAATCATATCTAATGGTGACACTTTAACCAATGCCCCCATCGAGAAGATTCATACTAATAAATCATGACCAGCTCATATTTTGGAAAAAAGAGTTTATTTACCATATCACTTCTGTAGATTATCATTCTCAATCAATCAATCAACAAAGCCTTATCCCAACTATTTGGGGTTAGCTACAAGAATCCTACTCTATACCATTCCACTATGTCTAGGGCCATACTATTTGTAGATGATTATTCTCGCTAAACTAAATTCCTTTTACGCACTGTCAATCCGAACTTTTATACGTTTATTTGCTCTATATGCTACAATGAAACTCAATATCATGTTATGATGTTAGACCTGAATATGGGTAAAGAATGCATGGATCTCCATTTGAAGACTTCTTAAATGGCAAAGAGATTCTTCCTTGGCTATTTTACCTCTGGTATTTCTGAGTAAAAATATTATTGGCGTATCCTAGAAGCAGTTCATTTCTAGCTTCAATCATTCGATTATCCTAGACAATTCAGGCCCAAAGCAGTTCCAATGGTATTTCTGAGTAAAAATATTATTGGCGTATCCTAGAAGCAGTTCATTTCTAGCTTCAATCATTCCATTATCCTAGACAATTCAGGCCCAAAGCAGTTCCAATAGCCATCTACCTGTAATCACAGGCTTAAAGCCTTATTAATACCTCTCGTTAAGCACTATATTGGTTTCATTGTAAGTACTAGCACCAATGTGTATGGCTGCAGATGGCTTTTTCCCCTGCCTCTTAAGCATGGTAAATTATCAACACAGGCATCTCAACATCTTTTTGTGATAAGCGACCAACCAAAAGAAGAGCTGCGGTTAGATCTGAAGTCTAATTGCATCTGGATCTTTAGACATTTTATCATGTTTTAAAGCATTCCCAACACCCATTACCCACCCTTAGTCCACCTATATTCTCTTTCCTTTCTTGACATTCATCTATCTTCCACCAAGGATTTTGATCCTCCCATAGTGTTTTGGCCACATCTTTGATAACTCGAGTTATATTCATGCAGGCCTCTCAGTGATTGAAACATATGGTTCAAAGAAGTGGACTGTCTCAAATCATCTCGGGTGAGACGTCCCGTTACAGTAAGGAAGCAAGATGACGCATAGGAGTATGAATCGTCTCATACCAAAACCCTAATTTAAGTAATTAAAACCTTCTTTTTTTTCCAATATATATGCCTTTTATAAAACATATAAAAGATAAACAACATATTTTAGCTTAATCAAGCATTGAAAACAGTCTGATTTAATGTATTCTTCGTATATTTGCGTACCAAGTCATACTGAGATTTTCTAATGCATCTTCCGTCAACTTACCAAGATGTGGAATGAGACCAAAGTTTTAAACTTTGACGACTTCTACATCAACTTTAGCATTTAGAGTCTTTAGACAGACAGTGAAAGTAGCTTCTCGTCTCGTTAAATCATATATTTCAAGCTGTAAAGCTTATATTAATCTCAGTCAAATATATATAGTTGTCAACCCTCTGTGTCAACCACAAATTTGTATGTTTCTTGGCCTTTCACTAGACTTATTTGTTTAGTGGAATCTAAGAAAATAGTGAAGATGATCAAGCTCCTTAATACAATACACTTTACTTATCAAAAAATAAAAAAGATGACCAAGCTCCTTCATGGAAACAACTAATGAATATGAGAATAAGCAACCATTGTAAGGGACTCATCAATGGTGATAAAGTAGGACTGGCATCATTAGAGGAAAATCAAGAGAGATATGGCCAAATCATGATCACTCCAAACGAACTGTTTACGGATAATTACTTGGATAAACCTTCCAAACCAAGCACGAGGAGCTTACCTAGGCTAAGACCATAGATTGCTTGGCAAAGCGGATAGGCAAGAGGAGGGGGTTAAATGATTTTGGGCAGGTTGGACATGCACCACTTGAAATGTAAGAAAGTGTTCTTAATGTCAACTGATAGGAAGGCCAACACAATGAACAGCTACAATGGCACTGATGGTCCGAACACTAATCATCTTAGTAACAGAAGCCACAATTTCCTCATACTCTCATAGTCTATGCCATGCTGACATGAACTAATCTTTAGCGAATGACCAGGAATTGGATTTCTTAATAGAATTATTAGATCATGTCTTTACCTTATGTACCCTACAGAAACAAGTAGCATCCTTACTAGATGGAAGAGGAACAAAGTCCCAATCCCTTTTCAGTTTTCACTGAAAGGGAGTATTTCACAAATTGCTTGTTGCCAATCAGGACAGCAACTGCCCTCCCTCCTAGTCATGACTATAGTTGTTCTGATCTGATCTCTGCCCTAACAAACACTGTAGAAGTGATTCAATTGTTAAAATTCCATTATCATCCTCTTCAAGTTCTCATTTTCTACTCTATTTATCATCCTTTTCCTTGGAAAGATAGACAAATCCATTAGATGAGTTTGACTTTGAAAGATGAAACGGACCTAAAATGGAAAATTCAAACTTCTCTGAAATGAAGCCTGAGCCTATTATGTCTAGGATTTCTTAAAACATGCTAGATAGAGTTTCTTCAAGCTGTATATCAAGTGAGCTGTTAGTCAAAATTCAAAAACATCTCTTTTGATATAAATGTAGTGTGCAAAATATATCCCTTTTTATAATTATTTTTCCCATTTTGAATAAAGTATCAAGCATAGGAATTCAATTCACATGCGGTCACAAATGCGTGAGTGGTCTTAAAATGATCCAGATAACATGCAATAGAAATTGATGCTACACAGCCATCATCACTTCTGATGCCTCATCTCAAGTATTTGGCATTGGCAACATGAATCCTATTTCGCAGTTAATTTCTATCTAGAGCTAGATATACACCCTAACAAAATCAAATTCATGTAAAAGGAGATGTGCTGAACAGCTATAAGATCCAAATAACTAACACTGTTCCAGCTAGCAACATATGCCTCACTTGTAGTAGGGTAAGAACAAATCATATATACAGGTTGCAGCAGGAGCCATCAAGAGCTACCTAATCCCAATGCTGTCTAAGAAAAAATGAACACAGTTCACAAGTGGAAACAATAATCAATAGAATTTAATCTAGACTCGACTAAAGCAGTAAAAGTAGTACTGCAAGCCACAAATTCATAATTGTAACACACTAACACCATGAATTAAATTTCAAATTACCCGTGCAGCTCCTTTTTTGTGGGCATGGTAGGTGGGACCATCTTTGTTTTCTCCATACCAATAGTATGTCTCCAATCTCTCGACATACAAAATCCCTCCTCCATGGGCCTGAATAGGATTTCCATCCGTGTCCAGCCACATCCTCCCTGGATAGAAATACAGGTTATCATGCCCCGTTTCCTTCATTGGGTCTATAGCAGTTTTCCGATCAGGAAAGAACAAATGCCTGAGTTGAGAATTCTCATCAAGGAATTCATCGATCAGTGTTGTGGGCCGCTTTGGCCTCCGTTTTGCAGCACGTGGGGACCGTTTTCCCCTGGGTGGTGGGATCTGAATACCCTCATCCTCAACCTCTTCAAGTTCACGGGTCAGCGGGAGTTGATTCAAGCGCACCTGGATGTCTCCTCCTATCCCATCCCTGTGCCAAACGAGGGAGTAAAGATGGACCATCAGAACGCATCCCACCAGAACCCACACAACAGCAGACAATGAACATCTGCTTCCTGCATCGCAATGGAAAGCTGTTGGTTTCCTGTGTTTGTTCCTCATCCTCATTTTTCTCCCCGTATTTTTTTTTAATCTCCAAGTTAATGCTGCAGTTAAAATATGCAACCTATGTGGACCCAATTGAAACAAATCAAAGTTACGACGCCAGTAATCTACATTTTCAAACAATCAGGAGGAAGATTATAAACACCGAGAAAACGAAAAAAAGAAATAGAAAGAGGTCATAGAAATGAAAATGCTTATATGAATGAAATCCGCCTGGAAATCAATTATACACTTCGGGTTTAGAAACCAAATACCCAACAATTGTAAAATTACCTCCATGATTCATTTGTATATAGGACTGGAACCCTTTCACCTCAATAATTTTCCACATACAAAAAATAATGAAAAAGCACGAAAATAAGATCGAAACCAAAACATGAATAAAACTACCCCCAACATCCAAACAAGAAAGGATGATAATTCATACTCTTTGTCCCACACAGTGATGGATAACAAAAACCACGCATACCCATTTCAATAAAAGTACAACCCATCAACACAAAGACCTCCAGAGCTCAAACGGTCAAACGGTCAAACCCATAGCACAGATCCATGCACAACCATTAAAATAGAAACAAAAACCAGAATCAATCCATCAAAACAAAGTTAAAAGTACTGAAGAACTAAATAAGAAGACTAGTAGGCATAGAATCATCGTCTCCGGAAACAGAAAACAAAACAGAATAAAAGATGAAGTATTAAGCAGCTTACCTGATAAGATCCTGACCATGAATGGAGCAAAATTTCCAGAAATGGGTATCGCTGATATTGCTTTTTGAACCAATTGTTGACCCTAGAATCCAATCAAATTCCAAGGTCAGCTGACTCTCTCAGCTCCCAGATAGGATGTCTCTAAGCCTGTAAGGTCCCAAAAGGGAGTACAAGGAGAAGAGAATTGAAGAGGTTCCTTATCAAAAATGGAATTGAAGAGGTTGGCCTGTTTTTTATCATTAGTTTCAGTTGGATCTGTGGATTGATCAATGACTTAAAACCAAAGATGGCTTTCACCATGTGTCTGCGAAGATTGAGATATCAATTGAAAGATTTGTAATCATGTTTTTCCTTATTATTTTGGACCTACAGCTTCTGAGTAGGTTCCATTGTTGTTTATTATTTGCCTATCTACAACATTGCACGGGACACACCTGAGGTTTTAACTTTTAAACTACGAATAAGGTCGTAAATATAAATGGATATTGCCACGTTTTTACCTTGCCTCCCCACTTAAGCTACCCTCCCACCGTAGTTTTGTTTTTGTTTTTAACCTTGTCAACCCACTTAAGCTATCCACCCACCACTTCTTCTTCTTCTTCCCCCACCACCACCACCACCTGCCTCCTCTGCACTCTCTCTCTCCTCGGCTAGCATACCGCCCTCAGTGTTGAACTACCGAGAGCGGTATGCTAGTCGAGGATTAGAGAGAGAGAGAGAGTGAGAGAGACGTGTTTAGGTTTGATCAAGTCCTCTACTGATTTATGTCTCTTCTTGCACTCTTTGAGATCTTCTCAATCCCCCATTTATAATATATCTTTGACTTAACAAAAAAAATGAGAGAGACATGTGGGTGGGCAGGGTAAAAAAAGTGAGGACACATTTGTCATTAATTTTTTTGGGGTTAAATGGGTGGGTAGGGTAAAAAACACGGGTGGCAATCTCCCAGACCTTTTTATGTCAAAAGCCTAGTTAGTAAATTCGCGAATTATTCGCAAACGTGTGAATTATTTAAAAAAACGAACCGAACAACGTCTCATTCAGTATTCAAAGGTTTGGAAAAATTCGTGCATTTTTTAAATGTAATAAACAATTTTCTATTTTTGCTACGAATTTGGATTCTAATCGATCTGGGCCACCCACGTATAAGACTGTAGCGTAAGGAATTTAATAATCGCATGATTGAAAGCATGATAAAAATGGAGTATTTGTAGAGAGCTGGTTGGAATCATAGTGGTTGCACTTTTTTATTGATTGCAATTTCTTGATGGGAAATAATAATTAAGGGTGATACTGTAGCATCCTCGTCTATGTGTTGAAATCATTGGATATTCTTTGGGATTCGTGCACTGGTCTTTGGGATTTGTGTGAGAGGAATCTTGATGAAGCATGGGACCATGATGCTATAGTATCGTCCTACACAAAGTTCTAATTATTTAAGGAGTTTGAATAGGTTGACGTACTAACCTGTTTGGTAACTCGCGGCGGGAAAACATTTTATCACCCCCTCCGCTATGTAAATATTTTCATGCCGATTAGGCTTTGGTGAAAAAATTTTATTTTCTCGCGGGAAAATTACTATTTTCAATAAAAATGAGTTTTTTAATATATAAAACAGATAAAAATAAATTTTTTTTTATCCTTTTTGACGTAATATGTGGTTCCACACTCGCTTAATCCATTTTTGACTTACTTTGATATGTGGGACCCACTCAAATTGAAAGAAAATGAAGTAAGCTAGCTTATACACGTACTAAACGGTGTTAAATATTGATATAAACGAATTAATATTTAGCCAAGATAATATTCGCCTGGCTAAATATTCGTCATTGGAACTCTTTTTCTCACGTACCAAACAGTCCCAGGTGGGTTCTTATGGAGATCATCCTCACAGATTTTTTTTTTTTTTTTGGTTTTTTAAAAAGTCCTTTTAATCTTTTTTTTTTTTTGTAATAAACCTGTTATATTAAACAGACCACAAGGAAAGACTAAAGGAACTCACTTACACTTGGACCACATCGTTCTCTACAGACACGAGTGATGCAAGCCATGGTGGTGAGTCAGAGGTTCAAACTGAAGGATCCAAAAAGTTAGATGCTCTACCAACATTAGTATGGGCTACCACATTGACAGCTCTAGGAGTATAAACAAACTGTACAGATGTAAAACAAGAAGTAATGTCCAAAAGATCCATTGCCCAAGCTATAGTAGAAAACCCAAGAGCAAAAGAACCAACCGCCAGCATGTCGACCACCCTTTTTGCATCAGATTCGAAGATAATCGAGTTATGACAGAATTGCACTACCATCTGAAGACCCCATCTCATTGCTCGTACTTCAACTTCTTCGGCAGATTTAGCGTGAGCAATGAGTCCTTTTAAACTTCTAACCATGGTATAAAACAATGTTGTACAGTGGATGTTACTACGATAATGCCGCAACCCTGTTGAATTATTTTGAAAATAACACCCAAAATCGAAAAAATGGGCTTAGCATTATAACGACCGTACTCATAAGTGACTGACACGATCCGTTATAACGGTCATTACAAGTTTACAACTAGATTTAAAAAAAAAATGACTGTTATAATGAAAATAACAATTGTACACCTTGACCCCATTATGGTATTATAAGAATAGAATGAGCATTCAAGGTTGGTAAATCTGGTTACATATTCATATAAAACATTAAACAAGTCAATAATATCGGCGTTTATCAAGAGATGGCAGCCGGAGACCAAAGCCGTCTCGATGCAGTTGAGGTCTAAGACAAAAACTTTATATGAGGCCTTTTTTATATTTAATATATTAATATAAAATGTGTTAATTAAAAAATTTATAGCGGCCGTTATTTTTTTCTAGTTGATCCCAGTGATCATGAGGAGAACATCCTCACCCAAAATCAGCCCTAGGGGATCACCCATGTGGGCCCCACAGCGTTCGTTTGAGTCAAGCTCTGTTGTACACTATAATTATAAAACTTAAATCTGATTTTCAAATCAGGTTTAGTTTATTTGGGGAGCACATAATGGAAACTGTTACTAAACTAGTTGGTGACATGTCAAATTGTAGGTGATCACAAAATTAGGTGGAGAATAAATAATTGGTTGAACATGAAGAGATTAAATATCTTTATTAGTAGCAATTTATTATGTGTTTAAATTAATTAAGAAGAAGAAGAAGAGAATTACTATATGTAGATAGAAAAGTCAAACGACCCACACAATTCGCCATTTTTCCGTTAAATTCTTTTTTTTTTTATTATTCCATTTTTATGTTTTTGCCCCTGTCCATTACAATTCATTTTAACGCCCCCAGTCCGTTATACCGTTAAAACGGGGTGTTTTAAACCTTGCTTAAAAGGTTTTTTTTTTTGGGTCGGGATGGAGGGACAACCATGTTCAACAACTATTTTTGACAACCATTTGGCGGGCCCACATAGAAGATGAATCAATGGCTGATTTTTGGTAAGGATGATCTCTATGGTGAGGAGATCATCTTCACAAAAATTCAAATCATTCTGATATTCGTAGACTGGTTTAGAAGTTGAAGAATTATGGACCTTTTATTTTTTTCATTGTAACTTGAAAACCACAATTGATGGGGTTAGAAATTTCAGAATGGGCTGATTTTTTGTTGGGGTGATCTATATGCTGAGGAGATCATCCTCACCAAAAAATCAGCCATTGATTCATCTTCTGTGGGTCCGCCAAAATAGTTGTCCCCCGATCCTGACCTTTTTTTTTTAGATTTTAACAGTACATATAGAATTTGAGAGGATTTTGTAAAGGGGAACAAATATGATGGACAAAGATTTTTACTAGGCCCAAGCCCAATCCACATAGACAATAAACCTAAAAACAGGCCGAAATCATTGCAACTATATGTAAATATATACACTTTTTTTCCTCATGTTTTGTACAGAATCTCCTTCTTTAATTACTGTCTTACGACCACCAAGGAGTATATTTCTAAGCTAAGTGAAGAAAGCAGGAACTGTATACAAACCCCATATATTCTCTAATCCTCCTAAGCTGACCTAGGTATTACAGAGCACCTTTGGTATGCTTTTGCTACCCAAGCTATTTCCAAAATCACCATGAAAATCGAAAGAGAAATCATCGACGACCATAACGATTTGATCGATATCCTCAATGGTCTACATTGATGCGTAAGGATGTCAGAGAAGGTTTCTTTCGCAATCGAGCAATGTGTTAGGCTCTGTAGATCCGGAAGAACGTCTAACAAACCCTGGACCGATCGAGAGTAAGCCCACGCCATTTGGTAAGAGGCCTCTGGTAGAAATTTTCGACCACCCTTACATGATTCCGTCGAATTGTCTTTGTAACAAGTGAACCTCGCCAAGACCTGAACATCAAAATGATGTTGTGAGCCTACATTGCATGGTTTTAACGAAAAGAAAAAAAAAAAACGGTAAAAACTTACATTTGGTATGTCGCTTATCGGAATGGCGTCCTGGGGACATCTATTGGGATTGTAACGGTAGTCGGGCGCACCAGAAAAAGGGTTACAGATCTTCCAAAATACACTTGAGAAATCTTCGTTTTCTTCGTCTAATCCAAGAAGTTCGCTTAAGTTTGTAATTTTTGAATTCAACTGTAACCGAAAAAAAAAAAAAACGAGGTATAAGAAGAATTACATGTGCTATATATAATGTAACGCAAGGTCAAGCGAGTGAACTGATATTATCGATATTAAGGTTAATAAGCACCTTGTTTATGAATTTATGTATCGTAGAGCCGATTTCGACCATAATGTGATCTGCATACACCTGATCTACGCACGGTAGCACCGTGCTCAGACTACTGTTGTCAGGGTTTTGTTCAAATTCCTTGAAAGCTGAACAAGTATCTTCGGCCACACTGCAAGATTGATATGAGAATTTTAGAATTACAGTGTATTTGGATGCAATCCTTTAAGCCCAATTAACAGTCAAAAGTGGGCTTGGGCCGTCTTTCACTCAGATAGAACCTCAAAAGTGGGTTCAGAAGCAAGCATCCCTTGCTTTTGAGTTCATTTTTGGCTTTCAAAATTGTTTAAATTTCAAAAAATTGGTACTATCGTAGGTCACCAAATTCAGTGACTAGCATCTCTCCACTTGACAAGTACACTACTATTTTCTTAAAAAAAAAATTCCCAAATTAAAACTGGGATTGTCAGGGGTACTTGTCAACTGGAGAGAGCTCATTGCCATTGGGCTCAAGTTGGGCTCGGGTTGGGTTGGCCCCTTGAATACTCAGGTTGAGATCGGGCCTAGATTTTGACAACCAAATCAAAATTGGGTTGGGCTCGGGATGAGGCTTTGGGCCCAACCCAACCCGAGCCCATTCAACCTTGGTCCACGAGGCAATAACTTGTTGCCTCGTGGACCTTAGATTTCTTGAATCCAATGGTCAATGGCCTCAACCGCTCGTATTTATGTCCGGTTATAAGAAAATTACGTACGTGTGGAGGAAGAAATGGAAGCCTGTAAGAACCCAACAAAGAGCTGTTAAAATCCAACAAAAGAAAATTATCCTGAAAAAAAGATAGAAAACAAAAAGGTGAAGAGAAGATTCTTCAAAGAACTGAACAAACCCAAATTAACTAATTAGAAGTTTCCAAAATTTGCTTACATGATGAACCCAGGGCGACAATGCAGCAAGAGCAGAACTGCACACAAACAACAATTGTGCTTGTTTTGTTTAGTTAGGTTAAAGAGTTAAAATTTTAGTGAATAATATTCCAATCTTTCTTGGTTTGTGTTTGGGACCAGGTGATCAAATGGTAATTTGTTAGCTGTATGATCTTAGGGCGAGACAGAGCCTGGTTTGGATCGGATCGGTGGTCTCCGAACCCCCAATCCAGACCGGGATCGGCCAAGACTTTGAACCATGATACGATATGACTTACCAAATGCAACCACGATGAACATCAAGTTGAAAGATACGACCCCTGCAGTTGCTCCATACCTGAAATGAAAATTCATTATTTCCAACAAGGAAAAAAATTAAGGGTCGGGCTCAGGGGCCCCCATTTTTTACCCCCATTTTGGCGTACCCTCATAGAAGATGAATCAATGGCTTATTTTTGGTGAGGATGATCTCTATGGTGAGGAGATCATCCTCACAAAAAAAATCAAATCATTCCAATATTCGTAGAATGGTTTAGAAGTTGAGGATTATGGACCGTCTATTTTTACTGTGTAACTTGAAAACCACATTTGACGGCGTTAGAAATTTCAGAATGGGCTGATTTTTTGTTGGGGTGATCTATATGGTGAGGAGATCATCTCACCAAAAATCAGCCATTGATTCATCTTCTACGTGGGTACGCCAAAAATGGGGGTCCCCCAAGCCTGACCCAAAAATTAAATAAAACAAAAACCCATTACTTATATGAACAATAAAAAAATATATAAATAAACAAATTAACAACAACAATCATGGTTCAAAGTTTCTGCTGAAAGCCTAATTTAAGTACTAAAACTAGTTTTAAAGCTTATTTTTCATGATATATGTGCCTTTTATATCACATATAAATACTAAAAAATACGTTTGTAGTCTAATAGAGCATTAAAAAATTATTTAATTTTATCGAGACATACTTTTTATTTATTGTCTCATTCCGTTATGTTTCGTCTCTGTTAATAATGTCTCATTCCATCAGCTTACTGAGACAACAAGACGAAACGATATTTTAAACCTTCACAGTAATAACAGTGAGAGGGGAAGGATACTTACGAGGTTCTGACTGCCAAATCAATTGAGCGTCGAGTCTTGTACGCTGCTTGTTGAATGATTTGTGATTCACTTTCAAGCTTCCCAGATGTCAAATTCAGTCGAAAATGTGTAGTCTCGTTGTATGGACGTAAGAGATGGTGCATTTCCCGCATGACCCTTGTTACCTTTCGAAGGGTCCGGTGAGCATCGCCCATTGCTCCTAAAATCGTTTGCTTCAGTTTCTTTGCTCTCCACAGGGAATTCCGATTTGCCGCTAGGACGAAACCGGAAGCAACTCTTCAAATATTCAAGAAAATATAGAAACAATTTAGATGCAATTATACTGCATTCTCGTCTAATTACTTCAACAATTTTTTTCCCTATTGCAAAAAAAAAAAAACCTAGAATTTTGTTTTTTAATTCTTCGTTAGAAAGAAAAGGGGAAATGATTTTTCCAATGAGCTTTTTACCTCTTCCAATCAACATTTTTCACATGTTGACAGAAATTTCCCTTCGATAAACTGTCATTATGTCATTTCAGGGGGCATTTCTGTCAATATGTGAAAAGTTGGCTGGAAGTAAGCCTAGCAATTTGGCCCGATGGGCCAGACAGGTGCAGGCCGAGCTAATCGAGCCGCAGCTAAAGTGTTGCGCCCGGCCCGTAGGAGGCAGACCTCGGGCCAGGCCAAAGCCCAGATTTGGACCGGTCGATTTTCAAAAAAATAAAAATAAATATTTTGAAAAGAATGTTAAATGGCGGGCCATTGTCAGGCCAGGATGGGCCTCAAAAATGGTGGACCCGGGCCGGCTAGTGGGCCAAATTGCCAGGCTGAGCTGGAAGAGGTAAAAGGTTATGTTAGATTCTCTAGTTTCATGTCACAAACACCGAAATGAAAAATGGGTTGCTAAAGAAAAAGATAAGAGAGGAATGTCTAACGTGAGCCGAAGGTTCACTAACATCCCCGATACCCTTTATGTAAACGTGGTATAGACTCTGGTTTGTCAAATTGTTCGTCATTTAACCGGTTCTCGGCTCTTCCCACCCAGCGCAGGTTAGTAATGGCCTTTCTTGGTTCGCACAAGCGGGTCTATCGCTTGCTTCCGAGAAAACTGAAACTCTCAATAGCCGTGCACCCGTTTTTTCAAAATTGACACCCCCGACATACTACCATCTTAGCGCATGTTAGCAAAAGAAGCAAATTGAAGAGCTCTTACATGGCGAGAAATGTGAAGAGAACGATCACCAAGAACGTTATGAAATAATAAGAATCCGAATGCTCTGAAACTGCAGAAGAGCTGCCGCTCCAATTCTTCACAACCACGAAAATCCCAAATCCCAAACCACCCAGAATCCAAATTCCCGCCATTGCATATCCATGAATGCCTGTAAACGCTGCAGACTGCAAAATTAAAAAAAAAAAAAAAAATCATTTTGATGGCTAAAAAACATGAAAATTCGATTTAAGTCAAGTGGGTTTTCCTTATTTTCCATTAAAATTGAAATAAAACAAGCTTACAGCCCAGTAATGTCTGTTTCTGATGTCGTAATCTCCATTGTAGGGTTTAAAGTGACACAAAGGATCTGGTCTGTTGTAGCCCTGTTCCTGAACAGGGGAACCAAAAACCAGAGACTTGGATGAAGAAACAGAGAGGAGAATCATCAAAGGAAGGAGAAACCCAATAGATTTGGACATGGTTGAGATGATGATCTAGGTTTATCAGCAAAAGTTAAAAGGGTGTCAAGTGTTGCCATTACGGTGGAAAATTGCAGTTTTGGGACCAAAAGAGGGTATAAAAGGGAGAGAAAGGGAGATTTCTAAGGCGGGGTTCTCTGAATTATGCAGTACGTTAAGGATAGCTTTTGGCTCCGGTTTTGTATTTCCTCGCCTTTATCGGATTCGCGGGAAATCAAAATAATTATACTGAAAGATGAAACCGAAATTTCTGGTTCCAGCGGAATTTGAGGTATTAGATTGACTGCTTTTTTCTTTTTATTTTTTTCTACGCGCCACTTTTTTAATCCTTCAATGATCGTTCTTCTTTTCGGCTTAAAAGCCTTTTAATTTGGGGACGAGTTGGCGGGTCCAAAGAGGCCCACAAGTTTCTCCATCTCATGATCTCAGGCATTTCCCCACTTGGGCGAATTTTTTTTTTTGCTCCATTCCAGTAGGAGCAAACTTTGCTCTTACACCTCCCAAAAACACCACTTGGCACACTTTTCCGGCTAATTGATCCATAAATGTTTAGATACTTTTGGTGGACCTACACCACAAATTTTCACTGATAGATGATTTCTAGCCATTTATAACCTGAGTACCCAAAAATACTTGAATCCAACGGCTAGAAATCATTAATCAATATTACTTTTGGTGTGTAGGTCCGTCGGGGGTGGGCAAAATGTTAATGGGTCAGTGGGCCTGAAAGATTTGCCATGTGGCATTTTTTGGAGGGTAGAATCAAAGTTTGCTCTACCTGGTAGCCATGGCCCATGAGATGATCTCTTGAACCGACATTTGCAATTTTCCCCCAAACTAACATTCTGATGTGTAAAGAATCTTTGATGTCAAAATAAGGGCATTTCAGCCTTTTTATCTATTTATTACTACTTTAAAGCGAAAACTAGGGTTGGGGTACACCATTCACATATGTTCACATGACGCTCAATTATTGAAGAGTATAACTTTGATGAGAGTATGAGCCACATGGCACACTCTTACAGAGACTTGCTCACCGTATTGATGTTTGGCCCAAGGTTTAAAAAACGGCCGTTATAATGAAAATAACAGCCGTTATAACGGATTCGGACCTACCCCATTACATTATGGACCGTTAAATCGCCCAGAAAATAACAACCATTATTTTCTGGAAAATTTTGTGAAAAAAACGGCGTTATTTCCGTTATTTTCCATTTTTGAAATTCAAATTTTAAAATTCAAATTTTAAAATTCAAAATTTGAATTTCAGTGCCATTTTTTCCATTTTTTTCTGTTATTTCCATTATTTTTCCCTTTTTGCCCCTGAGTGTTTTTTTCGTTATAACGGAAAAAACGGTAGCGCCCCCAGTCTGTTATACAGTTATAACGGTCCCCCTTTAAACCTTGGTTTGGCCCATCCCTAGATGTCCCTCCATACCAAAATTCAGCCTGATTAGTATAATTTCTATTTGTTGGATTATAATCCTTTTCATGGTTTAATTTTTAACCTAGAATCCGAGCATTATTTGGGATAGTCAAATCCAAATGTTAGATATCACTGATATGCTGATTTTTTTGGTATGTAAGGTTACCTAGGGATGGGCCAAATCCATACAGTCAATAGTCTCTATGAGTGCCACATGGCTGATGATGGACCTCTGTCATCAAAGTCTGCTCTTTAATAATTGAAACTACGGTGAAAGGGGTGCGAAGGTGAGCGTCATGTAAACATTACGTGAAGGGCGTCCTTCAACCCCAGTTTTGGCTTTAAAGTAGTAATAGATAAATAAAAAGATTGAAATGCTATAATTAGCCGTCAAAGATCTATATAACAAAACAGGACGGTTGTCTCCCCCTCTTATCCGGCTTCATAAAGGATGGCCGAGATCTGATCACACCAAATGGACGGTGGATCTCAGCCACACACCCAATTTTGACAAACGCTTTGTCGATGAGTGTCGTGGGCACGGGTCACCTATTTACCTACATATAAGGAATGAAATGAGTAGGATTTACATATTGCCCAAGGGTCAGGCTCAAGAGCCCCACTTTTTATGCCTCGAGAGGGGTGTTACCGTTAAAACGAATTGAAACGGCCAGGGGCAAAAATAAAAAAAATGGATTTTAATGATTTTAACGGAAAAAAAGTGGTGCTGAAATTCAAATTTTAAAATTTAAAAAAAAATAAAATTTAACAGAAATTTAATTATTTTCTTATATGGCTTCAATAATGAGTGGCTGAGATCCACTATGCTACATATCGATGGCTGATATTAACTCCCACCCGATTTTGACAAACACTTTGTCAAAAAGTGCCGCGGCCACGGGCCACCCACGCAAATATCATGACAACTCAGTTGTATTCTCTTATCTTATCCATCCATCTAATGTGGATGGTTAGATGAAGAATGGTTGAGATCAAATCCATCGATTTAATGTAGACGGTTAGATTTTAGCCACTCAATCCGCCTCATTTGACCTCAATTTATTCAAAATTTAAATTTCAACACCGTTATTTTTTGTTATTTCTGTTATTTTCCCATTTCTCCCTTTATGCGTTACAATCTGTTATAACAGCCGTTATAATAGAAAAAACAGTAATGCCCCAGTCCGTTATATCGTTTGAGTGCCGAAGGCACCCAATTTTTGCAAACGCTTTTATCGGAGAGTGTCGTGGGCATGGGTCATTTACTATTCTATATAACAAAACACATTGATTGTCTCCCTACTTATACCTCCTCTTATAAGCATCAACAAAGAAGGGCCGAGATCTAATCCTCCCCCAAATGGACGGTGGATCTCCGCCACTCACTTGATTTTGGCAAATTCTTTGTCAAGGAGTGCCAATGGCACGGGGCACCCACTAGTTCTTTACATATTAGAATGTTAGTTTTAGAGAAAAATTGCAACTGTCGTTAATGAGGCTCAAGAAATCAGTTCGTGACTACATAGGCAAGTCTCATTATAATAGTAAAGATAAAGGAACTGATCCTCGGATTCAAACTTGATCCATATTAAGATCGGACTCATTTGATCCATATCCGACCTTCGTTCTAAAATTTAAATGCATCTTGTTTCAAGGATCCATAGTCCGTTAGAGCTAAAACGGGTATAATGTTCTGACTCACTTCATTCAGTCCTTAGAGTAATACTTGAAAAAGAAAAAGAAAAAAAAAGATTGTCGTGCCCAGCAGCGGAGCCAGGAAGGGCCCGGGGGCACCTTGATGCACTTGAGATTTAGACAATGATATATTTTATGATATAGTGTCCCTTATTGGTATACGGGGTCTTGTATAGGGATTAATTCGACAGTTACCTAAGAGACAAATTTATATTATTTTTTTAAAATTAAGACAAAAAGATAGCATTCAGAAAAAAAAAAATATATATATATATATATAGAGTTTAGAGCATGGTTTAAAAAATGGTCATTGTCAAGAAAATAATGGCCGTTATAATGGATTCGGACCTCCCCCCATTACGTTATGTACCGTTAAAATGTTTCAAAAATAACGGCCGTTATAACGAAAATAACGACCGTTATGATTTTGAAAAATTTGCGAAAAAAATGTGTTGTACGTTTCTGTTATTTTTTGTTTTTGAAATAAATTTTTTGAATTTCAAAGCCATTTTTTTCCGTTATTTCTGTTTTTTTCAATCTAAGTCAAAATCCAATTTTGACCTAAATACAAAGGAGTGATTTATGTGGAACTACATACAAAAATTCTCCTGATCAGTTATTTTTATCCGTTGGATTAGAGTCTTCTTCATGGTTTATTTTTAACCGTGGATTTTGAGTATTGTTTAGCCAAAGATAAAGCGACACCACTATGCAAAATGATAACATCCACGGCTCTTGAATCATATCATCATTACTATTTTAATAATATAGGGTATGTGGGGGTAACTTAATTTACTTTTTTTTGTGTTTTTTTTTCAATACATTCACTTTGTTGATGATGGACCATATTATGAGCCACGTAGCACACTCTTAGTGATAACTGACAGTATGGAATCTATGGATGTTAGGCCCATACCTAGGTGGACCTACGAACCAAAATTCACTGGGATTAGTAATTTCTATCCATTAGATTAGAGACCTTTTCATGGTTTATTTGTAACCGTGGATTTCAAGCATTATGATTGAAAGGTTAGGAATCACTAATCAGGCTTTTTTTTGTTACTTACATCTATTACAGATGGGCCAATCATATGTATGGTAAGTGGTCTATAATAATGTGCCACGTGGCTCACATTATAGTCCATCGTCAACATTGACGATTGATGTCATACAATAAATATTTTCTCCATGGAGATTTTTTAAAAAATAAAAGGGAATTTTTGACATACCCCATGTTATCTTTAAAATTAGACATGCCCATCCACAATTTGGAAAAGCTAACTGATATACACCCCTATGACTCGGTCCACTACCATTTGACCAGTGTTGACCCGAGCTGACCACCAAATTTTGCAATAAAGGACAAAAGTGCCCTTGTCTCCAACCTTAGAACAAGGGTTTGGGGTAAGGCCAAACCCCAAATTAAACATGAAAAGATGAGATAAAAAATAAAAATAAAAATCCATGTTGGTAAATTTGAGATTTTTTTTTTTTTGATGAATTAAATAAAGATTGAGAAGAAAACCCCTCTATAAAAATAGGTAAAACTCATAAGGGAATGAGATTTCTTTTTATGACAAATGAAAATTTAAAATGAAGAGAACCCATCTTTCCAAAATCCATGTCTCGAAAGCGTAAAATCTAAATTGCTCTTATTCATGTTTTTCGTTTTTGTTAAAGAAAATTTTAGAACTAAAATTGTATATTTTATATTTATTTTTTAACCTTGGGTTTTAAATTGTTGCTGGAGTAGTGGTCTGCCGGCCATGAAACTCCGGTGGGTTGGTTGCCAATGATGTGTGGCTAACCCATTGGAATCTCTTGGCTGGCCATCCACCACAGCCATTTGATTTGAGGTCTGGGTTTTGGCCCAAACCCTTGTTTTAATGATGAAGACAAGGGCACTTTTATCATTTAATACAAAATTTAGTAGTCAACTCAGGTCAACACTGGTCAAATGACAATGGACCAAGTCATAAGGGGGCATGTCAGCTTTTTCAAATTGTATGTGTGTGTGTATGTATGTGGAGGGGGTATAATTTCGAAGATAACATGGTGGGTATGTCAAAATTCCCAAAGTAAAAAAGACAAAAGAGAATGAAAGAAGAAAAAATGGCATTTTTGGAATAAAAATCTAATTACTAAAACGCCTTTAGAAAATGAAAATAAAATATTTAAAAAGAATTGAAGAAGCAAATAGGGGCATTTTTTTGACAAAGTAAGGTCATTTTCTACATTTTAATGCAAGAGCGGCCTTCTCTCTTTAATAAGTAGAAGAGATGGAAAATAATGTTAAAAGTAACGGTATTTTCTTAGGTATGGGTGTGAGGAGCAAGAAATTAGGCAGGACCCCAACCAAAACTTTATTAAATTAGGAAGGATTACAATTTGTAATATATTAGTGGGTGTCGCTTGCCCATGCACTCCCCGACAAAATATTTGTCAAAATCGGTTGTGAGTGGCTGAGATCCACTGTTCAATTAGGGGATAAGATCTCGGCCCTTCTTTATTGAAGCCTATAAGAGGGGGAGACAACTGAGCTCCCTTGTTATACAGATTACATACTAGTGGACGGCACTCCCCGATAAAGCATTTACGAAAAACGGATGTGAGTGGCTGAGATCCACCGTCCAGTTGGGAGATAAGATCTCGGCCCTTCTTTATTGAGCCCTATAAGAGGGTAGGCAACTAAGCTCCCTTATTATATAGATACAACCATTAGCAGAACTTCAATGCTGCTTTTCAGATCAGGGGGAAGAGAAGATGACTATATAATACAAGGTAACCAACTGACGCAAGGAAATCACAGCCTTTGTCTGTTTCCCCAGAGAAATGTTCAATATTGAACAAGTCAAACAAATCTCTGGCTTGGTGGATGGATCTCAAATGTCTACCAAGGGGTTGCTTGTCACGAGTAAAACTTGTGTCACAAGATGTTGTGACGGAAGCTGGTCACAGCATTCAATACGAGCCACGTGGTATACTATTAGAGGATGATGACCGTATGGATGTTTGGCCAGTCCCAGGGTGGACCGGTACACAAAAAATCAGCTTGATTAGTGATTACTAACCGATTCAGTTGAAGTTATTTTCATGGGTTGATTTTAACGATAGGAAACTGAGCATTATTGAGCGTTATTTGGGTGCAAAAATCCAAAGGTTTTAAATCACTAATCAGACTGATTTTTAGTTGTAGGTCCACTGAGGGACTGGCCAAACATCCATACGGTCAGCGCTCTCTGATCATGTGCCACGTTTCTCGTATTGAGTGCTGTAACCGACTTCCGTCACAACATCTTCTGACACAAGTTTTACTTGTCACCATTCCTCGGAAAAATATAATTCGTGTTGTCAGCTTGATTAGTGATTTCAAACCTTTGGTAATGGCATGGTTTTAAAAACGGCCGTTTAAACGGTAACAACCTAAGCCTGTTTCCGTTAAAACCGTTTAAACACGTTTTATTGATTTTGAATAAAACGGCCGTTAAAATCGATTAAACAGCTGTTTAATTCTGAATTTTTTTGTGAAAAAAACGACCGTTAAATCCGTTTAATTTCTATTAAATTCTAATTTTTTTTAATTTTCAAATTTTGAATTTCAGCACCATTTTTTCCCGTTAAAATCCGTTTAATTCTATTTTTTTTCCATTTTTGCCCCTGGCCGTTTCAATCCTTTTAAACGGTTTAAACGGTAACGCCCCCAGTCCGTTTAACCGTTAAAACGGTCTCCTTTAAACCTTTTGGTAATGGTCAATAATGCTCAAATTCCTACGGTCAAAATCAAGCCATGAAAATAATTCCAATCCAACGCCTAGAAATCACTAATGGAGCTGATTTTTGGTTTGTAAGTCCACCTAGGGATTGGCCAACATCCATACGGTCATAGTCCTTTAAGAGGGTGCGAGGTGACTCATATTGCGCCCTGTCATCAAAGTTTTACTCCTGGCCCGCCCGATGACCAAGTGCAACTTGCTGGTTCCTGGCTGGTCTGTTTAATAAAAGAGTCGTGCTACCCCCCACAGACAACTGGACAAAAATATGTACGGTTGAGGCATTTGACCGTTGGATTCAAGAGATCCCTGCATCCAATGGTTAATAGCCTCAACGGACATATTTTTGTCCACTTATCCGTGGGGTAGCATTTTCCTTATTAAAATATTGATTTGAAGTGTCTTCCTAAAGGTCCAATTTATGAGGTGGCCCACCCACCAAATCAATCAAACACGTGGATGGATTTGCTACGTGAGACGGTTGCCGGCACCGGGATGTGGACGTTATTTTATTAGTGTGTGCAGCTAAGCAATTCTTGCGTGGATGGATATGCTATGATAGTATAAAAAATTTTATACAAAGTCCCTTAAAGGGCCACGTGGCATATTATTTCAGCCTTTTGAATCAATGAATGTTTGGCCTACAATTTGGTAGACATACACACCACAAATCAATGTGATCGATGATATCTAGCGATTGGATTTGGTCACTTTTTCATCATGGCAACATGAACAGGCCCTATGGGTTGATTCAAAGCCCAAGACGAAAATGTGCTCAAAATCCAACCGCTAGAAATCACCAATCACACTAGGTCTGGAAGGTGTGAGCCAAACATTCGTGGGTAAGTGGGACCGAACTTGCCACATGGCAGTTTTAGGGATTTCTGTGTCAGAGAATATTTTTCCATCGGTGATAATTCAATTTATTCAAACGCCTCATATAGAGCCAAAAGTAATGTATAGTGTATACCAGGTGGACTTCACGTCCCTCTCATACTCATAGACCATACCCCGTCCCAATTATTTCATTGCTGGCCATTACTTTATGTATCCTATTAAACTCTTTTAATAATGTATTTAAAGACAAGGAACGATGTGATAGTTTGCCATTGTCCTTTGTACCTCCCTTAAATACTGGAGGGGCCCGCCATCCAGCCCATAGCCCATGATGTACATTTCAGGGCCCATCCACATTACAAGTAAAACAGGAATAAATCTTGGGTCGCTCTACGGGCGCCCACTTCTTTCGGTTGGGCACCCACATGAGACCAAAATGCCCCTGTTCTGTTTAGGCACCCACCCCTTCTCCTTCGTCTCTCTCTCTCACTCTCAGCACTGTGGGGGCTAAAAGCCCAGACAGAGAGAGAGAGTGTGGGTGCCCAAACAGAGCAGGGGCATTTTGGTCTCATGGGAGTGCCCAGCAGGCGCCAGTAGAGCGACCCATAAATCTTTGACGATGGATGTCCAACAGTATGGGCCACGTGGCATACTTTTAGAGGCTAATGACCCTACCAATGTTTGGCACATCCCCATGTGGACCTACATACCAAAAATTAGCCCCATTAGTGATTTCTAAACCGTTGGATCTATGAGTACCCAAACCAATGCTTGATTCCCACGGTTAAAAATATACCCATGAAAAAGACTCAAATCAGATTACGAAAAAATAGAGAGAGAGAGAGAGACTCAATTTGACAGATAGAAATCACTAATCAGGTTGATTGTCTCTAGGTCCACCTAGGGATGGGCCAAACATCCATACGGTCAGTGGTCTCTAAGAGCCTGCTATGTGGCCATACTGTGGTCCCTCATCAGTGAATGTTTGGCCAAGATGGGTGTGTTTGGAACAAAGTTAATGTTGCACGACGCAATTTGGCCGAAAAGACATTAAATTGTGTTTGGGTCAACTTTAATTTTAGGAAAATGTAGAAAATGTCACTTTTTTAAAATCCAAAATCACCTAGGAGTTCTTTTTCCGGGTTGTACTTTTAGCAAATTAATTACCAAACATGCCATATAACGGTGATGCGTAAGTAATTGAATGGTACTAAAAATCATGGTTTAAAACGGCTGTTTAAACTGTAACGCCCCAAGCCCGTTAAGTTAAAAACCGTTTTGACGCTTAGAAATTAACAGTTGTGGAAAAAAAAATAGCCGTTATTTCTGTTAAATTCCATTAAAATCAGTTATTTTTCCTGTTAAATTCCAAATATTTTTCATTTTCAAAATTTGGAATTTCAGCACAATTTTTCCTTTTTTGCCCGTCTGTTACAATCCGTTTTAACGATTTTAACGGTAACGCCCCCAGTCTATTATACCGTTAAAACGGCCTCTTTTAAACCTTGCTTAAAATAATAAAAAAATTAGTGAAATGATAAACAAATAATTAATCCTTTTATTAATATAGTTAAGCAATCAAACGGCTCACCTTCAATCATCATCTAATAAACTTATTTATGGCGTTATAAATTGTAGCCAAGGTTTAAGAGGGGCCGTTTCAGTAGCATAACAGGTAGGTATTCAATGGCCGGCGTGTGTAGGGGGTCGAAGAACAGTCAACCGTAACAACTGTTATAAGTCTATAACCGTTAAATATGTTATAACAATTTACCGTTAATTAACAGATAATATAACAGGGTTAGAGCAATACTGTTTCAATGGCCGTTATAAACGTTTTTTAAACCATGTTTATAATTGTGATTATTGAGTTTGTCTAGAGCTACACCCACTTCTTACATCCGATGGTGGAGCCCACATAGAGGTCATGTTTGACAATCCAACCGTTCAGTGCGTTGTTCTCATCATGTCGATCATCACAAGGTTTAAAAATCGACCGTTATAACGAAAATAATGGCCGTTATAACAGATTCGGACCTACCCCGTTACGCACCGTTAAAATGCCCAGAAAATAACGGCAGTTATAATGGAAATAACGACCGTTATAACGAAAATAACAGCCGTTATAACGGATTCGGACTTACCAGTTATGTTACGCACCGTTAAACCGCCAGGAAAATAATGGCCGTTTTAATGGAAATAACGGCAGTTACAAAAAATAATGACTGTTATTTTCTCAAAAAAAAATGTGAAAAAACGGCCGTTTCTTCTGTGTTTTTTTTTTGTTTCCGTTATTGAAAATTTGAATTTCAGCGCCCTTTTTTTCTGTTATTTTTCATTTTTTCTATTTTTGCCCCTGGCATTTTTTTTCATTATAACGGAAAAAACTGTAACGCCCCCAAACCGTTATACCGTTATAACGGTCCCTTTTAAAACCTTGGATCATCATCACCAAAAATCAATCAATTCTTACATCACTAACCTTCTCGGTCATGTTGATCATCATCACAAAAAATAATCAATTCTTACATCACTAACCTTATAAAAAGTTGACATAAAGTAGGGGTAAATTTGGATGGTCAAGATTTTCCAAATCCAAGTCACATTTTTTATGAGGTTATATATGTCAAAATGAACTGATTTTTTTGTAAGGATGGTCTCCACAATATGGACAACTCACCATGCCGTTGGATTGTCTAACAAGATCTCCACGTGGGGCCACACCATCGGGTGTAAGAATTGGATGTTAGCATTAGTTGAAGTCATTTTCATGGGTTAATTTTAACCGTAGGAATTTGATCATTATTTATCATTAATTGGGTACAAAGATCCAAAGGTTTGAAGCCACTAATCAGCTGATTTTTGGTTTGTAGGTCCACTTAGGGATTGACCAAACATCCATACAACCAGCGTCCTCTAAGAGTGTACCACGTGGCTCATATTATGGGTGGTCAGGCAAGTTTTACTCAAAGTAATCTATCTAAAGAGTAAAAATTTATAATTTGAATTTAAAAATGTATTTTTTTTTCCTTGGTTCGAATTGGCGGAGTATAGAAAAAATTCTAAAATAAGCCAGGGAGGGTAGTTTAGTAATTGCCTTGTAAAAACGGGCCTTTCTATCTGTTTTATCGCTAATCCATTTCACTATTTTATCTTATTTTGAGGTTATATTTTTAATATTTTATATCTACGAACAAAATTTCACTAGCGGGGAAAGGAAGTTTTGCTAAGGCGAGAGGTCGATCGGAGAAAAGCAGAGAAGTCTCACAGATCTCTCTCTGTTCGTATTTCTTCTCCAATCCAAGACCCTAATATTTTAATCCTTCTGAGCAATTATTGTTTTCGAGTTTTCTGGTTCTTCTTCTTCAATGGGGTTGTGGGAAGCTTTCCTCAATTGGCTTCGAAGGTAAGTCCTGATCATCTTTTTGTTTTCTGGAATTTCGATTTTTCTTACAGAATTCTATGTTTGATCCGAACGTATTCATTTTTTTTTCTTTCTATTTGTTGATTCTCTGTTGTTTTTTTTTATTAATCTCTGGCTTGGTTCTGGTTTTCAGAAAGTGCTAATTAGGCTTTTAAATCAATTTTCATTTTTTTTCTTCTATAACTAGGGTTTTTTTTTCTTAGGGGATTTAAGTGAAGTAAGGTTTAATAGTATTGGAGAGTTGTTTTGGGGAAAGCTAATGTTTTTGAATTTGAGAAATTGTTTTGAAGTGTGTGGAATTTGAGTTTGAGAATAATGTTGCAACCGTTACGTTGGATTTTAGCTACTGTGTTCGAGTTTATCTTTCATTAGAAAATTTTTGGTAGATAGAATGTAATCCAAACAGGAGGGAGAGAGATGTAAAGGCCGAGCCTTGGCGTGCTTTTTGGTGAATTTGAGGCGTAACGCAGTTTGATTTCTGTTCTATTGCCTTATGCGGGTGGGATTCAATTTGTTGAACTTGTTTGTAGTAGTTGATAATAGTCTGTCTTGTTGGATATATGTTGCCTAGATTATTTAGTAGATGAGATACGCTTTTATCTATTGGGATGTTGGAAAATATGGGTGATTATCTGAGTGACATTGAGAAGAGCTGGAAGTAGAAGAGAAAACATGTCCACAAAATGCTAAAAGAAGAAAAAAAAGGAAAAACAAGAAACCGGAAAATATAGAAGAAAAAAAGGAATTGTTATTTGAGGGATCTAAAGAACTGAAAATAAAATAGAGAAATATGAAAATGAAAAAAGGAAAGAAAAATAAAAAACAAAAGCAGTTTTGTGGAGGACATGGCTGGGAAGTTATATGTTTCTCTAGCTATTCAGAAAAGCCTCATATGGTTGTAAGGTTAAATGTCTTCCTTATACTTGAATAGTCAAGTGTCTGCAGTTCATGGGAGGAGCCACTAAAGAACCTTCACACTTAGAACTTCTTTTAAAGTGGTACACATTGGGAATTACTATCCTTATAGGATTCAATCTTGCCTCTTGAATTTCACCAAACAGTTTGTGGCTAGCAGGTCTTTCGGGCATTACTCTTCTGAACTGATGCTAATTAGTTCATAAGAAAAAGGAATTACTAGGTGGTGGGGTTGCTTTTAGGTTTTCTGATCAGATTGCCAAGGGTAACTTTTTGTGCAAGGTAAAGAAAAAGGAATTACTAGGTGGTGGGGTTGCTTTTAGGTTTTCTGATGAGATTGCCAAGGGTAACTTTTTGTGCAAGGTAAAGAGGTTCTCTTGGACATTGGTTTTAATATAAGAGTACAACTCCCACTTTTTTTTTTCTACCTACCAAAAAGGAAAAAGATAAATAATGAAGATTATACTGTAGCAATTTTCACCTTATATCCCCAGTTTTTATTGAATTTCAAAATAACTTAATTATTGTCTTTGAGTAACCTCTTTAGATAGAAGCAAAGTACAAATCATCATATGGCTATGTAAATTAATTAACACTTCACGTTCAAGACTTGGGTTTTGAACTATTCCTAGCATGCCTATGCAGTGGCAGACTGTGAAGTATACGAGTTCAGCCCAAATCATGATGAGTGGTCATGGAGTAAAGCATATTTATACATTTGATTTTTGCACCAGTCATTAAGTGTTACCGCATGCCTATTGTTAAGCTGGTTTAGAAACTATTTTTATTATTGACGAATTTTTTGTCGGAATCTGCCAAAACATTTTATGAAAAATGCTTGGAGAGGTTTATTTGTATTGATTCTTTATTTTCTTTTCTGGCTTGCTGTTACACGGAATGGGTTTTCACCGGATTTACTTTGTTCTTTATTGCAGCCTTTTCTTCAAGCAAGAAATGGAGCTTTCTTTAATAGGACTTCAGAATGCAGGGAAAACTTCACTTGTAAATGTTATTGCAGTAAGTAAATTTTTACTTGTAACTATCTATTTTTTTCCAGTTCCTGTTTTTTGCTCAACACTGATTCTAAGACACCTGCGTCTGGATTTTCTTTGTAGACTGGTGGATATAGCGAAGACATGATTCCTACGGTGTGTAATCTCTTTGTACTAAGGAGTCTAGACATGCTTTTATTGTTTACTATAAAGATGGCACTTCTGGTTTTAGAATGTATTGTCTGCATATTTTGTTGTCTACAGGTAGGATTCAATATGAGGAAGGTAACCAAAGGGAATGTCACAATAAAGTTGTGGGATCTTGGAGGTCAACCCAGGTTTCGCAGCATGTGGGAGAGATACTGCCGTGCTGTTTCTGCTATTGTGTATGCATCTTACCTGTGTAACTCATTCTTTCACATTTGCTGATTTACCGCTATCATCCAACAGAGGTCCCATTTCTTAAATCCCAGTACTATAGGGTGACCTTTGGCACGTTTTTATTTTGTAAAGTCTTTATCCTTATCTGTTATCGAAGACTTCCTTGTTCATTATAATATGGAAGTTCCTTTTAGGATTTTTCTAATGTTCTTTCAACAAGACTATTGGTGATAGTTCTTGACAGCAATCCTATTGATGCAGGGCATTGATTTCCCTTCAGAATATTTTATTTTTTTCATTTTTGTTTTGTAGGGAGATTTATTAAGTAAAGCAACCCAACAGGGACAAAACGAGGGGCTGAGTGCCCCCTTACATCCTCCATGATAACTTTTTTTGTTGATAAGTACATCCTCTGTGATAATAGTTCAGAGATTTGGTGGAGGATGCTAAAAAGCTGTTCTACCAAGAGAGAAAGAAAGTCCTTGCTTGGCTAATAAATTTGCATTAAAATTTATCCCCGTTCATAATTTCAATGTAGGGAACTCGACGTCTATCAACAACAAACTGATTTTATCACTAGAATCCCTAGGACCACTTTAGAGTTCAATCTTCATTGTTAAGCACTTTAATGAACATATAATCAAGTGGTCACAAAAATCTGGCAAAGAAATTATGTAAATAAATCAGATTTATATTTTTGTGGATAAAGAAATCTAATTTGAAACCAGCAATAAATAAAGAGAAGAAGAGTACTCAACAGAAGTGGTGATATTTGAAGATTTTAAGCCCTAAAGAGGTTTACACACAACAGTGTCATTTTTTTCTTCATTCAAACTCGCCATGCTCTTTTAAAGCCACATTTAAGACCTTAGGTAGACTTAGGGGCAGTTTGGTAATGTTTCTCTTAGAAATGTTTCTGGACTTGAGAAACATTTATACCTTAAATGCTTCTCAAAAGGTTCAAACAACAGAAACGTTTCCCACCAACCATGCACTAAGTGTGTATATTTCATTAAGAGGGGAACACCCCAAAAAGAAACAAAAGACAAGCAGAACTACCTCCTAAAAGATGGAGGGAGCTCCCCTAGTAACTCATCCCATCTATATACAAAAGATTCAAAAAAACATCCTCTAAAAAGGGGGGAGATAGAGGGCCAAAGAAACAGATAAGCTTTCACATGCAAAATTTTGAAAATCCTTTAGTTTATTTCTTTCCAAATCACCCATAAAACAGCGAAGGGAAGAAACCGCCAAAGAAGCCGCCTTTTGCAAGCCCTTGGAAAAGACCTCTCACATGCTGCGGAACTACGAAAGGTATCCCAAAAAGAGTGAAGGAAGTCTGCCAAATAGTGGATGTGAAACTGCAGTGTATGAACAAGTGATCGACCGTTTCTGCTTCAGACTTGCACAAAGCACATCTATTAGGCATCGACATACCTTTACTGATCAAATGGTCAACCGTGAGAATCTTATCCTGAATCGCAGTCCACACAAAAAACTTCACTCTAGATGGAATCGAGGGTTTCCAAACCGCCTGAGTCGGAAAATCCTCATGCCTCTTCACGAAGCTCTCCTGATACAGAGATCGAGGGAAGCATCAAGGGAAGAAATTCTTTCAATGAGGCTAGGGTTATGTTTATGAGAATTCAGAGCTAGAGTTTTTGGTCTCCTCAATGGAGATCTTAGGAGGTTTGGGATTTTGAATGCGGATGAAGTCCTCTGGAATGGGTGCGTCAAAGTTCAATAGGAAGAAATTTTGGTGAATTATCCTGTGGTCAGATTCACAAGAGAGGGAGGGAGACTATTGTCTGAATGAGGTGACTCCAATTACTTCTAGCTGTGGGAATGATGAGAAGGAAAAAGATAAGTTTGAGTCACGAGGAGTGAAGTTTTATAATTCCAGAGGATTATGTCCGACATGACCGATTTTGGTGCGACATATCCACATGTTCTTAAGAAACCTTTTTCTTGTTCATTTGCAATGAAAATGGTATGGGTAAAAAGCTCTTGAGATCTTTACAATGATATTCACTTACTATTTTTAATTATACATAATATTTACATTATTTTAAGATTATGTAATACCCTTATAAATATATTTTTATGACTAATAATGTGGTTCAAAAGAGTAATACTTTTTTGAAATTAGTCACTTGCCATGGTCTAATTTTATTACTTTAACAGCACATGCATCACGCGTGCCCCTTCACTAGTATATCGAAGTAACCCATGCCATATTCCCAGGAAAAGCTCGAACGACCTTCAACAAAAGGGTACCTGTACCCGAAACCGACACAGGTGGGTAGGTAGAGTATACCTAGGGGCGCGAGACAACTTTCTCTAAGGAACTCGGCAAAATAGCTCCGTAAAGGGGGGGCAGTGACCAAGCCTGGGTGACTGTTTACCAAAAACACAGGTCTCCACAAAGTTGTAAGACTATCTACTCAAGGATGGCCAAATGCAACTATGACATATAATTGAACATGAAAGAATTTAGATACATATTTGGCATTATCATCAAAGTAAACATAATTGATATTGTCCAGATAGGAAAAACAAATATGTTAGTATAATATTAGTTTAAAAAGTTAATCGAAAATAAGAACATAATACTAAAAATTTGTATACCCATGTGTATTAAGTAGTAAAAGAGTTACACATGAATTTTGTGAAAATCGTAGTGTAGATTCTACCAAAATATTTATTATATGGATTGTACTAGTAATGTTATTGTAACCATTTAATATATACATATTCAATATATTGACATTCCCAATGAGCTCTTGTCCTTGGGGGCACCTGATCTTGTACTTTCACTCTCATTCTGACTCTTGCTCCACTATTGGCTTCTAAGGCCTAAAGAGTTCTTTACGATGCATATGAAAATGCATACATCACCCTAGTTGGCCCAAGCAGGGTTGCCTTGAAACCTATAATCCCAATGATGGGGGGTTGACATTTTGGACTACTTTCATTAAGATTATCAAGAACTGTTGTGCACCGGAGGCTCACCGAGCTACCTATCCTGGCTATCCACAAGATGCACGGCCGTTCAAAAAAGGATTGCATGAATTCCTAAAACAGGATAAAAGAGATGCTTAAAGGGGCTTATTTGCAAAGTTACATGTGCGACTTTGGTGGGCCCACAATTTAATCAAGAAGACTAAGTTGAAGTGGTTGATGGGGGAAAATAATTACGGAGTTATTTTAGTTTATATTCAATTCTTATGGTATATAGTCTATTTAAGGTATATAATTAGTTACATGTTAAATTCAGAGAAATAATTGTGATTTATTTAGTGTGGAAAATTAGTATGTCAGAAAAGTCTAATTTTAGAAGGTCTTGTATGAGATATTTTATGGTCTTAGGCCTTTCCATGCATGGGGATTGGAGACTAGGTTAGGGGTCAGTAGAATTAGGAAATGTGTCTATACAAATATTGAATGAGACTGTGAACAAGTATGGAGAGTTTTAGAGAAAAAAAGTTTCATTGCTACGTGCAGCCCTTTTTAGGGATTGAGATCTTCAATCTCACCTCTTTTCTGGAGAAGAACTCTTCTTCTACTCTTTATTTGCCGTTGATTTCAAATTTATAGGTTTTTTTTGTTATCCACATAAAAGGTACGAATTTGTTTTATCAACGTAGTTTCTTTGCTGGGTATTTGTTTTTATTGTAAGTTGATTAAAGCATTTACATAGATTTACTTATAGCAACCTTTTAGTGATAAACGTCAGATTTTAAGAGACTGCTATTGCTACGTATCGAATTCCTACATCAAAGGTAAATCGATGTCCTGCACAAGGTATTAAATTTCATTTATTTCGTGAAATATTCCATTTTCTGAGGCAAACATGCAGGAAATAATACCTACAAAGAAAGATTGCAATATTTTGCGAAATATTTCGTTTGTGTTGTGAGCTATTGTACATTTTGAGTCAAAACTTATCTCAAACAAATTTAATTATTTATTAAAATTTGTTTTGCAAATCTATTAATCTTCAATCAATCTAAAACAAAAAAGATCACCCAAAGCCTAAAATCTTGAAAATAATTATTCTTCATTTTTTACAAAAAATATTTTAAAAATACAAAAATCTGGTAACTTTTATAAGTTTTGAGTAGATATGATTTGTTATTTATACTAAAAATTTACTCGTTAATGTAAAAGAATTATGATTGGTTATTTATTTATTGTAAGTGTTTCCTAATGTTGAAAAATAAATAATAAAAATATTTGACTTAAGAATATACAATTTTTTTTTTAAATCTGGGAAATCATAATGCATCAAATGCTTGCATATATGATGTCTTGTTTTATTTTTAAATAGTTTAATATTTTATTTATTAAAATTAAAGAAAATATAAAAAATTATATAAACTTATATGAGTATAGTGGTTAATAGTCTATATCATTTAGGCATGTGATTTAACTATTTTGTGCTTTTTGGTGTAGTCCACATGTTAATAGCCTATTCTTGTAAAGTTACCAGAACTCGTACCATAGCATTATGTCGCGAGGCTAGTCTAATAATTACATAGGGACATCAAGACTCTTAGGGTCCTAAACACGATGGAGATAATAGGTTTGTGACCTTATGTTTGACGTAAATTCTATCTCGATGTAATGAAATTAATGTGGCAAGATTTGACGGTTATTATGATGTTCATGTGCAATTGTAGCTGTTTTTTGTTGACAGGTTGTTAGACACCTGCCTCACGCTATGGTCATTCATTTCTACTCTCCATACAGTTCTTTATTATAGTTTGATGGCTTATGAGTGTTTTTAATGCACGTCTTATCATTTCTTAGAGTTTTAACAAACAATTTCACAATGTTTCCATCATTTCCACAATATTTCAATGAAAATTGTGTTATTTCCACACAGGTCAAAATATTTCCACGAAATATTTCCATTTCCAAGCTATAGTCGAAATAAATTCCGAAATCTAAATTTAATACCTTGGCCCCTCCTGCTCCTGCATCACCTGGTTAGTTCATATTCTCATCCTAGGTAAAGTCCATCTTGTTGTGATAGAAATGAACAGGAACAAATAAGCTTTAGCTAATGTAATAACGATACCAATTGTCGTTCCAAAGACTCCATCAACTTCATTTATTCCAAAAAGCTTAGGAATGAATATATACGGAATAGAGATATTCCAACCACCCACGTAAAGAACTGTTACCAATAATGAAGAAACTAGTAGATTTAGATAGGAAGCAATGTAAAATAAACCAAATGTAGTATTTTTTAAGCACATTGGCCACCCTAACTGTTTTGCAGTGACTTGAAGCTTCTTCCTAAGGGCTCCAACTTCTTTAGGCAATATCGCCATAATACTTTGTTCTGTCTAACTCACCTCATTTGTAAACTATGTTAGTGTTGTCTTTCATTACATATCAAGGGGGTCGACTGCAATCTCTGCTATTAATCCCCATGTGATGTTTGAGTTGAACTTAAATCATTTGATTCTATTGCGGCTTGCTTGTGTCTGAAAGTTGGATCACTAGTAGATCAAACCGATGGTTGATCCCCATGTAGTTGAGCCAATATCCATATGCAGATGTGACTTAAAAAGGTGAAAATTCTATATAAACATACCTTTGGAGCTATTGGAAATAACCTTAACCAAAGATGGTGTCCTTAAATATTTTTTGTTTGGTGTCCTTAAATAACCTTAACCAAAATTGTGAAAATTGCAAAATTGTAAATCTAGCAAAAAAATTGGTTGGATCACCAAATTAAATTAGTATTCTATCAAAAATTGAGTAAATTGGTGTAATACATCAATATTCTCTGATATTAGTTGCTGAACTTATTCAAAGCGCTATACGGCTGACACATTCCAATCAATGTGAAGGGAAAATTTTACAAGAAAACAATAAGATCCGCTAGGCATTATGAAGCAGAATGCCGGGAACACATTCGTAGAGTGAATGTAGTAAAGGTGAGGATGTCGAAACGAATAAATTAAAATACATGAGGGAATATAGATTACCCCATTAGGAAAAATAAAGGAAAGCCGATTGAGATGGTTTGGTCGTGGACAACGCAGACCAATGACGGCACAAATGAGGAGTGGTTTTTTGCAGGCTGAAGTCTCTAAAAGGGTGATGGGAAGGCCGAAAAGCATGTGGATTGAGGCAGTAAGAAAAGATTTGAAACACATGCTTTAACAGATACAACTCTAGATAGAACCAAATGACGGAATAGGATTCATATAATCGATCCCAAATAATTGGGTAAGGCAATGATAATGCATATATTTAAATTAGCACAAAAGATATACTGCTCGTTGGTTTAAATATCAATAAACTCATACTGTACAAAAACTATTGATCAAATGATAAATCAAAACTAGAAAATATACATTATTATTTTGACGTGATGGCCAAGTCAATACGTGACAAAGTTTGAAGAAGTGGAGTGAGCTTTATTATATAAGACAAATATTTAGTATATACTTTCCATTCTTTTTGTTAGCTTCATTGAGTTATGTATGTTACCACCGGAGTATAGCACTGTCACTGACGATGCATGAATATGGCGTTTGCACTTAAGCGTTTGATGTTGCAACCCCTTTTCAAAAATCCAACTCTGGTGCTTCTCAAAAAAAAAGGCCAACTCTGGTCCTGTTCTAAGGGCAAATATGAAAATGCGAGGTCCAAAAAGTGGGCGCCAAATGATTACCAAACACAGGCCAGAATGACTTGACCTGGACTGATCTCCGCAGGGCCATTTTTTGGGTTTCCAAACAGGTCCGTAAAGTTTAATGACAAAGATGTGGCACCACTTTGAAGCATGGGAAACATAGCACAGTTCTTGGCTGATATGTTTGTCTTCATTATGGGTTCATGTTTTTGAAATATGTATTTATGCCTGGTCCATACTTATCAAAAAAAAGTTATGCCTGGTCCCACTGCTTTTTTAGAATTGTGAGGTAGATCTGAATACATGATTAAATTGGAATTCATTTCTACATTCGTCTTGATTAGGTGTTCATGTTTTTGAAATATGTATTTGGGCCTGGTCCTACTGGAGTTCTAGATGGTGACATGATAGATCTAAATACATTATTAAATTGGAATTTTTTTCCTCACCCTGTACAATAGGGATTCATAGTTACAAGTTTGCAAATAAAGGTTCTCCATCTTACCTCTTGATTAAGAGCTTTAGTCAGGTTTTCTGTATGCTTGACAATATTGTTGGTGTATTGGTGATGATCTATTCCAAAATTAATCTTTTTCATTTTTCTAAAGTAGTATGCTTTTATGCTTTCTCCAGTCAATTCAATTGACAATCTCCAACTAAGTTACGTTGTTGAACTATCATCCTTGGGAATAGTTGGTTGTTGAACAATGCACAATAGGAGTCTTAACTAAGTGCTTTTGGTAGTTGAGCCAATTTCTATTTATAGGATTTCAAATTAGCACCCTATTGTTGCTTCTTCGTAACTTCATGCTGTTCTATGAAAAATCCAATCTTTCTGTGAATCCTTTGTACCTATTACGTTACTCTGACACATCCATTATGGATAATGTACCCCATCCAACACCATTTTGGACAATGTACTGCTTTATTCGATACTTCAGAATAGTGCTCGTACTTTAACCAATCCTGGAATGAGTATTGTTTCTATTCCTTAGTTAATTTCCATTGCCAATTGTCCGACTCCAATGCCAAAAAGTTATGTATTTTAGTTATCTCTTTTGATAAATTACTGGTATATAGCTTGTTGAACACACTGAAGATTGCTTGGAAAGAAATAAACCTAGAGACTCTCTTTTGAGTTGGCTTGCCTTTTTACTGGTAATGTAGTATCCATGTCCTAAACGAAATGGATACTAGTATCACATATAACTTGTTAAACAGATTATTGCCTAGGAATGAATAAACTTAGATATCCACTTTTTTGAATTGGCCTATCTAGTTCCTAGTATCCGTGCCATAATGGAAACCTGTACTGGGTGACATAAGAGAACCTAGATAGCTAGACTAAATCAACATTGAAACTACATATTGGTCGAAGGATATGATAAGGACAAGAACAACCATTTGTGTGTGAGATGCCACCTAACATCGTTTCATTAGGTACATACCCATTAGTGGAGTTTAAATTGCTCATTTCTTTTAAGTTATTGTAGCACCAGACTGTTTACATTATTCTTGGTTTATTTGTTTTATTAACTTTCTTAACCTGAATTGCAAGAACATTTTTAATTATCATAGTAGTTGATTTCTCTTTGTGTGAATTTTTCACTTTCAACCTTTGTCATTCTCAAATCCATTGAGCGTATGCTTGTTTTGACCTAAGCATGTTGTCTGTTTAGTTGCTCCATTATTATAACTGTTTGACATAACAGCTGCTTATTAGTTATTTATATGTAATTGTTATCAGTTCATACAATAAAATTTTATGCGTCACATTTTCTCATCTTTCATGCTGTATGTTATTAACATATATGAATTTGAATATATTGACTTGGTATAAGTTATTTGACAATACCATCTTATCTAGAAACTTTATTTTACGTATGAAGCCAGGTTTATATCCCATCTGCCTCTTTAACTGCAACCCTTTCTGTAAGAAAACCCTTCAGCTGAAAAGGATTAAATTTCATAAATTTTGCGAAATAATTTCCTTTCCCAAGACGCTGAAATGGAAATCAACTATCATGCCAGTTTTCAAAATTTAGGATGAAATCACTATTCATTTTGACTAATAGTTTTTTTGTTCGAAATTTTAAAATTGCAAGTGGGATGTGCATTTTTTTGATTATTTTGTCGAAAATTTCGATAAAAAGGAAAAAAAGAACTAGATCTGAGCATTTTTTATTTTTTGGGTACTCAAATCAAATGGCTAGAAATCACCAATTAGGATGATTTTTGGTGTGTAGGTCATACAAAGGGGTGAGCTAAATATTCATGGGGTCCGTAATTCTGAAAATGTGTGCCACGTGGCTTTTTTTGTGTTGGGGGTGGGGGGTGGATCTGTATCTTTCTTTCTTTTTTTCCTTTTCCGTAAGGACCTGATCTATGTCTTTTTGATTGGCAATATCTTACCTAGTTTGCATCAATGTTCCCTTATTAATTGACAATACCATCTTGTCTAGACGAGGTCTTCTCGACCTCCTCGCTACCCTTGTATCTTCTCTTCCCTTCTTAATCAAGTTATACTTATAAAAAAATGTTCCCTTATTAATTTATAATAATATGTGGTTGGGAAGTGTGGCATTTATAAATGAGCACTGCTGCTGTTGGCATTTTATAAATCCATGTCGTTAGTGGTTCTTGAGATTACGCATCACACGAACCATAATGACCATCTAACAGTTGGACTGTGGACCTTAGAGATGTTAATAATATGTTGCAGGCCTTGCCAATTGATATCATTGACCTTAAAAGAAGGTCTAACCTTATGATTTGCCTTATATAGCAACTATTCAGCCAATAACCAATATAGCAACTATATATATGAGCGTGCTCAAGATTGAAAAAGGTACATACAGATGCTATTTCTAGGATCAAATATTTATGAAGGACTAATGCTAAAATTTGAAAAGCGAAAGAAACTTATTATCAGTCAAGCCAAAGAGGACCCTCATTATATTGGAATTCAACTTTTATCCCATTTAATTGCACTTCCCCTGCCTATCATCCCTAGTTGCACCAGGTGAAGTTGAGTCCAACTCCAACCCTTGAGGAGGATCCTTGGAGTTTATGGTTGTGTCTTCTCATCCTTCCCCCCAGGAAAACTTTGCCTAGTAATATATATTGTGCTTTTAGTAAGAATAGCAAAATAAACAAAAAACCTTACCACCAACGTTAAGATGGACCGAATGATACTACTCTTCTCTTGAAGGTTTTAGGGGAACTGGTCATATATTTAAAGGTCGCCACTGGGAGGTGGTTGACAATTGTTTTGAGCTGTCTATGTGCAGAGATCTAGTTTAATCAAGCCTCTTTGCAAACATTATGCATGTGCGTTTCTGTTCACAAGGAAGAAACCTCAATTCTGTGATGCACGAGCAGCAGAGGAAGAAGGCCATGTCTGGATTCACTTTACCATGGTGTTTTAGGAAGCAACTACAAGGACCAAACATGATGTCACATCAAGATCGTGGCAAGTGCTCTTCCACAAGATGTATCTTGGTGAACTAAGCTGTAACTAATGGCCTGATGCAAGAGGAAAAACTATGCATCAGGAAAAACTATCTCCAACGATAAAAAGAAAGGAAGGAAAACCATCTCCCAATATCTGAACAGAAAGATGTATGTGATTCTTTGACATATACCAATGATATCACCATTTGGTAAATTTAGGCCTCACCACTGTGATTCCTAGCTCATAATGGATAGAAGGGGTTCAATAATGAGATAGTTGAAGCTGGCTAAGGGAAGCTTTGGACTGCCAACTAAAATGTCGGTCCTTAAAAGATTCTTAAAGGTGGGGATGCCACATGTGGTCATTGCTTTTTTAACAGAATGAAATTCAGATTGTGCCTTGGACTTGCAACTGTCAGTCCAGACACAAGTTTCTACAAGGTGGGGTGGTTCATCTGAGCACTCTTATTTCATTCAACTAGTCTGTTACTTTTAAAGTTGCCACGTCCTTAGGTGCATGAAATTTGTCACAGCTTGAGTATCCAAAAATAATGCCATAAAGTTACATGGTAGCATATTACCTGGAATCTTCCCTTGAGGGCCTGGACTCGTGAGCCCACAAGTCGGACTCTTAGGACACCTTGCCTGAAACTTGGTACACATGGTTTGATGAATTGACTATTTCTTTTTTCTTTGTTTTTCTTCTGATCGGTGTGAATTGAATGTTACTTGAACACATGCTTTCTAGTTATTGAATTCTTATGTCTGTAAATCTGTAATAGATATTGTAATACTGTTAATATCATTTTTGTTATGCATACTTTTATGCCACAAATCACACAATAGTTGCAGAAACTAATTGTTTTCTTGTATTTATATGTTTGTATGTTCTACGGATGTCGGCAAGTCCAAACTTTCATGACTTGACGAGTTTCTCCAGCACGTGTCAGATACCAACTCCTGTATCCGAGTCCATGCAACTCTGGTCAAGCTTGACTTATAATAATGGTGTCAAGCTTTCTATCATTGCATCGAGTGGTGTTAAGTGTTATCATTAATGAGATTAATGAAATAACTTGAAAAATTGTTCACTTAAAATTGCATTTCGTTTTTCTCTTTTATGTTATTAGCTGTGATCAGATATGACAGGTTTCGTGGTAAAACTAATTAATTAATTAGATGATGTTTAATTTATTGCTTAGTTATATATGCGACCTGCTAGATTGTGATGATTCAACTACTGTTGGGCTGATTACCTCCTACGTATTGCAGTTATGTTGTTGATGCTGCCGATCGTGATAACCTGGCCGTATCAAGAAGTGAACTTCACGACCTATTGAGCAAGCCATCACTAAATGGTATTCCCTTGCTGGTGCTGGGGAACAAGATTGACAAGCCAGAAAGTCTGTCTAAACAGGCTTTAACTGAAGAAATGTAAGTGAAGATTTTTCACCTCCTTGACTGGGACATGTTTTTGCAAGATTATTAGAACCCCTTCTCTCTATTGAAAAACTGGTTTGACCTTTCTTGTTTCCCAGTCTTTTCATTTGTAAAAAGTAAAAGCTGCTTGGGACTGAGAATGAGCTTGTGATGTGCAGGGGGCTCAAGTCGATAACTGACAGAGAAGTTTGTTGCTTCATGATTTCGTGCAAAAACTCGACCAACATTGACTCTGTTATTGATTGGCTGGTAAAGCATTCCAAGTCAAAGAACTGAGAAGATAAATCTTATCCAGTGTGGAGTTGCTGTTAAGATTTTAGAATGCTGCATTTGGGGATTGTTGGTGCTGAGATTTGCTCATCTAACCGGGTTTCTGATTGTCTGACCATTGTCTTTGCTCTTCTATTTGGCTTCTTTATACTAAATACCAGATTATTTCTCCTCTGATTGGGAGGACTTCTGGGTTTTATCGTACTTAATTATCCGGCCCCCAATTGGAGTATGAAGATGATTGATTTTTTTATGTATTGATACCTGATTGGTGTGAATAGCATTTCCGTTAATGCATTGGAGAATTTGGAATGAATGTGTGGTTCAGGTGTTTGTTGCGTCAACATGCAATATGAAGATGGTTTACATCAAAACCTTATCATTTGCTTGCTTTCACCTGGGCGATTTAGAGCCCGGAACCTCCTACTATGGGTGCCGCTCTCGCTTCGGTTGGGAGTCCAACTTTGCTCCCAAAATGTTAGAACCTCGAACTTGGCTTTACCCACCATGCCTGCATGAAGCATAAAATCAAACAAACCAGTCGGTTATAATTCAACCGGAGACCTCTAGTCCTATTTTCAGCAAAATAGGGAAGTTTCAGATTCCTATTCATCATTTCAGAAATAAGTCCTAAATTGCTTCTTCGCATGAAGCATAAAATCAAACAAACCAGTCGGTTATAATTCAACTGGGGACCTCTAGTCCTATTTTCAGCAAAATAGGAGGGTTTTTTTCTGGTAAATTTTGTGTGGGATGTGGGTGCCCGGCTTAAAGAGGTGGGTGCTCGTAGAGTGAACCATGCTCAAATCCAATGGATACGAATCACCAATATAACTTATATTTGATGTATGGGTCGCTCTACGGGCTCCCACGCCATTCAGCTGGGCACCCACACTGGACAAAAATGCCTCTACTCTAGTGTGGGCACCCACCCTTCTCCTTTGTCTCCTCTCTCACTGTAACTCTCTCATCTCCCCTCCCTCACTCTCTCCCTATCTCTCCTCTCACTCTCTTCCTTTCCTTCTCACTCGCCTCATCTCTCTCTCTCATTCCCACTCCCTTCAATCTCTCTCGGCCTTAGCCCCCAAGGTATAGAACCACTGTGGGATTATGTATCCCACGGTTGTACTGGCCGTGGGCTACATAGTTGGTTCATCACCGTGGGGGCTAAGGCAGAGAGAGTGAGTGAGAGGAGGAGAGATTGAGGGAGGGAGGGAGAGAGAGAGAGGATTACAGTAGAGAGAGAGAGGGAGAGAGAGAGAAGAGGAGACGAAGGGATGGGGTGGGTGCCCACACTAAAAGGGGGGCATTTTTGTCTAGTGTGGGTGCCCAGCCAAAAGACATGGGCGCCCATAGAGCAACCCTTGATGTATAGATCCCACAATGGATGGCGGAACAGCCAGTGGGGCCGAAAGAGTTCCCCACGTGGCATTTTGGTCTATGCTCCTTAAAGTTTGATTGAAGGACCTTACATTTGACTCGATGCAAGAGATCTCAAAAGTCACCATTCGCCCCAAACACACAATTTTTTAACTTAATGGATGATGTAGTGTCCAACACCAATAAAGCAGTGCCGTGCGTACTTATGGAAACCTGGAGACCATGCCAACCAGTTGTCCCTATTTCTTTTCATGTAAACAGATGCAAACGAATTTTGACTGGTTGGTTGGTAATGCATCACAAAAAGAATGCAATAGATTATTTTATTTCTTGATTTTATAAAAAAAATACACAATAAAATAATTATTGTTATCATGTTGTTTTTATTATTATCATTATTATTATTTTTTGGAGGGGAAAGCTTGGGGCACGGGGTTAGGCGCCCCGACCAACTATATAAAAATAAAAAATAAAAAAATCACAGTTATTATTATTATTATTATTAATGTTTTTGAGAAGAAAAAATGTTGAGCTAAATCAATGCACCCACTTGCATCAGTTTTTGGGCTGCACTTGCTTGCATCTATTTTGTTAAAGAGTTAGCTTGCACGGCAGTTCATTTGCACGCCTCCAACCAATCACTTGCAATCCCAAAATTGTGGCAATCACTTGCAATCCCAAAATTGTGGCTAGAGAGTGCATTGCACTTAATTTGCTGTGAGCAGGGCCTCAATGTTTTTCTTCTCTTACCAAAAAAAAACTTTTCTCGTAGGTATCTCATATTCCACGTATCACCGTCTTATTGCTGGTGAAGACTTCAAATGTCCAACCACTGTTGATCTTATAAGAACCCTTCCATAAACCCTCTGTTTTGGTTACAGTGGAGCGCAATTGAGAGCTTAAAGAGGGAGAGGAGGAACTCAAATGCCATCTTGGTTTAGATGGCTTCCTCCATTTCGAAAACCCTAAAACTCCGCAGTGCCATCTTCGCAACAATTCCGAGGAACAATCCGAGGAGTCCAACATCAACCACTCCTTTGTTTGAACGAACTCTCTCCTCTTTAGCAGAATCGCCATTAACGTCGTCGTCTCAAGCTCAAGGTCTCTCTATCTCTCTATCTGTTGTGTTTTAATCTGTTAAATTTGTGATTTTTTTTTTCCGAAGAGATCTCACATAGTTTTGGTTACTTAATAATATCAGAAAAAGAGAGGGGGAGATGGTCGAGATGGTTGCTTTTCCTTCCCGGGGCTATCACGTTTGGGTTGGGAACTTGGCAGATCTTCAGAAGGGAAGACAAGGTAACCATGTTTCTGTCATCAGGATTTTTACTCTTTAATGTAAGAACAAATATAAATTTAAATAAGGGCCTATACAGATCATTTTTGCACTAGAAAAAGTTTTAAGGCTATTCCCAAAAGAAAAGATTTTTTGGTTAGGTAACCAATTTTCTTCGAAAATTATTTATCTGATAACAAAGACTTGTTTGTTCAGTCCAATCACTCTTTTTTATTTAAATGACTGTAGAGTCATTTTTCAAGCCAAGAAAGACTTTTTGTTTTTTCAGCTGTGAGTGGTTAGTGGCACGGCCTCTATGTGGAACGTGATGAGTTCCAATCCTGTGAGGATAGATGTCCTTATATGGTTAACATTCCTAGTTTTTATTGTTATAATATTTTAGAAAGTAAAATTTTGTTCAAAGAACAATTGAAAAAAAAAATAGAGGGCAGCCAACTGCAACCAGACACTTCTCCAAACAGTTCGCAATGTGTTCTCTTCTTATGGCTCGCAATGCATTCTCCACTTATGACGTTTGCCTCTACCACATTTTCACAAACTTTCTCACAAAACATCCCATTCCATACACATAAGACCCATCCGATACAACTCTCATGAGCATTGTCCTTGACAGACCAATATATTGGTTGCATGTAGCCCCAATACAGCCTGGATAGCCTACTCCATCTTCCTTATTCCTCCTCATTCTATTCATGGTTGCAGACCAAAAAACCGAAGGGCTTAGCTCAACTCTATCTCTTTTATTATAGAAACAGTTTCCAACTCTACTAGAGACCATTCTCCAAATCTACTAGAGACCAATCACTGGGAATGCTATGCTCAATAGGTCTGGCTCCTCCTGCCTTGCCTTCTCTACTCGATATTCTTCATCTTGGGAATCCCTCCTCTACCAATCTTTACCGCAATAATCCTCATAACGTTGTAGCTGTATGGAGCCTCCTTTCTTGTGACCTTAGGCACATACCAGTGGTCGATTCCTGTCCTTGGAAGTACACTCTAGGAAATTGTTCTGAAGTTTCTGAGGAGGTGCATAGGGGCAGAGAATGTGAACCCTATGGAAACCAGTTGGTGGTGGATGGGGGGTGGGGGGAGAATTGATAGGTCGCTCAAGAGAGGGTGTGATAATGGTACCTTGTATAACCAACTCAATGCTCTCACATGGAGGGTAAAAAGGTTCATCGGAAGCAGTTAGAATGAATACAACTATCAAAATGCGAAGGATGGATAATGTGCCATTGAGGGGTATATGGAAGAAGTAGGGATAGATGAGTTCAGAGAGCTTGATTTCAAAAGTGGCCAATAAAACTTTGGCATAACAATCTAACTTCAGTGGTAAGATGTAGCGACTTGGGTATGCTCCCCAAGGTCGTGAGTTCGAGACTGCGCCCCCTTGCGTAAGCCGTGGTGTGTGTACGGGAAGGCTAGGGTAAGCGTGCACACCCATAGGACTAGTCCCATCACCAATGTGTGTGGGGATACTTGCATTATCAAAAAAAAAAAAGAAAACTTAAGGGTTGTCTAGTAGAAACTAAGGATGGCTTATAGGCTTAGTTACTCTAGCAAATTGGTAGGGAGTAAGTTCAAGATTTGATTGGAGCCAAAATAACAACTTAAATTTAATTATATTTTTTTGATAAGTGAAAATTTTATTAGAAAAGGCAAAGAAGGGGAACAAAGTGGAAGGCTTGAGAGGCCGAGGTGGCCTGCACAAGCCTAACACCGACCCAACAAAGCCGTGGAACCCCTACTATACAGCGTCCCTAAGACAAAGGTGGTGGTCCCATCGGCATACAAAGTACTCGAAGAAAAGCCCTCTACACTCCACTCCATATACACTTTTGACCATAAGAAGACAAGACTCTTGATGCTAAGGATTATCGAATCCAGGACTTCGCTCTTGTTATTGAACACCCGCTGGTTCCTTTCCTTCGACAAGCCCCACGTGATCGCGCAGGGAAGGAGCTTCCACAGGATACGACCTCTTTTGGAGAAGGCAGAAGATATCCAGCACAACAACAGGTCCATAAGAGAGCCCGGCATCACCCATCTCACCCCGACTTCCTTAAAGAAGGAAGACCATACCTCCCATGCCACGTCGCAGTGCATCAGAAGATGAAAAACAGATTCTCCACTATGCTTGGACATGGAGCAGAAGTCCACTATTGTAAGCCCTCTAGAAATTAAGTGGTCCACCGTCAGAATCTTGTTCAAGGCCGCTGCCCACACAAAGAAGGTGACTTTGGTTGGGATTCTGGATTTCGACACCAATGTCTTCGGAAAGTGAGATATGCCCTCTATTTAAAGCCTCATAAAACGAGCTAACCGAGAATGTCTCACTCTTCGCCCATTTCCACACCTGCTTGTCCTGGGCCTGAGGAGAAGATGAGCCTCTTGGAGCCTTTCAAGCAGTCTGGACAGAGAGTCAATCTCCCAATCATTGAGATGTCTCCTGAAGCCAAGGTTCCATCCTACAACTTCCCCCTACTACCAATACAGTCTTGAATGGGCCATTGCTTCCTCTATGAGATGGAGTAGAGGTCGAGAAAATCAACTTGCAAGGGGCTATCTCCACACCAAGTATCCTCCCAAAATTTAGTCCTGTTACCCAGCCCAGCATCATACCTAATCCCTTTGGCAAACTCCTCGGCGATCTTCAAAATCCCACGCCAGACGCTGCAACCATATGGCCTATGAGTGGGTCTAGATTCCCACCTAAAGTGGTCCACCCCATACCTACTCGCAATGGTCTTCGCCCAGGGGCTGGATCCCTCCTCCTTGAACCTCCAAAGCCATTTGCCCAAGAGGGCCTGATTCATCTCTTTCAGTCTCTTAACTCCCAGTCCCCCACAGTGCTTATCTTTGCACACCACTTTCCACCCCACCAAATGTATTTTGCTAGCGTCCATCTTTTCATTCCACAGAAAATTCCGCATAAGCTTCTCCAGTTCTTTCACGACACTTTTCGGAGCAGTGAAGAGAGACAGATAGTAGATTAGAAGACTAGAAAGTGTGCTCTTAATCAACACCAGTTTGCCTCCCTTTGAGAGGTATTTAGCTTTCCAAGATGCCAGTCTGCCCCTGAAGCGCTCGATGACTGGCTCCCACATGGCTTTGGATCTGTAAATGCCCCTAAAGGCAATCCCAGATAAGTTGTGGGTAAGCTATCAACCTGACACTTCATAGTGTCTGCCAGAGTCGCTAAGTGATCAACCTTTCCAACTCCATAGACCTTACTTTTTGCCAAATTCACTCGAAGACATGAGATTGCTTCAAAGCAACCCAAAAGACCTCAGATATATCTAACCTGAGCTTCTGAGGCGCCAAGGAAGATTAAGGTGTCGTCGGCGAATTGGAGGTGAGAGATCGGGGGAGTCTCCGTGCCAGTTTGAAAACCTTCCACCTCTCCCAAGCTAACAGCTCTAGAGATCATGCTTCCCAAAGCCTCTACCACTATTATAAACAGGAAGGGGGATAATGGGTCCCCTTGTCTCAATCCCCTGGTACTCCTAAAGTAACCGGCTAGAGATCCGTTAACCAAAACGGAGAAGGAAGCCGTTGGGACACATTTTTGAACTCAGCCTCGCCACTTGCGTCCAAATCTCATCCTTTCCAGCATGTAGTCAAGGAACCTCCAGTCTACATGGTTGTAGGCTTTTTCCATGTCTATTTTGCAGTAAATCCCCGGCACCCCCGCTTTAATTCTAGCATCCAAGCACTCATTAGCAATAAGAACCCCATCAAGAATCTGACGACCTGGAACAAAGGCCCCTTGTGAGGGTGAGATAATATCGGGTAGTACCCCATGGAGTTTTGTGGTTAGCATCTTGGCTATGATCTTGTAGGCACATCCCACCATACTAATGGGCCTGAAGTCAGCGATATCATCTGCACCTTGAACTTTCGGGATCATTGCTATGAAGGTACTATTAGACTAGTGGTCCAAGAACCCTTCCTTCTCGAAGTCCCGAATTACTTGTAGGAAATCCGCCCCAATGATGTCTCAGCATTGCTTGGAGAATGCTATCGTGAAGCCATCAGGCCCCGGGGCTTTCTCTGATGCCAAGTTGGAGATTGCCTTCAAGACTTTTTCCTCCTCAAAAGGCTTTTCCAATTTAACCTCGTCCCCATTGCTGATTTGCTGGAATCGTAGTCCATCCAAAGTGGGCCTGTGGACGTGTGTCTCGGTGTACAGATCTGAGTAGAACCTCACACTGCCATTTCTAATAGTGCTCCCATGGATACTGAGCCGGCCTATATGGTTTCTCCTCCTGTGGGCGTTAGCAATTTTATGAAAGAACTTGGTATTGTTATCTCCCTGTTTCAGCCACCTTATCCTCGACTTCTGCTTCCAACTAATTTCCTCCAATTTGGCCATCTTTTGGAATTCTGCCTTAAGGTTGACTTTCCTCACTTGGTCCTCTTCGGAAAGAGGGGCCTCTTCTTCCTTTTTATCTAACCCAGTGATTTCTTCAAGCACGAGGCTTTTTCGGTGCTCAATTCTGCCGAATTCCTCCATATTCTATTGCTTAATTCTTTCTTTAGGTGCTTTGAGCTTCCTCCTAAAGACCGGCCCCGACCGCCGCGTGAAAGAGAACGAACTCCACCACTCCCCCACCCTTTTCTTAAATTGAGGGCAACACAACCACATGTTCTCGAACCGGAAGGGGATGGGTTTAGATCGGAAACCTCCACTATCTAAGAGCAACAGAACATGATCTGAGGCTGGCCTAGGAAGAGCAAGAAGAGATACCCCCATAAAGTGGTCTTCCCAGTCCGCAGAGACCAGAAATCTATCCAAACGGCATAAAGTTGTCTGCTCTTGGTTGTTAGTCCACGTAAATTTACCGCCCCCCATCGGGATATCCATGAGAAAATGCCTATCAATAAAGTCCCCAAAGGCCTTCATTCTTCTGTTGGCTTTGCCTCTCACGTTCTTTTCATGTAAAAACCTCATGGCATTAAAGTCCCCGCCAATACACCAAGGGTCGTCCCACAGACCCGATATGTCATCCATCTCCTCCCAGAATTGATCCCTATCAGATGGACCATAGACCCCTGTCAGAACCCATATTAAAATTTCCCCTACACCTGTATCTCAGTGACACTGAAAAGGCACCCACTAAAACATCCTCCACCTGAAGGCTGTTGCGGTCCCAAATGATCAGAATACCTCCCGCAGCCCCAATCGAAGGGAGATAGAACTGTAATAAGACCTTCGATCTAGTAAAAAAAATTGCCTTGAAAGCCTAGACCTCTTATTCAAAGCACATTGATGTGGATAAATTCTAATTATATATGTCAAGAAACGGTATGTTACGTATGTATATTTACTCACAATAGAAGATTTAAAGATGTCGATGAGCTGTTGAACTTTGCTGCTGGAGTTTTTTTTCATATTACCCTTTATTCACTTTTAAATTGGAGAATCCTCTATTTGAATGATAATATATAAAAGGGAGGAAAATCTTGTCAGTAAACCGTCTTCTCTTCTTTTTTTTACTCCTTGATCATTCCTTGGTCGAAAAACGATTTTCTTCTTGTTTGCTCTTGGTAAATCAATTCCAATAGTTATGAAGGCGTTTGAGCCTTACACCTTAAGGCTTACCTCAGGGCAAGGCTTCTCAAAAAATGCCCCAAGGCTTCTTAAAAAAGCATGAAAGATCATGAGTCATATGTATTCAACGAGTCTTTAAAAAAGGATTATGCCTCAATCCTTTTACACGTTCTTAATCCTTTTGTTAGAGGCTTATGCCTCCTGTGCATATGTTGGTGGTGGCTATTAGGTTGTTCCCTCTTATAAAATTTGATGTTCATTTTATTTTACCCTGAATCATTATTTATATAATATTAAGTTATTCTACATCAAAGAGCATTACCAAAAATATTTGTTTCCCCAAATGAATTTGATGAATTTTTTTTCCTTTTAAATTTTCCTTTTTCTTGAATTTGTCATATTATTTTTATTTTAAGTATTCATTTAAAAGGCGTGCTCATGAGGTTTGCCCCATGCTTTAGGCTATTGAAGTGCCTTGTCCCACACCTCTGCATTTAAACACATTGACCAATCCTACTTGTACTTCACTTATCGTGACCTCCTTGTGGCTTCTTCAAAGAGATTTCTCCGCATTCTTGGTCACAATCTACTTCGCTACTGCCTTGTTGAAGGGCTTTACCCCTCAAATGATCTTCTATAATATCCCGCCATCTTCCCAAGTGCTTGCTTTTTGTTATTTGCTATGATTCTTGCTACCCCTCAAAATGAGCTTGTCGACTATAGCGCTTCCTCGTATGGCGAGGAACCGGGAAGTTGGATCCCTAAGTCGTCAAGGCTGTCTTTTGGGTGTGGTGTGTGGAAAAGAATTCTTAAAGGAAAGGAGCGAGTCATAGAAGGGGTGATAGTGGTTTTGGAGGATGGGGCTAGGATTAGATTTTGGGAGGACATTTGGTGTGGCGATTTATATCTTATGCAAGCTTTTCCTCGGGTATATTCTCTTCACAACGGAAATGCCAATTCATTGCCTCCCTTTGGAACCGGCTTAGTGAGGAGGGTTCTTGGGATTTAGATCTCAGGAGAAATCTCTTGGAATGGGAAAGGGAACAGTTAGCGAATTTGATGAACTTAATGCAGTTTCACTCCAGGAGGAGGATTATATGTCTTGGGCCTATTCCAAATCTGGGTGTTTCACAGTGAGCTCCTTTTATGACCTACTTTCCCATTCTCCCACTCTTAATCCATACATTTGTCCAAACATCTGGAAAGCCCACGTCCCTTCAAAAATCCGTTTCTTCGCCTAGAAGTCTTCTTTGAACAAATTACTCACTTGTAAGAACTTGATTGCTAGGAAATGGATTTGGGTTAATTTTTGTGTTATGTGTAAGTCTAATGGTGAAAGTACAGATCATCTTCTTCTGCATTGTGAATTTGCTACACAGATTTGGTCATACTTTTTTGGCTCAGGTGGGACTCCCTTGGGTTATGCCAAGGTCGATTAGTGCTTTGCTGGGTGGGTGGCCCAAGATTGACCTCTCAGTTAGGGGCATGATTATTTGGAGGATGGTCCCGTTTGATGTTATATGGGGTATATGGTGGGAGAGGAATAGAAGGGTTTTCAAAGGAAAAGAAGGCTCTTTTCAGGATATCATCATTAGCATGAAGGCCTTTCTTCATAGCTGGGGAAGGACTTACACCGAGTTGAGAGGCACTTTTTTTAGTGATATGGTTTTCAGGTTTGACACTTTGAGGGGGTAGTGTCGTCTGTTGTTCTCGTGTTTGCCCTAGTTGGGGTTGTTCTTTTTGTTTTCCTGAGATTTTCTCGATCTCTTTTTTAATATATCTTTGACTTATAAAAAAAAAAAGACTATAGCGCTTCCTCCTCAAACTACTTATCTCATCTCCCGGACTTTCTGGGGCCATCGGGAGCTTCCTCCTAAATGGTCTATATTTTAGTAATTAGCACTCTCCGACATCCCCAGTTGGTTCATCCGACCCCTCCCCACCTATCACTCTAATCAATCAGGATAGTGGGACCCACAAGGGACACATGAAAGGCATGTTGCATTAATGACAATTCAATTGGCCTTTTCTTAAAGAAGGCATTTTAAAAAAAGTCTTTCTAATTTTTTCAAAATAAAATCTTCTGAAAATTGATGATGCACATAGGCCCTAAATCTTTGTTCTGTAATTGGTTTTTAACTAATCCACTTATATATACAAATGCTAAAGTTTGTATATGGTTTTCTATTGAATTGTTGATTCTTATCCGAATGCCCATGTTTTTATAATTACTTTTCTTCTTATTATAAAAATGATGTTTTTGCATTTCTCTAATGGTTTTTACAGATACAAATGCTGGACTACAGGAAGAAAAGGTTGGAGCTGGAACCTGTTATATGGAACAACATCTCTTCTGCTTTAGGTGGAGATTTGGGTTCTCTGGAATTCAGGAGGGTGATATGTGAAGGAGTTTTTGATGAGCGTAAGTCGATTTATGTGGGTCCCCGCTCTAGAAGCATTTCGGGTGTGACCGAAAATGGCTACTATGTTGTTATGCCTCTAATGCCGATCTCAGACAACCCTGAGAGGTAATCAAGTGCTCTGATGAGTAAGAGATATCTTGGGCTTTATGGGGTATTGGTTATGTCACCAGACTTCTATTCATTGACAAGATTCTTTATTTATTAACAATTGATTGATGTTTTTTTTTGTTATTGATATGTTAACTGTATGTTTACTTCATTCTAAATCAATGATGAATTATGATTGATTTGGGTCAGCAACACGAATATTTTTATTCCATTAGAAATATTCAAAAGAAGTACAATAAAAAAAACTAACAAAACATATACTAGAATCTATACCAAGCATCATCACCTTCATAAACAGTGCCTTCCCAATTATTTGGGTCAGCAACACGAATCCTGTTCCATCATTAAAGTCTACCTAGACTCGTATCTTTTGCGAGAGTTTTATGGTAGATGTTTTATTAGATTGGAAATATTCGGAAAAAAATAAGATCTTTTTTAAAAGGGTCTGGCTCCAGGGACCGGCCTTTTTTGACCGGCTCCCATTAAAAATATGAGCCACGTGGAACACTCTTAGAGGACTCTGACCGTATGGATGTTTGGCCAATCCCTAGGTGGACCTACAAACCAAAAATCAGCTTGATTAGTGATTTTTAGGCGTTGGATTGGACTTATGTTCATGGGTTGATCTCAACTGTGGGAATTTGAGCAGTATTTGAGGTACAAAGATCCAAAGGTTTGAAATCACTAATCAAGCTGATTTTTTGGTTTGTATGTCCACCTAGGGAATGGCCAAACATCCATACGGTCAGAGTCCTGTAAGAGTGTTCCACGTGGCTCATATTGTGTCTATGTAATGGGAGCCGGTCAAAAAAGGCCGGTCCCTGGAGCCCCTTTTTAAAAACACTAACCAACCATCTACACCACACGCCCTTGGATGAAGTAATTATTCTGTCGATGTTTCATGTTTTCAGAGAATTGAAGTGAATACCTCAAAAAAAATTTCTTCATTTTTTGGGAAAAAAGAATTAAGATACCACAAAATTTGAGATTTCCAGTCTTCAATCTAGTTGTTAAGTTTCAATCATTTGAACTTGGAATGTATCTTTTACTTCTACTTTTCTATCTCTGGGAAAAAATAATAAAAACTATCATTATTGAGCAAAATAATCAAATTTTGGGACCCACTTGTGAGATCATCCAGAAGTTGTGCATCTCTGTGGCAAACAAGGTTAAAGATTAATGATGTGGTGTTTTCCTGTATTAAAAGCTAATCCATGATTAAATTTCAATTGGTTGCTCTATGAAATGATCAAAACCTTACACAGGAAGATGAATCTTGTGGATTTTTTTCCTATAGTTTTTATTCTATGGAGTCAACATTAGAATGCTAGTTTGGAACTTGTAATCTACTTTAGCTTAATGCCAGCTCATCATTTCTGGATACTGTTTGAATGCTCCTTGGATTTGGTATCTTTCCATGTCGACTTGATTTGTTTTATACTTGTGGTGAGTTTGGTTATATTTTAAGAATCTATTACATAGGTCTTCCAAACCCAAGGCTGACACTGGATGTTTGAAATCATAACAGAAAATGAAAAATATGGAAGTTTAAAACATGTGCATGTCAAATTTGACTCGACCTTTTTAAACTTGGAGTTCAGTCACTGTTAGCTTGAGCCGGACCAATGATCACATTGGCAATTGGTGGTATGAAGTGGATCAATTTTCAACATTGCCTTCGATACGATCATAAATATGTTTATGCTGGATCTTCTTCTGATTTTTTTATTTTTGTTGACAAGTGATCTTCTTCTGATTCTGAACTGATGTATTGCACAGCCATTATGCTTCTTTTTGTTTAGCTATCGATTTATTAAGAAATATTTTGTCAGTGTGCAGTCAGCGGTTCTGGTTAACAGAGGATGGGTTCCACGTAGCTGGCGAGACAAGTTTTTAGAAGAAGCTCACGATGGTGAACAATCTTCAAGTACAACATCTTCCAATGTCAGAGAGAATGAAGGAAGCTCTTGGTGGAGGTTTTGGTCCAGAAAGCCTAAAACCATTAAGGTTGTTTGTAGTTATTTTACGATGACCTGGTTAATGCAGCCAAATGTTAATGAAGCTTGAGGGTTCTAACTTTGGTGTTGAAACTTCTCCAATTTTACAGGATCAAGCTCATGCTATTACTCCTGTGAAAGTTATTGGGGTTGTTCGTGGGAGTGAGAAGCCGAGCATTTTTGTCCCAGCAAATGATCCCAGCTCTGGTCAGTGGTTCTATGTTGATGTCCCTGCAATTGCACGTGCTTGTGGACTTCCTGAGAATACTGTTTACATCGAAGATATCAATGAAAATGTCAATCCTAGTAAACCGTACCCTGTTCCAAAAGATGTCAATACTTTGATTCGCAGTTCAGTCATGCCACAGGACCATCTAAATTATACATTGACATGGTATGCCTTTTGCCTCTTGGAGAACTCAAAGTTTGGATGCACATATGCTCATCAATTTGCTTTTATTTATGGTGTTTGTCATGCTTTCCTTCATGAGGAAGACAAAAGTCAATAATGAGAATAGGCCATTCTCCCAACTTGTTCCACACATGTTGCACACATGCGGGTGTTCAAGACCACCAGTCAGTTGGTCCTACCTAGAGGTCTCCAAAGCCAATATATTGAATTGGATGACCTTAATCGAGATCTATTGAATCATGTTAGAAAATCAGAAAGACTAGTGGAAGGTCCATATAAAAATAGTCTGTGGGCCTCAAGTTGGGTCATCTGGTTGGGACCACTTTTTGCTTGGAACATTTCACAGGTGGGAACATTGAATGGTGGGATGCTGCTGTTTGTGCTGTGTTTATCACTAATGCAGTGAGGATGATGTCTTCAAATGTATCGTCTTCTTTGTTCAAGTTTATTAATTTCACTTCTTATAACTATTCAAAAATGTTGTGCTAGTAGCTAAGTTGGCCTTACTATGCAGTTCTGTCTAGTGACTTAACATGGATGCTCTTTGTTGGTGCAATTCTGTGTATTAAACAAAAGCTAACATAAATTAGAAAGTTGAGTTTATCTTAGGACTTCGTAGTTGAGTGAAAACATTCAGTCAGAATTCTGGTGTTAATATGCTCCAGGATGGAATACCAGAGCGTGTGTAATTGTTCTGTTGGGACTTTTTAAATGTTAATACACAAGAACTTTCCCTGTTGATTCAGGGGTCTTCCTTGCTATGTCAACTGAAATGGAGAAGGCAAAACTTTCAAAGACTTGATTATGTGGTAAAATTCAATTCCTGTCAAAAGAATGAAGAATGTGTGAGGCTATGTTGCGTTGATAGGGGTAGGGGTGTCAAGAGTCCAGCACGGTGCGGAGTACTGAGTGCCAATGAGGCAAACCTTGATAAAAGGATTCGCTGACTTGGCAGTATGCTTTAAACTGTGTCAAGCAAAGTAATTGTTTTTTTTTTTTTTCTGATAAGTGTCAAACAAAGTAATTGTTTTTACATATTAATAAGGATAATAATGGATAATGTAATGGCATATCTTATGGTTTGTGTCATATACTTATAGACGAGAATACATATATGTAATGTTATATTTGTTGCATAGAAAACTTCATATGTTAAAGGTTGAACTCATAGCCTATGGGAATGTTAATTATTATCTTGCAGTAAGGAAAGAAAAACAAGACAAATTTTGAAAGTGTCACACCAGAATCTGTGTTGTGTCAGAGTTTGACACAGGTACTTTGTCCGTTTAGAGGAGTCCATGCAACATAGGTGTGAGATGAACTTCAAATTTTTTTTCCTAGAAATTGAACGTGATTTTAACCTTATCTCCAGAAAGACATAAAATGGGCAAGTTTCTTATGGCGAGGTCTGTCTCTGAAAACTGAAATCCACAAACTAGTTCTGGAGTCCAGATTGAGGGTAAATTTTTGTAACTTCGGTATGATGACACATCTTCAGTTTTCATTGTGAAGAATGATCACCTAATCAGTGTGGTTCATATTCCTTGACTAGCCCACTGTCATATTCATTTAGGGCGTGTTTGATTACACAGAAAATTTTCCCGAGCAAACACATCTGGGAAATGCCTTAAATGGCTGATTGATTGCAACTGAGAACACATAATTTCAATCATGTGAGAAAATAAAGGCGTATTGGTAGGTGGAAATGAATTCTCACCTATTTGAATGGGAAATGAATTCTGGGCATAGTAGGGAAAATTATCCAGATTTAAATGGCTTGGTAGGGAAGATTATACAGATTTAAAATGGCTATCTAACAACGGACAGTTGTGTTTTCCCAAGGAAAATGCAATTTTCCCACTTGGCAATCAAACACACCCTTAGAGGTATATAGTCTATTTGTTTTAATTCCTTAAATATTGTGCAATAGATCTGTGAGAATTACTATTCCATGATGTTTACTTTTAGTTTGTAATTAATTCTCAAATGTTTACTCCTAACTCTAATTTTAACTTTCAAACTGCTTGCTGCATTGTAATTACAACTCGACTAGTAGTCACAAAAATCTCCGATTTTTCGAATTCACGAATCAATCACCGATTAATCGGCAAAATCGGTAAAATCTCCGATTAATCAAAAAACTTGGCGATTAATCAGCGATTTTGCCGATTAATCGACTGATACCCATTTTTTCCCCTTTTGATTTCGATTTTGCCGATTTTTGGAATTATGAATGATATATCATTCTTATGAGTTATGACTTATTATTATGGAATTATAGATGTGCTTTTCATCATATAAATGTGTTTTGTTAAAAATAACATTTCTATCTTGAAAAGTACCATGATATTTTTTATTTTTATTTTTGACGATTTTTCCCGAATTGATCCGAATTTTCCCGACTCGACCCTTGCCGATTTATTGCGAAATCCCGACTTTGTGAGCACTATGCCAAGAAATTAAAAACTTACATTAAACTTAAAGGAGGATAGAAACTTCACAAAGTAGTGTTAAGATACAAACTAAAGTAACACAACAGAGCTGCAGGACACGTAAGAAACACACACAATGTCAAAATTCAGCCCTTTAAAGAAATGTTTTAAAAACCGAACCGGTGATCCAATTGATTTTGTGTCATTTTAGTTGGACCACGATTGGACCTGGTTCAATTTGGTCCAACCAGTTATGTCTTAAACAGCTCTTTCCCTGTCCAACACGAAAGCTCATTACCTACCTTCATTTTAGGAAAAACCCTATCTCTCTCTCGATCCTCTCACAAATCCAACAACAACGAGAAGAATGACCTCTCTCTCTCACAAATCCAACAACAACGAGAAGAATGGCCTCTCTTACAACTCCAACAACGAAGAGAAAAATGGAGATCTTAGGGTTTCGGCAAGGCTTTTGTTTCTTTATTTTAATGGTGTTGATGGATTTTGTTGGGAAAATAATGAGCAAGTTAGTGTTTTAACAGTCATTAATCTCGCCGAAGAGGCGAATCTGGCAAGCGTAGGGGACAGAACATCCGCTATGTGATCATCATCATTTGCAAGTCTCTCGTTGCCAGAGGAATCCCTCATAAAGCCCTCCCCATTTCAGAAAAATGAAGAAGGAAGAATCTTAGGTTAGTGATAACTGATTTTTGGCTGAAACAAGCCATCAATCCTATCCCATTCAACTGAAATCTTTCAAAGGCCCTCCCCATTTCAAGGAATTCTCATTCCTATCTGAAAAATTTCTCAAACAAAATACTATTTGATTTAACATGTTCTTCATTTCCGATTTTTGAGAACAACCGGTTTGGTCGGTTCAATGGTCTAATCATCGGTTTTGAAAAAAACATTTGGTTCTCTGAAAATAACCATTTTGATTTGAACCAGACCGGCTTTTGCCAAATATCTGGTCGGACCAAGTCGGACCGTCGGTCCGGTCTGGTTTTTAAAACACTGCAGTTTAAACAGAAACTAGGGAGTAACAATACAACACATTAAGACACAAGGACTCATATGGTGTTCAGTGTAACTATTTCTGGTTTCCACAATTTTGCTTGTTTTTTCCAACTTCATCCCCCTTTTATAAAAAATAATTTAAGTTGTCGCACAGCTTATCGACTGACATGTGTCAGTATTGTTCAACTGAGACATTTTCTTGTTGGGTGCATATGAGAAATCTAAACCTTCTTAACCCCCAACAGAAGTTCAAAAGTATCATCAGAATATTAGAATCACCAAGAAAAGCAAAAGACTAATGTATCAAAAATATCATCAAGCAAACCTAGTTTCCACATTTTTGCATTTCTAACTTTATCCCATTTTTTCAATAAAGAAATTAAGTTTTTGCATAGCTTACATCTGATATGTATCATTACTTTTCATCTGATACATATTCACATTAGGTGTGCATGAGAAATCTGAACCTTCTTAACCTCCAACAGAAGTCCAATAAGTATCATCAAGATATAAAGAGCATTCCAAAAACCACAAAAAACTTATGGTCTGCAGTCATCAATAATATGTTTCGCTTAGAAATTCCAACAATTTAATATTACTTTAGTCCATTTCATATTTTCTTACCATAGTTTCATTCTTAACAGGTATTCTCTATCAGCTGCAGTAACATTCATGGCTGTGAAGAGACTAAAGCCAAAAAAGAGCCGGAGATAGCAGGTTGTTACTTTTAGATATATCCTTTTTATTAAATCACATCCTTTGCTAGGATACAGTACAAGAATTTGAATTTTGAGAATACGAATGGTTAAAACCATTCAGCTTCCTCATTCCCTTTTGCCTTCTCAAACATTAGCTACTCCTTAACCTATGTAGCTTTATAGGTATGAGAAATGGAGGAAAAATAACTATGATTTTTTGACAAGGTTTCAGTTTGAAATTAACTGTTAATTCTTTCACAAATATTTGATCCAAATTGCAAGTGTAATTCCAAAGTTGCTGTTGTTTAGGTGTCTTGTATTTTATAGGGATTTTACTGTTTTGTAGGGATACAAACCCAAGCCAAGGTCGAGATTTTTGTGTTAAGTGTCTTGTGTTTTGCATGGAATACTGTTTGGTAGGGATTTTACTGTTTATTAAGCCAAAGCTTTATCCAGGTCCAGCTCCGAGCTGAGCTGGCTAGGGGATTGCAGGGGACAGCACGTCCTCTACCTGAGGGTCTGAGGGCTCCGCCCCCAGCCACCAAAGCCAATGGCATTTTTTGGTCCGTACAAGTTCGTACACTTTGTGTTGGATTACAACTAGTATTGGAGTTACTTTGGGTATTTCATTGTACCAGAGATTATATATATTCTCTAAAGGGATGTTGGGTTTCACTTGTACATTGAGAGAGACAGAGACAGAGACAGGAAACTATTATAACCCTAATTCCTTAGTGATAGTGAAAGAGCTCTTCTCACACGAACCACGTAAATTTGCTGTGTCAATGTGATTAATCTTTTCAGTTCTCTCTATTTATGCTGGTTCGTAGAAGGTCAATTTTCAACAGTGGCTATAATGATGTGGGTCTTTGTGAGTTCATCACATCTCTCTAGAGTCCAGTCTTGCCAGTAGTTTTACTTTTCCTTACAAAATAAGCCATATGCACAGAGTTTAATCATGGGGTCTTACCAAATTTAGGGGACAACCCACAAGTCTTTGAGTTTTGGTTGCGACCTATCAGTCTTTGGCCATATATAATTTCTGCAGGGTGATACACATCTTTATGGGGAAACCCAAGAGTGAAAGAAACATATAGTTGTCTTTCATTGAAGTTTCTACCTCCTATGTGCGCATTGTCGTCCCATATCCTTTCATCCAAATTAACTGCAACTATGGACTTTGCCTCCTTGTAAGAGAGCCTGCCCCTTTCTAAACCAGAATTTCAGAAAGCAGTCATTTCCCTTCCAAAGCATTTGGCCACTCTTAGGTCAGGTGCCTGCCAAAGCATCCTTATTGAACGATCCCATTAGTAGAAGCTGAAGACGTTCTTCTCCAGTGCAATTGGTCTGCATACTTAATGATCATAAACCATCCAATCAATGAGCCTACTTTCCTTGAAGAAGACTTGAACCTTTATGCTCTATAGCATGGGATATTGAGTCTCGCATGTCTACCATTTCACCATCGAGGCATCTTGAAAGTGAATCATATTCCATGAATATGATGTCTATCTAGTGTGAAAACAAAGCAGTTTTGGTGGTGACGTATGAACATCTTAGGTGGGATCTTGGGTAAATGTATATTAGTAAGGGAGTTGTTTGATAGATAACATGAACACCACTTGCTACTCTGATAGAACTCTGTTCTATCGGAGACTCTTAGAGGGAGTCAAGCTCTAAAATTAATTAGCTAAGCTAACAACTACTTAAATTAGAGGTTTTCTTCTGATTTATCTCAATACATTACAAAAATATATAATCTTCTCAACACCTAATAATAGCAATTCCTAATTAAAATAGTACTCCTAATGATAGCAACTCTCAATTAAAATAGGACTCTTAATCAAAATGGGATCCATGTGGGATTGTATCAATCCTTCCCCCTGAAAGTTGACTTGTCCACAAATCAAAACGGATGGATGGACTTCGGTGGTTTTACTCATCCACGGCCCCGAGTCCGACTCCTGAGCCCAACCCTTAGAAAAATATTTGGAAACTGACTAATCCCATGGGACACTCAAGTCACCCATTCCAAATGTGCCAAGATGTACTGGGATAAATCCCAGGGGGTAGGGTAGGGCCGCCCAAGGAGATTCGAACTCAGGACTTCTTGCTTACTGAGGCAGGGTCCTGGCCATCTCTCTCTTTCTCTTGTCTGAATTTTTATTATAAATCATATATCAATTTTATTGTGAATATTATGGATTGCCCGTCACTTGTGTAAATGATAAAGAGCTAAGGGCATATTTTGGAAAAGAACTGGCAAAATGTGGACAACTTGGTAGACGTACGGTTGGCTTTTTAAATTAAAGAGTTGCAACTTGCAACAGTCAACATTGAAGTGGTCCACCTGTTACATCACCTTACCCATGGAAAAACTAGTGTGCGAATGGTTACGGGGCTGTTCTTTGATACCGACTTCCGTATCAAAATTTTGATGCCGAAGTCCCTCAATTTGCCACGTAGTAGACTCTTTCGGGCCCACTGACTCCATGAATATTTGGCCCACATCTTGGTGGACGCACACACCAAAAATCAGAGTGATTGGTGATTTCTAGCCGTAAGATTTGCACACTTTTTCATCATGGGCTTTATGAACATGCCTTTGAAGTGGTTCCAAGCCCATGATGAAAAAGGGCTCAAATTCAATGGCTAGAAATCACTAATCACGCTGATTTTTGGTGTGTGGGTCCACCAATATGTGGGCCAAATATTCATGGAGTCAGTGGGCCCAAAAGAGTATACTACGTGGCAAATTGAGGGACTTCGGCATCAAAATTTTGATACCGAAGTCGGTATCATAGATTTTTCCATGGTTACGTACTTTTAGAGTATGCAAATATGGCTAGAAAGGGACACGTAACAACCGAGCCCTGGTTAACCTTTGGTTAAGGAGAGGGGTTGCAGAAACATTGGGTTAGCAGGAGGTTTTTAGTTGCCATGTGTCGCCTTCTGGACACATGTGCATACTAGTTTCCTCACTTGTCTTTCTCCTCGGCCGTGGATTCCACGATGGTTTTGCTTTGGCAAAAAAGTGTGCCAGCTCAGCACTATCAACCACTGTTGGATTCTCGAAATCCACACCCGAGAACACGAGTCTCCTGAGCCCTACCCTTCCGTTTTTGCTCAATGCATGCTCAACACCACCAATGCACCCTCATATATCTCCAAGAACACTCCTTTCAAATAAGGGCGTATTTGATTGCAAATTTTTCTGTGGGAAAATTGCATTTTCTCAAGAAAATATAGGTGTGATGCAGACATGGATGCTGTCCACTTGGCCAATCCAGATGTTCATCTATCAGACGTTCCAAGTGGCAAGAAAACCCCATCGTGTCAGGGTGTGAAGCCTGTGGTGACTGCCCAGGCTACCTCTCGCCTTAAAGTAATCATTGTGCATCCTCCCGCTTCCCTCGTTCTCTTCAAAAACGTCTAAAACGAGCCGGCCTCATTACTTCATTTTTCTAAGGGTCGGGCTCCTTTGACAGATCTAAAATGACGGGACACAATATAAGCCACGTGGCAATTGTTACAGGACTCTGACCGTAAGGATGTTTGTCCTATCCCATGGTGGACCTACAAACCTAAAATCAGCCTGATTAGTGATTTATAGGCTTTGGATTGGACTTATTTTCATGGGCTGATCTAAACGGCGGGGGGGGGGGGGGGGGGGGGGATGAATTTGAGCAGTATTTCAAAGATGCAACACTTATAAATCACTAATCAGGCTGATTATTGGTTTGTAGGTCCACCATGGGATAGGACAAATATCCGTACGGTCAGAGTCCTGTAACAGTGTGCCACCTGGCTTATATTGTGTCCCGTCATTTTGCCTGTCATTTTTTATCTGTCAACGTAGCCCGACCCTTTTTCTTTCCCACACAACGGGGATCCGTTCTATGATATAGAATACGAAATCCCTTAAAATGACACGTGGCATATCACTCGAACCCATAGAATGTTTGGTCTACACACACCAAAAATCATCATGATTGGTGATTCCTAGCCATTGGATTAGAGCACTTCATGAACAGGCATATAGTTTGTTGTTCCAAGCCGATGACGAAAAGTGCTAAAAAAACAACAGCTAGGAATCACCGAACACGCTTATTTTTTGTATGCAGGTCCGTCTATTTATATACTGAACCGAGAAATACTAAATGGGGTGGGGGCCCACCTCGAATTCTCCTCTCTCTCTCTCTCTCTCTCTCTCTCTCTGTCTGTCCTTTACAGAGAAGCCATAGAAAGCTGTAAAGGTATTGGGCGGGAGTCCCTGTTCAAATATCAGCCTTTAATATATACAAAAACGACAAGGACGTACAGCAAAACTTTCATTCCCCCCCCCTTACTTAATGATGTATTGCATGACACATGGTGCGTCTTACTTCGTCCACTCTTTCCAGTCTCCTACATTCCAGCATGGGCACTTAAAAGCATCTCCAACCGGTCTGACTAAAACATGTTGTGACCGACAATACGAGCCACGTGGCACACTATTAGAGGTCCCTGACCGTATGGATGTTTGGCCACTCCCTCAGTGGACCTGCAAACCAAAAATCAGCCTGATTTGTGATTTACAACCTTTGGATCTTTGCACCTAAATAACGCTTAATAATGCTCAAATTACTACGGTCAAACATGCTTATAAATCACTGATCAGATTTGTAGGTCCACTTAGTGATTGGCCAAACATCCATACGGTCGGTATCCAATAATAATGTGCCACGTGGCTCATATTGTGTGTTGTGACCAGCTTTGGTCACCACGCGCTGTGGCCAAAAGTTTTGCTCCAACCGGTCTCTATATATATCTTCAAATTTGAAGGAGCTTTTGCAAAATTCAACTTTGTCTTCAAACTTTAAATGCTCCCTCTATATCTTTATTCTTGACATTAAGTATAGAGGGGGAGAAATTATGAATGGGCAAGTGGCTACTATTCCCCTTCAAATTTGAAGAATATGCTTTTTTGAAGGGTTTTTCTTGAAGAGGCCGGTTATTGAAGATGCTTTAATATGTACAAGAGAAAGATCTATATTATTTGATTAAAAGAAATTAAAACTTTGCTGACCGCCTACAATATGAGCCACATGGCCCACTTTTAGAGGACGCTTCCTGTATGGATGTTTGGTCAATCCCTAGATGGCCCTAAAAACCAAAAATCAATTTGATTACTGATTTCAAACCTTTTGATTCTTGTACCTAAATAATCATCAATTGATTATATTTTTCTCATCTGGTATCAGAGCCATTGTTCTTCTGAAAATAAGCTCATGATTATGCGTTTTATTCCATGGGTGACATTGTCGCCATCCGTGCCCGATAGTACACTCCAAGTTTGCCACCTCTTTTTTGTTATATTTTCTCTTAAAAAAATAACCAAATCCATTTACCCACATTTCTCCCTAACCTCCCATAAAACACTCATAAAAATCTTTCAATCTTATCATATTTTATTTACTTGAGACATCTTCAACGAGAGCCACACACTTCGTCTTCGATAGCTTCTGAGAAGAAGTTATGATTGACTCGTCTAGTGGGCCATCAGCTCCAATAGACTCCAATATGAGTAGGATGCGACAACAATGAATTTCATAGACAGGCGATGACCACCATTAGACACACGAACGGACATTTCGGCCATTCATCATACTTTATAAAAATCAATGGCTCATATTTCTTGTAACCAATCACATTTTCTTTCTTCAAAAGGACATGCGATTGTGATGAGCATTATAATAAATTATGTGAGTTGCACCATATCATTATTAGTGTATCTCACCACATATTCTCTCGGTTGTCAACATTAGGTAAGATAATACCTAATATCAATTAGAATATTAGATTAAATCTCTCAGGATTAGTTTCCATCTTTAGATATTTTCCTATCTTTGTATAAACCTTGGTTTAGGGTCAATGTTATCACCGAAATTTTATCAAGAAAATCCTAATCCCATCAAATAATGCTCAAAATCCCATGGTTAAAATCAACCCAAGAAAATGACTCCAATCCAACACTTTGAAAATAACTAATCAGGTTGATTTTTGATCTATAGGTCCACTTAGGGATTGGCCAAACATCCATAAAGTTATTGTCCTCTACAAATCTGCCACGTGACTCATAGTGTGGGCTGTACCTGTCTACCAGCCCCTGAAAGTCCTTGTTGAAAACTGGAAAGCCTAATGTTACTGCGTGACACAAGGGATAAACACTCCCCGCCATCTTTATCTTAAAAATAAAAGGAGAGTGATATTAAGCTGTTAATTATAACTTAGGGTCGGGCTCCGTTGACAGCCCTAAAATGACAGGATTCTGTAAAGGACACAAATATGTGCCACATGGCACACTCTTTGAGGACTCTGACCGTATGGATGTTTGGACAATTCCTAGTGGACCTACAAGCCAAAATTCAGCCTGATTAGTAATTGCTAGGCGTTGGATCTTTGTACCTCAAATACTGCTAGAATTCCCACAGTTGAGATCAACCCATGAAAATAAGTCCAATCCAACGTCTAGAAATCACTAATCAGGCTGCATTTTGGTTTGTAGGTCCACCTAGGGATTGGCCAAACATCCATACAGTTCCGAGGCCTCCGAGAGTGTGCCACGTGGAATATATTGTGTCTGTACAAAATCCTGTCATTTTAGGCTGTCAACGGAGCCTGACACTATAACTTTATTGTGACGGAGAAATCTAGTCTGCATTACTTAATAGTATGAAAACATCGTATCCACCATTAATGTTCCTTGAAACATGTGTTCTTAATTTATAAAATACATTTTTTTTAAACATTGAAATAACACGTTTTTCAATGGACATCCAACAGTACTGACATTGTTTGCCTACTTTAACTTCTGTAAACTTATGTAGACTAGATTTACTGAGCGGAACGTGAGTCTTGTGATCCTTCTCCTCGAGCACCGTTCTCTGTCAGCTGTGGGGGTAAAATATAAGAATATAGATCCTGTACTCCTGGGTTGTTTGGGAACTCCCACATCTCTTTTGTCCAAGTAATAAAGCCCAATTTCCTTTTTAACACGTTTTTCAAGGTGCATCCGATGGTGCAGATGCATACAACGGGAATACACAGGTAATAGGTCTGACTCTGGTCAAAGAAATGCATGATGAACTGTCTAAAATGTAGACTGATATATCATGATAAAAGTCAATAGACTGATGGTTGCAATCATCCAACTAAGTTGAGCTTTTTGACCTTCTAATACCTTTTAGTTGGAACCCATTGATTTGAGTAAAACTTCGCTCACCGTCGATGGTCAGTGAAGCTGCTGACTGCCCACAATATGAGCCACGTGGCACATTTTTAGAGGAGACTAATCGTATGATGTTTGGCGGAAAACATTTAGATGAAGAGGACTTTGGATGCAGTTGATGCAGAGGGCTTCTACATAGCTTATTTTTTGGCCTGCATGGACGTTTAGCCCCGCCCTTTGGTTGATATACATACCAAAAATCAATCTGAATAATTTTCTCTGGCCATAGATTTTAGCACTTTTTTATGATTGATTCTAGCCGTTGGATTCAAACATGTTTTTTGGGTAATTAATCCAATGTCTATAAATTATCAATCAAACTGATTTTTGGTATGTACATCTACAAAGGGGTGGGCTAAACATCCATATAGTTAGGTGGGTCTAAAAAAAGGAGCTATGTAGGGCCAGGAGAGCCCTCTGCATCTAAAAATTGGACCTACAAATCAAAAATCAACTTGATTAATGATTTCGAAGCGCTGGATTGGAGTCATTTTCATGGGTTGATTTTAACAGTGAATTTAAGCATCATGGACCATTATTTGGGGTATAAGGATCCAAAGGTTTGAAATCACTAATTAGGCTTATTTTTGGTTTGTAGGTCCACATGGGGATTGGCCAAACATCCATACGGTCATCATCCTCTAAGAGTATGCCATGTGGCTCATATTGTAAGCGGTCAATGAAGTTTTACTCCACTGGTTTAGATTTAAAGAAGGAAAGCGTGTCATCAGTGTTGAGGGGACTATCATTTGGAGATGAGATCTCTTGGGCAACTTTGATTGGAGGATCTTAGCTATGATCTTCTTAAAAGTGGATTAGGTCAAACGATCAAGATAATCCAAATCTGACTACCTTTTAGCCTTTGTGATCACTGTAGGTGGGACCAGTCGTGGTCATACACCTAGATTTTTTTATAGTTGGGAGCATAGTTTAAAATAACACCGTTTTAATGGTTTTAACGGCCGTTGAAACGTAACGCCCCATGCCAAATAAAACTTCGATGACCGGGCCCTGTCATCGAAGGAGATGACAGGGCAGCAGATCTGGGCACGTGAAATTTGTACGGACTCATCACCTCGGCCTCACCACACAAGGTGAGTACTGGAGTGCTTTTTGCCAAAATACTCACTTGTGTATGTAGGTGGTGAGGCCGAGGTGCTCCGCCGGTACAAAATCCAGTGCCGTTATCTGCTGCCCTGTTAAGAACTGTTTTGATGCTTAGAAAATAACGGCTGTTATTTTCTAAAAAAAATTGTGGAAAAAATGGCTGTTATTTCCGTTAAATTCTGTTATTTTTCTGTTTTTATGGTTTAGAAATTTGAATTTCAGCGCCAATTTTCACCCTTTTTCCTGTTATTTCCGTTAAATCCCCCCATCCCCCCCCCCCCCCCTCGGTCGGTTATACCGTTAAAACGGCCTCTTTTAAACTTTGGTTGGGAGTAAACATGGAAAACCACTTCCCATCTAAACGATTGTTTGGGAATAAATCTTTGATGACGGACCACGTCACCCGTGGCCAGAGTAAAACTAGTGTCATCACAAGATGGATGTTTAGCCCATCCCTAGGTAGACCTACATACCAAAATTAATTATTGGATCTGAGGAGTAAAACTTCTGTCACAATCGAATTGCAAATCACACAATCACAGCCAATGAGTTCTCGGCACGTACACCTAAAATCAAAAGCACATGGGTACGTTGCAAAAGCACTTGTGTCCGTGCCGCCGAGAACTCATTGGCTTGTGATTGTGTGATTTACAATTTGGTGTGATAGAAGTTTTACTCGGATCTGAGTACCCCGAATAATCTCTAATCCCAAGGTTAAAATTAAACCATGAAAAATACACCAATCCAACGGTTATACATCACTACTCAGACTGATTTTTTAGTCTGTAGGTCATAATGTCAGTGGTCTCTGAGAATGTGCCACGTGGCTCATACTTTGATCCGTCATCAAAGATTTACTCGTGTTTTTGAAGTTCATAAAAGCCAAAATGTGTCAGCAGCTTTTGGGTGGGTAAGCTTTTTGAATTCAAATCAAAACCATTAATATACACAAAAAAAAAAAAAAAACAGAATCTTGCAAGACTGGAACTCTGCAACCACCTCTGCTCATATATCACATAATGTGCAATCAGAAGAAAAGTCAGCAACAGAGAAAGAGAGAGGGAGAGAGGGAGGGAGGAGCAAATTCTGATCTTCCACAAAAAGCAAATAAAACCGAGTTCAAACTTCATAATCATATTTCTTAAAGAAATAAGAAACAGCAACAGGGGCGGGAATCTCACAGAGAAGTTGCTCTCATGGTGGGTACCGATCACGTTTCCGGATTTTGATTCTGGTAAATCCAAAGCTCTGGTTTCTTGTTTGTTTCACCCTTTTCATCTCCTCTGCTTTCATTTCTTATACTCATTTGTCTTTTGTTGTTTGCCACCTGTTTCTCTCCTTTTAGAGGTTTTTTTTTTAGATTTCTTCAACTTAGGTTTCTACTTGTGTTCTATGTGTGAATGAGTTTTTCTTGTTTGAATCGGTTTCTGTAACTGTGCAGATCTCCACCAATGTTTCTTGGTCTGAATCTCACTCACTTGTATAATGTAATATAGTTTTCTGTTTCTACAAAGCTAGGTTAAGAAATGGGATTGAGAGTTCTAGTTCTAACAATTTAATGGGGATATTGGTTGATAATGATGATTGATAGTTTGATACTGTGTGTGGTATTTGAAAATGAGTCTTAATGGATACCTGAATTCATTTCGTATTCAGGTGTCACCTTAGGAAATTCACCATCGAATCCGGATTGTCTCAGTAATTATTGGACAATATGTTGTGCGCTTGCTCGGGAGAGCAATTCAAATTCGATGAGGTGCCTCAGTCGCCGGAATCTCTGGCCACAAGAGATTTCTCAGCCAGTGGTCTCTCATCAAGGACCGGGGATTGGGAATCGAGGTTTGAAGAGAGCCAGGTCGATGATGTTGAATCGACTCTAAAGGAAGCTCTCTCTTTGAACTATGAGGTGGGTTAGAGCTTTGTGCCCTTGCTGTTTTTCTAGTTCTAGTTTTGATTCAATTTGAATTTTGATTTGTTTGAGCTGCAGGAAGCCAGGGCTTTACTGGGACGACTGGAATATCAGAGAGGAAACTTTGATGCTGCACTTCAGGTGTTTCAGGGGATCAACATTCGTGGTTTAACTCCAAGAATGACCAAAGCTATTGTCGACAGAACTCGACAAAGGAAAGGGCGTCCCAAAGCTGAGAACTTGCAGACGGGTGTATTGTCGATGCATTCCGTAAGCCTGCTTCTTGAAGCAATCTTACTTAAAGCAAAATCATTGGAGGCTCTTGGGTGCACTGAAGGTACTCGTTTTTTCTCTAATTGAAGCTCTTTTTTTTTTTTTTTTTTTGTAATTTTGGATTTTTATAAGTAATTGGAATTTTCTTCGATTCCTCATTGCTCTTCAAGCATATAAAGTTTATTTATATGAAAAAATGCGCCGATACAATGGGCAAAAATATCAACCAGACTAAACCCCGAGGGTTGGGCGGAGATGGCCAGGACCCTGCCTCAGGAAGCGGAGGTTCTGAGTTCGAATCCCCCCTGGGGTTTATCCCAGTTGTACCTGGTGCGTGTGGAAGGGGTACACCCGTGCCTCCATGGAATTAGTCGGGTGTTCTAAGAGGCCCAGATACCCGCGGCATTAGAAAAAAAGATCCATGGGCTGAAGATCCAGCTCTATAATCTGTTAATCATTTCCATTTGTTAGGGATATTGATTAAGTTTGCTATTAATATAAAAGACAGAATCTGAAAGGTATTCGTGGGGTGGATGGTGAGGGAGTGTTGGTCTACCAATGAATTACCAGTAGACTAGGCATAAGAAGGCGGGACCTAGGCATAACCATAAAATTGATCTATAGACATCTTTCAGGACCTTTGCCATTACTAATTTCCAAAATGTTTCAGACGGTTAGGCTTTCCAATCAGTCAGCTTTGGTCTCTCTCTCAAGTAGAACCTCCACTTGTACGTTTGTGCCATTTTTAGTTTACCTGATGGGTGTGTACCTTAGATCTCTAAATTAAACTGGTCAGATGATATTGATACTGCTTTGATCTCAAATTTATCAGAGGCTGCAAAGGAATGTAAAATTATTCTGGAGACAGTCGAATCAGCCCTGCCCAATGGAATGCCTGAGGGTTTTGCTGAAGATTGCAAGTTGCAGGAGATGTTTCACAAAGCATTAGAGTTGCTTCCCAAGCTGTGGAAACAAGCTGGCTTTCTTGATGAAGCTATTGTTGCATATCGTCGGGCTCTAACCAAGCCCTGGAATTTGGACCCCCAAAAGCTGGCTAGCATCCAGAAAGACTTAGCCGCAATCCTACTTCATGGAGGTGTTGAAGCAAGCCTCCCGCCTCAATTGCAAATATGGGGCTCAACTACCCCTAGGAATAATACCGAGGAAGCGATCCTGCTGTTGTTTATACTCTTGAGGAAGGTGGCGTTTCAGGAAATAGTTTGGGATCCTGAAATCATGGACCAACTCACCTTCGCACTCTCAGTATCTGGGCAATTTGAATTTTTGGCAGATCATGTCGAACAGGTCCTTCCAGGTATCTACAACCGAGCCGAAAGGTGGTACCTTCTGGCTCTTTGTTACAGTGCTGCAGGTCAGGATGAGGTGGCCTTGAACCTTCTAAAGAAGGTTTTGGGTCGGTCCGAATCGAAGCATGAACCCCATCTCCCTTCACTTCTGTTGGGAGCAAAGTTATGTTCTCAGAATCCAAAGCATGCTAGTGAAGGGATAGATTTTGCTCAGAGAGCTATTGACTTAACAAATCATCAAAATGAGCATTTTATGGGTCGAGCTCGTCAGTTGCTTGGTGTTTGTTCTGGAAGTGCTGCTAGAGTTTCTGTCTTGGATTCTCAAAGGGTTCTCCTTCAGAGTGAGTCCTTGAAATACCTAAACCAAGCTGCCATGATGGAGAGAGACGACCCAGAATTACTGTTTAGCCTTGGGCTGGAGAATGCTGTGCAACGGAACTTAAATGCAGCTTTGGAAAACACAAGAATGTATTCAGATACGGTCGGTGGAAGCTCAAGACAAGGTTGGAAGTTATTATCTCTGGTAGTATCTGCAGAGCAACGGTTCAAAGATGCCGAAACCATAGTTGATCTTGCTTTGGATGAGGCTGGAAGAAGGGATCAATTAGAACTTCTGAGGTTGAAAGCTGTGCTTCAAATCGCTCAGGAACAACCCAAGCACGCAATAGAGACCTATAGAGTTTTGCTTGCATTGATTCAAGCACAAAGGGAGCTTCAAACTAAGAACTCTGACTCCGAGGTGTGTATAATCTGTTTGGCCTCTATTTTATATGGGTTGGGATATTATATATTTCAAATTTATGTAATGAAGATAGCATTTATTATGAGAGCTTATATAATGGACCTGAGCATCATCCTCAATGGTATTTCTACTTTATTCACTTGCGCTTAATCTTTTAGTTTTTCAACAAAAAGGTTGACAAAAAATACCAGAATACCCAATGCCCTGTGTGCCACATCAAGTGATACTTATGATTTCTTTCTAGGTGACCAATCTATGCTCCAATACTGATATTTTAGTCCTCAATAAAAAGAACCTTCTATTTTTTGTGAATGTTTTCTTCGTTATCTCACACATTGCCCTTCTTTGCTTTTCTTTGCTTTTTAAATAAAGGTACTAGCAGATACGAATTTAGAAATTGAAGCCTGGCAGGACTTGGCAAACATTTACACAAAACTTGGATCATGGCCTGATGCAGAAATTTGTGCAGAGAAAGCCAAGTCGATCAGATTTTATTCTCCTAAAAGTTGGCACACAACAGGTTGTGATCTCATTCCTCTTCCTCGTCTCTGGACATAAGAATTTTGCGTAGTGATTTCTTTGCTCTTCAACTCTGCATTTTTATCCGTACTCTATTGTATATCATTTTCTACTTAAATGGAGAATTTCATGACCATAGTGGAACTATGTGTGTCGACAATGTCAACTCATTACCAGTCCTCCGGTTCAGCTGAATCAACTAGCAAGTGGGTCAGTTTGCTACTCTTAGAAAGAAAAATAAAAAAATACAATTAGTTTGCAAAATTAAGTGATGTCTTGCTTGCTAATGATGTTTGGTGAGTCAAGTCAAATCGGAAGAGTTGTGTACTGAGTCACTAATGTGAAACAGTTTTTAAAACTTTCAGCAATATATCTATAGTGCATTCCTTTGCCTTGTCTCAAATCCAAACTATGTACATCGCTCTTGATTTTTTTATTTATATTTTTATTTTGCAGGGATGTTATTTGAAGCTCAGACATTATACAAAGAAGCGCTTGTGGCCTTCTCGATCTCACTGTCGATCGAACCAGATTATGTCCCAAGCATGGTTTCAACAGCAGCAGTACTGAGAAAGCTTGGCAAGGAATCCCTCCCAATTGCAAGAAGCTTCTTAATGAACGCTCTACGTTTAGAACCCACAAATCATGAGGCATGGTTAAACCTGGGATTTGTTTCAAAGATGGAAGGCTCTCTACAGCAAGCTGCAGACTTTTTCCAAGCAGCATATGAGCTCAAGCAATCAGCTCCTGTTCAGAACTTTGTCTGATCTTGATAATCCTCTCATCTTGATTGAACGCACTTTGACAACAAGAGCTCTACGTGATATCCTTCTTATAGAATGTCCGCTGAACTGTCTGCTATTCTACCCAAAATACGAAGGGTATGGGAACGACTGAACCAACTTACCGTTATTCTTGAGGGGATTCCTGCAGTGAAATCTTGAGCAATGCTGGGCATTTCTATGTCATTTCTGTTTTGTTAAATTTGAAATGTACATAATTACTTACTGAGGTGGGGGATTTCTCAATGTAATGGAGGGATTAGTTGCAGCAGTAACAGACTGAAGTTTGGCCTCAAGTTAGTTAGAGCCAAGCAAATGTATTCACTTGACCAAGTTCCTATATTGTATTAGCCACCACAGTGATCATGAGGATGAATTAGCCAGTCCCCATTTATCAATATTTTAAAGGTTGTCTTTTATTTTTCTTAAAATTGCAATCTCTGTTAGGTCCAGGAATTTTTCCAATCCTCCTGCCTTCTAAACACCATAAATCACACCAACATTGCTCTAATACCAAAGGTCCCAGCCCCTGAAGCTATATTTTAAATCCTTACAGACCGGCTTAGACACATCATGGACTCCCTAGTTGCTCCATATCAAACAACGTTCATTCCTGGGAAGCTGATTTCTGATAATACCATTTTAACCCAAGAAGTTATGCACACTTTGGGGGAAAATGGGCTAATGGCATTAAAGCTCAACATGTCCAAGTTTTATGATCGTAATGCATGGCCTTTGTTGTTGCATACTCTAAAAGCAATAGGATTCTGCGACAAATGGATCTCATGGATATCTGGATGTATCTCATCATCATCCTTCTCCATAATGCTCAATGGTTCTTCCACTGGATTTTTCACTCCTCGTGGCCACCAACAAGGAGACCCCCTTTCTCTATTTCTTTTTATCCTTCGTATGGATGTCCTTATTGAAGCATCAACAGAGTTACCACAATTGAAGACCAAGATTCCTTCTTAATTGGAAGTCTTGGTCATCTAGTTTCTATTTGAATTTGAATTTTGAAATGCTTGTAAGTTGCAATAGCAACAAATTGGTTGCTAAATGTTAGCAACCAATTCTATCCTCTCCTTCATGAGAGGAAACAGTTTTAAAAGAATTGTTATATAATACAACCTCTACCCAATCAAAGGGTATGGTTAATTGCATAGAAATCTTCTTATCTTACATGGTATCAACCTCACCTACGATCCTCCAAATCTAAAGATCCAACAACCTTCTCAATTGAAGAAGACAATTATTAGTTCACCCACAGCCCAACTTTTTGTCCAATTGCCCTACAATCTACTTATAAATGGCGTCCAATGACACTCCACTTCCACCACCACCATGCGCACTACCGACACCATCTCCTACTTTACAAGTAGCCCCCATTCATCACCTAATCAAGCTCGAACGCCATAACTTCTTATTATGGCGCACTCAATTCCTACCGATTTTGATCGGCTATGATCTAGAAGGATACGTTGATGGGACGATTAGTGCTCCCCCTCATACTCTCTTAAATGGTTCTCCGAACCCCGCATTCAATTCTTGGCAGAAGCAAGACCAAGTACTACTCGGCTGGCTGCTTTCTTCCATTTCGGAAAATGTTCTCGCTCAAGTTGTTGGACTGACATCCTCGCGTACTATATGGGTAAAGCTAGAGAACCAATTTGCATCTCGATCTCTTGCTCGAATCTTGCAGATTCGCCGTGAAATACAAACTATTCGCAAATGAGGCCTCACCATGGTAGACTACTTTCAAAAGGCGAAGCAACTAGCCAATAGTCTTGCTGCCTCCGGTAAGTCTATGTCTGATTGCGACCTCCAACAATGTTTGCTGAATGGTCTTGACTCAGCATACGATGCAATCGTCACTACTCTCACAACAACGTTAGAAAGCACCCCCATGGACGATTTCCAAGCCCATCTTCTCGCATATGACATACGTCTTGAAGCACAATAGAGTGCACTTGCCAATGTTCCTGTGGCTAACATGGCTGCCCAAAATCGCAGCAATATTCCTCAATCGGCTTCTACCTTTCGAAACAACAATTATCGGGGTAACTACAACCGCAATCGCGAAAACATACGTGCTGGGCCACGTCCACCACCATCAAATACAACCTACGGTCAACAAATGAGACCTTGTCAATTGTGTGGTCGCAAAAATCACACGGCCAAAACGTGTTGGTTTCAATATGAACAAGGCAATCAATCTGCTGCTCGACCTAATGCACAGCAACCTTCGGCTTATGTAGCAACATCAAACATGCCGTGTGACCCCAACTGGTATCTTGATAGTGGGGCAAGCAATCATGTCACGGCAGATCTCAATAATCTCCATCACAGATCTGAATATACGGGAAGTGATAAAGTTCGAATAGGTAATGGGTCCGGGCTATCCATCTCCCACATTGGTAAGTCTACAATCTTTACCCCGCATCGTAAATTTTTTCTCAATGATTTACTTCATGTCCCAAATATTTCCACAAATCTTTTATCAGTTTCTAAATTCACCCGTAATAACTGTGCTTATTTTGAATTTCATCCCGATTTCTTTGTTGTTAAGGATCGCCTTACGAGGAAGGTACTTCTGCGTGGCCCGAATAAAAATGGATTTTATTGCTTGTCTCCGAGTCGTGATACATCATTGCATTCTACTCCTCCTTCCGCTTTTCTTGGTGAGCGTGCGTCTATTGATGTTTGGCATCGTCGATTAGGTCACCCTATGCAACGCACTGTCCAAGCTGTAGTAGCTGCAAACTCTCTCCCGATCCACAATAAAGCGCCTAGTTTTTGTCGTTCATGTCAACATAGTAAAAGTCATCAATTACCATTTTCTTATAGTTCAACAATTTACAAAAATCCACTTGAACTAATTGTAGCCGATGTATGGGGACCATCTACCGTTATTTATAAAGATGGCTTTCGTTATTATCTAATATTAATGGATGTTTTTAATCGATATTGTTGGGTTTATCCTCTAGCTTGTCGATCCGATGTGCTTGCAATTTTTATTGCCTTTAAGTCCAAAGTAGAGAATCTACTAGACCGAAAGATCAAAACACTACAATCAGATAATGGGGGAGAGTTTATTAAACTCAAATCTTTCTTAAATTCCCACGGCATCAATCAACGATTTTCTTGTCCACACACTCCCCAACAAAATGGTCTTGCAGAGCGTCGTCATAAGCACATTATAGAAATTGGCCTTGCCTTTATGTCTAGTGCATCCATTCCTCTCATCCATTGGGATGATGCATTTGCTACATCGACATACTTGGTGAATCGACTTCCCACACCAGTCCTACATAATAAGTCACCAATAGAGGTACTTTTTGGTACAAAACCAGATTTCCTCTTTCTCAAGACCTTTGGATATGAATGCTTTCCTTATCTCCGTCCCTATAATTGTCACAAACTACAGCCTCGCTCTCTTTCTTGTGTTTTTCTTGGATACAGTTCCACACAAAAAGGGTACAAGTGTCTCCATATTCCAACAAATCACATATATGTATCACGACACGTTGCGTTAAATGAAGATTCTTTTCTTTTTGCGAATGCGCTTATGCCTAAACCTACAGGATCCAAAAACAACCATATAAATATTCCTTCATCAATTCCAAATCCAAACATTACTACATTCCATCAATACCCCCACCACTCCCTATTACCATAACCAATCCCCCCGAAATGGCCGATCTCTTTGCACCCAACCCATCCCATCCTATTGCTTCGCAAGTTGTTACCATACCTACAACAAGCACACCACCTGTTACCCAGAACCCATCAACCAATACCAATCACCCAATGGTTACCCGGTCCAAAAATGGTGTTTTCAAACCAAAAGCCTATACTGCAACCAAACACCCACTTCCACCTGAAGATATAATCGAACCCACTTGTTTTTCATAAGCCCATATCAATCCAAGTTGGAGAAAGGCAATGGACAATGAAGTTAATGCCCTTCTCAGTAATGGGACTTGGACATTAGTACCTCCATTTAATCGGATGAATATTATTGGTTGCAAATGGATATTCAAGTTGAAAAATAAAGCGGATGGTTCAATCGATCGCTACAAGGCACGTCTAATAGCAAAGGGGTTCAACCAACGTGAAGGAATTGACTATGGAGAAACATTTAGCCCAGTGGTCAAACCATGTACCATTCGGACCGTCCTCAGCATTGCCATCTCCAATGGTCGGGCACTCCATCAGTTAGATGTACAAAATGCTTTCTTGCATGGAATTCTTGAGGAAGAGGTGTATATGAAGCAACCTCCCAGTTTTGTTGACAATGGGTTCCCAAATCATGTTTGTCAACTTCACAAATCAATTTATGGTCTCAAGCAAGCACCACGGGCATGGTACAATAGGCTAAGCTCATTCCTCACTCAATCTGATTTTGTGGGATCGAAGGCAGACACATCGCTCTTTATTAAGCAAACACCCACATTCGCCATTTACATGCTAATCTATGTGGATGACATTATTATAACAGATACTATAGCTGGTTGCATTCAGGAAATCATTCGTCAACTACATTCACAGTTTGCTATCAAGGATCATGGTACACTACATTACTTTCTTGGTCTCAAAGAACAAAGAGGCCGAAATGGACTATACTTATCCCAACGGAAGTACACGGTGGGTCTCTTAAGGAAAAGTAAAATGGATGGAGTTAAATCCATTCATACTCCTATGTGCAGTCAAGAAAAGCTTTCCAAGAATTCAGGTACACCTTTTCATGATATAACACTATATCGGAGTGTGGTTGGTGCACTTCAATACCTTACATTGACTCGCCCGGATATTGCTTTTTCCGTCAACAAAGTGTGCCAGTACATGCAACAACCGTCAGATGAACATTGGAATGTAGTCAAACGCATTCTACGTTATCTTAAAAGTGCACTTTCCCATGGGATTCATCTAAAGCCGTCTACATCGTCAACGTTGAGCACTTTTTCAGATTCTGATTGGGCGGGTTGCACAGATGATCGTCGATCGACTAGTGGTTATTATATTTTTCTCGGGCCCAATCTCATCTCTTGGAGTGCTAGAAAATATAAAACAGTATCACGATCTAGCACCGAAGTTGAATACAGAGGTGTCGCAATTGCAACTACTGAAATCATATGGATTCAATCACTTCTTCGTGAACTAGGTATCGTACCTCCATCCTCACCTATTCTATGGTGTGATAATCTTGGGGCTACGTATTTAACAGTCAATTCGGTCTTCCATGCCCATACAAAACACATTGAAATTGATTTTCACTTTGTTCGTGAACAAGTTGCAAGAAGAAATCTGGATGTTCGATTTATTTCCTCTCAAGATCAAATAGCAGACATTTTTACCAAAGGGGTCGGGTCATTATGTTTTGCCACACTAAGAGACAAGTTGATCGTCAAGGAAGAACCGCTCAACTTGAGGGGACGTATTGAAGCATCAACAGAGTTACCACAATTGAAGGCCAAGATTCCTTCTTAATAGGAAGTCTTGGTCATCTAGTTTCCATTTGAATTTGAATTTTGAAATGCTTGTAAGTTGCAACAGCAACAAATTGGTTGCTAAATGTTAGCAACCAATTCTATCCTCTCCTTCATGAGAGGAAATAGTTTTAAAAGAATTGTTATATAATACAACCTCTACCCAATCAAGGGGTATGGTTGATTGCATAAAAATCTTCTTATCTTACAGTCCTGTCCAAACTTTTAGCAATTGAGTCAAAATCACTCAAGCTTGCCCCCCCACCCCATCTCTCAAATTCTCTTCCCTGATGACTATCTTATTTTGTGCAGAACAAACCTTGTAGAGACTCATAATTTAAGGATGCCTTGGACTCTTTCTGTCTAGCTTGGGGACATGAGATACATTTTGAAAAATCAGGGATTTTGTTGCCCAATAGTAGAATGTGGATTTGATCAGTTCTTTTTTCCAACCTGAGGTGGCCTCCAAAATCATCAAAATATCCATCAGTCTTTCTCCCATCTCCTGATAGGATTTTTGGGCCCTCCATCCAAAAGAAAGTTTTCCACCAAGTCAGCTTATAATTCCCTTCACCTTGTGCCCCAGATTGGCCAATTTCAAAGCATCCCATTCCCCAATCGCTACGGCATTCTATATGGGATCTTAACATTCCATACCAAGGCCAACTTTTCATGTAGAAATTCATCGGAGATCTGTTGCCGACGCGAAGTAACACCACCACCAGATTCATGACATTTTGCATGAATGTCCTAGATCTAGATGTAGTTTCACTAATGATCGAAGATAGCATCCATGTCCTATTTCATTATACTAATAGTGCTAGGATTTGGTTTGCATCCTCCTTATCGCTCAGAAGCCTAAACTTGTGCCAAGAAGAAGTGGGTCCATGATTACTCCTGTTGTTCAAACATGAAAAAACAAGGGACGAGGCCCACAAGATCTTGATTGCTTTTGTTTGTACTATCTTGTGGAGACTTTGGTACCTCAAAAAATGATGTTATATATCAAAACCACCTTGATATCCTAAAAACAACGGATAATTATATCCTGGCCGTTGAACTTCCTCCCCCTAAAGTGACTTTGACTCCTCACTGGAAACCACCTCAACCGGGTTGGCTTAAGATGAACACGAATGCTTCGTCGGATCAAGGTCGAAACAGATTCAATAGCTTATCTGATCACGATTCCCACACACAAACCAAAGTTAAGGATGGGATCACCGGGTGACCCGATCAATTGACAGTCCTAGACGAGAAGATGATCATTCAAGAAAATTCCTCTCTTAACCTACGCCAAAGTGCCAAACACACCCTTATTGGACATTCACATTCCAAAAGGATCAAGCATGAAACTTGCTCTACACATGGTTGTAGGCCCATTTGAACAGATGGATTCGGTACCCGAACCACTTACCTATTGGATTAGTCTTTTTGCCCGAGTTGGGCTCATTCTGGCTCATCATGAGCTTTGGTCATTATGGTCCAAAGCCCAATCAGGGCCCATTAGGTCAGAGTGTTTCACCCGTGTACAATAAATGAGACGCTCAAGCTTCCTCGCGCCTCCTCTCGGCTATTTTCGCTGTTAAAGCTCTTCGGTTTTGATCTTTCTTCATCTTCTGAGCACAGAGCTTCAACAAAATCAACAATGGCCGTCGGGTTAGGATTTATTCCACGCTCTCTTCCTTCTCTTTTCGTTTTTCATCCTCTCAGTCTCTGTGATCGATTTCAGTGACTCATTTTATCGTTTGTCTGCAGGAAGAACAAGAGGATTTCCAAGGGGAAAAAGGGCGGGAAGAAGAAGGCGTACGTTAGATTAGATTTATGCTGTGTTCCTGTTCGATTTGATGTCTTTGTAAATGATTTTGATTTCTTTTGGTTGTTAATGGCGATTTGCAGAGTCGATCCCTTCGCTAAGAAAGACTGGTATGATATCAAGGCGCCATCGATCTTTAACGTACGAACGGTTGGGAAAACCTTAGTATCGAGGACGCAGGGTACCAAGGTTAGGGTTTCATTCTTCGTTGCAATTTCTTTAACTTTCCGAGTAGTTTATGTTTTTGATCTTGTTAGATTTGCTACTTTGTTAAGAATTCGAATCCGAATTGTGTAAAAGGAATCGATATCGTTAACTGCTGAAAATCCGAACACTGGACAAGTTCACAGGTGGATTTCTTTTCTTCAGATTCATCAATCTTATATGACTGGAAATTTGCGAAATTATGTTAATCTCACTGATTGGTATCAGGCTTTTTTTCAACCAAACTCTTCTGTTGTTCATCTCAACTCACCCTTTTCGTTGTTGATCCGAAAGTTCTCCTTCAGTGAGGATGGGTAGTCATTTTTTATTTCTGGTTGATGGGTTTTTTGGTTGTTTAGGTTTCAGGAACTGTTGTTATTGTTTTCTTGATCAATGCAAAACTTGGTGATACTTAACGTCTGAAGTCCGATTTGAGCAAGTCTGAATCGAGCACGAAAACCTTTAGTTCTATGGAAGAACCACTTTGTTCTTTCCTAGGGTATCAGCAATTGAGTTAGCTCTACATGCAAAGCCTAAATAAAAGAACTTTGTCAAAGCAGGTCTCACAAACATATCCTTGGTGTGTGAAGATGGCTTCACTTGCTTTTCGTAGTATAGATTCGGGACCATTAAGAATGTTCTATCTAAACTCCTTTCAGTAAGAAGAGATCTCACGGATGGATGGTAGATGCGTGGGCATGGATATGTGGGTTCATGCTTGTCTTGCCTGGCTGAACGAGATGTCAGGACATTCATTTTATTTAGTTGATCTGATTGACTAATACAAATGGGAGAATGAGATAGTTTTAGGGCCTGAGGGTTTAGAAATGACTGCCTATTGATTAAGAGGATAATGACCATTTCAACCTTCATGGGGCTCTTTCGCACCTCATGTTGCAGTTGATCTCCTGGACCCAAGGCATTGGTAGAAGCCTTGTTAAGCATTAAGACTTGTGGGCCTAGAGGTTTATCCATCCCCTTGTCGCAAAAGCACAAGAACTTTCCCTTGGAAACATTGTAGGGTTTGGGTTTTGGGTTCTATAATATGTGAGGCTAGGAGTGCATTTTGAAGGGTCACATAATTGTGTTCCTGCTCCATTTCCAATCTTCAGTACCTGAGAGCACTGGAGTTCTCTTTTTCCCTTTTATGCATTTTTTGAAGAGAAACTGTGGTTTCACTATAATTGTGACATGCCTTGCAAAAATCTTGGATTTACAATATTGCATTGCCCAGTGTGCTGCCTATCTGTGACATCTTTTGGGACCTAATGTGCTTTGTGTTGTTTTGGTTCTTTGAATCATCTCTGAAGGTTTTTTCCTTGAGTTACCATATAAAAACTTTTGCACAGTTTGTATCATGATTGCCCTGTCATTACTTCTCTCATATAGTTCTGTGGTTGCTAGAGTAGATCCTAATTCATTATGGTAGTTTTTTTCCAGATTGCATCCGAGGGCCTTAAGCACAGAGTATTTGAGGTTTGTCTGGCCGACCTTCAGAATGATGAGGACCAGTCCTACAGAAAGATCCGGCTCCGTGCTGAGGATGTCCAAGGACGGAATGTCCTCACAAACTTCTGGGTATGTACGTTGGGATTTTAGTTTTGTTTGATTCAGTATTTTGCCTGTCTATATTCCATGTCATTTTCTTCCACTCATTTCTTCCAGGGCATGGATTTCACAACGGACAAGCTTCGATCACTTGTCCGCAAGTGGCAGACATTGATAGAGGCCCATGTTGATGTGAAGACAACAGATAATTACGGCCTTCGGATGTTCTGTATCGGTTTCACAAAGAGACGCCCTAATCAGGTCAAGCGAACTTGTTATGCCCAGTCTAGCCAGATCAGACAGGTAAGGTCCAACTCATTCAATTTTTTTTTTTTGCTTCATTCTGCACTTTAATCGTGTAAAATCAACGATGTTTTGTCATTTTACTTTTCAGATCCGCCGGAAAATGAGAGAGATAATGGTGAACCAAGCTTCATCCTGCGACCTAAAGGAGTTGGTGCAGAAGTTCATTCCGGAGGTCATTGGGAAAGAGATAGAGAAGGCAACCTCAAGCATCTACCCACTTCAGAATGTGTTTATCCGCAAAGTAAAGATCTTGAAGGCTCCTAAATTTGACCTTGGGAAGCTCATGGAGGTAAGGATGGACTCCTGCAACTCTCCTTTAACTCAGATTCTTTTCCATGCTTTCATGGAGAACCTGCTTAGTTTCTGCCTCTTCTTTCTTTTCGTTGCAAAACATTTTACAAGTATAATTATTCTATGTTGATACTGAAACCAGTAGAAGTCCTTGTTGTAGCACATCTTGAATCAGTTGTGCTGGCTATTGTTTTCGCAGGTCCATGGTGATTACTCTGAGGATGTTGGTGTGAAGGTGGACAGACCGGCAGAGGATGCCCCCGTGGAAGTTGAAACTGAAGTTGTTGGTGCCTGAAAATGAGGTTATATTTTATTATTTCAAGTTTGTGTCCAAGAAACTGCAGGTGTCTCTCTTTTTAACTGCAACCACATTCACCGCCTGCCTTTCATCGGCAGGATGGGTTCATGTAGACCTAGCAATTTTGGTAGTAGACGTAATAATCATTCAGTCCATGTTTATTTTTCTCTTTTTAATGAAGATTGGCACTATAAAATGTGATTTGAATGTTCATATATGAGCATGTAACAGGATTGTTGGCAGTGAATCAATTTATTGATTTACTAGATCCTTCAGTGTTTTCTTTTGGGACTAATCGCATACCTGCAGTATATTCTTATCTTATGGGTGTTTTAGGTGGGCATTTATGAATATGTGCCTGATTGGATGATTTATATGTAGATGTTTGAACAGGTGTCAAACAAGGCGGTGTAGTTCATGCTAGCACTCTTTTATTATATTATATTGTAAGGGGCATTATGTCCTCAATCCGCTGGGGTCATACTTGACCTTTTATTGGTGAACATCTACCAAGGGGGATATGAACCAGACAAGGTAGTTATGGTGATGTCTAGTCTAGTGCTGCTAAGTCCATGGATTAAATGAGAACACCCCAAACCCATTATGTTATGTAGAAAATAATGCCCAAAACCAGGAATGATGGTGGTCATTTTGTTAGTTAACTGTTATGGAGGTTATTTTGAAAAAAAAGAAGAAAATTTTGACCTATGTTTGTCTCAGATGTGACGAACGGACATAACTGTAATGTTGAAGTGTATGTTATAATGATATAAAGGACCATTTACGACCTTGGTTAAGCCTACTGAGGGGATGCTTATACATAAGAAGTCTACTAAGGTCCTGTAAATGAAGTCTGCATCGAAAAAAATTGCCCCGTTACTGAGAAAAGTTGGCATACAGTGAATCTAAACTGCATAGTTATTATTAATTGACTGCTTATGATATGTAATTAAATAAATCAATCAAGAGAACTGCAAGCAAGGGTACAAAGGGTTATAACAATTCTAATAACTTTCATGGACATTATGTTAGGCAGCAGTGACAGCGTTCCCCATCACTATTATACATCTTAACATAATGGAGTGTCAATTATCTGCTCCCTTATGTCCAGTAACACAAGACATCTTTCCTTGATACAGATCTCCTATCTTTTTTGTAATATATTTCTCTTTTTAAAAGAAATCCCAAGATTCTGTCAACCTGCTAACATCTTGGTGTCAATTCATAATTTGAATCTGATTGTTCAAAATGAATCTTCTTTATTTATTTTTTTAGAGTTTTTATTCTTGATGTTTGTAGTCCTGGTCCTACACTAGTTAGTAATTTCCCATTTAATACTTGTATTTGATGTATTTTTAACAGAATATATTATACTTCCCTATTATTTAAAGATTCAGTAAAATACATATATACTAGTAATGAAAGCTCGTGTTAAAGCACGGGTAGAAATAAAAAATACAAACCAACAACAATTAATTTTTATATCTACATCTAATTGTAGTAGGAAATAATACAGAAAAATTGCTTAACTATTCCCTTTCCTTTCATCCTCTCTAAACATGATAAGAAAATGAAAAAAATTGCTAACACCAAAAGAAAATAAAAAATAAATTTTTATAATCTTCATTTTTACATTCAAGCATCGCACAACAGCATATCCACTATGTCCATAATAGTGATGACCCTTTCATCAATTCTCTTCATCTTCATATTATTTTTATTCACAATCATCTCTTCGTTATCTTCAACAACATCCCCTTAGCTTGTAAAACATGATAAGAAAATATTAAAAAAAGGCTAACAATATTGGAAGAAAATAAAAAAAAATTTTATAATCTTCATTTTTACTTTCAAAGATTTTTACAATCCTAAAAAATTGAAACCCTACAAATAAACAAACAATCATTCTAGAGTCTAAACATAAACATGAATGTAAATAATTGAATAACAATTTTTTTAGAGGCCCAAATCAAGTATTCAACAGAGACGACTCATTGTAGGAAAAAAAAAGTTTTAGAAGAGATGGTAAAATATCGAACCATATTGGCTTTTCTCCTGCTTTTGTGTCTTCGTTATTTGAAGAAGCTCGATCGGTGAGAGAAAATGTGAGAACCCTGCCTAAACCCTAATATTTATATATGATCGAATTAATGGCTAATTAAATGGATATTTATTTATTAACGAAATATGGAGAGACATTAGATATCAATAATGGAAGTGATGTTAATGGGAAAAACGTTTCAATTGAAACAAAAATAGAATGTTGTGAAAATTGAAGGAAGAAGATGGAAAGCCATTAGAATACCATAATGAAAGCGGTGGTAATGGGATAAACGTTTTGATTTAAACATAAATAGAAGGTTGTGAATGTTATGTTTTGAAAAATAAAAGGGTGTTGGAACACGTTGAGAAAGACGAATTTAAGAATGAAAGAGAGAATTAAGGAATAAATAATTGAGATTTTAAAGAAAAATAAATTGAGTTGGTTAGAAAGTCTAAAAAGTCTTTAATGTTTGAGGTGCATTACTTAAAGTGTCAAGGGGTGTTTTTGGAAAAGACAAAAAAGATAGGGTAAAGTCAAGTGGATGAGAGAGGAAAGAGAATTTTAAGTTGTTGACATGGCACTCTGCATGAGGAGAGTGCCACGTCAACTTGATGTGGAGGAGAGAGAACGACGCTGCTCGCTTCTCTGCTATAGTATAGATATATAGATTAGGAGGAACTGTAATATTTCTTTATTAAATGTGTATTATATAGAAATTAATCCTGATCTATCAAATAATCATTTGGCAAATTTTGGATACCCCTTCGATTTATCTTATCACCCCCCCTTTCTCTTGTCTCCCCAAACCATTTTTTGACATTTTCTTATTGCCCCTCTGGCCCATCGAAATCTCTTATCACCCCCCCTCCAATGTGAAAAACGAAATTGAAGGTCTGGGGTTTTTCACCTCTTAACCCTAACCACAGGGGTTCGGCTAAGTCCGAAAGGGGATTTCGTCTTCTCTTTCCCCTCTCATCTTCTTCTCCCTGCTGTTAATGTTAACGTATTGTGCGCCCTTTTTGCTTCTCCCTCCTGTTGACACTGCCCGTCATCTCCAGTCAGAAGAAGATTTCGGGAGCATACTCTTACCCGACGACTGGTACTTATTACACATCAATGTGACAACAAGAGGACCCCCCCTACCATGTTGAAGTGGTCCATGTCTGTAAGAGACCACCAGAAACACTAGTAAACTTGATGATTGCAAAACATCAATTATTCGGCTTGTTAAGTCTGAACAAAACTTCACTGTTCGGACTTAGCCAGCTGAACAGTGGGAATTTGTTCGGTCCTAGCATGACCAAACACACCTTAATTTTTTATGGGGGAAGATAAGAGAAAACATAGGTGATATAAATGTCATTTTATTTATAGTTTTAGTGGGGGATAACAAGAGAAATTGATGGGGCAACCAAAATTTGCCTAATCATTTTTAGGCTGTGAAAAATACCAATAATAAACCATTGTTTTTTAAAAACAAATAATTTATATTTTATTTTATTCTTTGCCGAATTTATAAACGAAATTTGATTGACATATCTGAATTATACTCGGAACTTTTCTCATATCGCATTTTGCCCTATGCTGAATTCCTAACTAGGGTCCTGACCTGGACTAATTACGTTTTTATTCCTTTTTAAGTCTTAAGGGTTGTTTTGAGAAACCCTAGAACACAATTGGCCCTATATTTCAATTTGCCCCAACAGTGTGTTGATTTGCCATGGCCATCTTCGCGCCTCATAATTCATGCCATTTGCAAAACAGCCACAAAACTGTATTGGCACCAACCTGGCAAAAATCTGATTTTTTTCCTTGTCAATATTTCAGCCTATCTCGTTTGGTGATACCAACTCCCCGCCAGCCCAAACTGGCTCTTACTGTTTTAAAACTACTGCTATATAGATCAATCGAGGAAAACCAAAAAAAAAAAAAAGTAACTCGGATGGCTTCTGTGCTGGTTTCTTTGCAGTGGAACATACAATTTTGGAAACGGGGGAAATTTCTCGTCCATCATTCTTCACTGGAATGGTATCCCAAGAGAAAATTACTAAGAGCCAATATTTCTAATAAACTGCATGGGTCAGGCCTCATACCAAGTTGGTGAAATGCAATGGACAGACCTCAGGAGAAGTGGTAACCAGATCAATAGAGATGGATTGAAGCCACTATTGGACATTCTGCAGTATGGATGTAGTGGCCGAAGAAGCTACTGCCTCTGACTTCTAATAATCATTATAAATCTGTGTGGAACAAGTGTTTCAGATGACACGGACGACACTTTTGATCTCGTAGCACTGGGGGATATAGCCACAGACAAATCAGCCCCTGATAATAATGATGGGGAATTGTACGGTGATAAGTTGCACGATGCAGAAATGTTCCATAGACATGGTGGGTGGAAACCCCAATCCTAATGGAAATCAACCCGACATTGATAGTGGCATTGAATCTTACATTTTATTTTTTTTTCGTTTCTCCATGATATTAATAGTGAAACAGACGATTATTGGGCAAATTGGAAAATCCCATTGACAATTTGCCATCCAGATTATCAGCTGGTTATGTCAAGAGAAACTCAAGAGCTCTCCTACGTGGCAACTTACTGAGGCGACACTCAACTTTCTGACCAGCCAGGTTGATGATTCTAGTGGGTTTGAGCTACCCTCAGCTTATGAGACACTTGAAGCATGGAGGGAAAATTGACTTGAATCATTTCAAGATGCTTCCACTAGCATAAAACACAACTTGAACCTCAAGCCAGAGGAAAAAGAATCTGAAAGGTCTTAACAATATTTATGGAAGAAACACTCTTAATGCATCAGAGAAGGAACATAACAATGCAACTTACAACTTTGTCTCCCATGGTTCTGATGGGAAATAATTTACAGAGTAAGCTTTGCCATCTGATACGGGACAAAAGATTATTGCTTTATAACAATTACAGGCAGAGTAGGCAGGGTAACCATTTAGTTATTTTGTCTGAGCTCCAGATACCTCTTATTGTGTACTCCTCGAAAGTTGGAACAAGAGGGAATGTTGATGCACGTGTTATTACTGGATCCATTCATATATCCTGAACAAGAGTGAGCAAATATAGTAATGTGAGAAAGTTTAATCCTCAAATACACAATGAAAGTTACATATATAAGTATGATATAGGATTTGCATTCCAACAGTTATAAAAAGAAAAGATTGCTGCTTAGGCCAAAAATATTGAGACCTTTTCCATTCCAACAGTTACAAAAAGAAAGATCGCTGCATATGTTTGGTTTGAATATCAGGAAACAACGTCCATTTATGGACACCATTCTGGTTCTAAAATAGCTTGCTGCATATGTTGCAACTCTTCAAGGGAATGGACATAATGGATATACACACATCCCTCTAAGGCCGTAACAGATATTTGCATTCCATGTGACGTGTGAAACAAAAAATTTCTTTGTTCCAATATCTGAACCATCTGGAATCTGGTAAAAATCCCTCACATTGAATGTGATCTTATCCTAACATGTACTGCTGTTAAGAATCCGTAAGCTTTTGAACATTTACATCCTCCAAAGACCCAGTAGAGAGCAGTCTTGACTAAAAATTTCACAGAGATCCACTCGATCTAACTCTGGAAATGAATCTGTCACTGGATCTTGTCTCTGTACAAGCTTATATCCAGGTGGGCCTAGCAATGGAGTTTCCCGGGTAAACAAACAAGAACATTGAGCTCTGACCGACCAAGAGAAGCTTCTGTTGATCCCGTAGATTACGACCTTGAACTAGTCCACTGCCAGCACCAGGCTAGGCTCGACTTGAACCACCGGGCTTACCCATATTTTTAGTAGATCATGCCTCCGTAGTTTTTGGTATTTAAGCCTTCCATTTATCTGCAACTTCTGAAACGGATGAGACTTTTCCCTCTCAAACTGGACTAGAATCAAGGAGGGTCGGCCCGGCCTGTGATCATAGTCTGATAGCTATTCCTGCCCCAACTTAACCAATGGGGGTCCGGTAGTGTGGGGTAAGAATGAACAGAAGGAAACTAAGCAATCTCTCTTTGAAACCAGATGCCCGGAGATGTTTGATTTGTAGGGCGGAGAAGAGGGCCGGACAACCAAGCCATAAGTTCTTCCATTACGGCTATACTCTGAAATGCCTTCCTAACCTGCCTCCCCATACATTTCCCATTTCTCTTTCTTCTTAGTTGTAGCTTTGGAGATGTTGAAATAGTATGTTCTATTTTAGTGTAGGTTTGTCTTTCTAATCATTCCTTTGATGTTCCTTTATCAGTTACCACCATCAATTGTGGTTACGACGGTCGTTTTTCTAATTAATCGTATTAAAATTGAATATATAATAGCAAGTAGTGAATCAACCAACATCACAAACCTAAACTCTTTTCATTGACATTTATAAAACTCAATTGCAAATAGCAATCAATATAACTACTTCTTCCATAAAGAAGCACTTGGTACTGAATGATGCTATTATGGATGGATAGGTTATTGAAGCCCTGATAACCATGGAATGTACGACTGGTATGTTTTTTTTTTTTTTTTATCTATATGCCATCCAAGAGGTGGCCAATCGAATGGTCCACGAAGTTGGTGGGCCAAGTGTACCAAATGAGATGGTTGGTTGTATAATGATTATGAGACATCCGGCTGGATAATATATCTTCTCCAACAAATATTGGAGTCCAAGTTAAAAATTATATCTGCATAATGAAACATCAAGAAATATTGCAACTTCGACAAAAAAAATAGTTAATTGAACCTTACAAAGTCAAAATTTAATGCACTTACAACAAATAGTAATGGTTGAACATCCAAAAAGCTAATCGTCATCCCATCTGCCACTGCGTCCACATCACAAACCAACAAAAGACTCAAACTCATGTATTATTCTCTAATTCATAATCTAGTACGGTGAAATATTTAATAGCCCATGTACAAATATAATACAGTAGTACAGAGGTTCCAATCAGTTGGATTGGGAGACCATGCTTTGTAAAAAAGTGAATGACATTTGGCCTACCCATCCAACTTATTGGAACTCAGATACTATAATATTAATTTAGTACTTCGCTATCTTTCATTGATAGTTTGATACAGGTACAGGTGTCAAGAGCCCAACACTGGTGTGGAGTGTCCAGTTCAGCGAACCTTGAAGTAGGATTTATAGACTCGATAGTATACTTTAAATGATGTAAAACAAAGTAATTTTTTTTATAAATTACCGAGGATGATAATGGATAATGAGATAGGATATCATATGATTCGTATTATTATAGACAAGATAATACATATATTTAGTGTTATATTTGTTGCATAGAAAACTTCATTTTAAAAAGTAAAACTCATAATCCATTGAAAGTGTTTACTGGTATCATGCATGTAAGGAAAAACAAAATAGAATTTGGAAGTATTGCACCAAAATCTGTATCATGCCGGACTCAACACAAGTACTTCACCTGTTTAGTAAAATCCATGCAACATAGGTACTGGAGCTATTGCATTAATGTCTGTCTTTCATTTATTGGAAGCATTCAAACCAAGCAAAGGAAATAGATATGTCCATCAGTAATACCTTAAGAACCGGTTCACTATTGTTAGACCCAGCAGATTGCTTTGCAATTGCTGCTTGATGTGCACGAGCAGCTCTTCCTGCAGCCGACTTCTCAAATTGTTCTTGTCTGCAGTTTGCATCATATTACAAACAATAAAAAAAATTCAGATATAGCAATCGGTAGGGCGGTCTAAATCAATAACAGTTGAAACTATATGTCAATGGAAGTGGCATATCCTCCATGGGAGTTCGTAAGGACACTTTAAAATGCAGTAAAAAGCACACATAATTAAGCTAATATAGCTGATGGGAGCACCACCATATGATCAACCCTGAAACTGAGGTGGGTTTGAACCAACCAACAAGTGGGTTGCACCAAAATCTAACCTATAGTATCTTCTATGGATCATTTTCCTTTTTTTTTTTGACAGCCAAAACGAACATGATTGATCAGATGGTTAGGATCACAGATCATTCAATATTTTGAGTCAAGATATCTCCTTGGTGAGACTTAGAGAAATCTGGGTCCCAGCCCACACCTCCAACTATCACTGAGAACAAAAGTTATGCATCTGTCATCGATTGGAGCATGTCGCACGAGTATAGCAGCGCAAGAAAGGACGAATTCTTCCCATACTCTGCTATTCGGAGCTAGCTCTGTAATAGTTATACACTGAGTTGATGCGGGTAGCATTCGTAACTTAATTTTCTACAGAAAATTGTATTTTATTTTTATTTTGTTAATTGCTCTTTCTTCCTCGCTAATTTGGAAAAAATCTAGTAATTGGAGAGCATTCATTGTTGATCCAGAAAGAACAGAATTCGAACTCTGATTCCAAACGTATTGTAGCCTTGTAGGTGTCTAACAACAGTTTCAATCATAACAATTGATTCGGATATTGACTAGAACCGCAGAAGATGGAGATAAAGAAAATCCAATCAAGGGGGAATTGGAGTTAGATTAGATTACCTTCTCTGTGCGGCTTCGGCCGCTTTCGCTCGAGCTTCTTCGGAGGCCAACCGTTCTTCCTCTCTTCTTTCCTCCTTGGCGCCCCCAAAGCAGGACAAGCAAAACCCCATTCTCTCTCTCTCTCTCTCTCTCTCTCTCTCTCTCAGTTTTTTCCTTCTCTTTTGATTTTGGCTTCCCTTAGATTCAGAATAAATCTTTGATGACGGACGTCTTTGATGATGGAATCTGACAGACGTCCATATGGGTACATGGCACACTCTTAGAGATCACTAACCGTATTGATGTTTGGCCCATCCCTAGGTGGACCTACAGACCAAAACGCATCCTGTTTGGTGACTTATAACCGTTGGATCCAAGTAACCAAATAATGCTCGAATCCAACGGTTAATAATCAACCATTGATGCTCAAATCCAACTGCTGTAAATCACCAATCAGGTTGGTTTTTTGGTCCGTACGTACACTTGGGATGGGACAAATATCCACGTGGCTCATACGGACGTCCGTGAGCGTGAACGTCCGTCATGAAAGAGTTATTCAAGGCTTCGAGCTTGTTGTGAGTGATGACTGAGTTAACCTTCGATGACACCTGCAGTCAGCGACGCCGCTGACCGCAACCATTATGATTCACGTGGCACATTCTTAAGAGGACACTGAGTCACTGACCGTATAGATGTTTGGCTAATCACTGGGTGGACGGTGGACCTACAAACCAAAAATAAATCAACCCATGAAAATAACTGCAATCCAACGCTTAGAAATCACCGATCAGGTTTTTTTTGGTTTGTAGGTCCACCTAGTGATTAGCCAAACATCCATACGGTTAGTGTCCTCTTAAGATTGTGCTACGTGGCTCATATTGGCTACAGTCAGCGTCGTCACTGACTGCAGGTGTCATCGAAGGTTACTCGTTAGTGATTACCTACCTGCCTAGCCTCCATTCTCCATCATGGAAATGCTACTGACGTTCACAAAACTACCATACTAAATTGCTCTCACAAGATCAATAATCACGATATTATCAAGACCGTTGTTAGCAGAAAGATTTCATTAAATAGGAATTGTTGGGCCCACTGAATCTTGAATGATTGGCCCACCATTTTATGCGTTCAGGCTGATTGGTCTGCACGTTTCAGGTCTGGATATGAGTCACGTGGCACATTCATAGAGACAACTGAGTGTATGGATATTTGGCCCATCCCTAGGTGAACCTACGTACCAAATTCTACCTGATTAGTGATTTCTATCCACTGATTAGAGTCTTTTTCATGGTTTATTTTCACCATGGATTTCAAGCATTATCTAGGGAATTAAGATCCAAAGCTAAGAAATCACTAATCAGGCGAACTTTTGGTATGTAGGTTCACCTAGAGATGGGCCAACATCCATACGGTCAGTGTCCACTAAGAGTATTCCACGTGGCCTGTGATTTTCATTGTGACAGAAGCATCTGTCAGAACTGTGATAGAAGTTTTACTCGAAGAGTACCGCCTTCAATTCATTCCTTGGTCTCTTTTGGGCTGAAGGAAGCTGAAGCAGCGTGAGAGAGCGAGAGAGAGAGAGATGAGCATACAACCATTAAAGTCTCTCCCGCCAACAGAAACCCTAGAAATAGAGAACGGCCTATCTCTCGTTCCTCGCGTGAAGCTTCTTCTTACAATCTACCGCTCCGATGCCTCAGTGAAGCCCATCGACGAGTGGCAACTCAAACGCTCTCTTCTCGACTTCCTTAAGAATTCGCTTTCCGTCTCCCACGTCGTTCCAGAAGAAGATCTCGACATCCGCGGGTTCAAAGATCTCAAGAAACGCAAGCGTGAAGATCCTGTCGCCTCAGGTACTCTTCACATCCGAGATCTAGGGTTTCTCAGTAAGAACAAATATAGCAAGAAGAAGGAGAACTTGATCGATGATAATGAGGGAGAAGAAGAGGCGAAGATTTTGGAGAAGAAATTCTTTGAGTGGAGAAATTCCTTCGTAAAACGGTTAGACGGGATCGAATTGAATCTCGAAGGGGTGAAGTTCAGACTTACTGCTGTTCTTCCTTCATCTGATGATTTTGAAGGGTTGAAGAAATCATGGGAGGAATTTTACGCGTTCAACAATCGGGGTATAATTTTAAGATTTGTAGCGTAGTGTTTTGATTTATTTATGATGGATTTGGGCACTGGGATTGGTAGTTTAATAAGGTGGTTTGTTTTTCAACAGGATATTATTCAAGGGGCGGGAGGCAACAGCCCGACACACTTGTTTTGAGTGGTGTTCCATCGCGATGGTTTGCGGAACCAAGAGTTTCATCCAAGCCTTCTATGCTGGTCACGCATACCATTTTCTCTGTATTTGGAAAGATAAGGTACGGGAGAAGTTTCCCTTTTTTTTTATAAGTGTAAACTATATTGAAGGCATGAAAGCCAAAAGAAAAAACAAAAGCAGCCAAAGAGGTCGAGATGACCGACTAAGGACAAAAAGAAAAACGAAGGAAGGGACTATTTGTTATTCTCTCTGTTTAATATATAATTGCTGAAGCAATATCTGTTGAGGAGTACCTAATTAAAGAGTTTCCGCACTAGTTGTAGCAAATTTTCTCAATTGAAAACGAGAGCTTACTTTCTTGAGACTTTCTCAAGGGACCGTCAACTTAGTTCATTATGGAGTCGTTTCAGATTTTGATCATGTCTAGAGCATAAAAATCTTCGATAGGGGATTTGAAAGGACTACAGACTTGGAAATCTCATAATTGTAAAAGGCACAAATACGTACAAAAACAATTTTCTAGTCTCTTTAGTTGAATGAACTCATTTGTATGTGCAATGTTCATAAAAAAAGAACTCATGGATTTTATTTTTGTTTATACTTATTCATTCGTCGATCTAATTCCAATGGGGTATATTATTTGTATATTACTTAGTGTTTATTGATGAGACTAGGTATTAAATTCAAATCTATATTTATAGAGGGATACCTTAATGTCCTAGGGATTTAAATTAAGTTAGACCAAGACAGTTTATGGAGTGCAACTTTAATAAAGGCACACAAATAGATGAGGTATTAGTTAGGGTCAATGGGCAGGAGATGCCCCAAAACAACCATTTTTTTTCAATTTATCTTGGTTCAAGTATCCATAAACAGGGAGTAAAGTAATGTTGGCCATAAAATTACAGCGCGGTAGCTAAAGTGAAGATGCATTTCCAAGGTCAATGTGACGAAGCAACTGATTAAAACCAATGGGAAAACTTTACAAGATAACAGTAAGAACGGTCATGCTTTATGGAACATAATGTTGGTTAAAAAATAAACACATGTTCATAGAATAAGAGTAGACGATATAAAGATGTTGATTTGGCTGAGTGGAAAGACTAGGAAGGACAACATTAGAAATGAGTACATCCGAGGGAATCTAAGACTTGCCCTAGTAGGGGACAAATAAATAACATTCAAAGGCACTGGTAGACCGAGTCATGGAAAGGTACTCCATTTTCTCCAAGAACACCCAAACTAAGACAAAAAGATGAAGTAGACATCTCAACAACTCCGCAGCAAAGGAACAATGAAGATCTTATCGTGATCCATGGGTCCACGAGAAGAAAGCCACTTTTGAAGGAATCAGCGCCCTCCAATCCAAGTCTTCTTAAAACGAAAGGTAAAAGATTGGTCCCCGCTAGGAATGCATAGTTATTTCACTATGAAGTGGCATCATGGTTCCACTTCCAAATCCTTTTATCACACCTCCTAACTGGAATTGTATTCTGCTTCAATCTTCAATAGAAAGTCTAGGTTCTGCTTTACATGTTCTTTGATATCCCTAAAAGACCTACACCCACTCACCCTTTGAAAATAATCTTAAAACAAATGCTTGATTGTTAGAACTATTACTAAACAGCAACAGGAAGGACTCCCAGCAACTAGCCTCCCAAGACCAAATGTTCTCCCAAGACCTCAGCCTATCACCTAGATCGACCCTGTACCCAATCCCTAAAAGGAGCTCTTTGTACGCCAAATTAATTCCCATGTTTTCTTTCAATTTTTATTTAATGTTTAAGAAGGTTTTATTACGTTTACACTTGCTCCGGATAATGGGACTTGTTCTGTGAGCAATTGTCGAGACAAATTGAATGTTATGAACATGCCAAATGAGATATTTTATTGGATTAAACGGGGAAGAACATATTCAAACCAGTGGAATGTTTCAAGAGGTGTACATTCTGCGTGCTATCTAGGGGCTGCACATTGCTGCATGTTTACTTGATGCCTGCTTCTTTTCCTAGTCAAGTTTTGAGAAGGAAAAAGCAACATAAACCCACAATTTGGAAACTTACGATCAATCTCTATTTTTACATGCTAGAAATTAAACTCCACTTCATGATTACCAAACATCTTGGTTGTAATGTTGTTTCTTTCTTTTATTTTAATTTTTTTTTTCTGATGGGTGGTTGTAATGTTGTATTTCATGAAATAAGCTTAGAACCTGTGTAAACAAGGAATGTACTCGTGTGTCAGCATCCGACATTGATGTGAAGTGTCATACACACACTCCCCCACAAACTGGATATATCGACGCTTTCGTACAGTGTACTCCATGTGTTGAGAGATATATTTTTTAAAATACTTTAGGTTAGGTTAAGTATCAATATAGAAAGACTGCTTATATAAGTCAACGTACATTAAAATAATATAAACAATATGAAAGAATAGCTGAAAACAAAAACTAAATTAAGGTTTGTTTGAAAAAAAATTCTTAGAAAATGGAGTGTTCTTGTTACATAGCCTACATGTTCCAAAGCCCTATTTTGTGATGATTTTACTTTTTCTCATTGAACCATACAGTTTAATTATGTACCTGATTGCATGCTGTATTTTGACGATACTCTCTTAACTCTTGCCAAATAGGAATCTTAATGTTGCTGGCGACGATGATTTAGGTAAGAATGCGGAAGAGAGTAGTGGAGACATTGTTTCTGGTCTCCATTGCAAGATTGTGGTTCAGTTTGAGAAGTATGATGATTTCTGTAATGCTATAAAGGTGTTATGTGGGCGTTCGATGCAAAAGGTATAGAGTTGGTTTTTATCTCTCTTCGTAATGTTTTGTTTTAATATTTTTATCAGAGTTACCGGTCATGTACTCCCATTGCCTGTGTGGATTACCAATGTGCGCACACACTCATGTAATGCAGCTAGCTGCACCATCTCGATTCCATACACATACCCCCACCAACTCATCTAATCCAGACCATTCAGCTGGTGATCCATATCTTGGATGGGTTACAGTAATGGGGCAAATCTAACTGCCAGAAATATGGACTTTTTACCTAGCTGCTGACCTAATCTTTTGGTGCTGTCCAAGTTCTAAATCTAAATTGAATAGGTACATCCTCTTGGCATGTTTCAGTTTGCACTACCATTCATTAAGAAAAATCTCTACAGAGTGATTTTCTGCCCCATGGGCTCCTCCAAGATATGGTTGGTTACATTGAGGTTGATGCAGTGGGCACTTTTTTTTTATAAGCCAGCAAGCACTGTGTTATGTGTGTGCGCGCAAATGTGTAAAGCCATAGATATTATATACATCTAACTTGTGGAGCTATCGAGCAGCAAGGGTCACGCCTTAGAGCCGACTATGAGGTAACTTGGGATAGAGATGGGTTCTTCCGGAACACACAGCAAAGGGCAACAAGAAATCAGATCGAAGAAAAAAGTAGTCGAATGCAGGCAACAACCGCAGGACATTATAAAAGTGAAGCACCAAGACTTCATTCACGTGTTGCACGTTTTGGCTCTGATGATGCACACCCAAAGAGGTTCAAGGTTGAATTTTCTCTGGCATATCTACTAAAAAAATCAAGGGTAGTGCTATCCCACAGTAGACCGCTGAAAAAGTTGTGCGGTTGAGGCTATTGACCATTGGATTCAAGAGAACCATGGTCCATGCGGCAACAACTTTATTAAACAAGCAAAATGACTATTTTTCCTTTGCAGTTGTTGCCTTGTGGACCGTGGATCTTTAGAATCTAGCGATCAATTACTTAAGAGGACGACTTTTTTGGCAGTCACCGTGGGTAGCATTTTCCAAAAACCAAAGAAGTAAATAGTTTGCAGGGGGAGGTATCTATTGTTCCCAATCATTTTGCTACCATATTTGCCTGTTTCCACACATTTGACAAAAGCTTAGTGCATCGGCCAATACTTAATCTGCAAACATTTCTTTTTAACTTTTTGAATCGTTTTTTAGTTAGTACACAATGCTAACATGATATTTTGGAATTGACATTGCAATAAACGTCTCATTAAAACTTTGTGAACCATACGCAGGATTAAGGAACGGGATGAACATTATGAAGAGAATTATGGGGTCAAGAGCTCAGAGACACAGAGGAGTTAAAATATGGTAACAAAGAAACTGACCTGCAGTATGATTTATCTTCGCAGGATCGTCATCTCTATTTAGATTGGCTAGGTCAGACTGACACAATAGGCCTTACACAAATGGGCTTGAGAATGTTTTGCCCACTATGTTGTACAACCACAGTTTTTTATCATTTTCTTTTTCTATAAAATGTTCATGAACTCGGGAACATAAAATGTATTCTCAAGAGTTGGTTTGCTCACTGTTTAAGGAATACTAAAGATCATGATTAGTGAATTCAATCAGTTCTACATGTTTCGATGGACGTGGTGCCTATGCAGAAGGATGTGGACTCACCAATATAGTCAGCCCCTATATGATGATCCTAACCCTTAAGCAGATGGTTGCCAATTTTGATCATCCAATTGGGTCTATTTTCATCCTGGGAGATTTTATGGTTAGGATCGTCAAATTGACCAATTGCGTGCGAGTGATCTCTTCCCTCTTTGACTTTTACTGATCGTCTTTGCCCCTCAATGTCGTGGTTACAAATTTGACTTCTACTGTAATAGCACAACTCCATGGCCAAACTATTTTTGCTAATGGATGATCATACCACACCCATTTTTGAAATTTTAGTGGACGGTTCAGATTTCATTGGAACAAAAAATACTCATAAAAGAATAATGTAGATGTAATCAGGTTTTGGTGTGATAGACCTTGCAACGTGTGATGCTCTGTTTTCTATTCTTTTTTTTTGCTTGCAGTGTCCAAGTAGCTCAAAGAGTGAGGTGACACTACTAAAATGTTTCGGTTTCTCTAAACCAACTTCACCTACTGAAAAGAGAAGGGGCGGGGGTAAATTAGGTTTCTATGATGATTACCAAACAGGCCTCCTAAGCTAACTACTCCAGTTTTAGAGTTTTGACTTAATTCACCCTGAAATGTGTTTGGATGCAAGGATTTTCGCACCCTGGCTGTTGCATGTGTCAACTCTTGACTGGTTCAAGGGGAATCCAACCTTTATGGGAATTAAAATTGAACCACGACAAAGACACAATACTTGCAAACAAGTGGGTTGATAGCAGGAATACAAACGCTATATCCCCACCTAGCCAAACAGGATTTTAACATATAATGGTGTTTAACCCCATGATTCTTATAATGTGTAGAGATAATCAATGCCCAATCCGTGACGCATTTAAATCGTTATCATTCATATAAAGGTGTGTGCCCCACCTGATTGAATCCTATTTTTGTACTTGTAGATACTTTGATATGCACGTACTTATGTGGCTGCCACATGAAAAATTTAGAGCCATGTAGAATACCTTGAGGTAGAGCAACGATGCATAGTCAACACTTGGGTAGCATAAGAGATATAGGATTGGAATTCAAGAGATAAGTCCGGAGGGTATTATGATCTTTAGGTTGGACGACTTCACTGTAAGGAACCATGAAAGCGTCTCGTCAACTTCATCCCTTCGTCGACATAAGATGTCGACTCATAGACATGTCTTGGGGATTGATATACTAAGAGAGAAAAGAGACACAAATGAAGAACCAACACATGTGGCCAACTAATATGGTTATAAATGTCAGGTCACTTTGTCATAGGACAAGGGTATTTCGGTCATTTCACTTCTTAGACATGAGTATAAATACTCCCGCAGAAAATGGAAGTGGAACATTTTTCTTGAGATCGAATACTTATCTTTCTCCCTGCTCTCTCCTCCTCTTTTTTCTCTCCAAGTCCAATTGCCCCGATCTCTTATGTTCTATCTGTCTGACGAAAATGGAACCTAAACGGCTAATGACTTAGCTTAAGCGGGTCTCCAGAGCAGTGCTTTTAAACCCGGCCTGGCCCGGTGGGTTGACCCGGTCATAAAATTGGGCTGGGTCAACCCGACCCAATAATTTGTTAAAAAACCGTCCATTATGTCGTGACCCGCTGAACTCGGCAGATTGAACCGGAGACCCAGCTGACCCGCCCTGGGTTTTTGATAAAACCTAGCTAACCCGTCTACTTAGGAAAAAAGTAAAAAACAACATGCTTTTTCTGTTTTTCTAATTTAAAAAAAAAATCATATTTTGTAAGGGCTAGGATCAATGGCTGATTTTTGGTGAGGATGAACTCCTCACCACATATATTACCCTTACATATATATTGGTCACGGGTTGACCCAGTGACCTGGTCCCTCGCCCGGGTCGATGACCGGTCCGGGTTTGAAAGCATTGCTCCAGAGACACCTTTTCCTGCTCACCAGATATCTCTCACTTACCTTAGCCTTGGACACTTACGGTATCATTATCATTGAACTCATCGAATAGTAGTGGTAAAAAGAATTAGCTCTGGAATTGGTAGTGAAAAACACCACCACTAAATTTCTCTTAATCTAAAGGAAGATGTCGGCCAGGTCTTTGTTAAAGAAGTTAGGGGAAGCTATATCATTTTTTTTTGAAAGATCTATAATGTTGTCCATTCATTCATTCATCCAGGCAGTTGATCATCATCTAGTGGGGTACAAAATGATCAGGCAATCTTAACCGTCCATCAAGAACTAAAAGCAGTTTTGGAGAGATGTAAGGCATTAGGCATTGCAGTACTCATCACTAGCATTTCTCATCAACAGACAAGAAAAAAACTCCTTCTCATAGAAGTTAACTTGAGTTAAATTCCAACTCATGCAACCCAAGATCACTAATTACACTGATGAACACGTCAAGAGATTGAATTCCAACCTAACCCAACATAAATAATCAAAAGATCGAAGAAAAAGAAAAAAAAACCTAACCCAGCATGAAAACAAAAAAGACAATTTACATGTATAAACACTTGACAAAAGTTTTAACAAAAAGAAGAAAACAGAACCATCTTCACCAACTTTCACCCATGTTGATCTTCGTGATTACCTTTCCATGCTCTTCATACTCTTTAGAAGATGAGAATCCATCTTCTTCTCAGTATTACAACTCCTCACATACTCTTTCTTCTTCATTGATCTCCTCAAATTCGAGTCCCCACCCTTCATCATAGGCGCTAAGTACCACCAGATAGAGGTGCAAAGTATAGCAAATGACCTCCCATAGATCACCAAGCACAATAAAATCAAGACCATAACCATGGGTAAATAACAAGGTCTCTTCAAACTCAATAACAAGCTCTTCTTCTCTGAACCAGGTCGTCGGCGTTGTTCGACTTCCTTCGTCGCCGATAATTCGATCAGAGACTTGTCCAAGGCTTCTGAATTCTGCATTACTTCAGGCTTATCTTTACCATCAACAAGCTTCATGATCTTATCGTGTTTTTGGTCCCCCAACTTCACCACAATTGGCTCCCAACCTTTTGAATTGGAGTAAACGAATCGCACCAACGACACATCTTGCGAGCCTATCTGTTCTTGAATCTTCTGTCTCCTCTCCTCAAGATCGGCTAAAACCGTCGCAAATTTGTCGAGCCCACGCTTCGAATACGGGTTCTTATTGTTCTTCTTGTTGCAGCTGTTCTTCCTTGATCTCTTTGGTGTTGAAGAAGGGCCCCATGGATCATCTTCTTCTTGATGAAAACTACCAGTCCCACAAATAAAATGATTGAACATCTGAAGCCGTGTTTCGATGGTTTGGTGGGTTGAATATTATTGATTTAGAGAGGGAGCTGAGAGATGTATTTAAAGACTCTCTTCTCTCTTCGGAAAGACCAGATCCAAGGAGGATTAGTCAATGAAATGTTTGAAATATCAAATTTTATCGAAGCTTCTACGTCAATTCCCACGGTCTGACTTTTTAAACAAGACAACGGTAACAAGTAATATTAACTACCAACGGTAAATAGGTGAATAGAGCAAAGTTGCTGACCCACCATAATATGAGCCATGTGGCATATTCTTAGAGATTTCTGACCCTATGGATGGACATACAGACCAAAAATTAGCCTGATTACTGATTTGGGTTACAAAGATCCAGAGGTTTGAAAATTGATGAAATCACTAATCAGGCTGATTTTTAATTTGGTTTGTAGGTCCACCTAGGGATTGGCCAAACATCCATAGATAATCAGCATCATCTTAAGAGTGTTCCACGTGGCTCATATATATTGTGGCCGGTCAGCAAAGTTCTACTCTAAATGGGTTACTTGGAGGAGGGGTTTTGAATTGGTCAATCGATCCTAATCTATTAAATTACAATACATTTCAGGCCTTGTTTTTTTTTTTTTATATAAAACACAATGCCGTGTTTGCGTCATGAGCTTGCTTGTTCTCTTCTGAGTGTTAACATGGCCAATTTCTATGTAATGAGAAATTTTGAGCTCCATCTCAGGAGGATTGAGCTCAATTCACCTGAAGTGGAACCCACTTATCCGCTTCCGTCGATCTCAATATCTGCATGATCGGAGACACCGATGAAAGAAATTGAATCGATTGCACGTATCTCGATACCCATCGACATGAGAATGATGTGTTGTGTAAAGGGAATACTTATAAACATCACCATCTGATCATAATTGGTTGTGGGGCACATCACTACCTTTTAAAGGGGTTTTGGTCTATAATCTATATAACTAAAAAGATTCATTTATGATGGTGTTTGGCAACATCACTGGGAATTAATAGTTCTTGGTGTCCTAGCCATACAGGACCCACACCAATGCTTCATTCCCAACCGTTCAGTTGGCTAGCCATAACTCCAAAAATTAATTATACCAATCTAACAATCTTAATGGTTCATTTATGGGGTGCGCCCACCAATTGAATAACAGACAAATAGTTGGGTCACCAAACCAATTTTTTCTTTCTTAAAAGATGAAAAGAGAAGGCGATAAAAACGGAAGCAGATTCTAGGGCCACACAGATCAAACAAAACCGCCCTGCTCAATGTTCCTCACATCAGCAAAAAAAAGAAACACAACTGCAACCATGTTTGTTGGTTATGATTTTGTTTTTTTTTTTACTTTTTTGTTTTTTCACTGACGTGGGGAACATTGAGCAGGGCTGTTTTGTTTGGACTGTGCGGCCCTGGCGCATAGATTCTGCTCCCGATCAAAACTAGACATGAGAGAAAGAAATGTTGAATTCATGGTTTTAAAAATTATCGTTATAACGAAAATAGCAGCCGTTATAACAGAAAAAATGGAATATTCGAATTATTGAGGGTTTTTTCAAATAAATAAAGAGAGAGAGAGAGGCCAAAAAGCACCCAAATGGGGTGCTTATGGAATTTGTGGGGTGCAAATAGAATTTCCCTTTTGTCTATTAAGGATATCTTTTATTATATTTGCACCCACCTTAAAAAAGTCCAAGAGAGCTTATTTAAAGATTAAGAGATTACTTGGGGACTCCGAAAGATTTTTGTTTTTGATAAGCAGGACATTAAAAGACTAAAATATAGAATTTCATGGAAATTTAGAAGATGACCTTGTAATTATCCCATGACTAAACGAGGAATAAATATAATAGATTGGAGATTACAATGTAACAGTAATATTTCCAATGCCTTGTTTTGGGTTGTCACGCTATTGTCTCTATAAATACTAGCTGGGGAGCACGTGCATCGCACGTGATTGAATCACAGAGGTGTCGGGATTCTGCGTGAAAGTGGCGGGGTGGTATTTTATTTATGTAGAATATTTTTAATTTTTAAAAAATAAAGTGCCTAATAAAGTGCGTTACATGCTTAAATCTATTGACCAAGACGGAACAAGACAATGAAAAAACACTCTCGAGAGCTAAGGTGAAATCTTTTTAAAGCTTAATTAGATTATAAATTTATTTTTTTTACAATTATATATGTGTACATATACCATGAAAATAAGGTTTTAAACTAATTTTACTACTTGAATTTAATTTTCGGTACGTAGTGATACATTAGATCCTCAAACCGTGAGATCCAAGCACTATTTGGGGTACTCATCAAGGTTGAAAGAGGCCATTTTAACGGTGTAACGGACTGGGGGCGTTACCATTAAAACGGATTGAAACGGCCAGGGGCAAAAATGAAAAAACAAGATTTAACAGATTTTAACGGAAAAAATGACGCTGAAATTCAAAACTCTAATGTTGAAATTGAAATTTTTTTTAAAAAAAAAGAGGAATTTAATGGATTTAGCAGCCGTTTTTTTTTTTTTCAAAAAAAAATCCAGAATTTAACGGCTTTAAAAATAATTTTAACGGCCGTTAAAACAAAAAAAAAAACTGGCCATTTTTTTCAAAGCATCAAAACGCATTTTAACGGAAACAGGCTTAGGGCGTTAACATTTAAACGGCCGTTAAAACCGTTTAAACGGCTGTTTTTAAAACCATGGTACTCAGATCCTCAAAGGTTAGAAATCACTAATCAGGCTGATTTTCGGTATGTACTATGTAGGTCCACTTAGGGCTGGGCCAAAGATCCATATGGACAGTGGTCTCTAGACTCTACCACTGTGCCATGTGGCTCATATTGTGATCGTGACGTCCATCATCTTCACATCCATCGTCAAAGATTTATTCTCGTTCTTTTTCACATGTTGACGAAAGTTCCGCTCTAATAAAACTGTCCTCACTGGAAAAAACGTTTCCCTTTCCTTTATTCGGAACAAAGGATCCAAAAGTCTCAATACTTCTAGGTCATACACGTTAACCTTGTCTGAAAGGGATTCTGAGCTTATAGACCCTTTCATAGATCCGCGTGTGGAGATTCAAAAAGTCTCAAACGATAGGTCTAACGTTCTAGAAGCCTTATACATGCACGTGTCTCACGCAGGAGGCATGGGTTCCATCTTCCAATGGGAGTAGATCTCCATTCGTCATTTGATGATCACAACCATCATCAATCTCTTAGCTAAAAACCTTTAGCAATCAAGTCGATTTTCGGTCTAGGTGATCTGTATTTTTATCTCCAAAGGGCCGGTGCATTCAGACTTAAGACCAAGGTTTAAAAAAAGAGGTGGTTATAACGGACTGGGAGTGTTACCGTTGAAACGAATTGTAAGACGGGCAAAAAATGGTAAAAAAAAAAACGGAATTTAATTGGAAAAATGGGGAAAATGACGCTGAAATTCAAATTTTCGAAAACGAAAAAAATCATAAAATAACAGTCGTATTTTCACAAATTTTTTCAGAAAATAATGTTCGTTATTTTCTAAGCTAAGTGTCAAAACAGTTCTTAAAATAACGGGCTTGGGGCGTTACCGTTTTAACGGCTGTTAAAACAGTGTTATTTTAAACCATGGTTCAGACCCAACCTGGTTCATTATACGGTGTGAAACGTGGACCTAGACCCAGCCATGTCAGCCATGGGTAGTTACGGACCAGTACAACCTGGTCATTATTCGGTTGTCAAATTTGGACCCAAACCCAGACAAAGAGATCCGATCAAGGTAATGAACAGGAAACTGTATACAATGCTAGCCAGAACAGACCCAATCCCAACTGATAGGGTTTGCATATGCTGGGTGATTATTAACACTTAGTCGCAAGAAAAATCTCAAATTTTGTTCATTTCTAACAAAATCTCACTTTGTCTCGATTTTTCAGAGATCACCTCGACATTGATAATTTACCGAGTGCCTGCTGAGACACTGTACACTAAAGCTTGAGAAGTGTTCTTAAATTGTGAAAGCAACTTCCAAAACCCGCACATTGCAAGATCGAACACCACCAATGAATAATACTCAAAATCTGTAACTTACGCTAGTTTCCGTTCCAGAGTGATTCCGTTGGGATGGCTCCAAAGCTCCCTAAAACAGCCTTTGCTCTTCCATTTCTGAGATCTGCACACCACCAGAAAGGTTAGCTAGTTGAGGAGATCACTCACACCAATGCAGAATAACTATTGGGGAAAATAAATGTTATGGAAGATAAGGAATACATGAATCGCGAAGATGAACAATCAAAATCTTGTCGCTGCAATAGTTTAATCAAATTCTCACCTTGGGTTTGTAGTGCTTCGCCTTAACATCTTCTTTTCCCATCAATTGTCATAATCGAAATTTTCATCATCGTTCATGTACTTTTCTTGCACTGCTGCTGCTGTGGAACTGCTTGGTCAAGCAAAAACTGTTCAAATTCCTTGTCATAGAATATCAGTCGGATAGAGAGCAAAAGATGGGAGGGAAGGGAGAATCTAAGTTACCCTCATCTTATAGACCGCAAATATGGTCCATAAATAGCATAAAGTGTGTATCCGAGCATATGCAAGGGGGGTTAACCACCATACATTGGGTCTCACCTAGGAGATCTCCAACATAAATAAATAAAAAAACCTGATTGGATGATTGTCTCCATCCACCCTATTGACTTCTTCAAGAATTATCTGCCATGACCATATGTGCAAGTTCAAACAGCAAAGAGATCCACCGAATGGAACCCAATGGATGGTGGGTCCAACTTCGTTGCATGTACAGCGCTATGCAAACAGTGTTTCCTGTCTAATAAGATGTAATCTTAGTTTTTTCCTAAAAGGGGACAGCTGTACGCCAATATCAGAACTCACTAATATACTGGTTATGATCAATCTCTATTCACCTATAAGTAAACAATACTTTGAAGGTTAAGCAACTGCATAAAAGACAATGAGCAGGCATCCCACTGAGGGAAAAAGGATATTTGTAGTAATCCCAATCAAGAGGACGAGCTGCGATTTTGCTGAACTCAACTGCACTCCCTTCTATGCCAGCAAATATATACCCGTTGCTCTTGTCAATTAGCTTCACAAGATTTCCCACGCTCTCCTTATCCTGAAAAGAGCCCACAACAGGACTTAAAAACACGTGTTGAAAATGAAAAAAACCAAGTAAACTCAGAAGGAAATGGGGGAGAATAACATGCCTGAATATCTAAGGTTGTAAAATTGACCAGACTATATTCTTCTATTACCTCACATAGCTCCTTTGTGAGCTTCCTGCAATTAGAATGACAGTCAAAGCTTATACAATCAATATTGGGGCTTTCTCATTGTTACATCCAAAGTACGATGTCAGAAAATAAAGCAATATGGGTCCTTGCAGGCAGGTTTAATTACAGAATAACTTATATGATCAACTGGACGGCAACAAAGAATATTCAGCACCTATGTTACCCGGATACGGCAAGGACACGGGGAGGATACGACATTTACACTTAAAATGGAAGTATCCGACACGGATACGGCACCCATTTTGAAGTATCCAGGTATCATAGTTCAGCACCTTATTCCCTGAGGGCACTTGTAAAATTTTCAGCAATCCAGTACACAAGTAAAAAAGAATGAGTTATATTTGGTTGTAATATGAATAACAACCAAGAGGAGACTATTCGTTCAGCTGAAAGGTAATCGATACCCCAGACAATACACTCAAATAAGTTTTTGATATCCTCTCATGGAAAAATCTAACTACCTAACCCTGAAACCCAACTTCTAATAATTTTGAATAGTATGGATCGTTTTTTAGGCAACCAATGGTACAACCTAGTACAAGTGTAACGCATTGTAGTAGTGGGAACGTGGTGCATATCAGGGGTACCCACCATTCAGTAGGTCCACTCCCAAAATATTCCATGGTCAAAACTCAACCTGAGCGGATGATGATGAGAACCCACTTAAAATTCCAACCCCACCCAAACACTTAAAATCTCTACAATAACTGTGACAGCCGTCTTGCATTAGAACTTCCAGCCTCTATAGTTTCAATCCCGTACCTGTTGAATTGAAACACAAAAGAATCAAACCACATCATTCCTTCCAAAATACTTGTTCAGGCTGCAGCTCCTGTACTTGTACTGGCAAGAACAAAGGCTCGTCAACTACAGATGATCCTAAGAGTCAAGGAAAAGCCACCTCAAACCTTTGTTATAAAAGCATCCATGAAAAAATCCACCAATTCAATAATACCACCATTATGCTTGAGTTTCTGTGGTGCCACATCCAATTAACCATTATGACCTGCACTCGCAATGCCCTGCCTACAAATTCATCATCAATGACCATCAATTCTATTTATTCCCTGGCAATACTGGAACCATTTGAATTGCCTTCCCAATGTTGCAGGGCCTGATGTAGGGCCTCTTGGCCCTAAAACACAAGCTCTTCCACTTTTTGAAGGGCCGACGCCTTTTCAAGGTCCCAGGCAGCCCTTCCACGTGCTCTAGTGGCACAGGCACCCTGCAATTTAATCCTAGAAACTTCGGCCTGCAGCTCACATCGGTACATCACCAATGGCAGAACCACGAAAGGAATACCTAATGTAACAGTATACTTGAGCCAATATGGATCCTTAATATAAGAGGTAGTAACATGAATATAGCAATAACGTTAACTCTCTAAAGGTATCCTACTGGTATTCTCGATTATCATATTCAAACCCCAAAAGGCCCACTAAAGGTGGGGAAACATGCTCCCTGCATATCCAATGTCACATGATCACTGTTTTTAAAGGCGACTGCCTAGGCAGTTTTTCAGGGATGGGCAGTAGGCTGCCTAGGTGAGCCCAGACTAGGCACTCACTGCTTTTTAAGGGACGCGTATAAACAAGATTTTCGGCCAGGCTCAGGCTGGTACATAAAGGAGGCAAAAATGTCATTTTATAAAAGCTTTAAAACCTATAGCTTCTTTCTATGATGAAAGCCTCTAAGACTTCTTGCAAAGCTATTCCTCTATTCTTGCCCATCCATAGGTTAATTCATTTGGTCAAACAATCAATGGCGCAACGTATTGAGGGAAAATTTCTTCTCCTTCCCTTCTTTCCATTGAAACAACCTAAAATCATTGAATTTGTGTATCTTTTGTTAGTATTATGACAGTTAGGAACATGGGTTGTATGGAGGACTACTTTTCTCTCTTTTTTTTTTTTGATGAATATAGATGCACCTTTCTTTCTTTTATACACTTATTTAGTGGTATTTACCATTTTTCCGTTTTCTTAGCATTTTAAAAATTAAACAATTAAACTTGATTTAGTAAATTAGCAAAATTACATAAATATCACAGGCAATTTTCAAAGTCCGCAATATATAGGGCTGGATATTTCATCTGGCAAGTGCCTAGGTGACCAGCCAGGTCTGAGGTCCCACTATGGGTGTTGATACTACATACCTGGGTGGGAAACCCATATATATTGTCAGGCGAGAAAAAATCAAAACAGGTTATGAACCCAGGTCTGTGGCATTAACACCCATAGACTTTACCGACTTGCTTAAACATGAACAAGAAACAATCAAAACAGGTTATGCAGTAAAAATTTACCATAATAATGATAAGCTGTAATTCAGTGTCACGAAATCATCGCAAACAGATCAAGGATCTGATCTACATAACTTTGCATCGAAAGATTTGATCAAACATCACACCTATACTTAGCTGCGCGAGGATCTTGATCGAGATGGTGTTGTAAATAAGATAAATCTTGGACATCTGTATAGAACTCAAGGTTAAAAGCTGCAACACATATCAGCGTCACAATTAGTGAAGGGTAGTAGTAATTGAGAGAAAGTGAACGATTTAGTTTACATCGGCAAGAATAGAAGGCTTTGACACACCTAGCTTCCCATAGCTCTCAATGAGATCTATCTTAGACAAGACATTGATGTGTGGGAGTTCCAAATGTAACATGGTTGACAGCGAGAGAAGCAATGCGCTCACGTATTTCCCTGCATCGCTGCACAGATGGGCATCAACTAAGTGCACCGCAGTCAGCTGCATAAAACAAAGAAGGCCATTGAGAATCTAAAAAGTATATAATCAGGATACCAAGTAATGCTAAAGGGAATGATAGCACAAATACCACCAAATTGCAGTACACATCATACCCTAAGGTTCAACTTCTTTATGAGTTTAGTGATAACACTCTTGGCATTTGAATGGAGGAAAAACAGTTCCACTTGGCCAGGAAAATCAAAGAGAAGATAGTGATCTGCAAAGTTTAAGATTGTACTTAGAGTTAGACAAACTAGTCAATTTGTCAGGTAAGAGGTAACATAGCTTTGAAAATTCAGCTGCATAAAGATTTTAAGCTAAAGTCATCCAACCATCCTTAATCGAATACACTCATCAAAAGCATCACACAAGTACCACCACCATTATCTTTGCTGTAATATTTTAGTCTGTAGTCATAAAGTGCAACTAATATACTTGTTGATGACATTTGATAGTTGAATGTTGATAACTGATACTCAATAGGTGGTTGAATTGATACTTAAATCTTTGGTATGTCCGTGCCTAAACAACTAACGAGCCATTAAAAACTACAAGACAAATATAAACCATGTTACCCACACATTAAAATGGCTGCTGTACCTATGTTCGCCACTCCAGTTTTAAGTGTAAAACCGTACCAATGGTGTAAATATGCCTATTTGCACATCATTAACCCAAACAATGCTGAAGTTAGTTGTGTTTTACATCACTCTAACAGAGACTATTACACTCCTATGGGGAGGTAGTATAGAAATAAGATGTTGTGTCTTAGATTTTTAACACATGGACCCTCTCAATTGATCATGGAACAATCCCTCATCATTATCCAGAGGGATGGTAATGGATTTTCCCATGGAGTTTAGAGAGCAAGATCCAAGATGTTAGTAGTGCAAAATTTTAAAATTCCAGCTAGAGCTGTTTGGAGGGATGGATTGGCTAGTGGAAGGGAGAGAAGAGTAAGGAATCACGCTGGCATGGCAATTTACTCGGATTTTCTAATTTTTCATAGCCAGTGAAAAGGTTTGGTTTAGTCACGCAAATAGAGAAGCTACTTTACCAATTTATATCTGTTAAATACCAGAGTTTTAACTAACAAAAAGGCACATGATACAACACGTAGAGTGGCTATCGAAAACCTCACTTACAAGAGCAAATAAATTCTAGGAAAGTGAAGATCTAATATACTAACCTTTGAGAAGAGGCTCCAATTTGGACTGTAACCAGTCAATGTTCTTCTCTAAGTAATCCATACAATACACAAGACCTAGTTGGACATGAAATATTACATTTCAGATACTGCATGTCAAGTAGGAGTTCCACCGTCAAGTTTGAAAAAAAAAATCTATGGGCCCATCTGTCTGTCTCACCATAGAATCAGTCCACAACAAAATCCCACCATTGCCACTATCCACCAAGGAGATCACCCATGCGAAAAATACAGGACCGGACGATTGTAACCATCACATCTACTCCCATCTTTTTGGCTGGTCAGAAAAACTGCAGAAACTGTTCAAAAATTAGTTTGTAAAACAGATGGTTACATTCTCCGATGACCCGATTTTTTGGCGTAGGAGATTTCCCAGTAAGGACTTATTGAATATTGGGCCCATGCCCTGCATGTGTGGCACCTGTATTCCTATGCCATTGGTAGGTTGTCCTTATAGTCTACCTGATGGGAACCTTAGATTCAATCAAGGTTTTGATTGATTACAATTTACATCATTTTCACAAAGGAAGTTGCTAAACAGCAGGACTTACCTCCATTAGGACCAAGAGAATGTTCAATCATTACATCACTGAGTTTTATGAGATCCTCAATATTCACAGCACACTCATATCTATATAACCCATCAAGGAAAACCAAACTAATGCAGAAGACAAATGTATTGACACGTTCCTTCTAGCAACTACATTTCATCACAACTTAATCAGAAAAATAAAAAATGCAAAATTTTAAGTGAAGCGGATACGGTAATGCATCATTTGCTGGATCCAAATTGATAACAGCTACCTTCCTGCGTGCAAGAGATTAAATTGCCAGTGTAAATGGTAGATAAAACAATCGATTCAAAAAATACGATTAATACTTCTAGCATCTCAGAGGATACATTCAAGCAAGAAAACCCATCAATTTTATAATTGTTCTTGCAATAAAAAGTAGTCCTAGAAGAAAGGCATCTTGTACCAACACTCATATTTCAGCCTCGAGCAGTTCCTCCATAACAGATGACAAACTTCCTATACACTATACCTAACTACGACAGATTATCGACAAAAAAGAGACCAATCGAAGGCGAAAGAACATAAATTGAATTGGAAAACTGAGTAATAAATACCTTCCGATGAGTTTGAGGAACTGGGACATGCCATTACAGTAAGTCGTCTTCCCCGACCCAGGCGGACCAATTACCACTTGACCGAACACCATTACTCTCTCTCTCTCGAGTATTTGCAGAGACGATCACAACAACGCCATTAAAGTCCTTTGTAGAATTTACAGAGTAAGTTCAGAGCAATGAAAAGTATGAATTACAATTGTTCTTCTCAGACACTAAACTTTCAAGGAGGGGTTAGGTTTTCTTGAAGAGAAGGCTCGAGAGATAATAGAGAGTGATATCATGGTGCCTAGTAACACAAAAGTTCATGGTGCACCGGAATACCGTGGAAAAAAAGTTGCTGGGGGTGAAGAGGAGAATGCGCCACGCGTCTGTGGGACCCACCTCCAGCCAAAGATTACTTGTCTCAATGCAAAGATTACTTGGAAGGGTGGGGATGTGACAAGCTGTAGCTTAATCCAAAAGTGTCAGCTAGCACCATTTCTGTTATTCAGCGCTGCTATCTGGGCCCACTGACCGTATGGATGTTTGGCCCACCCATTGGTGGATATACACACAAAAAATCACAATGATTTGTAATATATAGCCATTAGATTTTAGTACTTTTTAAGACGTGATTATAGCCGTTGAATTTATTATTTTTTTTAGTACTAAAACAAACGGCTGAAAATTATCAAACAAGCTGATTTTTTTGCATGAATGTCCACCAAGGGGTGGGCTAAACATCCATACGGTCAGTGGGTCCCAGATGGCAACAGTGGGTAACAAAAAGGGTGCTAGCTTTCGTTTTTGGATTAAGCTCTGCTGTCTCTCTTCTCACTCGAAAAAATATTTTACTGATGAAGAAACTTGTGAGAAAAACATAAAAAAAGTATAACAATTCATGTGGAATCTATCATTTCAACTGTAGGTAGAACCATTGATCAATGGGGCATTCCGAGAATCGAACTCGGGACCTCTCGCACCCAAAGCGAGAATCATACCACTAGACCAAATGCCCAATTGTATTATCAAATATAAATGTTGTTTGGATCACCAATTGTGCGCCAAAAAAACACTTTCAAGTATGGTTTGCACACGCGCAAATGACCCACCATTGTGGAGTGGGTAGGATGGTGGAATACTAGGGCTGCAACTCGGGCGGGTTGGTTCAGGTCAACCCTAACCCAACCTTAAAGGCTGTGAACCCAACATAAAATGTCAAAAGTATAGTTTAAAGCATGGTTTTAAAAACGGCCGTTTAAACGGTAACACCCCAAGCCCGTTTCCATTTAAACGCGTTTTATTGTTTTTGAAAAAAACGGCCATTTTTTTGTTTTAATGGCCGTTAAAACCGTTTAATTCCGTTAAAATCCGTTTAATTTCCGTTAAAATCTGTTTAAATCCGTTAAATTCCATTTTTTTTTTTAATTTTCAAATTTCACAATTTGAATTTCAGCGTCACTTTTTCAGTTTTTTTCCGTTAAAATCGTTAAAACCGTTAAAATCCGTTTAATTCCATTTTTGCCCCTGACCGTTTCAATCTGTTTAAACGGTTTAAACAGTAACGCCCCCATTCCGTTTAACTGTTAAAACAGCGTTTAAAAGGCATTTTGTAATCTCACACAAGGGTTATAACAATTTGCTAAGGACAAACATGTATGGATTACTGCATTTGCCAAAAACATAGTGTGGGTGTTTGTCCGTATACTAATACATATATGTAATTTGTATGTTGGGTTCGGGTTGGACTGAGCCTCAACCCTAGCCCAAGCCCAACCCAAGTTCTGAAAGGGTTAACCCAACCAACCCTCACATCAGTTTCAACCTGTCGGGCTCAACTGAGCCCGCCCAAGTTGAAGCCCTAGCAATACTGAGCGTTGAGCCTTAGGACCTGGCCGGGCCTGGGCATACTCTAGCCCAGCCCAGATAGGCCAGAGAGAGGGAGGTCAGTCAACCACTCATTCCCATCATCACGGTGTAGTGTTGAAAATTGATTGATATAATTGCCTTCAAGACCCCGCAAGGCCAATCCTACATCATATCCTAGTAAAACTTTGATGACAACGCCTTGTCATCGAGACTGATGACAGCCCACAATATGTACCAACGGCACACCCTTAGAGGACTCTGACCGTATGGATGTTTTTCCAATCCCTAGGTGAACCTACAAACCAAAAATCAGCTTGATTAGTGATTTCAAACCTTTGGATCTTTGTACCTCAAATAATGGTCAATAATGCTCAAATTCCCACGGTTAAAATAAACCCATGAAACTAATTCCATTCCAACGTCTAGAAATCACTAATCTGGCTGAATTTTGGATTGTGGACCCACCTAGGGATTGGCCAAACATCCATACCGTCAGAGTCCTCTGCTAGTGTGCCACGTGGCCCCTGTTATGGGATGTCATCAGCTTCGTGCTGTCATCAAAGTTTTACCGCTACACGTGCAATGGTGACATTAGCTTCGAGCAATTATATTATCGGCTCAGGCTCCAGTTACCGTCCTAAAATGACAGGCTCGGTTACAGGACACAATATGAGCCACGTGGCACACTCTTAGAGGACTCTGACCGTATGGATGTTTGTCCAATCCCTAAGTGGGCCTACAAACCAAAAATCATCCTGATTAGTGATTTATAGGCTTTGAATTGGACTTATTTTCATGGGTTAATCTCAACTGTGGGAATTTTAGCAGTATTGAGATACAAAGATCCAAAGCCTAGAAATCACTAATCAGGATGATTTTTGGTTTGTAGGTCCACGGTCCACCTAGGGATTGGTCAAACATCCATACGATCATATTCGTATAAGAGTGTGCCACGTGGCTCATATTGTGTCCTGTAACCGAGCCTGTCATTTTAGGGCGGTAACTGGAGCCCGACCTTTATTATATGTATGTGGCGTAAACAATTACCCGGTGATGCCATACATGCGCAGTACACGTGCAAAGGGGTAAATCAATTCCATCACCATTCTTACTTGGGTCCCATTTGGATGGTCAGCAACAACAGCGTATAACCGTTCATTCTATCACATTTTCTCAGATGGTTTCACTTTTGGTCAAGGATCTAAAAAGAGCCAATGCATTAGATGGTTATTTGAGTAGATCACCAAGTAGGGACCCACGGCGGCTCATTCTCGTGCGTTGTCGGCTGCAGGTAGACCATCCTCTGTGTGCACTTGGAGGCTACCTTAAATTTTCTATCTGCCCAATATTTCTATGAGAGTGAGTGGACAGGCCAGCGAGGAATTGGATCATAAAATGCTGGCATTTGAAACCCGTGGGCCCCTCCAGGTTTGAACTTTGAAAAGGCAAAACCGTTACTGAATTTGGAATAACACCAAGCTTTTATTTCTTATTTTTCTAATTTCATTTGTATATTTCTTCGGAACAATCTCAGTTTGTACTACATCATGGTACAAGTGCCACACATATGGGGATACAAATCCACCACTCCAGTGGGTCCCATAAGGAGATCTTCTAGGTAAAAAATCAACCTGATCAGATGATCCTGACCATCCCATCTATACACATTCTTTTCTCCTGAACAAATGGCCAGGTTTTATCAGACCACCATTAAAATTACTAACATCAATTAGATGGTTATTATAGTTCGATCCGTAAACATCAAAATATGTTGTTCAAGCACCATGTGATCCTGCAATCAGCAGCATTGGAAATGTGTTGAATTAAGGATTGCAGGATCCACGAGCCATTTAAAATGGTAGCTTAGGTTGTACCAGATAGAGAGCAAAATCAAAAGGAAGTTAGTTATTTCCCTAGTAAAACTTGCATGACTGGCGGTCAGTTACGGTCGGTCACAATATGAGCCTCGTAGCACATTTTTAGAGGACACTGACAGTATGGATGTTTGGCCAATCCCTAGGTGAATCTACAAACCAAAAATCAACCTGATTAGTGATTTCTAAGCGTTCAATTGGAGTCATTTACTAGTTGGGGTACAAAATCGAAAGATTTGAAATCACCAATCAGGCTGATTTTTAGTTTGGAGGTCCACTTAGGGATTGGTCAATTATCCATACGGTCAGTGTCCTCTAAAAATGTGCCACGTGGCTCATATTGTTGGCGGTCAGGGCTTCTCTGATCGTCGCCGGTCAGGCAATTTTACTCGTTATTTGGTTCTATTCATGGGCTTTTTTTTTCTTTTTTTTCCGACTCTCTTTTGTATTTCTTAACGTCTCCGTTTGAAAAGGAGAGGTGACAGAGTTGGAAGGAGTGCTTTGAATTCGGACAACATGATTGCTAAATGCCACTCCATCAATTATCTATAATTTTGCTTTTGTTCTCCGCAATTCTCTGCAATCCATATTTTTCACTGCCTTCTCTCTTCCTCTCATTCTATCTTCCCCTCTGGTTTTTCTTGGAGAGTTCTGAGAGAGATACAGAAAGAAGTTTGATTGTGAAGTTTGGCTGTTCTTGTTCTTTGTGGAGCGGGAAGCAATGGCATTTGCAGGAACAACCCAGAAGTGCAAGGCCTGCGATAAGACCGTTTATCTGGTCGATAAGCTCACCGCCGATAACCGGATCTACCACAAGGCCTGCTTCCGATGTCATCACTGCAGAGGTACCCTCAAGGTATAAATGCATATGTATAGATAACTGTCCCTTAGCTTCAATCACAATCTTCCATCTCTCTTGTTTTGCTCTTTACTCGCCCTCATTGCTCGATTTACATGATATATTCTTCAACAATTCCTTTGGATCTTGGGTGTCAAAGCAAGATTTCCCTACTTTAATGATCTAACTGGACCATTTCTTTTAAGAGGATTAGCTACTAATGGTACTATTTTTTGACATGAGTATGCTGTTTTTTTTTTTTTTTTCTGATCAAATTTCTATGATGAATATATGGAGTTTCAACTGAGATTCCATGTTTTTGATGACCCAATTAGATGAAATTCAGTCTTTCCTTCTGCAGACTTTCAAATTAACATGAAATTTCTATTGGGGTGTTCTCGTTTCATGAGATTCATTCCTAGATGTTCTTCCCACTTTCTTTTCTCCTTCTCTCACCTTGAAAAAATGATTTCTTCGCGAGCAATAGAGTTGTATGACTAGCACTGATAGCAATTGATCCTTTGTTTCCTAGAGAGAACTCTACAACCAGGCATTCTTCAACTTTGTCTTTTCGTAATCATCAGAGGTCATCCAGAAAATTCCCCTGCTCGCATAATTGTATGAGCAGATCTGAAGATTGGTTGAGTCAAGAATTTCCTTCTTCCTGCTGTTCAATCTTCAACATCCAAAATGATGGTTACTAAAGTGCACCACATCCTAATCTGCCAATGCAGTGACCTAATTAGTCCTCGCATAATTAATGCATGACCTTTATTTACTGCTCTCGTATACTGCTCCATTGACGGATTGTTTCTGCTCGCAGCTCAGCAACTACAATTCCTTTGAGGGGGTTCTGTACTGCAGGCCTCACTTCGATCAACTCTTCAAGAGAACTGGCAGTCTGGACAAGAGTTTCGAAGGTAACTACAAATCATAAATTCGATGCACCCCATGTGTTACTACCGCCCAAGTTCCTGTTCTCTGACATTCAAGCTTCTTTTTTTTTTTTTTAATTTCCTTCAGGGACACCAAAAATTGTGAAACCAGAAAAACCTGTTGATAGTGAGGTAACTCCCCCATGGAATATAGGTGCTTGCATATCTTTGTTTAGTAAATGATTCATAAACACATCTTAATAAATGTGTTTAATGATTGGTTGGTTATTATCATCTGATCAAGTACTTGGGTGATGGAAATCTCCCCAGTGAGCTCGGGTCCCAATCCCTCGATAAATAGTTCCGGTAATCCAATCGGATCAAATTTTGTTTAGAAAATCTCAAATCTCCTCGGAGAAACCAAACAAAATAGTGTTCCCTCCCCTACATGCTGCATATTTACATCCATGCTGTTAGTAGACAGTTTTTCCAAGTCTCTCAGATGTTATCTTAGTTTTTGCTTACTCTGGAAATCTTCCTATCCCAGTTGACTTCATTCTAGGCAACAGTTCATATTACTTCTGTTTCTGGCTTGAACAGAATGTTGCAACCAACAGAGTCTCAAATATGTTCGGGGGAACCAGAGATAAATGCCGCGGCTGTAAGAAGACTGTGTATCCAATTGAAAAGGTAACAACCAAACCTTGTGCATTGATCATCAGTCTGTGGCACCTGCAATATACAAAGCATGCATGGATACACAATTTTGGGAGTAACATTCCATTGTATATTCTATCCTTAATTATCCTATGAGGCATAGACAGTCACACACATATATTTGATCCATACAGAAGTGACAAAGATATTCTATATTCTATTTAACAGCATAGTATTTAAAAGAAAAATCTGGTCCTCTTTACAGGTTACGGTGGATGGAAGTATATACCACAAGACCTGTTTCAAATGCACCCACGGAGGGTGTGTCATCAGTCCATCCAACTATATTGCACACGAGGGGAAGCTCTACTGCAAGCACCACCACATCCAACTATTCAAGGAGAAAGGCAATTACAGTCAGCTCGAGAGTGACCATGATAAGGAGTCAGTGACAGAGAAAGCCACTGCCGTGGAGGTTGCTGCCGAATCATAAACACATTGAACCCTCAATGATTTTTTTCCCTGCTTGCCATATTGCTGCAGTCTCTTGGAGTTTCCATTTTCCCCTATAGTCTGATACTGGCGTTTCACTTATAAGATTGAATTGTTGATGTTTCCAATTTAAACTTGTGGGCCTCTGTGTTTTTTGACCTTGGCTTCTTCTGTGAGATAGTGGGAGCTCGGACAAGATGTGTCATCACCTGTTTGATCATCAGCACACTGTGTTGATTTTCTGTATTTTACAATTGTCAACTCTTATTGGATTTTTGTTGATATTGAATAAAACTGAGTGGTCCCTAATGATTTTGCGATGTTCATTCTTCCATTTTATCTGTTTATACTCTCCTATTGATAAAGTACGCTTGGAAAAAAAGTGGCAGGTGACCTGGAATGGGTCTTACAAATATCTCTTGGACAAGATTCAGTGATCCTCGAAGTGCTTGGTTGACAACTCCCCTTCAAGGGCACATGCAACCAACTCAGCACATTGACATTCTAGCTGGCTTATGAATAAATAAGTATTGGGCAACTTGTGATATTCATTGACTAGATCAATTAAAATTATTCTCTTACAACAAGTAAGATGGATTACCTTAAAATTAAAACCCTCCAGTAATGAGGCAACCACCTTAGAAGAAAAGGCATTTGCCTTTATGGTATTTAATCTAAGGTCATTGAAGAAAAAGGCTGAAGAATGGAGAAACGGTATTCGTATAGCTGACCCCATATCGTTGGGATAAGGCTGCTTATGATGATGATGGTGCAGAAAAGGCTGAAGGACCTCTTGAGAAATTACAGAGCTTTAGGAAGTGATACTAGATGAGGAAACATCAACGAAACATCAAAAAAACTTCTTAGACATGTTTAATTAGTGATCTTGTGTTGTGTGCTCCTACATTGTGGATCCCACAATCCAGTGTTAAAATCATGTTAAAGTACGCAACCAAAAAGTGTACTGCTTATGTCAGCATGATTTAAATACATTCGACTGCAGGACCTGCAATTTAGGAACCTGTGAGACAATTTAAATGTGGTGGTTTATGATCTACCAATATATGTGTTTGTTACTTACTAGGGAGAGGATGTGTGCTGGAGGGTAACTCGTGTGAGAATAATTAGTAGAAAGACAAGTGAGTTCCAAGTTACAATAAGTTTGTACCAACGATTGGTCCTAATGACGTACCTTTTTGTACTAGTTATGGATGGAGTAACTGCTCATAATCAAGGAGAGGTCCTTGATGTATGTTATTTGCAGATGATGTAGTATTGGTTTATGAGAGTAAAGTGGGAGTAAATGCAAACTAGAACTACAGCAAGATGTTTAAGAAACTAAAAGTCTTAAAATAAGTAGGACTAAGGCAGAACACAGGCAGTGCAACTTCAGTAACGACGCTCTTAGTGATGACAATTTAGTTAATTGATGGGCATGCAATACTCCAAAGCGACCATTTTCTTTATTTAGGTTTGATTATCTACAAAGATCAAGAGACTGGTGAGGATGTGACCCATAAAAATTAGTATTGGGTGGCTAAAGTGGAGATGTACTTCTATTGTATTATGTGATCCACGTGTATCTATCAAACTAAGGTACAATTTTACAAAACAATGATAATACCAGTTATAGTTTATGGAACTGAATGTTGATAAATTAAGAAACAACATTTTTCATAAAATAAGAGTAGCGGAGATGGGATGTTGATATGGATGAGTAAATACACTAGAAAGGACAAAATCAGAACGAGCACATTCGAGGAAAGCCTTCAGGCCCTATTCCTCTCCTCAAGGTAGGTTCAGTTCTTCCCACCCAATTTATATTCAAGATATAAAAAGTTATATCAAACTACTTGGATTAGGCAGGCAAAAGGAAATCAACTCAAGATAAAAGTGCAATATAGACATCTCATAAAGGGGCTGGAAGAAATTATAATTGGAGATATAACAAGTTAATGCATGATATTCTGGAGGCCATTATTATTCAAGGAATGTCAAATGTAAAAGCTAAATCAGCTGACACAATCACTATAACATTAATAAGAACAGCTACCAAACCTTAGCCCAATATTTTGCCTAAGAAATTTTGTTCGACTTTTTCTTTACGCTATTGGGCGAACATCTGCTTCCATAACTAGTTGCTGATTAGGAAATTCACCTTTCCAGCTTACTGGTAAAGAATGAACTTGAACATCACAAGCTTGTTTCTGTGGTCCAGCAGCTTACTGATAACTAATGAACTTGAACATCACATCAAAGTGCATACAACTAAAAAAAGTTGATTTTATTGACACATGTAACAAACAATGCCACTGCATCAAATGGCATAAGTTACATACCCGATCAATGTTCTGTACATAGATAATCCCAGACAAGAGAATCAATTACAACAATTATCCACTGTATCAAGAAGACAGCCATTTAAAGCAATGTGCTTCAAGTCTATGATAAAATTGTTCTGAAGAAACCCAAACCCAAATGTCCCATTCATATACTGCCAAATCCTGCCCTCCACATATCGAGGGTTGACAGAAGATCCCGTTAAGACCGGGATTACCAGATCATAACTTGAATTGATGTTGAGAATGCGCAAGACCACTTCATTCTCTATGAAAAGGGGGTCCTGGTGAATATAATTTGCTGCAGCAAGTGGCCGGAGATGTATGCGACTATCATACGAACATTCCTCTTCAGCAGAGAATGGGGACTCGATAAACGTAGTGTTTGAGGTCCAGAAAACTGGGGAATAACCAGAGAAAGGTTCTGATGCATCCCCAACCCTTCGGCAAGCGATGCCCCCAATGTCATCATACGCCACAAGATAAAAGTCCAAGCTCATGTCATCGCAGATACCCTGAAAATGGAAGCATGGGAGACACAGAGACCATCATAGAGCCGTTATCAAGGAATCCTATTTACCCACCTACACTTATCCCACCCCTCCTCCCAACCACACAATGGAAAGAAAACAAAAATAAGAAGAGAAGAAGAAGAAGATAAGAAACAAATGATAGTGCCAGCATCGTAGAGGTCAATGGTGCTGTGGAGCACATATTTGTGTACATCTGGTCCACAAACTCATCAATCCAAACATGATTCTGGGATACTTCTTGCATGGGCCATAACCCAGAAAACAATATTAATCAAGCAATCTTAACTGAATGAACAGTAGATAAAACTTGGATGGCAACAATACACCTGAATTAAGGATCAAGGGTTGAAGTGACTTTTGGGATATATACCAAAACACTGTGGATTGATACGTGAGGGGCCACTATAGATGTATGGCACCTACTAAACCTTTTTTTCACCTTCTTTTAAACACAAAACAAATTTTAAATTGGTTTTACCCATGTTCGCAAATATATCCACCTTTTCGAGCATCAACGTGAAAATCAGTGTATGTTGCAGTGTTCATACATAAATAAAACAGCAATTAAACATCATCTGTATGTTTTACTCTAAACCAATACAAAAATTTAATATGTATAAATCCTCTATTGAAAAGGATTTTCATCTTCAATTCAATGCTTAATTGAAAAGGTAAGAAGTTGTTTTAAGAACAGGATTAAGCAGTAAAGCTTTATGCTACCAAGCTACGGAACGCCACAGAAGAAAGAGCTATCGAGAAGGATGGGATCTACTCTTAAAAAATCACCACTTGGTTAATCCCATATTCTAGTTGGGATAAAAATATACTATCTTCCACACAGAATCATTTTATGCAAGATGATTATTGAATGATCCGTAAAGTAATCAGAAAAATGTGGGCTTTCTTCGGGTTTCTATCTTGATATTGATCATTTACGGCAAATGAGAAATGTTCCAGTCAACAATGAAAAATTAGCAAATGGAATAAGTGAATCACAGAAATAAAACCTTCCAAACACAAATAAAACAGGAGGAGAAGAGAAACAGCACCTTCCAGAGGCCCTGCAAAGGACGCGATGGTGTGGGAGCACAGTTAACAATTTTCACGAAATGCTCAGGTTCCCACTTCCGCCTTCCCTGTCGTTCCTTCTCCCTCCTCCTCTGTCTCCTAGAAGCTCTATCTCCACCCGGGCTAGTCCGGTTTGCAAAGTACTGATAAATATCAGACATCAAACAGTCTGGAAGGCTCCCTGGCGATGTACTCTCCACACCAATCACATCGTCCACAACCCCAGAATCGTCTCCCCGCGCACTCGTTAAGCTAGAACTCTTCCTACACAACACTATTCCCCGGGCACCCGTTAAGCTAGAATCGTCTCCGCGAATCGTCTTTCTTCCTTCTGGAGAATACGCAGAAGCGGACCTCTGGTTTTCCTCCACAACAACATGGCTCATACCCATGAAACTAACGCTCACCGGAACCAAATCCGCATCCGAAACACCCAATTCAGCCGCCTTGACAAAATCCCCCGACGACTCAAACCGGCAATCCGGATCGAGAAAATTTACGGGCTCTCCCCGCGGAGAGAGACCCATCCATAAAAAGGGTGTCTTGATAACCCGATAAGTACCCGTTTTCGACGGCGAAACCCTTGAACCGGTGACGAAAGACGGACCCCATTCGAAGAAGACCAAAGGAGGTGTGGCAACACCGACGCTTCCCTGACCACTTCGACGCCAGAAACCGATCAAATTCTCCCATCGATTGAGGGTTTTATAGAGGAGCTTGAATTCGATTTTCCCATTTCCCCATTTCCTGATTTGGGTCTTGGTGCCCCATCTCCGGTCGCACATAGAAAGCCAGAGCTTGCTATCGCTTCGACAGAGCGAAACGAAACGTTTCGAAGTGCAAGAAAAAGAGGCGATCTCAGTAGATGTCAAGAAGGATAGGATGCAAAGCTGAACGTCTTCCGGGATATCTCCAAATGTAAATGACGAGGAAGAAAGAGACGAAGAGGTAATCTCTTCATCGATTCCAAGACTACTATCATCGAAATTCGCCATTTTTACTTATGGTTTGAAAGGAGAGAAAACCCAGACAGGGATTTACGAGGGAAAGGAGAGGAAGAAATGGTCGGCTGGGAGATTCTTGGGGAGGGGAGAATCATTCTCTCTCCACAGACTACAGCAGATGAACGGAAATTAACGAAGGAAAAATTTGATAGTCGAGAAGAGTTTTTTGCTTTCGAGTAAAGACTTCTGTGAGAGTGAGACCCAAACGTGACACGTGTTGACAGAAACTCACCTTTATTAACTCGCGGATCTAAAAAGGCTCGCTCTACGGCCGCCCACCTTTTTCGGCTGGGCACCCACGCTAATTAGAGGGCCCCTTTGGGCATCCCATTTTGTTGGGCACCCACATTAAAATCCAAAAAAAATTTCTGACTTGGCTCTGGCCGTGGGTGCCATGGTGACCACGGCTGGCTTGGCCGTGGCTGCCATGGTGGCCACGGTAGTTCCACGCTGTGGAGGTAAAAAAAAAATTTGTGGGAGTATGGGGTGCTCCAAACCACCACTCCACCACCATCACCATCACCACCACCTCCAGCGAGAGAGAGAGAGAGAGGTACCTCCGGCGATGGCGTCCTCCTCTTCCTCTCTTCTTCTTCTTCTTCATCCTCCTCTTCTTCTTCTTCTTCTTCCTCTTCGTCTTCTTCTTCTTCCTCCTCCTCCTTCTTTTTTTTCTCTTTTTTTTTTTTTTTCAGTCGTTCCCAAACAAAACTGTAAAGGATGGGAGAGGGCAATTTGGTCCTCAAAAATTAGTTTTTTTGTGGGTGCCCGACTTAAAGAGGTGGGTGCCCGTAGAGCGACCCATCTAAAAATGGTCAGGCTCAGCGGACGCATAATTTCACACAATTTTGGTGTACCACATGGAAGATAAATCAATGGCTGATTTTTGGTGAGGATGATTTCCTCACCATATAGATCATCCCTACAAAACCATCAGCCCATTCTGAAATTTCTAACACCATCAAATGTGGGTTTCAAGTTAACGGTAAAAAAACAAATACACGATCCATGATTCTTCAACTTGTAAACCATGCTATATGAATATCAGACCTCACCAAAAATTATCCCATTTCAAAACTTCTAATTTATATATGAGTGATGATCACATGGGTCGGGTTCTATCAATGCGTCCATGGGACTCATTGTTGGCAACTTCTAATTAGTTGCCTGCTCACCTCGGGCTGCGCAGTAGCTACTGCAATAAATTCTATTTTAGAATAGTTTAACCATTTAAGGTGTTACCAAAAAAGGTTTCCTCTTCCAATAAATAACTTCTTGGCTCTTTCCATAGCAATTTGATCCTTTGCAAAATAGAAAAATGATCGGAAGATCCTAACCATCCAAGCTACGGGTCGGGATTGGGTGACACCCATTTTGACGTACCCACATAGAGGATGAATCAATGGCTGAATTTTTGTGGGGATGATCTCCTCACTATATAGATCACCCCAAACAAAAATCAGTCATTACTGATATTTCTAACCCCATCAAATGTGGTTTTCAAGTAACACGGGAAATATCAATGGTCCATAATTCTTCAACTTCTAAACCAGTCTAAAAATGTCGGAATGATTTGAAATTTTGTTAAGGTGATCTCCTCAACATAGAGATCATCCTCACCAAAAATCAGCCATTCGATTCATCTTCTATGTGGGTATGCCAAAATAGGTGTCACCCAATCCCGACCTTTTTAACCGTAGGAATTTGAGCATTATTGCAGTTTATTTAACGGCAAAGATCGAATGGTTTTAAATCACTAATTAGGCTGATTTATTGTTTGTAGGTCTACCGAGGGACAGGGCAAACATCCATACGGTCAGCATACACTAAGGGTGTGCCATGTGGCTCGTATTAATTGTGACCGACTTTTGTCACAACATTTTGTGACAGAAGTTTAACTCCTGAATGATGAATGTATCCAGAGAAAAATTGAGAAAGACCCCACCCATGAGAGATATGAAGTTGAGGGAGATGAGAGAGGGAGGGTAGGTCGCAGGTCATTTATTGGAAGAGAAAACTTTTAACGAAAAATTTCTAAAAAGAAAATAAACTTTAATCTATTTACAAAAAAGAATACAACTTTTCGCAAATCCCAAAAAAGAAAACGAAACGCCCTTTCATTACGTGGCACATGTTTATCAAAAAACGCCCTTTTAAAGGGCGTTTGTCAGTAAAAAACGTCATTTTAAATGGCGTTTTTCAGTAATAGACGCCTTTTTAAAAAACATCTGTCAGATCTCTGACAATCTGTCAAATGGGCGTGCGTCAGTAGAAAACGCCATTTTAAAGGGTTTTTTTACTGACAAACGCCATTTTAAAGGGCATTTTTTGATACCCCAATTTTACGCCCATTTTGGCGTACCCAGAAGATGAATCAATGGCTGATTTTTGGTGAGGATGATCTCTACGGTGAGGAGATCATCCTCACAAAAATTCAGATCATTCCGATATTCGTAGATTGGTTTAGAAGTTGAGGAATTATGGGACGTTTTTTAAAATTTCTCAGGAATAAACGCCCTTTAAAAGGGCGTTTATCAGACGTGTCAGCCATCAGTCATTCGTTAGTCAGTCGGCGACTAATTGGACTGACAACAGACGAAACGCCCTTTCAAAAGACGTTTCGTTTTCTTTTTTGGGATTTGCGAAAAGTTGTATTCTTTTTTGTAAATAAATTAAAGTTTGTTTTCTTTTATGCAATTTTCTGAACTTTTAATTGCTATTTAAAATAATAGCAATTAAAAGCATCACCTTTAATTATAATTTAAAATAATATAATATAATCTTAAATGGTTAAACTATTCTAAAATAGAATTTATTGCAATAGCTACTGCGCAGCCCGAGGTGAGTTGGCAACTAATCAAAAGTTGCCAACAATGAGTCCCATTGACACATTGATAGAACCCGGCCCATGTGATCATCACTCTTTATATATTGGCCCCTCACGATTTTTTTGTGTGAAATTGCATGAAAAAGTGTCCGCTGAGATATTGGCACCCACAATTTCGCTTAGTAATCCCACCTAAAATTGACCCCTAATCTTCATACCCGAATGACTCATCACACCTATCCACAAAAAAAAAAAAAGAAAACACAAAGAATAAGAAGAAGAGGAGGAGGAGGTATCTCTCTCTCTCTCTCTCTTTGTTCTGGGCTTCCAGAATCGAGAGGGAGAACGAGAGAGAGGGACAAACATACTTGCTGCAGTAGCGGCGGCCTACTTCTTCTTCTATGTTTTTTTCTTGGGGGTGGGTTTAATGAGTGAATAACAAGGAACATTTTTGTAAATCTATATTTTTTTGTTAAGTGGGTTTATTGAGCGAAATCACTGGTGTGAATGTCCAGTCCCTTCTTAAATGACCGCATCCCTCATCAACGGTGACGACGGACCATAGTTTGAACCACGCGGAACGTTCTCGAAGACCACTGACCATATGGATGTTTGTCCCATCCCTAGGTGGACCTACCTAGCAGAAGTCAACATGGTAGTTATTTATAACCTTTGGATACTCCCATATAATGCTATAATCCCACGGTTGAAAATTAAGCCATTAAAAGTCTCAAAATCAACGGTAATAATCATTAATCAAGCTGAATTTTAGTCTATAAGTCCACTTAGGGATGGGAGCTAGTGAGGGAGTGGTCTCTGAGAAAGTGCCACGTGACTCCTACTGTGATCAGTCATCAACATTGATGAGGGACTCTGTCATCCACGAATTGCTTTTATGCTTTTATTTTATTTTATTTTTATAGAAGTAATAAAAGGTTGAGTTTCTCTCAAACATGTGTCGTGCTTTGGGCAAACGTTTGCATAGCTAACCCCTCTGAAGTTAATATTTTTCGTACGTATTTTTTAAGTTTTCTTTTTATTTTTTATTATTTTGACAGACCCAATGTTTTGTTTGAAATTTTACATACCCCCAAGAATTTGATCAAATTGACAGTCCCGTGACTAAGTCCATTCACTAAGTTTGATTAATATTTTCTTTGAAACAACGAAAATGCTCATATCTTCAATCTTAAATCACAAAAATGTGTGAACAAAAACATGTGAGTTTGGGCAATGCCGTCTCGATACAAGTTAAGGCCCAAGGCGAAAATTTTAAATGAGGCCCTTCTTTGTATTTAATATATTATTATAATTAATACTTAATTAAAATTTTTATTTTATATAATCAAATTAAAATCAACTTGAAATGGTCGTTTGTCCATACTTAGTTAGTAATTCTGCGTGCTATACGCGTATTATATACGAATAGTAAGAAAATTACTCCAGGGGCCGTAAGTTTGCAATAATCACAGCCCTTGACGACTAGATGTGCGTTTGTTCGGCTAAAAAAATGTGTCTTTTTAGAACATTAGCCCAGCACCCCCAATTCCACCGTTAAAGATAACTTCTTGACTTTGTTTCCAATTTTACCCTTTGTAGGTACGGTAAGTTCAACGTAGGTTCAACTTTTTTATTTATTTAAAGGAGAAACAAAGAGAGAAGTCGAGTGGTCTCCTCGTCTCCTCCCTTCAACAGTTACCTTCAACTTCACCGCATAAATCTCCTTCTTCCCATGCTCATCTTCGAATTCAAAAACAACCCCAACTGCTTTGTTTCTACATCCATTGTTCCTATCATGTAAGACGTTCAAGGCCTTGCATGTAGGGAGAATTACACCATTGCTCGAATTGGCCAAGTCCATGAGCCATGTCTCTTGTTTTCCTTCCCACTAGTAATAAAGATCAGTTAAAAAAGTAAAAACAAATGCACATCTCATTAAACAGTTACCTCGGGTGTCTTACGATCTCTAGCTTCATCAACTCCAGTTGAGGCATCAATATCAGTGTTGTTCTTATTTTCTTTTAGAAGCGTTTCTTCAGTAGTCACTTTTGGTAATGGAGCCAAACCAAGCACCAGAACATGCTCTCCTTCGCATCTAACCAAGTTATCCTCATCTTTCGTGCTTATTGAGTCTTTTCCAGTTACGGCAAATCCATTACTTGCAAGATTATTATCTATAATGACTGATTCCTTATTTATGTTATCCATGAGTTCCTCTTTCGGACATGTAATATTCTCTGCAATGATCGATTCCTTGCTGGCCTTGGGTTCCTCTTTTGGGTAAGTAATGTTCTCTGCAACGATCAATTCATTGTTCTCACTAGCCATCGATTCGTCTTTTGGATAAGTAATGTTTTCTGCAACGATCAATTCCTTGTTTCCATTAGCCATTGGCTCCTCTTTTGGATAAGAAGCATCCTCAGCAACAATAAATCCCTTGCCTGCACTAGTCGTGGGTTCCTCATTTGATAAGTTATGTTCTCTGCAAGGATCAATTCCACGTTTGGATTAACCATTGGTTCCTTATTTGGCTGAGCTTTTAGCTCTTCTGTTATTATCTGAACTGCAGCAGTACTTTCTGAAACAACGATCATGTTCTTGATTTCCCAGGTCTGCAAAACCTGATCTGGGCCAAGTTGCCACACGACCTCTTTTTTTTTTTTAACTCGAGAGCTTGATAAGGTCTGGAGCACCTGACGCAGAACGTGCGACTAATGGGTTCGTAGGCTGATGCTACTCCTACAAAATTGAACCTATAACATAGGCTAAAAGAGTAAATGTGGGACAAATGGAGTTTGCACAGTGTATTTGGGGATGGTGGGCCAATGTTTAAAATAGGCACCCCCTTTCAGCCGAACAAACCACCATATGCATGTGAGGGGCTGTAATTGTAAAGTTACGGCCCCTCAAGCAATTCTCCCCAAGTTTTTTTTGAAAAAAAACGCTTTAAATGACTTATTTTCTCTCTAAACCAATTAAAATGCGTGTTTTCATTTTTTCAATAGTACTTCAAATTTGACAAGTCCATTGACACATTCTTAGAGATCAATGACCGGACTTTTTTTTATTCAGATGGTCTCCAATTTTGGTTGAAAATCAGCCTGATTGGTGGCTTTTAACCGGATCTTTGTACCCACCCCAAAATAATGATCCAATCCTAGGGTAAATCAACCCATGAAAAAGATTAAAATCTGACGGATATAAAGCACCAATCATGTTAATGTTTGGTCTCTACGTCTACTTAGGGATGGGCCTAACATCCATAAGATCAATGGCCGATCTAAGAGTGTTCCACGTGATAATTTTTTTTTGATCTCGATAATTTTTTATCGGACGCAGGGCCATTTCGTTACAAGTTGAGGCCTAAGGCAAAAACTCCACGTAAGGCTTTTTATATTTAATATATTAATAGATATGGTATTAATTAAAATTATTCTCTCTCTATATAGTAGAAAATCTTATTTAACAACTACTCATCTATCTATCTATTATCTATTATCTATTATCTATACTAAAGCTCGACAATGCTGAGGTGGCACTCTCCTCATCTTTTTTTCAAGGTTTTTTTCCAAAATAACATTTAACTAAGGTAGCTCAAACAATTACCTACAAGGTGGGAGGGCAGAGGTGTTCTTCCTTAAGTGTGTGTTATGTTGCTTTGAGGCGGTCTCTAGTTTACATATTAATTTGGCCAAGTCGGAAGTAATCAGTATTGGTATGGACGATGAGGTTAGAGGGGCAGCTTCCATTTTAGGTTGTCAGATTGGCCATTTCCCAAAGAAATACTTAGGTCTTCCCCTAGGGGCAAGCTATAGAAGTAAAGAGATATGGGGGCTAGTGATTGAGCGAATAGAGAATAGACTAGCGATATGGAAAGCTAAGTTCTTGTCTAAAGGTGGGAGACTCACTCTTATCAAAAGCACCTTATCCAGCTTACCACTTTATTACATGTCTTTATATACCATGCTAGTGACTGTTGAGAAAATGGTAGTTAGACTTATGAGAAATTTCTTGTGGAGTGGCAAAAGGGATGGTCGGAAGATTAGTTTAGTGAAGTGGAAGATGGTTACGAAGTCTAGGAAGAGGAAAGGGTTGGGTATTAGGGATATCGATCTATAGCATGAATGAGGCTCTTAAAGGAAAGTAGTTATGGAGATTTGGGATTGAGAGGGATAGTTTGTGGCATAGGGTAATCGATGATAAGTATGGGGAAAGTACCATGGGGTGGATTAGTGGTAGGCCGAGGGGTTCGTATGGGTGTGGAATGTGGAGAGGTATTATGAATGAGTTGCAAAAGTTTGAGGAAGGGGTGGTATTTAGAATAGGAAGGGGTGATAAGGTGTTGTTTTGGGATGATAGATGGTGTGTAGAGAGAAATCTTAGGATTGAATATCATGATCTTTACTTTATTTCTAATAGGAATTCAACTACTGTAAGTGAGATGCAGGTTACAGGGGTAGGTCAACCAGCATGGGAGTTTGGCTTCCGGCGTCATCTCTATGACTGGGAAATGACCAGGTTGTCTGAGCTTCTAATCAAGGTAGGAGAAACTCCTGTTAGGAGTTCGAGGAATGATTCTAGGTGGTGGACTCTCAAGAAAACATGCACATTCTCCGTGCGTTCTTTCTACGGGGCACTGGAGATAGGGGAAGTTGAGCCATTCCCTACATCCAAGATTTGGGGAAGTAGAGCTCCATCCAAAGTTTGGTTCTTAGTATGGTGCGCTATGAGAGGTCGGCTTCAAACTATGGACTTTTTATGGAGGAGAGGAGTGGGTGTCATGGATCATTGCCCGCTATGTTTGTGTAGTGGAGAGTCAATAGACCATTTGTTCTTACATTGTAGATGTGCTTGGCTTATATGGAATGAGTTGGTTAAAGAGCTCGGAATAGCTTGGGTAATCCCCAAAACGGTTAAGGAACATTTATTTGCATGGGGTTGGAAATCTTTAGGCCGACTTGAAAAAAGGATGTGGACTTTGACACCATTGGCAATTATTTGGGGACTATGGAGAGAGCGGAACAACAGGGTATTTGAAGGCAAGAGCATTTCTATGGAGGATCTTGTATTGGAAATTAAAGCTTTGATATTTTTGTGGGTCAAATTGTATGAGGAAGGGAAAGGGATATTTTTTGAGGATGTAGTATTCAAATGGGTAGAGTTGGTAAGGATCGAGATTAGGGGGATGTGCGCTTTGTTGTTGGGTGCACTCTGTATTTCTTTGCTTTGTTTTCTTTGTACTGTTTGATTGTTTGGTAGGCTTCCTTAGCCTCTAAGGGTCTTTTAATTTATTTATCAAAAAAAAAATTTGCATATTTTCTCAGGTGCAATCAAACAGCCTTATTAGGTGTATTTTCCCGAGAAAATTTTCTATGCAATCAAACACGCCCTATAAATTAAAGTTCTAGGACCTAATGGTTTCGGATATTTTAGGACCTGGTTCTGAAATAACTAGTCCTGGAACCGGCTTTGTCAGGAACAACATAATGGGGGTTTACCTCAACTTTGTCTTTGCTCGTCTTGATTTGCCTCCTCGCCATTGTTTTGGTTTGTATCGCACTGTAAGTCTAGCCGTCGCATTTTTTCAAGAGACTGAGTAGTGTAAATAATCCCAATTTTCTACTGCACCCATTTATTTTTTGACATCTAACATGATAACAAGCAGAACAAATCATCAAATAAAAAAACAGAGTATAGAAGCTAAAACTACATAACCATTCTTCATGGATTAGTTCTTGAAAGTTGGCACAAACAGTAAGACGTGCCTTTGGACAGATCACCCACTTAATTATCTACCTAATCATATTTCATCAAATGGTGCTTAAATAATAATATATAAGCCCCTGAAACTATCTGCCTTCATTGATCATCAATTGAGAGAACACTTGGCTTGCTGTTGTGTCGGAACCTCCATCACTGTTTAGGGGTATATCATCCTTCCCAACTGGCATGACGGCTGAAAGAACACGCGGAACAGTGCGCAACGGGAGCTCAGACACTGCACAGTTGGTGGTGTCCTCGTGCGCTTCTCTGTGCACTGCACTCTCTTGAAGTTGGAGTGCATATTCCAAGTCCCACACCACATCACCCATAGTCGGCCTGTCCACACAATATTCACTCAAACATTTCTCTGCTATCTCCCCGAATTTCCTCAGACAATCAGGATGAATTTTACCCACAAGCAAAGGATCAATAATCTGCTCGATTAAGCCCTTCTTCTTCCTCTGCATACCCCATTCAGCTAAGTTCACCTGGTCCCTTGGAAGCAAAGTATCAAGGGCAGGTCTCGCACAAAGTACTTCAAGAAGCACCACTCCAAAGGAGTACACATCTGATTTATCTGTTAACTTCTGACGTCTAAAATACTCTGGATCAAGGTACCCAAAGCTACCTTTTACACTCGTACTTACATGGGTCTGATCGAGAGAAGGCCCCGACCTTGAAAGACCAAAATCAGAAACTTTAGCGACATAGTTCTCATCAAGCAAGATGTTTGTCGACTTAACATCACGATGAATGATTCCCCCAAGTGAACTGGTATGGAGATAATGAAGGGCCCTTGCTGAACCAATGCATATCTGAAGCCTCTGCTTCCAAGACAAACGAGGCAAATCTGAACCGTAAAGATGATTTCTCAATGTCCCTTCTTCCATGAATTCATAGACCAGTATCATCTCCGACCTTTCATCACAATATCCAACCAAGGAAACCAGATGTCGATGACGAATTTTGGAAAACACCATGATCTCCGCCTGGAATTCTGGAAGGCCCTGGTCTGACACCAGTTCACCACGCTTCACGGCGACTTTCATGCTGGTCCTGAGCACCCCTTTATAGACTTTCCCAAATCCACCAACTCCTATGAGCAACTTATTGTCAAAATTGTTAGTTGCAAGCAGTATATCAGCAAAAGGAATCTTTAAGCCTAGATTTAAATCTGGGACAGGGGATGCATTAGTGTTCCCTTCAGGAAGTGGCAAACATGTTACAGTATCCACAGGCTTTGGTTTCCTGCATTTTAACACTAAAAGGAATGCAACTATCAACATGCAGATAAAAGCAAATCCCCCGAGAACCGAACCAACGAGAACAAAAACATGGTTTTTCTTGGACTTGTTTTGCAAAGAAATCAGACTCTCAGTATCGTTCCCGATCTCCATGATCTCCAGCCCATTCAGAATAGCATTGCCGCCCTTGTCCAAAGAAAGTATAGGCCCTACACTAATAGTCATGTTGCCTGAATCCTGGGATTTAGCAACAAAATCGATGTAGTAAGGGGCTCTCGGAATGTTATACGTTTCTGCTGAGATATAAATTTCGTGTCCATCATAGCGATCAATATAGACTTTGACGTATAAATTTTCCATCTCATCACTGACTATGTCACAGAAGTGCATCCGGACCAAATGATTGACACCTGAACGGACATTAAAGATCCATGTAAGGTTGAAAATATTTGATGCAGTATGGTAGTGTTTATTCATTTCTTGGCAACTCTGGTAAACATGGTCAGGAGCAATTTTTTGACTCACTCGTTCACGGTCTTGTAGCTGTTCAGTAATAGACTTGGGTTCTGCAGCCTCCTTCACATGCAGATACCTCTCGTCAGGAATCCAACTTCTCCGCAGAGAATCAATATGAGGTGTGATATCTGGACCTCCAACGTTGATCCTGTGGACTTTCAGTAAAAACTGGGATAACAGACTCTTATTAACATCTCCTTTCGCAAGAGAAATGAATTTATCCTGGATGAGATTTTCACCAGCAGAGAAGACTTCTATGGCATTAATGAAGGCGAAGGAATTTTGGGAAGGCATGAAATATATAGTGAATTTCCCACTATTGTTACTAAATAAATACTCCTTCAGCATGGGTAAGTCATTGCTTCTTCGGACACTAAAATTTTTTAACAGAGAAAACCCAGTAACCGAAACATCGAAGACAGCAGAGGCAAGATCATACGCTGGTGTGGAGAAAGGAAAGAAATGGAACCGTACCAGAAGAGTAGCACCCGTGCTGTTGATATTGAACTCGTAGGAGGAGGGCCTTTTGAAAATTCTCGCAGTCTGATAGAGTTCAGGTGATGAACTCTGAGATGTACTTTGATCTTTGACACTGATATCTGGAGTTGCAGACAAGGTGAAAGAGCTGTGCCCCGAGTCTCCAACAAAAGTCGTCCGAACGTCGACGGGAATGCTAGTGTCTGATCCGCAGTTGATAAAATATGGATCTTGAGCGTAAGCTAATGAGATAAGCAGAAGAAATGAGAGGTGGAGAAGAAGTAGAGAAAGGAAGGTAGACTGAGTTAGAAGATTGTCCATGGAAATGGTGGATTTGTTCTTTCAGGAGGATAGATGGATGAACTCACAAATAGTAACCATATATGTATTGAATGCAAAGAATCGTCTTAGGTGAAGCTGCTGACTTCAGAGTGGACTTGTCGCCGTGTAAATGTATAGAAAGTTTGATATTTTCACGTGGAAAGCTGGGGGAAAACAGTCCTCCAAGAGGGAAAAAATTTAGACGCAGTGACTTTGGATGCAGTCGATGTAGAGGGGTCTTGTGACCCTACATGGCTCATTTTTTGGGGCCCATTAACTGCATGGATGTGTACCCCACACCTTGGTGTATATGCATACTAAAAATCAGCATGGTTGATATTTTTTATCCCTTGGATTAAGTGTCCAAAAGATACGCAAAAAAATGCTTGAATCCAACGGTTAGAATCAATCCTACAAAAGTGCTAAAATCTGTGGCTAGATAAAATCAATGTGACTAATATTTCGTATACATATCCACCAAGGGGTGGGGTACACATCCATTCGGTTAGTGGGCCCCAAAAAATGAGCCATGTAGGTCAACGAGACCCTCTGCATCGACTGCATCCAAAGTCCTCTGCATCTAAAATTTTTCCGTCCTGCTCTTGGGAAAAAGATCACGAGAGCAAAATTACCAATACTAACCTTACCGTTTTACTTAAATGCCACTTTTTGTGTATGTTAATGAACGGATTTGGGATGGAGCATGAGATGGGCAATCTAAAGGGAAAAGATGGTCCTGATTGAATGCTACGTGGGTCATGCATATATACGAAGTAAGTGTATTACCAAGCTCTATGTTGCACAGCTCCACCATATATTTGCTCTAGGGAATAAATCGCCCTTCTCACAAGGGAATGTAGTAGGAAGATTTGACAGATTTTTTCAATAGGATTTTTTTTTTCCTCACATTAAGGGAAGTTGCATGGATAGATTTTCAGTGGTTGGCCGTCGGAGAAGAATATTAAGAGCAATTGGAGTCCATAAGTTTTATACAACACATTGGGTCAAAATTGGTGCACATAGGTTGATGGACTTCAATTCATTGGACCATTACAATGGCACCATATAGACCCATCTCAATCACTAAAGCCTGTACATTTGACTAGTACCCATGACAACCTATTGGCAATATAGTTTTTTTTTTTTTTTTTTTTTCATTTCAAAAAATAGAAAACATGGTTTTCCAAGGATTCAACCTGTTAGTGGGTCTGATTGGATCCACCACCGTGACTACTATTGGGCTAGACCTCAACAATTCTCAATGCTGAGCTGTTAATAACATTGACGTGTGAAGTAAAATATTAATCTTCCCAAAATAAATGATTTAAAAAAAAAAAGACATCTTCCTTATTTTTCCTTCTCACGAGTCTCCTTAATTCCCCTCATTATTTCCTAATCAGCCATTATTTCCTATAGCTCTTCTTAACAAAAAAAAAAATGTCTCTATTTATTCCTTAATTCTCCTCATTATTATTATAGTCTCTGCTTGCCAAAAAAAAGTCTCTATTTATTCTTTTATTTTTTCAAGGAAACAAGCATTAATAAAAAAAATGTCTATTTATTCATTTAATTTTTCTAGGAAACAAAGCATTAATATAGAATGAGATATCTAAGAGTTGCCCTACTTTGATTTCCAAAACTAACTCTAAATAACCTACGTCTCTCCGACGTCTCTGCAAGTATTTTGGCGGGGTTTATAAATAACCCAAATGTGTCTCCATCTCTGGATTAAAGTGATCTTCAAATGCCTTATCAATAATCCAGCAATCTCCAAGCCGCCACCACTACTGCCTAGGACCGCGGATAACGCCTGCCTCCTCCCCACACCAATGTTAAGATGTCATAAGATCAAAACTTCTTAAAAAAGTGTTGATGGGGTGGTAGCTGAAAAGTTGTTTTGCAGCTGCAATACTACTTATTCCAGCACCGATAATGCTCACTTTTGAGACCCGAAGTCGGTTTTGATTGTTACCCATGTTTTGTATGTTGAGAGCTTAGCCTTCGAATAAGGAGGGAGGGTGGGGAGATATTTATACAGAAAAAAGTGGGAAGACTCTTTCTCTTGGTAAAATTTATTATCCTTTGTTATTGTATAGTAGGTAGATTAGGAGTCGAATTTAGTTAAGGTGTGTGTTTTCTTTTCTTTTGTAGAAGATATTTGTTGGATTGCCATTTTATAGATGGCCCGTGCTTTAATAAGATAATTACTCCTATTAATACACCCCAATTTGCATTTTCCAGAGGGGGTTTGGTTGGAAGTGGGACCCATCGTCTCCAATAGAGTCTCAAATGTAGTTATATAGGTTGTGGATATTCGTTTTTGTTGGTGGGCAATTGGTTCATATTGTTCTATTTATGTATCAGAAGAATAATTCTTGAAATTTGATGTTAATGTGTAACCTTTCATTTTTTTTCAATGTTAATGGGTAATTAGATGGGGTTTTGACTGTAAGTATTCTGCATATTTTATTATATTTTGAGTGGTTGCTTTGGACCGCCTCTAATGAGATTTGTCTCAATCTATGTTGGACGGCGGTGGGGTAGTTTCCTTTCTTTGGCCCCCACCCGTTTTATTTAACTTTGCAAACCCCTCATAGTGTTAGGTGACAAACACCGTCCAATGTACTTTAGCACTAATTTATTGTTTATAAAGAAATGGTATTTTATAGATTTAAAAAGAGTATTATTTTTTCTTATACTTATTGATTTTACATTTTTATTAATATTTTTTTTATTTTCCAATGACACTAGTGATAATCAAAAGCTATGAAAAAAATTTAGATGCAGAGGAATCTTGCGGCCCTACATATATTATTTTTTTTGGGCCTAATGACTGCGTGGATGTTTCAGCCCACCTATTAGTGGATAAACACATTAAAAACCAGCTTGATTAATGATTTCTAGCCGTTGAATTTACTACTAAAAAAATGCGTGAATCCAATCCTAAAAAGTACTTAAATCTATGGTTAGAGAAAACCAATCAAGTTAATTTTTGGTTTGTATATCCAACAAGATTTGGGCTAAACATCCATGCGTTAGTGAGCTGGGGCCTTCTCTCACTTGGGTTGGGGGCTTTCTCGCACCCGGGGCCTAAGGTGACTGCCTTATTGGCCTTATGGTAGAGACGTCCTTTGATATGACGTATTTACATACGCACGTGGCTCATATTATCGCTCACACCAGAGTATGCCACGTGGCTCATATTATGTGTGAGCAAAGCCGATCACACATCACAATTTGAGCCACGGGGCACACTCTTAGAGGACGATGACCGTATGGATGTTTGGCTAGTCCCTCGATGGACTTGTAAACCAAAAATTAGCTTGATTAGTCATTTATAAGCGTTGGGTTGGAGTCATTTGCATGGGTTGCTTTTAACCGTAGAATTTAGAGCATTATTGACCATTATTTGGGGTACTAGGTCCAAAGGTCTGACATAACTAATCAGGCTGATTTTTGGTTTTCAGGTCCAACGACGGACTGGCCAAACATCCATATGGTCATTGTCCTCTAAAATTGTGCCACGTGGCTTATATTGTGTTGTGTGATCGGCTTTGCTCACACACAGGTTTACTGGCGAAGGTTTACTCCAAAATCTGACTTGGCAACCCAGGCTACCTCTTTCGCCTTCTGAATCCCTTCATTACACCAGGTATTTTCCGCCTCAAAGAGAAAGAGAGTTCGGCTCACAAGTTACAAGCCGACACCCTCTCCGCTTTTACTTTCCGAAGGAACTTGGTATTCCGCGCAGGTGATTATCGAGTTGTTCTGAACCTTTTCCCCCTTGATTTTTATAATTTTCATGGAATTTAGTTATTTTTTCTATTTGTTTCGTAATTTAATCCTTGATTTGTTCTTCGGAATTCCCCCCTAGATTTGAATCCTTTTGTTTTTATAAATCTTGTTACCAATTGTCTTTCTGAATCCCGTCGCAACTGTGAATTAGGGTTCTCATATGCTCATTAACGAAATATAAGTTTTGTTTTCTGTGGAATTAATTGGACATAATTTCTGAAATTTTTATTTGTCCGTTTGTTCGGCATGCTCGAAATTCAATTGTGTTAATTGATAGAATCTTTTTTTTGAAAGGACACGGTCAAAACTTGTAGCACGTATTGGTTCACCGAGTCGATCATGTCTGAAGCAACAATACTTGTTTTCGGATACTTCCTCAGAGCCTTGAATCTGTGGGCATAACCTTTTCTACCAACTTGACATAACCTTGACACAGATTGGGAATAAATTGATGATTTGAAGTTTTATGAATCATCCAATTTCTGGAGGGAATTTCGCAGCTCCGAACCCAAGTGATTAGAGCATGGAGCCGGAGTGCCGAATTCAAAAAGCTCCCAAAGTTTGGAGCTCTTTGGATGTATACATATAGTTTGACACATAACGACACACGGTTGTGGGGCCCACATGGATATGAGTTAAGGGATGATGTGGAGGAGAGGCGTCGGGGTGATAGATAATTTCCCCATGTGCTTAGAGAGTGAAGAATCCAACGATCACCTTTTCCTGCATTGTAGAGGCTTGGGTGATCTGGTCAAAGTTCAGTAGAGAGTTTGGTTTCAGTTGGGCTGCCCCTCTGTCGGTCAAGGATTTGTTCTTGGCTTGGCATTGTAAGGCGTTTGGTGGTCTCGGGAAGAAATTGTGGGCTCTAACCCCTTTGGCTATTTTATGGGGTGTTTGGAGAGAACGCAATAGTAGGGTCTTTGAGGATAGAAGTTCTTCCCTTGAAGCTCTCTTGGTGGAAATCTGAGGTCTTGTTTATATTTGGGTCAAGTTATACGAGGAAGGGTGGGGTGTTAGTTTTGAGGAAGTGGTTTTCAGTTGGTCGTCCTTGCTTGGGAGGAATTGAGTCCCTTTGCAGGTGGTTGGTTGTGGAGTGTGTTTTTTATGTTTCTTTTGTTCTTCTTCTTGTCCTTGGTAGGCTTTCTCAGCCTCCAAGCAATTAATAAAGCTATTTTACCTTTCAAAAAAAACATGATCTCCTCACCATAGAGATCGTCCTCACAAGAAATCAACCATTTCTGAAACTTCCAACCCTATCAAAAGTGGACTTAAAGTTAACAGTGAAATAGATGAACCAGAATTTTTCAACTTGCATTCCACTTTTCATAAGGCTTCTCTAGAATGGGCTGATTTGTGGTGAGGATGATCTCCATGCGGAGGAAAGTATCCTCACAAAAATCAGCCCGTGATTCATCTCCATGTGAGCCTACAACTGTGTTATTATATGTGTCACAAAACCATGTGTCAACCTATCCCCGTACATATGTGTCTGTGTGTGTGGCATGGTTCAAAGTGCTTGGTTTCGTTTCGGTTTCATCCATAGACAAAACCGAGTTAGGTGAAACCAAATTGAAATGCACCGAATCTTGGAAAATGACTCAAAAAAATCAGAAGAAATATAAATGCAATAAAGCCAAAACCTGCACACCCTCTCACACGGGCTTCACAAGACACTCACCTTCACAGGTTGTTTAGCATGCCGACTAGGGCTGCAACTTGGGCGGGCTCAACCCGACGTTGGGCTCGGGTTGGGTTGGTCTCTTCAGTACTCGGGCTTGGGCTCGGGCTCGGGCTTGATTTTGAAAACCCAATCAAAATCGGGTTGGGCTCAGGTTGGAACTTTGAGCAACCCAACCCGAGCCCGATTAACCTATACATATAGATATGTATTTGTATACCCAATATAGAATAGTATATCCCCAACCTTAAATAGCTTACAACCCTAATTCATCTCCTCTCTCCCATCTTTCTAATTTCTAACGAGGTTAGGGTTTCCCAAATTCCCTCACCCTTACAAGGCTATACCCTACCTGCAGTCCGCCATTCGGCCTCCCGCTGCACACCATCTACTAAACGTTTCCTGTCATTTTCATCGCCACTCTAACATTCTTCATTGCCACAGCTCGAGTTGCATCCCTAAACTCCCGGAGTGCTCTAAGCCACCAGAGCACTTGAGTTTCAAATGGGAAGCCTGAACTCCCTGTTGAAGATGGTTGTCGGAGGTACATAGGGGTAAGCCACCATAGCACTTGGGGGTAAGTAAAATTTTTTAAGCCCGAATTTCCTCTTTACGACATTCACTCTCCATGTTGAGGTGAATTCTCTTTGTCGTCTCCATCTACACTAACTGAATCCATTTTTGTTCTGCTTCAGGCAATTGCTTTCTTTATATTTTCATGTTTGGGTACGACTGGAACCATCACCATCATGAAATTGCAGTGGATTTTTTTCAAGTAACCAACCAGACCAACCCGATCGGGCTGGAATTCTTAGACCCGACCTCGGGTTGGGTTAGGGTTGACCCCCAACCCGACCCAACCAGCCCGAGTTGCAGCCCTAATGTCGACATTGATGAGGGACCACAGTATTAGCCACGTGGCACAATCTTAGAGATAACTGACCGTATGAATGTTTGGCCCATCCCTAAGTGGACCTACATACCAACTATCAGCCTGATTAGTGTTTTCAAACCTTTGGATCTTTGTACCCAAAATAATGCTCAAATTCCACGGTTACAAATCAACTCATGTAACGATTCCAATCAAATGCTTAGAAATCACAAATCAAGCTGATTTTTTGTGTGTAGGTACACCTATGGATGGGCCAAACATCCATACGGTCAGTGGTCTCTATTCTCTAATAGCGTGCCACTTCTTCCAAAGACTCCCTACAATCACTCACGTGCAACGCACGGGCCGCACCCTAGTTTCTGTAAATTACTAAATGAGGATAACATAGTGGACGTAGGACTAGATGGAAATGCTAAGGAGAATAGTGAACATACATACTTCCGTAGAATTAGAATATCAGAGGTGAAAGCAACTTTAACAAAGATGAAGATGGGTTGGGCCTTAGGTCCAAATGGTATCCCAATAGGGGTGTGTAAATTCATGGGAAGAATTAGGTTGTCTTGGCTTACAAAATTATTCAACTATATCTTGAGGACTAGGAAAATGCTAGATGAATGGAGGAGAAATACTGTAGTGCCTATATATATAAGAACAAAGGAGACATACAGAGCTACACAAAGCATAGTGGAATCAAACTTATGAACTAGACTATGAAATTATGGAGATGGTAATGGAGAAAAGATTAAGGCAAAAGATAAGGGTATCTGAAACCCAATTTGGATTTATACAAGGTCAACTATCGAGGCATTTTTCATACTTTGACAAATGTTGGAAAAATTGAGAGAAAAGAGAAAGAATTTTTACACGGTTTTTATTGACTTAGAAAAGCATATGATAAAGTCTCTAGAGAACTAATTTGGTGGGCATTGAGAAATAAGGGATCCCCAAGGGCCAACCTTAAGTTCGTACCTTTTTGCTTTAGTTATAGATGAAGTAACTACACATATACAAGATGAGGTCCCTTGGTGTATGTTATTTATAAATAACATAGTATTAGTTGACGAGATTATGGATAAGCTAAATGCAAAACTAGAACTCTAGAGGAATGCTTTGGAATCTAAGGGTTTTAAAAGTCGAACCAAGATAGAGTATATGGAATGCACTTTTAGTAAGGACGCATGTAGAGATGATCTACCAATTAAAATTGACAACCAGAAAATACTTCGAAGTGATCAATTTCGTTACCTTGGTTCTATTAGTCACAAGGACGGAGAGATTAAGGAAGACGATGCCCGTAGAATTAGAGCTAGGTAGCTAAAGTGGAGATCTGTTCATGGAGTGCCAGTTGATCGACTTGTTTCAATCAAACTAAAAGGAAAATTTTATTAGATGATAATAAGATTGGCAATGCTTTATGGAGCAGAATGTGGGGCAATCAAGAAACAACATGCTCATAAAATGAGTGTAGCCAAGATGAGGATGTTGAGATGGATGTGTGGTAAGACAAGGAAAGACAAAATTTAGAAATGAGTGCATTCGTGAAAATATAAGAGCAGCCCCAATAAGTGACAAAATGAGGGAAAGTCAATTGAGATGGTTTAATCATGTACAATGAGGAGGAATGTGCAAGCCGGGGCACTAAAATGGTGAGGGGAAGGCCAAAACGGACGTGGATTGCGGTTTTGAGAGGAGATTTTACGAAACTTGCCTTAAAAGAAGAGATGGCTGTAGATAGAATGTTTCTCCATTCACCAGAATTTTCCCCTTAGCACCAAAAGAGTCACAAAACCAAGAATAAAAAACATCCACGTTATCACTTGGAATTTTAGCTGTTCTATTTAATATTTGTAGCTTTAAAACATCGATTATTGTTATTTTTTTTTGTGTTTTTAAAACTTTTATTAGAATGTTAAACCTGATCTATATTAAGCTCCGTCTGTCTAGAATGGTTGTATAGAGCCATATACTTATTGGAAGATTTAGGAGAAATCATATGTTGGTCATTTGGGATTTATCCTATGTAATAAGGACACTCAATTATTGAAAATTTCCCATGTTGGACACCTTCTCGTACTCACATGTTTGATACATGCTGACAATCTTTTGCTAACAAAAGAAGGCTGGTATGTTCTTTCCTACATGCACTACATAGGATTTACATGTTTTAGTTTGATTTGTTGATACAGGAGACTAGGTTTAGCTGTTCAGATTCTTCTAGAAAGATTTTGGGGCTCCTGTTGATGGGCGCTCCTAAGCAAAAATGGACGTCAGAAGAAGAAGCGGCCCTTAAAGCTGGAGTAGTTAAGCATGGGGCCGGCAAATGGCGCACCATACTGAAAGACCCAGAATTCAGCGGTGTCTTGTCATTGCGTTCAAATGTGGATCTCAAGGTATTTATTCTATAACATTCATTTAGTAAGTAAATTTAGTTCTCCTGGAAAGGAAGCTTGACGTTTTCTTGGTGATAATGTGGAATATTGATCAGGCTATATGTCAGTGCCTTTGACATTGGATCTTAACATCCCCAAATGGCAGATTCCTGCTAAATCAGTCTTATGTCTTCCACTGACTGTTATACTCCTAAGTCCTTTATGGTGTGTATTGATATTTTCAACTTTGGATGGGACAAAAGGAGAAACATGAGTCTTATGTATTCCACCTAACTGTTATACTTCTAAACCCTTTAAGGTGTGTATTGATGTGTACATTTTCAACTTTGGATAGGACAAGTGGAGAAACATGAGTGTCACAGCAAATGGGTGGGGGTCTCGTGAGAAGGCTAGGTTAGCACTCAAAAGGAGTCAACAGATCATTAAACACGACGACAACCCATTGGCCCTGAGTACAGTAGTTCAGAGTGATGAAGAAATTGTTGATGCGAAGCCTCTCGCAATTTCTAGTGGAATGTTGCAGATTGCTGGTCCAAAAAAATCAATTTCAAGGTTAGTTGCTTCTCATCGTTGGGTGTTTGATGTTTATTTTCTGAACTTTGATTTGTGGAAGGCGGTGGAACTCTTAGATACAAATATTAGTATTTGGTCTTGATTGTCCATGAGTAATTTATGTTCTTAGAATTGAGGTGGATTGTGAAACCCTGTAGTGTTGGATCGATCTAGTCCCAAAAGTTTTAATAAAGTTCAATCTTGGGGGAAGTAATAGAATTATGGATATTCTAGCATTCCACATCATAAGTTGGCTGTAGTAGTCTATCTAAAAAGAAAGAAAGCTGTAGTATTCTTTGTAAGGATGGATACTACATCTATGCCGCGTGGACATTGCAAAGAACTAAGTGGCTACTCCTAGTATGTCACCTGTGACTCCATTTATCTCCTGTTGACTGAAAAGATATTACTAACTTTACAAGTATTCTGAAACCCTACATGCTAGAATTATGGATATTCTAGCATTCCACATCATAAGTTGGCTGTAGTAATCTATCTAAAAAGAAAGTTAGCTGTAGTATTCTTGTAAGGACGAACTGGATACTACATCTATGCCACATGGACATTGCAAAGAACTAAGTGGCTACTCCTAGTATGTGATCTGTGACTCCATTTATCTCCTGTTGACTGAAAAGATATTACTAACTTTAGAAGTATTCTGAAGCCCTACATGCTACAACCATTTCAACTTTTTAGCAAATCGTGTTAATTAATGTTTGTTTTACCAAATGAGATTCAAGTTGAATCACAATCCATTTTGTTTGGATGAAATAGTAAGATTTGAATCGTATATCATAGGATCTTACCAGACTACAGTCAATTGATGGATGCTATGATCAATGTATATTATGCACGCAACCTCAACGAATCTTGTTTAGTCCTTAAACATTCTAATTTTGGTAGCAAATGTACTTGTCATTTTAACAGTTTAGACTTTGGACTGGTGAAAAATTACAATCCATCTGTTATGAATAATGAATATTAGTAGTGTTTTAATTATTTAAGATTGGTTGCTTCAGCCGTCTGCACACCTAAGGGCTCTTTATATCTGGACATGTTGGGGATCATGGATGTTTATGTTAAGCATGAATCTTGCTGGCTATCCAATACCAAAATTATTTTCATATCAAGATTTTAACTATTTCAATAGTCGATATTGCATTTTAAAATTGTGGTTATGTCTCATCCACACAAAGTCAAGTAGCAATTTTCACATGGCGACTTTATGCAAGGAAATCACTTTTTAAACTATGTTCTTGAGTTTCCCATTCATGTGAGATATAGAAGGAGGTGCAACACAAGAACAATGAACTTGTAAGGCATCTTTAGGGACACATAATGGCGATGAATGTCAAAACTTCAGAAACAATTTTCCATGTTTTGCGTCTTTTCTTTTTATTCCAAGGAATTTATATAATTTGAACTATTACAGGTAGATGGACTGAGATGTGGTTAAAATAGCTATTCGCGGAACAGAGAGCCTGATTCTATGTTATGCTATTTCCACACACTTGATTCTAAATTTATGTGGAAGGTTTTGTCCATGAAAGATAAGTTAGTTTAACTGAATTTCATGCTTTTAAAATTTATTTTTAAGTAAATGATGAATGCCGCTTCCAGTGGATGCCTTAATCATTCTCTAGTCAAGAATGTCTTCTAGATCAATTGGGAAAATGGCTAGAACTTTGTTTACACAAGATCTTTTACAAGACACTTCTTACTTGTAAGTTATTTGCCCCATTTTGCTTTAGGCTTATGCTTGATGGTAGCTCATCATCATCATGGGGTCGGCTGCACGAATCTTATTTCTCCATTTAATCCTGTCTAAAGCCATCTCTTCCTTTACGGCAAGTTTCTTAAAATCTCCTAAAAATACCTTACTATACATCCGTTTTGGCCTTCCCCTATCCTTTTAGGTCCTTCGACTTGCATATTCCTCAATCGACTTTCCCTCATTGGTGCTGTCATTAGTCTTCATTGCACATGACCAAACTATCTCAATCGACTTTCCCTCATTTTGTCACTTATTGTGGCTACTCCTATTTTTTCATGAATGTATTCATTTTCCAATTTTTTCTTTCTATGTTTTACCACACATCCATCTCAACATTCTCATCTTGGCAATACTCATTTTATGAATATGTTGTTTCTTGATTGCCCAACATTTTGCTTCATAGAGCATCACCGGTCTTATTGCTGTCTTATATAATTTTCCTTTTAGTCTGATTGGCACACGTCGATCGCATAGCACTCCGGAAGCACATCTTTACTTTGGCCACCCTACTCTAATTCTATGGTCAACATTCTACTCAATCTCTTCTTATGAATAATAGAAGGTAACAAAATTGGTCACTTTGAGATATCTCCTCGTCGACTAATACTATGTCATTTGCAAATAGCGTACACTATGGGACCTCGTCTTGAATATAAGTAGTTACTTCATCTATAACTAAAGCAAATAGGTATGGACTTAGAGTTGATCCGTGGTGTAATCCCATTGTGATTGGAAACTCACTTGCCTCACCACCAATTCTTCTAACACTAGTTATTGCTCTCTCATACATATCTTTAATGATGTCAATATAACCATTTGGGGCTCCCTTTTTTCTCAATGCTCACCAAATTAATTTTCTAGGGACTCTCATATGCTTTTTCTAAGTCAAGCAAGACCATGTGGAGATTTTTCTTCTTTCTCTATACTTTTCCATCAATCGTCTAGGTAAGAAAACAAATGATGATGGGCTAATTATTCTTATTTGCGTCATTCTGGATACTATGACTTTGTTACATGAACTTTAGTATCATTTAATCCTTTATGATCATACAATGATGATGGGTTACTGCTTTCATATGCAAGTGCGACTTGTATGAAATGATTTTTGACATGTTATGTGGAATTCCTTCTCATATTTTTAGGCTGGACAATCTTATATTAGAAGCTATAACCAATCTGAAGGAGCCTAGTGGGTCTAACAAGACTGCTATTGCCATATACATAGAGGTATTTCTATTTTTGCGTGTCTCAATATTATATTTTGAGTAATTTCATTTGCCCATGAATTTTGTTTTGTTTTGAGAAATGTCTAATCTTGTCTGCAGAAAAGAAAAAGTTTAAACTAGTTAAACTGCAGTGATTTTCCAATGCATATAATACTTCTAGGCTATTTATGGCAAATGGCTTCCACTAATTAAACCCTCATCATTTCAACATGTTTTCAAGCCTGATAAGCACCAATACTTCCAGTAGATGTGATGTTCGTAGTTTTACATTTTTTTGTTTGAAATGGTTCTAATGTTCTCATTTTTATATAATGTAGGATCAGTACAGTGCACCTCCAAACTTCAAAAGGATCTTGTCAGCAAAATTAAAGGTTCTGACTGCAAGTGGAAAGTTGAGTAAGGTAATTCTCCTATTCTCTGAGTTGTTAATTTGTAGACTGCCAATGAAGTTATTTACTGAAGAACATTCACTGACTAGTAAAATGCCAAAGACCCTATTCATTTCCTTTACTCTTTTTACTTATTTAAAACCAAGGATATAGAAAAACACTATATAGTTTGCTAAATATTTTTAAGTTAGTAAACATTTAGAGTTCTTGAAAGGTGGTTTGGAATCCAGGAGAGAGGTGAAAGTACTGTCCAAATGCATGGTTTAAAATATCATGCCGTGTTGATACGTATCATACATAGGCATCAGTTTTTCAACTTATTGGTACAATACATAAGGTAAATTTTGATATCACAAAATTAATTTAACTAATTAAGCGGAGACGTTTGATCTTATAAAAAAGAAACCTGTACAGAAGTCTATTTATCTTCTGATAAGTAATATATTTATGTATAAATATTAGTTACTGAGGAAGTGGGGGGAGATATATTGGGTATTGGAAATTTTCGCATAATTTATTTTTACCTACTGATACAGTGTAAAATTGCAAATTCTCCCCATGTTGAGGCAAGCAACCTGTATTGTTCCTAGAGATTCCTCTCTTGATTAAAATCGGAATGGACTTTATGCGACTCGGGAAAAAAAGTAAAATCTGTTTCTCATACACTTCACACTTTTGAAGTCCACAAAAAAATTTCTTATACATTTTTACTTTCTTTTTTTTAAATATTTTTTTCTTGATTTTATTGAGATATTCTATAACCAGAAAACACATGTTCTCTAGTGGGATGTGTAGTTACCCGTGTATCAATATTTTAGTCCTTAATTAAACCTACAGAGTATCCTGGAATCTCCACAATGTTCTGTCTTGTTTAAGATTTTTAACATGTACTCAAGCAACTTGCGGAGTTAACTCATCTCAATCAAGATTAGATTGAGTTAAGATTGGTTCAGAACCTAGAAACTTTATCAAATACTGTTTTTGGGTTGGCTGATGAAATACTTGAAAAATGGTTAACTGGATAAGAATGCTCAAAAAAATTGTTAGTTGAGCACTTGACCAAGTACACTGATATTTGCCTTTTTTTTTTCCCATTTCTTCATATCTTGTGTGGTTCTTTGGTTGTTACTCTTTTTTCGAGATTGGATCATAATGCTGGACTTTTCATTGCTTTAACAGGTAAAGCGCAAGTACAGGATCGCACCGAGCTCGGCTTTCTCAGAAGGAAGAAGAAGAAGCTCTGGGATGCTACTCCTGGAGGGAAGGCAGAGGGATTCTCCCAGAGTAGAAAAAGATGATATCAAGATTCTTACTAAATCCCAAATTGATGCAGAGCTAGTGAAGATGAGAAATATGACTGCCCAGGAGGCTGCTGCGGCCGCTGCTCGAGCAGTTGCAGAGGCAGAAGCAGCCATGGCAGAAGCTGAAGCAGCAGCAAGGGAGGCAGAGGCAGCAGAAGCTGATGCAGAAGCAGCACAAGCTTTTGCTGAAGCAGCAATGATTACTTTGAAAACCAGAAACACATCGAAGCTGGTAAAATATTTTTTCAGTAGTTTCATTTTTTCTTTTTCTGCTTTGTTTTATAGGTAAGGTATGTGTATATTTGCATGAATCTTATAGGATGCTGGTCCCTCTTCCTGGGGCTTCTGGTTACTGAGGGTAAGTGAGTCCGCCGAGAAGCTCGACCAAGAGGTGGGTTTACATCTGAAAACCTCTTTCTGATCCTCAGAAAGATCGTGGATATCTTACTTTTCTTTCCTATTTGAAACCAAACGTTCAGTTTTGGCTGAGATTTTGAATGAATATCTATGTACAAAAGTGTTATTCATCAGATTGAGTTTTCGCTTTTCCTTTCTGATCTTTTTATATTCTTTGTATGATGATGCTTTCCTTGTGAATCCCTTCTGTGCCTTTTCTGGAAGATTACTGTCCTCAATTTGTTAACTTTTTTCCCTTTCAAATTCGTGAAGACCACAAACATTTTAGAGTTGAGTGTACCAGTGGCATATCTGTACATGTGCTGCATATACAAAGAAGATGGGACCCACCATCCAATGGGCCTGCCTAGAAGATCTCCTACACAAGGGATTGACCATAGTTGCTACAAACCACCTATTCTATTGCATTATTTGGATGGTCAGAAAAAAAAAAAAGACAGTGAAGGCTACAAAAGATTACCTTAGATCATATGCTTATGATCATCCAGATGGGTTATCTTTCTTGTGCCAGAGATCTAGGCTTGAAAACATATGTTTATGATCATCCGTTGATTGAGTGTATTTGTGCTCTACCTAATGGGCACTTTGATTTCCTTGAACATTTTAGTAGCAAATGCTTATGCTTTAGCTCCAGGATGCAATGTTTTCTGGTTTTTGATTTTATTGGCATCTCTTGCAAATTGCAGATGATCCATGCATGACGGAAATCTCACAAATGAGCTGTCCAGATATCTCTGCTCCAGATCACCTTCCATGTGCCTCTCTGTCTTCTGTCAACATGTCTGTAAATATAGAAAAATTTTTGTATAGGTGGTGATAAAATGCAGGATTCATCCATGCCGAAGATTATCGAAACTCTCTGAACCAGCATCAGCTCCGCAAAGTTATTAATAATTCGTCTGGCTTTTGGTTTTCGAGCTGATGGGCGTATTTAAAAACTGAAATGTAGTAAAAGGGTAGAAACTATAAAAAAAAAAATGGAAAACACTGGAAGCTGAACCGAATGTATGCTTTTGTTGTAGAAGTGATGAAGAGAAGAAATTTTTTTTGGCATTTGGTTCTGAAATTGTTCTTCTCTTCTTGGGCCTTGGTAGTTTGCCACTGGTGCGCGTTAATCAGAAGCTGGTTGTGCAAGGATGAGGACAACAGAAGCTGATTGGTGATTTTTGACCTTTCTTCCGTCGACAGAATGCATATAGAATTTCATGATCCAGTGATTTTTCATGCGCGAGGTGGCTCTTAAGTTGGATGGTCCGATTTGGTGGTGTGACTATGTTCCCAGAAAACTACTAACTTTTGAAATTCCATATTTGATATAAATTTTTTTGTAGATAGGATTGAATGGAGGAGCAAGATTTGTGTTGTTGATCCCCATGTGGTTGGGATAAGGCTTATGATGATGATAATGAAATATAAGAAAATTTATTGAGTGGGTCTGGGTTGATGATCGAGATCTATTCTGTTGTGTTAATCGCTGTCCATTGGAGCAGGTGCATCAGTAAATGTAATCGCGTGCTCGATTGATGGCATCAAAGAGACACCGAAGCAGACGAGAGGGCGATCTGAGGTAAGAATTCACCTCAGGCTAAAATCTCGATATATACCCAGCTATACTGTCAGAAATTTTTAGATGCAGAGGTCTCCCGATTGGCCCTGTATAGCTCTTTTTTTGAGCCCACTGACCATTTGGATGTTGAGCCTGCCCATTGGTGGATATACATACAAAAAATCAGCTTGATTGGTGATTTCTAGCCGTTTGATTAAGGACCCCAAAAAATTGCTAGAATCAATCCTAAAAAGTACTAAAATAAATGGCCAGAGATTACAAATCAGGCGGATTTTTTGTATATATATCTACCAAGGGGTAGACTAAAAGGCCCAAAAATGCACTATGCAGGGCCACACTAGTCCTCTGCATTGACTGCATCCAAAGTCTTCTGGATCTAAATTTTTTCCTATGCGTTCAACACCTCAAAAATATCAATCCACCAAAATCTATAATAATAAAAGTTTACAAAAATTAAAATGAACTGATAACAATCAAGATGGCCCACCATCTTGACTGATTTACATATCACCATTTTTCGACCGTCGAAAATCTTTGATCTCATAAGACCCCTCAGCCGAAGCTGAAAAGTTCCCTCCCCACAACTGATCTTCAGAATCACGACGTCTAACGCTCAACTTCCTATCAACAACTTGATTACTCCCGCCAAAAATCTGACCCAATAACCCTTGAATTGAATCTGGTTGAAGAAACGACTTCACCTGTAAAAGTGATGAATATGAATTTAGAAAATCAGCATAAGCAGGGACAACAAACTTCATAGTTGCTTCTTTTATTTGCTCTCTTAAATCAACATCTGGAATGTTGTAAGTGCTTCGATGTTTCTGCAAATTCTCGTCGAAACTTTTCATGAAAGCTTCCATCTTCCCTCTTATCAGTGCTCCCATGGCTTCTGTGTTCGATCTCTTTGATTCTTCCTTCTCTAATAACCTAATTAAAGGCCCCCAAGCTTGTTTCTGATACATATAAGCCGATTCCTCTGCAACAGTCTTGTATTTCTTCTTCAACCATTGCTCATCTAAGAGCTTCCCAAGCTCTGAATTTCTAGTCCTCATGTAAATATACCAGTAAGTGTTCATGGAGAAGATGTGAGGTAGTACTTTGTCTTTATAACGCGATCTCTTCAATTCGATGTTCCTATCGAGAGCTTCCATTATGTTAGAAATGGCATCTTTGAGTAAATTCTCATTGGTTTCAGGTTTTGAGAGGAACCCAGCTTTCCAAATTTGCTCTGTTCGAAGGACTTTCGCCATGGGTGCGCTGTAATGATCAGTTGCAAGGTATTTAAGGTAGTTAATGGCGTATCTCACAAGTTTGGGGACTGTGCCGTCTAATGGTGGAGGGAAACCATCTTGGTTGCATTCAATTTGAAGACCAAATTCCCAAAACACTTTGGTAGATGCATGGATAAGGAGCTTCTCTAGTTCTCTGAATCTCAAGCAAATATCAGCACCAGCTTCGCCTTCGAAGATATCGGAGAATTCGCTTTTAAGTTTCTCCAGGGATTCGAACATGTCTAAGAGCTTGAATAGCTTCTGGGGCTCTTTGCTGCTCCTTGTAACTCCCTCTCCAAATCTGAAGAACACTGCCATGATCTTGTCTGAGATCTTAATGAAACATTCAACCCAGATCAAACCATCCATGACTCCTGCCAAAACTTGGTTGCACAGCTTCTTTTCTGAGACAAAAACAGTTTTAACAGCTAGCTCGAAGTGTTGGATCCAAAGAGTCACTGCTGTTTCTAAGCTCTCCCACTCCATCTCATCGATCTCTTCGGGGGCATAGGTTCTTAAATATTCTGGGTTTAGTCTCATTAATGCTTTTGCAGCTCTTCTATACCTCACCTGTTCCGCAACCAGTAAACCGGTTATTAACGATCTGAGGACGAAAACATGCATAAACCAAGAATTTAAATTTTGGTTTGGACCTAGGTTTCGGCCCTCATCGAAACAGAACTTTGAGCCGAAATTTCACCTGAAATTTTGGTGAAATTCCCTTAAAAACCTCAAATTTCGGTGATTTCAGTAGAGCCCGAAACCTCGGGCATGCCAATGAAATTTAAAACCTTGGCATAAACTGATATTTGGTTAGACCAAAATCAATTTGTAGAAGGGATGATCTAAGTTTCGAGTCTTATACACCAGACTATATACCTATGGTGGCATACATGCAGTAACATATTGGACAGGTCTCACTTATGCTGAAAATCGACATTGTGGAATGATCGTAACCCTTCCATCTATGGATATACGACCCTATCTCACAGAGAATCACTGAATTTTGTGTTATCACCGAATAATCGGTGATCGATGATTGATGATCGATGATCTTCAGGTGATATAGCTAGATATCTAACATGAATATTAGTCTATGAAATTTAATGGATTTTTTTCACAAAAAAAAAAAAAAAAAAATTTGTAATTACCTTCACGAAGATGTCGATGCATATATCCAAACAATCATTCCTGGCTAATGTTCCCGAAATTCTTCTGAGAACATCAACCTCCATCTCAGAACCCAGATCAGTGACCTCCATTTCAGTCTGTGCCTCACCTATATTTCTATGCGTCAGCTGCTGCAATATTCTTTCATACTCCTCTTGCAAACTTAGTAAAGCTTCATCGAGCAATCCCTCGTACCGCAAGCCATCGACTTCAGTCTCATAAAGAGCTCTAAGAATGACAAGAGTCTCTTTTAACCGATGTGTTCTATATTGATCGGTCGCCTTCGTCCTACTCAAAAACTCCACAGCTTCTTGAAGCTTCTGAATTGCAGGTTCACACTCTTGACTGATCGAATCGATCGCAGCATTAAGCTGATCAACACAATCAACATACTTGATGAGGTATTTGAGCCTTTTGGTTGGTTTTTTCTTGGTGGGTAATTTGGAGGAGATTTTTAGAAGCTTGTGTTGGAGAGATTCTGCAAATTTGAAGCTTTCAAGAAGTGTAAGAGCTGGTGAGACAGCTCTGTTGATTCTGGCGTCTAGAGCTTTGGTTGCCATGGATAAAGACTGTAAGGGTGCTACTGTTCTTGAAGTTGTAGTTAGAGTTTCGTGTAAGATGTCGAGACTTCTATCCATCTTCCCGAGACTATTTTCCATGTTTACTGAGGTTTGAAGAAGGGTTTTGAGGTTATAGCAAGCGAATTCGAGCTTGGTAAGCGTCGAATCCTCTCCTTTGGCCTCCATGGATTTTGCAGAGAGACGAGAGAGAGCAGATGGTACTGCGCTGTACTGTATATTATATATTGGTATATACTATATAGGCGAAGTTATATGTTTTGAACGATAAACCCGAAGTGATGATTTCAAAAGAGGACGGGGGAAAAAACCGAAGACTAAATATCGATGCGCCCTAAGAACATATGGCATTACTAGTGAACATAAGACAAAACTATATAGGTCGGTCTCCAACCATAAAGAAAACAAATGAGAGAAGATGGGTCAAAGTCTCGGTCGATCCCGGTCTGGATCGGGCGATCCGGATCGGAGCCCATCGATCCGATCCAAACCAAACCAGCTCTGTCTTCCCCGAGATCTCGGTTTTACAAAGGATTTTATAAGTATAGAATTTATTGCGTAGGGAAAGAGATTACAAGCAACGCCAAAGAGATCGAGATGACCAATTAAAAGCAAGACCAACAAACCAAAAAGCAAAACCCGGAACGGGGGACATGTGGCACATTCTCAGAGTACTGACCGTATGGATGTTTGGCCCGTCCCTAGGTGGACTTACATTTTTTCTGTGTAATCCAATGCCTGAATCCGACAGTTAAAAGTAAATCCATGAAAAAGATTGCAATCCAATGGTTTGAAATCACTAATCCGGCTATGCACCTAAGAATGGGCCAAACATCCTTAGGGTTACTGTCTCTAAGAATGTTCCACGTGGCTTATACTGTGGTCCGTCGTTAACATGTCATCAAGCTATAATTTTTAGTGTGTAGGCCCACCAAAGGGTGCCACAAATAGTCATGGGTCAGTGGGCCCATAAGAGTGTGCCAGGTATTATTAAAAATTATCAAAAGCCCTCCTACCCCTCAATATGTAAAATTATCAAAATACCCCTACTATTAAAATTACCAAAAGCCACTCAAATGCCATCCGGTGCCATATATTGTTAAAGACTTATGAAATTATCATGTCCCCAATTAAGAAAGGATCGGGCTCCGTTGACAGAGTTTAAATGACAGGATTCTGTACATGGACGCAATATAAGCCACGTGGCACACTCTTAGAGGAATCTGACCGTATGGATGTTTGTCCAATCCCTTGGTGGACTGACGAACCAAAAATCAGCCTGATTAGTGATTTATAGGCGTTGGATCTTTGTACCTCAAATACTGCTCAAATTCCCACAGTTGAGATCAGGTCATTAAAATAAGTCCAATCCAAATTCTATAAATCACTAATCAGGCTGATTTTTGGTTTGTAGGTCCACCAAGGGATTGGACAAACATCCATACGGTCAGATTCCTCTAAGAGTGTGCCACATGGCTTATATTGTGTCCCTACACAGAATCCTGTCATTTAAAATCTGTCCCAACCCATTAAGAAAATGTTATTGTGTTGTAAAAGTACTAAAGTACCATTCGTGAAAGTTCCGGGTGTTGCAAACATGAATCTAAACTAAGGTCTATATCAGTTCGGGTCTAAAAAAATCCGGGGTATTACAAGTTCATTTTGAACCTTATCATAGCCACACCAGATGGAATGGCTTGTGTCATGGTTCAACCCTCCATCTGTGTGGACTTTCCCAAACATTTGCATGCTTCTAACCTATTACATATGGAAAAACCATTTCCCTGATGTGGGTTGTTGATCAAACCTTGAGATAACTACATTGCCACCTTGGGCAACAATGCATATATAATCAGCACACGAATGACATAAGAGATATATGATCAGAGGTCGAGAGATAAGTTTGCAGAGCATGATCTTATGTTGGATGACGTCATCTTAAGGAGTTGCAAAGGCACCTCGTCGACTTCATCCAATTGTAAATATGAAGCGTTGACATGAGGTGTAGACATAAGATATCGCCGCATAGACATATCTTGATGACTAATATACTGAGAGAGAAGAATACACGAATAAGTAGCCAACACATGTGACCAATCAATATGGTTATAATTGCCGTGTCACTTCCACATGAGACGAGTGTATTTCGATCATTTTGCCTCTTAAACTCGAGTCTATAAATATTCTTACAGAGAAAGGAAAAGGGTACACTTTTCCTGAGACCAAATACTACACACTCTCTATCTCTCTCTCCCATTCCCTCTTTTCTCTTTACGTCCACTATCCTGATCTCTTATATATGTTCTCTCAATTTGACGAAGATGGAACTTGAACGACTAATGACTTAGCTTAGGCAAGTCTTCTAGATTATCTTTTCTCGCTCACTAGTCATTTGTCACTTGCCTTATCCTCTGACACTTACAATTACAAAATCCCAATCGACCATATACAAGAAAAGAGCATAGTGCTTACTTGGACAATAGAGTACATTTCGAACGATGTGCTAATTCTAATTCCCTGTTTTGTAAATATTTGCTTCAACTTTACCCCTAAATCAAACGACAGTGTTGCTCACATTTTGTCTCAAAGCCTAATGCTTACCCCAATATCCCATACAGAACTCTTGGTTAGATCAACCTGTATCTTGACCCTTTGATACACTACGTACTCGGAAACTCCATCTCAGCTTGCATGTAATGTTCAATCTTTTGCTAATAGTTAATAAATTGATTTCCCACAAAAAAAAAAAACTCATCTCTTGATTCGGAACCATATGCTTTAGCAATAGCAAATACAAATCGCGAGACCTAGCCATTTTTTTCAATTCAATGGCTGCAATTCAGTGGAGAAAAAATACAATACACTTGTGGGTGCAAATATGAGAATTTAGCTCTCGATTGTGCTCAGGATTTGCACACCACAAACAAGAGTAGATGAACAACCAAAAAAACAAAAATAAAAAAGAGAAAAATAAAGATGGGTACATGGGTTTTATGTGGTTCGTTGCCACGACCGGTGACTACGTTTACGGGTCCTAATAGTTGATTCTTATCAACACAAGCTACATTGTCTATATTTAAATATGATTAAAACGTAAATTTCTATTAATAATGTGATTTAAAAAAATATTAAGTTTCAAATTCTCTAATAATGACTAAGAACCTTATCAATCTTACAATCTTGTAGATAAACTCTAAGATAATGATTCAGTTTAGCATAGCAGTATTGTACTTGTTGGAAGCCTACTGAAGGTTGGGTTGGGACCATGGTTTAAAATAATGCCTTTGTAACAGCCGTTAAAACGGTAACGACCTAAGCCTGATGTGTTAGGAATCATTTTGACGCTTAACGGCTGTTTTTTGTTTTAACTGCCGTTATTTTCTGAAAAAATTGTGGTGAAAAAGGCCATTATTTTCCCCTTATTTTTCTGGTTTTTTCATTTTTGAAAATTTGAAATTGCGCTACTTTTCCCATTTTTTCCCGTTAAATTCTATTTTTTTTTTCATTTTTGCTCGTTTTAACAATTTTAACTGTAGCGCCCCATGTCCGTTGACTCCGTTGTACCGTTAAAACGACCTTTTTAAAACCTTGGTTGGGATTGGGACATCGAAAATGCATGTCATGATGGACACATGCAAGATGCACATTTTTAGCACTCACAAGTCACAAGTAAATACATGGACAAAGGCACCATCCACTGGCCTGATCTAGAGGTTCTTCAATCAGATTAACGGTCTGGATTGACCAAATCATATCCTCCCCAATAAAATCCAGGCTATGCAGCAGTGAAGATTTATGGAGTGTAGCTCCAGAAAGCCGTAAGAAATAAGGGGAGTGCGTATTGCACACTTGGTTTACGGTAGAAGTTCTCAGTACTTTCTTTCTCTCCGGATCCTAAAACACGAGAGGGATTCTGTTGTTGGAGGAAAGCCCATTCAGTTCAAGATGGCTAACTCTCTGCAGCGGAGCTTCAACTCTGCTCGTGTTCTACGCTCAGCTTTTCTCTCGTCGTCGTCGAGGTCGTTCTCTGCAGATGCCTTGGTCGAGATCAAACCCGGTGAGATCGGAATCGTTTCGGGAATCCCTGACGAACACCTCCAAAGAAGGGTAATGGATTTTTCCTGAAATCCCATTTCATTCATCAAACCTCCTTTTTAGGGTTTATAGCTGTCTCACTGTCATAAAATTTCAGCTGCATTGAGATGTTAGGGTTTTGATTTTTGCTAAAGGCCCAGGAACCTCTCAATTAAAGACTTTTTTCTTGAATTGGGATCTCTTCATCTTAACTTCCTGTTGTTAATTGTGTTTGCTTAGGTATATTTTTGTAGGTTCTGGATAGAATAAAGTGGAAATGAAATCTTCTACATAAGGTCATTAAATTTCTACATGAATCGCCAAATTTATGTTGGAGACGATAATTGTTGACACCTCTGTATGGGTTGGGAACTACATTTGAACCTGAACGAACAACCAAATAATCCATCAATTTCTTCCCTGAAACGTTTTGGAATGAGCATTGCTGAGAGGAGGTTGTTGAGATGGACGAGCGAAAAGTTTAGTAAAAACAAAGCCAGAAATGATCGGATCCAAGGGAATCTAGTGGTAGCTCTTATAGGGTATAAAATAAAGGAAAGTCGATGGAGTTGGTTTGGTCATGCACAATAAAGACCATTGATGGCACCAATGAGAAGGATTGTTTTAGGGCATGTTGAAGGTTCTAAAGGGACGAGGTGAAGACCAAAAAGGACATGTATTGAGGTGGTGAGAGGTTTTGGAGACGCTTTTACGGAAGATATGAATTCTAGATAAAATTGAACAGCAGAGCATGACTTGTTTTCCTGACCCCAAATAGCTGGAACTTGGAACAAGGTGCTAATGATGATGAAACATCTTTGTGGTAATTTGTAACGAGTCACCAGTTATCCAAATTATGGAGGGGAATTTGCAAGAGCCATTCCATTTTTTTTTGTGGCTGTTTCACCCAGTTTATAATGACTGCAAAATTGGTGGCAGAACAGCAACATTTGGGGTTTGCTGAGAACCCATTTCGTTACTAGAAAAAGATTTGAAATAGGAGCTAAGCTTATGTAGCAAAGGTCCTTTGCAACCTTAGACAAATGGAAGTTTGCATCCTGAAGAGTATGGTTTCTTGGATTTTTAGGTTAATCAACCCCCTGTTTTGTTTGGTTCTCTTGTGCAATTGATATCATAGAGGGTTAAATTGAGGTAGTGCTTCTCCTGGAGACTGTATGAAGTCTAGTAAATTGAGCAAATGCTTCCATGTTCCCAGTGGGAAGAGTGTCATAATTCATCATGGAGTCAGTAAAAGCTGAAAAGTTTGCAAACCATGGAGTCAAGTGCAACAATAAATGATTTTAGACTTAATTCTCAGTTTTAAATGGCTTATATACTCTCTCTTTTTCAATACTTAATTTAATTTAATTTTTTTTTTTTTACTTTTCTTATATGCTACTCACGGCAAGTGCTTGGTGTTCTTTTTTTTTTTTTTTTCCTTCAAAACCACCTTAACATTTTGTATGAGTTGGTGACAGATTCACATATTGTGGTTACTGATTGGAACTTAAGATCTCTGATTGATGGCAATCCTTTATGTATGATCTAACTACCACATTTTTTATGCCCTTTTTGGTGGTGCAATGATATATACCTTGTTTTAAAGAGGTTGATTCTTGATATCTTTATCAAAGTTTTGTCTTATTCTTCCTGAATTTTTTGTACACTTTCACAAGCGTGTGATGCTACAATTTCAACAAAAATCCACAAAGAACCAAAAGCCTTTTTTCTGTTATCCGGGTAAGCTAGGGCAGTTTGTATAAACGGGCCTTGATTAAATTTAGCACCAAGAGATTTTTATTTAGGCTACATAACATTACCTTTTCTTTTGTTACGTATTACATTTTTTGTTGACTAGCATGTGCTACTGGTATGTTTGAAGAATTCATATGTGCGTCATCTGTGAAAGCTGAAGCCACTCGACTCCGATGCATTTTGCAGTGTTATCAGCGGTTTTGGTGTATGCTACCTTTCTTGCCTATTACCCACCATTTGCATACTACTTTTGTTTATTCAGACTCGTAAGTGGAAGCTGGAAGCTGAAGAGAAAAATACGTGCTTTATCTTCGCAGTTTTTATTGATATATTTTTTCATGAGGAACCTGTCTTCGACTATTCAACACGAGAACATAGATTAGTGTGAGATTTATGTGCCACATAATATTGGGATAAACTATGGCCATTCACATTATGTAAGAAATAGTTTAATTGTTCATGCATGTATTGTCATTATCAATGCAGTTGTACATTACATAGGCCCTTATTCAAATTCATGCTTGACTTTCAGATATTATTTTCTACTAGATAATCATTATAAATCGTTAACTACCCAGTTATTTTAACATTTCTTCCTTCTGCTTCCCTATTTTATTTGGGACTGTTTTCGTTTTCTTTGTGAGGAGTAATACCTTTTCACTTTATCTTTGTCTATGCACGGCAGGTTGTAATTTACTCACCTGCTCGAACAGCAACACAGCAAGGTTCTGGAAAACTTGGAAAGTGGAAAATCAATTTTATGTCAACTCAGAAGTATGCTCCACTATCTGCATTTGGTGTTTCTTCTGATTTCGGGTTGCCATAATAATTGAAGGGTTGGATGTCACGGGAATTTATTGTGATGGATGTGTTAGGTTTCTGTTTTGTAAGTAATGCAACTTGGAAGTTCTGTTCTGAACTAATACTTCTGGAACAAAATACCAATTATCTTAAACATTTTTTTGTTGATTATGGTATAAATGTAAGAAAAGATGTCTCTAGATGGAATTGAATGGCAAAGAGGGATTCATTTTGCCGACCCCACATAGTTTGGACACTGTTAATGATGTTGAGATATTGTTTAACTGGATTACATCCATCACTATCTCATTAATGCAACCAGTACATGAATTGGTTTGCACTATTATACATGGGTACTTGGCTTCCCAGACACTCTTATCTCCATCGTTTATGATACTATCATTTTTCTTCTGGGCCAAGGTCAAGGGTTAAACCTTGAGTCTAATTTGAATATTCTTTTTGTTTAACTATCAATGGTGAAGACTCGAACCTAAATTAAAAGGAACAAATAAATCCTGTGTTGTTGCTCAAGAAAGAAAGAACCAAAAAACCTACGTTCCGTTAACCAACACCATCCCATTGTAGATTTGAAAATCTCATTCTCGGTAGTTTTGTACAAAGAAATCTCAAGAGATTTGGAAATGCTCATTTTTTTTCCAATTTTTGGTGGGTGTTTTCTTGGGAAAAATTAAAAGAAAAATACCAAACATCTATATCGAAAATTAGGAAACTTAAGTTTAGTCATTAACAAACATCAAGATCTTCTGAAAATATACGTTATTCTTACGAGCTAGATTTGTTTTTAACAATCACAGAAAATTTACCATTGGTATTTTCATACGTATAGCTATCACAAGCTCTGTTGATTATACGATAAGCCATTTCTTATTATTGACTTATTTTTGTAGGTGGGAAAATCCATTGATGGGTTGGACATCCACAGGGGATCCGTATGCTAATGTAGGCGATGCAGGACTCAGTTTTGACAGTGAAGAAGCTGCAAAGGCATTTGCTGAGAAACATGGGTGGGAGTATGTGGTAGGTGTCTCTTAATTTTTAAATTTCGTAGGGGAATGAGTTGTTCAAGAATCTCAACTTTGAACTTCAGAATGTTTCTATTATCCTTGTCCTCTTCTCTACAAGAATAGACATCATTTTTTGTACCTTCAATCTCTACTTTTTCCTCTAATTCCCCAGTTTGCAAGTTTATTTCTTTCTACATTAGGAATAATTTATGCTCCTGTGATAATTTTTTCAATTCGTCTAAACCTACACTGATCAACCTCTTGGCCATTAAGAATTAGTGACAATAATATGGCAGCAAAACAGGCTTCACCAAGTAGCAAATTTGTAATTGTGTTTTCAAATTATTGATTTAATTAGGTCTCCATTTAACACCTGTAGGCATTGTTGAAACCAAACTCGTTCAGAGATATCTTGAATAAAATGATTGAAAGTTCTTGGAGGCTGACTCTGGGTTTACTTAAGAAGTTGGAAACATAAATAAAATTTCCAGTCATAAAGGAAACAAATTGGTAAGATTTCCTTAGTCATAGAGGAAACAAATTGGTAGACCACCTGGTAATCTTTGTGCTAGCTATGACTAAATTAATTTTAGGCGTCTCTTCCCTTTTCCGTCCTTCTAAGGATTTGTGGAGCCTTTTTGTCCCTTTGCTTCCATTTACCCATTTGACTCCCAAAAACTTGGAACTTCATTAAAGATGATGCATTTTCAATCCTAAATAAATTAAATCTTTTATTTTTATGGCATAGCTATAATTATCATTGGCAACACAAGTTTGCTTGCTTTGATTACTATGCGAAGAACGATGCAATTATAGCTTGTCGATTCCCATGTTACACATTCTTGACACGACTTCTTGAACTGTTTGCAGGTGAAGAATCACCATACACCTCTTTTGAAGGTTAGATTCTTTTCTTACCAACTTCAATGATATAATTAGCTCTCCTCCATAGCAATTTAGTAGCAGATTGATTATTCTCTATCTCTATCTTTTTCATAAGTAGTTTTTTGACACAGTTCTGTGTGATTGTATGCTTAAGACAGACACAAAAATAGCCCTAAGCAATGAAACTTTTGCACTTGAGATATGACATTCCATCCCAATGATCTTATTTTTTGGACAGATCCATATGTAAATCCAAAATGTTTTGTGCAGTTATCTTGCTCATGGAATTCGTACCTGTATTTGTTGCTGCTTCTGCTTTACTTAACCACAGTGCAGATTCTTCTTTCATGCAATTAAATGCTTTTCCTAATGAGTGTGAACATGAACATGAACATGAAACTAAGTGGGAGATGGCACCCGTAACCTATGTTACCCGGATACTTCAAAATGGGTGCCATATCCGTTTCGTATACTTCAATTTTTTGTGTAAATGCAGTGCCAAGGCTGTGTCCTTGGCGTATCTGGGTAACATAGCCCGTAACAGGACACTACTTGGTATCTCCAATGCATCGTAAACCTGTCTTTCTATGGAGTTAGGTTAAAAGCTCATATTTGAAAGCATAATTGGCAATCACCATTTTATTCATTGTGAGGTGGCTGGGGACATTTAGAACCACTTTTACAGCTTTGTGGAGTTGAATTGGGTAGTTCCTCATTATACCTTAGATTTGATTAATCAGTGGCATGTGGGTCTTTTTAGGAAGGTGGCCACTTTCTTTGGAAATCTACCTTGTTAGTGGTGCTGTGTGGACTTTGGGAGGAGAGAAATAAAAGACTTTTTATAACAAGCTCATTAGCACTTCTGACATCATTAAAAATTTAAGGTCATGTTTTATCATTAGGTTTTATGACTTCCACCTTTGGAGGGGTTTGCTGGTATAAGCTGTAGTGACATTTAAAGCTATTGTATTATATATATATGGCATCTAATTCAATAATGACCTGTTCCAATATTGTTAATGAAATATATATAATACCTTCTTCAACCTCTCCACCATGAAAAAGATTGGGGTTTTGAGTGAAAATGAAAATACAGCCAGAGCTCATCCGGTATGAACCATAGGTTCATGGCCAAAATTGTCATCCAACCCGTTTGACCATGGATCATTTCTTCTCAGCTATCCAAGTTGTACATCTAAGAACTTAAGTGGCCCCTCTGCAGTCCTGTGGTCCCGGCCTCATTGGTGAGGGCAGCACCATAATAGTTCTTCTCGCAGCTGCTCAATTCAATTATTGATCAATGAACAACCATCTAATGTCCTCCATCCTTCTAAACAGTTTTATGACTGATTTTTGTTGGAAGCCTCCTTTTCTTGCTCCTTTTTTCTGTTTGTTGATTTTTTAATACTTATTTTTTGGGTGCAGGTTAGAGCATATGCAGACAACTTCAAGTGGAAGGGCCCTCCCAAGACCGAGGAAACTTGATTTATTTGTTCCCAAATCTTTCTGTTATTTGTGCTTTAGAGGATCTGTAGGCGAGGTGATGATATATAAAGGCTTGATCTTCTCGCTGAATTGTGCATGGCCTTTTCTGGAAATAATAGTAATGAGCCTCACTTTTGAAAGATCATTTCTCACAAATGAGTTTAATAAAAAACTGGAATCGATCAAGTGTTCATTTTCTTCATACATAATCTGAGGTGCATTTGTACTATATTGTGTATTGTGTATACAAGAAAAAGAGCTTTTAAGCTTTGGAATTGGACTCAGAAGGCTCTCTGGTATGGAACCTCCATGTGAAGAGGTAGTCCTTGGACACACAGGACAGTCTCACTACATCACAGGGAGCATTGATGAAGCTCTTTTTTCCATTTCTTGTCCACTCTATACTAACCCTGCAGGAGAACCCATTTGAGGAAATGGGCACTGGAGAATTCGAGAGGTCCAGCATCACATCCCCGCTGATCCTCTTGCATGCACGACCGCTTAACTGTTCATCATTGGTTGCCATCGAATCAAGCCACACACACTCTGGCTGTCCCACCATCTCCTTGTACGCAGAATTCGCCAGTCGGACTTTGTTGTTCGAGTCTGAAACAACAGCCGGCAAAGGGTCCGATTCCACCTCAGCCTCAACTTCCTCGGGTTTCTTGGTTATGCATGCAGTTGGATTTGAGGTAGGGTCCTTGCTGATGCCATCAACGCTGATGCTCGACCATATTGGTCTCACTGGCTGAGGTACTATAACGTTTCCACAACCCTCCCCCGAATTCGGGGGACCCGAAACCGGTGCATGCATATTCTGCAACAAGTCCTTTACCTGTGGAATTTCAGTCATAAGGTTCAAGTCCAGGCTCTTCTCAAGTTGAGAATAGGGGTTCATGCCATGCAGTTCAGCTACTGATATGGCTACTTCAGGAACTGAAGAGGGACATGGGAGAAGAGGCAGTGCGACCATATTTATAGGATTCTCCGAACTCCCACTGAACCCAGAAATGGGTAGTGGAGACCGAGGGAATCCATGATCAAAACCCTGCAAGGAAAGACCAAGTTGCGTGTTTTTGGCAAGAGAAGCAACACCACAAGTAGGAGAAGAGAATCCAGAGAAATGGGTCTTTGCTCTCTTGTGAGTAGCAGGTGAGATTCCAGATTTGCCCCTCTTTCTTGACCTAGAAGGCTTGGTTTGTAGGTGGGGTGAGAGGGTTCTAAAGAAAGGAGACTGTGGAGTCTTTTCAGGTGTTGATGGGCCCTCCAATATAGGTTTCATGGTGAGCTGAGGCCTGGGAGCAATGGGTCTGTACCTTGACATGATCTGGTCAGTCTTAGAAGGATAGTAAAAGTTGATAGGGTTGTTGATCATGGTTCCTCTCATCTTCTTCTCTTTATCTCTTACCAAGCCCACCAAGCTGTTGGTCATGCAGTAGTAGAAAAAATGGAGTTACTGTAAAGGAAAGGTACAAGTCAGAAGTTCAAGAGAAAGAGAGGGTTGTGTGTCTGGACGTGAGGATGGTCTTTTAGCTTTGGAGTGGAAGGAGGAGATGGTGAAACGTGGAACTCTTGTGCGTACGTGTTTGATGAGATTTTGAGAGGATGACACGTGGATGGCTGATGGAAGGGAGGTGTGTGTGTTTTGGGAGAGTAAAACCCTATCACACGAAATTGTAAATCACACAATCACAAGCCAATGAGTTCTCAGCACGTACACATGTGCTTTTGCAACGTACCCATGTACTTTTTTTAGGTGTACGTGCCGAGAACTCATTGGCTGTGTTTGTGTGATTTGCAATCCGATTGTGACAGAAGTTTTACTCATTTTTGGGATAGAACCTTTTTTGAAACTCCATGCAGTTAAGAGTTCAGAGATTGATTGACAGTTCGATGTTCATAGGAGGTGGCGCGTGGGGGGTCGGCGGCCATGCGAGGGGACACTTTACACATACGAGGATGGAGGATTGGTTGCTTGCCTTTTCTATAGAGCCGAATTTACGAAACTAGCCCTAGTATGAGATCTCATGATCTGATGATCCCATTGATTTCAATTCGAGTTAATCTCGTCTAAATCACACAATCACAAGTCAATGAGTTCTCGGCACGTACACATGTGCTTTTGCAACGTACCCATTGCTTTTGCTTTTAGGTGTACGTGCCGAGAGCTCATTGGCTGTGTTTGTGTGATTTGCAATCCCATTGTGACAGAAGTTTTACTCTCAACATCTCAACCAATCGAAGGACGGTGGAATCCATTGTGGTGGAGTAAACTTTTATCACACGAAATTGTAAATCACACAATCACAAGCCAATGAGTTCTCGGCACGTACACAAGTGCTTTTTGCAACGTATCCATGTGCTTTTGCTTTTTAGGTGTACGTGCCGAGAAGGCTGTGTTAGTGTGATTTACAATCCCATTGTGACAGGTGTTCAAAAGCTGTCAGCGCGCGCACGAACGCACGACACATAGAGGGCATGCCAGCTAGACACGTGGGCATGAAGGTGGAGGATATGGGTTTGGCTTTGTGAAGCGTGCCTTCAAAGCTTCCTTGACGTTATCCGATTAGTTGGCTTAACTTCATTAAAATCATCACCAAACAACATTCTTGATCGTCAAACGATTGAATACGATCACGAACATCACCCGATCTCATCGACAGTCAAAGAAAGAACGTCTACTGATCGGATGGTTGTGAGTCTGTGAGCTACTGATGAACTGGAACTTTCCCGGTGGTGATCTCGTATTGTGTCATACCGTAACACTGCATGATCTGTTATATTACTAGTGGCAGGATCCAGTAGTAGCATTGCATGTGTGCAGTGCAAGTATATGGTATTCACCATTAGATGCGAAGCTGCATGGGAAAGATCAAAAGTGATATCGTGGTTCCAAATCTGGGGGATTGGAGGCCGGATCGGTGGACTCCAATCCCTATCCGGATCAGTTAGATCTAGAACGGGATCAGCCGAGACTTGGAACATCCTTGATCAATGGAAATGCAGTCCACACCAAATATTGACTTAATAACGCTGTTAAAGTTATTTTGTCCATTATCTGTTACTTTACCATTATCGATGTTATTTTAGGAGAAAAAAATTAAATAATAAAATAATAATATTTTGGCCATTCTTCGACCATGATGTGACTCGTATAACGGACATAACAGTAACGTTGTCCGTTAATAATGGAGAACTCAGAAAGCTTACTACAATGGTAGCAATGATGACTGGTTCCAGTGGGGTAGTATTGCATCAAGACAACACCCTATCAACAGTGATACCACCCAGCTCCGGCTGCAGCATCTTCATATAATATTTTGATCTACGGGAGAGATTAATCCTTTTCCTTCTTTCCTCTGGAATGGATTCAATCGAACACTCTGAGAAGCCACGCCTCACAAACCTGTAAAATGTGTATACCAAACATTCACCATTAATAAGTAGTCTCAGACCTAAATGCATCATGAATGAAATAGTAAGCATTCAGCATTCTCTTTCTTTACGCAATCAACCAATGAGGGACTAGCCCCCACTCCTCTTGGGTGATTACTAGGGCTAGCGGGTTGGTGGTCAACCCTAACCCAATCCGAGCCTTCAAGGCTGTGAACCCAAGCCCAACCCAACCCGAATTCGGGCCTAGAATTCCCAGCCCGAGCCCAACCCATTCAGTTTGGTCAATTTCTTAATTTTTTTTATTGGTTGGAGAGGTTGCTAAATTTTTTTACATATTAAAATTGTTTATTGGTTAATATAGACTTCTGCATCAAAATCCCTCAAATTGCCACGTAGTACACTCTTTTTGGCCCACTGCCAATGTTTGTCCCACTCTAAAAATCAGTGTGATTGGTGATTCCTAGCTCTTTGATTTGAGCACTTTTTCATCATGGGCTTGAAACCAATCCATAGGCCTGTTCACGAAGTCCATGATGAAAAAGTGCTTGAATCCTATGGCTAGAAATCACCAATCACACTGAATGTTGGTGTGTAAGTCCACCATGGTGTGGGCCAAACGTTCAGGGCCAGTGGGTAAAAAGTGTACTATGTGGCAATTTGAGGGACTTCTGCATCAAAGAACGGCTCCACTGCAATAGTAAGTAATGAGGGTGTTTGCAACAGGGCCCAAAAAGTGTCAGTAGGATGCAGGCCAGGAAAATGGGAGCACCCAATGCCCCTCCCCCTCTCCATAGTGTGAGTGCTGTGCATTATAATTATAACTTACCAACTCATGCCTTAGTTCAATGCTTGTACTAGCAGAAGTTCTCTAGCACTGTACTACAATAAAGTGATCCCAAGCAAGTACTTACCTCTTTGGTTATGTAAGTGTATGAACTAGCATAAATTTTATTTGTATGGTAAGAGTAAAAGTTTGAAACATGCCTAAGAACATTGCAACCTAATATTTCAGCAGTCGAAAGTGATTCAAACCCAAGACCAAGTTGCAGCCACTACGAGGAGTGAAGAAGCGTGTGATATACTTAAGCATATTTAATACTCCAATACACTGACCCAATATCAGTGATAGTGAAAGGAGTCGATCAAATCAAACAAGCATAGATTTCCAAACACCATGTGCATGCAAAGCATTCAATTAATATGGATATGTACTACCATGCATGCCATCCAACAGTAAGACATTTAGATTTAGCTTACCTCCCTACATAAGTTGTACTTTTGTACCCAATGTAAATATCTAAACACTGTCTACAGCAATCATACTAACTAAAATCAGAACAAGAATAAAATCAGAATGACAAAAATATGAACTGTATTGATAGAAAAAGTAACCAGCAATTTTTTCTTTATTAATTCATTAGAAGTTGAAATAATTAACATACATGGCAACACCATATCACTTATATTTGAAATTGTGGGAAGCCACAGGACGTACCAATCTGCAGTACGGGTTGTAAGCAGAAAAAGCTTCTCCAATCCAAGGAATGCTGCCTTCTTCTCGATGTAATCTGCAGAATTTTGATAGCAAAAAGACATTGATTGAAAATGCAGAAGACACTATCAAAGCTCATTTGCTCAACAAACATAATGGCATTTAAACATGACCAAACAGCTTGCAACCAATCTGTAGTTTGATCATATCAACCCCAAAGTTTTTTCCTTCAGGAAAAACTAATACCACAGTAATGCTATTAAACAAAGCATTTAAAGAAGCCACTAGTAACTGATTAAACCAAAGAAATGAAAAACAAACAACTCAGTAAGTATAACGTCATTAAACAGCTTACAGTAGAAGTGTGTTCATTAACGATTAACAATGTTTTGAAAGCTAGACTGAACTGATGGTTGAACCGTCCGGACCATCAACTGGGCATGTCAGAGGTTTAGGCAAAACCCCTACCGGACTTTGATCAAATCCATTCCCTCTAAGCAAAACTGGAGAAACTGGACGAATTGAGAGAGAAACAAGAAAGGCAACACATCCTTCAATTTGTTGCAGAGCTTCTCACATCTACCTCTTGGATGACTCCATCAAATCAGGATGCAACCAGAACGTCAGATCATAAAAATCCATTAAAATCCAAATCACCATCAAAATCTCTTTCCCTTGACATGCTCAGCAGCTTGTCATCTCTCAAGCCCTGCAGCCCCAGAAAAGCATAATTCCTCTTCAAGCTCTTGAATGTGCTTAACCCCTTACCACCATCCATCAAAAACAGAAACACACTATAGAGCTCTCATATCAGACCCAACCCTACCAACTCATGGGCATTCTCCGTGTGATGCACCATAAATGTGCCTTATAGTACATCGACATGTGTTGTATGCATGACCAAACACACGTTTTTTGGCCGAGGTACGCACATCGGTGTCCATGCGCGCACATTCGTAAAAAACAAACACGGCCTTAATCGCATCCCTTCTCGCATTCTAGGTTTTAAATCCCATATTGAGGTTCTCTCTCCACATACTCCTCTATTCCATCTTCCTCCGTGAATTTTTGGGTGTATTTGCTATGTTCATCTCTCCAACTCAGTCCACTCCAAGCTTCACCCCAAAGCTCTTAGATGTGTGTTTCTTGGGTGTTCCCCAACTCAAAAGTGCTACAAGTGCTTTCATCCCCCTACTAGAAAGAGGTTTGTCTCTATGGATGTCAAATTCCATGAATCTACTCCTTATTTCATTGATCGGAAGACCTCTCTTTAAGGGGAGCATTCCAGAGAGGAAGAGATGCCTTCTCATGTTCTTCCTCTTCCTGTTTCTCCATCCATGTTTGATGTACTAGTAATGGGAGTTCGTTGGAGAAGAACTCCAATGCTGAGGTGGAGCCTAGTGGTTAGGTCTTGAAAGTGTACTCACGGCAACGTCGGGAGCAGACTACTCCCTTACGCCTTGTCAACATACCTCTTCTGACCTAGGTAACCCTCCTATGACCCCTCCTCTAGTTGTTAATGATTCAGATCTCCCCATTGTTGTCCGAAAGGGAGTTCGCTCTTGTACCCAGCATCCTATCTCTAACTTTGGTTCTTATGATTCCTTTATCTCCTAGTTGTCGTGCCTTTGCTTCTACTCTGTCTTCGATTTCTTTTCCTCGCAGTGTTTCTAATGCTCTCTCACACCTCAAATGGAGAGAATCCACGTGTGAAATGTGTGCTCTTGACAAAACTAACACATGGGAACTTGTTGAGTTGCCAAAAGGAAAGCAGTTAATGGGATGCAAGTGGGTGTTCACTGTGAAACACCTTCCAGATGGGTCTGTTGAAAGGTATAAGACCCACCTTGTTGCAAAGGGGTATTCTCAAACATATGAAGTTGATTATCAGGACGTGTTTGTTCCAGTTGCAAAAATGACCTCGTTCCGAGTCTTATTGTCCCTTGCTGCCAATCTAAATTGACCTCTATTACAATTTGATGTGAAAAATGCCTTCATGCATGGCAACTTAGAAGAAGTCTACATGAGACTACCTCCTAGCTTCAAATTTCCCGCCTTAGAAGGTAAAGTGTGTAAGTTGAAGAAGGCTCTCTACGGATTAAAGCAGTCTCTGAAGGCATGGTTTGAAAGGTTTAGCAGTGCCATGGTAAAGTATGGGTATAAGCAGAGTCAGTCGACCATACCTTATTCACTAAGCATAATGAAGGGAAGATTACGGCTCTCGTTGTTTATGTTGATGACATAGTTATAGGGGATGACTTAGAAGAGATGTGTCAGCTAAAAGGGGAGTCAGCAAAAGAATTTGAGATCAAGGATCTGGGGTAGTTGAAATACTTCCTAAGGATTGAAGTTGCCAGATCAAGGAAAGGCATCTTCATCTCACAAAGGAAATATTCCCTTGACTTACTAAAGGAGACTGGTATGTTGGGATGCAAATCCATTGACACCCCAATTGAGCAAAATCATCGCTTAAATGATAATGATGGAGAACCCCTTACTGATGCTGGAAGATATCAAAGATTAGTTGGCCGTCTCATATATCTCTACTTTACTCGACCTGACATATCATATGATGTTAGTGTCGTCAGCCAGTTCATGCACTCCCCTAGGACTTCTCATCTTGAGGCCATTTTCAAGATTCTCAAATACTTGAAGTCTGCGCTAGGGAAAGGGGTCCTATTTGCATGCCATCGCCACCTGAGAGTGGAGGCCTACACTGATGTTGATTGGGTTGGCCTTGTCATCGACAGGAGATCTACCTTTGGGTATTGCACATTGGTTGGTGGCAACAGTGTCACGTAGAGGAGCAAGAAATAGTCTGTTGTTGCAAAATCGAGTGCGGAGGCCGAGTTTAAGTCTATGGCTCATGGTCTATATGAGTTGTTATGGTTACAGATTTTACTAGGAGAGTTGAGATTTCTTGTCAGGGAAGCAATGAGCTTGTATTGTGATAATAAAACGGCCATCAATATTGCTCATAACCCTGTTCAGCATGACAAAACTAAACATATTGAGGTGGACATTTCATAAAGGAAAAGCTACGTTCCAGCTTAATCTGCACCCCTTTTGTGAAGACCGAAGAACAACTTGTTAACATCTTTACAAAAGGAATTAGCAAGTCCCACTTTCGTAGTATTTTAGCTTGAGGGAGAGTGAAGAGATTATATGTTATGTTTTCTTGATGGGTAGTTCTTGTTTTTCTTTGTTTGTCTTTATTTTTATTTGTATGGGCATATAATATTGTACATTCTAATTCTTATGTTTCTAATATAATCTGAGTGGGTTCTCATACGATGAGATCTAACTCACTTTTCCTTATTTCTTCTTATCATTCTCCTTTATCTTCTCATTCTCTCTGCTTCACCTCTTCTTGCTTCCAGCCTTCCACTCACCTCCATCTCCATCTTCCAACTCAACAATCTAATAGAACTCATATCTTAAAATTAGTTTCTCCACCCAAGTCAACTTTACTAATCATGTAGAAGCTATGTAATAATGACATGGAAACGTGTGTAGGTGTCTAACACAGATACAAGGTGTCTCACATGGTGTCTTCAAGAAGCCCAAAACACAGACACATCTGTACCCATTTATTATAATAGAATAATTCGGTTATATTTAGATCAAAGGTTGTTTTAAAATAAAATAAGAAAAGAAGTATATAAGTGAAAGAAAACATTTTAATAAACCATAAAGTGATCCAATAGCTTAAGAAATATAAATAGAGTTAAAGAGGGAAGATTTTTTTTTTGAGTAGCGTGATTGTATTAATGGCAAATGAGAAAAAACCTTCTATACAATAAGCAAAGCTGCAAAACGGGGAGTAAGGCCCTCTCCAACAGCAGCAAGACCCTACAAAGAAAAGGACTAATGGGACCCAAAAACATTGTTGTCCAACTAAATACGAAGTCCTCAAAATGAAAGCCTTTAAACTCTATGAGAATGGAGGTCCAGTAGTAAATGATGGTCCAAATCTTCATAACAACCACCTCAAAAGATTCCTTGCCTTAAAAAAATGCAGCTATTCCTCTCCTTCCATAATATCCAGCAAACGGCTAAAGGAATAACTTGCAAAGGCTGTGACCTCTAGGGCGAAAGGCATTCAAATACCACCGTAACAAAAGATCCTTCATACTTGAAGAGACTACCCAACTGATCCCAAAATGCTGGAAAAATACTTGCCTAATTTTACAAGCAAAGTCACAACAGATAATCAGGTGGTCAACGGTATCTTTCCTATTTCTACACAAAACACCTGTTTGGCATGATCATCTTCCTACTGATAAGAGAGAAGACTATCAAACAACTATAGGTGTGCTTAATAACTTAATAAAGTAGGAGGATGGAACATGCCAACCCTCTTTATAAATCACAATCACTTTCGCATAAGAAAATCATAAAAATAGTGGCGATGCTGTACATGTCAGGATGTGTCTCAGGCTGTGTAAACACAGCAAAAAACCCTAAAAGTATCGTGTTGTTGTTAAATAGTGAGTAAATTAATAAAGACAATGCTCATGGAAAGATTATACATAGATATAAAATAATCAAGCTTTATGTTGCAGGGGAAGGATGTAAACTTTGATTTGACCTAGGTTGAAACCCAAATTTTGGTCGAATTTAAAAGAAAAAACATAAATGGCACAAACATCTTAATTAATGGCCTCATTAATGGCAAGAAAATCTTATGTTCTTTCTCTCTCTATAATCTCCTTAATTAATGGCAAGAAAGTCCTTATTATCTCTTTATCTTTCAATTTTGAATATTGGGCCAAAATCTTAGGATTCCTGAGGTTTCCACTTTAGCCCCGAAACCAAAATTTTGGAAATTCCAACAAAATTTAAAACCAAGAGAGGAAAGCAAACAGAGTAGTTAGTGCGTGAAGACAGGTTTTGAACCGAGGCATGTGGTATCAAGTATCAACAGGTACAGACTTTACCAACCTACCTAGCAAGCTGACATATTCATTTATACTCTGGCCCGTGGAAACAAGAAATATTTCCATGCTCTGGATTCTAAATTTTTAAATTTCCATGAGAAATTAACCACCACATTGTCGCAATAAGGGAAATTTATCGAGATCAATACAATCATAATAAGGGATCACGTTGGACAACAGAATGAACCAACATATGGCCTCCTAGTTCAATTTCAAATGTCTTAAAGCGTTGCAGTCTCAACAAACAAACCAAGCAGTGCAAAATAATTATTGAACATACCGAGCAATTTGTCTCCTTGTCCATGTCCACGGCATTCAGGAGACACAGCAATAGCAGCGACCTCTCCACACTTTTCTTCAAAGAAAGGGAAAAGGGCAGCACATGCGATGATTGAACCATCTCTCTCCACAACGATGAACGAATCCAAAGCTTCACGTAGCTGAGAAAACAAAGCACATGAGAATCACAGCAGCCACTCGGTTCCAGTTCAAAGGAAAGATAAGGCTATAGTGCTTTTATCTGTTTTGCAGCTTTTGCCATTATAATTATATGATGACATGAGCACAAAATCTAACAGATCGCAACTAAATGGTTCAGATAAATTAGACCTCCAGAAAGACTTTATATATATTAATAAAAATAGAAGGATAAACAAACCTCTTCATTGGTCCTTCGAACCAATGTGCCAGATTCTTCTAAAGGTTGTATAAGTTGTTTTATTCCAGAGAGATCCATCACCCTAGCCATTCGTGTTCCTTCATAAACATCACTGCATAGAGTAATAGGAACAGTTAAAAGCGCGTACGTTTAACTAGATAAAATAGGAGCAAGCTACTCACTTTATTACCATGTTATGCAAAGATGACCAGCAAAAAATTGTAGATTAGCCCAAAATCCATTTACTTAATTCAAAATATGAGCTTATCGAATGGAAATCTAAAGTAAATTATATAAATTCATTGATTTCCATGTCTGACGCTTTTACTTCACTATCCAAAAATGAAGTGATGATTTTGAGAAATGCACCCCATTCACAATCATCATCACCACCATAAGCCTTATCCCAACAATATGGGGTTGGCTACACGAATCTTGTTCCTCTTTTGACTTCTGTCTAAAGCCATTTCTTTTGTCAAGTCCCCATTCAAAAAGACGAAAAAAAAATATGGAAGAATGTGATCAGCTCACCATCAGCTGCCACATCTCATGATTCATGGATGCCACAAACAGGTTCAGTAACATTATAATTTATTTAGTGGTTGTGCATTTGGATTTTTAATACACATCGCTGATGCCAGCCATAATGTGTCATATCCCTATGAGATTGGGGTGGCATTATATGAACGATGACACTCAAAAAGCAATACAAACATCTACTTTCAGTAAAAATCAACACAACTCTCAGCGACTCAGCCCATAGTGTAAGCTTATACATTGAAAAGTGTGTTGTGTCAATTAGAAGATTGAATTGTATTTAGTCAGCCAAGCTACCTAAAGAGGAATGATGACTGGTACTGAGAGGGACAGCAAGAACCCTCACCCAAAAGTCCCAGTTTCTGGTGGGGTTTAGTGCCATGTGTTCGGTCCAACATGAATGTCTTTTTGGCCAGTCGCTCCTTGCTTGATTGGCAATGCCCAAAAGGTGTAGCAACTAATGAGCACTATACAGCTTAGACATGCTTAACTAATAAATTAAGTCGCACGGTTAACTCTATTTTTTATACTTCCAGTATTGACTCACTATATTTTATTGGGAAATTTTATTAAAAACAAAAAGTGGGAGAAGAGTACAAAAATGGGAGCAAAGAAAGGCAGCTCTTAAAACATGAAGGCAAGAAAACCAAAACAAAAGGCAAAATTACACCAGGAAATCTATGCCATAGTACATGTGATCCCTATGAATTCCTCCCTTCGCAAGATTGTCAATCAAGTCATTTGTGATCTCAGCACACATGAGAATGAGATGTTCATGGACGACAACAAATCACAATCTTTTTGATAATGTGGAAAGAACTGCATGGATCCTTTTTTCCCCGACGCCCAACAAATTGCATTACTGGAGTCACCCTCAATCACATTATTTTAATAAAGGATCTTGGAAGTTCTTAGAATGTGAAGTTGCACTAATATTTTGATTTTGTCACGAATCACCTTCCTATATAGAAGTTGAAAATATGTAATAATTGACTATTTTTCCAGAGACCTCCAAGATTGAAAGGACCTAGATTGCCCAAGAAACATCGATTAAAGTTTAGCTTCACCTCATCCTCTTCATAAGGAACACCAGTTGCCACAATATGATGACGGTAAGGGGAAGACCAAGCTACCTATTTTGAATCCCTCAATAAGTCTCACCTATTTTTTAAAGTTTCTTTGTACCTAGGGAAGTTTGAACCTAGGATACTTGTGTTTTTTAACACACATGGTTTTAAATTCTACTTTTTGGACTTTGGAAACTTTAAAATTTTTTAATGGAATTTTTTGAGTGAAACTCAAAGGGTCTTTTTAACTTTTTTTTAACTTCTTTAGTCCCACATTGGATATGGATAAAGAGTTTGAGAGACATATATATGTCACTTATAAGAAGCCTGGGTAAAACCATGATAGTAGAGCACACATGGTACCACACATGCGTTCGAGCGCACGCCGTGCCAAGCTGGGTCGCGCATGGGCCTGAATGGGCTCTAATGAGCTATCTTTTTGGTTGAAAGTCCAATCATAATTTGACTCTTAAACATGACCATTGGAGACTTTATTGGCCTTCATTATTTTTCAGTTTCTTAACATACATAATTTTACCGTTTGCGACCTTAATTTTCCGCCCATTTTTAACTTTAATTATTTGCCCATTTTATGATCGTCTTAGCATTAATGACAGTGATGAAGGCTAAAACGTTCACCTCTCGGAAATCTATATAAAGGGTTGCTCTCTTTTCTGCTTGATACACAATGAGAGCATTCTTAGATAACAAAGCCACGATATCTTCCCTTGTTCTTCATAAGTTTTCTCAATTATTTTGCTTTAATTCTAAAGAGGGTACTGCCATCATCAAGTTCACTAGGATCAAAGGTCTGGAGTGCTGCAAACCACCGATCAGGCTGTTCAATCATGGGGGTGGGTAGATGTCCAGAATACCTGATAGCATCACAAATAATGCAAGGGGCAACTCTGTCTTAGGATAGCGCTTGCAACGCATGCCTCAGCCCTACGAAACTGATAAGTATTTTATTTTACAGATTCATCTATTTGTTTGCTGGAGTGATACTTGAGAAATTCAAAAGATATATATTGGGACGTGCACTGTTGTATTTTCCTTACATAACATCCCCTACTATCTAGACAATTTTTCTATAAACTGTAACTAAACACAATATTGCTATTAACATCACCTACTAATGCCCTTGAACTCTTTGAAATGGACACCGAAAGAAATACCATTACCTTAACCTTTAATAATTATGGGGACACTAAAGATCTTATTCTCAAGTATGATTCCATTTCTTTCCTTTTTTGGTAGGTAGGATGGGGTTAGGTAGGACAGGACCAAATATGTTGACATAGACAAATCCTCTTCAAGAATCGTCTTAAGAGGCCTAAGAACATCCATCTCAAAAGAAGAAACAATATCACTATCTGAATAACAAAATATAACCATAAAGTCAGCCACTTGATTAGTTTCCCTCCATACATGAACCATGTCTCAAACACAGAAGTCGTTAAGAATATCCAAAATATCATAGAGAATGTTTTTAGGTCTCCACGGCCATATCATACGCTTCTTAATGCAGTCCACAGCTAACTTTGACTCAGATCCAATAATAATGTCCAAGATGCTATGTAATTTTGCAAGAATCAACCCTTTTTTAATGGCGTACAACTCACTGAATGTTAGATTCTCTATACCTTGCTGCAAACGCTAAGGCGAATTCACCTAAATGGTTCTGTAAGATACCTCCCCAACCCATCAGTGTTAAGCATCCAACAAGTTGGAATAGGTCTGCACCATGCACATCATTTAGCTTCTTTCGGTTTAGGCTTGAAAGGAACTCCTCATTTCTACAAGAAGCCTCTCTTATGAGCATTGTCTTCATTTTCTGCATTAATGCCTACTTTCAACCTGATATCATCAATAATCGATCTCAAAACTTCATCCTTCGTTTTAAATATTCAATTTCTTTCATACCAAATTTGATAAATCGTCGCATTGAAGGCAATCTTCTTGATACACCACTAAATAGCTGGTAGGGAGTCATTACAAAGGATGTGACCAAATCTACAAAAGCACCAACATTCCATCGAGCCATCAACTCCACAATATACATCCATAAAAAAGAAAAGAAAAAAGAAAAGCCTCACAACATTCAACGGAAGAACCCACTGAGTGTATATAACGACAAAAAACAATTTTGACCCTAAGTGGCCACCATACAATGTATAAAAAACTGGTTAACCAATCCACCGTCACTTTTGCACACCATAACCGTAGGCGTGAGAGAGCCTTGTTCTTTCCACTTCTTTGAAGCATGTCGCAAGTGTTATCTTTTTTAGAGAGGCTGTCCAAACAAATGTATTGATCTTGGGAGGAGCCGGCATCCCCCAAATGTTGTTATGCAAATAAGATGGTAAGGGTGATCAAGGAGAAGTAAGACTTTTGGAAAAAAAAATTTTGAAATATAAAAAGAAAATCCCACTTGGCTAATGGACCAATTCTCGAGTCAAACAATTAAAGGAAATGGATATACATTTTTCAATTTATCAAGAAGGATGACTAATTCCTCAACATCCGCACTTTTAAGAACTCTAACAAAATTAAGATTCCAAGATGACCCAAAAGATTAAAAGCATACCATATCGGAAATAAAAGCATTTTTTGACTGTCAAAGTAAAAGGACAGATGAACTTAGAACTAAACTTAGTACCACCACTATACTTTTCTTAACTCCTTAAAGACAGATGGAAGGAGTCACATATTTTCAAACCGAAAAGGGGAAGGACCTCCACGAATAGGGCTGTCAAAGGATACTTTTCGAATCCGAAAAAAAACATATCCGATATCCGAATTCTTCAATATCCGACGGATACTTTGAATCAATATTCGAATTCGAATCCAATTAACTTATTGAATATCCGATTCATCCAATATGTAAATCAGATATATAATAAATTAGTAGATTTATAAATAATAAATATAATTAATCTGTTAACATATATATAATAAATGTAATAGCTTAATTATTTATTATATATTTATAGTTATTATAATAATTATATTTATATAATATATTGGATAAGCTATATTAATATCCGAAGATTAGACTGGTTTATCTAGAAGATTAGACTAAGTAAACTTGACGTTGAAAAGAGAGCTATTTTTCAAATTGCAACTTGCCATAAAATCAGAGAAACCTCTCATGCTTTGTTTAATTCTACTATCCCCATTTTCTAATGAAAGAGTGAATAAATTCTTCTTCTTTTTTTGCGTAACTTACCAAGTTAATCAAGGTTGAAATAGTTTTTTTCTTTTTTCTTATTTTATTTTACTTAAGAAACGGCATTAGTTTATATTTCCAAATTAACCCTATATTTAATGCCATGCTATAACTAATTTAAAAGTTATGAAAGGATGAAATAGTTGGTGTACCTTTCTATTTCCAATACTAAAATTAATGCCATTCTAAGTTCTTTCCATATTCTTACGAATCCTCAAGGTGTCCCTAGATCCCAAAATTGAAGGTAGTTTTCCCAAACTTCAATATGACATTTTAAATCTTTTCAAAACCCGTAACTTACAAATTTGTGTGCCAATTCCTGGCAAAAATAAACCCATTAGAAAGCTTTTATTGAGAACTATCCAAGGTATCCATTGTTGATTATTTCTTTACTCATGGAGTGTTGTTTTTATTTAACACAACTCCTAAAAAATTCCTAAGAACCTACAATATTCAGATGTGATTAATAATGAGTAACGTAAGAGCAGTTTAGATTTATTAGGGAAGAAAATATAGTCAGCCGCATAATATAATGCAGTCTAATACTTCAGCACCATGTGGCACCAAACAGCAAATTGCCATGCAATTATTACAAGAATATTATTGAATAAAACATAGGTTACTGGGAGGAGTTCACACAAAAAGATGCTTACCTGGCCACCATTGTCCCCACTCCATCTCTTTTAAACAACTCCAGCAACAAAACTCCACCATTGGAACCATCTAATAAATGAACTCTTTGAACACCTCCCTACACAGAGAACAAAAAGTTGGAAATTTAGAAAATAGATATTAGCATGATGTATAGCACCCAATAGATAATGCGGTCTAAGCATATAGACGTATAGTCGAGTCAAGGCATTTGGCATAATCACAGCATTAACCCTATGCAAGCTTTTAAGGTGTTAAAAATTACTATTTTCTCACAGAGTTAGAAGTTAATAAAAAGAGGAAGAGGGAACTAGCGAAAATTGCTCCGAATAAGGACTGCCTGCATACACCCTATTCGACCACCATATGGGAATCTTCTTTGGTGTTTCTATGAGCATGCATATACAAAATATGAAGGCATCTACTAAACAAAGTTTGAAATCACATACTATATGTCCTCCCAAAACCTAACCCCATCAACTACTCGATGTGTGTTAAACACAATTTGGCATTGCCAACCAAATGTCTTCCGGTTACCACACTCTCATCACCCACCCAAACCTAATAACCTTGCACTTAAACAAAGTTTGACACTTTCGTGCCTTAGAGAGGGTAAGGTTTGTAGATCAACCAGAGACTTCCCCTACAACCGGAGAGAGTGTTTCACCAGATAATTAAGCTGCAAATCTGCTGGTTCCCTTCACTCTTCAACTTTAATAGATACAAGAAATGATGCATAGGAGCTAAAATGTACCTTGACCAATGTCCAGCAATGTACAACTGCAACAAGGTTAAATTTATGCAGTGGACAAATAAAAAACAAAGGTAGGGAAAAAATGGAATGGATACATCAAGAATGGTCCCATATCACAACTTGGGTTTGGATCATAGGTTTGCACCGATACAATAAGAGACTAAATAAAAATCATTAGAGTAAAATTTATTCATAGCACCTTCATGCATAAAAACAGAAAGGAAAAAAAATGACTGAAGCGTTCATAAGAAGCTAATATATAATCAATTAAAAAATGCATTAGCAATAGAAAATTGTAAAGAAAGGGAACTCCACTATGTATTAAAAAGTTCAGGTATTGTAATGTGGGCTTACTCTGCAAACAAAAGCTGCAGCGGCCAATTCCGAAAGATAACCATTTAATCTACTCAGCCGTTCCTCACCTCCAATTGCAAATCCCTGTTCACCAGACCATAACCCATTCCCATTGGCAAAACCAACACCATTCTGAAATGTTGCATTGTAACTTTTACCAAAAGCTTTCCCATTCTGAGGAGGATGGTTAGTTCCGTTGGAATATCCAGGATAAGCAACATCTTCTTCACCAACAGCCTTGACATAGTTTGCAGCTATTTCACTTTGCTTAGCTCGCTTTCGAATCAACAAGTCTGCATCTTGAAGAGTCATGAAACGAATAAGCCGTCCACATTCATCTAGAATTGGACCATCTACAATGCAAATAAGCTTCTCTGCTCCAATAGCTAAGGCACAAGCAGTAGCGACCTCGTACGTGCTGCATTGTTCAAGCATAAAGCATCAGAATCATCAAGCAGTAAATATCTGCAGAAACCATCATTTTAAATTGAAAGCAAGAAACAAAGAGACAAGGAAATATTTAGGAAGTATACTACTCCATTAAGCATCAACGGGGATGCACATTCATGCATGAACGTTAGTATGAATCTATGCATCTAGCATGTAATAATATTCAGGTTAGTTTTAAGATGCATCAATAAATGCATGTTGTATGGTAAAAATGCCGCTAAATCTGAAGAACTTAACACAATAGAGCTTTGCTGACTCTTTAGGATTCATGTGTCTACCTTTATGAATCCGGGAAACTAGACGAACGTGTCGAGTTCCAAAAGCAACATGATGTGTAACATATGCTAGTCCCAATTCCAAAGATACAACAAACTGAGAACCCTTCACGAATGGCAACTTGGTAAACCTATTCTGGATTTTTAAAGAAGAAATACTCAACACTCTTCATAAGGGTACATGATGGGAATGGATCTCACTTTCAATCAACTAAGAGTTTAGGAAGCAAGATGTAGTCCGTCCAGAAGGCCCTTAATTCATACAAACAAATACACTATTATGAACAAAGTTACTTATTGGCAGAATCATTTTAAATACTTATTTCTTTATATGCATACTATATTCTTTATTCTACTGTATTAGTGGATGAACTATAATGGGGAAACTAACAGATAAAGTGGATGACTAATAATGTGCAATTCCAAGTGATGTTTAGGGTTGCTATCACTGAGTCCAACAGTGAATCAGCAATGTTCGTGCCTCAATAAAATCATCTACCAATTTCCTCTTATAAGCTTCAACTATTACATCCAATTAAAGTTATCATACACTTTTCACAGTTCATATTGCTATATGCTTTTTGATCCATGCATTTTTTACATGATAAAAAAGCATAAAAACAACTGCATTCCCCTTGATTCCAAACAGATTACACCACCACCCTTTACTAATTTGGCAGTTATTAGGTTGGCTTTTCTTTGTTATGAGAATTCCAATAAACCTAAAGTTAATCACGAAACAGTGATCCTTGTTGAGACATCTAATAGCATATGTTAAATACCCTTGCATGATAAAAAATAATGGACACTCCATGCCTATGAGGATTTTCCATGTTTACATATGTATTAATAGTAGCAATGTAGCATGCATGTATAAACTTTACCAACTTTACCCAAGATGATGATGGTAACCTGATGCTTCATTGGATAGGTGATGCACATACTTGGCATCCAAAAACCACAAGGACATCACAGATATGTTATTTCCCCCCATTAACCCTTCCATTTAGTTGATTCTTAATTGAAACTGTGAACCTTGCTCAATGGGGACAACATGCATAAATGGAAAACAACTAGTTTTGCCTCTTTGCGAAAACAGTAGGAGCAGAAAAGTCAGTCATTTTACTGGAGAGCATCAAGTTTCCATCAACTTCAGATGAGAGTTAGAAGCACCATGTGTGTGTGTGTGTGTGTGTGTGTGTGTGTGTGTGTGTGTGTGTGTGCGTTTCTTGCAAAGTATCTATTTCAAATACTCGTATATTCAAGTAACATAGAATAGTAAGAAAGAAAGCATTTCATGCTGACAGATGGTGTATAGAGTATAAAACCAGTGTCGCATGGATATAAAACTAAGCAAGATTGAGCTCAAAAATCATTAAATAGTTTATGTGGATATCTTCTTCTACACTGGAAATTACACGACAGCAATTTAAAACTTAATATATCACACTTGCAATATTGAAGATACCTAATTAAAGGCTATATAGCATACTTGCAATTTAGAACTTCTCCAGAGCTGGAATAGCCCACGTTACTTAATATTACACGACAGCAATTTAAAACTTAATATATCACACTTGCAATATTGAAGATACCTAATTAAAGGCTATATAGCATACTTGCAATTTAGAACTTCTCCAGAGCTGGAATAGCCCACATTACTTAATATTACAATACAATCTCCGTCAAGCCTTTCCCGTATGCGAGAAACATCTACTTTCTTGACTTCACCTGTTGCTCCATAATCAATACCTTCAACAACTCCTCTTTTCTGAAAAAAATAAAATGACTTGATCTCACTGTAGTGGTAAAACGGACATAACAATATAATAAATACTCAACCTGACTAAGAAATTCAAATGGCTAGTGAAAATCCTTTTTGGAAAAATAACAACCACAAAAAAAAAATGGAATTTAAATTTTCGGCTGAATTAAAACTATAAATATTATATTTGAAGCAGTAACTTGCTCACCTTAGCTGCAAGAAAATTACCACTTGCAACACTGACACCAACATCATGCAAACGACTATTGTCACCGTGACGACGAATGCTCCATATAGACGGTCCAGGAGAAAGCTTTGCCTCTATCATAATTCGGATTCTCCCAGCTGCTTCCATTGCTGCCTCTAGGGAATCAGAATCTGTAATTCGGTATCGACCAACATACTTGGCCTTACTTCCTGCAAGAAGAATGTTTCGGTGTAAATGAATATGACCGTTTCATGTAACTGGAACATAGCATGCCTAGATGAAGATATCCACATGAAAAGAGCAAGGGGAAGAAAAATGATATTCAAATCCAACAATGACAGCATGCAGTGACCAATCTATACTAGCATAGTATTTTGACAGGTCACTGCATTGTTTATACCTTCATAGTTCAGTTTTATATGAACAGACTTGATAAATAGAACACAACCTTAGATTTAATATACTCCAAAGCCCAACTCCCACCTTTCTAATGAAAATTTCATAAACTTAGTTACTTGATACAACAAGCAACAATAAGCAGGTGGAAGGCTCCTACTTAATGTTACGTAACAATCACATCATGTAACAAATTTAGATGACCACTCTCCACTTTCTCAACACCAGGATTTAAAAACTTGATCCGTTGACCAAGTCCTTCAAATTTCAGCACACTGATTTGGTCAAGACTTGGATCAAGCTTTAGGTACAACTTGGTGTTTCACTGTCTGTTAAAAGCTGTTAAAAGCCATGAAATCAGTAAGGTGCTCAATTAACTCGTCAAGCTTTTCTGCTCTTCAGCAAAAACTCTAGCAGAACCCCGAACCCTTCCCCTACCTTAATTTCTCACTAAAATGGACGCAATCAATGCCGAATCTTCTTAACCAAGTTGTTGCAAATGTCCTCCACAGTGCATTTAACATTACAATAATAGAATAAAAATGTAGAGAAAACTTTGCTCTCTGCGTTTCTCTCGCACTTAATATGCCAATTATGGCAGTAGCATACCTAGCATGATATAAATATATCTGGGATGCAAATTATGGTATGGTCCAATTTAGAACATACCGCACTCAAATGATTGTTTCCATTAGCAACGAGAATCAATTAGCCCCACCTCCTTATGAGAAAGTCATGTTTAAAACAGAGAGAGGCAACAAGGACAAACGAAGAAGGTTTCTCACCTCTCTCCTCCAAAAGCTCGTCAATTTGCACATGGGTCCCAGGAACAAGAACAAATCTGATCCCCAGACCGTGAAGAAGAGAAATATCCTGCATGCAAATGTCTTCATGTTAGTAATTCATACCACATGATGTGCTCCATGGACAAGATACAAAAAGAACGAAAAATTACTTATTTTTAACTAAATTACACGAAAATGGGGTAAAAGCATGCTTGCAAGAAAGTACTCAAGTTACTTCCATGAGAAACAAAAATCAGATCAAACTCGGCCTCGTCGAACTGACTTCGATTCTTTATAACTTGCTCGAAACTAATTTTTGCAACATAACCGAAAACCACACTGATACAATTGTAGGGTAACAGATTATCATCCATGACATTACTTAATTAACTATCAGTTATATGCTATAAGCGAATTAAACACTAAACTCTTGTTCTAAGACAGGTAGAATTGATTTAAAACTAGACCAAATAGAAGAGTATGAGACCGAAACCTGCCTTTAGAATGGCATCTAAGTAAGGACTAGCTACAATCTCCCCGGAAATAATCACGACGAATGTGCTGCCTCTGTGAGCTCGAAAATACGGCCAACTTTCCCGAAACCATCGCACAAACTGCTCGTCTTCTTTTTCTGAATTAGAATCGGCACAGTTGCCATTCTCCGTCTCGCCCACAAAATTGCAATTCAGGGAAAACCGTCTCCTCCCAAGCCCATTTTCTGACAAAAAAGGTAACGCTTTTATTGCTGGAAACCTCCGGATTCTCCCTCTCAAACCATGGCAGAACCTTGAAGATGAAGTACTAACTCGAATCGGTTCCCTCTCGCACAAAACAGAGAATTCTCCACAGTTTTGCAGAGAAATCCATGGCTTTGAGCTCGAAGCCGCCATTTATTTGCGGCCAGAAACGAAGAGAAACCCTAATTAAGTAGATACGTAAAATTGGCAAGCGTAAGAGACGCGGCAAAACGAGATAGAAAGAGAGAAATCTAGAGTCCTAGACACAGCGGAGTGGCGAGCAAAGACAAAACATGAGGAGAATCTTTGAGGAAGTGTGCTTTATATATAAGAGGCTAGGGCACGTGACCTGGTTTTAACGGCACGTGGTCGTGGAAGGGAAGAGAGGAGTCGAGAACGGCCGCCATGACTGAATAGAGAGGAAGTACTTATAGAGCAACTTCTGAGAGGAACCACTATTCTCAAGAAAATCAATCTACCACGAACTTACCCAAAAAAGGAGGGAAGATTCCATGACAGTTTCAGAAATCTGAACTGATTGGTCTATGATGCCCCTTAGGATTTTATAAAATGACGATCTAGTCCAAAGTCAATACGACTTTTCAACGGTTTACGGTATGCTCGGAGACCTCTGGGCCCTGCTTAGTTCGCTGCACTGGGATGGAATTTGCACTCCAGTGTAAATATGGCGAATTTTTTTCTCACGGTTTCTTCTGGGCTGCACATACTTGCATCTATAGGCTCGGAGGACCCCCATTTTTGACACCCATTTTGGCGTACCCACATAGAAGATGAATCAATGGCTAATTTTTCGTGAGATGATCTCTATAGTGAGGGGATCATCCTCACAAAACTTCATATCATTGAGATATTCATAGACTGGTTTAGAAGCTGAAGAATTATGGACCGTTGATTTTTACCGTGTAACTTGAAAACCACATTTGATGGGGTTAGAAATTTCAGAATGGGCTGATTTTTTTGTTGGGGTGATCTATATGGTGAGGAGATCATCCTCACCAAAAAATAGCCATTAATTCATCTTCGGGTATGCCAAAATGGGTGTCAAAAATGAGGTCCCCCTGGCTGACCCCTTTCTTAAAGATTTTGCAAGGGCTTGGCAACCACTTGCACGCCCCTACCAATCACATGTA